>JARFIW010001106.1:0-2400000 GCA_036346225.1 Platerodrilus igneus
CATTTATCTCGAAAGATGAAAATGGTTAGTCGAAGAAAACTTTTTGGTCCAGATGTGTGTGGAAATGTGGATGCTGGTGGAAATGTGGCGGTGGGTTTCTTGATTTTACCCTACTTTCATCTTCTACGTTATGCTCGTGAAAATTTTATGTAAATTCACTTAGAGCATAGGCGGTCTTACCTGCCAGTTTGTCGATACCTAATAGTACTCTTACATCACTTGTAACGTCAACACCAGAAAAATCCATCTTTAACTTGCAAGTTTGATCAACTCGACGATACTTTGACAACTAATGCTCTGGAACATGGCTCCCTCGACTTTTATGTTAACAGCCGAGCGTGCGCAGCTCCTTATTATGTTGATTGGCGTTATATGCAAGTCTTGACTGGAAAGGTGACGCTTATAATTGTTTTATAGTGGGTTTTTCCTGTTTGCTTTTATTAATGCTTTCGAGGTCTTTCCAATAATTTCTTTTACTCCCTGGCCTATCTTGTTAGTGCTTTTCAGAGAAAGCAGAAATTAGGTTTAACACCATATCTAGCGCAAATAAATCGGTCGAACTTTTCTTGTAGATAGTTGTTAGAACGTATTCTGTCCTTCTATTCCTCTTATTTTTCTTCCATAGATATTTTTATTCCCCTACTATATCTATAATCTATTTGTTATTAACTTTGTCTGTCCATGCTTTCATCTTTATACATCTGAAGCACAACATTTCAAAAAGCTGCTACCGTTTTTCTGTCTGCTTTTCCTACTACCCGTATTTCATAGGCATACTGTGCCGTGATCCACATATATGCTTTAAACAATTTTCTTCTTGTTTCTATGTTTATTGATCATATGCGCTGTTCTTTCTTGTTAGATGCAGTTCGGTCCTTTTATATTATTTTACAATTATGTACCTAATTCTCCGACATTAAGTGGTTGTGAAAGGGGGGTAAGCAGCCTGTGGCTGCCAAGTTCCCCCAGCACTTGAACATTTGCCGATTTAATATTTTTTCCAATATATCTTTTCGCACAGTCAATATTAGTTGTAGATATTTCATAACCAACACTTGTAGTTGTTTATGATAATTATCAGATTTATCTGAGCTTATTTTGTCGTCATTAGGTGTTCCGTCTCAAAACTAGTTGGATACGTACCTCCACTTATTTATATTCTGAGCTAGCCTACACAGTTCCATGACATTCTCGCACAGTCTATATACAATTCGGTTCCCCTTGTATTGTTTTCTAATTGTATGCCCTATTTCACCGAGATTCAATGGAATGTGGAGGGGGATTAAGCAGCCTGTAGCTGCCAAGATCCCTCAACTGTTAGACATTTGCCGAATTAATAGTTTTCCAGTAAATCCTTTCACACAACTAACATTGTTCGAGAATATTGCCCAATCAATATTTGTAGTTGCTTATAATAATCATCATGTTTAAGTACAGTTATTTTTTCGTCATTACTTTATCCATCTTGGGACTGGTTGGTTGCGTACCTCCATTGATTTCTATTCTGAGCTAGCCTACACATTGCCCTGAAATTCCTACAACCTACATCTTTCACTATCTATGTGCAGTAGTCTAACTTAGGTCTACATCTACTTCTCTTTTTTCCTATTTCTGCTTCTAATGTATTGCACACTATTCCCTCATGCCGTAGTATGTGGCCTATCATCCTATTTCTCCTCTTTTTTACCGGTTTTCACATATTTCTTTCTTCCCCTACCATTTTTAGTACCTCTTCGTTCTTAACTTTGTCTGTCCATGATATCTTCATCATACGTCTGTAGCACCACATTTCAAAGGCTTCTACCTTTTTCTTGTCAGCTTCTCCTACTGTCCAGGCTTCACAGCCGTACAGTGCTGTGCTCCACACATATGTTTTAAGAAACCTTTTCCCTGTTTCTTGTTTGTTGTCTTTGAACACAGAGTTGCTTTTTCTTGTTAAATGTAGCACGACCTTGTGCTAATCTTTGTTTTATATGTTTTCCGCTTTTCCCATCTTGCGTTATTTTGCTTCCTAGGTAGCAGAAATCCTTAACCTCTTGTAAGTTCTTGTTATCTATTTGTATTCTTGTTTTTGATTTCTTTTCCCCTCCTTTGCACACTAGTACCTTAGTTTTATTATTGTTAATTTTCATACTGTATCTCTCTATTAGAACTGAATCCATTTTATTAAGAGCCTTCTAACCTTCTATCCTTCTAACGCTTTCTTGCTAGATGGTGTTACCGCATATCATTTTTTTGTCCCTGCATAGTAATCCCAAATGTCTTCCTGCATTTTACAGTATTCATTGCCTCTTCAATGTACAAGTTAAAAATTAATAAGGATAGAGTACATCCCTGTCTCACCACTTTCTTAATGTTTACTTCTCTACGTTCCTGCTCTAATTCTATTACTGCTGTTTGCTCTTTGTACAAGATATGTACTATTCGTCTATCCCTAAAAGTTATTCCAATCTTTTTGAGTATTTCGAACATCTTTTTCTATTTTACATTGTCGAATGCTTTTGCCAGATCTACAAACCCTTTTTATACGCTTTCCCCTTTTTCTATTGTTTTCTACATTATCACTCTCAGAGCTAATCTAGCCTCCCGTGTTCCCCTGTTTTGCCTGAACCCAAAATGATCTTCTCCTAGTATTTCTTCAGCTCGTTTTTCCATTCGTGTTTGTACAATTCTAGTTAATATTATTGACAAGTGTTGCTGTCCATGTTATTATTCGAAAATATTCACATCTATCAGAGCCTTTCCTTTATGATATAGTGACCATGATATTACGTTTGAAATGTTTGGGTATCTCACCTGTCTTATACATATAGCTTACAAGTTAGAAGAGACGTTTTGTTACTGCTTGTCCAGCGGCTTTTACAGTTTCTGCTTGCACCTTTCTGTATCCGGCGCTTTACCATTTTTCAGACCCTTTAATGCTAATTCAAACTCATCTCTAAGTATAGGATATCTCAGGTCATCCTTTTCAATGTCTGATTCCTGTTCTAATGCTGTTAATTCCTCTCCTGAATATAAATTCCCTATATATTTCTGCCATCTAGCTACTTTCTCTACATTTTCTATGACGTTTCCTCCTGCATCCCTTATATTTTTGCTATATGGTTTTATATCCCTAAAATTCATTCTAATTAATTTGTATGCTTCGTCTGTCATTCCTATTTCCATCTTAGTTTATACCTCGTTGCAGTTTTCATCAATCCATTGCTCTTTAGCTTTCCTGCATTTGGGAATAATTTCCCATTTTATGACTGTTTTCCTGTTTCTTCTGATCTATTTTTGTATTTTCGTCTTTCTTCTATTAAAGTCAGGATATCCTTTGTTATTCATGGTTTCTTATTTTCTTTTTGTATATACCCCAGAATGTCTTTGGCCGCCATGTGTAAGCTGGATTATTCCATTCTGCTTCTACTTCCTTAGTATTAGATATTTTCCCGATATCATTCAGAAATTCTTTTGCCTTTTTTTCAAATCTTTCTTGAATATCTTCATCTTTTAGTTTCTCAAAGTCAAAGCGCCTTTTTCCGTTTCTTTTTTTCAAATTTTTAAATTTAAGTGCGGCCTTCATAATTACTATGTTGTGGTCAGTGTCTATATCTGTTTCTGGGTAGCTTCTACAGTCTTTTACTTGATTCCTAAACTGTTGTCTAACAAAAATGTATCTGCTTATATCTCCTGGCATTTTTACGTGTATCGTCTTCTAGCATGATGTTGGAATAATGTGTTTGTGATGGCTAAATTGTTTTTGTCGCAAAATTCTACCATCCTATTTCCCATGTCGTTTCTCGTGCCTAAACCAAATAAACCTACTACCGCTCCTTCTCAAACCTCACCTACCACTGCATTAAAATCTCCCGTAATTATTAAATTGGTATGTCCTTTTACGTATCTTAATATGTCTTCGATATCTTTGTAGATCGCTTCTACCTCTTTTACCGATTTAGATTTTAATTTAACCATGAGTACTCTTTCGTTCTTTTGTAAGTATCCTATATTTTTTCGCATAATTATCCCTGCGCCCGAATTTCCTTCCTCTACTCCTGTATAAATTATCTTGAAGTCTCCACTCCAAAAATCCCCCGCCTCTGACCACCGAACTTCGCTGATCCCTACTATGTCTTGTGCTAACCTATTCATTTCAGTTTTCAAGTTCTCTAGCTTACCTATTTGCTTCATACTTCTAATATTCCACGCTCCGACTCGCAAAATGTTTCCGATTCTTATTCTGAACTTTCCGATCGCCTCCTCCAAAGTAGTCTTCTCCCGTAGATCCGGATAGGGGACTATTTCAACTCCTGAATCTTTTACCCCAGAGAATGCCATCATGTTTATTACAATTTCTGTACGCGGTGTACTTGGAAAGTAATGTGGTGGTTTCCCGTTGCCTTCCACATCGCGCTAGTGTGTCCTAGACTGCCATACCGACCCATATGGTCTCTGCTAATCTAAGTACCGAAAGAGCCGCTGTCGGGGACCTGTCTTAGTCTGGTTCCTCACTAACGCCCCCCCCCCCTACTTTGGTTGGACTTGTAGTTTGGCTCTTTAGCTCAATAGAACACGCAAGCCATTTCACCTGTTCTAGTAATCTAGAACTTCGGCAAGGTGCAGGTCCTTTCGAAATGGCACCTACGAACACTACTTTCTAAATAGCTAATGACATTTTGATTAAGAAGTTAAAAACCATTCTATGTACACGAAGTTAAGTTGATACGAACCACATATTTCTTGATAATAACATTGTGATTGTGTCATGAAGGTACAGCTATCACAACGAATACCATTTCTAAACAGCTAACTCCATTTTGGCTAAAAAAGTTAAAGGCCATTTTATGTAAGGAGCGCAAAGTTGACACGCGCCACCTACTTTTTGATAATAACAATGTGACTGCGTTATGAAAGAAAAGGTGGCAGTAGCCAACGGCCCCTGTTAAACGACTGGCGTCTTTTTTCTCTGTTAAAAGGCTACAAATTATTCTATGTATAGGACGTTAAGTTGGCATAAACCTATATGTTTTTGATAATAATGTTGTGATTGCATCATGAAGAAACAGCTAGCACCGATTATCACCACTTTCTAAACAACTAGCGTAATTTTAGTTAGAAAGCTATAGATCATTCTATGTAGGGAGCAGTGGGTTGACCAATTGCTATTTTATTTTTTGAAAATAACATCGAAATCAATTACTTCATGAAAAAAATCTCAACAACCTACCTACCTATCTTTTAAAGAGCTAGAGCTATTTTGATTAACAATAACATTGTAATTGTGTCACGAACACCAACAAATATCACCTTTTAAGAGATAGCGTCATTTTGGTTAAGCAACTTTAGACTATTGTATGTAGAATGTCTTCTAAACAACTAGAATCATGTTGGTTACGGAGCTATATACCATTCAAAGTAGTAAGTGCCACGTTAGTACGAGCTCCCTATTTTTTAATAGTAACATCAATAGTGAATTCGTCATATAGAAACAGCAAAGACTTGCAAGCGCCATCTTCTAAACACCTACCTCCATTTTAGTTAAGGCACTATCTACCATTTTATGTAGGGGGCGCTAAATTAACAGGGGTGTGCGTGTTTTTATCAACCAACAACATTTTAAAACAGTTAATCAATTAAAATACACTAACCTGTAATGGTTACCAATTGCGCTGGTATGAAAAATTTAGTGGGCTGTAATTTGCATGACCGCCG
This sequence comes from Platerodrilus igneus, assembly GCA_036346225.1. NCBI lineage: Eukaryota > Metazoa > Arthropoda > Insecta > Coleoptera > Lycidae > Platerodrilus > Platerodrilus igneus. The sequence goes on from JARFIW010001106.1 coordinate 5,698, forward strand.
TTAGCTGCATAAACAGAAGTTCACTATTCTTGAGGCGTTTTCACCATTGAAAGCCACATGTTCAAAGCACACCGAACTAACTCGTACGGTCACTACCGTTGTTAAGTTGTTAACATGCTCTGTTTAATACTCGTCTGATAATGTGCACACGAAACAAAAGGCACTCGCGCGCACTCCTACCAATGTTCAAATTTGTATGTATATGGTATAGGATAGGCGATAACAGGGAAGGAGCTTTGATAATATTAATAGCAAACCAGAATAATATAATGTGATAATAAGTAACCAAAAAATGCTATAAAATGCATAACATACCGGTCACCAAAATAAGAATGAAAACTTATTTTCACCAATGTAATTAAATAGACACAAATGCGTAATACCGCACAAAAAATTAATTAATAATGAATGCGTAATTCCAACAAAAAAGTAGTTAGTAAAAGAAAGAACAAAAAAAAATAATTTTTTTTTGTTAAGTATCCTCTAAAGGGAGAGCATACAATTTGACCAAAGGTCGTTCAATAATGCCGCATGTAGTTTGAACCTGCGCCAAAGCAACGGAGGGGTATTGTCCTTCTTAATTAGGACCAATGTCCCAATCTTAACAGCGGGAAGAGATGAAAACCATTTACTTTTCTGTTGTAGAGTATGTAAGTATTCACTATCCCAACGACGACAAAAAGATTGTTGGATTCTCTGTATGAGTAGCTAACGTTCTAAAATTGATAGTATCAGGTACAAGACATTTGGGTCAGGAAGCACTGAACCTGGTTCAAATCCTAAGAAATGACACGGTGCTAAATAAGAAAAATCTTGAGGATTTTTACTCAATGAACGCAACGGACAAGAATTAAGTATGGCCTCAATTTGAATTAGTACGGTATTGAATTCCTCATACGAGAGAATTTGAGCACCAATAACATTGTTGAGATGACTCTTAACTGACTTGATACCAGCATCCCACAACCCTCTGAAGTGAGGGGACGGCGAGAGATTGAAAATAAATTCAATACCCTCTGCGGTAGCAACATGTTGCATAAGTTCTGCCAGTTCACGGGCAGCACTAGTGAAATTTGTGCAGATGAGAACAAATTCGAAACTAGCTCTAAGTGCAGAGCCTTAGTTCCAAAACAAACGAACAAACAAAGATAAGCGGCTCATGGTAATTGCGAACGGTCCACCAAAATCAACCCCAGTGGGAAAAGCTTTACCCGAAACGGTGCGGGTTGCTGGTAGGTCACCATAGGGAGGGAATGGAGAATTGATTTTATACGAAAACAATTGATACATGCCTTTAGAAATTTTCGAACAGCCTTTTTTGTGGCCAAAATCCAAAAATTTTGCGTTAAAAGAAATTGGGTTGTTCTATAATACCAAGATGTAAGTATTTTTGATGACAGTCCAAAATAACGAGATCTATGAAATGATGAGTACGAGGTAATAGGAGTAGACATTTATCTCTATAAGGTTAATTTGAATTTCGAAGGCTACCGCCCAATCTGAGTAAACCATGTCTGTCTAAAAATGGGCTAAGGGGTCTAAGCTGTTTGCTAATGGTTCTCCTATTTTCAATATTCTCCATGTCCTTATAAAAGAATTCTAATCGAATTCTTTTAACCAATAAATGAAGCGCAACTTGCTGTTGCTGACTTGAAATGATTTGCGATGCGTTTGAAAGGAGATCTACAGGGGGTCTCAAAATGCGAATGAAATGAAGGACATAACATATAATGCGACAAACTTTATGTAAATCAGAAAATTTGTTTAATAATAGATCAAGAAAATCATCCGAAATGATAATATTCAATGAGATAATTCTCTTTTCCAAATCCACAAGTGTTGAATCCACTTCAGAAAATTTACTCACAGGCCAATCTGATTGTGGAAAAAAAAGCCAAATAGTTCCGGATCACCATAAACGATCCTCTACTAAGTCCGTGGTTAGTAAACTCCGAGAGGCACAATCCGCTGGATTATCTTAGGACTTGACCCAAGATGAATTCGATCTTGAATGTGTGAAATTCCATTACTAATGAAAGTTCTCAAATGGTAAGAAGGCAATCGAATCCATGATTAAGCCACTGTAGAATCCAACCACGCAAAAATCGATAACTTTAGTCGAACCTTGTAAATATTGAATAAGAACCCAATCAAATCTGATAAAAGTACCGCGGCAGATAATTCTAGCCGAAGCACAGAAATGCGTTGAGTAGCTGCAACTCTTGATTTTGCACATACCAATGAAACTTGGATATTACCATTTACGTCTACCACTCTGAAATAAACTACTACGGCGTATCCTTGTTCGGAAGCGTCGCAAAAGCCATGCAACTGAAATTCCAGACAGTTATCAGACAAAATCCACCGAGGAATTTTCACCTTAGACAATTCTGATAATTGATCAAGGTAATCCTTCCATTTGATAGTGACAACAGGAGGGTCATCATCTCAATCGATGCCCCGAATCCATAAATATTGAATAAGGTGTTTAGCAAAAAACACCAACGGTGTCAACAAGCCCAAGGGATCAAAGATCCGCGCTATTTCTGAAACCATGTGTCTTTTGGTACAAATCCGATCCACCGGATTTACTATATAAAAAAATTCGTCCAATGACGGATGCCACTGAAGGCCCAAAATTTTTTGCGAGAGATTACTTGAAAATGTCTGTTGATACCTAGCCGATTCAGGTACTACTTTAATTACGTCATATACGTTACAGTTCTATTTACGCAACGTAAATTCACCCAACAAGCACAGTTTGTCTAATTCCAAAATCAATTGTTGAGCTTCTTCGACCGATTGTGACCCGGTCACGACATCGTCAACATATGTATCGAATTCCAAAGTCTTAGCAGCTAAAGGAAAGTTTAATGATTCAAGACGCGCCAATTCTTGGATCACATTCAATGCCAAATACGGTGCTGATTTGACACCGTAGGTTACTGTAATTCGTACAAAATCTGAATTAGGTTCTGTTTGATTAGACCTCCAAACAATTTTTTGGCAATTTGGCAGTTTTTTCTATCATGTACTTGGTATTTCGGATATATACAAAAATCTGCGGTAGTATTAACTAAAAATTCCACGTTGGTGATACAATATTTTACAAATCTGCGGTAGCATATAAAATGCAGCGTGTTATCCGTTTGTAACTTCTACTTGTATCGTTTTTACGGGTCTTATTAAAATCACAGGATGATCTGTATTTTTATGTTTTAATTCTAAATTTCTAAAGGTACGGGTATGTCTCTATGATTTGATCACCGATGAGGGCTTTTGCTTCGAGAGAGAGGTTTGCTGTTTTTTGGATTTGCAGAAGTTGCGTCTTAAAGGGAACTATTTTTTGGTCAGTTTCGTAGTAGTTTTGAAAATACCTCCAATGCCAATGTAAGAGTTCTAACAACGTAACAAATTTAAAATACGATGCGTGCCAATTATATGATTACCCTGCCAAGGTTAAAATGCCCTACAATACGGTGCTAATGTAACAAGTTTTAAATAATTGAAGCGGGCTTAATCACAATTATTTCAAGCAAAACGCGATAGTACTGCTTTTGGGCGTACAAGATGGGAAAAATAAAAACTGCTTTGCCGACGGCTAACTTGGCTATCACCCCAAAAAAGAGTTGGAGAAGGGCTGGGTTGAAATTTCCTTAGTTAGACTGAAAACAATTTAGATTTAAGTTGGACGCCGCTATATCTACCTAGTATTAATAACATAAATTATAATTTTAGGGTAGGTACAGAAAACCTTTCGGAGTTATAATTCCAAAGCTTTCTATTTAAATTTTTCGAGAATTGATCAGATTTCTTTAATATAGAGAAAATTACTAGAATAAGAATTCTTCTACTCCATAATAAATAATTTGCATAAACGATATTTAACAAATAAATAACATCACAGACTTTAATTTTTTTTTAAAAATAGTTGAACAAAATTTCGTTACACGACAGTTAAGTCCTTGAATGATTGTCAGATCTCGCAGTCACGTACAAATTTAATAAAAACTGCAATTTCGAGCAATCGTAATATAAATCTAATTTCGGTATTAATAAGCTTAAACTCTTCTAAGTTTCAAATAAAACAAAATTTAAAGAAAGATTCTTCTTTCACAAAAAATATACGGTCATGAAAAATTAACAATATTAACTGCAATTGAATGGCGGATATCATAAATTGAAACGATGGGGGTTTTCGCGGCTAGGAACTCAACCATTCGTGAGAAAGGAAATAGCGTTACCTTTAACCACTGGCATCCGACTGCTACCTTGCGTTGGTTGTGCGCATGTTCCAACTTGTCTCCAGTGGTTTGCTTGCCGGTGTATAGTGCAATGGATCCAGACTGATTTCAAATTAAGAGACTCGTCGGTCTTCTTGATCTGTGGGTGTCTTCATTGTTCTAATGTTATTTCTTGACTAGAAGGTGTTTCTTAACTACTGAGTGTTTTTTTAACCTGTGTGTGTTTTCATAGATCTGTGGGTGTTTGCATTGAAACAAATCCAAATTAAGGCACTTTATTTTTCACCACTAATTTTCACTATCAACGACTCTCATCCTGCTTAACTCGAAGATTACGTGGCAGTGAGTGGTTTGGTAAAACAACTCATGAAAACAATTTGACCTGGGGAATTCTTATCAGAACAAGTGGTTGGTGACCACCCCCCGTGTTTATAAACCAAGTTGAAAACCTTGATATATATTGTGAAGAATACGTTATTTACACGGACTTTGAGATTAAAATGCTATTTACGACTTTCTAAGCAAAGTTTCAAAACACCTAAATTGTTTTCTATATTATTGTGGGTACAAAATGTGAAAATTTGCCTTGCAATTTAACTAAACTAGGAAACTACAGAGAGTATGTTGTTTTACACATGGGACCAAGGACTTATTAAGAATCGAAAAGCTTCTTAGGTTTGCAAATAGATATATTTGGCAATTTTTTTTATTTTTTCTATTACCTTAACACAGCTTTGTCTTCCCGTAGAGAAATTTTGTTATAAATTAGAAAACAAATTGTTACAACTTCTCCAGCAATAATGGATCTTTGTCCATTACCGTATTTGTTTGGTAGAAAGATTGAGTGTTGTGTATTATGTCAATTAACATTACGGTGTCTCTGAGAACGGTCTGAGCATGAGTCTCTATGGTTACCGGCAGATAAACTGGAGGTCATCTGGTGTATATATACATTAGCCGGATATCGAGAACGTTAGCAGTAATTAAATGTATATTGCTCAAGAATTGTAAGCGTTTTTACCGCCTCGCTCTTCGTGTTCCCGTAGTATTTGGTTCTTCTGATCTTATCTCAAGTTTAACCACCGCCCTGTCATTTCGGCCTTGATATGATCATATTTGTTTTCTTCAAGTGGCATGATTATGTTGTCACTCACCTTCTCAACGAGTTTGGCTTCGAAATTAGATGTTGCGTAGGTATATTAGCTTTTATCTTGTGTAACATCACTTATACCAATACAATTTCAAGTTGTACAAACCACATATTACAATCGGCAAACTGTCTATATAATTTGCTCATCTGGGTTGCTTAATTACATTAAGGTCGCTAATGAAGATGCAAAAATTAGAGATAGCAAATCACAAATTTATGAAAGTTCTCAATAAAAGTATACATTCAGTCAGCGCTTCTCAACCTTTCTGTTATTGCGACCCAGTTTACCAATGTAAATATTCTCGCGCCTCCCCCAATACCGAAAAAATGATTGATTTCCCCACTCCTTGTGTTAGGCCTGTGTTTTAGTAGGCGCTGCTTTTTGTACACATTCTGCCAGGGTCACGTTAAGTTTCAGTCTATCGGCTTTGCTAGTGCTCCTGTTGTGCGAGTACACTTCAGAGGTTATATAGTGCATACATTTGTATAGAACCAGGATTGCGAATCAATCTTAACTGTAGTCAATCTTAATTTAACATTGTAAAAGTATTATTTATCTAAAATTGATAATTTTCTAGAGGACCTAAATATTAAAAGGCAAGTACAAAAAATATATTTATCATTTTATCATAATCATGCCATTTAATTTAATTGGTATCTGAAAATAATAAAGAATAATAGAAATATTTAAGAATTTTTATTTACTTTTTCTTATATATATTTTAGAAGCAACAGAGGCATATTTAGAAAAGATTATGGATAAATTTTTATATGGGCGTAAGCGAGAATTGGAGGATTGTGAAGCATCAACTAGTGTACAGGCTAGGAATGTTTCAAAAAATAAAATTAGGAAAATATTGCGCAGAATACCTAAGATATGGATTTACGAGCACTGAAGTAAATAAAGAAGTAAGGCCCTTGTATGTTATTTGCTCAAAAACTTTGGCAGCTGACAGTATGAAGCCAAATAAACGTAAACGACATTTGGAAACTCTTCATAGTGAATATGTTAAAAAATCCCGACAATTTTTTGAAAGTAAATTAAAATCACTCGAGAAGCAAAAATTAGTTCTTAAAAGCACTTTGTCTGCGAATGAACAAGCTTTACTTGCTTCTTACAAAGTTTCGTATCAAATAGCCAGATGCAAGAAACCTCACAATATTGGTGAAGAGCTAATTTTGCCAGCTGCAATTGAAATTGTAGAGACCATGTTCGGAGAAAATTTTGCCAAAAAATTAAAATCTATTCCACTTTCCAATGATACAGTTGCTCGTCGTATTTCTGACATGGCTAAAGATGTACAGCATCAGCTTTTTGCAAAATTGCGTGGAAAATTGTTTTCAATTCAACTTGATGAAGCAACTGATAACAATAAAGATGCTCATTTGATAGCCTATGTACGTTTTTGTGATGGTGTATCAGCTGTAGAAGAATTACTTTTTTGCAAACCGATACAGCAAAGGGCAACATCAACTGCTTTATTTACCATTTTGGATAATTTTATAAACGAGGCGAATATTGAATGGGAAAATTGTGTTGGAATATGCACCGATGGTGCTCGTTCAATGTCTGGAAGATTTCAAAGCATGCGAACACTAGTAAAACAAAAATCTTCACAGTGTATCTGGACGCATTGCATGATCCACAGAGAAGCACTGGCGTCGAAAGAAATGAGTACTGGTTTAAATATCGTGTTATCTACAGTCGTAACTGTTGTAAATTATATAAAAACGAGACCTTTAAAATCAAGAATGTTTTCTGAACTTTGTAAAGATATGGGATCAGTACAGTGAATTAAGAGAAGAAATCTGTATTTTTCTAGAAGAAGAAAATCGACAAGAAGCCGTAATGTTTCGAGATACTATATTTATTATGAAATTGGGTTATTTAGTCGATATATTTGAGAAGTTAAATGTCTTGAATCTTCAACTTCAAGGAACAAATACATATATTTTGGAAACAAATGATAAAGTCAATGGTTTTTGTAGAAAATTAGATTTGTGGCTTAGAAATTTAAAAGAAAAGAAATTGGAAATGTTTCCGAATATAAATGAATTTGTAAAGACATACAAACCTGAAGAAGAACATATAGACGTGATTTTCTTAACTATAAACGAACATCTAAGCCTGCTAGCAAAAAATTTAAAAAAATACTTTTTTGCTGACGAAAAAGTTCTAGCAAGTTACGAGTGGGTTAGGGACCCATATCACAATGTTCCACAAGGTATCTCGACTTCTGAAGAGGAAACTTTTATTGATTTTACAACAAACAGTGAAATCAAAAGACAATTTAATAACAAATCGATTTTTGAATTTTGGGCTGGTTTGGATGACGAGTATGCTACATTAAAACGAAGAGCTTTCCAAATACTTTTACCGTTTTCAACATCTTATCTTTGCGAAACCGGATTTTCAGCGGTATCTTCGTTGAAAACAAAATACAGATCACAGCTAAATATAGAAAAAGAACTTAGGGTATCCATATCTGGTATTACTCCTTCATTTCAAAAACTTTGCAATGAGAAACAGGCTCAAGGAAGTCATTGATTAGTAACATAACATTTAACTGGTATTTGTTTCATACTAATAAACTTAAATAATGAATATAATAAATTATTTATTGGTAATATGTAATTATAAACTGTATTCTTAATTTAAATATATATATATATATATATATATATATATATATATATTTTAATTTTACAATTTGTTTTATTTTACCTTCAAAAAAGTTTTTATTTTCGCCCCCCTTGTAGTAACGCCGCGCCCCACAAGGGGGGCGCGCCCCACAGGTTGAGAATCGCTGCATTAAGTAGTTAATTCACAAACTAAATAAGAAATTGTATTGAAAGTTCAGTAGTATGTTGTTAAGCGAAATTTAAGGGAGTTTATTATATTTTATTATGAGCTTCCGTTGGATATGGTTAAAACACCCAGAAGCTACAAGAATAAAATACTAAGGTCCGTGTTCTCGAAGTGTAGTAGTGCTTGATATAGAACTGAAGACTCAGTCGTCACATCTTTCATGGGAGATTCTTAAAGAGACGGTAGTTGATCGTAATTGATGTAGTAAGCGGAGTGACGTATGGGAGACTGCCGTTACCCAATGACAAATGAACGTGTAACCATAATCGTTTAAGCACAAACAAAGTATGACGTTATTCCATTTGTAGAAGAAGAAATATAGTTTCTCTTAAAGAGAAAGAAACTAAGACCTCTCCGGTAAAGTCGTATATAGGATTAAGTGATATCGATCTAATATTGTTATTCATATTATAAAATAAGTTTGAACAAGGCTAAAAACGAAGTGACACCTCGTATACTATCGTAACACTGGTGGCAAATAGGTTGTTGCCTTATCAACCTCAGTGCATTTTGTATGTAGTCAAAAACCACATGTTCAGCATAACCACTACAGTTCGTTCCTGAATATTCTTTACAGAAGGTTATCTGCCATTCCTTTTGGCAATTATATTTCTGCGAGATCAGTATATCGTTAAACTTTATTCACAATTTGCAGATTTTCTTTTTTTCCTATTTTTTATCTTCTGCTTTTCTTCTATTGTCGAATTTTGGATGAAATGGGTTGATGCCACAAAAAATTTTTCAGAAACGAAGTTTTAGGGAAAATGACTCCGAAAACGTTTCAAAGCTGCCGAAAAATCTTAAAATTTGAAACAAAACTTTATCGTCGGAAGGTCCAGAACTAACAAAAAAAATTAGTGGCATGGAAAACCGCAATGTAGTACCTTTGGATGGAGCATTGGAAAATCAAACGTAGGGGGTATGGAAGAGCCAAGGCGGCTCTGTGGTGTAGTTAGTATGCGTGTGACTACTACGCCCAAAGTCCCTGGTTTGAATCCCAACACGGTTCGCTTGAAAACTGTTAGGCGAGCATTTTTCACAAAAATACGTCCTCGTTCGAATGAGAGGTAAAATGGAGGTCCCGTGTGTGAGTGTTGTCATGTACGTTAAAGAACCCTCTTGCTTGCAAAGCAAGGGTCCCGCAAAATTCAAAATTTTTCAGGTAAAAAAACGGGCTTCCTGACCAGTGTAGTACCTTCAGGTGGAGCATTGGAAAATCACATGTAGGGTATGGAAAAGCCACACCTAAGGTCCCGGGTTCGAATCTCGACACGGTTCGCTTGAAAAATGTTAGGCGAGCACGTTTGACAAAAATACACCCTCGTTCGGATAAGAGATAAAATGGATGTCCCGTGTGTGAGTGTTGTCACGCACGTTAAATATCCCTACCTTGCTTGCAACAGCAAGGGTTCGGCAAAATTCAAAATTTTCAAGTGAAAAAAACTCGCTTTCTGGCCAATGAACTACCTTCTGGTGAGGCATTGGAAAATCATATGTAGGGTATGGAAAACCCAGGCAGTTCCGTGACACACTAGATTTGCGTGTCACCATCAAGCCCAAGATCCCGCGTTCGATTCCCAACACAGACCGCACGAAGATCTCTACCTTGCTTAAAAGAGCAAGAGTTCGGCAAAATTTCAAATTTCCCGGTAAAAAAATTCGCTTCCTGGTCAATGTAGTACCTTCAGGTGGAAAATTGAAAAATCATATGTAGGGTATGGAAGAGCCACGAACTGCACCGGTAGGAGCTGTGCTAAAATTAGTTCTAAACATATAACTAACACTTTTAAATTGCAACGACTACAATTTAAGTTATTTCATTGTCTAACTTTGCCTTGTTTTTTTTATTCTTAGTTGCTGGCACACTTCAGCAACAAGTTTCAAGTTTTTTTGCGTTTCTTAATATTTTATGTGATACATCAATCAGTAAAACGCACTTTTAAAGGAAAACTTTTTTATAATAATTGATATTGTGTTTAATAATTTTTGCTCAAATCAAACTACTCATATATTTGGACTGGTGCGCACAATAAATTTAACATTTCTAAAAATGGCGACTGGAGGAGCATTGACCATGCGAAAACAAACATTTACTTAATCGGTCCTCCTTTGACTTTGTTGTTGAACTCGGGAGGAAAAAGAAAAAACAGCTTTTTCGTTTCCTCATAAGTATGAGTTAAAGTGATAGCTCAAGTGCGCTTTCTATAGCTTCATCCATCAGAAATTCGTAAAATTCACAATGACGAAAATGATACGGAAATATAAAATATAACGTTTTGGAATCAAAGCAAAACTGTCAGTTTAGTAGAAGATAAAAAAATAGATGGTAAAAATGTACAACAAAAATTAGTGGCTCTCATTTTGCTATTTTATAAACGATTCCGTCATATTTTTTAACGAAAACTAGTATCTCGAGGTTCTTTTAGAAAAGCAGTAAATAAAGTTGATAAGAACGATAAAAAACCGTTTTTGGCTAATATAATTCTAAGATGAGTTGAAAGAGAACTTGCTTCAGGTCTAGCTCTTTGTTTCTATTCATATTGATATGGAAAATTTATTGATTTGTCATTATAGGCGCAATTATAGATAATTTTAAAGTTAACAATAATAAATTAATGGCTTACCAGAAGGTTTTTGTTATATGTAAAATAAGTTGCGAAAGAAATCGGATAACACAACAGTAGATAACTCGTTAAACCACAAATAAGAGTTTGAACACGTGCACACACGTTATCACCGAAGCCGTAACTATACTGTCCTCTTTTACTCAGATTGAGTACATGCAAAAACTAATACCTATTTCTTACATTCGTCGTACCAATTGAACCAAACAATTTTTACGTCACCAAATTAGAAATGATAAGACTAAATATAAAACCGACAACTAGAAATAATTAATTATGTTTGAGAAGGAAGCAGAGTACACAAACGGTTGGTTATCTTATCATACCTATATGAAATAAACAACTTTTTTCCATGTGGCAAAACATTTAACATTCATCGTTTGACATGTGGGATTCTTTTTAACCATAAATTAAGATATAAATGTGATGATTAGCTGCTGTTGACCTCTATAAGGTGCTTAAATTGTATACTGAAATTATAACTGAATTTTGCGTTTATTGCTTTATTCCTCGCAATTAAGAAATCCAAAAATTATAGAGATAACTTCATTGACCTTATATTGATAACCTTTGTTAGAACAATGTACTCACTAGTTCCACTTGCTTTCCTTTACTAGCACTAACATCCCAAGAGTGTTGTGGCCTCATAGTAGTTCAGACTGTAGGTATTCTATAAATATACAAACATTAAGGTGTACGTATGTAATCAATTAAACAGAGTTGACGAGTTCCAATCTAACCTTGTTAGGAAGAAGACCAAGAGCAACATCATCAAAGAGAAGTTTATTGGATCATTACAGTGCTGCTCCACAACGGCACTCAAGTGACCATCAACTTCTAGCTGCTGAGGTGTACACCACGAACCCCAACACTTGGTGTGCATCTACGTATTTAACCACTCCCTTCAGAACGAAGTTAACACTGCTACGATGATGGGTCCAACAGTCAAGGAGCTTCAATCGCCTTCACGGACGAGAGCACCAAAGTGGAATACAAGAACTCCATCAACCATAAACGACAAGACTAACAATCAGTATCCGAAACGGAAACAAAGACGGAGCCCAAGAATAAAAAGAAACCCGAAAACAAAAAACAGACCCCAGTAACAGTACCAGACAGCAGTGTCCAGAAGCTGCGCCACCGTTGTCGCAATCATCTCCATTATAGAAGCATCGGACGTTGAAGAACGTACAACATGACCTTCAACCGACTATCGTATACCACCTATCTTTAGTGACAAATTCTCGGACTTCCTAAATCATGCAGAACAAACAAAGACGTTCCTGAAGAAAGAAGTGGACATCAGAGCCACGGTACAAGGCGCCAGAATATACGATGCAAAGTCTGCGGAATTCCGCTTCCTTCAAGATTATCTGAAAAAAGTAACGTCGAGTTCTACATTTATGCGGTGAAAGCAGAGAGAGGACACAAAGTGGCCATCAAAAAGCTAGATACCGAGATTTTAGCACCTACGCGCCGAAACTACAGGAAAGAAACAGTAGTCACAGCAATACCTCACCCGTGTATCTAGAAAATCATCCCAAGTAACGCAAAATCGTCAACATCAGTAGCCTACTGTTCTGCCACCGACTCAACATCCAAGCGTTCAAATCTATAGTAAAACTACCGCAATGCTTCGCTTGCTAAAAGCTTAGCCATTCTACCCTAAACTGTGGTTTTAAGTCGTAGTGTGTAAGATGCAATAAAAAGATCGCGTTTACAAATGCGAAAACACGTCGGGGGTCTCACATACCTGCGTCAACTATAAAGGCTCTCATCCAGCGAATTACAGGAACTGTCCCGTCTATAAATATCTGCCGCAAGCACCTAATACCTCTTATCACAGGGACAAACGAAGCAGATGAGGAGGATTACTACCACCCGCAATGACGACATAGTCCCAGCACGACAAACCAGAGCCACCAAATATCACATTCAAGACGACAATGTAGCATATACTATTTCTAACAGGAAAACAACACAAAGGTGATAAGTAGAAGATTTTTCCAGCGACTGGAACCCACACGTACTTGCAAAATACATCCAATCCAGAAGGGGAAGCGAGAAAATTAATTCTCCACAATAAACATACACCAGCGCAGAAACTAACCGCAGTCACAGCAACGATTCGACAATCATAACACCTCCACCATCATCGATGCAACACGGACACCTTCACCAATCGCACCGACCACACAGCAAACATGCCCCGAACTAAAAAGGATCCTTCACAAAATACTCCAATGGATTCATCGACTGATAAGCACATACACGTCGGGAGCCTCATTTTCCAGCATGCTATAGCAGGCATTCGAGGATATTTCTAACATAGTAAACGAACAATAGACTATAAAGAAAGCTCAAGTTACTCTCCTGAAATGTCAGTGGCATCCCTAATAAACCCACCTAGCTTAAACACTTTCTGAACGAAGATGATATTGAGGTTGCGCTCCTAAGCGATACTAAACAGACAACAGCAACACATCTGAAACCAGTAAACTATAACATCTACCGACAGGACAACGCCTAACTCAGAACAATAAACACACGGAGGAACAGCTATCCTATGGTTTATAAAAGAACGTCAAACGACACAGTGACACACCACCGACACAAATGGATGTAGTTGGAATATGTACCACAACAAATGGAATTCACCTACGTCTCATTTCGGCATATCGCAGCCCAAAATCGGACACCTTTAGACTGAAGACTAAGGCGACTTTCTGAACAGCGCTGCAGCAACCATAAAAAGAGGTGATCTAAACGCCAAGCATGCAGCATTGGGATCGACGATGGAAAATATCGGGAGACGCGCCCTATATTACCACACACTGGGTAAAGACTACGACATCGCCGGATCAAATGACTCTACCAGAACACCACCAAGCAAACCCAACCTGGACACACAAAATGAAGAATTGGACAAAAATACAGTGGAGCAGTCCTAGCGGCACAATTAGAACAGAAAATTCCGCTGATAATCCCTGCAGAAGTCATGAAAACTATTGCCGAACAATATAACCGCAAAACCTCAAACCTGATGGTATTAACTACTACGCACTAAAACAGCTATCAACCTGCACGATCGCCTACTTCACGGAAATTTTCAATTCTATTATGATATAGACACATCCCGAAGCATGGAAATCAGACAGTGATAATGATACCGAAACCTGGAAAATCAAGATATAAACACCAATAACTGCACACCGATCTCTCTCTTAAACTCTGTATCCAAAATCTTTGAACGGTTCCTGCTGGTCAGGATAAAGCCGTCAATACAATACAAACTGGAACCGCTTGACTTCAAGGAAAACTATTCGGCGATCTTTCAAATCACCCGGGTAATAGACCATATCGCCAAGAGGGCCAACAGGGGAGGGAGTCACCGGGCCAATATCTATTGACATAAAAACGCCTTTGACAAGGTCTTGCACTATGGAATTCTCTTAAGTTGGCAGTCATTCGCGACCTTCTCATAGACTACATCCAACTTATAGAAAGCTATTTAAAAGATCAACGCCTGCAGGTTAGGGTCGAAGACAAATTACTCCGGCTGGTGCAAATAACCGCTGGGGCTTCCCAGAAAATAAGTCTACCACCGACTCTCCTCAACGCTTATTTGCATGACTTGCCAATCTCCAAAAACACTATATGCGCAATGTACGTTCACATCCGAAGAAAGAGGGTTGCTCGAAGTCACGCCACGGCTAGGCAGCTATACTAACTCAACCATGAAAAATCTTATTCCTGAGAAATCAGAAGCCGTAATATTTTATCGGCACCGTACATCATTACAACAACTGACGGTCGACAGACTAAACAATAAATGAAAACCACAAGTTAAATACCTAGGAATTGCAATCGACCGTAACCTAACCTTCACTAAACATTTAAACGAAGTTTTCATGAAATCTCGGTATATTCCGGGCTATTATACCCTACATTTACGTACTGGAGCAACTCCCACTAAGCACGCAGCTGCATATTTACAAGATGTACTTGCGAACGATCGTTAGATAAGATTCGCCGGCATAAATAACGTATCTCAACGACACAAACGCATGTAAAATGGAAGCCTTCGAAATGTCACCTTTCACACAATTACAGGTGCACCATGGTTCGTAAGAGACGAAGTGATTAAGCGAAACCTAAATATGAACACTCTTCGCAAACACTGTAAAACGTTGGTCGCCAAGATGTAGGACACCATAGACATTTCACCTGATGTGTAACATAGCACTGTAAGACTGTTCAAACACCACCGAAAGAAACGACTTCGCAACATAGTGGAGACACTGACTCTCACAAAACTAGCGGACAAAACATCAAGAATCCCGTAGTCACTGACAAGGAGTTGAAATAACAGGATCCATACTGCAAGATGAAATTGGTTTTCTGGGAGAGCTAGGTTCGACAAACATTGGACATGAAGCAGAGTTGGAAGAGATATCGGTCAGGCTCAAAACCGACCATTTTTAATGTAAATCTTCGTAAAAATATCTGAGGTCCATTTTGCAAGTTTTTGTATCACCATAGGAATCTCTACAACGAGGCGTAGGTTCGTTCTCATTATTATTTGTGTCCGTGAAAAATTTGTTTAGTTATCGAGATGAAGAGGTTTGCGCGCCAGCAACATGTACCTTTTGGAATGACGGTTAGTATGTCGTCTACAAATTTTTTGATAAATGGTAATTTAAATGTAAGGTTAGGTATGATTTTATCTAAAAGTGAATTCATTATAATTTCTGCTATGATCGGACTTAAGTTAGATCTCATTGGACATCCTGTAGTTTGTTTATAGAAAGATTTATTATAACAAAAGTAATTGTTGGTAAAAATAAAATCTATGATGTCTAAAAACATGTTTTTAGGTATATTACTGTCGCGTCAACACGCTTGTTTAGTTATTACAGTTATATTTGTTAAGGGAGGTGGAGAATAAAATAAATGGTAGTAGTTGTTGATTTTGATTGATGTCATGTACAAAATTTGTATGGTATCAAAAATAAAACTTTAGAACATTAATTGATTATTTCAAACCCGAGACAAAGCGGCGATCAACTTTGGAGCCTTTGGAGTCTTGCTGGTGGAACATTTGGCGACCGTGACAGGACGACGCTTTGTGAAAGTGTTTGAAATTTCTATCGCTACTCCGAACTAGGGAGGTCACCGAAAACTCGATCAGTAGAGCTGAAGTAAGTACTATCCCTTATGGAAAAACTTAAGAAGTCTAGGTCGGTTTTGCGTGGTATTTTCACGAAAACTGCGAATCAGTTAAGATCATTATTAGAAAGCGAAACTATGTCCGTACAAGATTTGAAGGCAACATTTGACATGCTGCGGAATAAACAATGCTCCCTTACGGAAGTTGACAGTAAAATTTACGACCTGATGCTAGAAGCTGACGTAAACGAGGACGATCTTGTACAAGAAGTAACTTCATCTGATGAATATTTGGCGACATTTACCAATTTATCCGTACGCTATAGCGATGCGATTGTACACGAAGAAGCAAGATCTGTTGTCAAAGGCGAACTCTCATCAGCTGTACAACTGTCAAGTCTTAAGCTACCCCGAATTGAACTCAAAAAATTCGGGGAAGATGTTCGTGATTGGTTGCCATTTTGGAGTCTATTTAAAAAGATCAACGACAATTGTGACATTGATGCGGAAGACAAGTTTCAGTACTTAATCTAGGCAACAGTACCTCGATCAAGAGCTCGCGAGCTTGTAGAGAGTTTTCCTCCTGTAGCAGACAATTACAAAAAGGTAATCGAGAGCTTGAAAGCGCGCTTTGGTCGTGATGAACTACAAGTAGAGGTATACGTACGGGAATTGTTAAAATTAGTGCTAAACAAATCCTTTTTGAAGGATGACGTTCCCTTGATTGGGTTATATGACAAGATCGAAACTCAATTAAGGGCGTTAGAGACCCTGGGTGTTACTACCGAAAAGTGTGCGGCTATGTTATATCCGCTGGTTGAGTCGTGTTTACCAGAAGACCTTCTGCGAGTATGGCAGCGTTCAACATATTTTACTTCGAGTGAAAGTAACGAGACAATTAGCAAGTTGGAATGCCTCATGAAGTTCTTAAAAACTGAAGTGGAAAGCGAAAAACGCGTACGAATAGCGGCAGAAGGTTTTGGAAAAAGTTTTAGTACTGAAGGCTCCAAGAAAACAAAATCTAAAGGCTCTGGGCACAGTGTCTCGACGGCTGCGAATTTAGTAAATACGCAGGTCGAACAATGTTTATTTTGTGAAGGCGTCCACAGCAGTGGTGATTGTTTTAAGGCTCAGAAAATGTTACTGGAGGAAAAACTAAATGTGTTAAAAGCCAAAGGTGCCTGTTTTGTATGACTCAAATCAGGGCATGTTAGCCGTAAGTGCCGTGCACGGGTGAGGTGTCACTGTTGCGATAAGCGACATTTGGTTTTGTTGTGTCCCAAGGAACAAATTTTGTAGGATGTGCGAACGCTTTTAATAAGTTGAATTGGGATGTTATAGCAAAGTTTTGTGAACAACAGAGGATACGGTGGAAATTTAATCCTGCTACAGCCGCTTGGTGGGGCGGATGGTGGGAACGGTTAATTGGACTTTTAAATCAGTTGTTAAGAAGAGTTCTTGGTAAGGCTTTGTTATCGCTTGAAGAATTTACCACCGTCTTATGTGATGCCGAGTCTGTTGTGAATTCGCGGCCGATTACTAACCTGGCGAATGATCCATCGGAATTGGTTTGTTTGACTCCAGCGATGTTTCTTCAAGATCTTCGAGAAAGCGGCGTGCCTGACTGTGACCAACTAGACTGCAAGTCTTTTAATAAAAGAATACGCTACCGGCAGCGACTGCGTGAAGTTCTACGATGTCGGTTTCGAGACGAATACCTAGGTCAACTTCACCAAGTTTTCTATAAGAAACCAGGTCGATCAGTTGTAGTTGGCAAAGTGGTTCTTGTGGGAAATGATGATAAAAAACGACTCGACTGTGCAGCGGCTATTTCCATTGGAATGTTCCAGTGAGGACATACCGGATCAGACCGTCAAACTCGCTCCTAATGTTCAGGAAGGGAGTGAAGTCAACTGCGAAAATAAAGAAGATCCGTTAAGGGTCACACGCAGTGGTAGAGTTGTGAAATCGCCGTCAAAGTTTAGTTCAACGTAAGTGTGTTCTGTTTTGTCGTGATCATTCACGCCAAGGTGGGAGGATGTCGCGTCAACACGCTTGTTTAGTTATTACAGTTATATTTGTTAAGGGAGGCGGAGAATAAAATAAATGATAGTAGTTGTTGATTTTGATTGATGTCATGTACAAAATTTGTATGGTATCAAAAATAAAACTTTAGAACATTAATTGATTATTTCAAACCCGACACAAAGCGGCGATCAACTTTGGAGCACTAAGAGAGCTAACACGGGTAGTGTTTAGTCTTGCTGGTGGAATAATTACAATTTTGTTTAATGTTATTCCAAATATTTTCTATGTCGTTTACGGCTAAAGCTTTTGGTATGTTGGTGAATAGTGATACAACATCTAAGCTGATTATTACGTAACCATCAGGTAACTGAATATTACTTCTAAATTTAACAAACTCAAAAGAACCTTTGACATTGTAAATGTTTTTGGTTATTGATTTTTGTAAAATTTCTGAAATAAATTTTGATAGCTTTTCAACACAATCGCATAAAAAGAAGGTCGTTACAATAAAAAAAATTATACAAGCTGTACTGCAATGGGTTTCTTTCAAATGATATCAATTAAATATGGAATGGATACCACCATTTTACTAAAACGCTGGACAAAACTAAACAACAAATTAGCTTCTATGAAGAATCGCAAATTTTTCTTTTACAATGCAGACAGTATGATATTCTATCAAACCACATTCCAAATGTAGTAAAAAATATTTGTAATTTATTAGACAATCACAGTAAGATATTGGCTTCAAAAGTAAATAGCTTTAATCGTAAAATCAAAACAAAGATTTTAAATTTAGAAATCAAAATTACTCATACAATAGTTGATGAATGTACTAAAAAACAACAATGTAAAACTTACTGTCGCTGATATTCTACCTAATCATATTTTTAATGAGTATTCACGCAGACAAGTTATTCTTAATAACAAAAAATTCCATCAAGTTAAAAATAACAATTTGCTATACGATTGTCCCACTGTTACCAATCGTAACATTTATAAAAAAGAAACGTTGGCTAGATAAAGACCGCCAGGCGCTAACGCCTAAAAATAAATATACATACAATAACGAGGACGAATAGGTATACCTGAACAGCGGAAAATACTAGGAACGTTTGCCGTAACTAGATCAGTGGAGGGGGGAGTGGGTCTCACGAAATCATCCCAAAAAAAGAAAGATCTGAGATCGAAAATTAATGAGCGCCACCCAATTGACATAACCTGAATTTCCGCGAACCCAATTGGGACGTTCTTCCGTCGAAAAGATACTCAAATATCCTACCATAAAATGATACTTAAATCACACATACAACTACGGAACATACCCAAATAAATACCAGTACACTATCACAATATTTACTAAATTACTAAACAATCTACAGCATCAATACATATATCTTATTGAATCAAGTTTACGTAAATTATTTACTTATTATTTTATGTATGTGAAAGAACGGAATAATTAATATTAATTGTGCACTGTATGTAAAGGGGATATTGGTGCACCGATATCAGTTACACAGTGTTCAAATTAGCACAATAAATTATATACAGTGGTGCACTTGTAAATATAAATAAGCGTTGATTGTTATTGATTATTGTAAAATGAATAATTAATTGTGATGGTTCAAATTGTAACTACTGAAATATTTCATCATAAAGTGTACACAAATATCATTAAAAAGTTCATGCATTAACGTTATTAAATTTGTATCTAATAAACGTATAATAGAAATCATGCATAACGATACCCATCCAAATCCAAACTCAGGAGGTTGCAATGACAGAATTCCCAACAACTGCCAAGCGTCGCAGGATACCAATTGAACTTGGAGCTTGAAGTTTATGAATATTCGGATTTCACGCTTCACAATTAAAACTCTTAAGTTAAAGACTTAAAGCCTAAAACCTAAAATCTGAATTCTGAAATCTAAAACCCTACAATTTGCAATATTAGTAATCAATATCAACACATAAATTCACATACCGTACAACGGGCAATGAACTACGATAACATATACATCGATCAGCGCATGATCAATACGAACAGAAACATATGGCACCTAAAACACCTGTACAATAAAATCAATGGATTCGAATGTAATAATTAATTACCTTCAACTTCGATATGTAAATCCTCTTAAATGAGTTTATTGAGCAACCATAACAACGCATCACCAAATAGATTGCCTCAAAAGTCCTGGAGTCACAAATCCCAAAATGGTGAACGGCTAAACCGCATAAAGCAACAACCAGGATCGAAGTATCTCGAAAAAGCAGAAAACAAATGTTAACTTGAACTGATAATGCGCTCTAGATATCCAATTAAATTGATTATACATCATATTCGAATCAACCAATAACATTTAAACATTTAAATTACCACGCAAGACCAATGCAACATTTCCTAATTATCCAATCATACTAGTAAATAGAGTTAGACCTACGAAAATTGAATTATAGCCTAGGAATTCGCAAAAATAATACAGAAATGTCGTTACGAGGAATTCGCCTGCAACAAATTTAAGAAAATTAGATGTTATCTTAAACGCATCAAAAACTGTCACCTTTTAATCAATGTGACAGATGGTTTGTCAATATTAGTGGCATTAAAATACCAACAAATGTCAAAAATCTTCTTACTTTAGGTCCAAAATTTTGCCTAAGACCAGTAATAAATATCAAATTAATCACTAATTTATTAGCCGACATTGAAAATATTATGCTTGAAGTTAAATCAGAAAAAAAACCAGATATATACCGAGCTCAAGTTATCAATATTGCAACTAATTTTTTACATAAAACCAACAACCAGAAATCAAAAATTTTTATGATTATACTTTTAGCAAGAGATATTTAAAGGATGCCGATAACATAATTATTTTAAAATCTGATAAAGGTAACCTAACCGTAGCAATGTTACAAACCCAATATGAAAATAAAATTAAAGATTTATTAAACGATGCCGATACTTATTCACAAATTCAAAAAGATCCAACAACTATAATACAAAGATATCATTAGAAATTAAAAAAATATATATTAGCGAAAAACAATTGTCAAGCTTAAACAATTACAGTAGCGTTTCTCCTAAATTTGATGCTCTTCCGAAAATTCACAAACGGGGTTATCCAATGCGACCAATAGTAACGTCAAACAATAATCCAACAGAAAAGCTATCAAAATTTATTTCAAAAATTTTACAAAAATTAATAACCAAAAAAATTTACAATGTCAAAGATTCTTTTGAGTTTGTTGAATTTATAAGTAATATTCAGTTACCTGATGGTTACGTAATAATCAAATCAACTTAGATGTTGTATCACTATTTACCAACTTACCAAAAGCTTTAGCCTTAAACGACATAGAAAATATTTGGAATAACATTAAACAAAATTGTAACATACCTAAAAACATATTTTTAGACATCATAAATTTTGTTTTTACCAACAATTACTTTTGTTATAATAAATCTTTCTATAAACAAACCACAGGATGTCCAATGAGATCTAACTTAAGTCCGATCATAGCAGAAATTATAATGAATTCACTTTTAGATAAAATCATACCTAATCTTACATTTAAATTACCATATATCAAAAAATTTGTAGACGACATACTAAACGCTATTCCAAAAGATAAAATAGACTATACGTTAGAAACATTTAACAAAAATAACGAAAACATAAAATTCACAATAGAAACTGAAACTAACAAATCGGTAACATTTTTAGATACTCTTGTTATCAGACAAAACAATAATCAAATAGTTACTGATTGGTATATCAGACCCACTAGCTCTGGACGCTATATAAATTATCACTCGTACCACTCCTTTGATATAAAAATTAACTTCATTTTAGGATTAAAAAATAGAATTAACCATATATCACATCCTACTTTATACCAAATAAATTTAAAAATACTGAGTAAGCTTTTAAAAAATAACAACTACCCTAATTCTTTAATAAACAATTTATTATACAACCAAGGACATAGACAAATTACCAAAAATAAAGAACTTGATAATACAAACAACAACATCCATAACAAAACTATAAATCTCTTCCATACATACAAGGACTGACTCATAAAATTATTAATAGGGATGGTCTCGGGCCGGGCCGGGCCGGGCTTTAAATAAGCCCGACCCGGCCCGACGCAGAAAAGTGACCGGCCCGGTCCGAGGCCCGGCCCGAAATGAAAATTGACGGCCCGGACCGACGGGCCGGCCCAGACCGGCCCGAAATTTCCGGCCCGACTTTTATTCACTAAATGAGAAGATATTTTTTTCAGTTGTGTTCAACAAGTAGCTATCACTATTATGTTTGATTTAAGAGTATAATGATTTTGAGTTACAATCAAGATACTTGTGGAATATACCGTAGTATATCATTTGATTTTTGATTCTTAGAAAAATCCTAGAAATATGGATACCTTATTCTTTAGAAATACATTTTATCTGATGGAATAGAAGTAAAATTAGGTAATTGTTTAAGGTTGAAAAGTTTTTAAAAAATGATTACCAAAATATATAAATCAGTACATAGATCCTTTTATATATCAATAAAATTTTATTTACTTTATCCTTTTTTTATGGCATGAGTTTGATAATGGCATTATTATACATTTTCCCGCAATAAATAGAAAACTATATCTGCAGCCAAATTCTACTATTTCACAATAAATTAAGTGATAATCATGCACGTAGCTAGGGGTTAGGGTACTTAGAAGGCTACCCCTCCACCTTAAATATTCTAGCCCATCCCAAGAAGGCTGTTTAGAAAACGCTATAACTACAGTCTACGAATAGACGACTAACGTATTGTTTTAGAAAGTTTTATTGAAATCGTAATTTTAAAATACATGCAGCAGAAAATGAATCTAACGCTCATTAACATATACTACATGGTAGCGTTTAAATAGTTATTTGTATATCAAGACCACGAAATTGTTTTTTTAGCGTACCGAGAGAAAGTTTATCGCATAGATCGCTTGTGAAGGAAGCAATATAATCTCGAGGTTGCTAAAATAATTTCGTAGTCTAGGTGTAACCGTGTATGGTTTTATTACAAAATTTTTTCACTTAACTGATTAAGCTATAGCTAGAATTTATATGTCTATATAGTGGCTTTACATCACACGTTGCTATGGAAATGATATATTTAAAACACTGACAGTATTCTTAAAAACTTTTTGAAAAAAGTGAGGCTGCGCTAGTACTACATACTTCAATGTCCTACACTATTTCAGAGTGTTTTTCCTTTACTTTCTATTTTGACGTATATATTTAGTATTCTATATCTATAAGTTATGTTTTAAAAATGAATAAAGAATTAATCTCTTTTATAATAAGGTGACGTATTACATGTTTAACTATATTGGAAAAGATCAAAAAAATTCTATTCACACAAAGATGAACCTTTTTTTATTGAGTCTTTTATTTCCCACTGATTCGATAACATTTGTATGTGTTGTCAAAGTGTTTTCACGGAATACTTTTCGAGTTTACTTCAAGACACTGTTTTTTACTTCTTCCCAAGCCTATAGTATATCTGTTTTCAAAAGCATTTTTACGCCTTACTTCTAGGAAAAACATTACAAAACAGTATCTTCGTATTTAGAGTATTGACGTTTTATATCTTTTTCGTGTTATAAACTTGGACATTATATCTCTAAATTTAATTACGGAAACAACATTATAAAAAGCTATTTAATTTCACGATATCTATACAGAAAGCAGACAACTAAATGTAAGTTTGTACATTAGGCATTTGGTATATATGTCAAAATTAAAGCGCCTTAAATAAAAGCATTCCTTGCCTGTATTTAAATTAAATAAAGAAGTCTTGTATTTTAACACAGTACAAATATTAAAGGCGTGTTCATTGCGCATGTGTAAATGTCTTATAAGGGAAAACTTTATTAAAAAATTGGTAAAATAAACGTTAGAATAACTCTCTGGTGGTTTAGACGGTAGACATAAACTATACACGCGATTGATGATATCGACGTTCGCCGCATGATTGAAATTTGAAGTATATACATATACATAATATATATCGTGCAAACTTTTGAATTATGAATAAATCACCTAGTTCGATGTTCCTGGGCATTTTTAACTTGCCTAAAATACAACATCGGGGACATTAAATAAACCTAGAAAAAATATTCGGGATAAGAAGTGAGTTATAATATCACGTCTCCTTTACACTAAACAATACGAAAAACTGAGTATTAATGGGTTCGTGAAGACACTACGTGAAAATATAATTAAGAACGTTTATTTACTCAATGTGAAATAGAAGTAAAAGGACCGTGGAGTATCTACTCATGCATTTTTCGGCCCGAATTTTTCGGGCCGGCCCGAATCGTTTGGCCCGGCCCGGCCCGGCCCGAAAAAAGATAGGCCCGGCCCGGGCCCGGCCCGAATAAAGTAGTCAACGGCCCGGCCCGGATTCGAGCCCGAAATCGTGCCGGGCCCGGGCCGGGCCGGCCCGAAAGCCCGAGCCCGAGTTCATCCCTAATTATTAACATATTGAAAAGCCTTTTCTTATAAACATTGCTAAAAAACTTAAATTCAATAAATAAATTATTTTCCAAACTTAAAGATAAAACCAATCAATTGTAACAAAGAAATGTAATCTATAAATTAAATTGTTTAGATTGTGATCGTTCATATATAGGCCAAACATCTTAAAATTTAAAACAAAAAATCATACAACATAAAAGCAATATAAAAGTTAAACCTAAAGCATGTGCCCTTGCGATACACATACTTAATGATGAACATAAGATAAATTTCAATAATCCACAAATTTTACAAATAGAAATTAACAAATTTAAAAGAACATTTCTAGAAATGTGCCACATTTATAGAAATTCAAATTCATTAAAAAAAGTGATATTGATAATCTGAGCAGTATATACTCATACCTTTTAAACTTTAAAGAAAAATATAAAGAATAATAAGTCTAAGAATTGATTTTGCATGTGTATTCTTAAGTACATCTAACTATAAAAAACACACTCACATACTCACACTCCCACACACACTCAGAAACCCACTCCCTCTCTTTCTCTCTTTCTCTCTCTCTCTCTCTCACACACACACAATATATATATATATATATATATATATATATATATATACTCACAATACACAAAACACCAAACAGTATGATACATTCAATATTCACCCACCTCCTAATATAAGCATACATATGAAGAAGCTATTATGTGTATCATATTAAAAAATAAAATAAAAAATTTAATATATACATAACATACATACACACATGCAAATTAAACAAAAAGATCAAGATATTTATAAAAATCAAATAATCAAAATTGACTTTTACTTCTGCCAAACCAATATTTTATTTCATCAATTTTTTTTATATATACACATTGTTTTTTTTTAATTATTAAAGAACTTGTTATAAAAAAATTCCTCAAAAAAAAAACTAATGTAAATACCCTCACTGTAAGTAATAATTTTATTTACTTTAGTAGTTTGTTAATAGTTTCTAATTTTAGCTATTGCCTGTGATCAAGCATAAAATTATATGCGAAGATTTTGGCCATAAAAAAAGAGTTTTCTTTATTACCAGCCGACCTAAAACCTGCTAATTCCAACACAATCGTATATATAACTGTTGTGATACTGTAGCAATACCTCTATGCGCCCTTTTTGTGAATTAAAAAAGTAAACATTTATAATCTCTCAATTTTTAATTTTTAATGTATAATTTTAATTGCGTCAGCTAGCTCACTTTTAGATTACGTACGGAGCTTGCGACAATACGACAAACAAAGAATTTAAATCTACCTTTTACCTCTCCTTCCTGTTTTAATCTTTAAACCAAAACACCATTAAGCACAAATTATTATAATGTTCTCAAAATATTTACAACGTATGAAAAGTTTAAAGAATTCCCTAACTAGAATTTTCTTTTAATAATTGAATAAAAATTTAATAATCATCATTCTCTAAAATAGTCAAAAAGCCAGCAAAATCACTATTATTATTATTATTGACTGAAGCCTGATGAACGTTCTTTCAACCTCATTAAATATTCACGTAATTTACAACGTATACTCAAAAAAACAAACCTTGCGTCCCTTCACATAAATTATCATGAAAGAAATTTTTAAAGTATTTGAATTGGAGATATTCAATTAAATGTTAATTTTTAAATGATTTAGTTTAGCAATGTATCACGAAATATTCACAAATAAAATATTCAGATTGGCTAACCTGTTGTTTTCAGCTCTAATCAATCCCTGGCCCAACTGTTTTTGATATTGTCTGCATCCCTCATAGCATCGACTTAAACACACTAGCGTCCTCCAATAAACTTCTTGACCATTTATCGTTGAAGTAAATGCTTGTTGCATTTCCTCATTTCTTCCATTAACCATTTATAATCGCCTCCAGTATTTATTTAAACTTGTTACCATTAATTGTTTAGATTTGTTCCCCAGTAGTCATTTAGATTTGTCTCCAGTAGTCATTTAGAGTTGTCTCCAATAATTATTTAGAGTTGCCTTTTAAGTATAAAACTACAAACCCATCAATTTTCCATAATTACAATGGTATTATTTCGCACTTCACAATTAATCACTTTACGTAAATTATTTTCAGAGACGTGAACTATGCCTTACTTCATGACAAAATTATTTGTTTACAAATCCGGTCATATTTAAATGCACCGTCTATCTATTGACAAGCGCAAAGTTCGTTGTTGTGTATTAAACTTTCATACCAGGTTTTCGAATATTCCATGGTATTATTATTGTATATTAACATCAACGCGTTACTTTTGTCACGTACCATTTCGAGTTAATAACATTGATTTGCTTTGGATTTTCATACTTCTAGATAAGTAAACCATTGTTTGTTCAAATAAATTTGGTGAACTTTGATTTTAATTACCATGCCTTGCTTGTTCCCAATAAATCAGGTGTCGATTTCAATTTTCCAATCACGTAGACTAAATACAATATATATATATATATATATATATATATATATATTGTCGTGTAAATTATAAGTTAAGAGGTATAGATAAGTCAAGAATACAAATTTGTTACAACCGTGTATATAGGAAATAGGGGTAATTTATTTACGCGCCAAATTAATTAGTTTTGACATTAAAACGGACGGATAATAGCATATTTTTATATTTATAAATCAGAATATTAAATTTGCATAACGTGTAGAAGCTTTGGAGTACGTAAAAACGCAAGGTAATTAGCTTTAATATTTTAAAAGTTGTAAATCAAGTACATCAAATAATAAAGAGAGTGTTGACGCCATCAAGCTAATTTTATTTAAAATAGAAATTCTAACATTTGTTATATAATTCATTTATCTAGTTGATAACTCGCAGATGTTGAAAGTTAAGTTACATAGTCAATTTGCTTTTAGTAGTTTGCTTTGAAAGGTGTTGTTTCCAATATCATAATTAAAACTTGTGTCGCCGTGCCAATATTAGCAGCCACCTGTCGGACTCGTCCGTCGCCACCAATAGCTATCTTGATTAAGGGTGCCCCTTTTGAATTTAGTAGAAGAGTGGTTTCCTGTTGATCTTCTGCAGTTGATGCTGAATTGGTAAGTACTTTTGTCTTGTACTTGCTTTATTTATGTATTTGGAACTTCCGCTAAAAATTGTTGATAAAATTAGTTGCACCACCGCTATCAAATTCACCAGAAAGCTTTTGGGTATATAAAATCAATAATGTAAACTCATATTTTCCATTTAACTAAACAAAGCGTTCGTTTAATACAAATCCTAAAAAATTCTAGAAGTTGAACAACTTGGAAAATACGATTTCAAACGGACAGTTGCTTTATAGAAAAGCCTGACAGAAAAATAAACAAGTTCAAGGAACATGAATGTACGTTATAACATAATTCTGTAGAAATTTAGTTAACGGTCGATACAAAAGTTACGAAACAACAGATGGTTTGAAAGCAAAGTGAGACGGAATATCGATAGCGTAAAGCAATCAGAGATCACATAATAGACATTGGATAAAACATTCGTTTAAAGTACGCGACAAGTTTGGAGGTCAACCACAATATCGATTTTCTGTTGCTTCAGTGGGATTGTAAAAGAGACAACAAATATGTGTTAGACGAGGGTAACATAGTTGAAGGCTGTACATAAGCATGGGAGAAATGTGTGTGATTGGCTGAGTGCTAGAAAATTTCAAAGAAGCTCGCGACCGTTGCATTTTGTTGACCATTTTCGGGCTAAAGCGACGTTGGGATGAGAATTCTCAGTTTTACAAAGTCCATTACGTACAAAATTTTTAGAATCGGCTACAGTAGGGAGCTTTTCGGTTGAAATAGGATACAGGAGGTATCTATCGACCGATATAAATACACTAGGAGACACAGTAAAGCTCTCTCTTACTTCGCTTATTCGTTTGACTTCGCTTAGCTTTTACAGTAATATCCAAATGTAAAATTTTGTAAAAACAGTGTTAGTACACAGTCCGTCTAAAGTAAAATAAAAGTGTGAATTGCACAAGTGGGTGCTATTTTGTAGACGGTGCTGTACGTACATTCAAAGAACTAACAAAGGGATGTTACTCAGGTAAGCGTGCTGAGAAATTTTTGAAACGAGGATGCTGTGTTTGGTAGATGCGGAAAGTGATTAGCTTAATTTGGACAATTATCTAGGTCAAACATTAAAGGCGTCTGCAGAGACTTGGATAGCGATTGAAAATGGGTTTAATCTACACATAGCAGAAAGGTGTATGGAAGCAACGACGAGGTTTGGTGGACAATATCTTCAGAGGTGACGACGAAAAAGCTTACTCCAGGTAACGAAATTGATTTCTATTGCTATTGCTTGAACATTTTGTGCTGTTATTTTGTGCTAGAGTGCTTTGACACATTGGGTGTGTATTTGATGAACATAAAAGCTCATTTGAAGGGCATATGTAAAAGACAATTTGTATTATTTAAAGGTATAAATAAATGACATAAAAATTCAATGTAAAGAGTAAACGGGTCTTTAGGGTTGTTAAAAACAAAGATGCGATGTATTTAGGCATTTAGAGTAACTGGGTTTATACTGAGCTCACCATAAACCAGAGTAAAAGTCAATTTAGGGTTTCGAGATGGGCCCATCTACTCATATAAAACAAAAACTGTCGAAATAAATCAAAGTCATGAAATTTAAAAAGCATTCAATGATTGAGATTGTAATATTTTATGAAGCTGTATATCCGAATGTGTAAATATTTACTTGATAATGGAAAATTTTAATTTGTATGAATAAAAGGTTGTAGGTTTCGTTGCATTATTTGAGTGGTAATTTTATTTGGTAGTATATGTGAGAAATGCGCTGGTAAAAATGAGAATATCACCATATCTAATTAAGATGATTGGTAGCTATCTCCAAGATAGAAGAATTACGTATATGGACCTTGAAGGGAGAGAGAAAACATTTCCAATAACAATGGGAGTACCCCAAGGATCGGTGCTAGGCCCTGTACTATGGAATGTCATGTATGACAAGGTGCTAAAACTGGAATTACCGACTGCCACCAAAATTATTGGCTACGCCGATGATCTGATGGTAGTAGTGACGGCCAAAGATGCAAAGGGGTTAAAAGAACAAGCTGAAAGATCGATTGCACTGATTGAAAATTGAATTGGGAAAATGGGATTGGAGGTAGCACCGAACAAAACGGAAATGATAGTAGTGACCAGAAAGAAGAAAATACCGCCAGTGACAGTGACGATGGGAGGCTTAGAGATAGAGGCAAGTAAGGAGCTGAGATACCTGGGCATCACCCTGGACAATAGACTTTCCTTCAAGAAACATTTAGAGACCCAGACAGTGAAAGCCCAGAAAGCACTAGAGGCGGTTAACAGACTAATGCCCAATATTGGGGACCCGGGGGCTAATAAAAGAAAAATTCTAGCAGCAACAGTAAACTCAATATTACTATAAGGAGCGAATATCTGGCAGCATAGTCTAATATACCAAAGTAGAAGAGCACTTTTACTAAAAATACAAAGGCGTATGGCAATAAGAATTGCAAGTGCGTACAAAACAGTATCGCTGGACTCGGAACTAGTGATAGCGGGGGTTATCCCATTAGATCTGTTGGCCAAAGAACGAAAAGACAGATGGGAACTCAACATGGGGAAAATCGAAGCCTGACAACTAAGTATGGAGAAATGGCAACGTAGGTGGGATCAAACCAGGAGTAAATGGACACGCAAGATAATAGCGCATTTAGAGCCATGGATTAATAGAAGTCATGGACAAGTAGGCTATTACATGACACAAGTCCTGAGTGGGCATGGCTGCTTTGCGGACTACCTGCTTAGGATAGGCAAGTACGCGAGCGACCGATGTATCATGTGCCGACAACGAGATAGTCCAGAACACACGCTGTTTGAATGTAATCGATGGGACAGACAGAGACTAGATATGGAATTAGAGATAGGGCAAATAGTAACACCGGAAAATATGGTCAATCTGATGATTGAATCAGCAAGATACTGAGCAGCAATTGCAAAATACATTAACCAGATAATGAAAGGAAAAGAAGAAGCTGAGAGAAAAATACAATGTGAAGTTGACCATTAAAATACAGAGAAATTTCTGTTGCCCTGCAGTAATCTTGATGTAATACCTAACGGTGGTCTCAAGATTACTTGTCACAAGCAGGAAGAGAGGGAATGGTTTAGTTGGCCAGCATAGATTCCTGAGTGGGGAGCCCGGGGGGATGAGTTTCTCAATCTCCCGGTATACCCGTTCAAGAGTCCACGCGAATCCAACACTACTTGCCGCAAAGACCCTAGCGGCAAGAGTCTTCCCCATTGTAAGGAGCTCCAAGCCGTAAGGCAAAGGGCAATTTACAATGGGGGCATCGGAAGATTCCTAATCCTCTTTAAAAAAAAAAGTATATGTGAGAAAGAGTAAACTTAAGATGGTAAGTCTCTATGAAGAAGCAGATTTTAGAGCTAGCCGTGATATGCAGAACCAAAGAGGGCGTTCCAGAGATTGGAATATTATTTGTTTTTTAGAAAAACATTTATGTAACTTTCGCAGGGGTATAGGAGCATAATTCAAAGGAATCCACAGCACAATATATATATATATATATATATATATATATATAAAATTAAACAGAATTATTAAATCTTAAGTTAGAATGTTACAATGTATAAATTGAAGGACATATTTGAAAGAGGTTAATAAAAGTTCACAAGCCAGACATGAGAAGGAAAACAGGCATTGAATTCCAGACGCAACGTGATACTGCAGATGCAGGTCACAGTAGATTATAAGACGGCAATTATTAGAGTTAAGATTACTAAGAAGTAATACATTGTATGAATAAAGAAAATAGCGGACATGAGCTCTGCAGTTCCCACAAGCAATGTGAGGGGCAGAGATAGCATAAATACCCCGAGAGCCCAAGATGGCGAGTCAGTTCAGAGCTTCACAACTTTAACATTGTTGGTAGTTCAGCTACTCACGGTAATTTTAGTTTATTTAATTAAAGTACATTTTAACTTAAAATTATTTCGATCTCCACACGTTACTGCATATAACGTACTGGCAAATTAAAATCAATTGTAATTTCTGTACAAAATAAATTTGATAGAAGCGTTTTTTGAAGAAGCTTTTTTGAAAAGTCGCTCCAAGAGGCCCAAAACCTATCCTGCGTTAACCGGTAAATAACATATTTAAAAGAAAACGAGTTTAAAAATCTACTTAAAATTCCAATAGCTCAGTTATATTTAAATTTTCAAAGACGGTTATACAAACTTGAAACATTAATTCTTCTACTAGAATTGCTTCGCATATTTTGCACATCATTTACGGACACCCAGCATTAATATAGGGGTTGCAGTTGGCCCTGCGTTGGGATGTTACGGTTTTATGAGTAGAAGCAAAAGCAAATTTCAAAATTTGATGTCATAATTTTGGATTTAAATTGTTAAGATCTAATCGGCAGCTCAGTGATGATCTTTCCAACTATTAGAAATAAGATTTCTACTTCACACACAAATAGAAAACACAAAATGTTACGTCAGAAAGGTAGCAAATCGAAAATTAATTTGTTTTGGGTAGTGATTAAATTGTTATGGTTTGTCAAGTAATGACTGGGTAGCTTTCTCTACAGTGTTAATGAAACTCATTTAGGATCGTTGTCGCGTCCACGTTTGTAAAATTTCTCTATAGAAAACGTAAGACTCCAAAACGTATTTTTGCATCTAATAATGGTGGCTGTTAGCAGTAACCTTTCATTAATGCGGGTGGGATATTAAGACAGGTTATTGAAATACAGCCGGTCCTATATTAATGAAAGAAGCAGGTTTTAAGCTGCCCTGTCCGTCTCCCTTGCTTTAGTAAACAAAGCGGTGGTCAAATGAGTTTTTAGTTAACGCCCCCGTTTTTAATATATATTTGAAAAGTACGGGAAGATACCAACCTGTTGTTTAATTTAACGTGTTTCAAACGAGGCTTCTTTCTATTGCATGCATGTCTGATGACTAATTATACATACAAATAAAACGGATACATCTGTCTGTACTAAAGAAGCGGTAGCAATGAGGAAGCCATGTGAATTCACCGCCCACAGATAGTTCAAATATCCGTCGGCCATATCAGTTGCCTATTACGGTTTGTGTACACCTCGATAAGGTTACTGGGATAGAGATAAGGCAAAGCTTTTCCATTTTCTAAGACCCGACGTTGAAATCTTGTGGGTGGATGCTATCCTTTGTAGATAAATGCGGTTTTAATATTTGCAGGATATTTACTGATTGGGTACAATTGTGATGTACGCGCTGAAATATGTACTACCGATAGTGTAATTAAATTTTGGCGTGAAATTAACTCACATAATATAGCACATAAATACGCAGAAATACCCGAAAGATCCATCAGGGATATTTAATCTCAATAAAATGATTTTGAACTGAGGAATTGAAAACTTTTTCAAGTCAATGTAAATGAAAATGTAACAAAGTGAAATTTGTGAAGAGTTAGCAGAAAATTTATATAAAAAAAGTTTATATTTAATCTAAACGAAACCGCAACAAATTAACTAATTTTCAATTGTTTATTTTTAATAAATCTAACGACCGTACTTTGTTGATATGTGTTGTCATACGATTGTAAATTTACCTGGTTATAAATCCACCCTTTTGACTTTTAATTGACGAAGCCTTGAAATGGTAGGTGTAGATGAACGAATTTCAGTCAAGTAGTTAATTTAGGGTTCAATAATGTTATGCCACAAAAAAATTTAAATTACCTGTAATATTTCATAAAAAAAGCATGTTCCCACTTTTGGTAACGATGACACTTAATATTACACAACCTTGAAATCAAAGTTATCTATAAATAACAAAATTTCTATCTGCAGAAAACCTGTTACGTTTATTTTTCAACATAAATTAACTACCCTTTTCTCCTCTGGTTAAATCATTCCCCGCACTCGAATAAATTCCATTTCTATTCTTAAATTCTCTAACAATACCTTATATAGTGTACCTGTTCAGTATAAGCCCGCTTAACATAATTTTAACTCAAACCCACTTTGCTTTTAAAACGAATATTTATTCGATAAATTAAATAGTCAATACCTTGTTT
The DNA here is from genome assembly GCA_036346225.1 of Platerodrilus igneus. Taxonomy (NCBI): domain Eukaryota; kingdom Metazoa; phylum Arthropoda; class Insecta; order Coleoptera; family Lycidae; genus Platerodrilus; species Platerodrilus igneus. Next base: position 39,423 of record JARFIW010001106.1, read on the forward strand.
TAGGTATCCGTTAGTTTGTAAAACATTCCTATAACGTATAATTGCTTTCTCTTGTGTTTCCCATCTAAGGACTTTCCAAAATAAGAGATCCTACTATTAGTTGATAGCGTGTTTTCCAGTTTGCTAATCGCACTTTGATAACACGAGGATTGCAGTTCGAGCTTGTGTTATTTGAACAAATTTTTAACTCGATTCTGCAGCTTTTGCGTTGAAATATTTTCTACATTACTCGTCCCAGTACTCAAGAGCGATGCACGGTTTTTTTCGACAAGTAAGTAGGAGGTATCTTGCGTGTATCGGTGAGTTTTTCCGCGCTTACCCATCCTAATCAGATTCTCTTTTTAGTTCTTAACTGGAGGCCAAATGGGTTCTTTCTTTATGCAGGCCCAACTGTTCTTAGACATAGACCAACTGCTTTTGTCTGTAGACCGCTGCTGCAGTTACGGTGGCAGGGCGAATGGATACTAACTACCGTGGCGTTGCTGTGCTGACTCACCCCCGACGGGTTGCAGGATAAGCATCCCGACGCATAGAGGTATGTGACTAGTTTTCTTTTGTGCGCATCAAGGATTATTATTTATCAGCGGTTGATGTTGTGTGTGTGTTAGGTGTCGCCGTGGATCAATGTAGTAAGCGTAAGACTACGGATCTTAAGGTCCTGGGTTCAAATCCCGACTGCTTGAAAAATTACGCCCTCGTTCGGATGAGATGTTATATGGAGATCCCGTGTGTGAGTGTTGTCACGCACGTTAAAGATCCCTACCTTTCCTGGAACGGCAAGGGTTCGGCAAAATTCCAAATTTCCAGGCAACAAAAAAATCGCCTCCTGGCCAATGTAGTACCTACTGATGGAGCATTGGAAATATAAATGCACGGTTGATGTGAACGGCGTCGCCGTGGATCAATGTAGTAAGCGTAAGACTACGGATCCCAAGATCCTGGGTTCGAATTCCGACACGGCCGAGTGCTTGAAAAATGGCAGGTGAACATTTTTCACAAAAATTACGCCCTCGTTCGGAGGAGAGGTTAAATGGAGGTCCCGTGTGTGAGTGTTGTCACGCACGTCAAAGATCCTTACCTTGCCTGGAACGGCAAGGGTTCGGCAAAAATTCCAAATTTTCCAGGCAACAAAAACTGGCCTCCTGGCCAATGTAGTACCTTCGGGTGGAGCATTGGAAATGTAAATGCACGGTTGATGTTGTGAAACCAGTTCACCATATTCGCTAGTGCTTCTGGTTATATTTCTTATTTTGTTACTACAACTTGTTCTACTTTTAATTCTTTAATTTAACACCCTTGCTATTGAGAAATTCTAAACATTACTTTTTTTCCAATAAGTTTTATTACATGTTAGCTACAAAATGAGCACTTCGTGAATCCATTATATAATTTGTCCTTTACAATATAACTTAAATTTAATACTTTTCTTTGTCCATGTGAATCAAGAAATTTTAATTAATTTTTATTGTTAATAGATAATCGTGGGCGACGTGATTTTTTTGGTTTTTTTGGTTTGTAGGTGAATCCCCCCACTCTCCGCGTTTGGTAGTTAGCCTGGTATTGGCGTTTCTTCCGGCTACATCTAGGTACGTAACATAAATTCTGACGCCCTGGCGTGGGGCCCCGATTTTGTTTCGTGTAGCTTTGACCCCGATTTTGTTTTAGTTAACGGTTACTTCGATTTGGTTTTGATTAATTTCTGTTTGTTTTAGTTAATTTTTGCTCCGATTTTTTCCTGTTGTTAGTGCCTAAGTTCCTACATTATCCGCATTTCTTGGCCTGATACTACTTGTTTTTTTCTTCCGTTACGTTCGACCTATTGTTTTTTTTTCATTCGGCTCTTTGGCGTTCCTCATATGAGGATCGATTTTCTTTATTTCTTGAGTGGGTTCGATCTTCTTGAATTTTGATTTTGTTCTTTTTCGTGATTGCTAAATATCTTTGGTTAGCTCAAATCAGATTATTGGACTTGTGTTTTCGCCAATAATCCTAGTCTATTGAAAACGCAGGAGCCTAAAATTTTTTCTTTCCTTCCCTCTCTGTACATTTCGTTCACACCGTCAAGTCTAGAGTTGGTTTCTTTCTCCGATTTTTCTTTTATTCTACAGCCCTATTCTAATTTTTATTTTGTTGTTTCGCTTCCATTGGTGTTCCTGAAGTTTATCCGTCGGATATGTGTTAAATTGCCCTGTATTCGCAATAATTTTTTTTGGCTTCTATCGAGTTACGGTTAGCCCTTATTTAGTTACTTTCTACCAATTTCTTTCTTGTTCGTATTCACTTCTTTTTTGGCTTCCCACCAAGGTCTTACTGTGTGGTAGTGGTAACCCAAACACTCTTATCGTACATGATTTTTTGGGACGGGTCGAAGAACTCCGACGAACTCAACATGTGTCAGAATTGCAGTTATTTGAGTCTGCAGTGGACTTGTTCAAGACTAGAGCGTTACTTTGGTATTGTGGCTACCGGCATAGCTTTTCTGACTGGAAGTCGTTGTCTAATTTACTGATTCAACATTTTGAACCCCCGGATTTTGCTTATAAGTTTGTTACTACTGAGAAAAATACTTTTGCTTCACATGACCGAATTGTTAACGTATCTCCTACGCCTACCGGTAGATCCGATACTTCTTCCGTACGTTCTACTGTTCTTCCTCCTAGCTCTACTTCTACTCGTCAGGTCGTAAGCTTTAATTGCAAAAAACCTGGTCATGTTTCGACACGTTGTACTCGTCCTAAAGTACTCCATTGTTATGGTTGCGGATATAAGAGAGTCTCTCGCCGCAACTGTCCACACTGTCATCCTACTACTAATAGGTCTTCGAATCATATTTCAAATACTGTCCTCACCTCTAGCTGCCCAATTTCTTCTGCTTCTCACTCTACGTTCTTTTCTATCCCTCATCCAGGTCATCCTGCTACTACTCTCAAAACCTACCCTTCTTCGGATAATACAGTTTCGAAGAAAATTTCCTCCGTCTCTAGTTCTACATCCTATTCTACTACTCCTTCTGCTCGCCCTACTTATTCACTCTCACCCCAAACTATGCCTCCACCACCATTGTAACCCATACTTCGAATTTGTGACTTGCAGGTAGCTTCTCAAGAGTTTGTTCCCGCTTTCTTAAATGATTCTACCCACAAAATTCCTATCGTGTCTGCAAGCACAAATGTCGCTGAAGTGACGATAACTTCTAATTCAGTCCGCGAGGTCCTGTTGAAGTTCATGAACCTGTATCTTTATTGTTTGCAGCTGTTGTTGTCAATATTTAAATGTTCCTGTTTCTTTAAATGCTTCGACTTAAGAAATTTCTGTCGTGCCGGCAATAACAACCGTAGCTGAAGTGAAGATAATTTCTAATACAGATAGAGAAGGTCCTGTTGAAGTTAGTGAGCCCGTAGTTATATTGCCTGCAGCTCTCGTTGTCCAAGTTTTACCTGATCCTGTTTCGTTATCTACTATTGTTAAGGAATCAGTTCCTATTGTGGCTGAAGTTTTGTCTGTTCCTACTCCGTTGTCTATCAGTGAAGAAGTCCTACTTGATTCTACCCCTTTATCGGACGTTACCTACTCTTACCCATTTATGCTGACAAAATGCTACTGGCTTCTGTTCTTTTAACTAAGGTTGGTGAAATCCTAACTGATTTCCTGTTGTCTAATGTTGACGAAGGTCCACCTGATTCTGCTTCCTTATCTATCGTGGACGAAGCTCTTCCTGATGCTGTTTGTTCTTGTAAAGTTGATGAAATTATGTCTGGTGCTGCTTCTTTCTTTCATGCTGATAAACTTCATTCGACTCCTTTATCTAACATTGGCAAAGTTCGACTTGATACTGTTTGTTCTTGTACCGTTGAGGAACTTCTACCTGATTCTGTTCGTTTATGTAATATGGATGAAGTGTTATCGGATTCTGCTCCTTTTCCTAAGGTGGATACTCCTACAGCCAATGCCGTTTTCGTTCATAACTGTGATACTTCTAGTCCTTTATCTAACGCCGTTGAAGTTTTATCTGCTTCTGTCCCTCTATCTCACGTAACCGAAGTATGCTCTGCTTGTGTTTCTTTTCGTAAGGTTGATTCTTTTATAGCCAATACTTTTTTTCTACCGTTAACTTTCTTACCGACAATTTTAAAAACAAACAACTTTCTTCTATGACGCATTTTGAGTTTTTTAAACTACCCTTGCCATCTTCTATATCGCGTGCTACAACTACTGCACCCCTTGCTGTCCCTGTTTTGCAGAAAGCTGTTCATAAGGGGCAGAAATTTGTCTATACTGATTCAGAACCTGAAGATGTTGGTCGACAAAGTCCCAATGCCCTTGATCTCGTTTAATTTTCCTTCTAGAGGCGTAAACGCCTTATGCCCAATATCTAGTCCTCGCGCACCAGATTATTATGCCTCTTATGCTCTCCTTCTGACTTGATTTTTGGACGTTACGATTTTGTTTTACTTCCCTGTTTTGTTAGGCTTTCTTTCATTTTCTGTCTTTTTCTTACCCCGTGTGGGTCCGGGAATAGAATAGCCCCATGGTACGATCTGCCTGTCGTAAGAGGCGACTACAGCGGTCCAACGCACACACACACACACACACACACACACACACACACACATCCACACACTTCATAAAAACACAGTTCTAGTTGGTTCTCCTTTCCTACGTTTTCTCCTTGTACTCCTTGCACCCCGTGTGGGTTCGGGAATACAAGAGGCGACTACAGCGGTCCAACACATACACACACGCACACAATATACACCTACACCGTTCATACACACTCACCCACTCGTACATCAACAACACACCCACATACACACACACGCACACGCACATACATACTCATCCATAACTACACTGGAATTCTGTTTTATTTTCTTTTGTACGATTCTTAGGTTCTTTGTTGGTTCTGGTACTTGTACTTGTTGGTGTTATTCTTTTTGGGTTTTTTCCTCGTTGCTTTTGTTCCACATTTCTCTCCTTCTTCCTGTTGCTGATCTTCTTTGCTGTCGGTCCCTAGTCCGATTATATTTCGTCCATCCGCTCCTGTGGTAGGTGCTTTCTAGTCCGTTTTTCTTTCTTTGGAAACCACGACTTAGTCGACTTTAGGTCTAGTTAACATTTCTTTTCTTTGGTTCTTCGGTTTTGGTTACCACAGTTAGTAGTACATCGTTTCTTTTTACCAACGCTCTCCCTCTCTTTCTCTCGTTCTCCCTTGTTGTCCCTTTGTTTACTTGAGGCTTGACCTCTGGGTCCTGTTTTGGTTTGCACTGTTGATCTTCTTCCTCGTTCCTGTTCTTCTCTTGAGGTTGATAACCTTACTGTTTCTTCTGAGAAATATCCGTCCTTTGACGACTCCGCAGTGCTGAGACCGTTCCACTTTAGTCCTCCTTCATTGCTTATTATCCGTCTTCCCTTCCTTCTTTCTTTTTTTTCTTCTGTCTTTCTCTCTTTCGAGTAGGATTTTGTTTGGTGTCTGTTTTGTCTCCTTTTCTATTCGGAATCTGTTATGGTCGGTCTTGTTGTTATTTTGGGTTTTTTCCTTTTTCTGTGTTTTTGTTCTTTCCGTAACGAATGTTCTTTTAGATTGAAGCGAATTTTCTTTCTTTTTCGCTTTCTTTTGGTTTTTTGGGTCCTGCCCATTCCCGGATTTGGCTTTGCAACTGGACCTGTTAATTTTGCTGGGGGGATTTGTTATGTTTATTTTTTGACATAAATTAAATACCCTTTTCTCCCCTGGTTAAGTCATTACCCGCTCGAATAAATTCCATTTCCATTTTTAAATTCTCCAACAATACCCTATATAGTGTACCTGTTCAGAATAAGCCCACTTTAACATAATTTTAACTCAAATCTTTTTTGCTTTTAAAACGAAAATTTATTCGATAAATTAAATAATCAATACCTTGTTTTAGGTATCCGTTAATTTGTTGAACATTCTGATAACGCATAATTGCTCTCTTGTGTTTCCCATCTAAAAACTTGTTTAAATTATGGATCCTACTATTATTTGGTAGCGTGTTTTCCAGTTTGCTAATCGCGCTTTGATAACGCAAGAATTGTAGTTCGAACTCGTGTTATTGGAACCAATTTTTAATTGTATTCTGCAAATTGTGCGTTGAAATATTTTCTACAGCGATGCACGTTTTTTTGTTCTACAAGTAGGAGGTAATTTGTGTGTATCGGTGAGTTTTCCCGCGCTTACCCATTCTAATCAGATTCCCTTTTTAGCTCTTAGCTGGAGGTCAAATTGATTCTTTTTTATGTAGGCCCAACTGTTCTTTGTCACAGATCAACTGCCGTTGCCTGTAGATCGCTAGTGCCGTTATGGTAATAGGATGAATGGATCCCAACGACCGTGGCGATGCGGTGCTGATTCACTCCGGATGGCGTGTAAGCTAAGTATCCTGACACATATAGGTATACAATTGTGTATAACAAGAGAATATTCCTTATCAGCGTTTGGTGTAGTTATGTGATAAGGAACGTGACACTATAGGGCTATTATTTGTTGCTGCCAATAGATGTTATCGCTATACAGGTGTGATGTACCATTGTTAAAAATGTTTGACAAAAGCTCTCACACGCTAATTCTTTTCTACTGATTAGTTTATTTTACAAAAAGTATTATGTGCAACTTTAAAAATGCTTAACAAAAGCTCTCACATGTTTATTTTTTACTGATTAGTTTTATTTTGTGTAAAATACGAGATGCGCACTTCGTATCCAAAGTACTTAATTGTTCGCATTACATAATTGTTTGCTGTGAAATAGTAACGCTTAATTTATTTTCTTTTTGCTTGTTTGTACAGAATCCTTTATTTATTCTTATGGTTAATGGATAATCGTGGTGATGTGTTTTTTCTTGATATGTTGGCGAATCCCCCACTCTCCACGTCTGGTAGTTAGCCTAGTATTTACGTTTCTTCCGGCTACGTCTAGGTACGTAGCAAACCGCTAATACGGCAATTAATAAAATAAAAGGTTTGAAAGTAAAAACTGAAACTTGCACCACAAACGACGGAGGCAGTGTTAATGGCAGTCAATAGGAAAATTAAAAAAAAATCATGGTTAAGGTAGAAGGTCTAGATATTAAAACACGAGAGAGCACTAAATATCTTGGCATCCACGTAGACAGGAACGTGCGAATGTAAAACCACATGAGAAAAACAGCAGAAAAAGCTACTAATGTTCTAGATAATATTAGTCAGAAAATGCCCAACCTAGGAGGACCACGTGAAACAAACCGACAAATCTTATGTATGGTGGCCTAACCCATAATAGTGAATGGCGCAACCATCTGACAAAGAACCATGCAAAACAGATACATGGAAATATCCTACTCAGCGTTCAACGGAAGGCGTTGCTACGAATAACCACCGTATACAGGACTACCTCGAACAAAGCACTGCTAATAGTCGAAAGAACGCCACCAGTAGATCTGCTTGAGGATGAGAGGAAATATTCTAAGAAAACGTAGGAAAAATCAAGACCCACTTAATTCCAGGCTTACCTGCATCAGTTTAAAATTGGTTCACCCAACGAATGTATATACTGCCATAAAGAAAACACCCCAGAACACGCATTCTTCGATTGCTACAGATGGCATGAGGAAAAGAAGGAAACAGGAGACACTGGGCAAAATATCCCCAGATAATCTTATCTAAATATATTGAAAACGAAAAAAACTGAAGCACAATAAACAAGCAGGCCAAAGCAATCCTAACAACTAAAAGAGAAAAACGAATTCAGAAAACCGTAGAAACGAAACCTAGTACCGAAGCAATGCCGGAAGGCGGTTCCAGGATATCTATATTAAACATGGATATGGGGAAGAGTTTTAGTTGGTGCGGTTGCGGGTGGGGAGTCCCCAGTTCGGATTTGGATTTGTATTGGAGTTAAAAAAAATTACTTACGGTTCATGGTAAAATTTTTCTAAAAATTGTACTCCTTCCACTTAATTCCCTCGCCACTTTGTTTATCATCAAAACGTCGCAGAATCACCTGACTGTCTAATCTACTGATGCCCAAATCATTCCCAACTACGAAACTACTTTAAGATTAATATAAACTTAAACCTCCTTCTCCTCATGTCCAAACGTAGACTTCCCAGTTTCATATTATCCTGTTTCTCTCAATCATGTCCTTCAAGAGATCTTAGAAAATAGTCCGCCTATATCCTCTTAACTTTTAACCTGTAGTATTCAAGAACATTTAACAACATGTAAGAGCACTCAACAAACTCCAAGTAATTAGATCAAGAAGAAACTGCATCGGAGAAAGCCAGAAGCAACGTCAGCCGTTAGGGCCATGGGGTTTAACAAGTATGTAATTAGTAACTTTCTTTAATCTACTTGAAGGAACCAATGATTAATATAAAATTATGCCGCAGGGCACCTACAATGTTGATAAAACCAAACGGTTCCCAAAAGTCATTCCAAAATTTTAGCCCTAACTGGTAAATACCAGGTCGGATCTCAAGTATCTGCAGAAAGAGACAAATTGATGATGACCATTGTCTGCTTCATTGATACTGGAAATTATATGCCTCCTATGTTCATATGAAGCCTGAATTACTAGATGCAGCACCGGTTGATTCCTGGACGGAATGTCGTGAATATGGATGGATACAAGATTTATTTGTTTATTTTGTAGTTAATAAGATATATAGAATGGTGGCATGCAATTGAAAGAGACCCGTACTATTATTAAAAGTATTAAACTTATTGATTTGGCTAGCAAAAATGGTGTTGTGCTCCTATCTTTTCCACCATACCGGACACACCGTCTTCCACCCCAAGATGTTGGTTTTATGAATCCCTTGGGCACCTACTACAACAATGAAGTCTATAAATGGTTGCGACCACGTCCAGGTCTAGTGGTTACCCAATTTCAGACTGCTATATTATTTGAATAGGCGCTTATTGCTGCTGTCACTATAGCAGCTGCTACAAATCCCTTTAGGTCTACAAGAATTTGGCCTTTCGAACCAAACATCTTCACGGATAAAGATTTTATATCAGCTGAAACGACCAATAATTCAGAAAATCCAATGACAACGGCTAAATCCAAGCCAAGCACTCTTAAACCCGCTCTTCGACAAAGCTCCCCGCAACCTGGATATTCAGGAACGAAAATAGTAAGGTACGAAATAAGTCGAGTATCTCTGAACTGGATGTTAAGGAATTAACAATATGCCAAAAAGATCTGCCTTTGAAATGTCACCGAAAGTTAAATTGTCCTTACCTAAAGAAGTATACGAACAGCGCAGCGGGTTACGAAACGCAGAGAAAAAGCAGCGATAATTACGGAATCGCCTTACAAAAACGAATTGCTTGAACAACAAAAAGAAAAGGAAAAAAGGTCTGTAAAAGATGTATAAAGAAGAGTTCAGAAGGTAAATTGGATAAAACTACGACAAAGAAAATACAAAAAAAAAAAATAAAGCAACCTTAAGGCAACTTGAAAAAATATTCTCTGACGACGATGAATATACTGAGTGTCTGTATTGTGGTAACCTATGATCTCTCAGTCCAATAAAGGGTGGAATATGTGCATAAAGTATAGTTGTTGGGCACATTTTTGGTGTGTCGGCGAAGACGATAAAGGTGATGAAGCTACTTTTTGTGTTATATGCACTAAGTTTATATAAATCAATATAACAACGTATTAGAATGTATTTTGTGTTTTAAACCCTTGTGTTTTTGGTTAAGCTGTTCAATAGCAGTATTTTTCAAATATATACGATTTTCTTCATAAATAAGCTATACCCCACATTACACCGCTAAGTACCCTACTTTGTCTCCTACAACGGGGCATATCTTGACAAATGACTTTTAAAGAAGATGTGAAGTCTTTTTGGATTATTTAAGGATGTAGCAATGAGACTATCAATGCACATGATGTACCATACCTCCGATGAAAAAGACACTCTCGTAAGAGAATTTATCCAACAACATAACCTAACCATTCTAAATACCCCATCCCATACCCCAACTTGGGAATCCCTGAACTACAGATCTAACATAGACATCATTCTTCCCTCCTTATCAGCCAGTACCTTAATAGATTCCTGAAATGTATCCAGACTCATAACCTCAAGCGATTACAATCCTATAACCTTTAAAATCCTTTTGAATCTTCCGCTACAGTAAGTCCAAAGAACCTCATCCTATAACACAAATACAGCAAGTTGACCCCACTTTCTAAACTCCCTTAAAAAGCATATTTCCAATCCTCAACCACCGCAACCCATAGATCCACATCCAAATATTCTTGCAATCTCCATCATCCAGTCCATAAGCCGTGCCGCGTGTCTTGTTTCTATGTTTGTTGCCTTTGAACATAGTGGTTGCTTTTTCTTGTTAAATGCAGCACGGTCTTGCGCTAATCTTTGTTTTATATCTTTTGTACTCGTCCCATCTTCTGTTATTTGACTTCCTAGCTACCAGAAATCTTTAACCTCTTGTACGTTTTCGTTTCCTATTTGAATTATGGTTTTTGACTTAATTACCCTTCATTTACAAACTAGTACTATAGTTTTATTTTTGTTAATTTTCATACCATATCTCTTTGTTGGAACTGTTTCCTTTTTATTAAGAGCTGCTTCTATCTTTCCCTTGCTATATACTAATACTACTATATCATCTGCAAATCTAAGCATATCGATCGTTGTGTTACGCCTTTTTGTCGTGGCAGCCACGTTGGGCGCCAAATCGATGCTACATAACACAAAGAAAGTCAAAGAAATGACCGGGCTCAAGCGGAGAGTGGGGGGGTTGTAGAAAGCAGACCGACATATGATGTATGCGGCGGCAAGGAGTCAGTAACAATACCTGCAAGAAAAATAGTTAAGCAAACCTGAAAAAGAAAGAATAAGTATAGCAGCAATGAAAAGTCTAAATTATTCAGTACTTTGTAGAATGAAAAAAAAAGAAACTGTTTAAGATAATCTATATAATATAACAACGGTAAAAGCAATACAAAAATTTTTAGTACAAAGTGAGGTAATATTGGGGAGTAGCAGAAACGTTTCGTCACACACCAATTAAACATAAATCAGACAAAATGTTAACAAAAGATAAATAGATAAGACACAATTGATATAAGTAATCCAATATTGTTGATTTTTCTTAATTTTTTTTTTTAATAATAGCATGCGATTCTATTGTAAAAGGTATCAAAACGACGAAGAATATTGCCAAACAAACGGATAGATATTCAAAGTCATATCAGTAGGAAATAGTTCAACTTACATAAAGTCCTTCAGGAACGCTTCCTTGCATTTGAAGTGTGGGACTCACGAGGTCCTGCACGAGCGAAGCACCTCACCCTTGACTGTGAGGGTGTTGATGGAACTTATCACACGCTACACCAATCACACCTACGTATCTCACTGGTGTTAGCAGCAGACACTATCATGCCGATGGAACTATGTAGCATTGATAAATTTCTTGTTAATTCTATTTCCTGAGACAATAATGTCGAAATATTTTGTAACACAAATCAAAAAAATTGGTAATAAAAATTTAGAATCACGGGCTTTCAAGGCACGATGTAATGCATTAAACTAACAGCAACGTGAGGTGTTTTATTTGCCACCTACGGCAACAAAGAAAAATCCAATGTTTTTGAATAACGAATTTTGCACAAACAGTTCCAATATAAAAAGATAAATCAACAAAAACATCATTAGTAAAGCACGTGCAAACACTAAGCAAGTCCGTCAAATGTTCTCCGTCCAACATTATACAAGAATTAAACACCTAGGATATAATTGAATAGGTTATGATTACCAATTCAAACTCCGCGCCAACCACATAGACATTTAGAACGACCTCGTAAAAATGAAGATAGGTTCACAATAAAAAGAGCGATTTTGCAGATTTCACATTAGGTACGCCGAACGAGTAAATATTACTAATACACAAAACCACTTTAAATACAGATTATAAGCACTTTATAACAAATTATATACCGTTCTTTGTATTTTATCACAGTTTATTTAGTGAAAAACGAGCTTGGGTTCAACAAACAACATCGCATTTTTCCACACTCTCTTCAAAGCAAAAGTAAACAGTATCTTTTTGTAATTAATATATATAAACCAAGCACGAAATTAACAACCGCTCATCTCTAGATATAAAATCGTTGTTACTTTAAACCGCGTATCGACTCTTATTTCGACCTCGTTAATAACATAAGGAAAATCCAAAACGTGAATGCAACAATCATATCTACTAATTAATTACGAGCTGTTTAGCATTTTCGAGAAGTTGGGAAGTAATTTCCGAATAATCCAATTTAAATTCGTTCCTCGCTATTTACTTATGAATGAAAATCAATCCTCAACTAAACTACTTTTAAAATTAATACACGCGAGTTAAATTGCATACAATTCTGAAACCTATGCGGAAGTATTTCCTTTATACAAACAGCGATCCACTCATTATAAATAAAATATAGAAACAGTAATTGCGGAAAGGTATTTACTATTTGAGAAAACGTAAAATGTTACACTTAATAAAAATGCACGTTACAGTTTGTCCCTGCATAGTAATTCCAAATGTCTTTCTGAATTTGACAGTATTCATTACCTCTTCGTATATAAGTTAACAATTAATGGGTAAGGACACATCCCTGTCTCATCCCTTACCTAATATTTACTTCTCCAAGTTCCTGCGCTAATTCTATTACTGCTATTTGCTCTTTCCCTATGACTCATTCCAATCTTTTTGAGTATTTCGAACAATTTGTCCCATTTTATATTGTCGAATGCTTCTTCCTGATCTATAAACCCTATATACACGCTTTCTTCTTTTTCTATCGTTTTCTTCCTTAACACCCTTTGTTACCCTGTATCAAAGTACACGTGCTGAACATAGAGCAAAGGCCTAGAAAATCAAAATCTCCAACCCATTTTTTGTGCTACCCTAAAAGTAACAAACCTATTGGATGCCCATTCCACTAACCTTTCTTCAATATACCTTGCACAGGGGAAGAAAGCATATAAATACGATTGCAAATCCAGCAGAATTCAGTACACTTAGTGCTTTCCATAGCCTAAGAACTCAACTAACAGTGCTCACCATAGTCTGTCAACCACTTCAGCAAGCAGTGCTCCCCATAACCTGCTTAATTTGACCAGTTACGCTGCCCCACGCCGTACCTAGGGCACGCCGCATTAATTTGTTCCGTAGATCAGTAGTTAATTACGTATGGGCAGGAAGCCCTATTCCACCCACCAGACCAACCAGAAGTACATGCAGAACGCTCTCCGACGTGCATTTTGGGACACCCTACCCCCCACCGAAGCTCCTGTCACCCCTGTCGTCATCACCAGACCATCTTCAGCACTTAAAAGGACTGCGGCGAGAATCCATCCAAGCCGCCCCACGACGATAACGTCACGAGAGGTCGTCTATTGTGGCGACGACGAGTATATCTGCGAGCTGTTGCTTCGGAATGGCACCCCAGTAGAGTTCAGTGGCAACACAATCGACGAGGCCTAGGGCATCACAACTACCGAAGCCCTCCGAAGAGTTCCGAAGACCGCCGAAGACGTCTGGACCTCTTCAAACAGCAAATACTTTTTAACTATCGTCATTCAAGCTCTTACTCAGCCTCACAAGTAAATCCCAAGGCCTTCCGAAGGGCTCCGAAGACTACCAAAGATTTCTGAACCTCTTAATATTGTGTATATATGTTCAATCATAATTCTTTATAACTCTACGTTGTCTTACAAGTAAAACACGAAGCCGTCCGAAGAGTTCCAAGCACCACCGAAGACGTCTGGACCTCTTCAAACTATAAACACTTTCTAACTATCGTTATTCAAGTTCTCACTCAGCCTCACAAGTAAATCCCGAGGTCTTCAGAAGAGTTCCGAAGCCTACCGAAGACTAATTGTATATATGTTCAATGTATAGTTCTTATGTTCAGATCATAATTGTTTATAACTCCACGTTGTCCCACAAGTAAAACACGAAGCCCTCCAAAGAGTTCCGAAGGCCGCCGAAGATGTCTAGGCCTTTTCAAACTGTAAAGACTTTTTAACTATCGTTATTCTAGCCCTCACTCAACCTCACCAAAAAATCCCAAGACCTTCCAAAGAGTTTCGAAGACTACCAAAGACCTTTGGATCTCTCCGAACTGTGTATATATTTATTTACTTAGTATATAAGTTCCTACTTGGTTCTACGAGCAACCACGAAGCCTTTCGAAGATTGCCGAAGATTACCGAAGACTCCCGAAGTGCTTCAAACTGCATAAACTGTTCATTTTAACTATTTAACTTGTAAATCTGTGTACTTATAAATTTTCTTCTATTTGTTTGCTTGTGCATATTAAACATAACAGTGCTAAGTCTCCATACTTTCAGACGCCGCCCACTCGTACAATAACACCTTAAAGCTAAAATAGCCTCCCGTGTTCCCCTGTTTCGCCTAAAGCCTAATTAATCTTTTCCTAGTGTTTCTTCAACTCGTTTTTCCATTCGTCTTTGCACAATTCTAGTTAATATTTTTGACACGTGTGCTGTCAAACTTATTGTTCCAAAGTTTTCACACCTATTCGCACCTTTCGTTTTCCGTATAGTGACTATGGTGTTACGCTTGAAATCTTTGTGTATATCGTCTGTCTCATACATATAATTTACAAGTTGGAAGAGACGTTCTATCACTGATTGTCCAGCTATTGAGTTTTTGCATGCACCTTATCTATACCCGGTGCTTTATTATTTTTCCGACTCAAACTCTTTGCGGAACTTTAACACAATAAAATTTATTTAATCACGAAAACTGTAGTAGTTGGAGGAAGTGTGTTGTTAGCCAACAAACATTTTGCTAACGTCAAGATTTTAAAACCTTTCAACAAAATATTTTATTGCTCAGCGATCCCTGTGGGTTTTGTTCTCTGAAAAAATGAAGGGGGATGAAATGATTTGGAAAGGAAGGGTTGAAAAGTTGGGTGGGGCGAGGGGAGAAGTTTTTTATTAAAATTATAATCTGTGTTCTATTTATTGTTGATTGGTGCTAGGTGTAAGGACTAAGCTATATAATGCTAGCTTTTAGAGCAAATCTGAGAACTAGAGAGAGCTAGCGTAAAGTTGATCGCCCCCGCATATAATTTGCCATATTTCCGAAACGGCGTTGGTACAAGTTCTAGAATTGGTGGTGCTAGCTGCTGCTTGCTCTAAACCATAGGTTCCCAACGGGGGCGGTACCGCCCCCCAGTGGGCGCTGTAGCTTTCAAAGGGGGCGGTAGCGAGTACAGGAGCAAAAGGGGGCGTTAGGAGGATCAAGGGGGGCGTTCGTGACGTACTTACCTTTTTAGAAAATAAATATATTAAAATACTTTGAAAATACCTAGTTGGCATGAATAGACAGTTTATTTAGCTATCTAAAATGTCTACGTTATTGTTATCGAGAAAATATACTTTAAAACATTTAATTCAGCATTAGGTCTATGAATACCTAATTCCGTTTAATATTGTCCGCAACAAGTCTTTGCAAGTTGATAAGCAAAGACGCGATATGACTTGCTTACAAAGTGCACCTGCATCGCAAACAAGATAAAACATACAAGTTGATGCTTGTATGAAATCAAACGTATAAAAGGCAGGGATAGCTCTAGGAATGTGTTATTATTTTGTGTGCTTCGCAAATAATCCATGTTCGTGAGTGATAAGTTATATAAGTCATTATAACCATTAATTTTATAATTATCTATAAATTCGTTGAAAAGTTAATTTATTTTAAACCGTGGCAAGTTTTGGATTTCAAAATGTCTGAATCTAAGAAGAAATGCCGGCGGTACAGTCTTTTGTATTTGAAATATGGATTTACGCACTCTCCTGTAAACCCATCATTACCCATGTGTTTACTTTGCCAAAAGTTTTCTCAAATGAAGCCATGAAGCCTTCTAGGCTACAAGAACATTTAAATAAAATGCATACTGATAAAAGGACAAAGATTTGTCCTATTTTCAAGAACTGCAGAAAAATATTTGAAACAGCCAACTATATCAAACCTATTTGCGTCGTCTTCTAAACAAGAAGATGATGGACTACGAGCATCATATAACATTTCATTGTTAATCGCAAAACGGGAAAACCACATACCATTGGCGAGGAACTTATCTTGCCGGCAGTCAGAGAGGTAATAAAACTGTTCTTCATCATAAGACATCGGCAGATGTCATCAGAAAAATTCCTCTGAGTAATAACTCAGTGCAAAGGAGAATAGACGAAATGGCTCAAGACGTTGAAATATCATTATGCGATTACTTAAAACTTGCAATTTTTCCATTCAACTTGATGAATCCACTCTACCAAATAACGAAGTACTGCTGTTATCATACGTTCGGTTCATAAAAGACGAAAAAATTTATCAAGAGTTATTATTTGCAAAAAATTTGGAAACTGATACAAAGGGAGAAACGATATTTAATACCATGAGTACGTTTTTCAAGAGAAAGAAATACCTATGCATAATATTTTGTCGGCAGCTACTGATGGTGCTCCAGCAATGACGGGATGTCATAAGGGTTTCATAGCTCATTTGAAACAAGCAGTACCAAATGTTCTCGCTATACATTGTATTATTCATCGTCAGCACTTGGTTGCAAAAAATCTGAACGAACGTTTGCATTCGTCGCTTCATTACGTTATTAGAGCAGTAAATACGATTAGAAGCAATTCATTGCATGACAGATTATTTAGCCAACTTTGTAGTGAAAATGATGAAGATTACAATCGCTTGCTGCTGCACACAGAAGTTCGTTGGCTCATAAAAGGTACTTGTTTGAACCGTTTTTTTTCAACTATTTGATTCAGTACTGGACTTTCTTGAAAACAGAAACGAAAAATTGCGCGAAAACCTGATTATACATAAAAATGACATCGCTTATTTGACAGACTTGTTTAAAATATTTAATGAAGTCAATTTACAATTGCAAGGTGACGAATTGAATTTAATTAGAACAAAAAACGTCATAGCTGCTTTTGTGGGAAAACTTCTTCTATTCAAACGAAATCTAGGGAGAGGTGAATACAGCCACTTTCCCACATTATCATCAGTCTCTGCAAAACATGAAGATTTACTTACTTACTGCCAACACTTGGACGTTCTTCATGTTGATTGTGTGGAGCGATTCCAGGATATTTTAAACATAAATATACCGGGTTGGGTTTTAGATCCTTTCGCAAATGCAGATACAGCAGAATCATCAAATTTAGAAGAGGAACTCGTAGAACTCACAACTAACGAAGAACTAAAAGTAAAATTCAGAAATGGATATCAAGAGTTCTGGCTTCAAAAACCAAAACCAGTTCTTTACCCTGGATGGTGGTCAAGAGTACAGATATTTTTAATTGCATTTCCTTCATCTTATTTGGCTGAGCGTGGGTTCAGTGCAGTAGCTAATTTATTGTCTAAGAAAAGGAACAGACTGCACATTACTGAACGTGGCGATTTGCGGCTGATGTTAACGAAATTGGAACCCGACATTAGCAAATTGTTAAAACTTCACCAGCCTCAACTATCTCATTAATTTTTCTTCTTAATCTTTTTTCTGTTCATTATGTATTCATATTTAAGTTTTTAATAAACAAGTTTGTACTACATTTGATAGTCGTTTTAATTAAGGTTTACTTTTGCGATTTTTAATATATATACCTTGTCCAACGCTTTAGTGAACGCTTGTAATAGCAGTCCAAAGTGCAACGTTCGTATATGAGTATCTATGTATATATATATATATATATATATATATATATATATATATAGATAGATAGATACTATGCAACAATATTTTAATATTCGTTATAATGCACTTTGATGAGGAGGGGGGCGTTGAAAGTTTTTTTTCCAGTAGAGGGGGCGGTGGTTCAGAAAAGGTTGGGAACCTATGCTCTAAACAAACAGGTGCTAGGTTTTGAATCAAATCGGACAACGATAAAGGGGAGCTAAAAATCTTTAGAAATTCGCCACCATCTTATTTTTCGGATGCTAACTTTCTCGTTTGTGGTACTAGTTGTTACCAGGTCTAAACTGCATAGTACTAGGTTTTGGAGCCAATCAGAGCACGGAATGGGGGCCTAGTGTCAATTCCTCCTCGAATATAATTGGCCATATCCGAAACTGCTGAGCGATCTCTATAATTCGTGGTGCTAGTTGGTGCTAGCTCTAAGCAATCAAGTGCTAGGTTTTGGTTCAAATCGGTCAACTGGATTAATGATAAGAACAAGTTTTAAACCCTGACCAGCTTCCTTGTTTGGATAAACAAAGCGGTGGACAAACGGTTTTTTATAAGGTTCTTAATGCATGTTGTTCCTGCGACAAGTTCAACTACGGTGGATAATAAGGCATTTCTCAGACAATGGACGATCTTGTTAACCTCTGGAATTAAAATAAACTCCGTTTATCTACCTCTTTCTAGTACCTTTCAAGATCCAATGACAATTTTCCTGCTTGGATTTATGCGCTGTACAAAAATTTCGTGGATCACAGCGAGTACGCTAAAGTATATCCTTGAAGAAATTGTTACGTTTATTTTCGGGATAATTTTAATACCCCTTTTTCCCTTGTTATTTCATTACCCGTTTGAATAAATTCCGTTTCTATTCTTAAATTCTTCAACAACATCCTATATATTTTACCTGTTCAGAATAAGCCCGCTTTACAATAATTTTTAAAACAAATCTATTTGCTTAGAAACGACAAGTTTATGATAAAATTTAAATAAGTCAATATCTTGTTTTAGGTATCCTTTAATTTGTTAAACATACCGATAACGTATAATAGTTTTCTCTATTGTTCCAGTTTACAGAATCGTCAAATTAAAGTCGCGCACTATCCGATAAAATCGCGTTTTCTAGTTTCTTAATCGCGTCTTGATAACAATATTACTTTGAGCTCTGGTCATTAGTTAGTTAAACGAAATGAATATTCACTTTCTTTTCGATTTACACAACGAAAACACTTGTTGAATTCTTGGTTGTTTCCGTTTTCTTTATGAAATTTTCGCGCACGCCCTACAGCGTGATTCTTCCTTTGGTAATCCAAGTAAGTAGAGGAAAATCATTTTCCTCTACTCAAGTAGTCGTGGGATTACCGCCTTTTCTTGTTATGGGAGCACACCACTGTGTGTCTTTGCCGTTGGACATGGCGGTCTGATGAGTTGCCGTCCCGTTTAAGTGTAGGAGGGTGCACAGGTGGCGTGGTTCCAGGCAGTTACCAGATTGCTTCGCATATATCTCTATAAACGTTACTGAACGATGTTAGGATTTATGGCCGCCATATGGAGGCATTGCTTTTTGTGCTGAATGACTTAGAGCGGTAGTGGCAAAATGATTATTTTTAATTAAGGGATATGGGTTGGTACGCTATAACTATTTAAGAATTGGGTTTTCTTCTTTTGTGGGACAATTGGATAGGTTAATTGTATGTTTACGGGGAGGGATTTCAAACTGTTTTTTTTTAATTTGTAACTTTGGGTTAATTAAGGGATATGGGTTGGTACTCTACAATTATTTAAGAATTTTAGGTATGTAACTTTAGGTTTACTGTGGGAATTACGAGCTGTGGTTTTAGGGTTGACTTGGGTTTTTTTTTCTTCCTTTTTTGATGGTTATTTCAGAAGCGTAGCAACCTAAAGACTGCAGCTCGCCATTTTTGAAGTATTTTGGTTGTTTTGTCAGATAGATGTGTATTGGGGTTATTGAATTTTTTTTGTTGGGGTTTGGGGAATAGTGTGCTTTGTACATATTTTGTTTTAATTAGAGGCTTCTTTTTTTTGTATGTTTCGTTGTAAGTTGTGAATGAGCGAGTACATTTTTTTCTTTTCTTTTTCAGGCCTGCCTCTATTTTTGGTATTAGTACAACCCCGCCTGCTCGCCGATTGAGCCCGGTCATTTTCTTTCTTCTTTCCTTGTTCTTTTTTTTAGGCTACGTCGATGCACGTAGCAAAATACTGAAATGAATTTGAAATATCTTTATATACAGATACGGTGTAATAGAAAATGTTTTCTGTATTAGATAATGTCTTTATCGGTGAATAATTGCACACAAAATAAGTATCTAATTGTTGCAATTCCCCATTCCAAAAACCCTTGAAATTAAACGTGGGTTTCATACATTTCTAGAGTAAAGTATCTAGTTCAAGACAGAATGTCTCAGAACAGGGAACACAAATGATGGAAAAACATTCTCTAGAGTGAACTAGAGACGTTTCACACAGAAACGAAATTATTTAATGTTGTTGTACTCTTTATGTGTAACGCCATTACAATTCCCAATAACACGACCCACGCGTTGTAATATCCTAATATCTGATTATGCGTATGTGAGTCTGGATTACAGGTCTTATTAAGGGAACACGATCGCAATATAAAAGCTTTGTGGTCGTTCATTTTGGTATAATCAGAAATTAATATGAAATTCGCTCATGTATATGCAATTATAACCCGGATGTTTTCCGACAAGGGAGCCAGAGGTAGAACAAACCGACGACGTGAATAACATCGCGAGGTAAACATTATTATTATCAAACTGTACTGTTTTGACATCACATATACATATGCCCGACGTCCAATTAAAACACGAAATGCAATAAAAAAACAGTTTTGTTTAACGAGTCCATTTGTATATAACATATGCAAAACATAGGTGGATGTGGCCACACTAAAGCTACTGAAAACTCCTGGTTCGGTATTCCTATCATGGACAACTCTAAAAACCGTGATTTGTCCATGTCTACTGCTGAACAAATGTTAGCTAGAATGGGGAATGTGCAAGATTGAGAACGCGTACAAGAAAAAAAATGCATACTATTTCTCGCTGGGAGAGAGGAGAAGACGCAATTTTCTGTTCCATTTACTCCGTCCGTTATGAGACACTGTCCACGAACGGAATACGTAGAAAAATGCCTCACTTAGGTGAATAATTAGAATTACAGTCAATAATAATTAACGATCTAGAATTAATCAAGACGAAGACTTTACCAACTTTTAATTTACGTATAAAACTTTGTTGTCGGTTTCTTAAATAAAACTTTAAGGAATTAAGTTTGTGATTTTTGTTTTCTGGTAGTATATGCTCGAGATTCTAAATAATTTAGTGGTTTCAAGTTAAATGATGGACGAAATTGCTATTTTGAAAGTACAGGATTTGACAATCATAAAACCTTTTTAAATTAACCTTCGCTGTTAAAGTAAATGGGTTTAATTCAGAACAAGATGTTAGACCCAGCCAGAGCAAGGCTGAAAAGAGAAAAAAGATGGAGCCTGTAGTTTTAATTAGATTGTTCAAGAAATTGCGTGATTTTGTGTGTATTAACATGTAGAGGAGTAACTAGAGAGAAGAACGTAAGTAGAAAACGACAAATATATACGTAATACGTCTTCAAATCAATACATTATTATCATGTCATTATGTTACGTTTCAATTTGAAGCTAGTGATCTTGAAATGTACTACCCTGGAAACGTAACCAAAAACATTGCACCAGCTAGCTTAGTGGCGAGAGGTGTGTTCAATGATAACAAAAGAAATACTTTTACGGGGTATGCAACTTTAACACGTGCACCTCACCTACCTGCAAAAGGTTTCTAAACTTTCGGTCCAATCAAAAAATGTGCCAACCCACTTGACACTGGCGTTTAGGCCTTAAATAGATGACGACTGACCTACAAGACGATTAAAAGATTATTATTTCTGATGTCGCCGGGCCGATGGAACCCTGTTTGCACTGCTTTAACTTAAGCACAAAAATTAAGACTTTCACTTAACTTATATTAGCAAGCAAAATCATAAGTTTCAACAATCACTACCAACACCGATAAACTAGACTTTAACCACAAGTTTAGTCAAATTGCGTATATCTAAAAAAATCTCTTAAATTTACTTAATTATTCGACAAATTAGACTGTCTATATAAATTTCTATGAATACAATTGTCCGTTCTAAATGGACCTGAACCTTGAGGAAGTTCTACAACACTAGAGCGGTAGAATGGCTTGCGTGTTTCAATGAGATAGAAGACGAAACTATAGGTTTGACCAAATTAGTGGAGTCTTTAGTGCGAAACCGGACTAAGACAGCTCTTTGAAAGAGGGCAGTAGCTTTTTCGATACTTAGAATGGCAGCGACCCCTGAGATCAGTGTGGCATTCTAAGACACACTACTGCGATGTGAAAGAGAACGTCAAACTATCATTTTACCTCCAAATACACAGCCTATTACAATTGTTATTTAAGACGATGGCATCTTCTGGGGCAAAAGATTCCGGGGTTAAAGTAGTCACGTATTCGGATCTCCAGGAGGGGACTATACTTCGGAGGATGTCTTCGGAAAATTTAAAAAAAGAGTCAACAACATTCTGCGAATCGAAGCATGAAACAAGTGGATAAGCTAGAGAAGTTGGAAATTGACTTAGATAGGTTAATATTAGACATAGTAGGGATTAGTAAAATTCGGTGGCCAGATACAGAGGATTTTTGGAACAGAGACTTTTAGGAAAATTAATACAGAATCACAGGAAGGAAATTCGGGTGTTGGGATAATTATGCGAAAAACGATAGGACACTGTGTAGAAAAGTACTTACAAAAAAACGAAAGAGTACTCATGTTTAATGTAGGAACTAAACCGGTAAATACAGTAATAATATAAGTACACATGTCCAGCACTAGCTACAGTGTGGAAAAGGTTGATGCGATCTACAAAGATATTAAAGACATAATAATATTCGTACAAAAGTATGAGAATTTAATAATTACGAGAGATTTTAATGCAGTGGTAAGTGAGGGTAGAAAAGGTGCGATAGTAAGTGTATCTGATTAGGCACGAGAAACAACAAAGGAAATAGGCTGGCAGAATTCTACGACAAAAACAATTTAACCATTATAAACATATCATTTTAACATTATGCTAGAAGGCGATACAGGTGGAGGATGGTAGGAGATATTGCAAGATATCAAATAGATTATATTCTTATTTAAGAACGATTTAGGAATCAAGTAGAGCACTGTAGAAGCTATCCAGAAGCAGATATCTAGACTGGCCACAACATAGTAATTACGAAAACCGCACATAAATTTAAAAATTTTAAAAAAGGAACGGCACTTGACTTGGAAAACTAAAAGATAAGGACAGCTACAAAAGATATGAGAAAAAATCAAATGAATTGCTGAAAGGTATCGGGAAACTTTCTGATACTAAGGAAGTAGAAACAGAATAGAATAACATTAATTCTAGCTTAGACATGGCGGTCAGAAATTTTCAGGGATATTCTGAATTCAATAGAAGAAAACAGATCAGACGAAGCAGGAAACAGATCAAAGCAATAAAATGGTAAATTATTTGCAAATGCAGGAAGCTAAAGAACAATCGATTGATGAAAAGTGCAAAAAGGAACAAACTAAGATAAAAATAGGAAAGACAGACAACGCATATAAACTAATTACAATGAATTTTAGGAGTGTAAAACTGTATAGCAAAAATATAAGGAGCTTGGAAGAAAAATTACTATACAAAAAGTAGTTAGATGGTACAAATATATATAGAATTTATATGCAGGACCGGAACTAGAAGCACTAGAACAAGAATCAAACATTGAAAAGGATGAATTGGGATATCCTATACTTAGGGATGAGTTTGAATTAGCAATAAAGAGTCCGAAAACTAATGGAGCACCAGGTACAGATAAGGTACAAGTAGAAACGGCAGTAACAGAACATCTTTTCCAACTTGTAACTTATACATATGAGACAGGTGAGATGTCCGGTGATTTCAAACGTTACATGGTCGTCACGTTAACAAAAAAAGAGGTGCCGATAAACCTGACAATTCTGAAACAACAAGTTTGACAGTGCACGTATCAAAAATATTAACTAGAACTGTACAAAGACGGATGAAAAAACGAGTTGAAGAAACAGTAGGAGAAGATCCGTTTGGGTTTAGGCGAGACGGGGACACACGGCATGCCATTTTATCTATATAGGTGATATTGGAGAAAACAAGAGAAAAGAAAAAAAAGTTCGACAATGTAAAATGCAAAAAATGTTCGAAATACTCAAAGAAATTGGAATACATTATAAAAATAGATGGATAGTATATATCTTATACAAAGGGACAAAAAAGTTATATGCTTAGATTTGTAAATGATATAGCGGTATTAGCATCTAGCAAGGAAGAGTTAGGAGCAGCTCTTAATAAAATGGAAATAATACTAACCGAGAGGTATGGTACGAAAATTAACAAAAGAAAAACTAAGGTACTAATATGTAAAGGAAAGAAAAATAATTCAAAACTAGAATACAAATAGTAAACGAGAACTTGCAGGGGGTTAAGAATTTATGCTACCTAGGAAGCCAAATAACGGAAGACACGAAAAGCGCAAAAGATATAAAACAAATATTAGCACAAGACCGTGCTGCGTTTAACAAGAAAAAGTAACTACTATGTTCAAAGATAACAAACATAGCAACAAGAAAATGATTGCTGAAAGTGTGTATGTGGAGCACATCATTGTAGGGTGGTGAAATTTGGACAGTAGGAAAAGCGGACAAGAAAAAGATAGAAGCCTTTGAAATGTGGTGCTACAGACGTATGATGAAGATATCATGGCCAGACAAAGGTAAGAACAATGGGATTCTAGAAATGGTAAGGAAAGAATGATATATGTGGCAAACAATAAAAAATAGAAGAGATAGAATAATAGGTCCCAAACTAAGGCATAAGGGAATAGTGCGGAATATATTAGTAGCAGAGATAGGATAAAAGAGGTAGAAGTAGACCTAGGTTAGACTATTGAATGGTGGTGGTATCTGTGATGGCTACATTAGGGAAGAGAAATGTTGTATCAAAGTTGATTAGTATATCACAAATTCAAGCATGATATCTGCGATGATTTAGAAAATTGACGTAATACAAACCATGAAATGTTCATACTATCAATTACAACCAACACGATTAATAACGAAAATGGCTTTTTCCAGAGTAGAAAAATCAAAGAAACTGTAGAAATCGGAAACACATATACAGCAATAAAAAGAATGAAAGTTAAGAACTTTCTTCTATTTGAAAAATGGCACAGAACGAGCAAGGCGTAAACCTTAACTTTCATTCATGTGAGAATATAATTACAAAAATCTTGTTTTGTTTACTTATGCTGCAAGGAATTGTGCTAATATAAGCCTACGTGCCCGTTGTTCTTCGGTTATTTTTTTCAATACCGATGGATTCCGCTCGTTCTAAAGTAACTTTTCTTGACACTACTACTTTGGAACAGACGGAAAAATTATTCGGTAATCATACATTACAAGCAGAGGTGGGAAAACAAAGAAATAGAGGTAGACCTAGATTAGACTAGTATACACAGATAGTGAAAGATGTAGGCTGTGGGAATTTCAGGGACATGTGTAGGCTAACTCAGAATAAAAATTAATGGAGGTACGCGTTCAACAAGTTTTAAGACAGAAACCCTAATGACAAAAACAATAAGTGTACTTAAACCTGATGATTACTATAAGCAACAGGTTAATTGTGCAAAAGGATTTACTAAAATATATTATTAATTCAGCAAATGTCTAGTTTTGGGGGATCTTGGTAGCGGCAGGTTGCTTAACCTCTTTCACATACCACTGAATATCGGTGAAATAATATTTAGAAAGTATTTAGAAAACAACAAGAAAGAACAACGGCTATTTTCGAAGACAACAAACATAGAAACAAACAAAAGATTGGTGAAAGCATATGTGTGGAGCACAGCACGGTACGGCTATGAAATAGGAACAGTATAAGAAGCAGACAGGAAAAACGTAGAAGCCTTTTGGAATGTTGTATTTCAAATGTTGCGACTTTTTTTTTATATATAACTTGGTTAAAAGGCTAGCCTCACGCATGGGCGTCAGTGCGACGGTTTTTCTTTCTCTAAAAGCACCAGCCCCACGTTGTGAGCCAGTGAAGCTTATTTTCTTACTTATAGCTGGTCTCACGTTATGAGCAAGTGTAACGAAGTCTTCCGACATAACTAGGGGTCTATTCCTTGGGTAGAGCTATGAGAAATGGGGGGGTAAGTCGAAATCTGATTGTAGGTCAAACTTAATCTAAAACAAATAGGCGCCACCAAGTCCTGACTTATTTATGATAATTGCGTGGCATATTTCTAGGGGCGGACGTGGAAACCCAAAGAAAAAAATCGCCTTCGATGACAAAAACCTGTCTTAACAAAATAAGACGCTGTTCCTGTAAGAAATTGTAATAATTAGATTAATAGAAAAGTGGAACACTATTTGTGTCCCGCAAACATACCTAAAGAAATATTAAAAAGATATTTTCTATATAAAATTGGCATCAAAATTCTACTCTTAAAGATATTAGTTTCCTGTTGTTAGGTTTGATCATATTTGATCAAAATAAAAAACTTTAATCTTGAACCAATAATTTACTCAAAAGAATCTCTTTTAAAACAAAATGCAATGCAACAAAATTTAATAAATAATTGAATGACTTCGTGAATTTTAAATTAAGGTTTATCAAAATTATTCATAATCAAACATTTACAGCTTAGTGTAAACTTGTTACACGAAAAAGGTCCGACCCGTGCAGATCTGTTCAGGAGGATTACATTTAAAAATGTTGCTACTCAAATTTTTCCATTTCTAAATTACTTGTATTAGTTTTAATTTCTAAAAAAGCAGATCACAAAAATATTCTTGTTTACTCAACTTGGACTAACGCTGTTCGAAGCATTTGCTTTCTAGAACACATCTGTCAGCAGTACACTGCAGACAAACAAGTGACGTCAGTAACACCTGTTGCTGTTACTAACGGTACATAATGAACCACGTGTGGTGTTTCTTAAACCATCAAAATAGTGAATTATAATTTTAACACTGGAAAATTCCAGCTCAACAAATAATTGAAATTTTTATAATATTCGTACTTTTACACAATCAAACAAATTAAAGTGTTTCTAATGTGTAACACCAAAAAAGATTCTTAAAGCTAACTACGAACCAAAACTGCTTTTCTAGCCTTGATGAGGTACTTGTTATATCAAGCGGAGTTCACTGCATGTTGTGTGGACCCAGCTCATCCTAAACAGCTTCTACCACATGGAATTGTTCCAGGTGTCGAATTAAATGCAGTCACAATACATTCGTCAGCTGCTGCAATATGTTGAATCACGCTGCCTTACCAAATAGCATCTTTACGCTGTATAATAAAATGGTCTTCTTTAAATTGGTTAAACTTTCCCTCTTCTAAGTTGCTTTTTACACGTCGTAATACAAAGTGGTTTTAACAAAAGTGATTGGATTTCCTATTTTCAAAGTTGCATTTTTAATGTTGTTCTTGCGCTAAATAAAATATCTCAATTAAACAATTTAGTAACGTTCATAAGATACCAACCGCTATTCAAAGATGTGTCCCGACTGCTCAAAATTTATACGCAAATTGGCGGCCTGCGTTTTTTCGTACATCTTGACTCTTCTACCACGCATGGCCGACTGATTATCAAACTCGCTCGGACGAACGGAGTGTCCCAGGAGGGGGCTGTCAATCAAACGCGCTTGCAAATTGCTATAGAAGACACAGATATTCGATTATACATAGAATGCCACATAAAGATGCCGCTTTAGCGTATTACCAAAGTTGTTAAATGTATTTTACTTATTATTTTAATAAAAGTGTTTTATAATTCTTGCACTTTTATGAATGGATTTATTAACCAAAAATAAAATTGCTACAATGTATGATGATGATAGCGTTGCCAGACAATGTAAATAAGAAAGAGGTTCTAGAAATAGTAAGGGATGAAAGATATCTGTGGAAAACAAAACAAAATAGGAGAAATAGAAGGGCAGGGCAAGTTTTAAGACATTTGAGGACACGTTTTAAGACATTTGGGAAATAGTGCGGGATATATTACAAACAGAGATGGGAAAAAAGAGAGGTAGAGGTATACCTAGTTCAGACTATTGCACGCAGATAGTACAAGATGCAGGCTGTATGAATTTAATGGAAATCTGTAGGTTAGCTCAGAATAGGAAACATCATCATCATTAGGTAATGATGATGATGTTATGATGATGATGTTTGTAATTATATCGAAATTTTGAAAAACAAATTAGAGAAATCAGATATTGGTATAATTTTCAATTCCCATAATTGTTGCAAACAGCATAAAATGAAATGTGGATTCGCTTCATCTGCACATGCGTTATCAAAATTCAATGTTTATAGTATCCAGCAAAAATTCTCGATTTGTAGAAATTCGCAATATGAGGGCGATCGCATCTACAGTGTCATTGAAAAAACAAACATAACGATATCTCAAATCGTCTTTAATATACACCCCAGGTAAGTGCACTGCACTGATTGGAACTGCCAAAAAGAAAGGATCTCCGTACGATGTTCATGATTTAACCTTTTTTGATTTGGGCAAATCAAAAGGAAAGTGGCCTGATATAAAAGTACTCAGAGTCGGATAGAATATCTGCGAGCATTTTTTATAAAACATCTTAAAATGATGCAGAATTTAAAAAAGTTATGGTGAAGAAATACAGAGCAAAAGGGTTCAATTATGGGTAGTTGCATCCAAATTATTTAAAGAAGTTTCCCCCTAACAAATGCAAAAAGGAAAGCATTGAGAACCCTGTGAATAAAATATTAATAACAAACAATATGAATTGTTTTACTAAAATATCTTTGAATTTCAATGATTTGGTTGTACAACAAATTTTGTTAGAAGTAGGATACATGTTTTAATTTATGGTTCCTCATAAAGGGATAACCCTATAGTAGGGAACAAAGAATACTACTATAGTAAGCCTGCTTATCGTAAAAGGCGATTAAAAGGCGCAGCAAGGGGCAGCAGCCTTACTGGCTGAAACATATTGTACGGGAGCCGGTTGGTCTCGGGCGATCCTCGATAATTTACAAGGTGTTGGGGGTTGGCCGTGACAGATACGGCTTTTTGCTAAAATCTTTAAAAACTACGTTGTGGAGAGATATGGGAACCTACCACGATATTTCCCAGGTATGCGTGGCCTAAAACACGAAATATGTATGATAGAGAGCTAACAAGTAAAATTCTTGTCCCGAGGTAAAATACCCCGTCATTCAGATTTCCGGGTAGAGGGTACTTGGGGTTTTAGTACTCTTCGAGACCATATAATTGTTACAGGTAATTGAGTAGTTTGAAACAAATAATTCAATATACAATTTACCATTGTTTGTAGATTGGTGTAATATAAAAACTTTGACTTTACTTGTATTTAGCACCTCCAAAGTTTAAGCTAGTGTTGTATTGACCAGTTCGTCACCAGTGTGTTTCCTACATCCATTAAAATTGAAAGCTGTAGTAGCTGTCAGGGTGCCAAAAATTCAATATCCTGAAGATGAATTTGCAACCCATATTTTAAAAACAAGTCACTCAAGAATTTAACGAGTATTAAAAGCTTGTAATTTAACAATAAAATATATATGGTTGTACTTGTTTATTATACATAAAGTTTAAGATAGCTATAATTAAATTAGAAGTACATCGTGTAAAAATTTTTAATTCTAAGTAGCCATGCGTTTGGTTGACTAGTTCAATTTGATTGAAAATCTGAATCGCTGTCATCACCATCACCAATGTTAATAATTAGAGGTACTTATCTTCTTGATCAAATTTGATCTCACGTTCCAACAATCTTTGATAATTTTTTCTGCATGTTCTATCAAATGTGCCCAAATCTTTGGTGTTATTTTTTCTAATGCTTCTTTCCATATCCGTAAACAGTTTTCAACAGACCTCCCATCTCTTCCAGCATGTCGGTTGTAGTAGCTCTTACTAACACCCCATACATTTTCAATTGCATTGAATATGCAGTGATGCGGTGGCAATTTTAACACCCTATGTCTGTTCGGCCAGCAAATCCGCTTTAAAAATCTTTGGAGGTTTATGCCTAAAATTTCGTGTTTCGTCTAAAAACACAAAAATGCTACAGATTCTCTTCTTTTATTTTGGATTCTGGATAATATATTCAGAATCAAATTCCATTTATTCATAATATTTAGCAGTTCCATTAAACCTCTTCTTGGATTATCTTTCAGTCATTTAAATCCAAGACTGAATTCGGGATCGTTCACTATACCATTAAAAAACTCATCATGTTTTAAGTTCAACCATCAAGTATCAACAGAAACGTGATAAATCTAAAATAATTACATGTTGCACTATAAATTTAACTGGAAAACGAATACTAACGATTTTCACACAACCTACAAAGGTGATTAAACTAGCAACAAGTAGCTTAGTTCTGGGTCTAAATGAATCTCGTTGATCGTCTTTGGTTATTAGAGTTCAGTTTAATACTAATATGAGTTCTGAATAGCACTGTTTGCAGTAAAAACCAACCAAATATCAATATATAAAAACGGAAAAATTCATGATGTCGTTGACACTAACTATACAAGGAATGGCATATAACCTAAAATTTAAACGTCAATATTTAATATTTGACTTTAAAATTATTGGCAACGTCGTAAATTGCAATTATTCAAACCAAAAATATAACATAAATGTTGTACGGTATTAAGTTGACAAACATCTACATAAATAGTTAGTACTTGTTTGACGTCACCGATGACGAGGTCTATTTAGAAATTGCGAGCACTTTAAAAATAAGTATGGTTAGATTGAGTACGAAACCCACAGACACTGTTTTAGTACAGGTTTCCATGCCAACAACTCAGTACGCGGATGAAGAAGTAGAAAAAGTATACGAGGATATAAATAGTATAGTGAGAAAAGTAAAGGGAGATGAGAATTTAATAGTTATGGGCGATTTTAATGCGTCAGTGAGAGAAGTTAGTGAGGGAAAAATGGTAGGAAAATTTGGGTATGGTAGACGAAATGATAGAGAAGAAAGATTAGTGAGTCTTGCCAGGAACTTAGATTAGTAACTGTAAACACCCTATTCGAAAAACATGTTAGAAGAAGATATACCTGGAAAGCGCTAAGTGATAGGGCTAGATACCAAAAAGATTATGTTTTAGTTAAACAAAGATTTAGAAACCAAGTTAAAACCTGTCGTAGTTAACCAGGTGTTGACATAGATAGCGATCGTAACTTAGTTAAAATGAAGTGTAATCTAAAATTCAAAAAATTGAGAAAAGCTAAAAGAGAGGGATGAGATCTAGGTAAACTTAATGATAGTGAAGCAGAAGAGGAATATAAACAAGTATTAGATAATAACATCAAAGAGATAGATATAGGAGGGAACGTAAAAAATAGATGGAAAGAAATAGAAAGGGCTGTACATGATACAACAACACAGACTATAGGTAAGAAAAAAATAGAAGCGAGAAAACCCTGGGTAACAAAGGAGATATTAGATTTAATAGAGAATAGAAGAAACCTTAAACTTTTCACAGAATTGAGTAGTGAAAGTAAGCAAAAATATAATAGAGTTAGAAATAAGGTAGTACATGGATGTAGAAAAGCTAGAAATAAATGGATGGAGAATTGTAAGGGAATACAAGATGATTTGAGAGTAGGTAAGACAGACAGGGCTTACAGGGCAGTTAAAAAGTTTTTCGGGGAAGATAGGAAAAAATATTATGGTATTAAAGATGAGAATAATGAGTTTCTAATAAATGAAATTGAGGTAGATTAAACAGATATTTAGACGATTTATATAAGGGAGACGATATGGATGAGTTAGAGAGAGACCAAGACGAGGGTGTAGAAATAGCGTTATCAATATTAAAAGAGGAATTTGATAGAGCTGTCAGCGATCTTAAACTAAATAAAGCGCCGGGGATAGACGATATACCCGCAGAATTAATAAAATATGCAAGTCAGAAAACTTTAGACAGATTATATGAACTAGTAAAAGTAATATATGACACAGGTGAGGTCCCGATAGATTTCGAAAAAAATATTATTATCCCAATCCCAAAAAAGTCAGGAGCTGATAGGTGTGAGAATTTTAGAACGGTTAGTTTAACTTCCCACCCTTACAAAATACTAACAATAATAAATAAAAATAGAGTAGAAGCTTTGACTGAGAATTATTTATGCGAAGACCAGTATGGTTTTCGTAAAGACAGAAGGACTAGAGAACCGATACTAATGATTAGGGTAATAATCGAAGAAAGGTTACAAAAAAATGAAAAGACTCATTTCGCGTTTGTAGATTAGGAAAAGGCATTTAATAGGGTTAATTGGATTGTATGTTCAGGGTTTTGCGAAAAATAAGAATTTCTCATAGGGATACAAAAATTATTTACAGTTTATATAAAAACCAAAGCGCAGTAATTAGATTTGATGAAATAGAAAGGAGGCTAAGATTAGAAATGGTGCTAGACAGGGCGGTATACTATCCCTTTGATTTTTAATGTATATATTGAGGAAGCTTTAAACTTAGCTAGAGAGAGAAAAGAGATAGTGTACAGGGACAGAAAATAGACATGTTACGTTTTGCAGATGATATAGCCATTATAGTAGAATCTAGAAAAGAGTTAGGAGAGTTTTTAAAATTTTTAGATGAGATACTACAGAGTGACTATAGTATGAGAATTAACTCAGTAAAGACAAAGATAGTGACAAGTGAGTTACAGCCTAGTTCTAAACCAAAATTAAAAATTGGTAATACCGAGTTAGAGGAGGTAGATGAATTTTGCTATTTAGGTAGTATAATTACAAAGGATGAACGTAGCAGAAGGGATATAGTAGCTAGAATAGCTCAAGCTAGAAAAATGTTTTTAAAAAGAAAAACTTACTAATAGCTAATAGTATTAGTTTAGATAATAGAAAAAGTTTCTTAAAGTCGTACGCATGGAGCGTTCTATTATACGGTAGTGAAACTTGGACAATTAAAGAGGTAGATAGAAAAAGATAGAAGTTTTTGAAACTTGGTGTTATAGGAGAATGTTAAAGATTAGTTGGACAGATAGAGTAACAAATGAGAAAGTTTATAGAAGGATAGGTGAGGAACCCTATATGTGGAAACAATTAAAGGTCAGGAGAGATAGAATGATAGGGCACCAGTTAAGACAAGAGGGACTATTTAGTAAAGTCTTAGATTATAGACTGCCAAATAAAAATAGAGTAGGAAAACCTAGACAAAGCTATATTAGTCAAATTATTAGAGATTAAGGTTGTGAAGAGTATGTAGACCTTTAGAGTAGCTCAGAATAGAAGAGAATCTAGAGTTGCCCTCAAACCGACCTTATGTAAGTTGGAAAACAAAACAAAAAAAAAACTAAAAATCAGTTAACTAAATGTCACCATGACATAACTCACAATTAGTTAGCGGTCTGGCATGTTGGCAGCGATTCGTTACTTAAGCCTTACCATAACATATAATTGTCACTTTTCCTTTTTCAGAGGTGATAACCAGGTAATATTTCATTTTATTATAAATGGGAATCACGTAAACATGTTGTAGTTCTTTAACAACCATGAAGTTGCTAATATCTATGTAGAGCCAGGTAAATAAGAAAAAGATAGAAGCTTTTGAAACTTGGTGTTAAGGAGAATGTTTAAGATTAGTTGAACGGATAGAGTAACAAATGAGGAAATTTATGGAAAGATAGGTGAGGAACCCAGTATGTGGAAATAATTAAAGGTCGGGAGAGATACAATGATAGGACACTAGTTAAGACATGAGGGACTATTTAGTAAAGTCTTAGATTATAGACTCCCAAATAAAGATAGAGTAGGAAGACCTAAACAAAGCTATATTAGTCAAATTATTAGAGACGTAGGTTATGAAGGGTACGTAGACCTTTTTAGGCTAGCTCAGAATAGAAAAGAATTTAGAGCTGCGTCAAACCGTCCTTAAATAAGGTCGAAAACAAAATGATGATGATGAATTGCTTTACAAAAATATCTTTAAATTTCAATGATTTGGTTGTACAAAAAAATTTTGTTAGAAGTAGGACACATGTTTTAATTTATGGTTTCTTATAAAGGGATAAATATTTTTTGTACCCTTGACTGCAGTAATATGTGTTGTTTAATCAATAATTAAATTAGTTTTTAAAAAACCATTATTGTCTCAAATTTCCTTAAATTAAATACAATAATTCAATATGTCAGACGAAGCTCTGCCATCATCATCATCATTGGGTTTCAGTCCTGGAACTGGTCAGGCGCGTACCTATTTCGAGCTAACCTACCCATTTTCCTAAAATTCCCACAGTCTGCATCTTTCACTATCTGCGTGCAATAATCTGATCTAGGCCTACCTCTACCTCTTTTTTTTCCTATCTCTGCTTTTGCTATAGCCCGCACTATTCCCCAAATATGCTTTAGAACGTGTCATGCTCTTCTATTTCTCCTTTTTTTTTGTTTTCCACAGATATCTTTCTTCTCGTAATATTTCTAGAACCTCTTTGTTATTAACTTTGTCTGTTCATGCATTCATCTGAAGCACAACATCCCAAAAGGCTTCTACATTTTTCCTATCTGCTTCTCCTACTGCCCCTATTTAATAGCCGTACAGTACTGTGCCCACACATATGCTTTCAACAATTTTTCCTTGTTTCGATGTTTGGTGTCTTCAAACATAGCAGCTGCTCTTTCTTGTTACATACCGGTTCCCCTTCTGTTGTTTTCTAAATATACACCATATTTCATCGATGTTCAGTGTTATGTGAAGGGGGTTAAGTAACCTATGGCTTCCAAGATCCCCAACACTTAGATATTTGTCGAATTAAGAGTTTCCAATAAATCCTTTCGCACAATCAACATTAGTGAGAATATTGCAAAACCAACACAAGGAGTTGTTTATAATAATCATCAGGTTTAAGTGCAATTATTTCTTCTTAAAAAATATTTTGTTAATCTAATTAATCATCAAAAACGTCTGAACACAATAAGAGTTAAAAATAAACTAATTGAAAACTGCCACACCTCAAAATTATTAAACTGTGGGTGGATAGAAAAAACTTTAAAAACATCACAAGTCAAAACTGTAAGGTTTCAAGTGCTGTAAATTTAAAACAACTAGAATGAGATCAACAAGGTACGCTTTATGATAATATTTTGTGTTTTACATTGCCATTGCACCATACATATAAAAGGTATATTCATATAAGGTCTTTGTGAGAACGTGTAATAGTTAGATTAAAGGTGTCATTTCTTCAAAACGCTACTCCATCAATTAAATACTTACAACGAGATTTATAATTTATATCCCTACAGTACACAAAGAGCGTGAAAGGAAATATGTAAGAGTGAATATAATCTGCATCTTTTATCGGGCTAATTTGTTTTTTACTTCCTCGACTCGTTTTAATTTAGGATGAATTAAAATTAGTGCGGCGGATACTATATTTCCGGTTTTCAAAGAAAACACTGCCATACAGCAATTTCATTTCAAGATATTCTGAAGCGGAAATGCGATTCTGTATTGTTTATACCAGGAATGTTTTTACAGATTTTATTTGTATAATGTACTTGTTTTTTGTGTTATACAGCGTATAGCTTTGCGAAAATGAAACGTTGATGTTTAAGGGTGTCACGATACTCTGTTTTTTATTTAACAGCCAAAGAGACAACTTTATTGTAAATAGTTAACAAAAACTACTACCAACAAATTCATATATTTAAAATCCCTTAATCACAACATTAAAAACTAGATCAGTATTTCGACGACTAAGTCGTGAATATCTTAAAAAACTTAAGGTTATTTAGGAACCCTTCCAAGGATATTCTCCATACCGCGTAGATTGAAGTGAACAAATACAATACATATGCAGCTCAAGCGGCAGGTAAAAAATGAAAATGGGTACCTAGAATGTATTGCGAGGTTAATGATATTTTTGTATGTCGTTTGTTGATACTTCGTAAAGAAGAATCTGAGGTTTCAATCTCGAAGACCCTGTGCTAACTTGGAGCAGCCGTGAAACCACGAAATGTTCGGAACTTTTCAGTTTTACGCTTATAGCTTCTAAACTATGCGTTTTTACTGAAATTCACCTATTTACAAAGTTGAGAACAGCAATAAATCTCCTTCAAACTTTACCAGTCGAAAGTATTTTTTGATGCGATAATTCCAAGATACGGTGGTTCAAAAATATAACTAATTTTTCAAAATATCAAAAGTAGCAGAAAGGTGCATATTAAGAAAAACTATTGGTTCTACGAAATGGTTAATGTTTTCGAAGACCCTGAGGAGAGAAGTTTCTGATGAACTTGTACTGAGGGATGCAGATAATTCGAAGAATACGCGATACAAAGGCATTGAGCGGATCCGTGGATTAGACTGGTTGGCGAATGACTGCTGATTCTAGCGTCCGGGGTTCGATTCCCGACGTACGCGCTAAAAAAATGCTAGGTGAACATTATCCACAAAAATACGTCTTCGTTTAAATGAGGGGTATAATGTAGAACCCGTGTGTGAGTGTTATCACACACGTTAAAGAGCCCTACCATTCAGGAGTACATGGTAACGAACAGGCCGATTCTTTGGCGAGGCATGGAGCGGCTCGGGGTTTTATCGGCCCTGAGCCATCGGTTGCTATAGCGCCATCGGTGGTGTTCTCCATGATAAGACAAATAACCCACCAC
This sequence comes from Platerodrilus igneus, assembly GCA_036346225.1. Lineage (NCBI taxonomy): Eukaryota > Metazoa > Arthropoda > Insecta > Coleoptera > Lycidae > Platerodrilus > Platerodrilus igneus. Next base: position 75,986 of record JARFIW010001106.1, read on the forward strand.
CGTCACAAGGATAGGTGGTCTTGTACATTAAGTTGCCGGCAGGCAAAAATGTTCATAAGGTCTTCCGTGACCAAAATAGAAAAATTTGTCATACGCTTGCCGAGACAGAAACTACGGCTACTAGTAGGTATTTGGTTCGGGCATTGCACTTTAAGGAAGCACCTGCACAGGATGGGTCTGGCAGACAACCCCACCTGTCGCGGCTGTCAACAGGAGGATGAGACGGCGGAGCACATTCTGTGCACCTGTCCGGTACTCACCCGACTTCGAGGATCCATGCTGGTGGACTTCTGGCCCGAGAAGGCCGGAATTCGAGACACCCCCTGGTCCGACATCCTCAAATTCACCTGCAAGGTTGGGTGGCTGAGCTATGAAGGACCAACCTAGGGCAAGGAAGGCAGCACAATGGGCCCACTAGGAGGCCTAAGTGCGCGTGGCTTTAAGTCACCCTTCCCAATTTAATCAATCAATCACGCCGTCGTTTAGATGAGGGGTAAAATGTAGAACCCGTGTGTGAGTGTTATCGCACACGTTAAAGAACCCTACCTTGCTTGGAACAGCAAAACGCCAAACTTCTAAATTTTTCAGGTAAAATAAACTCGCTTCCTGGTCAATGTGGTACCTTTGGGTGGGCATTGGAAAATCAAATGTAGGGGTAGCGAGCATTCTCATCAAACGTTGTGGCAAAACCAAAACGTCAACTTGCCATCTACAAGAAATGCCGGCAAATACCACTCCTGCAGACCATACCTACAAATCCAAACATGGCACGGAAGTGCAGAAAGTTGTCATTCTGTGTGCTGAGCGTATTTCATTGTGCCCCGATTACGATAAAAACGCCTGCAATCGTAAGGTGGAAAACACACATAAACAGCTTCAAATTGACCAGAAGTTCAGTCCTCGCCCACTTTTATCCAAGGAACGGTACCTACTAACAGGCTTGTGATTGGTATTCAAGCATCTAGTATTACACTGCGTACCATCTCACGTTATTTAAATCACATTACACACAACTGGTGATTGTACGCTAGTTAACATACATTACTCTCTCATTACAGCGTTGAAGATTGTTATCCCGGTTCGAAGATTATACCGTCGGTGATTATTATCCCGGAAGCTCGCTATTACTCAATCCGTTAAAAACACATGTTTTAGACGTCATAAGAAAAAACTGACACAGGGACGTCCTAGAAGCAAAGTAAAGCTTGACTTTGGCGCTGCTTCGCATTGTGTGGTATATATTTTTAAACATTTGTACATAAAGTTTCTAAAATTAAACCAAAAACTGTTAAAAAATAGTATCCAAGATAGTCGTATTCAGCTGAATCGCCACTGTCAAAATCTAAGATGACACAATTATTTTCACGAGTTTCAAAATCCAATTCTATAGAATACCTAATATATAGTCCTATTCCAATTTAGATCGCTAAAAGTTAACATATCTTTAACTGACCGAGTAACGTTAACTTACTTTAATGCAATTCTAATGTTACAGAGTCGTTAAAAGTTAGCCACTACATCGCTAAAACACGCCCATAACTGTCAAATTTTAAAGACGTCCAAACTGGTGCCGTTAAGAATTAACGTATTGTTAAAAAACTGTGAAGTGTTTATTTTAAAATGGCTACACATGCAATAATTAATGCCGCTATAATAGATGAGATTGAAGAAGCAGAAGAAATGTAAATATGAATTTTAACTTGCAAATTATAATTAACCTAACTTTTTTAGACATACTTTAAATTTGAATAGAAGTATTTTAAGAGATGCTTCCGACCCATTTTCCTTACCAAATTGCTTCTTTATAAAGCTCTTTAGGTTTAACAAAGATATGATGCAGAAAATCATAAATATATTATTACCTTTTATGAGAAAATCGCATTATTCAAATGCTGTGCCGAATTATTTAAAGGTTTTAGCAGCAGTAAGTTTTTTTGCATCCGGTAGTTATCAGAAGACTATTGGACAAGACTTTAATTTGGGATTAAGTCAATCAATGGTAAGCCGTGCTATTACTGAAGTGTCCGACGTTATGGTGACTCATTTATTGCACGATCATATATTATTTCCTATTGGAGATGCTGCAGAGCATGCAAAACGAGTTTTTTTTGAAAAATGTTGCCATTATAGCCCCACCAACTGAAGAGCAGGAACATCCTGCCGTTATATATTACAACAGGAAAGGATTTTACAGTATTAACGTACAAATAACATGTAACTCGGACTTGGTTATTCAAAATGTCAATGCTCGATTTCCTGGTTCAACCCATGATTCTGCAATATGGGCTACTTCAGGTATCCGAAGACATTTATCCAGACTTCAAAATACTTGGCTAATAGGTGACTCTGGATATCCACTAGAACCATGGCTTCTAACTCCATTTCCAAATGCAGCTCCTAATACTCCTGAAGCACGATATACACAACGTCATTGTACAATAAGAAACAGTGTAGAGCGATGCATTGGAGTCTTGAAGATGCGATTCCGATGCCTTACGAAGGCTAGAACACTTAATTACCACCCTGTTCGTTCTGGTAAAATAATATATTCGTGTGTTATTTTGCATAATATAGCAAGGCGTTTTAATTTGGAAGATTATAATGATGACGATTATGAACCTGATAAAGAATTTGGAAATGATGAAGAACAACCACCAGTTGAAGGCTTTCTGCAACAAGCCAGAAGAACGAGAGCTGATTTTCTAAGAAATTATTTTATGTAATTAAAAATTTGTATTAAATAACAGTATTTGTAGAGTATATATTAAAACATTTTTTGACCATTTATGTACTACATCACTCAATAAGTCCGTAGGATGATACATAGATGGCGTTGCTATGTAATAATCCATATGATTTGTAGGAAGTACTAACCTTAAAAAGATATCTGTCAAAATTTCATGACAATCCGACGATTAGTTTACAAGTTAGAGGTTCAAGTGACGATACTTTTGAGTTTTTCAAAAAAATGAATTCCAAGCAATTTCGCGTGTTGATTTATCATTGCTTTTGATGGGTAAAATACCATCGCAGCCAAAGCATGGCTTGATAAGTGTTATCCGGCTCTGCTCCATCGAGGCAAACGGTGGAGAAGTGGTTTGCTGATTTTAAACGTGGCCGTACAGACACTGACGATGCTGAACGCTCTGGAAGGCCAATTGAGGTGGTTACACCGGAAAACATCAAAAAAGTCCACCGAATCGTTTTGGAAAACAGAAAAGTCAAATTGCGTGAGATAGCTGACACCTTGAAGATATCAGAAGGCAGTGTGCACACTATTTTGCATGAACATTTGTCCATGAGAAAGCTGTTCTCAAAGTGGGTGCCGCGTTTGCTCACAGTGGACCAAAAACAACAACGTGTCGATGATTCTGAGAGCTGTTTGGAGCTGTTCAACCGGAATAAAAGGACTTTTGCGTCGGTATGTGACAATGGATGAAACATGGATCCACCACCACACTCCAGAGTCTAATCGGCAGTCAGCTGAGTGGACTGCAGCCGGAGAACCACGTCCAAAGCGGCCAAAACCGCAAAAGTCGGCTGGTAAGGTTTTGGCGTCTGTATTTTGGGATGCGCACGGAATTTTGTACATCGACTATCTTGAGAAAGGAAGAAGAATCAACAGCGAATACTACATGGCATTATTAGTGCGTTTGAACGAAGAAATTGCCAAAAACGGCCACACATGAAGAAGAAAAATTCTCTTTCACCAAGACAATGCACCGTGTCACAAGTCGATCGCAACGATGGCCAAATTGCACCAATTGGGCTTCGAATTGCTTCCGCACCCACCGTATTCTCCAGATTTGGCCCCCAGCGACTACTACCTGTTCGCAGACCTGCAAAAAATGCTCGCCGGAAAAGAATTTGGCTCGGATGAAGCGGTGATCGCTGAAACTGAAGCTTATTTTGAGGCCAAAGACGAATTGTTTTACAAAAAAGGTATCGAAATGCTAGAACGGCGTTGGACTGATTGAATCACTCTTGAAGGAATGTATGTTGATGAATAAAATCGAATTTCGCCAAAAAATGTGTTTTTCTTAGTTATCCTACGGACTTATTGAGTGATGTGTTACATCACTAATTAATTAATTCATATTGAATACATCGGCTAGCATTTGCGCCGATGAAGTTATCGCTACTGATAGACCGTTGATTGCCATCGTCAATTCATTATTACTTTTAATTATTCTTTCGCCATTTTCTAATTGCTGTTTCACAAGATCTTCATACTTATAAATGGTTTTTTCTAGCCGAGACATTCTAGAATGTCGTGCAGGACGAATCTTACGATGTTTAGGTATTGTTCTTGGTTTTGAAAATTTGTTTACCTGAAATGTATAAAGATTAAACTGCTCCAAATTCTATAATAGTATAAGACCACGTACAAACTGTTCTGGTATTTGCTTCTCATGCTCATCTGTCAAAACATTTTGATTTATTGCTTCACTAGTTGTCTCCAAATCTTCATCCATCTGCACAATTGATTACACTTATTGCTATAATTTCTTATGGAATAATTTAAACTTACAGGTTCTACATCCAAATCAAAAACAATTGCGCCCTGTTCTTGGCTTGGACCTGCTACATTATAATTAGAATCTGGAACACCAGCTTCTATTAAAGAACTTGTTCCATCAATATATGTTCGACTAAGGAGACTCAGCAGGCGCTCTTCATAATCGAACAGCGGCTTTGCCTTCTTTTCACCCCCACCCGTATAGCCGTAAAATCCTCCCTTAGAACGCAGTAATGTCTTTTCGTGTTCGTTTTCAATTCCGTATACACCTACAGAAAAATTTATAATTTCAATTTGTATTAGTATTAGATTCAAACTATACCCTTTTCCATTGTTCCGCGGTTTTTGTAGGCCCTACACCACTAGCATTTAAAATGCTAGTCAACTCCTCCCACTTTAATTTATAATGATTGTCCTTCATAGGGTGACATTTGCCCTGATACACAATATCTTTGTTTAATTCCAAATAATCTAACATAAGCTCAAACTGCTTTTTTGTGGTTCGATTATTCCTTTTAGCCATTATTTGATATTTTAAATGCCTGAGTTTATAAATTACAGTACTATAAGACTCTTCCAAAGATGTTGAACAGTCGGTTGAACAATCTGAATAATATATAGAACTAGAAGTGTCAATAATATGTCACTTCAAATTAGACAACTGTCTATTTTACAACGTTGCCACTTAGATTTTTAAAAAGATCGCTAAAAAGTTAACGCGCTGTTTACAAGTTAAACACATACACATTAGAATAGCTTTTTTATAGTGGAACGTTAATTCAGTCGCTATGTTTTGGAAGTTAACGACGTCTGTAATTTTAACGTTAGAAAATCAGAATAGGTCTAATAAATCTTTAATCTTCAAAATAAATTAAGGATATAAAAACGCATCGATAAGTTTTCGTTCTATTTGTATTTAAATATCCAGCCGTCTGAAAAATATGTTGCAATTAACGGAGGGTCAAAAAAAACGATAACTACTGAAATTATTTTACAATTCTGTTTAATTACATGTGCTTTTTAAGTAGTTTTCTTCACAAAAAATGTTGCAAAGGGGGCCTGCTGTTGCAAAATTATTTCAAACTAATTCGTAATTCGAAATGCTGTAGTTCAACTGTATCACAAAAAATGGACGTCATAATGCAACACTTTCAAAATGTCAATATTACGATGTGATTTTTTGCTTGGGAATTTCTGTCATTTATTGCAATTATTGAGCGTCGAAATTAAAGAAGATAGTCACGGCAAGTACTTCTAGCATGTCCTTGAATTTACATGGAAGTAAGCCTACTTATCGAAAAGGCGATTTAAAAGCGCAGCAAGGGGCAGCAGCCTTGTTGGCTAAAAGATATTGGAGAAGAGTCGGTTGGTCTCGAGCAATCCTCAATAAGTTACAAGGTTGTTGGGGCTTGGCCGTGACAGATACGGTTTTTTGCTAAAAATCTTTAAAAACTGCGTTGTGGAAAGATATGGGAACGAACCAACCACAATATTTCCCAGGTATGCGTGGCCTAAAACACGGACTATGTATGATAGAGAGCTCACAAGTGAATTTCTTGTCCGGAGGTAAAATACCCTCTCATAGGGATCTCCGGGAGGGGGTACGTGGGGTTCGGCATCGTAAGAATTTAAAACAACGGTTCGAATTAGTGATATGGACTTGGAATGTAAGGTCATTACTTAGCGTAGATAAGTTAACGAATTTATTAGTCAAAATGAGAAAAGGAAATCTGGACATTTTAAGTATTAGTGAGGTGAGATGACCAGATAGTAATGACTTTTGGAAAGATAATTATAGAATAATTACAACTTCTTCAACTATTGAACAGGCAGGGGTAGAAATAGTACTAGGTAAAAGATTAGGACGTAAAGTTAAAGAGTACTTACAATTTAGTGATAGAATAATTATAGTTAGATTCAGTACGAAACCCACAGACACTGTTTTAGTACAGGTTTACATGCCAACAACTCAGTACGAGGATAAGGAAGTAAGTAGAAAAGGTATTCGCGAATATAAATAGTATAGTGAGAAATAGAAAGGGAGATGAGAATTTAATAGTTATGGGCGATTTTAATGTGTCAGTGGGAGAAGGTAGTGAGGAAAAAATGGTAGGAAAATTTGGGTATCGTAGACGAAATAATAAAGGAGAAAGATTAGTTGAGTTTTGCCAGGTACATAGATTAGTAACTGTAAACACCCTATTCGAACAACATATTAGAAGAAGATATACATGGAAAGCGGTAAGTGATAGGGCTAGATGCCAAATAGATTATACTTTAGTTATACAAAGATTTAGAAACTAAGTTAAAAACGGTCGTAGTTATCCAGGGGCTGCCATAGATAGCGATCATAACTTAGTTAAAATGAAGTGTAATCTAAAATTCAAAAAATTAAGAAAGGCTAAAAGAGAGGGATGGAATCTAGGTAGGCTTAATGATAATGAGGTAAGAGAGGAATATAAACAAGTATTAAATAATGAGATCAAAGAGATAGCTATAGGAGGGAACGTAGAAAATAGATGGAAAGAAATAGAAAGGGCTGATAGAAAGGTACATGATACAGCAACACAGACTACGGGTAAGAAAACAGTAGAAGCGAGAAAACCCTGGGTAACAAAAGAGATATTAGATTAGATAGAGAATAGACGAAAGCTTCAACCTTTCAGTAAACAAAACTATAATAGAGTTAGAAATAAAATAGTACATAAGTGTAGAAAAGCTAAAAATAAATGGATGAAGAATTGAAAGGGAATACAAGATGATTTGAGAGTAGGTAAGACAGACAGGGCTTACAGGGCAGTTAAAAAGTTTTTCGGGGAAGATAGAAAAAAATATAATGGTATTAAAGACGAGAATAATGAGCTTCTAATAAATAAAGTTGAGGTAGCAGGTAAGATGGAAAAGATATTCAAAAGATTTATATAAGGGGGACAATATGGATGAGTTAAAGAACGTTTAAGAAGAGGATGTAGAAATTGGGTTCTCAATATTAAGAGAAGAATTTGATAGAAATGTTAGGGATCTTAGACTAAATAAAGCATCCGGGATAGACAATATACCCGCAGAATTAATAAAATATGCAAGTCAGAAAACTTTAGATAGATTATATGAATTATTAAAAGTAATATATAACACACAGGTGAGGTTCCAATAGATTTCAAAAAATATTATTATCCCAATCCCAAAAAAGTTAAGGGTGTGAGAATTTTAGAACGGTTAGTTTAACTTCCCACACTTCCAAAATATTAACAATAATAATTAAAAATAGAGTAGAAGCTTTGACTGGGAATTATTTAGGCGAAGACCAATATGGTTTTCGTAAAGACAGAGAGACTAGAGAACCGATATTAATGATTAGGGTAATTATCGAAAAAAGGTTACAAAACAATAAAAAGACTCATTTCGCGTTTGTTGATTTAGAAAAAGCATTTGATCGGGTGAATTGGGTTGTTATGTTCAGGGTATTGCAAAAAATAGGAATCTCTCATAGGGATAGAAAAATTATTTGCAGTCTATATAAAAACCAAACCGTAGCAATTAGATTTGATAAAATAGAAAAGGAAGCTAAGATTAGAATTAGTGTTAGACAGGGCTGTATACTATCTCCCTTGTTTTTTAATGTTTATATTGAGGAAGCTTTAAACTTAGCTAGAGAGAAAATTAAATAGGTATTAGTGTGTACAGGGATAGAACATAGATATGTTACATTTTGCAGATGATATAGCCATCATGGCAGAATCTAGAAAAGAGTTACGAGAGTTTTCAAATATTTTAGATGAGATACTACAGAGTAACTATAGTATGAGAATTAACTCAGGAAAAACAAAGATTGTGACAAGTGAGTTACAGCCTAGTTTTAAACCAAAATTAAAAATAGGTAATACCGAGTTAGAGGAGGTAGATGAATTTTGCTATTTAGGTAGTATAATTACAAAGGACGGACGTAGCAGAATGGATATAGTAGCTAAAATAGCTCAAGCTAAAAAAATGTTTTTAAAAAAGACTTACTAATAGCTAATAGTATTAGTTTAGATAATAGAAAAAGTATCTTAAAGTCGTACGTATGGAGCGTTCTACTATACGGTAGTGAGAATTGGACAATTAAATAGGTAGATAAGAAAAATATAGAATCTTTTGAAATTTGGTGTTATAGGTGGGAGAATGTTAAACATCAGTTGGACAGATAGAGTAACAAATGAAGAAGTTTATAGCAGGTTAGGCGAGGAACCCTGTATGTGGAAAGAAGTAAAGGTCAGGAGAGATAGAATGATAGGGCACCAGTTCAGACATGAGGGACTATTTAGTAAAGTCTTAGATTATAGACTACCAAATAAAAATAGAGTAGGAAGGCGTAGACAAAGCTATATTAGTCAAATTATCAGAGATTTAGTTTGTGAAGGGTATTTAGACCTATTTAGACTAGCTCAGAATAGAAAAGAATTTAGTGCGTCAAACCGACCTTACGTAAGTTCGAAAACAAAACAAAAAAAAAATAAATAAAAATCAGTTAACTAAATGTCACCATACATAACTCACAATTAGATAGCGGTCTGGCATGTTGGCAGCGATTCGTTGGTTAAGCCTTACCGTAACATATAATTTAACACTTTTCCTTTTGTGGAGGGGATAACCAGCTAATATTTCATTTCCTTATAAATGGGAATCATCTAAATATGTTGGAGTTCTTAAACAACCACCAGGTTGCTAATATCTATGTAGAGTCAGGTAGATAAGAAAAAGATAGAAGAGTATAGGAAGACCTAGACCAAGCTATATTAGTCAAATTATTAGAAATTTAGGTTGTGAATGGTATGTAAATCTTTTTAGATTAGCACAGAATAGAAAAGAAGTTAGAGCTGCATCAAATTGACCTTAACTAAGGTCGAAAACAAAATAATGATGATGTACAAATATATTTTGTATCACATAACTTATCCAAATGGAAGATACGTTCGGAATGGGGTATGCAACTTTTTCTGTTACTTTAGTTAATTTATGAAAATCTACTTGCCAGACTATAACTATTATCTTTGTTCTTAACTTACAAAATTGGATTATTCCAGAAGTAATCTTTTGAACATCTAATTTCAACAATTTGTCTAAATTTTTTAAAAGAGCTTTGGACAGGTAAAAACTGCTAGAAATTTTGCACGATCTCGTATTTGGAATTCCTACTACCTACATCTTTCACGAGCTTAATCAAAGACGAGATATGTGATTCATGCAAGAAAAGATACCTATTATTTTTTAGTAGAGCATAACTATATGTATGGAGCACAGCAATGTACGGCTGTGAAGCCTGGACAGTAGGAGAAGCGGACAAGAAAAAAGTAGAAACCTTTGAAGTGTGGTGCTACAGACATATGATATAGATATCATGTAAAACAAAGTTAAGAACGAAGAGGTACTAAAAATGGTAGGGGAAGAAAGAAATATGTGGAAAACGGTAAAAAGTAGGAGAGATAGAATGATAGGCCACATACTACGGCATGAGGGAATAGTGCGGAATATACTAGAATTAGAGATAGGAAAAAAGAGTTAAAGAGGTAGACCTAGGTTAGACTACTGCACACAGATAGTGAAAGATGTAGGCTGTAGGAGTTTCAGGGAAATGTGTAGGCTAGCTCAGAATAGAAATCAATTGAGGTACGCATCCAACCAGTCCCAAGATGGATAAATTAATGACGAAGTAACTGCTTAAACATGATAATTATTATAAGCAACTACAAGTATTGGGCAGGTAATATTCTCAAATTATGGTAATTATGTGAAAGGATTTACTGGAAAACTATTATTTCGGCAAATGTCTAAGGGTTGGGGAATCTTAACAGCCACAGGCTGCTTACCGCCCTTCACAACCACTGAATGTCGGAGAAATAGGGTATATAATAGTAAAACAATAGAATGGGACCGAACTGCATCTAACAAGAAAGAACAGCGCATATGATGAAAGACAACAAACATAGAACAAAGAGTTGTTGAAAGCATATGTGTGGAGCACAGACAGTATGCCTATGAAATACGGGCAGTCTGAAAAGCAGACAGAAGAACGGTAGCAGGCTTTGAAATGCCGTGCTTCAAATGTATGAGGATGGACAGACAAAGGTAATAACAAATAGGTTATAGAAACAGTAGGGGAACAAGGATATCCTTTGAAAAAAATAGGAGAAATAGAAGGGCAGAATACGTTCTAAGGCATTTTTTGGAATAGGATGGGATATATGACAAGCAAAGAGAGGAAAAAAGAAGTGGATGTAAACCTAGATCAGATAGTGATAGATGCAGACTGTGCAAATTTCAGGAAAATGTGTAGGTTAATTCAGAATAGGAAACAATAATGGTACGCGTCTAACCAGTTTCAGGACTGAAGACCTAATGATGATGTAACTATATCGTTAACTAGAATTGTAGAAAACGAATGGAAAACTGAGCTGAAGAAATACTGGTAGAAGATCAATTTGGGTTTAGGCGAAACCGGGGAACACGAGAGGCTATTTTAGCTCTATAAGGGTGATAATGGAGAAAACAATAGAACTGGAGGAAAGCGTGTATATAATGTGTGTAGATCTGAAAAGCATTCGACAATGTAAAGTGGGTTCGAAATACTCAAAAAGATCGGAATGAGTTTTAAGGGTACAAGGATAGTACATTGCTTATACAAAAAGCAAACAGCGGAAATAGAATTAGAGCACGAAAGTAGAGAAGTAAATATTAGAAAAGAAGTGGAACAGGGATGTGCCTTGTCCTCATTAATTTTTAACTTGTACATTGAAAAGGCAATGAATACTGTCAAATGCAGGAAGACATTTGGAATTAATATGTAGGGACAAAAGATTGATATGCTTAGATTTGCAGATGATATAGCGGTATTAGCATCTAGCAAAGAAGAGTTAGAAGCTGCTCTTAATAAAATGGAAACCGTTCTAACAGAGAGATACGCTATGAAAATTAACAAAAATAAAACTAAAGTTCTAGTATGCAAAAGAGGGGAAAATAAATCAAAAACAAAAATACAAATAGGTTATGAGAACTTACAAGAGGTTGAGGATTTCTGCTACCTAGGAAGTCAAATAACGCAAAATGAGAAAAGCACAAAAGATGTAAAACAAATATTAGCACAAGCTCGTGCTACATTTAACAGGAAAAAGCAACTACTGTGTTCAAAGACAACAAACATAGAAACAAAGAAAAGATTGCTTAAAACACATGTGTGGAATACATCACTGTACGGCTGTGAAGCCTGAACAGTAGGAATTGCGGGCAGAAAAAAGGTAGAAGCCTTTGAAATGTGCTGCTACAGACGTATGATGAAAATATCATGGACAGACAAAGTTAAGAAGAAAGAGGTACTAGAAAAAAATATGTGGAAAACAGTAAAAAAATAGGAGAGATAGGATGATAGGCCACATACCAAGACATGAGGAAATAGTGCGGAATATATTAGAAGCAGAGATAGAAGAAAAGGGAAGTAGAAGTAGACCTAGGTTAAACCATTGCACACAGATAGTCAAAGATGTAGACTGTGGGAATTTCAGGGAAATGTGTAGGCTAGCTCTGAAAACAAATCAGAGGAAGTATACATCCAACCAGCCCCAAGACGCAAAAATTAATAACGAAAAAAATAACTGTACTTAAACATGGTGATTATTATAAACAACTATAGGAGTTGTATGTAGGCTAGCTTCCGTTTTCTCTGAAAAGCACTAACAAGATGGGCCATGGAGTAAAAGAAATCATCGGAAAAGAAGACCTCGAAAGCATTAATAAAAAATTCCAAAATCCTATATGTGTTCCGTACAAAGTGGCACTAGCAGATGTCAAGTTGGAAACTTTATTGGAAAAACTACCAGATATATTAGACGGACTCAAAAAAGAATATTCCTATCTTTTTGACATGGATGTAACCCAATATTTTGCTGCGGCATATTTAGCAAAATGGATATGTGTAATTATTTAACTACAAACCATAACTTTTGCTGCAAGGGCAAATAGGAAGAAAACTGCAATATTATAATTGACAACAATAAAACTGTGCGAATCGGTTGTTTCACAAGGCTAACAATCAATGCAAGAACTAAGATATACGACAAATTTTTGTGTCAGATACCAAGTCCTGGTGTTAATAATCAACTTGGAAATCATATACTAGATTTTTTACGTTGTCCAGATGCGCGTTTAAGGGAAACAGTCGCGTCTACTTTGGATAAAGAACCTGGTATTACGCGACTGGATGCGACAATATACAACTGTACAATTGGAAGCTATGTCAGTGTGGAACGGGCGTATAATCCCTTAAAAAGACTGTTTAAACTTATTGGAAGATGGTAAGTTATACATTCTAAAGGTGTCAATGTCCTCGGTGCCACTTACCAAAATATGGAGTAAGCTGTCGGATAAGCTATAAAATAGCTCTGTTTAGTGTATAATAACCTGCTTCAGTACGTGTATTGGGGAAATAGCAATACAAAGAAAATGAGTGGTTTGCAAATTAAGTTGTCCGAAAAACCAGAAAAAAGGGAAAAATTGATAAAGTATGTGCTTTCGTTGGGCGCCAAAAATGTTATGTTACGTTAATCGAGCTCCACGTTGGGCGCCAAAAATATATGTTACGTTAATTCGTGGCAGTCCCTGTTCGGGTGCCAAAGTTATGCTACGTTGGCTCGTAGCCGTGCGTAACACAAAGATATCAAGAAATGACCGGGCTCAATCGGAGATTAGGGGGGGTTGTAGAAAGCAGACTGACATATAATGTATACGGCGGTAAGGAGTTAGTGACAATACCTGCAAGAAAAATAGTTAAGCAAACCTGAAATAAAGAAAAGAATAAGCATAGTAGCAATGAAAAGTCTAAGTTATTCAGTACTTTGTAGAATGTAAATAAAACTGTTTAGATAAACTATATAATATAATCACGATAAAAGCATTACAAAAATTTTTATCACAAAGTGAGGTAATATTGGGGAGTAGCAGAAACGTTTCCTCACACACCAATTAAACATAAATCAGACAAAATGTTAAAAAAATAAATAGGTAAGACACAATTGATATGAGTAATTCAGTAGTATTGATCTTTCTTTCTTTCTTTCTTTTTTTTGTTCTTATGTTTTAAAATATCATGCAAGTCTTTTGTAAAAGGTATCAGAACGACAAAGATATGGTAAAGCAACGGATAGATATTTAAAGTAATAACAAGTAGGAAATAGTTCAACTTACAAAAAGTCCTTCAGTAACGCTTCCTTGCAGTTGAAGTGTGGGATTCACGATGTCTTGCACTAACGAAGCACTTCACCCTTGACTGTGAGGGTGTTGATGAAATTTCTGACACTTTACACTAATCACACCTACGTATTTCACTGGTGTTAGCAGCAGACATTATCATGCTGATGGAACTATGTAGCTTTGATAAATTCTGGTTAATTCTATTTCCTGAGACAATAATTTCGAAATATTTTCTAACACAAATCGTAAAAAATGGTAATAAAAATTTAGAATCACGCTTTCAAGGCACGATGTAATGCATTAAACTAACAGTAACGCGAGGTGTTTTATTTGCTACCTATGGTAACAAAGAAAAATCTAATGCTTTTGAATAACGAAAATTTGCGCAAACCACGATCTATTTTAGATTCGTTGGGGTTAGAAAATTCAGAAACTACAGTATCAACTGTCTTTACATGTGAATGAGATACCTGTTTATAAGAAGCAACCTTTTTTCTACTAAACCTGCTACAACTGTACCATCATTTGTTTTTGAAGCACTCAAGCTTAAAACTGTATTTGGATAATCCAAAGTATGCACTACTCTGATAACAAACGGACCACGAAAACTAGATCGCACACACAGTTCAAATATAAAAAGACAAATCAACTAAAAAAACCAATTAGTAATGCCCGCGTAATCACTAAGTAAGTCCGTCAATGTTCCGTAAAACGCACGACAAGTTCTATCACTTTTATTTCCAACAGAAAAGCAATAAAAAACCAATTAGTAGAGCAACGCGCATCACTAAAAACCGTCCGTCAATGACCTTACCACAACACTTGTGGCCAAACAAACACGTTACATATATGGCATACTTCCTTCAAATGTAATCAGAACTACACTCTGCTACAGTTAATATACAACTTTCATTTCACAAGAAGAACAACCTAAACCGCGCCGCGCTGGTTCATGATACCGCATTAATTCTCGCTCTTGTCAAAGCAAAAAGCAACAGCATTTTCAACGTAATTAATCTATAAAAACCAAGCACGAACTACCACTCTGCACTCTAATCTGTTTATTTAAACTAGTTGTTACCATGAACTCTTGTCGACTACTATCACGACTTCGTTAATAACATAAGGCACATCCAAAACGTGAATGCAGCCATCATATCTAATAACTAATTACAGTTGTTTATCATTTTCGATAAGCCGGAAAGCAATTTACGAATAATCCAATTTAAAACTTCGTTGCAATTTATTTATTAATGAAAATCAACCTTCAAATTATCTATCTTTAATTAATCTACTTTTAAAATTAATACACGCGAGTTAAACTGCATACAAATCTGAAAACTATTCGAAAGTATTTACTTTATACAAACAGCGATCCAAAAACAATGTATTTACTCATTATAATACGACGCACTCCCCAACGAGTTAATAAATATAAAATATAGAAATAGTAATTGCAGGAATGTACTTAGGAATTGGGAAAGAGCGTAAAATGTTAAAACTATAAAAATGCCCGTTACAATTGACAGTAAACTCTATCCGTTTACGCTATAGGAAATTGCCCCATTGTACATGCCATACGCTGTAAGTGGAAGAAAAAGACAGTTGGAATTAGAGGAAATGGATGCAAAAAGGCGAAAGTTGAACTACATGGAAAACACTGCGACAATACGCGAACAAAACGAAGATGTGTTAGACAAAGAACATCTCATTAGAGAAAATGAAAAAGAATTAAAAGATTATTTTATGTGCCGATGGACTGACTTAGATGCATCCGGTTTCTACAAGCTATATGCATTTGTGGTTAGTAAAAAAGACTCTTTTAGTTATGTAGGCGTCCTTGCGGAAAAAGATGGTACTAAATCCGTATACTTTTTAAAAGGTTATTCTAATAACGTATTTATCAAAATGGCAGATAACAAAGACGAACTAAGGAATGCGGGTTTCGTAACCTTGGCGTACACCACACGCAAAGGGGTTCTACTAAACATTGTATATTTGCCTAGTAAAGAACCTTTCGGATCTTTTAAAACCGAGGGTCTTACAACCTATAACAACCATATATTCCAAAAAAGTGGAGGACACGCAACTACGCAAGAGTGAGTGGGAGAATAAGGATTTCTTCCAATACCGACAAGAAGAAGTTGATCAAGCTAGGCATTAAATACTTTTAAACTATGTTATGTATAATGTCAGAATAAAAATTTTAGAATAGTATTACATTGTTCTTTATTTATAAAAGGATATGACGTCATCACGACCTTGGAAAAGTAGTCGAAATTAGGTAGCCGATAGCATAGCGTTGTGATGATTTTACTTATATGAACGATTTGCATATTGCTGTAAATTTTAGATCACGTTATAACATTTCTATAAATACATTAGCTAAAAATTTGTATGGAGGGTTTGTGTTGAGGTAGTTGGGAAATTCCGTGTTAGAGCGTATATCTCGGGTGACCAAAAAGCATTTAAAGATCAAGTTAAAATTGAAAAAACAAAAACGAGTTAAAATTAAATAAACAAAAAATTTAAAGGTACGAGGCTTTAACAGGGTGTAACTTTGTAAGGGGCGGTCCTATTTAAAATCTATTTACAGATTTGGATTTTGCGTAAAATTCTAGACTAATTTGATGTGTCGCATCGTTAAAAAGTTATAAGGACGGGCAGAAATCCCTGCTGGTAAAAAAATCTTAAAATGAGGGGAGCTCCCTGAGGGATGATGCCATCTGAAAAATTCCTATAAATTTAGGTAGCTGAGAAAAATGTAATATTAATTGATACCAAACAAGATATATTTATCGCGAAAGATGAAGACGTTAATCGAAGAAAACTATTTGGTTCAGAATGTTACCTGTAACTAATCTTAAAATAAGGTTAGCTCCCTGGGGGATGATACAATCTAAAAAATTCCTACAAATTCGGATAGTTGAGAGAAATCTGATATTAATTGATACCAAACAAGGTACATTTATCTCGTGGGTGGAAATGTGAAGAAAGATTTATCTCGCCGACAGTATGTGTATTAAACGATAAGGGGTGGTCGGATTTTAAATCTGTTTACAGATTCAAATTCTGCATAAAATTCTAGACTAATTTCATGTGTCGTATTGAAAACAAAAATTAATTTTACCTTCGTAAAGCTGCGGTCATGGGTTGTCAAATGACCAAAAATATAAATAATGAGCGCCATCGTATTTTTCAATACAACAACCAACAAAAATTAACTGTGCTTGTATTAGGGGAATGTGGAAACCTTATATCAACACCACTAATATAGCCATAAAACTTGAATTTCACTCTTTTAAAACACTTACCAAAATCTCAAACACCAGATGTCATACAGATGTCTCGACTTGACCTGTGAACAAACAAAGGCACAACATGGACACCGTTTGTGTCCTCAAAAATATTTACCAAAAATAAAATAATAGAATTTAAGTTTCAAAAATATACACCCAGGGTATTTGTTATCATTACACACAATTTCTGATCAGGGATGGCTTGTAAATTTTACTTGTATTTTAAATAATAAAAAAGTCATGCAAAAAAATAGATTCTATTTGATTAAATTTCTTGATTCGTTTTACTATAATATTTTGATTCGTTTTACTATAATATTTTCAACTAATAATTTTTTATAGAACAGAAATATAATAAGGATTTGTATTCAATAACATAAAGATCTCTAAATGAATCTTTCTTAATAAATTAACACAAAGATCTCTAAATAAATCTTTCTTAATAAATTTTATGTAAAGTTTGAGTTCTCTTAATTATTCATATTACATATTCTTCAAGTCATAGTAGTACTACGTTGACTTTAACAATCAAATTTAATTACCTAAGTTCAGATAAAATAGCATGTATCAACCTAAAGTTACTTTTACTTAATAGTTATTCAAAGAATTCCTCATGTTGATTAAAAATCAAAGTACATGACCTCAAAATTATTAAACATATTTTTAAATTAACGTAACAAGACATGTGAGGTCTAAATTGAACAGCTGAATATATGTTTTTTATATTTGATATAATATGTCATTAACAACTTTTTAGCTTAGTTAACTTTATCTGTATGTGCAATCATTCTGACAAGCAATGAATTTATTACGTAATTCTTTCGTTCCTTAAACGATTTTTACGTGACTAAAGTTCAATCTAATATTTTCTTATTGCAATTTAACTAATAATGAAAGTGATTAAACGCTAAAAACACTCACGTGTGTAAATACTGCTGCGAACAAAAGAAATCGGACTATAACCTCAGCTGTCGGAAATTCCATCAACATCTGCATTCTGCGATGCACAAATAGAAGCCACGTGAATACATACGAAACTATTGCTGGAATTGTGAAAACTCTTCTGAGTAAAAACAGTGTTTAACGAAACCAATTTCTCCTTGAATTTACATCGTATAAAATTTAGTATTCCAAATCCCAAACTAAATTTTCTCGAAATTAATTCTTTGATATTACTGATATGATAAACTTATAGGATATTGTATATGATATTCTCATATCATATGGTTATGTGATATTGCATGTATTAATGATGAGAGTGAGCTTCCATCTCCTTAGGCCTGCAGGAATCAACTGAAATGCTCTAGGTGGAACATACAAAAGAATACCATCACGTTAAAGCCGCTAGAAACAACTTGCAGACACCAAGATTCAATCAATTCTAATTCTTTTTCAGACCGTGTTACAGGTCACGTGTTTAGACACGACCATCTTGACTTTACTACGCCGCTTATCGCAGCTTGTCTCTTCAAACGTTGATAGCAAAGTGATCGAATTGACAACTCGACGAAGCTTAGTAACAAATCTTAGACCTCAATGGTAAAGGAGTGTATATGCTATTATAAATTTTATGTATTATTTTTATTGTATGGAATTTTACAAATTATATTTTTATATTATTGCTGTTTTATTTTATATCAATGGACGAAGTGTAACTACGAAAAAAATACGTTACAGTATGGCTAAAAAATTTATAAGGACGGTCAGAATTCACTACCGGAAGAAAATCTTAAAATGAGGGTAGCTCCCTGGGGGATGATGCTATTTAAAAAGATCCTAGAATTTCAGGTAACTGAGAAAAATCTAATATTAATTGATACCAAGCAAGCTACATTTATCTCAGAAGATGCAATAGATAGTCGAAGAAATCTATTTGGTCCAGAATGAGGGAGCAATTGTGGATGCTGGAGCAAATGTGGTTCCAGTATCCCCAAAATCTCTCTACTGTTGATGATGTAACTATATCGATGATTAATTGTCAAATTACTGGATTGGTCAAACAAACGAATTTCGATAGCTAGAACGAAATATGGATATTAAATAGCTATTTGTGTCACTATTTCAAAGATCGTGCTTTTGCAAATACGCCAATTGTTTGGAGGCAGAGGCGATAGCCAAAACGTACAATAGTTGATACAAACGATTGTATCATGCCGGCTTATTAATAAATTTATATATTCAAGATTAGCGTGGAAAGAAGTTTGGATTTTATCTACTTGAACCGTCACTGCTTCAATAATTTTTAGGTATAATCTACCCGACTAGCAATTTCTATATTTGACAACTCCACTGTTTTGCTATCATCTGTTGTCATCTGTTGTCATAACTGCGTTTTTATTTTCTTTTCCGCTAAACTGTTTTCTTAATACATAGAACTAGAGGACGACTCCTCTAAATTCGTTTGATACTCCAAGCACTCCTATTCGCTCTACTTTCGCTGCGTCTCCGGCACTATTGAATATTATAATTTGCTTCGATACTAAAAGTAATGTAACTGAATGCAATGACTTTTGCAGAACCCTAATCATCGTATGCCAACTAATTTAAAAATCCGGATTAATAATAATTTTCCTATGAAAATATTACACGAGTTTTCAGTCCTATTGGGGCATTGGCGTTTGATGTTTCTACCGTCAATTAAAAACTTGTTCGAAGCAGGGGAAATTGGCAAAGTGTACTCGACCAACGAGCAATGCTCTTTTATTTATCCACTCGTTTTTGTTGATTAAAATGACCACGTTTAATTATAACGCAGACATCTGTTAGCTCTACCATAACATGCGGATTAGATTGATATAAATTGTGGTTGTGAGACAAGAGGTGTAACATAAGCTCCGTTATACTCATTATGAATGGATCTCTTTTATTCGACTTTATATTAAGCCTTTTTTTTATTTTAAACGTATCACATGTTCGTTCGTTGGGTTGGTGTATAACAAACACAAACAACATCCACTTGTTAAACATGTCTGTCTGCGTTTGTACAGAGCATCCACCTGTTTTAATTTAAAACTTACAGCTTCGGTAGGGTTAGGAAGAGCAGTCATCATGTACAAAATTACTTTATTTCGTCTCTTTAATTTTGCCGAATTTCTACGTTTTCCCATTATGTCTGTTGCTGATGTTGACATGAGCTATTTGTACAGGTTTTAGTAGATGCAATGTAAGGGCAGTTTGTATACATATATGTCATATTACACGAGAGCACGTTTATATTTTCCCTTTCTTTATATTAATATTAAAGTCATTCAAAAGTATTAATATTATAACGGCCATTTTGATTCAAGGGAGGATTTATACTCTAACCTGCTTTATAAAATATGAGTTTTGTAATAACTAGAATGCGTTACCTCTTAAAAGGAGTGCTACTGATAACTATCGACAGTTAGAAAACGTTGTGAATTGATAAAATTTCATGTATATTAGGCCTTTGCATATGAAATTTTGATTTATTAACCTTCCGTCGGGCGCAATGTATTGACTCTCGAGTTCGAGCGCAATGTGCTTACCCGGTACACGTTCAAAATTAATAAAACGGACATATTACCAACATTATTTAACGAAAAAAATGTAAAAACTTTCTTTAAAAAAAGCTTATATTTAGTACAAAAGTATATTTAAACAACATGTTTTAAAAATTTAAGATATAAAACTAAATATTAAGAAAACATAAACAAAAGCTACCTAAAGTTGTAAAATAATTTATAAAGTCCTCTTATTGTTTATTTTAAGTTATAAACGTCAATCACTCAGAGTCAGGATCTGCATCTTTGGGGACAAAGCACCCATCGCACACCATATTCACATAAGACAAGCAAAGAGATGTCTTACTTTTCTTACATTCGTGATTTGTAAGCCTTCTCAAACCAGTTTTGCTGGTGCAGGTTGAGCATCGACGTCTTTTACGAGCTATTGGGGGAGTTTCTTCTTCTTCTTGGGAAGGAGGACAAAATCTTCTCAACTTACTTTGAAGATCTGTAGGAATTCCAATAGTTTTCAAACTTCTTCGCCTTAGTTCTCCAATTGTCAATTCGTGGGCCAAACGTTTTAGAAAGAGCCTTCGGTGGATTGGTTCCAAATTATTACCAAAGTAAATGGCATGGGAGTTGATGCCACCCACATTTAACATCATAAAAAATATGACCATTGGCCAACGCTTGAAATTTCGGGAAATATTGAATGTAGCGCACATTTTGTCTACAGTATCAACGCCTCCTTTCGTTGAATTATAAAACATTATAATCTCGAGTTTCTTTTTTTCTGCGGAATCAAAATCGATGGAATTGTCGGTATGAAGCGTTGACACGAGAATCACATTCCTGTTTTTTGCTGGGACCTACGACACTGAAGTCTTTACTTCACTAAAGCCAAACAAGCTGTTGAATTGTTCTCTTGTTTTGGTGGCAACAAATTGTGGTGGTAAGTGTTCTTTGTTTTTTCGGACCGTCCCAACGTAGGATAGTTTCTTCTGTTTTAGGTCGTCCATGTCGGTAAACCAGTTGTCAGCGGTGATGTTGCGGCCAGATCCAAATAAGGGTTCAGCCGTCCTATATACTACTGCACTTGGCTTGTTGCTGACCGAAAAAGGTCCCTCTGGTTGAGATCCCGCGTAAATTTCTATATTAAAAGTGTAATTCATTTTTGAATCGACAAGGGCAAAACATTTTATGTCATATTTTGTGGACTTCGATGGTATATACTGCCGAAATGGACATCTTCCTCGAAACCCTAGAAGCATTTCATCAATAGTTGTATATTCCCCAGGAATGTAACTTTTCTGGCAGTTTTGCACGAATTTGTAGAAAATATCGCGAATTGGAGCAAGTCGATCTTCTTTCTTCCTTTCTTCTCTTGTGTTTTGGTCGTCAAAACGAAAACAACGTATTTGAGGCCGAATTTTTCAATACCATCGCCTTCGCTTCCCCAAAGTAACTTTCAATACAGGTGGTTGTCTAGTGTTTGGTTTGGGCATATCATGGATGTCCTCGAGATACTCCAAATCCATTACGCCAAAATGTAACCTTCTGCAGCATCATCAAGAATTGATGTCATATCGATGTTGGTGTCTGTTTGGGATACTCCAAATCGACCTCCAAAATGTAACCTTCTGGAGCTTCATCAGGAACTGATATCACATCGATATTGGTGTTTGTCAATTTAAAGTTCGAGCTACTCTAAATCCACTTCCAAAGTGTAACCTTCTGGAGCATTGTAACAGTTTTATTTTCGAGTTAATAAACCTCTTCATTAAAGGTACGAAAATAATAAAACACATTTATTAAGTAAAGTCGTAATACGTTTAACAATTAAAATATTACATTGAAACAGCATCTTGATTCGTTAGTCTATTTGTTTTGGATGTCGGTGTATTCCACAGCCAGTCGCAAAGACGCTTAGAGGTGTGACAACCTCCCCCCTTGGACCCTCCGATCGTCCGAGAGCGCGTGATAGGCACTCGGCCATAGGTAGAAGAAAGAGCAGGATGTATACGAGGACGATGGCCAGTGACCTGCGGGTCGGTTTGAATGAGTGAGCACATTTTTAGAATAACGGTTGGTAAAGTATACACTTTATTATCTTATTTAATTTGAAAAATTTGTTTAGCGCAACAAAATTTAGGCGATGAGAATCTAAACGACATGAATGTAGGCAACAAAACTTAGGCGATAAGAATTTAATTTACAATTTACGATGCAGTTAGTACTTTGAATACGAGATTCGACGTTAAGAAAACCACTTCATTTTACCATGTGTATTTAGAGGATGGAAAGCTGATCTAATTAATAGAAGATCGTTTGTTGCTCCGAGCCGAGATGCTACGTTGATAGAATGTAAGCAGTAAATGCCGCATGGCGATGCACTTCCTAATCCAGTCTTGGAAAGCAGTTTTGTTTGGTTCGTAGTAGCTTTAAGAAATTCTTTTGTGTTTCATTCAACAAGCACGCTATTTTGTTTCGATGTGTAGAAGTGCGTATTTGTTATTTGCTTCAACTATTGCTAAGCTGGAATTCCCAGTATTAAATTTAAAATTCACTCACTTGATTTTGTAAGAATATAATCTGTTAGTTACAATAACAGGTGTAATTACGTCACTTGTTTGTTTGAAATATGTTGTTGACACATGTATCCGTGATGGCAGATGCTTAACACTGCGTCACTACCGACTTTGAAAACAAGAATATTTTTGTGAACATTTTCATTTTAAACTGAAATTAGTACTTCGAACTTAAAGAGAAAAATTTGTATTTTAATTTCTATAATGTAATTGACCTAAACAGATCTGAGTGGGTTAGAAAATATTGGTGTAACAAGTTACACTTTGTTGTAATGTATTTGATCATGAATAGGGTTGATAAACCTTACGTTAAATTTACAAAGTAATTCAAGTAATTTTTTTTAATTTTGTTGCATTGAATTTTATTTAAAGATAAAGAGATTCTTTCGAGTAAATTATTAATCCAAGCTTAAAGTTTTTATTTTGATCAAGTGTGATCAAACCTAACCACCGAGATTTAATATCTTTAAGAGTTGAATTTTGATACCACCCTTATATAGAAAATATTTTTTTTATATTTCTTTAGGTATATTTGCGGGACACAAACAGTGTTCCAATTTTCTATGTTGACTTAATTATTATTCTTTCTTACAGGAACTGCGTCTTATTCTGTTAAGACAGGTCTTTGTCAGCGAAGGCGATCTTTTTTTCTTTGGGTCTCCACGTCCGCCCTTAGAAATATGCCATGCCATTAACGTGAATCAATCTGGACTTGGTGGCGCCTATTTGTTTTAGTTTGAGTATGATCCCCCAACAGATTTCGACTTACCCCCCCATTGCTCATAGCTCTACCCAAGGAATAGACCCCTAGTTACGTCGGAAGACTTTGTTTTGCTGACCCCCAACTTCTAGAGTCAGATATAGGTATTAAGAAGAGAACGCTAGTTAAGACCTATAAGAAAATACGTTACACTGGCTCACAACGTGGGGCTGGTGCTTTTAGTGCATCAAAAGAAAATTCGTTACAGCATCATCAGGAACTGATGTCACATCGATGTTGGTGTTCGTCAATGTAAAGTTCGGGCTACTCCAAATCCACCTCCAAAATGTAACCTTCTGAAGCATTATTAAGAACTGATGTCACATCGAAGTTGGTGTCTGTCCATTCAAAGTCTCTATAGGGTAGATGTAACGTATCCGGTTTAAAAGATAATATGCAGGTACCTACTTATTATTCGCAGGTCGTTATGAACACACTTGGCTAAAATCTCCACGTATACCCTTCTCTATAAATAACAGCAGATCGATATCTGTCAACAGCCCAAGCTCTTGTCCTGTATGCTTTAACATCGCGTCCCAAGTATACCAAGGAAGCGTATAATAATAGGCGGGGTCAGGCCTAAATATTGTATGGCAGCTTGTTCGAAATTGGTTAAAACTTCTGCTAGTAGCATCACATCGATCCCAAGGTATAAATCAGAATACTAATTCAAGTTCTAAATATTAAATACTTCCCATACTTTCTGAGCGTGTGCATGCTGCTGTTTAATAATTCCATTATCTTCTAGCTTATTATAAAGCTCTTGTTGACCAGGTAATCAATAAAGTCATATGGGTAGATACCTTTTCGTGTCAATAGTTTAAACTGCTCTTCGCTCAAATAAGTAAATTCGCTCTTTAGGCGCGGAAATGTGTTTAGGTAAGATCCCAGAGTTTCTAAAAATAATCTCATAAAGCGGAAGCTATCGATGTATCTATAGCTGACAAAGTTCTCGGAAATGTGCTTTGTGAAGAGTGCCGTAAATGGTTGTTGTTGTTGACAGATTTTTCTGCTTTAGTCGGCATTTTGTCGACAAATTTCCTGCTTTAGTCGGCATTTTTTAAACATGTATTTTCGTGATCGCTTACTAGTACTTGGGTATTCACATAAAAATATGATGCCTACATATGCGCTACTAGTTTCGTCGGCAACTTTTCACCACATCACCTCTCCAGATTATGCTGGTCCTCTGTAGTTGTTGGTGGATACTAAAGGGTCAAAGTCGCGAACCTTTTTATCTTCTATACTAAATGGTTTTCACAAATATGGCAATGAGCTGCACTTTCAAAGTCAGCTTGATGTCGAAATATCAATGGAGCTATATCGTAGAGATACATAAATACAGTTTTCACGTCTTCAGCAAATCCTTGAAGCTTCGTAATGAGTCACTTTATGCGGTCTTCACCCCGATATGACCGATAAAACGATAACAAGCCATCATAAGCACATATCACATAATATTCGACACAGTACATGTTCTTGATATTTTATCTCGTCACCAGCAGGCTTCACTATACATTTCAAATCTGTATGTACAATATATGGAACTCTTTACTTATTCTGGAACCAGCCGAGGTGTTACAGTCAAAGACACGTTGCCCTAGTATATCCTTTGTACTAAAGTAGAGTAGGCAATTTGCTGCTAGATAAAATTGAATATATTATTTTGTCCCAGTTAAGTTGTCTTAGCTTGCTCTTAGTCATTAGTGTCTCTGCACACGCCGTACTTGCACCAAGCTGAAGGTACCGGTGTTGTTTCGCGTTTGGTTCCCAATCACACTTGGGATCTTTAGAGCAGTTTGCTATTAGGTGGAGATATATTTTTATTCTAGCCGATCGGCTATAGGTTGTTTAGAAACTAATTGCTGTAAAGCTTTAAAGTACGTCATTTAACTACTTTGGCTAATGGGATTAAGGCAAAGCGCACCAATACCGTCAGCTTTTTTAATTTATTTTTTCTAACGTTTTGGTTAGTTTGCTATTTGAAACTTAAAACAAACCAGTTTCCGTTTCCCTACTTCGAACTAACGTTTGTGAACATGTTTTCCTTAGCTTCGGAGATGTAGCATATTGTTCAATTAGGAAATTTGCCGCGAAAGTAAATTGATGGTGAGTGTGCGTGTGTGTGTGTGTCGTGTTGTGAGTGTGTGTACCTCTGCTCCTGACCATTGGCAGCTGGAAGTCGGAGCGAGAGGTGTGTGGGTGAGGTGTTTCATTCCTCCCCGTTTCCGACCATCGGCAGACGGAAATCGGGAACAAGAAGGTCTATAAATAGAGAGGTCCACGTCTACGGTGTGTATGTGTGTGTGTGTGTGTGTGTGTGTACTTATGTATGTTGAGCTGTATAGTGTACCTCTGCTCTTGACCATCGGCAGCCGGAAATCTGGAGCGAGAAAGTGAGGGTGGGTGTATCATTCCTCCACGTTCTCGACATCGGCAGCAGGAAATCCGGAACAGAAAGGTCTAGAAAGGTTGTTTGTGTGAGGGAGGGGGGGTGGGTGTGGGTGTGAGTGTGCGTGTATGTGTGTGCTTTGCTTTAGGAATGTTTTGATAACTGTTTGCCAAAATGTTAGATTAAATGTGCTCCTTTATTATTGATAAAAGATGCGCTTATTTACTAAGTTTTTACAGTTTCCTTACTTACTATATTATTTTACAAATATCAGCGTTGCTATTTGATGCGCGTCTTTTACACTTTAATGTTTTGCACAACTGATGTTAGGTCTTGATGAAATTTCTTTCTACCTACTTTTGCACCGTTTTAGGTTAAGTTTTGAGTTTCTATGTTTTTATGTTAGTATAGTTTCTTATTCTACTAATGTTAGTTCCTAATTCTAGCTTATGTCTAGAAACTGTGTTTGAAACGTGTTGCTGCATGCAAAACTGCACACTTGGGATTTATCACATTGTTTCGACGCGCACTCCCGGTCCTCGAGAGCTACGTGGCTTTAAATTTTCCCAGAGAGGGTACTTGAGGTTCGTCAGAACCCTCATAGCTTCCGGAATGTCCTTAGGAGTCATAGCCGTTGTTGGGTTTTCACTGTCTCATATTGGGGGTTTGGTTTGTTGCGTTAGTTCTTTTGCTAATTCGATGTATTCTATCGAGTGTGTTTGTTCGACGTGTGTTTTTTATGTCTTACTGTGTTAGTTTCGGTCAGTGTACCGCGTTGGTTTTTTTGTGCGATTTTGTTTAGGTAGGGAAAAATGTTCTGGTTCCATGGCATCTCTGAGAGGACGGTCCATTCTTGTCGCAGGTCTTGTTATAATTATCCGTCATCGAATACCAAATGGTCTGGTGTTCCTATTTCCCCGCATGTACAGGTGTCGTTTTTTGCAACTTCAAAACCTCGTTTGTACGTTGAAATAGGGTCGTGATCTGTGATGAAGTGTATGAAACTTTGTGTGGGCGTGGTGTGTGTTGCTGTAACACTTTTCCTAATGATTGGGATTAGTATACGTGCCCTCCTTCCGGTGATGCTTTGTTCTCATCTATGCTGCCATTCATTTATTATTACTTCTCTTATTTCCCTTTGTGTCGTGATCGAGGCTGTGGTGCAGATAAGTACAATGCAGTACCTTCGGGTGGAGCATTGGAATATCACATGTAGGGTGCAGATAAGTTCTCTATTCTTGGAATGATTGTTATGCCTTAAGCAGTAGTAGACCGCTCGTTTTATATGTTTAGATACAGGGAGAGAACGAATAGGCGTTGTGAGTCACCGATTGGTATGCACAGGTTAGCCTGATGGGTGCTCCTCCTCTGTGTGCTGTTTATTTTCTATTGTGGTTTTACTAAGTTCACCCTTTGGGCCCAGCTATTCGCTGCGTAGCCGACTATTGCTACCAGTACGCTATTTAGCTATCAGCGTGCTGGAAGTGAGAGTAATCAAGCAATATGTACCTTCAGAACACAGGAGGCTCCGTGTCTCAATTTGTATGCGTGTGACTATTAGGCCCAAGGTCTCGGGTTTGAATCCCAACACGGATCGCTTGAAAAATGTTAGGCAAACATTTTTCGCAAAAATACGCCCTCGTGCGGAGGAGAGGTAAAATGGAGGTCCCGTGTGTGAGTATTGTCTAGCACGTTAAAGGTCTCTACTTTGCTTGGAACAGCAAGGATTCGCTAAAATTCAAAATTTCCAGGTAAAAAACTCACTTCCTAAATAATGTAATACCTTCGGGTGGAGCATTGGAAAACCTAATGTAGTGCTTCAAACACATTAAAGCAGCCTCTGATGGACAATAAAAAACAAGAGTAAAGAACAGAATGAATTTACTACCACAAACTATGTATACAAACATAGTTACTTTTCTAAATAATTGCTGTGAAGATTCGGACATTTGGCTTATCTACAGACGAGTTTTTCAATCACCGTTCAAGAACGTTACCGTCGTGGTGTAAAATGAGCTTGTATCTTGTTTTGCTGCTGCTCATTTGCCTGAAGCTTGTATTTCTCAGCGCTAGGTTAGGGCTATACGCCTGATGATCAAACACGTCCCATTTAAATTGGTCTAAAATCTGTCGGATTGCTAGCGTACTTTAGGATGGACGTTGCCATCATTAAGGGCAACTTGACAAATCATCATTCCTCTTTTTGGTGTTAAAAATGCTTCGCAGTCGTGGCAAGTATAACAATAAACAGCTACATTAATGGTAGTCGTCGCTTCCATAAATCCAACAAGCAATAACATATTTGGGTCTAAAAATCTTAATCATAAAATTTTTTTATTGTTAAAAGTTTGCTGAATTTTGGTTTCGATTTGCTTGGTAAATTTGTTCATTCGTTGTTTAAATGTTTTCTTTTGTTTCTGGGGCGAAGTACTGAACGGAAGACTCATCTTCAGTAACAATTGATCTTAAGAAACCGATACCGTAGCCCCATTACTGTCGAGGAATGTTAACGCCGATGCCGTTCGGCAAGGTTTGTCATCGTCAGACAACATGTGTGGCCCATCGATTGCAGAGTCTTTTGTAGCGTAAATGTTCTGTAACGATTTTGTAAAGGGATGATCTTGACTTTTCAGAAATTCCACATACAACTTAATTATGGTACTCATCGGTTTCTCTCGAACCACTTGGGTAACTTGTTGAAGGTTTTCCATTGCATCAGACTTGCAACCTTGTTTTCTTTCACTCTGAACGTCAGTTCGCCCTTCTATTTACGCATAGCACCGTTGATAAAGTTTACACCATTTACTCGGCTCGAGTTTTGGTAAATTTTTGTTGCACTAACTTCTGCTTGAAGAAATTGATTTACACTACGCAACTTACCATGAACGGGAACATCATTCATACCATCAACGTTTACGTGTTAACAGCTCGGCTTAAAATAGCCCCCGTGGTAGTACAGGTTATGGTTAGAGCGATACGCAGTCGCTCACCACGCATTTCTGGCTGTTTCCAGTTGTCTAGTTGTTTAAAGATTCGATCGGATTTTGAAACCGAAACAGTCCTGTTTCCATTGGGCGCCATTGAGATGGATAAGATTCCCAGGTGTTTCAAAGAATAAGTGTGTATCATACTGGTAAATAGTGATGTTATACTGTTAGAATGATATCAAGTTTTATATGCGCTCGATGAGATTCTTTAATGTGATAAGAGTGTACCCGACTGAGACCGAAACAACTATTCCAATCTTATCTAACAACAAACTGCTGCAAAGTTTAAAAATGCGTCGCATAAATGGTTATGCCTGATGGCCCGAAAGCAGAGTGCACTTGTACAATTGTTAGTTCAAACAAAAACAGAATAACAACAATAAATACGTACTTCTTGAACAGATTCCTAACTGTTAAAGTAAGAACAAATTCGATTCCTAGTACGGTTAAACTTTTCTCTAAAATGTTCTTGCCTTTCTCTGGATGTACATGAATTCCTTGTGTATTTAATAGGAAAAGTCCAGAGCATATAATATTAGCAATTGACGTCCCCACGTCCCCGTAGTGAAACTATATTGTTTGAATTAAGAAATTTATTTTTCTTGGCATAGTAGGCACCTGTTTGACTACTAATCTCATTACGGCTAACTCAACTTACAAACTAAACAAATAATCCCAACAACATCTCAGTATTACATAACCCCATAAATAATAAACTTTGTCACCTGCTCTATACTCTAACAAGTCATGTCAATATTTCTTTCATATTTCATACTCTCAGGAGAGCACATGTGTGTTATCGTCTTGATACGTTGTCCCATATGGTTCGTTGATTTGGTTTTTATACGCGCAACACAGCGATCCCACGGGTTTGCGGTTATATACAAACATACCTTCTCGGATTTACCTATTCATAAAGATGAAACGATATCTCATGTATCTGCAGACCTGGACGTAAACTCCATTCCATCCCCTACTGTCTTCATGAAACTTACAAAGCACGACGCTTTAATAAAAGAATAAAAATACAAGATCCTTTTCGGTTTTTAGCTTATCCTTTTGCGAGTTGAGTTGCTTGTTAGTTATGTTGAAGTGTTTGAGAAAAACAAAACGAGTTGTATGTGTTTGAAGCTAAGCAGCGTGCACTATTATTCCACCATTCGCTATTATAAAGTAGCAATGTTGAGATGATGTTCAGATTGGCTACATTCCAACAGGCTGCACTTGGATCAAACTCTGATGACCTCCTAGAAATCGTGCATGTCAAGGAATTTGTTTTCTGGAAGTGCTTTACGTCTTGTATATACAAGCACGTAACTCTTTTCTCCCCTTTTATAAATGTATTATAAACTACGCGAAGTTATGTTCATATTTGGTGGCTTTATAATTTGGTTGGTATTTTTCTCGTTTCATCGCATGTAGCAGACATTGTTAGAGCCAAAAATGTAATAGAAACCAATAAATATTTATAATTTAAGAAAATAGCTTCTGTTACATTTAATGGTTCGTTCAGTACACAACCCCTTGAGTGGAAAAAAGTGGCTGGCTTTGATCCAAGGGTTCGAATAGGAAACTTACTAATTGTTCGAGATTTCATTCAACATGCAAATCCTTGCAAGAAAAATCCGCAATAATACACTCTAAAATAATTGGACAAAAAACAATGCACATGTTATGTGCGCTTTAATAACAATGACAAGTGATATGGCAACCTCATTTACTCAATAGTTCGACAAAACATTTCAAAGCAGAGTTTTGCCAGGTGCCAAAAGAAATTTAACGGAAAATTTTCAGTAAAAAGTGGCCCGCGGTCATGGAGATGAAAAATGACCAACAAGATTTAGAAAAATTCCGTGAAGGCTACTTGAGATTAAGTTCACAGTGGCAGGGCGGGTTTGAGTTGTATCTAAGGTAAGAACGGGTGTCACCTGAACAAAAACGGGATAAAAAAAAAGTCTATTAAGCTGTCTGAGCCAAATTATCAGAACACAACAAAATATATACAGGAATTATTTGATAATTATTTGCTTTTTTTGCTGATAAAACCAATTTTCTTTGCTATATCTGTAAAAAAGTTACAAATGGCTAGATAGCTTAATATTAAGCTATCTAACCATCTAAAAAAATACCTACACAAAATAAAATAAAAAATTAACTATATATAATTTATTTGCAATTTTTTTGCTACCATTTACAAAAGAAAAAAATCAAATTTTTAAATAATAAAATAAATATCAATATCTATAAGAGTAAAGTACATTAAAGAAATTAATTGCTGGCATGTCTAAACAATATCTACGTTTTATGAATTATTTACTCTTAAAATATGCAACTTCCAAATTTTTTGCTCGCGAATTTAATATAACAAACGACAAAATATCATATGCCCACTTCGAATTTACAAGTTTACTCTTGGTCTCAGGCCAACTTATATTATTATTATCGTTTAAACATCTAATTTGGCGAGCAAAGAATTGGAGAGCTGAATATCTAAAGAGCAAATAATTCATAAACAATGTAACCGCTATAGTTGTTGTTACAGGCGGAAAAGCTACTAAGTATGTATTTTCCAGTAAAATTATAAAATGGGGGCGGCCTGTAAAACAAAAATTAAAGGGAGGTCACCGGCACTAGCTAGCGGAAGGTCGTGGATCATATAGAGGGTTAAAATTTTGCAGAAAGGGTTAAATTAATCTATAATATACTACTAAAAAATTTGGCACTTACCTTTTATAAATATTGTGGCTTAATGACAATTACCAAGGGCGCCAGACAAGTCGAGAATGTCCAAATGTTCGTGCAAAACCTTGAAAGGACAATTGTTCCTTTTAATCAATTCCTAACTTTTTTTACTACTTATGCAACTTCCATGATAAAAAAAATAATAAAAAAACTATTGACTTAATCAACGGCAAACAAACTATTTAATTAACGAAGCAATAAACGTGAACCTCTTACATTCATTGATTTTAATTTTGAAATTTAATTGAATGGGTGAACATGGAATTATGATAATTTTCCGTACATAAATAATTCCCAAACACTTGTATATGAAAGAAAACTTATACTATAAATTTTACACTAAACTAATCCTACGGTTTATGGCCAAAACGTCCTAACAAATAAATTAACTAAAAATTGGTCATACTACTTAACTATAAAAAACTTACTTAGAAAAATTGTCCATTGTTTGATGGCTTGCCTTCCAACGTAGAACAGCTCTTAAATTCGGGGAGAGAATCTCGCTTGTTACTCTTGTTGTTTATAATTTTTAAATAATTGAATGGTACACGAATCCGGCAGGATCTTGTTGACAATATAACTTAACTTGTGCGTCACACGCCTACAAGCTTTTTATTATTTACCTTGTACCACTGATAAATCCGTGAACATACGGGCGTAACCCTCGCGAACTGGAAGAGTTAATTACTCCTTTCCAATTTCACTATCGTGATACTAAGTGCAATTTCATATCTGTGTTGCCGGAGAACGCTACCCGCAAACTACGTTTCTTCCTACCTTTCGACAACAAACAACCCCATTGGAATCTCTCTCTCTTTTGGCTAAAACCTTAAGTTATATATTAATCCCTGCTCTAGCCATTATTTACGTCATATTTCTGTTTTCCAATGACTGAACAGAACCTCCCACAAAACAAGATTTTAGAAACCAAATCCAACCCCTTTTGAGATGATTGTCAGAGATGCAATTATTTTTCTAAGGGTTTAAATATTTTGTATCTTCTCGGAATTTTAATCACTTGAATTGTGGACCATACCTATGGCAACAGTGGTCTGCCATTAACAAAAGACCGGTTAACCCACTTGAGCCGAAATGGATTTTAAATACAGTGGATGTCTCCAAACTACTTAAAATTGCTTGCAATCTTTGAACAAATCAAATTGGAAAAATAGTTTGGTTATTTTCAATGTTTCGTTTTCTATAACCCTTGTCAATCAAAGAAATTATTAAGAAAATTAAGCTTTTCAACTGAAAATTGCGTTAAGAGGTACTATTCCATTTTAATTTTATCAGATTTGTCAATCTGTAACCGACATAAGCTTTAAAAGGGTTATTGTATATGATTTGCAAGGGTATAGCTTTAAATTCTGAAGACCGCCGCTGGAATTTACAATAGTTTAGCCTTAAGCTATTTGTAAACCTGGTCTTTTAGGAGGGATGCTAACTAAAATATAAAAGTAATTTATTATGGAATTCTTGTCTATAAGTTATGCAAGTTAATGAATTTTAAATTAATTAATTAATCTGTTTTAGTTAACATTACAAAATAATGTTACATTGTGCTAGCAATTAATTTCTTTAATGTATTTTATTCTTGTAGATTCGAATTGGCTGGATGATCTTTTATCGTTATTTATATTAATTTCGCGAGCAAATATTCAGGAGTTGTATATTTTAAGGGCACATAATATATAGAACGTAGAAATTCTAGTCATGCTAGCAATTAATTCCTTTAATATATTTTACTATTAGATGGTGTAGAACATGTTGATATTTATTCCATAATTCGAGAAAATAGCAAATTATGTATGAATTGTTAATTTTTTATTTTATTTTGTGTAGGTATTTTTTGTGATTGGACTATTTAGCCAATTAAAAAACTACCTACACAAAATAAAATAAAAATTAACATTTCAGACAGAATTTGCTATTTTTTTGCTACCATTTGCAAACGGAAAAATCAATTACCTAGAATAATGAAATAAATATCGACATCTGCAAGAGTAAAGTACATTAAAGAAATCAATTACTGGCACAACTATAGCATCTACAATGTTTATGAATTATTTGCTCTTTAGATATGCAGCTCCATAATTTTTTGCTCGCCAAATTAGATGTTCAAATGATAATAATAATATAAGTTGGCTTGAGACTACAAGAGTAAAGTGCTCTTAAAAAATTAATTGCTTCTATCATAATTACATCATCATGTAGCTTGATTTATTTGCTTTTAAATTATGTAAACCCTGAATTTTTTGCTCGCAAAATTAATATAAAAAACGACGAAAGACCATCCAGCCACTTCGAGTATACAAGAATAAAATACATTAAAGAAATTTATTGCTAGCACAACTACAGCGTTTACAATGTTTATGGATTATTTTCTCTTTTGATATGCAGCTCCCAAATTTTTTGCTCGCCAAATTAGATGTTTAAATGATAATAATAATATAAGTTGGCTTGAGACTACAAGAATAAAGTGCTTTTAAAAAATTAATTGCTTCTATCATAATTACATCATCATGTAGCTTGATTTATTTGCTCTTAAATTATGTAAACCCTGAATTTTTGTTTGCAAAATTAATATAAGAAACGACAAAAGACCATCCAGTCACTTCGAGTATACAAGAACAAAATACATTAAAGAAATTAATTGCTAACACAAGTTATGTATTTCAAATGCAATAGATAAGGAAGTAGTATAAATAGAGGTAGCGCTAGATTTAGAGATCAGATTATGTATGACATCAGTGTTGTAATATTCTCATGCTAATACAAAAATTTTAAAAAACCGTTTTCGAGAGTGATAAACATAATTGGCGCAGTCGGCACGGGATTTTGGAAATTTTCGTATTGCCGGAAATTTTTCGTTTCAACGATTAACCAAAATCAAGAACTTTGAAAAAGATATATCCATATAGGCAAGCGAAAATTGCTTTGGAAATTGCTTTTAGGAAAATCAACAACTGTTTGTGCTTTCGAATACGAGAAACGAAGATTTTTGTTAGCAGTTTGGAGAAGGAACGAAATCGTCCAATCCAGACATCAGCCCAATTTTGGAAGGAACAGAATCGTCTAACCAGGGCACTTAGTTTAAGAAAATTATACAAACTGAATGCATCATATTAATGTAAGCTAACTTTGAATTTCCATTTCTGATATCTTATAATTGATTTTCAATTGATGAGTGATTGTGATATAAGCGACTTAACAGTCTTGATAGAACGTATTAAAATAAGTAACGAGGAAATTTTAGAAGCAAGTTCAGATAACACGAACGTAGATATTTTAGGGAATAATTCAAGGGCTCGTTCAAATATTTTGGAAAGCTCAGAAAATAGTATCAGTAATTTAGATAACTTAATTAATTCAAACATGGCAACTGAACAAACAAATTATCAATTGCTAAAATTACATTTAGATTCCATTCCCCCTTACGATGGAAACCCTCATACCTTGACAATATTTATCGCAAATTGCGAGAACGTAATTAATGTATTTGCTAGTCAAACAAATATTCAGTTAAATAGTTTCTTGCTTAGAGCAATTATAGGTAAATTGATAGGTAGAGCTCAGATATTAATAGGTTCACGTATAGAGTTAAAAACTTGGGACGAAATTAAAAACGCGTTAAATTTATCTTCTGGAGATCAGCGCGATATTGATTGTCTTATTCAGGATTTAATTAGTTTAATACCAAATAAACATGAAACGCCATATAATTTTGGAATGCGTTGCCAAGACGCAAGGAGTTTAAGAATTGCAAAATTAAATTCATTGACCATTTCAGCCGAGGAACGTACTATTAGACTTAAAAGTTATGATGACCTTTCGCTTAAAACATGTATTCGTGGATTGCCAATGACCATTTAAACAAATGTTAGATTACGCAACCCTAGTAGTTTAGAACAGGCTATGGGATTAGTTATCGAAGAAGAAAATTTCTTATACTCAACACGGAGAAATAGTAACTTAAATTCAAATTCAAATTTCAAACCCATTTCAAGAATGACGCCTAGTAGCTATTCAAATCACTCTAACATTCCATTCAGACAAAATTTTAACAATTTCAATTATAGGTACCCAAACACATTTCAAAACAACCAACCTTCATATTCGAAATTTCAAACGCAAAAGCCTCATTTTCAAAACGTACATTCAAACAGATTTTACACCCCTGTAAACCATCAAAGAACATTTAATCCAAGATCCCATTTTAATAACAGGTTTGGTATGCAAAACACGCCATTTAGTAACAAACAAAATTTTGCAAGTTCGTCTCAAAGATTTGCTCAAGTTCACCCAAATAACATATCCAATTTTAATAAAGACGAACCGATGGACACATCTTCCGGAAATACAACTATTAAACCCCAATTTCAATCTCAAAGGTTATACAATCAAAATATAAATAGTTCAAACTGCAATGACCCTTATTTTATAGAACGTGAGAATGATTGTAGTACTGCAAACTGTAATGCTTATTGTGATAACGACGACCCCGTTCATTCTTTGAAAACACACGAGACGTTTCAAACTCAGCCGCTACATAACACCGGTAGAAATTATATCCAGTTTCCTGTTAACGCGTGTGAGAACATAAATTACGATGTTAATGATGTATATCCTATTCAACAAAATTTTCTACAGGTCATGCCTCGGAACAACGAGAGATAATACACGTAAACACATTCAAGCAAGATTTACCATTTATTATTATTCCTGAAATTAATGCTAGATTTTTAATCGATACTGGTAGTACTCGTAGTTTGATCGATCCTGAAGTAGCACACAAATTTTGTACGAATTTCATTTACCCGGAGTTTTTCAATATTCAAACAGCACACAATACAACTTTTCACAAAGAAGTAGCACGCATACCACTTTTTCAAATCTTTAACGTAAAGGACTATTACAAATTTTTCCTTTTCAAATTTAGTAATAATTTTCAAGGTTTAATTGGAATCGATTTACTTCGACAATTAGGCGCTAACCTTAACTTAAGCCGGAAACAAATGATAACCCCGCATGCGACTATTCCTATTATTCTAAATTTTGAACCAGAAATGAAAAATAATCAATTCACAAATTATTCGATAATTGTAACCGAGCGTTGCCGACAAGTAATAAAAATCCCAGTACAAATACGTAATGGAGTCGGAATATTAAACCACACGAATTTTGGAGATGGACTTGAAACACAAAAAGCTTTGGTTAGTGTTATCGAAAATTTTGCGACCATTGTAGTCACAAATATAAATGAATATCCCGTTAAAATTTCTAATTTTCAACCTTTCGAAATTGAACCTATAAACGATATTGATGTAAATTTTATCGAAAATTTGGAAAAAGACCTAGAATTAGAC
Organism: Platerodrilus igneus; assembly: GCA_036346225.1. Classification (NCBI taxonomy): domain Eukaryota; kingdom Metazoa; phylum Arthropoda; class Insecta; order Coleoptera; family Lycidae; genus Platerodrilus; species Platerodrilus igneus. The sequence goes on from JARFIW010001106.1 coordinate 113,325, forward strand.
GAACCACAGGGCGATAAATTAAGAGGAAATTTGAAAGATCTTCGACTTGATCACTGCAATAAAGAAGAAAAAGACGCTATAAAGAAATTGTGTTTAGAATACCGTGACATATTTTATTGTGAAGGAATTCCCTTCAGTTTTACTAGTGAAATTAAACATAAAATAAACTTAAAAAATGATTCTCCAATTTTTACAAAATCATATCGCCTCCCAGAAATTCACCGCAACGAAGCTAAATCACAAATAAAGAAAATGTTAGATCGGGGCATAATTGAAGATAGTGTTTCACCGTGGTCTTCCCCAATTTGGATAGTAGAGAAAAAGATTGACGCATCTGGTAAACGAAAATGGCGACTTGTAGTAGATTATAGAAAATTAAATTCCGAAACAATTCTTGACAAATACCCATTACCTAATATTAATGAGATTTTAGATAGGCTAGGCCATGCAAATTATTTTACGACCCTAGATTTGGCCAGCGGGTTTTATCAAATCCAGATGGACCCCCAAGACGTACAGAAAACAGCATTCAGTACCCCGCAGAAACATTTTCAATTTAAACGGTGCCTATGGGCTTAATAAATGCCCCTTCGACATTCCAACGCGTAATGGATAGAGTTTTACGCGGACTGACAGATCAATCGTGTATAATTTACCTTGACGATTGTCTTGTGTTCATTTCATCTCTTCAAGAACACTTAGAAAAATTAAGAGAAGTTTTCGACAGATTTAGACAACATAATTTAAAAATACAGTTAGACAAATCAGAATTCCTACAAAAAACCGTAATGTATTTAGGACACGTAATTACCCCTACAGAAGTTAAACCAAACCCAGACAAAATAACAGCCGTAAAAAATTTTCCTTTACCACGCACAGCAACTGAAATCAAAAGTTTCCTTGGACTATTAGGTTACTATAGACGTTTCATAAAAGACTTTGCAAAAATTACAAAACCTATGACGAAATGCTTAAAGAAGAATGCCAAAGTAATACACGACAAAGATTTTCTAGACAGCTTTAGAACTTGTAAAGAAATTTTGACCAACGGTCCTGTACTTCAGTATCCCGACTTTGGAAAAAAATTTATTTTGACGACAGACGCGAGTAAATATGCAAATGGAGCAATATTATCGCAAGGAACCGTACCCAATGACCGACCAATAGCGTACGCATCTAGGACACTAAATGAAACCGAAACAAAGTATTCGACAATCGAAAAGGAACTTCTTGCAATTGTTTGGGCATGCAAACATTTTCGACCGTATTTATTTGGACAAAAGTTTTATATATATATATACTGATCACGAACCACTGACATGGCTTTTCAACTTAAAAGACGCAAACTCAAAACTGACAAGATGGAGGATAAAATTATTAGAGTATGACTACGAAATTCTTTATAAGAAAGGAAAATGTAACACTAATGCCGATTGTTTATCCCGGATACCAGTCAATGCCTTAGAAACGGGATCTCTTGCAAATAATCCAGGTGACATACATGACTATATAGCAGAATTTTTAAAAAGTTTAGATCATGAACCGCATGACGGAAATCAACTTCAAACAGAATTACCTGAGGAACCTCAATTAAACACTCCTGAACCTGCATGGACAATACATATTCCTGACGACGACAACATATCTACTCAACATTCTAACTCTAATGGAAACACGAATAAAGGAATTGCTATTTTAGACGAAATTATAAATAACAAACCACGCCAGATTTTAGTTTACCCAAATTTGTATTACAAGACGGACGTAATGTTAGAAAATGAAAGCGACCCCTCAATTATAAAAGTCAAAATTCCAGAAATTGCCAATGACAAACTAATTTTGGATTTTCTAATTCAGTACACAGACCCTAGTAACACTTATTATTTACATTTCAACAAAGACAAATTGTATAATGACTTCAATGATGTATATCAACAGCATTTTTCTGAAAATGGACCAAAGTTAATTAAATGTACCAAATTGATTAATACACTTAAGGATATCGAAGAGCAGACAATAGTAATTAGAAACTACCATGAAGGAAAAACGACTCACCGAGAAATAAACGAAACCTATGAAAGACTCAAACAAAATTATTACTGGAAAAATATGAAAACTAGTATAACAAATTTTATCAATGAATGTACATTGTGCCAAAGAAATAAATACGCTAGACAGACCCCATATACCCTAATAATGCTAACGGAAACGGCGAAAAGCCCATTCGAAATTGTACATATGGACGTATTTACTTTTGATGGGAAAATTATTTAACATTAGTGGATGCTTTTACAAAATTAGCTCAAGCTCTATTTATAAGTGGAAAAACGGCTATAAATATTAGTCAAGCACTTATAAAATATTTTACTTCTTTCGGTATACCCCAAACCATTGTGACAGATAAAGGAACGGAATTTAACAACGCTACAGTTAAAGAAATTTTAGGACTACACAAAATTAGTGTACATTTCACAACATCCGGACATCACGAATCCAACTCCATAGTTGAAAGAACACATTCCACACTAATTCAACACTTAAGACTTTTACGCGATATTTACCCCAAAAAAAGCGATTTAATGGACTATGCTATAATAGGTTATAATAACTCGATCCACAGTGCGACAAAATATACTCCCTTTGAATTGACGTTTGGACATACAAATTCGAGAGACCCCAATGAAATCTTTTTAACCCCTAACTTTTACTCAGACTACGTTAATAATCATAAAGAAAAATTAGAACACGTATATAATAAAGTAAATGCAAAATTAGTCGAAAATAAACAGAAAGTAGTAGATAAGAAAAATACCAATGGAGATACTAATCCAGAATTGAAAGTAGAACAAATAGTTTTTAAGAAGAATCCTAAAAAGAGAAACAAAAAAGATAAGGTGTTTTTAGGACCGTATAAAATTACTAAAATATTAGATAAGAATAGGATAGAGATTTCAAGAGAGAAACACAAAAATGAGGAAATCACATTAAGTAAAGAAATTATACATATTAAGGAACTAAAAAGACCCCCTGTTACAGATTCGCCCTCTGCACAGTCACAAGACGAATTGCAGCCCAGTTCTACAATTTAGACGACAACCCCGGACTTCTTCCTCTTCGTTTAGGCACAGCCCAAATAAAAACCGATTTTTGGACATTTATTCAAATTTATGATATTGCTAATATTACAAAAAACTTTTTGACTTTAAAGGCTCAATATGAACAAATTCAAAATACACTATCATTATCCCCACATGTATTCCAATTCAACCAATCATTTCGCAATTCGTATCACACAGTCCAAATTTTAGAAAATAAAATTGAGACACAATTAACACAATTAAATCCGCTTTGGAATAAACGAGAAAAACGATCTCTTTTTAACGGTGTAGGCTCAGCATTAAAGTTTCTCACCGGAAATTTAGATTATAACGATGGAGAAAGATATGACAATGCCATTTCATCTTTAACTAATAACCAAGAAAAAATTAAATCTTTAATTAATGATCAAATAACTCTATTTCAAACTTCCCTTCAGAATTTCGAAAATAATTCTAAAATATTAGCTCACAATCAATATATTCTAAAAGCTCGAATCGAGGAGATTTCAAAAGAAATTAAAAATTTAAGTATTGACAAGGTAGAAACTTTTCATTATTTTGCTCTAGAAAGATTAGCTCTGCAATTTTCCACAAATTTTCAGATTCTATATGATCTATTGGAACGAATCGAAGTTGCTATTACTTTTTCTAAATTAAATATTTTTCATAATGCTATGGTAGAACCCCATGAACTATTTTCTGAACTAACCACAGCCAGTAAACAGTTACAAGGCAAGAAATTCCCATTCGAAATGACAGTACTTAATACGTTGCTATTCGAAAAAATCATCAATATTAAAAGCTACAGTAAAGATAACAGTATAGTGTTTATTGTGGAAGTACCAATTGTTGAAATGGACGATTTTATCTATTATCATTTGTATCCACTACCTACTCCACTTCAGACTTCTTTAAAGATGATCATCCCTAGTGCAAAATACCTTTTGTTAAACGACCACACCTATGCATTTCCTGACACAAATTGTTATGAAGTCACTCAGGCAGAATTTATTTGTCATCAATTACAAACATCAAAAATTACTTCAACAGCACCATGCGAAATTGAATTAATAAGATACGCCGATAATATACGTAATTGTCACCAAATACCGGTGAAGATAACCACAAAGAAAATTCAAAAACTGGAGAAGAACAAATGGATCATCGTAGTGCCTCATAATTTAGTTGTTATACACAAGTTCGGAAAAGTGAAAACAGTATTCCTATAAACGGTAGCTATTTGCTAGAACTTAAAGATTCTTGTGAAGTGTTAATCGATGAAGTAGTGTTAAAACTTTTGTTAATGAAATTTCTAGTTATAAGAATATTGTATTACCTCGCTTAGAAGTTTATGCGAATAATTCAAAATGCCAAACTTTGACCTTAAACCTTTAGAAATAGATCCGATACATCTCAATGAATTAAATGAGGTCTATCAAGTTTTGGAAAATGGAAAACTAGAATTAAGTAAATTAGAAAGTCCTGTAATCAATTTTAAGAATATTAGCTTTTATACGATAATTTTGAATGTCACTATTATTTTTCTGATATAGTATTTAATTTATAGATATTTTTTTAAGAAGTCAATAGCTAAAATGTAAACGAAGATAGCACAAAACATGAGACAAGAAACTTTCCTGGACTTTCGAACTCTAGTTCCCCATAGTTCTCATTTAGGGCCGGAGGAGTTATGTATTTCAAATGCATTAGATAAGGAAGTAGTATAAATAGAGGTAGCGCTAGACTTAGAGATTAGATTATGTATGACATCAGTGTTGTAATGTTCTCACGCTAATAAAATTTTTTTAAAAAACCGTTTTCGAGAGTGATAAACATAATTCACAATTATAGCGTTCACATTGTTTATGAATTATTTGCTCTTTAGATATGCAGCTCTCGAATTTTTTGCTCGCCAAATTAGATGTTCAAACGATAATAATAATTGGCGACTACAAGAGTAAAGTGCTTTTAAAAAATTAATTGCTTCTATCACAACTACATCATCATGTAGCTTGAATTGCTTGCTCTTAAATTATGTAAATCCTGAATCTTTTGCTCGCGAAATTAATATAAAAAAACTTTGAATCTACAAGAATAAAAAATATTAAAAAAATTAATTGCTGCCACAACTATAGCATTTACATTGTTTATGAATTATTTGCTCTTTAGATATGCAACTCCCGAATTTTTTGCTCGCCAAATTAGATGTTCAAATGATAATAATAATATAAGTTGACCTGAGACTACAAGAGTAAAATGCTTTTAAAAATTAATTGCTTCTATCATACTTTCATAATCATGTAGCTTGATTTATTTACTCTAAAATTATGTAAATCCTGAATTTTTTGCTCACGAAATTAATATAAAAAACGAGAAAAGACCATTATTATCGTTTGAACATTTAATTTCGCGAGCAAAAAATTCGGGAGTTGCATATCTAAAGCGCAAGTAATTCATAAAAGATATGAATGATATAGTTATGCCAACAATTAATTTCTTTAATGTACGTAATTCTTGTTAATTCGCAGTGGGTATATGATATTTTGTCTGTTTTATATTAATTTCGCGAGCAAAAAATCCGGGAGTTGCATATTTTAAGAGTAAATAATTCATAAAACGTAGGTATTCTTTAGTCATGCCTGCAATTAATTTCTTTAATTACTTTACTCTTGTAGATATTGATATTTATTTTATTATTTCAAAATTTGATTTTTTTTCTTTTGCAAATGGTTGCAAAAAAATAGCAAATAATTTATATATTGTTAATTCTTTTATTTTATTTTGTGTAGGTATTTGTTTTAGCTGGCTAGATAGCTTAATATTACGCTTTCTAGCCACTTGTAACTTTTTTACAGATACATCAAAAAAATTGGTTTTATCAGCAAAAAACAGCAAATAATTAGCAAATAATTATATATATATATATATATATATATATATATATATATTGATGTGTTCTGAAAATTTGCCTCAGACAGCTTAACAGACTTATAAAAAAGTGGGGTTAGAGTCTTCTTCAATGTAAAAGAATTTTTTATTAAAGATACTCTGTAAGCAAATAAGAGAAATGAATAGAGATACCACAATGATTCTTTAATTTCTATCAGTGGGCATTCGATTAAAAACCTATCTCAGGTCAAAGTGGCGATAACCTGCAAAAAAATTCCACGCCAAAAATATACAATTACTAGTCGTGGTACGAATTGTTTAACCCTAAGACAACACAGATAATAAAAGAAATATAAATAAACTTTACAAACACATAGACTTGCATTATTTTATAGAAAAATATCACAAGATTAAATATGTTCCTTAGCTGTACACTCGACGCATCGAGAATATCCAAGAACCTAGGCGATCATGTAGATTTCTAAATTCATCTTTAATAGTCATTTCAAAAAGATAAACGAAAAATATGCAGTTATTGTTATACTATTTCGATAAGTGTACATAAAGTAGACTCGGTAATATAAATTTAAAACAAAAAAAAAGTAAAGTGAAGGATTTGATGTGATTTTTCAAGCACTATTCAAAAATTAATTTAGTACTTTCCAATACCTTTTTAAAAGAAAGAGGAACCCAAATAACTTAAAGCTATTGTAAAAATGAACACATTCCCAGCTCAGGGATGCAAACCTTGTTTGCAAAATATGTAGGCAGCTTTATAATCCTATTTAAGGCAGTTCATATTATAGCATTCTTTAACTGTCAGCGCATAGTGAGCATTGCGTAAGAATAATTTTGAACAATAAGTACTAATGTGAAAACAGGACCATTTAAAATTTAAAATTACAGCAAGCAATTTTTAGAAAATTGTCAGTCCAAAATCACTGCTTGAATTATTAGTAGAAAAAAACATATAACAAAGTGTCTTTTAGCTTGCATAGTGCTTAGCAAAACATACCGCGTGCTATCTATCTTCGTAAGCTATCTCCTATGAAGCAATTTAAATTCCTGGTCTAAACCAAACAATCTTGTATCGAATGGCATGACATAATTTAAACGGCATGTGTACACGTTATTGCCCTTCAATTAACTTCAATAATATATAATTAGGAGTAGCTTGTTCCACATATCAAAGAAATCTTTAAAAGAAAGTGATTTTTTCAATTACGACTCCATCACTGGGGTGGCTGAATATCCTTTCACAAATTGATCTATTTTTACCTAGTTTATAAATTAGCCCAAAAAATTTCAATTTAAATTTAACTTCCATTAAGATTACATAATTGCAATATAATACGAATATATTTTCTTAAACTTAATTTTCTAACCTCAATTGGCCAGGTATTACTAAAAGAACTCTTACAGAAAAAACAATAAATCAATCAATAATACTACATCATTGTTCCAGTTTTTAATGTTGATATACATGACATTCCTAATCCCGTTTCTGGAAATGCCATAATTAACTATATACAGAAAACATAGTTCAATTCCAACTTTTCTGTTTATCATTCCATCGTCCATTAAAAATATTAAATTTTCACTCTTTAACTAAAACTAAATCCCACCAATAAAACTTACGTTTAGAACCAATACCTGCCTATGGAAAACATCTTCAACTTACATTTAAATCCCCCATATACCTAATTATAAATCATAAACAAAAATCTCAACTTTACTCTCGGTTCAATTTCCAGTTTATCCTAAAAATTTAAGGACGGTCAGAGTCACCAGCTTTCAATTTTTGTTTTTCCAGCTAACAGCAGATACCTTCACACAAAACAAAATCTAAAATATTTGAGGTGTTAACTCTAGTTCCTAACCCTTTTGCCCGGTTGTCCCGACGTTAAGTTCACGAGTACGTGATTGAAATATACCCTGCGCTTGCAAATGTAGTCAAAGAAAATATACCATGCGTACCCCCTGCGGGAAAATCCATATTCATATTTGTTACTTTCAACTTTCTTCTACTTTCAAAATTAGTCCTTATATACATTTCTCCTGGCTTGTATTACATACTGATCGCGGTTAAAGTTCCGTTCCAACAATGTAACGTTTTTAATCTATGCTGGGTGCTAGGTTATTGTACTACAACTATCTATTTATAATTCACCTTTCCATGGAAAGAGCATACATAGCGTCTTGTCACATTAAGATTTGTTTCATTTGCGGTTATGAGATGTCATTGTCTTGAATTATCATGTTTACAATGTATTTAAAAGAAATAACACTATACCTTATTATATGAATTATCTTTATAGAAACCAAATTTTGAAACTTTATGTTTAATTAACATTTGTTGTTCCTAAAATATTAATACACAGGGTGCGTCCATCTTATTCTGTCGGTCCAAAATTTATTTCTTTTCTATCTGGTGTATATTTAAAGTAACATAAACCTGTTACACCCCTTTACAAACAAGTTTTTTTCCAAACATCTTTTACCCTAACATCCCTCACGTTAGTCCAACTTTAATACTCCGTCCTTCGTCATTACAAAAAAAAGGTGAAAAAGAAAAAGGCAAAAGTAAGAGTAAAATGTCCTCAGACACATGAGAAGCATTCCTCCTACTTTTACCCTCAAATCTAAGTGTGCATTGAGTTCATTACATATGTCAAATTCAAAATGTAAATCCCCATTGCAAACCTAAAATACGTTCGAACGATTGTGCATTGAGCGGATTAACACTAACTTAAAACATCGCATTTAAGAGACAACCACTGCGGTCACATATGCGCCTTTTAGATACCACTAAACACCACCAATACTAAATATGTATTGAATTATAATTCAAGCATGCACCGCCCAAGTCAAGAGACGAGCACAACCCCTTCCTTGGTTATACGACACACCTTGCAAACAATTCTAGCTCGAATATGCCGCCACACACAATAACACGTTAAAGAGGATCTGTAAAAAAATCAAAACTAAAACAAATTAGTTATGACAAATTACTCCAAGAACTTTACCAAATGTTCTACATTTTGTAGGAACTGCAGTGAGCGAAAAAAAACACGTCACAGTGAAATAAAAAAGGGACTTCAAAAACAAAAAGTTACTTAAAATTAGCAATGGATGCGAATCGAAACAAACCAAACTTTGCGCTAGATAAGGGTCGGGGTTCGGTTTAAAAAATGTCGCTCGATTTTCTTCGGTTCAATTTTTCGATCCAAACTTCCAAACCGAATCAATCGATTCGACATTTTAATATCTTAAACCACTTGTACAGTTTTGGCCCCAGTAAATCTAGCCGGTATTTCACATAGAAATCGGCGAAGACATCGTTAAAAATTCAGTGTTTCGATAGCGCATCAAAAGCCTCGACTGTTCTAACATGAATGGTTGCAGACTAACGCAGTGAGAAATGTGGTATAAGTATTTGAAGGCGGTCCCAGAATGCTTTCGTGCGTGAAATACGTCTTAAAATATGGAAGCTTTTAGGGAAAAACCCAGAAGGAATAACAAGAGGATGCCTAAACCTGAGATCAGGAAAGTGATTCTGGCCTAAAGTTCACATACGGAATAATAGAATACGCTAATGTTACAACCAGCCTAAAATAAACGTCATGATAGGAACACTAATGTACCTATCTAAAAACTGCTAGCCAAAAGGAAGGTTTCTAAAATTAGATGCTAAATTATAAGCATTACGCTCTCAATATATTTTAATACACCAAGTGGAATAATTACCTTTACATTAGTTGTGAAGAATACCAATATAGGATTATTACACTATTATGTTTTTATTACAAGTACATATTAACATTCTTAAGCACAAAAGAAAACACGTATCAAAAATGACTTAGCTTGAAGGAAAACGCTTTCGATGAACAAAATTGCTTTCTATATTCCTAAACTAATACCAAATTATGGGTACGTTTATAAATTTAAGCAAATAAAATAATAATGTACATTTAGTTACGGATACTGTAGGTTATAGTTTCAGAAAGTTTATTATAAATATCTGATATTTGACAGTAGACACCTCGGAAACATCTAAAAGTTATTATATCCAAGATTATAACTAGATCCTACTAAATGTTCTTAATTAACATGCCTTTTTCCAACCTCAAGTTGTCTACCGAATGAATTCTCCTAAAATTACAAGTAAGAAACCTGGTAATATATTATTCCGAACTTCAATGACTAATCACATTAATCACTTCGATACCTTATTATTCAAGCTTAACTGTTGTGACACATAGGGGGCATATCCTATCTTTGAGCTAATAAGACGCTTTAGTTTAATAGTGAATTATTACAAAACACTAATTAATTTTAATAATGCCACAGTGTCAAATATTTAATTAATAAATATTACAAATATTTTGAGTATCGGGTTCCCAATTCAGCACTGTTAATTGAAGTAAAACACAACTTAGTTTAATAAACAAACAATGTCGAATTTAATAAAAACTTTTTCTTAACGACAAACAAAAAATTATACTCCATAATAAACTAAAAAAAAAAATATTCGGCAAATGTTCAAGTGTTGGGAGATCTTGGTAATCACATGCTGCTTAACCCATTTCACATACTACTGAATATTGGTGAAATAGGGTATATAGCCATAAAACAATAGAAGGGGAACAGAACTGTATCGAACGGGGAAGAGCAGCGGCCATGTTCGACGACAATAAACATAGAAACAAGGACAAAAGTGTTGGAAGCATATGTGTGGAGCACAGGGCAGTAGGAGAAGCAGACAGGGAAAGGAAGAAACCATTAGAAGTGTTATGCTTCAGATGTACGGTTTTGATAGCATGGACAAATAAAATTAATAACAAAAAGATTATAGAAATAGTAGGGCATTAAAGATATCTGTGGAAAAATAGGAGAAATAGGACAGGATACGTTCTAATGCATTTTTGGGGAAATAGTGCGGAATATATTACAAACAGATATAGGAAAAAAGATGTAGAGGTAGACATAGATCAGACTATCGCACGCAGATAGTGAAAGATGCAGACTGGGAATTTCAGATAAATGTGTAGGTTAGCTCAGACTAGGAAACAATGTAGGTACGCGTCTAACCAGTTCCAGGACTGAAGACTTAATGACAAATAAACTAAACTAGCCGATTATTTACATAAACCCTACTCTGACTTATGATAACAATTTGTTTAAGTCACATGCAGTAAAATCACAAAAATATTCTTTCCACTCACACTTTTGTGCAATCGATGTCAACAACATTAGTGTAATAATAATCCCACGATAGCCGACTTGTTCCATAGCATATGATGTTGAGATTAACACCACCTTACCAACTTCTAACACGGCGGTATTCCACAATACTTATCTGACCAACTGTATACGTATAATTTTAAACAGTAGTGTTCACTACTTTGACACGTGCTTATAAATAACGTGTATATTAAGACTACGCTTTTGTAACATAGTTGTTATCAACGAATACAGAATGGTTGTTTAATGATGCATTCGCACGATTTCCGACTTTATTTCAAACGACCTTCGGTAAAATCAGGCTTAACCATCAACATCTTTACGTGTTAAGCGTCTTACCTCTACTAAACTTTATCAATCGTCTGCAAGCCTGCGCAACCACCTGTAGCAACATGTAGCATCCACTCCATGCAAAATCTTTGTACCTGCTAGACGTTACTACCAAGATACATTTATACCTGAGTATATAAATAACAAGAATACCTCAAAATTAATAATTAACGGTTTATAACAGGGCGTCTTGTCACACTGTCTCTACTCAAGTTGCATGCTTTCTGTTTCGATCGTGATAACAAAATGCTTAACCAAAAACCCTTCCCTTTGTAAAACGATTTGAGATTATTTTCAGCATTTTGAACAAATGAATTAAGACTGCAAATTAAAATTACTATTGTCGCTTTTCTCTATTTACGTATATAAAATTTATCTCACTGAAATCTTAACTAGAACTAGAGAAGCTTTATATTTTCAGAATCTGCTTGATTTTGCGTGAAACTTCTACATTCCAAGACGACGATGTCATAGGCGCCAGCGTTATACTTATTAATCAAAACAAATTAATAATACTACTTTAGAATACAAACTAATGACGATACAATTCTTAACCTTAAAAACAGCAATAGTGAATTTGATTCAAAAGTAATTCCTCCTTAGATCAAAAATACATGTAACCTAAAATTGTATTTCTTAAAGGAACTAACCCTAACCCTACTTGTATGAATTACAAATACAGAAACTTTTAATATGAAATGTGAATATAAACATTGTAAAGGAATGCCATAAACTAGTGATTCATCAACAACAATAACATAATTATTTAATGCACCTTTTATACTTTGAAGACGCAACTTTCAAATACAAACAAAATTAATTTACTTTTGACTTCAGTTGCAAAAGTTTGTCTTTAATTACAATATCATTTAATTTCTGTAACGAACTATTTTTAACACAAGTAACCAAATCATATAAAAGCATTGAAATTTCATGTGGATTAATAGTAAAAATTGCTTCCAAGATTACAAATATCGATTTAAATATGAATTTTACCAATACCATTTTAACACGCAAAAATGATATCGTACGCTGATTGATATTGTAACGACCTTCAATTGGTAGTTCTTTATTTGGCGGAATACAAATTTAACTATTCGCAATTATTTACGAAGACACATTAATACATTAGGTCACTACTACAATATATTCCTTCTTAACATGGCGATCGATTATACTATATTCATTATTAAATTTGACCACATAATTTATCTACACAAACACGAATTGTTCTAGTTTAATTTAGACAATAAATGTATTTATCTTAAAAATTGATTAAATAATAATTTATTTCATACACTTGTGAATCAATATGCAGATTGTTCTAATCGTTCGATTGTACAGTTTATATATCTAACTATAACTATTTCAAAATCTTCTAGATTTTTGACGGCATGACTAAAACACCTCTTTCGTTTCTTTGAATAGACTCTTGTACCTGTCAATCAATCCATTGTAGGTTTAATGACTTTGTCTCTTTCCATTTTAGATTGTTCGGAAACGTTGTTAGAATATTATTTTATTTTTAGTAATAAATGATACACCCGTTCTGAACGGACCTGAACCTTGAAGAATACTAGAACAGGTAGAATATCTTACGTGTTTCAGTGTGTTAAAGGGCCGAACTATAGGTTTAATTAAATTCGGGGGGTCGTTAGTGAAGAACCAGACTAAGACATGTCCCCGAAGAAAGGCAGCCATTCTTTCGGTACTTACAGAGGCAGAGACCATAGGAGTCGGTATGGCAATCTAAGTCAGAGTGCTGCGACGTGGAAGGCAACGGGAAATCACCACATTACCTTCCAAGTACTCAGCGTACTCAAATTGTTATTTACGATAATGGTATCCTCTAGGGTAAAAGATTCCGGAGTTAAATAGCTCCCCATTTGAATCTACGGGAGGGGACTACTTTGAAGGATGTACCCAGCAAGTTAAATAAGAAGAAAATGAGAACCGGGAACATCTTACAAGTGGGGCGTGGAATGCTAGAAGCAGAAGCAAGTAGGCAAGCTAGAGAGCTTGAAAACTAAGATGGATACGCTAGCATTAGATATAGTAGTGATTTGCTATATTCGGTGGCCAGAAGCGGTAGGTTTTTTGAACGGAGACTTATTCATATAGGATCAGAGGAAGGAATTTAGGTGTGGGCATTGCTATGTGTTCTATTATTCCAGCTCTTCTAGTTTTACTATTTTCCACATGTTTCTTTCTTCTCCTATCATTTCGAGAACCTCTTTGTTCGTAACTTGTCTCTCCATGATATCTTCATCATACGTCTGTACCACCATACTCCAAAGGTTTCTACCCTTTTCCTGTCCCTTTCTCCCACTGTACACGTTTCACAGCCGTACAGTACTATTCTCCACACACACATATGTTTTCACCAATGTTTTTCTTGTTTCTATGTTTGTTGATGTTGTCTGAACATAGTAGTTGCTTTTTCTTGTTAAATGCAGCCCGGCCATGCGTATCTTTGATTTATATCTTTTGTACTCTTCCCATCTTGTGTTATTTGATTTCCTAGGTATCAGAAATCTTTAACCTCTTGTAAGTTGTCGTTTCCTATTTGAACTCTTGTTTTTGAATTATTTACCACATCTCTATATACTAGTATTTTAGTTTTAATTTTGTTAATTTTCATACCGTATCTCTCTGTTAGAACCGTTTCTATTTTATTAAGAGCTGGTTCTAACTCATCCTTGCTGGATGCTAATTCCGCAATATCATCTGCAAATCTAAGCATATCAATCGTTTGTCTTTGCATAATAATTTCAAATGTCTTTCTGCATTTGACAATATCCATTGCATCTTCAATAAATAAGTTAAAAATTAATGCGGCATTGGGCGCATCCCTGTCTCACCCCTTTACTAATATTTACTTCCCTACATTCTATTACAGCTGTTTATTCTTTGTATAAGCTATGTACTATTCCCCTATTCCTATAACTCATTCTAATTTTTTTGACTATTTCGAACATTCATCCATCATTAGGTCTTCAGTCCTGGAGCTGGGTACGACGCGCACCCTCATTGGTCCTCTTCTGCACTAACCAACACATTTCCCTGAAATTTGCACAGTCAGCATTTATCTCTACCTACGTGCAAAAGTCTGATCTCGTCCTACCTCTACTTCTTTTTTCCTATCTCTGCCTGTAATACATCCCGTATACTATACCCAAAAATGTCTTAGAACATATCCTGCTCTTTCGTTTCTCCATTTCTTTTGTTTTCCACATATATATTTATTCCTCTACTTATTTCTATAACCTATTTGTCATTAACTTTGTCTGTCCATGCTATCATCTTTATACATCTGAAACACAACATTCCAGAAGGCTTCTATCTCCTTCTGTCTGCTTTACCTACTGCCCCTATTTCGTAGACGGACTCTGCTGCGTTTCACACATATGCTTTGAACAATTCTCGTCTTGTCTCTGTTTGTTCTCTTTGAACATATACGCTGTTCTTTGCTTTTAGATGTAGTTCAGTCACTTTCTATTGTTTTCAGTTATATACCCTATTTCTCCGATATTCGGTGGTATGTGAAGGGGGTAAGCAACCTGTGGCTGCCAAGTTCCTCTATCACTTGAACATTTGTCGAATTAATAGTTTTTCCAATATATCATTTCGTACAATCAACATTAGTTGAAAATATTTCACAACCAACACCTGTAGTTATTTATAATAATCATCAGATTTTAGTGCACTTATTTTTTTTCTCATTAGATCTTCCGTTTTGAAACTAGTTGGATGCGTACCTCCACTTGTTTATGTTCTGAGCTAGCCTACACAGTTCCCTGAAATACTCACAACAGCCTATATACAGCTCGGTTCCTTGCTATTGTTTTCTAATTATAATCCCTATTTCACCGATATTCAGCAGTATGTGAATGAAGTTAAGCAGCATGTGGCAGCCAAGGATCCCTCAACACTTAGACATTGCCGAAGTAATAGTTTTTCAGTAAATATTTTACATTGTCGAATGCTTTTTCCAAATCTACAAACCATATATACACGCATTCTTTGTTTTCTATTGTTTCCTCCATTAACACCCTTAAAGCTAAAATGGCCTCACGTGTTCCCCCGTTTTTCCTAAACCCAAATTGATTTTTTCCTAGTATTTCTTCAGCTCGTTTTTCCATCCGTCTTTGTACAATTCTAGTGTGGTGTTATACTTATTGTTTGAAAGTTTTCGCATCTATCAGCACCTTTCTTTTTGGTATAGTGACTATGTTGTTACGTTCAAGAACTTTGGGTATGTCGCCTGTCTCATATATGTAACTAACAAGTTGGATTAGGCGTTCTGTAACTGCTTGTCCAGCAACTTTTAGAGTCTCTGCATGCACCTTATCTATACCCGGTGCCTTATTATTTTTGCACTCTTTAATGCTAATTCAAACTCATCTCTAAGTATAGGATATCCCAAGTCGTCTTTTACAACGTTTGATTCCTGTTCTAGTGTTTCTATTTCCTAAACACTGTATGAAAGATTAGAAAGAATTTCTAATTCTTGTCCTGCATATAAATTCCCTATATATTCTTGCCATCTAACCACTTTCTCGACATATTCTATGATGAAGTTTCCTCCCGCACCCTATATATTTTTGCTATTCCGTTTTATATCCCTAAAGGTCATTCTAATTAGTTTGTAGGTATACTACGTCTGTGTTTCGTATTTTCATCTTAGTTTGTACCTCCTTACACTTTTCATCAATCCATTGCACTTTTGCTTTTCTGCATTTGCCAATAATTGCCCATTTTATGGCGTTGTATCTCTTTTTCCCATTTGGTCTGGTCTGTCTTTGTATTTTCGCCTTCCTTCTATTAAATTTAGAATATCCCTTGTTACCCATGGTTTCTTGTTTTCTTTTTGTTTACACCCCAGGATATCTCTGGCCGCCATATCTAAGCTGGCTTTAATGTTATTTCAATCTGTTTCTACTTCTTTAGTATCAGAAAATTTCCCGATGTCTTTTAGTAATTCGTTTGACTTTTTCTAAAATCTTTTATGGATATATTTATTTTTTAGCTTTTCAAAGTCTAAGTGCCTTTTTTCGTTCTTATGTTTCAAATTTTTAATATAAGTTACGACTTTCATAATTCATATGTTGTGGTGAGTGTCTATATCTGCTTTTGGATATTTTCACAGTTATACTATATTACGAAGCCGCTGTCCAACACGAATTTGATCTACTCTATATCTCCCTATATCTCCAGGCATCTTCCGCGTATATCGTATTCTAGCATGATGTTGAAATAGCGTTTTTGATGGTTAAATTGTTTTCGTTGCAAAATTCACCAGTCTATTTCCTCTGCCATTTCCCGTGCCTAAACCAAATAAACCTACTACCGGTCTTTCCCTACGCAGTGATCACTGCATTACAATATCCCGCAACTATCAAATCTTCATGCCCTTTTACCGATCTTAGTATGTCTTCGATATTTTTGTAGATCGCTGCTACCTCGTCGTCACTGCAGACTGTGGGCCTGTATATCTGTATTATTATTGTATTTACCTGTTTAGGTTTTAATTTAACCATGAATATTCTTTCATTCTTTTGTAAATAGTTTTCTACACATTCTCCTATCTTTTCCACATGACTATCCCCACACCCGAATTTCCTTCCTCTAATCCTGTATGAACGACCCTAAAGTTTCCGCTCCAAAAATCCTCAGCCTCTGGCCACCGAACTTCGATAATTTTACCTACGTTTAATGTAACCTATTCATTTCAATTTTCAAATTCTCTAGCTTATCTACTTGCCTCATGCTTCTGGCACTACACGCTACGGCTCGCAAAATGTTCCCTGCTCTTCCTTTAAACTGATTGATTACATCATTCGAAGTAGTCACCCCCCGGAGATCCGAATGGGAGACTATTTTGACTCCGGAATCGTTTACCCCAGAGGATGCCATCATTTTAAAACATTTTCAGTACGCTGTGTACTTAAGATTGATGGTTTCGTTCCGTTGTCTTCAACATTGCAGTAGTGTCTTAGATTGCCATACCTACCCCCATGGTCTCTGCCAATCTAAGTACCGAAAGTGCTACTGCCCTCTTTCGGGAACCTGTCCTAGTCTAGTTCCTCACAAAAGAGCCCACTAATTTGTTTAAATCTGTAATTCGGCTCTTTAGCTCACTGAAACACGTTCTAGTATTTTAGAACTTCTTCAAGGTGTAGAACCGTTCAGAATGGTCATTTGTTTAATAAAAATTTAAATAGTAAAAATTTGAATATATTTATTAAAGCAATGCCACTTACGTCTTTTTAACAGTAACGGTTTATGAAGTCAAAATGGAGTATGTAGCAAAAATCACCATTAACAGTGAATAATTTAAATTTCAAGGTTGTTATAAATATTTGAATATATTTTATCTACATATGTTATGTAACCCACCCTGATTCATATAAAACACCGATGGCATCATTATAATTCATAAGACTAATGTAATGGACACTCTATTTTCTCAAATAACCAATTACGCAAGCTTTTTCAACAACTCCTAGCTGCAGTGAAATTTTCTAGAAGCTTTTACAATAATTTACATCCAGCTAATCGCTAACAACAATTACCAACTTTTAACATTACGATGCAATTTTCTTTATTACTCTCGAAGCACTAAAATTAACTATGCAAGCACTAATTATTAATTTATATCGATCACCACCGCAGTTTATATCACGCAGGACAATTTATTTTATAAACAGTATGTACCACTAACTTGTTTCATATCACGACTTTCCAAGCTTTAAATTAGAATTCATATTGTAATCAAAGCTTAAACCAGAACTGAACAATTTATATCTTATTCAGTTGCACTAATCAGTTCGAGAACATACCAGAAATTATGCAAATAATATCTCGAATGTAGCTATTGTAATCTAAATAACTCTTAAATCAAAACTCTTGTACTGCCAATTAAGTCCATCAGAAACTTGTGGTACCTTAGAGGTCCATCGCTCATGTTTTTTTATACAAACATTTCGTTTACGTTCTAATGTAATTATTCTGGTCAAAAATAGTTTAAACGGCGCTACAGTAGTATTGGTTTTTCTCAAATATACTTTTTCTTCAAATACGTTCTGGAAATTAACAGGGCAGAATGTTAGTGTGTGAAGTTGGAACTAGCTAAATGAAAATGTTTAGCTTTCCGTTGGTTGCTATTCATTCCAACATTGATTACATAAGGCACAACTACGAAATGGAATTTTGAAATAACTATATTTTTAGGTACAGATTGAACGAGATGTTGACACTAACCAATGTCAATGGTACTGGCTGTGTGTGACGTTGGCGCCAACTGAATTAACTTGTGTGTTTGATGCTAACGATTTGAACCTTTGTTGACCCCAAAAAAATTATTTATAGTTTCGTTGTTTTTAACGGTAAAGATTAATTTTAAGAGACGTTACAAAGTATTACGGCGCATTTTGCGCAACAAAAATAATAAAAACTAAAATAACTTAATATTTCTCATAAGTGGGTACTTAATGTATAGCTACCCCCGAAGTTGACACCAAAAAATGAATTGGCTATAACTAAAGTGACCACACGTCCCGATTTTGGCAGGACATCCCCGCTTTTTGGTGGACTGTCCTGCGTCGCACCGATTTTTAAAAATGTCCCGCTTTTTAGAAAATATCTGCATTTCTTATTTTAAATGTACTGGAAAAATTATATTACCCATTATATATTAATTATTATGGTGAATATAAAGAAATAAAAATTACATAAAAAACATATACAATGTATGCAGAATAAACTAAATTAGGCAATGTACCGAGTTAGATTTACTCGGTAGTGTTCGATAATTGTCGTTACGTCTCGGCTTAATTCAGATAAGTGCAGACAGTGCGGACTACCGTTAGACAGTGCGGTCTGTTGTTTTTAATTTGACGTTCGGTTTGACTCATTATTTGATTGACGAAGGTAGAGCAATAGTCGCCACAAGGTAACGGTCAATAAGATAAAATTTAATACTCTTTTTTAGCCTTTGTAATGAATTTTTTATTTATTTCTAGTATTTACCCTGTTCGGTCTCTTTGTCGCACGTTTGCGTGTTTAATTTTAAGTCGTAAATCTAATAGTAAAACTGTCATCCCTTGTTCTATATCCTGCCGTAAAAATTCCTGGTGCATGTGTGAATCAGTGGGACTAAGGGTAGCAATGAACAAACACTTTCTTATGGATATCGAAGCAGAACAGTCGCCGGTTTTTCGTTCGGTACCGTAAGTTAGTCAAGTGCCGCATATTTTATTTGTTAAACCCCTAAAAAACACAGTGCAAGTGCAACGTAACACAGACTTAATTTCGCATACAGTCCACTTGGTTGAAAGAATAGGAACTGCAGCTTAGAAAAACAAAACACCGCGGAGGTAAGTCGATGTATAAATTTATAAGACCCCCCGCGCGTGAACAAATTGGGCCTTCATCACCGGATCATTAATTGATTAATTAGTTCCTATCCTTTAAGCTCCTTATACTTAAATTTATAAAATTGTCGTAGTTTTTATTATGGTTAAACGTGTTACACAGAAAAGAACATCTTGCTTGCACATTTAATGATAGAAACATCTGGGTATAACGGTAGATTTTACAATAAATTCCTTATCCTTTGTGGCAAAGATTAGGGTCGTCGTCGGTGTCTTTTTATGTAAACTATTTATGAGGGTTATTGTATCCTAAATCTTTACCTTATCCGTCATTTCAAGTTAGAGCAACCATTCGGGTTCATGCAAATTGTATAACAAAGAGGTTGAAATTTATTTGAAACCTTAAAAGCTTTGTCGGGCGAGCACTGTAGTTAGTTGCATTTTTCTATTAATAATTTAATTTCGTAGATGAATTAGTAATTTAGCGTATTCGAGTCACGCATTGTTTTTACATTAATTTTTATTGTCGTTCATTAATCATTAATCAAATATGGTTATATCAATTGATAAAACTATTCTTGAAGCTAAATTTGTAGTTAAAAGGTTGGATCATATATACAGCAAAATCAACCAACCGGAAGACGTATCGATTGCTTTAATTAGAGCGTCGATTAAAAGTGTCGAACAGATTGAAACGCTTTTCAAATCTTTTTGCAAGGATATTTTCCTTGATGAAGAAAGTGAACAATTGGATGAATTCTCGGCCCTTAGGGTGAAAATCGATGATTATCTATTAGATATTCGTATTATCGCTGAACAATGCGAATTAGATCGGGTAGAAAATAAGCCAAAGGTGGAAAATAAGAATAATTCTTTTCGTCAAATTGTGGAATTGGCTTGAAACATCTTTCAGTCCCACGCTTCTCTAGACGCATTTCAGATTTTGAGAGTTACAATGCAATTTATAAGCGGTTGATTCATGATAATGTCAGTTTGTCACCCGTTGAAAAATTTTGCCATCTCGTTGATACATTAGATGAGTCGTCGCGTGGCTTAATGTACGTTTTCTTCAAGTACGTTCTGTTTAATTAACAGGGCAGAATGTTAGTGTGTGAAAATGTTTAGCTTTCAGTTTTGGTTGTTATTTATTTCAACATTGATTGCACAAGGCACAACGACGAAATGGAATTTTGAAATAACTATATTTTTAAATAAATTGAACGAGATATTGACACTAACCAATGTCAATGGTACTGGCTGTGTGTGACGTTAGCGCCAACTGAATTAAGCTGTGTGTTTGAGGCTAACGATTTGAACCTTTGTTGGCCCAAAAAAGATTCATTATAACTTCGTGGTCTCCTTATTCCTTGACTTCCACTCAGCCTTCGATCTCCTTAATCAATTTAAACAAACCAATTTCCCTTCCAACCTTTACCTCTTAATAAAATCCTTCCTCTCATCACGAACAGCCATCCAAACCTCCAATTTCCACTTGGTTACTGAACCTCTCACCCAAAGATGTCCACAAGGTTCCCGTTTATCACCTACCCTATGGAACCTCGCAATCAATCCTCTCTTAGACCTCAATAGTCCAAACATCTCCACCTTCGCTTACGCCGATGACGTAGCTTTCCTTATCCACGGCAACACTCGTGCCTCTATAGAATCCGCCGTTACCGTTCTAATTAATTCAATTGAATCCTGGTCCTCTTTAAACGGACAACCACTCTCCCCATCTAAAACAAAAATGCTCCTGCTCAAAGGCTACCTCAGCCCAAACCGAAGTCCTAAGATTTACATCCTTAACACACCAATTCCCCTCCCAACAACAGCTTCCTACCTTGGACTCCACATTGATACACGCCTAAAAATGAACTCCCATCTCTCCCAACTTCGAACCAAAACACAAATCATACTACATAACCTACTTCACGCACTCCCAAAGTCAGTTCACCTCACCAATCCAACACGAAAACTAATCATTAACCACATCATAATCCCGATCATCAGATACGCAGCAGATTCTTGGCTCCCGCTTACACCCTCCTCTTCCAGACGTACGCTCAACACCATCATAAGACCTTTCCTACTCTACACCTCAAGAGCGTACAGAACCACCTCCACAGCGTCCTTGTATACCCTGCTTCAAACATAACCTACCAATCATCCTACACGACAGAACACTTCACTATGACGAATACCGTACTCTCCCTAAAACTGACATAAAATCCCGAATACATAACTCCCTACTCCATTCCTGGCAAGATCTTTGGTTCCGCTCCACTACCGGCAGATATACATTTGATATCTTCCCTGATATCACAAACATCCCTCCCCATATTCCTTTCTCTAATCCCCATACAATACAATTTCTTTCCCGTCATGGTAACTTCCGTAATAAACTTCATCAATTCCATTTAACTCCTTCCCCTCATTGTCCTTGCAACAATCAATCTCTAGAAACATTACAGCACCTGATATACTCCTGTCCCCTAACCACTCTACTACAAATCAACCTCAAGCAATCTACAAACTTTGACCCGTTCTTCTCACTTCCTAACATAAACTTCCTAGTCACTAACTACCCTCAAGAATTCAACCATTTCCTAAATGAAATCCTTTTAACCAACAGACCACTCACAACCAGCGGCAGTAACACACTCAATATACACTCTTGCAATTCACTACCACATCACACTTACACTCGCACTATGCTCACAATCAGGTCCGCTCCACGTGCACAGTCGACGTCAGAGGTAGGGGCACAAATCCCCCTCACCTAAACTTTAAGAAACCCAATTGTATTGAATTATTGATTCTAAGGTCTTAAATATCTCCACAATAAATTAATTTATCTATCTATCTATAACTTCTGTTGTTTTTAACGCTAAAGATTTATCGTAGGAGACATTACGAACTATCACGGCGTATTTTGCGCTGCAAAAAATAATAAAAACTAAAATAACTTAATATTTTCTCATAAGTAGGTACTTAATTTATTTATTCTAACATTACAATTTTTTTTTTTTTATTTATTCTAACATTACAATTAGTCTGCTACCTAAAAATTACAGCAAACCTGTTACTCCTAAGAAATCTAACAAAATTATTTGCTACCTTAAATTATATTAGTTAGTTTTATATTATTTGCGTTTGGAAATACTCGTGTGTGTGTGTGTGTGTGTTTGTCTGCGCGCGCGTGTGGGTGTGTTTCTGTCTGTGGTAATGTCCTTGGGACTGCTTTCCTTCACAGCTTCCGACCGTCGGCAGCCGGAAATCAGAAACCGAGAAGTTCGCATTCCTGTACGTGTCCTGGCCGTCGGCAGCCGGAAACCAGGGGAACCACGTACAGTCCCTGGTGTGTATGTGTGCACGTGTGCGTATATATCTATGTCGTATGCATGTGCGTGCAGGTACGTGTACGTGCGTGTTTGTGTGTGTTTTGGTGTGTGTATGTGTGTGTTTTGTCGTGCCAGTGTGCTATAATGGTGTGTGTGTATATTGTTTTCATGTTTGTGTGTGCGCGTGCTTATGTTTGTGGTGAGGTCCTTGGGACTGTTTCCCTCTCCCGGTTTCCAACCGCCGGTAGCCGGAAATCAGAAACCGAGAAGTACGCGTTCCTGTACGTGTCCTGGCTATCGGCAGCCGGAAACCAGGGAGGCCACGTACAGTCTCTGTTGTATGTGTGTGCTTGTGCGTGTTTGTGTGTATTATGTCGTGCTGATGTGTTGTAATTATGTTGTCAGAATATTTCCCCTGTAGTAATTTTTAGTTGCGCTACAACATTGAAAATATAAACATTACGTTACGTCTTAAAGCAATTACGAATTTGGTTAGTATTTTCTCTTGTTTATTTTAGTTAGTTGTATTTTTCATTTTAGATAGTTAGATGGTTAGTATTGAGTCCTTATCCTACTAGTGTTAGTATTCTAATGCTAATAAGTGTTCTGGGGGAAACTTGTGTTGTGAGGTACGTTTGCCGTACTTTTGCCGTTTTCACTATTTTCACTGGTATCACTCCCGGTCGACAGGATTTACGAGCCTTCTGGTAGATCTTCAGGAGACACGTGGTTCCTGGTATGTCTTTGGGAGAATGCCGCTTGTTTGTTGTCGGTTCCCATGTGTGTTGGGTGGATTGTGCTTTTGTATTGCACGTTCGATGCGTTACGTCAAACTTCTGTGTTTCGTGTGATCTGTGTTTGTGGTATTTGTGATGTGTGGGGTTTGTATGGTGTTTGTGTGTGTCCTGTCAGAGTCCGTTTGTGTACCTTTGGTGTAGTATAGTAGTAGTTTGGTGAGTGATTCTGTTTAGGTAAGGAAATATGTTTTCGTTCCAGAGCATGTCCGAGAGGGGTATGTCCCGTAGGATTGTCCTGTCCATTCCTAGGTCCTGTTGCAGTTCGGTGCAGTGGAACACCAGATGTTCCGGTGTCCCCACCTCATCACATGTGCAGTTGTTGTTGTCTTGGAAGTCGAAGCGGTTCCTGTAGGTTGGATAAGGACCATGCCCCGTGAGAAAATGAATGAGCCCTTGTGAGGGGACCAAGTGGTGACAGTTTAGTCTGTCTCGAATGTTTGGGACTAGTGCGTATACCCTCCTACCATTTGTGCTCTGGTTCCATCTATCTTGCCACTCGGATAGTATTGTGTCCTGAATTTCCTTTTTTATCCGAATTTCTTATGTTACTTTTAGGATTTCCCGGACTTCTGGTTCGTTGTTTTTTAACCAGTAAGTCGCCGCTCTCTTCCTGATATACAGATCAAGAGGGAGGACTCCTAGTATCACATAGAGGGCGTCGTGTGATACGGTCCGGTATGCTCCAGTAAGTCTTATTAGTACCCCCCTTTGGATACTGTTGACTTTTTGTTTGGGTTTTACTAGATGTAATCTGGTTGCCCAGGCGCTCGCTGCATGCCTTATTATTGCTGCAAGTACGCTGGATAAGTATAATCTTACACAGTTTAGGGGAATATTGTACGTACGTTGTGCAAGAGTTGCTATGCATTGCATAGCTTTACTGGCACCTGCAGTCACTGTGGCAATGTGTTTTTTCGTAGTTCAGTTTTTCGTCAAGGGTTAGCCCTAGGTATTTGGCCTCCCGTTGTAACGGGCATTTTTATAGCTTAACATTTTACGCTTTTTCCCAATTAGCAAATACATTGTTTTTGGATCGCTGTTTGTATAAAGTAAATACTCTCGAATAGTTTTCAGATTTGTATGCAATTTAACTCGCGTGTATTAATTTTAAAAGTAGTTTAATTGAAGATTGATTTTCATTAATAAATAAATTGCAAGGAACGAGTTTTAAATTGGATTATTCGTAAATTACTTTCCAACTTATCGAAAATGATAAACAACTGTAATTAGTTATTGGATATGATGGTGCATTCACGTTTTGGATGTTCCTTATGTTATTAGCGAAGGGGAGAATAGTCGACAAGAGTTTATGGTAACAACTAGTTTATATTAACTGTAGCAGTGTAGTTCTGATTACATTTGAAGGAAGTATGCTTGATATGTAACGTGTTTGATTGACCACAAGTGCGGTTGTAAAAATGACATTGACTTAGTGATACGCGTTGCTTTACTAATTGTGTTTTTTTGTTGAGTTGTCTTTTTATATTTGAACTGTGTGTACGATCTAGTTTTCGTGGTCTCTTTTTATCAGAGTAGTGCATACTTTGGATTATCCAAGTACAGTTTTAAGCTTGAGTGTTTCTAAAAAAAAAAACAATGATGATACAGTTGTAGCAGGTTTAGTAGAAAAAAGGTTGCTTCTTATAAACATGTATCTCATCCACATGTAAATACAGTTGATACTGTAGTTTCTGAATTTTCTAACCCCAAAGAATCTAAAATAGATCATTGCTTGCGCAATTTTCGTTATTTGCGAAATATAACAGATTACCGGTTTGCAAAGGTATTGGTTGAAGTTTCTCACTGCTTTTTTGGATGCTTATGAAAATAATATACATTTGGTCCCAGTTGAAATTAAACTAGTGCTACAAAATATTTCGAAATTATTGTCTCAGGAAATAGAATTAACAAGAAATTTATCAGTGCTACATAGTTCCGTCGCGTGATAATGTCTGTTGCTAACACCAGTGAAATACGTAAGTGTGATTAGGGTAACGTGTGATAAATTCCATCAACACCCTCACAGTCAAGGGTGAAGTGCTTCGTTAGTGCAGGACATCGTGAATCCCACACTTCAATTGCAAGGAAGCGTTACTGAAGGACTTTTTGTAAGTTGAACTATTTCCTACTTGTTATTACTTTAAATATCTATCCGTTGTTTTGCCATATCTTCGTCGTTCTGATACCTTTTACAATAGACTTGCCTGCTATTAAGAAAAAAAAGAAAGAAAAAAAAATCAATACTACTGAATTACTCATATCAATTGTGTCTTACCTATTTATCTTTTGTTAACATTTTGTCTGATTTATGTTTAATTGGTGTGTGAGGAAACGTTTCTGCTACTCCCCAATATTACCTCACTTTGTGATAAAAATTTTTGTAATGCTTTTATCGTGATTATATTATATAGTTTATCTAAACAGTTTTATTTACATTCTACAAAGTACTGATTAACTTAGACTTTTCATTGCTGCTATGCTTATTCTTTTTTTTCAGGTTTGCTTAACTAATTTTCTTGCAGGTATTGTCACTAACTCCTTACCGCCGCATACATTATATGTCAGTCTGCTTTCTACAACCCCCCCTAATCTCCGATTGAGCCCGGTCATTGCTTTGATTTTCTTTGTGTTACGCACGGCTACGAGCCAACGTAAAATAAATTTGGCGCCCAACGTGACTGCCACGAATAACGTAACACCGTGTTCTTCGTATTCTGCCTCTGTTCAGTTTAATGATAGGGTCTCTTTCTAGAGAACCTTTAACTATCATATAAGTTGTTTTGTCATGTGCTATCGTCATCTTGTTTGCGTTGCACCATTCTAGGGCTTTGTTCAATGCGGTGTTTGCATTGCGCTGTAGTTCATTTCTGGAACCCCCTTCCACCACCAACAAGATGTCGTCCGCATGAGCTACTACGCACCTCACCTCATTTGAGGTTTCCAGCTGCTCCGAAAGCTCCTCAGTCGCAATGTCCCAAAACATGAGACCGCAGACTGACCACTGTGGGCATCCTTTGGTGATTGATTTTGTGATGTTTTTAGTGCCAGACAGTGTTACAAATCTATCCTGGCAATAGCTTCTGAAAGTATGATGTAGTTGTTTTGGACATTGTATTTTGATTAGCCTATGGAACAGTGTTGGCCACCATAAGTTGTTGAAGGCTTCTTCTATGTCTATCATGATTAGGGCCACGTATATTTTAATTGAAGTGATGGCAGATTTTATGGCTTTGTTACGGCGTCTTCGGTTGATCGTCCTTGTCTAAATCCGTACTGCGCCGGGTGCATGCCTTTCGTCTTCCGATGTTCTTACATTCTCGTACACAGTAGTCGCTCGAAAGTTTTCCCGAGCGAGTCTAGAAGGTAGATGGGGCGATACGAACCCGGATTTTTCGGGTCTTTTTCTCGGTTTTTAGAGAGTATGATTACGTTTGCTTGCTTCCAGCAGTTTGGAAACTTTGTTTGTCTTAGACATTCGTTGTACAGTTTAGTAAGTTTCGGTGTGAGTTTGGTGTCTAGTGCCTTTGTGATTTCTGCCTGGATCCCGTCTGGCCCAGAAGCTTTTTTGTTTTTACTTGAACGAATAGCGTGTCTAATCTCGTCCTCAGTGAAAGGTGTACTTAATGTATAACTACCCCCGAAGTTGACACCAAAAAATAAATTGGTTTGTTTTTAAAGTTAGCTATTTAAATTTTTGCGTGCATTGTGGCGCAGTTCGTACACAAGGAAACTGCAAAAGAGAATTTGAAAAAGTAACTATTTCAATTAGCTTTGATAAAGTTAAGACCATTCAACTTAATTTATAATAACCTTTTTGTTCTTTGCCTCAGACTGTTTAGTTTTGCGGTCAATCGAACGATTTTTGTGTCCAATAAAACGCAATTTATTTTAAAGTTTGCTTCGTAAAATGAGGTGCTAATTACAGGCACCTACTAAGTTATTTATTAGAGAATCTTTTGAATCATTTTAATTTTAGAGATAGCCCGACCACACGGTTAGTGTCATGTCACATCATATTTATCTAATAACAAAGAATATGTATCATCCTCTATGATTTGTGCAAGTGAATCATATTGTATTAGTAATTAAAACATATGGCAATGATTTACATTTACCACAAAGAAACCAAAAGATTGTCATGTTAAGGCGACATTGTAAAATTAATCGATTTGTTCCGGAAACGTTTATTATTTATTCCTAATCAAAACCGTGCGTACAAATGAAAGTGTTACACAGGATAGAGGATGTCGATGTATTAGTAGGCGCTGAACTCCGCTACAACTGTTATTAGATTAGAGTGCATTGGTTTTAATTGGAAATAAAAAGTTACTAATGTCAAAAGTACCCACTCATAGATGCAATAACCTTTGTTCAAATAAAAGGATATTCACTGATAATAGTTCCGGAAATCAGGGTCATTCAGGTTCGCCAGTTACGTAGTGACTAGCAAACAATAACATAAAATACTAAAGAAAGATTAGGGGAAGATGTTGTACCTTGAGACGTTTTTTATATTTTGATTTCTTATGTAACTTTGTGAAGAGTTAAAACAAAATTTCTAACTCTATTCGACTGCTTTAGTATGAGGCTATAAACGTATACAGGGTGTTTTAAAAAGACGCGAGATAGGTTTTGGGCCTTTGGGAGCTTCTTCTTAAAAAGACTTTATTTCCAAATTTACACTCCTATCAAATGTATTTTAATTTATACTGAAATTACAAATGATTTCAACAAATGGTTACGTTATGTTCATTATCGTTTAAAATTAAAAATAATCAATGTTACTTTCACTAATTAATTCATTAAAACTAAAATGATTAGCTTGAACAACCAACAATGTGAAAGTTGTGAAACTCGAGACTAACTGACTTTAAATCAATAACTAATAATTACAAATGAGTAGCTTTGAACCACTAACAATGTTAAAGTTATGAAGTTCTGAGACTGACTGGCCATCTTGGGCTCCTCACGGTATTTATGTTGTCCCTGCCCCTCAAATTGTTTGTGGGAAGTGTAGAGCTCATGTCTGCTATTTCTTTATACAATACAAAGTATTATATTTTAATAATCTTAATTTCAATAATTGCTGTCTTATTGTCTACTGTGACCTGCACCTGCAGTGTCATATTACGTCTGGAATACAATCTAACTGTTTCCGTTCTCATGTCTGATTTGTAAGCTTTCAAGGGTCAAGGGAACACCCTAACCAAAATTACTGACAAAAAATGTACGCCACGGACTTTAATTTAATTTTGATATTTTTTTTAATAACTAACAGTAAATTACCTTTCGATGTAATAGAATCGAACATTTTAATATTTGAAAAAATAGCTATAGTTAAAGGCTATGTAAAAAATAACGATATGACATTTTTAATAGAAATACCGATAAAAGATTAACAATTACAATTATTATCACTTACTTGCTTTTCCGATGAAAATGACTCGCACATACCAAGTTATTATTCCAAAAACCAAATTCCTATCCTTAAATGAACTAAGATATGGTTACACGAACAAAAAATGGGATGAAGTCACACCAAATCAATACTTATGCCAATCATTGACAACAACAACAATTCAAGAAGACAGCCCTTGCGAAGTACAACTACCCAAATTTGCCAATCATTACAAAAATTGTGAAGCCAAACCTGTACAAATCACCAATATGAAAATCCAGAAAGTAACAGAAAAAAAATGGATAGCCATTTTCCCCACAGAAGTAATCGCAACAATATACTGCAATCAAGACTAAAGTAACTTAGCATTAACCGGAAGTAAATTAATCACCCTTAAGGAAAATTGTTATTTGAAATTAAAAAATGAAATAATTAGAGTTTACCAAGACCCCGTACAAATCAAGAAATTAGCAAATCTACCCGAACTACAAATCAAGATTACTCAAGACGAAGAAATACTTCAAAAACCAATGCAACTCGAGCACCTGGAGTTAGACAACCTCAATCACGCCATGAAACTCATGCAAGACTACAAAGAACATCTGAACGAACTCAGAACGCCCAAAGTGCACTACGATAATATTAGTGTATGGACAATTATATTAATTATTTTGACGATTTTATTGATCATTTATGTAATTTACAAAATGTATATTAGGTATAAAAATAAAGGAAACAGTTTTAGATTTAAGGCAACCAAAGAAACAAATGTACCCTTAGAAAATATGAGTTTTAAGAAATAACATTAAATGAATTTTAAATTAAAAATCAAGAAAGGAAATACCCTTAATTTTTAATGTACGTCGAGAGGAGTTATGTAATCCCCCAATTGTTATATATATAAAGAAACTAATAATTAGGAAATTATTAGAAATATAAGAAAATGCGCTAAGTGATGTGCAACAATGTAAATGAAGGACAATTCATTTCAGTTTATTAACGTTCATGGGAACGGAAGCGCTACTTTGTAGCACAGAGATAAGTGACACTGCAGATGTCAGGTCACAGGCGGTCACAGACAGTCACGTACCGATATTACCTGAAAAGGAAGCTCGCAACAAAGTAATTATCAATAGATTTAAAATAGCAACATTGTATTATGAATAGAGTCAAGTGTAAGCAGACATTAGGTCTGCAAGTTCCCACAGCCATGTGGGGGGTAGGGATATTATAAAAGGCCCGGGAGCCCCAGTCGACGACAGTTAATCCATCGTTCAGCTTTTACCTTGCAGTTCGTAGATTACTCATTTTGTACAATTAATTAATTAATTTCGGACTTAGAATAATATTTCAAGATTGTCAAAACTCCAATTAATTTCTGTATAACAACTAAATAAATGTGTTAAGAAGTTGGAAATGGCTTTTTAAAAAGGACCGCTCCCAGCCACGAACCTTAACTGGTGTTAACCCTGACCCCACTGGATTTAATAATTTTAATCTAGTTAGGGCCAAATCAGTTCCTTTTAACTACAAACAACGCTGTCAAACTTTAAAAAAATCGGTCAAAGATCAATTGAGTTTTTTTTTACAAAGTGTAATTAAAAAACAACTTTAACACCTTGTATCTTGGAAACAATGCATTTCCCGACTTATGTCTATGGGAACTTTTTTTCAATAAATGAGTTGGGAACTAACCATCTTAAATACTGTTACGTCTGTATATCGATCTTCAACTATAAAAATTAACTTTTTGCAGTTAAAAAAAAGTCCAAGGTACAACTACCATCAAGTACCTTGGGCCACCTGGAAAAATGTACCTTGGGCCAGAACAAGCAAGGGTAATAATCAAAATTAAAACAACTAATTCTCAAAATAAAAACCTGTATTTGCTTTCTTTCTTTTCTATATCTATAACTTCCGCAACTTATTAACAAGGTGTCTTTTAGCTGTCTAGTAACTTTTGTACTACTGCTTTGTTTTTCATTTCTAATATTTCACTCTTTTCTGGGGTATATGTGATTAAGGCGGCTCCGTGGCGTAGTGGTATGTGTGTGACTACTACGCCCAAGATCCCGGGTTCGAATCCCGACACGGTCCGCTTGAAAAATGTTAGGTGAGCATTTTTCACAAAAATACACCCTCGTTCGGATGAGAGGTAAAATGAAGGTCCCGTGTGTGAGTGTTGTCACGCACGTTAAAGATCCCTACCTTGCTTGGAACAGCAAGGGTTCGCAAAATTCAAAATTCTCCAGGTAAAAAAAAAACTCGCTTCCTGGCCAATGTAGTACCTTCGGGTGGAGCATTGGAAAATCACATGTAATGGTATATGTGATTATTCTCGATTTATCTCTGGGACTTCCTCCTAATTTCTTTCGCGGAAAGGCCTTCGGATATGATCTTAACGTTTCTGGTGTAATAGGGATAGGAGTGCCGTAACGAGATTGAAGTAGATCTGCACACGCTGCATTGCGAGTGACATAAGATAGACATGCAGTACCGCAGTAGTGTAAAAAGTACTAGGAGTAGCTGATGAGTTAGGAAAAACGTGGTTGGTGGAAATTGTTCTTCAACGATTTGCTCTTCTATAGTTTGTTACGGTATTCCAAACGGACAAAAAAGAAAGCAGCGTAAATAGGGCGCACCGGTTACCACAACAAAAAAAGAACGGAAAAATACCGTACTAACTAGTGGCAGAGGGGTCAAAAAAGAAAAAGAAACTGATTCGCCCAGTAGGATTTTACATAGCAATTCAAGTTATAGTTTGTGATATTTTTCATCCCCAAATAGTCGCCTTAATACTCGACCTTTTTAATTATAGTATTTTGCGGTTGATTCAGTTTTCAATACAATCTTCTGCTAAAAATATGTGTTTATTAAAAAAGATAATCATAACGCCTCCATTCGTTGTTATAAAATAAATGCCATGCATACAAACGTAAACAAAACAAACACTTTCTTACCGTGATAATCCACTATTTTAAAAGCTGTCCTCCACTTGGCGTTCCGTCCATTATTGTAGGATTAAAAACTGCTTGGTACTTCCGGCCATCATGTCATATCTCACTTAAAGTTATTTTTATATTTTAAACCGCGAACAAACGCTTGTTTATGGAAATATCACCACTATTGTCGATGTTGAATAAGATAAAACAAACGGCGAAAAAAATATAATTTTTGCTTTTTAAAGTCCATTCCGAATGGACCTGCATCTTGAAGAAGTTCTAGATTACTAGAACAGGTGAAATGGTTAGAGCGTTCCAGTGATCTAAAAAGCCAAGGTACAGGTTCGACCAAAGTAGTAGGGTCATTAGCGAGGAATCAGACTAAGACAGGTTCCCGAAAGAGGGCAGCGGCTCTTTTGGTACCTAGATTGGCGAACACCATAGGCGTCGGTATGGTATTCTAAGACACTACCGCGATGGGGAAGGCAACAACAAACCACCACATTATCTCCCAAGTACACAGCGTACTTAAATCGTATTTAAAATAATGGCATCCTCTGAGATAAAAAATCCCAGAGGAAAAATAGACCCCTCTTCTATACAAGAATCGGGAACAATCTGCGAGTAGGAGCGTGGAATGTCAGAAGTACAAACCAAGTAGGTAAACTCATCATCATTACGTCTTCAGTCCTGGAACTGGATAGACGCGCACCCTCATTGTTTCCTATTATGAACTAATCTACACATTTCCTGAAATTTGCACAGTCGAATATAAAAGAATACTTGGTTACAGCAAAACACGATGGCTAGCTCTTTTACCAGCTGTAGAAAATATTTTAAAAATATGAGAACCATTAAAATCATACTTTTTATCACAAGACAAATGTCCAAGAATATTGCAGCTTTTTTTTGAAAATGACATCACAAATTTGGCTTCAGTTCATCCACAACCAAGCTACATTATTTCACAATGCTATCAAAATTACTGAAGGCGACAAAATTTCAATTACGGAAGTGTCAAATGAAATCAATAATTTAAAAACAAAATTACGAGATAGAATTGATAACGATTACCTACATTCCTTTAATTATTCGAAAAGACATCACTAGTTTGGAAGAACAAGATGCCATTAAACGACCTGATTTTCTGAAACATGTCAAAAAATTTTATGACTGCTTGGAATATCTTGAAGAATGGACAGTTCGATTCGAGAATATTAAAAATTTTCATTGGGTGACATTAAAAAAGAAGATTTTATGGGAATATGTGGAAAACTCTTTTGAATATATTAGTAACCATTTTCCGAAAAATAATATTTTCAAAAATGAACCTTTTTAATGAGGAGTCATTGGAAAATAGATATGTTACAGATAAAAAATTAAATGTTGGTTGTCTGCAAATGTGGAAACACAAAAAATGAACGGAGTTATTCCTTCATTTTAAATAGAATAATATTATTTATCAAAATATTTCGAAAATTGTAGCATTCGCGCTCTCCCTTCCAGGAAGAAATGCAGCAATAGTATCAATAAAATATGGACAACTGAAAAAACAGTTGAACATTAAAACTTTAAAATTTATATTAAGTGTAAAACATAATTTGAACAATTCATGTGAAATATTTCATGACATTTTAATAAAAGATCCGAATCTATTGCAAAGTGTTCACTCGGATCAAAAATATGACCGTAAAAGAAAATCATAATTATTTTTAAATAAAAAATTTAATTTGATTAACAATCATGATGTTCAAATTATTGTTTTTTACAAATATTATTAATTACCTATAATTAATAATAAATACATTTTTGTACAAGTATATGAATGTATACAATAAAAATATATATATATATATATATATATATATATATATATATATATTATAAGTAGTTTTTACACACGGTAAGTTGATAAATACTAACGTATTGCAATTAATAAGATGAAATAATAACCTAGACTTTTTAAGTAAAGCCCAAATGATCATTTCAAATCGAGCTAGTAATTGAAAGAAGGAAAATATAAGGCCTTGGACAGGATTTGAACCTGCATCTCAGTTTTGCCGGAACTGTGCGTTAACCAATTACGCTACCGAGGCCGATGGCTATAATTGGGAAATTTACAAATCTAAATCGTGTACAGTACCATATATAAACCTAACTTTGAATTACGTTTAGCATTTTTGTCAATCATATCTGAAATTGTCAATTTTTGCCCCGCTTTGTCTCAATGAAAATGTGTTCACTTTAGCTATAACCTTTGTTTTTAAAGTTAGATATTTAAATTTTTTGGGTGCATTGAGCGCAATTCGTACACAACGAAACTGCAAAAAACCATTTGAAAAAGTAACTTTTTCAATTAGCTTTCACGAAGCTAGGACCATTCAACCTAATATATTGTTCTTTGCCTCGGACAGTTTAGTTTTTGCGGTCATTCGAACGATTTTTGTGCCCAATAAATCGCAACTTATTTTAAACTTTGCTTCGTAAAATGAAGTTCCAATTTCAGGCACCGACTAAATTATTATTAGAGAATCTTTTGAATCATTTTAATTTTAGAGATAGCCCGACCACACGGTTAGTGTCATGTCACATCATTTTTATCTAATAACAAAGAATATGTATCATCCTCTATGATTTGTGCAAGTGAATCATATTGTATTAGTAATTAAAACATATGGCAATGATTTACATTTACCACAAAGAAACCAAAAGATTGTCATGTTAAGGCGACATTGTAAAATTAATCGATTTGTTCCGGAAACGTTTATTATTTATTTCTAATCAAAACCGTGCGTACAAATGAAAGTGTTACACAGGATAGAGGATGTCGATATATTAGTAGGCGCTAAACTCCGCTACAACTGTTAGTTAGATTAGAGTGCATTGGTTTTAATTGGAAATAAAAAGTTACTAATGTCAAAAGTACCCACTCATAGATGCAATAACCTTTGTTCAAATAAAAGGATATTCACTGATAATAGTTCCGGAAATCAGGGTCATTCAGGTTCGCCAGTTACGTAGTGATTAAATGCCCCCATATCGCTCTGGCTAGCAAACAATAACATTAAATACTAAAGAAAGATTAGGGGAAGATGTTGTACCTAGATTGGCGAACACCATAGGCGTCGGTATGGTATTCTAAGACACTACCGCGATGGGGAAGGCAACAACAAACCACCACATTATCTCCCAAGTACACAGCGTACTTAAATCGTATTTAAAATAATGGCATCCTCTGAGATAAAAAATCCCAGAGGAAAAATAGACCCCTCTTCTATACAAGAATCGGGAACAATCTGCGAGTAGGAGCGTGGAATGTCAGAAGTACAAACCAAGTAGGTAAACTCATCATCATTACGTCTTCAGTCCTGGAACTGGATAGACGCGCACCCTCATTGTTTCCTATTATGAACTAATCTACACATTTCCCTGAAATTTGCACAGTCGGCATCTATCACTATCTGCGTGCAAAAATCTAAACTCGGTCTACCTCTACTTCTTTTTTCCTATCTCGACTTGTAATATATCCCGTACTATTCCCCAAAAATGCTTTAGAACGTATTCTGCCCTTCTATTTCTCCAATAATTTTTGGTTGCCCAGAGATATCTTTATTCCTCTACTATTTCTGTAATCTATATGTTATTAACCTTATCTGTCCATGCTATTCTTCTTATAAATCTGAAGCACAACATTCCAAAAGACTTCTATCTCTTTTTGTCTACTTTTGCTACTGCCCCTGTTTCACAGACCTACTGTGCTGTGCTCCACACATATGCTTTCAACAATTTTCTTCTTGTCTCTATGTTTGTTGTCTTTGAACATATCCGCTGTTCTTTCTTGTTAGATGCAGTTCGATCACCTTCTATTGTTTTACAGTTATATACCCTATTTCCCCGATAGTCAGTGGTAAGTGAAGGAGGATATGCAGCCTGTGGCTCTTAAGTTCCCTGCACTTAAACATTTGTCGAATTAATAGATTTAGTTAAAAATATTTCACAACCCACATCTGTAGTTGTTTATAATAATCATCACGTTTAAGTGCACTTATTCTTTCGTCATTAGATTTTTTGTATTGAAACTAGTTGGATGCGCACCTCAACTTATTTATGTTCTGAGCTAGGCTACACAGTTCCCTGAAATTCCCACAACAGCCTATATAGAACTAGATTCCCCTTCTATTGGTTTCTAATTATATCCAATATTTCACCGATATTCAGTGGAATGTGGAGGCAGTTCAGCAGCCTGTGAGTGCCAAGGATCCCTCAACACTTAAACATTTTCCGAATTGATAGTTTTCCAGTAAATACTTTCGCACAATTAACATTAGTTGAGAATATTGCAAGACCATACCCAAGGTTGTTTATAATAATCATCATGTTTAAGTACATTTACATTTTTCGTCATTAGTTTTTCCATCTTGGGACTGGTTGGATGCATACCTCCATCGATTTCTATTCTGAGCTGGCCTACACATTTCTCTCAAATTCCCACAGCCTACATCTTTCACTATCTGTGTGCAATAGTCTAACCTAGTTCTACTTCTACTTCTCTTTTTCCTATCTCTGCTTCTAATATACTCCGCACTATTCCCTCATGTTTTATTATGTTACCTATCATCCTATTTCTCCTATTTTTTACTGCTTTCCACATATTTCTTTCTTCTCCTACCATTTCTAGTACCTCTTTGTTCTTAACTTTGTCTGTCCATGATATCTTCGTCATATGTCTGTTGCACCAGATTTCAGAGGCTTCTACCTTTTTCTTGTCCGCTTCTCCAACTGTCTAGGCTTCACAGCAGTACAATGCTCTGCTCTACATATATGTTGTACGCAATTTTTTCCTTGTTTCTATGTTTGTTGTCTTTAAACAAAGCAATTGCTTTTTTTGGTTAAATGTAGCACGACCTTGTGCTAATCTTTGTTTTATATTTTTTGCGCTTTTCCAATCTTGCGTTATTTGGCTTCCTAGGTAGCAGAAATCCTTAACCTCTTGTAAGTTCTTATTATTTATTTGAATTCTTGTTTTTGGTTTACTTTTCCCTCCTTTGTATACTAGAACTTTAGTTTTATTTAGATAAGCTAGAGAACTTAAGAATTGAAATGGATAAGTTAGCACTAGATATAGTAGGGATCAGTGAAGTTCGGTGGCCAGAGGTGGGGGATTTTTGGAGTGGAGACTTTAAGGCAATGTCCGGAAGAATGCATTGTAACCTCAGGTAGCATCACAGTTTTTTAAATAGGAAGACCGTTTTTTTCCTAGAACCAAGAAAGGGAATTGCTTGACTACATTTTGTTGTGAGAGCTTGGTTTATTTGGTCCGACTTCGTTTAATCTCCGTCGCGTTACTTATGAAATCATCGAAAGAAATGATATCAATCATTCCTTCCGCAAAATCAAGAAAATGACTGGGAAAGATTGGCTTTATGGGTATCTTACGCGATATCCTACCATAATCGCCAGATATATTTTCTTTAGCCTCGGCAAAATGATTTAATAGAGTTGCTGTAGGGAAGTTTTACCATCTATTGGAGACCATTTACATAAAAAAGCATATCACCAATTAATACATAAAGTGGTGATGAGACGGGCATCCTTACTATCCCCATGCCTCAAAGGTCCTTACCCTTTGAGGGAAGAAGCGGTTGGGAGTTGGTCATCCACAGAACGAAGACTCCTTGTCACTGTCGAAACCTGCAGGAGTGCCTCTGTTTGTCTTTCCTAGGAAACGAAAAACGTCTGCTCGTAAGTGATGCCCCTCCTGTGTCTTTTGCCTGCTACAACGAATTTGGTCGGATCAACGAGGATTGCTTTTGATATGGCTTAACAAGTTCATTGATTTCTCACGTCCATCGCTAAACAACCCAGTGCTGCATACCAAAATTTGGAGCAGATTCTGCTAGCTTGTGAGAAAAATGCCATGCCAAGCACCATCTGCAATCCATGAATGTGACTTTCATGTGTCCCTTCGGGATTTTTTACGAGCAAGGAGAAAGTTAGGGACTAGTAGCTCATCCAGGGAGAGTTGTAATCATACACCAAGTTAGCAAATTGTTGAATAGCACCTTCACCGGAGCAACATTAATACAAAAATCGATCAGGAATATGAAAAAACGGGAATATATCCTTTGAATAGGAATATATTTCCTGAACACCTGTACGCACCTTTCGATACTATAGACAAGCCAGGAGCAGCTGCCGAGTTTCAGCTTCCTACTTGTGGATCTGCATTTCAACCGGAAGCAGCTGCTAAGTCACGCCCTTCCAGTTCATAAGGACCTAACATCATTTCAGAGGACGCTGTCGAGCTACAGCTCTCCACTTGTAGCGTTGCATTTCAACCAAAAAGCAGCTGCGGAGTCCCAGTCTTCCAGTTTTGGACTTGTACTTCAACCAGTAGTACTTGATCTCCACTTCTATAACGGCAACAAAGCATTCAAGCACAGCTTCAAGAGAGCGGTTTACGTTTCTAGTTTCCCCAAGATGTTTATGCCTCCCACGAAAGAAGTGGAGCGTGCTAGGTACCAAGGCGTAGCCGGAAGGAAAGTAAATACCAGGCTAACTACCAACCGCGGAGAGTGGGGGATTCGCCTACATACCAAAACAAACAAACAAAAAAACAAGTCACCCACGATTATCTATTAACAGTAAAAATAAATTAAAATTTCTTGGTTCACATGGACAAAGAAAAGTATTAAATTTAAGATATATTGTAAAGGACAAATTTTATAATGTATACACGAAGTGCGCATTTCGTAGCTAACATGTAATAAAACTCATCGGAAAAAAGTAATGCTTATATTTTCTCAATCGCAAGTGTGTTAAATTAAAGTATTAAATGTACACCAAGTTGTAGTAAGAATTAAAGAAATATAACCAGAAGCACTAGCGAAGGTAGCTTTTAAACATGCATGATGAACGGGGTTCACAACATCAACCGTTGATAAGTAATAATCCTCGATGTGCATAAAAGAAAACGAGTCACATACCTCTATGCGTCGGGATGCTTATCTTGTAGGCCGTCGGGGTTCAGTCAGCACAGCAACGCCACGGTAGTCAGGATTCATTCGCCCTGCCACCGTAACCGCAGCAGCGGTCTGCAGACAAAAGCAGTTGGTCTACACCATCGAACAGTTGTGCCTACACAAAGAAAGAAGCTATTCGGCCTTCAGCTAAGAGCTAAAAAGGGAATCTGATTAGAATGGGTAAGCACGAGAAATACTGGGACGTGTAATGTAGAAAATACTTCAACGCACAAGCTGAAGAATTAAATTAAAACTGCGTTCAAATAACACAAGTCCGAACTGCAATCCTCGCGCTATCAAAGCGCGATTAGCAAACTGGAAAACACGCTATCAAATAATAGTAGAATCTATTATTTCGACAGGTTTTAAATGGGAAACACAAAAGAAAGCAATTATACGTTATCGGAATGTTTAACAAATTAAGGGATACCTAAAACAAGGTATTGACTATTTAAACTATCGAATAAATTTTTGTTCTAGAATGAATAGATTTGAAAGAAATGTTATGTTTGCGCGTACTATTGTAACGAGGTAAAAATACAGGATGGGGTTTTGAATAAAAACAGAAGCTAGGTGAATGAAAAACGAATTACCACAAAAAAGGACGTATTTGAATCTAACGTCAAAAATAAATGTAACAAATCCCCCCCAGCAAAATTAAAAGGTCGGCGTAGGAAAGCCAAAATCCGATATTAGACAGGACAAGAACCAAAGAAAAAACAAACAAAAAAAATTCGCTTAAAAACTAAAAGGAAGTTCGTTACGAAAACAAAAAAAAAACAGAAAAAAGAAAAAAGAAACATTCCAAAATAATAAAAAAAGAATTCTCATTCGGCTCGAAGGCCCAACGATTGGACTACCCGAAAATGCGACTCAATGCACTCACTGGAGTGCACCGAGTACTAGGACAACAGAGATAGAGAAAAAAAAGAAGGAAAGGAAGACGGGTAATGAGCAAGCAACGAGGACTAAGATGAAACGGCATCGACACTGCAGAGTCGTCAACGGACGGATGTTTCTCAGAAGAAACAGTAAGGTTATCAATCTCCAGAACAGGATTGGTTTCCAGCGAAAAAAACAAAAAAAGCAAAAAAAAAGGAAGCGGGACTGAAACCGAGCAGTAACAACCAAAACAGGACCCAAGGGTCAAACCTCAAGTAAACAAAAGGGACAACGAGGGAGAACGAGAGGAAGAGAGGCAGAGCGCTGGTAAAAGGAAACGATGTACTACCAAAACCGAAGAACCAAGAAATGTTAGTCCTAAAGTCGACTAAGTCGTGGTTTCCGAAGGAAGAAAAACGGACTAGAAAGCACCTACCACAGGAGCAGATGGACGAAACACAATCGGACTAGGGACCGAACTGCAATCCTCGCGCTATCAAAGTGCGATTAGCAAGGAAAACAAGCTATCAAATAATAATAGGATCTATTATTTCGACAAGTCATTAAATGGGAAACACAAGAGAAAGCAATTATACGTTATCGGAATGTTTAACAAATTAACGGATACCTAAAACAAGGTACTGACTATTTAATTTATCGAATACATTTTCGTTTTAGAATGAATAGATTTGAAAGACATGTTACGATTGCGCGTACTAGTGTAACGAGGTACAAATACAGGATGAAGTTTTGAATAGAAACAGAAGCTAGGTGAATGAAAAACGAATTACCACAAAAAAGGACGTATTTGAATCTATCGTCGAAAATAAACGTAACAAGCGTATACAAAAGAAAAGCAATGGTAAAAAGAGGACAGAACTGTTTTCTAACATCTTTGCCTTTAAAAACAGAATTAAAATTAGAAATCTTGAAGAAAAAGGATGACGCAAAGGCAAAAGAAGCCAGAAAAGATGAGAAACAAAAAATTTCCTGAAACCAAAACTTGCTTTTGGTACAAAGAATATTAGTAATGCGAATAAGAAAATGACTAAAAATCAGTTTATGATGAAAATGACGATAAAAGTGAAGACGACGAAGAAGTGTGTGTGTACTTGTTTGCAAACTCAAAAGACAAAGAGGCGTGGATACAGTGCATCTCTTGCTGCGACTCGGTCTATAATGCGTGCACCAATTGTGAGGAAGAAGTTCACCACTTTGTTTGTGATTTTTACTTTTAAAGTATACATAGACTATTTTTGGACATTGATGTTTGTTCTATTAAAAATTATTGTTTAATTCAATTTATAGGTTTATGTTCAGGTATTTCTTTGATTTTCACAAAAAAAGTAATAATAAAATTTTTGGATAGCATTAATATGACTGTCGATTTTACCCCGCCCATGAGGCAAAACCGACATTCTACAGACTTTGGGGCAACATTTTTTTTATATACAACTAAACAAAGTACTGCTTGTATACTAAATACATGCCTTCGTTAATATATAAGGCCACTTACAAAATGATTTTTATAAAAAAATAACTAAAAATAGCTTTTTTTTTCAATGTTCAAAATTTAGCAGGTCGGTTTTGCCCCTCTCTTTTCCCTAGAGATAGTATCGAGATAAAGAAAGAGTAAGCTCATGATAAGAAACATTGAAGAGCTGGATCAAAGCAACATTGAGTTGTGATTAAGAGAAAGAAACGTGTTTGATTGTGTCTGAGGTCAATTTAATCTTGTGCCAGATTAGTATCAAAGGTTGTTAAAATAAGAGTACTCAATGTATAGGTTTCTAAGAGGAGCTGCAGAGAACCTGACACCTTTCACGAAGTAGTAGATACAAATTTATACTAAATCGATCGATACTATCTTCCTGTCCCACTTAACAAATAACAATTCTTAATCATACTCTTGATTGAGTGATTGGTTTCCTAGTCCAAAATGCAAAGCACAAAACGAAACTGCTTTTTCCCATAAAGTATTGCATGAAATAGGCAGGCATTCAGAAACAAGAAGGTTTTTAAACATAAACAAACCTATTAGAAAAGAGCTACTTCTCGGTTATAAAAGACTAGTTAATCACACTTAAAATAGGTAGACAGGTAAAATTAAGCTGATTGGTTAAAATCCATCTCCATACAACTCGCTTCTTTTGTGCGCCGTTGTATTACCTGTGCACGTCAGGTGTGTTATTGGAGCATACGGTGCTCCTCCTCGTATCGACCCCAGGTGTAACCGCTTTCTATTGGCCACTTCGTCAGATGACTAGAACAAATTGAATAATGTAACGATAGGAAGCTTCTTATCTGTTTACACAATTCACATAGTTTTCTCTATTATTATTTTTAGCGTCGGTGGGATCTGTTTAAGAAGTACGGTCACAATTAACGTAGCAGCTTTAATAAATATAATACATAACTTTGTTTCAAAAAAGCTTTCTGATATAAAGGTGTTCATAGCAATTTCTCGCCACTTTCACTTTCTAGTTTTCCGTTGGAGCCAACAACGGCGTTCGTTTCATGCAATTGCTGTTCCTATCGGTAGTAGGGTGTGAACACTAATAAATAAACACTTCTATTGTTAAAATTTATTCGGTCAATAGATTGTCTGGTGGCCAACTAAAATGGATAAACCCTCATACAACGGTTTTGGAATCACCGCTAAATAAAATCAGACACCGGGATACCGCATCAAAAAATTAGAAACTTGTACAAAAATAAAAGTAGCGCAATAGAAGATGAAACAGGTATAAGTTTAGTAGAAGCAAAAGATGCAATTTTATTTATATAAACATTGTTATGCGCCAGCGTCTACAATGCTCCACCCGAAGGTATTACATTGGGTTTGCACGCGAAATATCAAACTCCAAAAATGTAATTGCTAAGCACCAAAAATGAAATGGATTAAATTAATCTAATACGGCTCCCATAACATTAAATATAGATTAAAATATGCTCGAAACTACGGATTAATAGGAGATAAAAGGCGAACATTATGAAACGACTGTTCTGCCTACCAGTGCTACCTGAAAACAGCCTTATAACTAAACTACTTTATAAGCTAACCACACTACGTCAAGCATAAATATTCACTACTATTCTAGAGTACGACAACTAATATATACTTCAAGCTACTTCTCATCATCATTAGATCTTCAGTCCTGGAACTGGTCAGAAGCGTACCTCCATTGTTTCCTATTCTGAACTAACCTACACATTTCCCTGAAATTTGCACAGTCTGTATCTATCACTATCTGATCTAGGTCTACATCTACCTCTTTTTTCCTATCTCTGCTTGTAATATATCCCATACTATTTCCCAAAAATGCCTTAGAACGTACTCTGCCCTTCTATTTCTCCTATTTTTTCCACAGATATCCTTGTTCCCCTACTATTTCTATAACCTATTTGTTA
Source organism: Platerodrilus igneus (assembly GCA_036346225.1). NCBI lineage: Eukaryota > Metazoa > Arthropoda > Insecta > Coleoptera > Lycidae > Platerodrilus > Platerodrilus igneus. Next base: position 157,054 of record JARFIW010001106.1, read on the forward strand.
TTAACTTTGTCTGTCCATACTATCATCCTCGTGCATCTGAAGCACTGCATTTCAAAAGGCTGCTACCGTTTTTCTGTCGGCTTTTCAGACTGCCCGTATTTCATAGGCATACTGTGCTGTGCTCCACACATATAATTTCAACAATTTTCTTCTTGTTCTATGTTTGTTGTCTTTCCTCATAGGCGCTGTTCTTTCTTGTTAGATGCAGTTCGGTTCCCTTCTATGGTTTTACAAGCCTGTGGCTACCAAGCTCCCCCAGCACTTAAACAATTACCGATTTAATATTTTTTCCAATATATCTTTTCGCAGAGTCAACACTAGTTGCAGATATTTCACAACCAACACCTGTAGTTGTTTATAATAATCATCAGATTTAACTGCGCTTATTTTTCGTTATTAGGTTTTCCGTCTCAAGATTGGACATTTACTTGCACATATTTATATTCTGAGCTAGCCTACACAGCTCCCTAAAATTCTCACATAGCATGTATACCGCTCAGTTCCCCTTCTATTGTTTTCTAATTTTATGCTCTATTTCACCGAGATTCAAAGAACGGAATTAACCAGCCTGTGGCTGCGAAGATACCCCAGCACTTAGAGATTTGCTGACTTAATAATTTTCCAGTAAATCCTTACACACAATTAATATTATTCGTGAATATTGCCCAACCAATACTTCTAGTTGCTTATAATAATCATGTGTAAGTACAGTTACTTACTTCGTCATTAATTTATCCATCTTGGGATTGGTTGGATGCGTACCTCCATTGATTTCTATTCTGGGCTGACTTACACATCTCCCTGAAACCCCTACAGCCTACATCTTTTACTATCTGTGTGCAGTAGTCTAACCTAGGTCTGTCTCTTCTTCTCTTTTTTCCTATCTCTGCTTCTAATATATTCCGCACTATTCCCTCATGTCGTAGTATGGGGCCTATCATCCTATCTCTCCTATTTTTTACCGTTTTCCACATATTTCCTTCTTCCCCGACCATTTTTAGTACACCTTCGTTCTTAACTTTGTCTGTCCATGATATCTTCATCATACGTGTGTATCACTACACTTCAAAGGTTTCTACCTTTTTTCTTGTCCGCTTCTCCTACTGTACAGGCTTCACAGCCGTGCAATGCTGTGCTTCACACATATGTTTTAAGCAGTCTTTTCCTTATTTCTATGTTTGTTGTTTTTGAACACAGTTGTTGCTTTTTCTTGTTAAATGCAGCACAACCTTGTGTTAATTTTTGTTTCATATTTTTTGCGCTTTTCCCATCTTGCATTATGTGGCTTTCCTAGGTAGCAGAAATCCTTAACTTCTTGCAAGTTCGTGATACATGTTTGTATTCTTGTTTTTGATTTATTTTCCCCTCTTTTGCATACTAGTACTTTAGTTTTAGTTTTGTTAATTTTCATAACGTATCTTTCTGTTAAACCGTTTCCATTTCATTAAGAGCAACTTCTAACTCTTCCTTGCTAGATGCTAATACTGCTAGATCATCTGCAAATCAATTTTTTGTCCCTGCATAATAATTCCAAATGTCTTCCTGTATTTTATAGTATTGATTGCCTCTTCAATGTACACGTTACAAATTAATGGGAATAGGGCACATCCCTGTCCCACCCATTTCCTAATGTTTGGTTTTCTACGCTCCTGCTCTAATTCTAAAACTGCTGTTTGCTCTTTGCATAAGCTATGTACTATTCGTCTATCCCTATAACTCATTTCAATCTATTTGAGTATTTCGAAATTTTTTTTCCATTTTACACTGTCAAATGCTTTTTCCAGATCTACAAACCCTATATACACGTTTTCCCCTTTTTCTATTGTTTTCTCCATTATCACTCTCAGAGATAAAATAGCCTCCCGTGTTCCCCTGTTTCGCCTAAACCCAAATTGGTCTTCACCTAGTATTTCTTCAGCCCGTTTTTCCATTTGTCTGTGCACAAATTCTAGTTAATATTTTTGACACGTGTGCTGTCAAACTTATTGTTCGAAAATTTTCACATCTATCCGCGCCTTTCTTTTTTGGTTTAATTACTATGATGTTACGTTTGAAATCTTTGGGTATCTCGCCTGTCTCATACATATAGCTTACAAGTTGAAAGAGACCTTCTAATATTGCTTGTCCAGCGGCTTTTAGAGTTTCTGCTTGTAACTTATATGTACCAGGCGCCTTACCATTTTTCAGACCCTTTAATGCTAATTTAAACTCACCTCTAGGTATAGGATATCCCAAGTCATCATTTTCTATCTTTCATTCCTGTTCTAATGCAGTTAGTTCCTCTCCTGCATATAAATTCCATATATATTCTTGCCATCTACCCACTTTCTCTACATTTTCTATAATGACGTTTCTTCCAGCGTCCCTTACATTTTTGCAATTCGGTTTTATATCCCTAAAATTGATTCTAATTAGTATGTATGCTTCCATCTTAATCTGTACTTCTTTGCATTTTTCATCAATCCATTGTTCTTTAGCATTCCTGCATTTGCGAATAATTTTCCATTTTATGGCTTTGTATTTCTGTTTTCCTGTTTCGTCTGATTTATTTTTGTATTTTCGTCTTTCTTCTATTAAATTCAGGATATCCTTTGTTATTCATGGTTTCTTATTTATTTTCTTTTTGTGTATACCCCAGAATATCTCTGGCTGCAATGTCTAGGTTGGATTTAATATTGTTCCAGTCTGTTTCTACTTCCTTGGTATCAGATATTTTTTCGATATCTTTGAGCAATTCATTTGACTTTTTTTCTAATCTTTCTTGACTATCTTTATCTTTTAGTTTTTCTAAGTCCAAGTGCCTTTTTCCCTTTCTTTTTTTCACAGATTTTGATTTAAGTACGGCCTTCATAATGACGATGTTGTGGTCAGTGTCTATATCTGCTTCTGGGTAGCTTCTGCAGTCTTTTACTTGATTCCTAAACCGCTGTCTAACAAAAATGTAATCTATTTGATATCTTTCTATATCTCCTGGCATCATCCACGTATATCGTCTTCTAGCATGATGTCGAAATAATGTGTTTGAGGTGATTAAATTGATCTTGTCGGAAAATTCTACCAGCCTATTTCCCCTGTCGTTTTTCGTGCATAAACAAATAAACCTACTACCACTCCTTCTCTACCTTCACCTACCACTGCATTAAAATCCTCCGTAATTATTAAATTTTCATGTCCTTTTACGTATATTAATATGTCTTCGATATTTTTGTAGATCGCTTTTACATCTTCGTCACTGTAGCTAGAGGTGGGCATGTATACTTGTATTATTACTGTGTTTACCGGTTTAGATTCCAATCTAACCATTAGTACTCTTTCGTTCTTTTGTAAGTAATTTTCTACACAGTATCCTATCTTTTTCCGCATAACTATTCCCGCACCCAAATTTTCTTCCTCTGCTCCTGTATTAATTACCCTGAAGTCTCCACTCCAAAAATCCCCCGCCTCTGGCCACCGAACTTCGCTGATCCCTACTATGTCTAATGATAACCTCATTTCGATTTTTAGTATTTTTACATTCTCTAGCTTACCCACTTGCTTCATAGTTCTAACATTCCACGCTCCGACTCGCAAAATGTTCCCGACTCTTATTGTTAACTTTCCGATCGCATCCTTCGAAGTAGTCCCCTCCCGTAGATCCGAATGGGGGACTATTTTAACTCCGGAATCCTTTACCCCAGAGGTTGCCATTATTTTATTATAATTTAGGTACGCTGTGTACTTGGGAGGTAATGTGGTGGTTTCCCGTTACCTTCCACATCGCGGTAGCGTGTCTTATATTGTCATATCGACCCCTATGCTCTCCGCCAATCTAAGTACCTGAAGAGCCGCTGGCATCTTTCGGGGATCTCTCTTAGTCTGGTTCCTCACTAACCACCCTACTACTTTGGTTGGACCTGTAGTTGGGCTCCTTAGCTCATTAGAACACGCAAGCCATTTTACCTGTTCTAGTAATCTAGAACTTCGGTATGCTGCAAGTCCATTCGAAATGACAAGATACTTCTATGTCTAGTAATTTAGATGTACGCGCCAGATTAGTATCCTTTCAGGAGTGGTACACGTTAAAAGCGCGCCACATAGTATTCTAGTAAGAAATTATGTAGACGATTTTTTATATAATTAATTGGGTATATTGCACATAGTTGTGTAATATAACTTTAGAAATTTTATGTATCAGGTTATCATAAAGTAAGGGATATATTTTAAATTATGATAACTTTTTAACAAATTAAGTTAATAACAAGAAATAAATGAAATCTAATTGCTTATGAAATGGGATTTAGTATGCCCAAAACAGGTTACGGCAATTGCTCAATATGACCTCCATTTTGTTGTTGTAAGATCACCATCCTTACCTCCAAATTGTACACAGCATTTCGTAACATTTCTGGTTGAATTGTACCAATTTGCTCCGTAATACTGTCTTTTAATTCTTGTAGCGTAGTTGGTCGTCTTCTAAACACTAAACTTTTTAAATAACCCCACAGCCAGTAATCCGCTGGGTTTAGATCAGGTGATCTTGGTGGCCATGAATTTACGAAATGTCTGCATAACACGCGATCTTGAAAAACGTTGGTTAACAATTCTTTGACTGGTCGAAAATGTGCGGGGTGCTCCATCCTGCATAAAATGATGTTTTCAATTCCGTAGTGCTCCTTTTGCAGCTGTGGAATAACATAATTTTGTAACATTTGCAAGTATCGTTCACCATTTACAGTTACAGATACGGCTTGTCCATTCTGCATTTCCTCGTAGAAATACGGACCAATAATAAAATCAGCTGTAAAACCGCACCAAACGGTGACTTTCTTGTCATGAAGACCTTTGTGAACGATTTGTTGCGGATTTTCTGCAGACCAGATTCTACAGTTTTGAGTATTGACTCCACCATTCAGAGTAAAATGTGCCTCATCTGTCCATAAAATACGGGATAACCATTCGGATTCAATTTCCATCTGAGCCATTACTCGCAAAGAAAAATCGTATCTAGTAGCCAAATCTGCGTCCTTTAATTCAAACAGCATTTTTAGTTTATATGGATACATGTTTAGAATTTTGCGTAAAATTTTCCAAACCGTGGTATACGGCATTTGCAATCGCTTGGATATCGCATTTGCACTGCTGATTGCGAGTGAATTGCTTCTGGCTATGTCTTGATTTTCATGAAGAACCTCTGCAACTTGGACATCACTAATTATTGGTCTTCCTGATCTTGGTAAGTCAGTTACAGACCCTGTTCTTTCAAATTTTTGTATCAAATTGCGGTACGCTTTCATTTGACAGGGTCCCGCTCTCAAACCCATTCTCGTGCGAAATCTTCGTAATCCAGCGGTGTAATTTCTGCCGGATTCATAATAGCACTGAACTAAACCAATTCTTGTTTGTAAATCCATGTTATTACAGTTGAGTCGTTTGAACTCAACGTTTACTTGAGTTTTAATTTCAAAATAAAACTTCAAATTGAATAATTTCGTTTTGACACTAGTGTCAACAATTGTTATGACAACGCTTTTGTTTCTCATAGATACGGTAAAATCCCATTCATTAAGCAACAAGATTTCGTTTATTTTATGTTACTAACTTAATTTATTAAAAAGTTGTAATGATTTAAAATATATCCCTTACTTTATGATAACCTAGTATATTAAATGTGGTCTTGGTGTTCCCTGCAATGTTTTAAGGGAAATAGTCCGTTATTATCGAGTAACTTTGAAGTAAACGCGGTTCTCACGGTTCTCAATAGACATATTCCCGAATGAATAGGGTGGTAAGCGAAGAGGAGCGGTGGTTTCGCCCAGCCTTGAATCATTCTTGATGTGACTGTTTTATTTTTAACTACTTATGCAACAAGCGCTTTATAGACTATATAATGGAGTGTTTACTTGTTGCTTCTCACCCACTAAATTTTATATCTTACCTTGCCCTATACTGAAAGAATATAGACTAGAAGTGACAATCCTTATCCAGAGGTATAACAATGAGATAAAAGAACAATTGTTACTCAGCTTACTAATGTGCATTAATTTAGAAGGTAAGGGGAATTACTAATTAATTGGCCTTTTTAATTCAAAATGTAGATTATGCTACCTTATTTCTAAATTCTGCAAAACCTAGTACGGTCTCTATGCAGGCACGCGAGTAACTACCATACCAATTCATACTTATAACATTTATAATTAACTACTTATGTATCTATTTAAATTCAAAATAAATAATTTTTAAACTAATGTGGTTTAAAAATTAAATTTCAACACCACATCACATATGTCATAAAATGATTGGTTTCCGCACATCTTCAAAATGGAGTACGGCTGTTTTTTCATTAAACGGTATTATTTATATTTTTCTACTTAACTCAATGTACCTTATCAAGAAAATCCAGTATTTAGTGTTTTAATCATTGGTACGTTTGCTTTCCCTGTGGATTGACCTATAAGTGTATTGTTTGGAAAGCTAACGAGAAAATAAAGAGGAAGTATTAGGTGAAATAGGGACAAGTGAAACAGGTGTATATTGGACGCTTAACGTTCGTTTACAAGACAGATGAGGAAGACAGATGAAATAAAGGATAGTTGCTTTAGCGTGTAAGTTGGAGTGAGATAGGCACTACATATGTTGCATTAGAGACGTATTAAATGTTAACTTGATCGGTTGGGGAATAAATATACACAATATAATTGGTGAGAGGGGTTTTTAGATACGGGGAAAAGAAGTCAAGTAGGAATGTGGGTTGTGAACTTTACAGAGATTTTTAAGAAATTGTTTTGAAAAATCGTGTCAGTGACAAAGATTACTAGGAATTTTGAACATAGTTTAGAATATTTCTAGAATTTCGATGTCAGTTGGAGTTGTTTGTGCACGTTAGCTAGTAAAATTTTAAGAATCGTGGACGGTTGAAAGTTTTAGTTGGAAGTCAGTGTTTTATTGACAAGCTTTAAATGGGCAAACGATGGATATATTAGACCTAAAGAATGGTGGTGAGGCTTTCTCTAAGTTTCCAGCAAGCGTACGTCTCTTTAGAATTGCTCTTGTAGTTTACAACCAGCTAACGGCTCCAAGTATTAAAGTTCTGTAAGTACAACTGTTACATTTTTATTTTTGCACGAAGTGTGCTTTGTAAGAAATTGCAAATGGAGTAAGAGATAGTGTATTTCCAAACTGGTTGATAACCTACACCTTATGGAAGAGGTTTGGAAGTTAGAATGCAGTATGGAGGCGGAAAACAAGATAACCCTTTGGTGATATGGATACCACTAGTAGTCGTTGTGATCGCTATCCAGATTGGATGTTCCTGTAGGCAGCAGTCGTTAATGGTATGATGTCAGTCCTGGAAGCAGCTATAGAATCCAGGTAACTGTTGCTTTGTTTGCATATGTGTATAAACAAGTGTTTTGTGCTTTGTGGGTATACTATTATGAACCAATAACATAAACTTGTGAAAAGTTATGAATTGTATTAATGTGAAAATTTACGTTTAAGAAATAATTGATGATATTAATAATTTTTAGTATGTACAAGGTAAAAAAGGGTACTTTTGGGGGATTGATGTGCTATTTTTGCACGAAGGTTTAAGGATTATCATGAGCTCGTACTAAGCCGGAAGTAAAGTAAAGACTGTGGTATTGATAGTATAATTGTAAATATTGGATAATTATTGATTGCTAAATGTATTGTGAAATATGTTATTTTAACAAAGAGGATGTACATAATGTATAATTAATGAGTGAACGAAGAGTTTTATGTTGATGTAGGAGTGTCTTTTTCTATCAATATGTTAATAAACTTAGGCGTTTTTACCGTAGCAGAATTTTTTTTATAGTTAGTTTGGTTTTTCAGAAAAACAGCTAAGCAGCCGTGGCATACTTCGTTGCGAAGCAGAGTTGTTGTAAGTTTTTATAGGTATAAAAGCGACATTGAAGGTTTGTAGCATGTTTGCATTTATAGGAGCTTGAATTTCGCAGTATTTTTGAATGCCCAAAGGTGGGTCTCGAAAAAAGCAATAGAGGAACTTTGCAGGATTAATGCCGTCTAAATAGTGGGGCTGTGGTAGTAGCATTTAAAGGTTTTTTAAACATTCTTCAATAGATTAAACTTCGTATCTGTAAACAAACTCTTACACTCAAAAAAATATTTACTTCAAACAAATATAATAATCTTTTTTTAAGTATAGCGTAACTTCATATATGAGCAAAGATACTGTAGTATTATTTCAAGCACATTGTTTATTCAAGGTCCAAGATCATAAGTTACTTCAATCAAATGCTGTGTATACTTAATTCTAGGTGGCAGTAAGTTTTAAAATAAATAAATGTATTGTCTTTTATGAGAGTTGTTAAATCTTGAGGCTAGTAAGTATTAAATTTAATTTAAATACATGTATTTCTTCTTTTCAGAGAGCAGTATTTTTAAACAAGTACTTTAAGATCTTCAAAGTAAGGAACAGTAGTTTTACGTATTCTAAAGGATTGTCTTAAGTCAAGTATCTAGATAGTTCCCTAAAGTATATCCTATATTTAAGTTAAAAATGCATTATCTTCTAACTGAATAGAGGTTAATTTAAATAAGAGTGTACCATATATTTTTAAAAAATGTATTTAATATTCAATTTGAGAATACCTTAAATTTCTTTCAAATAATATTTATCATTAAAATAAGTAAACGAATCAAGAAATTTATATACAGCGTGTCTCGTAAATATAGCAACAAAATGCAGAAGGTGCGTAAGTATACCTCCAAATATGAAAAATAGTTTAAATAAACAGATAACAATGAATCGCTTTTGATATCCAAGGTGTTGAGAAATTATTTCTTTTAATATTTTTCTAATATCTTTAGAATATCAAAAGTACTGAAATGAGATTCAGTGAACTTATAACACTTAAAATACACTTATTTGTTTTCTACAAGTAATTTTAAATATTTCATAGACGCAGAGATAAAAGGGAAATTTGGGATGTTTACCCCTATAATTTCTACGTCACTGGTAAAAAATAAATTTTAGGTACAGTTTGTGAATACCTGAAATAATCTACACGAAAAATGTATATTTGCTAAAGAACTCGAAAGTAAGTGGTTTTCGAGAAAATGACATTATACCATTATAAGATGTAGTTAATTACATTGCATTAAAAACAGATCGGCCCTCATCAGAGACCAACATCTGTACCTCATTGTAAAATGCCGATTTTCTCGAAAATAATAGTTTTTTATAGTTTATAGTTTTTATCCAAGTATACATTTTTCGTGTAGAATCTTTCAGGTATTAAAGACATGCACCTAACCTTTTTTTGCCAGTACCGTAGACAGCTATAAGAGAAAAATCCCAAATTTTACCTTTTTCTACGCCACTTAGATAAATAAAAATTATCATTAGTTCATTGAATCTCATTTCAGTATATCGTAAAGAGATATTGGCAAAAACAAAAAAGAATTTCGTCAACATTTTGTATCTCAAAACGACGCATTTTTAAAGGTATGTTTATAGAAACTTTTTTTCATATTAAGATCTATACTTTCACCTCCTGAAGTTTGTTGCTATATTTGCGAGATACAATAAAGGTGGTGTGGAATTGAATAAACGTGGTTGGACTACTCTCGGATTTTTAACGAGCCCCTACAGCAGCTTCCTCTAGGACACTCCTTATCGGTGGCTAAAAGAAAGACATTGACACTTAACTACCCGGTGAAGACTGTGCAGAAGATGAGCAGTTTTCTTTTACAAGAGCATTCTATAAAATACGGCAAAAGTTGTTAAAGGCCTGAAGAAAATAAAGCCTCCTGTTATTGTTCGGACGAGCACTGTGGTCTTCATGTATAAAAATGTTTCAAAGGTAGCAAGAATAACGAAAATGTTTTGAAACTTTATTATTTTTTTAAAATAAGGATAACGTTAGTAAAGCTTTAATAAAATCAAATATTTTTGAACAATTTTATTAAACTTAACATTATTTTTGAAAATAAGAACTAAACAATGCTTGAGTTCGGTATAAAATGGATATTGAATATTATACCATTGGCTAATAAAACAGTTTACATCCTATTTTCTTTGAACCACAACAATAAAATATATGTCTCTTAAGTGCCACACCAAATTGGAACAAAAGATACACGCCCATGTTTAAAATCAAAATTACTCCAAAATAAAGCAAAAAAAGTATCTGTATGACCCATACATCGATTTGTTTTGTATTGACAATGTATATAAACTTTAGAGCAATGTTGTACAATATTAAAATCAAAGTATAACATTTTCGGCAGATTGCAAAAATCTGGAGGTGTGTGACTTGTATCATTTTGCTTAGAACCTCCACATAAACTTAGCGCACTTACAACAATAACTAAAACTAAAAACAAATTGATCATAAAATTTTATATTGCATACAGTATGTTTCTGCATATGAACAGCGAGTAATTTTATTAATAAAATTAAACTTGTTCTCTAAAATATTGGCAAAAAAACTAATATCTAAGTACAAAATATAAATACCATATAAATTATGGGAAGCTAAACTTTAAAAATAAGTCAAATAGTAATTCTTGAATTGGTAGTCCAACATAACGAGTTGCTGTAGATTCCGCATTCCGTGAATCTTGGAACTTCAGTCAAGAATTCAGCCAAATTAAAATCTAGAACTATTCCCGTGTTATCGGCCACCCTTCGATCTTCATATTCTGTATTTTCTGAATCAACGTAGGTAACTGTAGATGCAGCAGCAATACTATTAACCGCGTATTCATTTTCTTTATTCTAAAATTTACAAATAAACAGCGTCTTTGAAGAAAAATTATTATACCTGTTCTTTTAATTGGTTTAACTTTCTTTCAATCAATTTTCTCATGCCTAATGATTTTGAAATAAGTTCTTTTAAATCTTTATTTGTCAGGCTTTCGAGTACCTCAACACGACATATATCTTGATCTATAAAAATTAGTTAACACTGGTGTAATTCTTTGAAACGATACAACATATATAAGTTATCAAAATGCAATGTGAACGAAACAGATGAACACGTTTCCATACAGGGTGAGTTTTTTCATTATCACTATGGGCATCTTGGAAACTGCTAGAGATAGAGACGCTCAAATGGGACAAATAATGCAGCGTTGTCTGTTGATATCGAATGTATAAATATAATACTCAAAAAGTTCATCGATTTTGTGCAATACATAGCCTACACTTTCTATCAATAGAATGTATTGCTGTTCTACTAAAATATCATATAAATTTGCTACTCTAGTAGAAATTTTATTGCATTCAATGTAACAAGTTAATATATCGAACACTATAATTCAGTTTAGCAAAATAGAACTTATTTATTAGTAATGGTGTGTACAAGAACAAAATGACAGTTCAAAATCCAAATTGCGATTGTATGAGTTTGTTTTATAGTTTTCGTGGGAAGTCTGATAAATATATGAACAATGAAAACAAAAAAACCTTAACATTTCCGTCATTTGCAAAATAACTCCATCATGTGGTATATCAGAAAAATCGGCAAAGCATATGCTATTAAACAGACCCATAGTCAATTATGCATTTCATTAAAAAAGATTGAGGTTATGTACATATTTATGAAACTAAAAATAATAAAATTTTCGAACCACACCCTCTTATTCAGCATAGGAATATCTGCAAGTTTTATATTTACATTATTTCTCTAACGTCAATAATAAAGCCTACAGGTGGATTTGAAAGAAATGCAAAATTTGGTTTTTCAAAATATCCAGATATCCGTGAATTTTTCTAAAACATGAAAGCACATTCGAGATCAACAGACAAAACCGCATGACTTTTCCCATTTGAGCGTTTTTGTATATTTCTAACAGTTTCCAAGATGCCCATAGTGATGATGAAGAAAAAATTCACCGTGTATGGAGCATAAAGGTAACAGAAGTTTTTATTTTTAAAGAACATTTTATTCTGTAGTAAAAATTTCAATTTAAAATTGGGACACCATTTACAAAATGTACACCACAAAAATATTAAGTTTTTAATTATCAGCAATTCATCTGAATCAATTACAAAATGTTGATTCCAGTATAATTTCCTTCATATAGCAATTGTGTTTTCGGCAGTAATGAACAGCGATACGTACTTTTGAATTTAAAAATATAAGATGTGGATTGTTTTAATGTTACCTGCGACTTGCCTTTCATAAAATCGAGCACGACTTAAATATACATGTTAATCCAGAATTTAACTTACCCACAAATGTTTTTATTACCTTTTCGGTACAACCCTAAGTACCTATAATTGTTTTAATGTCAACACTCTCAACACTCTCCATATTTCATATAAAACTGAACACCACATAAAACATTTTCAACGACATAGCACGTATACAATCAGGAATGAACACGATTTTACGACGCATTTGAAAGGAAGAGGGTACATTCTACCAAACGAATACACTATTGTACTTAACTTAGGAATATGAAAGATGGTACATTTACCCCAAGAATACCTAAAAACAGTCATTTCAATTAAGAACATTATATTCTAAAATCAATTTCTGCGTTGTAATTAAACTAAGTGATCAGGATTTCTTCAATTTAAGAACGTAATTTCCTTGTATTGATCACAAGTAACTTAATTCAAGTATAAAATTTAAACTTATCGTAGTTTTTAATAAAGCATTTGAATGAACTTGTTTCGAGAAAAGTTTCTTAAAGCAAGAGAACATTTCCTTCGATTAAGATTATTATTTTAAGAACAGTGGTAACTTCACTATAAGAATAGATTTTTTTGTGTGTATGAAAATAATGAAAGCTTCTTGACAAATACAAATCGGGCTAATAGTTGTATAGCCATTCACAAAACAATAGCTTTATTACTTCATAGGGGAGGAAACATCCACTAACCGACCGGCTTCAGCTTCCTTAAACATCTTCAGAGCGAATTAGTTTCCAACACTATGAAGTAATCGACGCTATTATACTGATGTAATTTCGAAGCAATCTCTGTACTATGGTAAAAGTAAATAATACCGCCATCAGGTGGTAAAACTTCCACGCTTAGTAGTGTTGGCGGTATTACCTTATTGCGGACTGCAAATTACTTATCCTATATATATATATATATATATATATATATATATAAATTGCTGTGTTAATAGGGTCATTTAGGGGTAGTTAGGACCAATAATATAGCGCACGCCATATAAAATACTTAAGGGCTCAGAAAACGACACAGTTTTCTGAAGAAAACAAGAAATACGATGATAAGACTGGAAAGTAAATCACAACGTCCTGTATATAAATAATAATCATAATTAATTCAGTTAATGAAAAATATTTTGAAGACTTATTTCAATAAAACAAATGCGCAACTCGTTAAACAACATAAATGCAAGCTGAAATGCGACACGCATGTATAACGCAACATTATTACGTCAAGAATCCTAATTAAAACAAGCAGGTTTAAAAATGCGTAAGATAGCAAACGCATTTAAGGCATACATTGTATAAAGTCTACGTGACTGGAAAATTAAAATCGACACCTGATTTATTGGAAACAAACAAGGCATGGTATTTAAAATTAAAGTTCACCAAATTTATTTGAACAAACAGTGGTTTACTTATCTAGAAGTATAAAAATCCAAGCGAATCAACGCTATTAACTCGAAATAGTACGTGACAAGAGTAACGCGTTGATGTTAATATACAATAATAATAGCATGGAATATCCGAAAACCTGGTATGAAAGTTTATACACAAACAACGAACATTGTGCTTGTCAATAGATAGACGGTGCATTTAAATATGACCGGATTTGTAAACAAATCATTTCGCCATAAAGTAAGGTATACTTCACGTCTCTGAAAACAAAAATATCCACGTAAAGTGATTAATTGTAAAGTGTAAAATAATACCACTGAAAATGGAAAATTGATGGGTTTGTCGTTTTATCCTTAAAATAAATAGCGTAACTAAAAGTTGTTTTAATTTAAATTCTAATATTAACCTTAATAAAAAGGACTGGAGACAAGTTTAAATAATTACTGGAAACAAATCTAAATAATTACTGGAGTCAAGTCTACATAAATAAGGGAACAAGTTCAATAAATACTGAAGCGATCATAAATGATTATTATTGGAATAAATGAGGAAATGCAACAAGCATTTACTTCAATGATAAATGGTCAAGCAGTTTAATGGAGGACGCTAGTGTGTTTAAGGCGATGCTATGAGGGATGCACACAATACCGAAAACGGTTGGACCAGGGACTGAATCAAGCTAGAAAACAACATGTTAGCCAATCTGAATGTTTATTATTTTATTATTTTATTTGTGGATATTTCAATAAAGATTGCTAAACTGGATCAATTAAAATATAACATTTAATTGAATATTACTAATTTAAATACTTTAAAAATTGCTTCCATGATAATTTAAGTGAGGGGTCGGCAAGATTAATTTTTTTGAGTATACGTTGTAAATTACGTAAATAGTAAAAGAGGTTAAATGAACGTTCATCAGCCTTCAGTTAATACTTAATAATAATAGTGATTTTGCTGGCTTTTTTTCGATCATCTTTGGGAATGATAATTATTAAATTTTCTTATTTAGTTATTAGAAGAAAATTCTAGTTAAAGAATTTTAACCTTTTAATACGTTGTAAATATTTTTGAGAACATTATAATAATTTGTGCTTAATGGTGTTTTGGTTTAAAGATTAAAACAGGAAGGAGGGATAGATTTAAATTCTTTGTTTGTCGTATTGCCGCAAGCTCCGTACGTAATTCAAAAACTGAGCTGGCCGACGCAATTAAAATTATACAGTAAAAATTAAAAATTGACATATTAAAAATGTTTACCTTTTTAATTCACAAATAGGGCGCATAGGGTATTATTACAGTATTACAACAATATATATATATATATATATATATATATATAATATATATATATATATAAATATACGCACACACGTATATATATATATATATATATATATATATATATAGAGAGAGAGAGAGAGAGAGAGAGAATATAAGGCATGTTTAAAAGTTTTTTGGGATATAGTCCGATAATAAAACAATTAACTACAAGTTTTAATCAAAACTTGACGTTTTGTTAGTTTTTCCTACCATTATCAAAAGCTAAAATGGAAAGAAACCCCAACAGTAGGAATTCATATTAAAACGATGATAAACTTACTCTGATCAATCTAAATTCACACAAATATATAGAAAATTCTAAATGATTTACAAAATGAAATTAGGTAAAGATCAAAAAATGCCAGAAGGACACGTCTAATATTGGTGACGGTTAAATACTTAAGAACGAATCTAACAAAATTATTTGAAATTGACAAGGACAACGTTCAGAAAAATGACAACAGTTGCACTTCAACGAGTATTCATTTCTTGAACGATGTTTGAAAACATCATTGTCATATAAAGCGGAGTAAACGTTATGTACTTTATCAACATCCATTTTGTTATTAATAGGATTGATTTTCTTGTTGATATAAAACGATTCTATGAACAACCTGTTCTTATAATTGGACTCGCTGTCCAAAATGTTGGTATCATCGAATAGTGGTGTATGTTTAGTTGAAAAAACATGTGAAAACAATGCACATTTAGCAGATTTTCGGCAGTCACTACTGTGTTGGGTTAAACGACTTTTTAACCACTGACTCGTTTGCCCAATGTAACTATTATTCCAGCTACATGTGATCTTGTAGACGATGTTACTAGTTAATAATTTTGGAGTACGATCCTTTAACTTTGTGAATAAACTTTGGATGAAATTGTCATATTCATATAGATGATAGCCACTTTAGGTTGGTTAAGCAATCTTGCCAACAACGGAGATAACGTTTGCATATAAGGAGTTTTTGTATGTCGCGTCAGTTTTAGTAGTGTTCAGACTTAGGAAATTATTGTAAATCAACTTGTTTAACATTTATTTTGGATAACCATTGTTCAATAAAGTGTCTACCAATATTTTCTTGTTTTTCTTAACAAATTGAGGAACCGATAAATGCTCAATGCAATAACGAAGGGCTTTCACAGTGTTGACTTTGTGTTGTGTAGAGTGATTGGATTGAACATTCAGCTACGTACCAGAATTAGTTGGTTAAGTATACCAATCAAGAATTAGATGATTGTCTGAGCCCCTGATGACAAGAACAGCAAGAAAAGGTAATTTGCCATCCACTTCCATTTCATAAGCATACTTAAGGTGTTCATTAAAGTCATTAAATGTTGTGACAGTTTGACCGACATATTGACGTGCATTGACGAGCAAATAATGTCATCGACACACTTTACTAGAAATGACATCTCATAAGGTAATCTATAGGTACAATGATGAAAACTAGGTTATTCATACTAATTTGAGCGATTATAGGTGACAACGGTGACCCCATTGGAGTTCCAAATAGTTGTAGATGGAATTTACCTTGAAAAACAAATAAATGTTGTTAAATACCGGAGATTAACGGTAGTCAAAAATAAATCTTCTGACAGCTTACAAAAAGGTTTTATTTTATTCCAGTTTTCTTTAATAATACGGATTACTAAAACTTCCTTATATACAAACATTATCTCCGTTGTTGGCAAGAATGCTCAACCAACCTAAGGTGACTATCGTCTTTAAATAAACAATTCCATCCAAAGTTTATTCAAAAAGTTAAAGAATCCTACTCCAAAATTATTAACTAGTAACATCGTCTACAAGATCACATGCAGCTGCAATAATAGTTACATTGGGCATACGAGTCAGTGGTTAAAAAGTCGCCAAATCAACACAGGAGTGACTGTCGAAAAAACCCTGCTAAACGTGAATTGTCTTCACATGTTTTTTTGAACTAAACATACACCATTATTCGACGATACCATCATTTTAGACAGCGAACCTAATTATAAGACCAGGTTGTTCTTAGAATCGTTTTATATCAGCAAGGAAATTAATCCTATTAACAACAAAGTGGATGTCGATAAAGTACATAACGTTTACTTCGCTTTATATGATAGTGCTATTCCGAATGAACCTGCACCTTGCCGAAGTTCTAGATTATTAGAACAAATGAAATAGCTTGCGTATTCTAATGAGCTAAAGAGCCAAACTACAGGCCCAACCAAAGTAGTAGGGTCGTTAGTGAGGAACCAGACTAAGACAGGTCTCCGAAAGAGGGCAGCGGCTCTTTCGGTACTTAGATTGGCAGAGACCATAGGGATCGGTATGGCAGTCTAAGACACATACCGCAATGTGAAAGGCAACGGGAAACCACCACATTACACAGCGTACTTAAATTGTAACAAACCTGATGGCATTCTCTGGGGTAAAATATTCCGGAATTAAAATAGTCCCCCATTCGGATCTCCGGGAGGGGACTACTTCGGAGGATGCGATCGGAAAGTCCAGAATAAGAGTCAGTAACATTTTGCGAGTCGGAGCGTGAAATGTTAGAAGTATGAAGCAAGTAGGTGAGCTAGAGAAATTAAAATTGGAAATGAATAGGTTAGCACTAGACATAGTAAGGACCAGCAAAGTTCGGTGGGCAGAGGCAGACATGGAAATTTAACGACTACCGTGGATTTTAATGTAGTGGTAGGTGAGGATTGGGAAGGAGCGGTAGTAGGTTTATTTGGTTTAAGCACGAGAAACGACAGGGGAAATAGCTTGGTAGAATTTTGCGACAAGAACAATTTAATCATCACAAACACATTATTTCAACATCATGCTAAAAGACGATATACGTGGAAGATGCCAGGAGATATAGGAAGATATCAAATGGATATCAATGGTTTAGGAATCGAGTAAAAGACTGTAGAAGCTACCCAGAAGCAGATATAGACACTGACCACAACATCGTAATTATGAAGGCCACACTTAAATTTAAAAATCTGAAAAAAGAAACGGAAAACTGCACTTTGACTTTGAGAAACTAAAAGATAAAGATATTCAAGAAAGATTTGAAAAAAGTCATATGAATTGCTGAGAGATATCGGAAAAATATCTGATACTAAGGAAGTAGAAACAGAATGGAATAACATTAAATCCAGCCTAAACATGGCGGCTAGAAATATTCTGGGGTACACATAGAAAGAAAATCAGAAACCATGGATAACAAAGGATATTCTGAATTTAATAGAAGAAAAACGAAAATACAAAAATAAATCATACGATATAAGAAAAACAAAAATACACAGCCATCAAATGGGAAACTATTCGCAAATGCAGCAAAGCTAAAGAACAATGGATTGATGAAAAGTGCAAAGAAGTACAAACTAAGATGGAAGTAGGAAAGACAGATGAAGCATACCAACTAATTAGAATGAATTTTGGGGATATAAAAATATAAAATACAAAAAATTTTAAAGGACGCGAGAGGAAACGTCATTATAGAGAATGCAGAGAAAGTGGGTAGATGGCAAGAATATATAAGGAATTTATATGCAGGAGAGGAACTAACAACATTAGAATAAGAATCAGACATTGAAAATGATGACTTGGGATATTCTATACTTAGAGATGAGTATGAATTAGCAATAAAGAGTCTGAAAAATGGCAAGGCACCGGGTACAGATAAGGTGTAAGCAGAAACTCTAAAAGCCGCTGGAAAAAAACAGTAACAGAACGTCTCTACCAACTTGTAAGCTATATATACGAGAAAGGCGAGATACCAAAAACTTTCAAACATCATAGAAACTATACCAAAAAAGAAAGGGCGCGGATAGATGTGAAAATTTTGAACAATAAGTTTAACAGCACACGTGTCAAAAATATTAACTAGAATTGTACAAAGACAAATGGAAAAACGAGCTGAAGAGATATTAGGAGAAGATCAATTTGGGTTTAGGCGAAATAGGGGAACACGGGAGGCTATTTTAGCTCTGAGAGTGATAATGGAGAAAACAATACAAAAAGGGTAAAGCGTGTATATAGGGTTTGTAGATCTGGAAAAAGCATTCGACAATGTAAAATGGAAAAAAATGTTTGAAATACTCAAAAAGAATGGAATGAGTTATAAGGATAGACGAATAGTACATAGCTTATACAAAGAGCAAACAGCAGTAATAGAATTAGAGCAGGAACGTAGAGAAGTAAACATTAGGAAAGGGGTGAGACAGGGATGTGCCCTATCCCCATTGATTTTTAACTTGTACATAGAAGAGGCAATGATTACTGTCAAATTCAGGAAGACATTTGGAATTACTATGCAGGGATAAAAAATTGATATGCTTAGATTTGCAGATGATATAGCGGTATTAGCATCTAGCAAAGAAGAGTTAGAAGCTGTTCCTAATGAAATGGAAACGGTTCCAGCATAGAGATACGGTATGAAAATTAACAAAAATAAAACTAAAGTACTAGTATGCAAAGGAGGGGAAAATAAATCAAAAACAACAATACAAATAGGTAACAAGAACTTACAAAAGGTTAAAGATTTCTGCTACCTAAGAAATGAAATAATGCAAGATGGGAAAAGCGCAAAAGATATAAAACAAAGATTAGCACAAGGTCGTGCTGCATTTAAAAAGAAAAAGCAACTACTGTGTTCAAAGACAACAAACATAGAAACAAGGAAACGATTGCTTAAAACATATGTGTGGAGCACAGCAATGTACGGCTGTGAAGCCTGAACAGTAGGAAAAGCGGACATGAAAAAGTTAGAAGTCTTTGAAATGTGGTGCTACAGACGTATGATGAAGATATCAGGATAGACAAAGTTAAGAACCAAGATGTACTAAAAATGGTAGGGGAAGAAAGAAATATGTAGAAAACGCTAAAAAATAGGAGAAATAGGATGATAGGCCACAAACTACGGCATGAGAGAATAGTGCGGAATATATTAGAAGCAGAGATAGGAAAAAAGAGAAATAAAGGTAAACCTAGGTTAGACTACTGTACACAAATACTGAAAGATGTAGGTGTAGGAATTTCAGGGAAATGTGTAGGCTAGCTCAGAATAGAAATCAATGAAGGTACGCATCCAACTAGTACCAAGATGGATAAACTATAATGACGAAAAAAGTAACTGTACTTAAGCATGATGATTATTATAAGCAAATACAAGTATTGGTTGGGCAATATTCACGAATAATGTTAATTGTGTGTAAGGATTTACTAGAAAATTATTAATTCAGCAAATCTCTAAGTGCTGGGGGATCATGGCAGTCATAGGCTGCTTAACCCCCTTCACTGAATCTCGGTGAAATAGGGCATAAAATAAAATTAAAAAAAGAATATAAGGGGAACCGATTTGTATATAGGCTGTGTGAGTATTTCAGGGAACTGTGTACGCTAGTTCCAAATATAAATAAGTGCAGGTACGTGTCCAACCAGTTTTGAAACAAAAAACCTAAGGATGAAAAAATAAGCGTAGATAAATATGATGATTATTATAAACAACTACAGGTGTTGGTTATGAAATACATGCAACTAATGTTGACTGTGCGAAAAGACATATTGGAAAAAATATTAAATTGGCAAATATTCAAGTGCCGGGAGAACTTAGCAGACATAGGCTGCTTATCCCCCTTCACAACCACTGATTGTCGGAGAAATAGGATATTTATAGTTACAAAACAATAAAAGGGGACCGAACTACATCTAACAAGAAAGGGCAGCGCCTATGATGAAAGACAACAAACATAGAAACAAGAAAAAAATTATTGAAAGCATATGTGTGGAACACAGCACAGTATGCCTATGAAATACGGGCACTAGGAAAAGCTGACAGAAAAACGGTAGCAGCCTTTTGGGATGCTGTGCTTCAGATGTATGAGGGTGATAGCATGGACAGACAAAGTTAATAACATATAGGTTATAGAAAAAGTAGGGGAACAAGGATATTTGTGAAAAAAAGGGCAGAAAACGTTCTAAAGCATTTTTGAGGAATAGTATGCGATATATTACTAGCAGAGATAGGAAAAAAGGAGGTAGATGTAGACCTAGATCAGATAGTGATAGATGCAGACTGCAAATTTCAGGGAAATGTGTAGGTTAGATCAGAATATGAAACAATGATGGTACGCGTCTAACCAGTTCCAGGACTCAAGACCTATTGATGATGATATGATAGTGATATTTTCAAACATCGTTAAAGGAAAATACGCATTGAAGTTTAACTGTTATCATTTTTTTCTGAACGTTCTCCTTGTCAATTTCAAATAATTTGGTTACCAGTATTAGACGTGCCCTTCTAACATTTTTAAATTTTTACCTACTTTTATTATGTAAATCATTTAGAATTTTCTATATATTTCTGTAAATTTAGTTTGATCAGAGTAAGTTATCATCGTCTTAATAATATTTTTACTGATGGGGTTCCTTTCTATTTTAGCGTTTGGTAATAGTGGGAAAAACTACCGCAACGTCAAGTTTTGATTAAAACTTTTAGTTTATTGTTTTATTATTGGACTATATCCCAAAAAATTCTTTTACATGCCTTATATTCTATCAGACTGACCAGTTCATTATAATTATATTATTCACTATCTGCTGCATGCCGCTAAGGTACATAAAGTATTGATTTTTAGAACACCAGGAATGAGTAAAACAGAAATTCAGGATTCAAGTATATCCAAAGAATTCATTAATTATTATTATTCTGAAGATTATTAATATTAGTAAGATTATTTTTGACGGATTACTATTATTTGACATTGACATAGGCAAGAAATTCCGTGCCGAAACATTTGGAAATATTATAAATGACGAAAATTACGAAAAATAAGCTGTAAAGCAAATATAAAAACTTAGAAGGAATTTGCCTTCGTGAAGAGAAAATGCGGGCCAACATTTCCATAACTAGACCTACAATATTGCAAAGGTGAGTAGAGCATAAACTAATTGAAAGTAAAAAAGTATTTAATTTTTAATGGTAGACTGACTTTTAGCCACCTCGGTATAATAATAAGTCAATGTAACATTTTAAGTATTCCGTTTAACTCTTAAAGTTCGAAGGAATTTTAAACCAAACCTCTTTAAATTTCGCATTGTATATCTGAAAATTATGATGTGCACACGTCAACAACATCTGCAATACATGTTAGATAAACAATACATACAATACACCATGCATCGTGCATGCCATGTGTTCGAAACCCCCACAGACACTTGCAGATATGTTTTAAAATAAGTTACAAGCTGACTTTATTACCTATACACCTATAAAATCCACAGGAAACGCAAATCGCTGCAGATGCAGGTTCCTGTAGGCCATAATACGACTCAGTAACGGTGTGGTCCACGTGCGTACAGCTTTGTATGCGAGGCACGTTGTTGTTTATCAACGGATTCTAAATTTTTACAGCCCTTAAAATATTTGTCTAGCTACAAAAAGGACACGTGTGAAACGAACCCTATAAACTGAACAAAAACACCGCCGTAAAGGTTTATTGCATGCTTAGAGACCCTCAAACTTTGTCGAATTATGATAGTTGCCAAGTTATATGAAACGGCGTAGAAACTATTTGAATTGGCGTTGTTATTAATATTTTAGTAAAGCGCGTAAGTATGATGGTGGATGGAGTATCTACTGTGGTGCAACAACAGACACAGCCATCATGATAACAATAGCCCAAAAGCGGAGAGCGAACGACGTTGGCCCATTTCTCTGGAACAAAACAGAGCGATCTGTCTTTGGGGTTACAAATAGGTGCACCCACGGTACATTATGCGAGGACATCCTGGGTGAATCACACGGACAATGCGGCCATTTCCCGCGTGGACCCCTTCTTGAAATGACTCAGATCCCACCCTTACTTCCGTGCAAATGTCGCATGTGTTCTTTTTATAATTGCAAACGCTATGGATCAAGGTAGAATGAACACACCCCCTTGTTTTAGTGAGAACAAGATCGAACAATCGACCTTATTTAGCGACATTTCAGAGTTTATACGCAAGTGTGCAAATTTGTTGTATATCTACGTCTACGACATTCTCTGTTACAACATGAAAATTCCAGGAAGTTAACCTACGCAATAAGATTTCTTACCATTCTCCTAACAGAATGTTGAATTTATTGGAGTTTATTTGTTCTCGGTTCTGAACTTTCAAACAGCACGACTATTGTAAAATTTAACATGCGAAGACCCGCAGTTTCAAACAATCACTTAATTTGTTTAATATAACATTAATTTTTAAGTTTCTCGTTGATTAACGTAACTAGCCATTCAAAATCCGCTCTTTTAAAAACTCAAAGCTTCATAAAAGAAACCCCGAGGTTCATTTTCAAATTCCAAACTGCCACTTATTGTTTTTAATTTCAGTACTCAAAACGTGCTCATTTGTAAACTCTAACAAAAATCCTTATTTATTGTGACTCGAGTAACGAACGCTTTTATACGAAGACGTAGAAAAGCCAACCAAAAAATCGATTTACTTATTTTGGTTAAATTTCAACTTCGATCTCGAAATTTATTAAATTTCGACTTCGATGTCAAAATTTACTTAAAATTTCAACTTCTATCTCGAATTATTTGTTCTCGGTTCTGAACTTTCAACTACAGTCACGACTAGTTTAAATTACTTGCTTAGACCGTCATTTCGAGATCGAAGTCGACTTAATTTTTTAACTATAAATAAGTTAAGCGATTTTGTGACTTACTAACACCATTACGAAAGGCCGCTTTTTAGAAGAGCTCAAGCTCAAAAAAATCGCTGATGGTTCATTTTCGAAATTCAAATTTCGACTTCGATGTCGATTTAATTTCAGTACTAAATTTTGTAACTTCCATCTAAAATCTTATTTAAATTTCGACTTCGATTAACGAAGTTTATACCAACAAAAAGCAATAAAATCTTTTGACTTAATTAAATCTGGTTAAATTTCGAGATAGAGTCGAAATTTAAGTAAATTTGACTATCGAAGTCAAAATTTAATTAAATTTCGAGATTCGAATTCGATAATTTAATCAATTTAATTAAGTAAAGTATTCTTGGCGGCTTCCAACTTCGACGAAGCGTAAAGTTTCACTAAAAAGCGAGCTATTAGATTAGTTTAATTTCGAACTTCGAAGTCGAAATTTATTAAAATCGACTTATGTCGATTTTGAGTTAAATTTCGACTGCGATTGTCAAATATTTAGTTAATTTTCGACTTCGGATGTCAAAATTTATTAAATTTCGACTTCATTCGAAATTTTCTGGATATTTTAACTTACAGTCAAAATTTATTCTTGTTGTAAATTTCGAAATACGAAGTCGAAATTTAACTAAAATAATAGCTTATTGTGACCTTCTAACCTACGAAGCGCAAAGGGTCCACAAAGCTCTAAATTTCGACACCGAAGTCGTAATTTAATCAAAATAAGTAGAGCGATCTTTTGGTGGCCCTTCTACGCCTTCGTACGAAGGTGTAGAAGGGCCACAAAAAATCGCTGAATTATGTTAGTTTTATTTCGACTTCGATATCGAAATTTAGTTAAATTTTGACTTCGATGTCAAAATTTAGTTAAATTTCGACTGCGATCTCGAAATTTATTAATTTTTGACTTCGATGTCAAAATTTACTTAAATTTCGACTTCTATCTCGAAATTTTACTGGATTTTTAACTTACACTCAAAAGTTTATTCTTGTTGGTATTTCGAGATCGAAGTCGAAATTTAACTAAATTTCGACATCGAAGCCATAATTTAACTAAATTTCGAGATGGAAGTCAAAATTTAATTAAAATTCGAGATCAAAGTCGAAATTTAACTAAATTTCGAAATTGAAGTCGAAATTTAACTAAATTTCGACATCGAAGTCAACTATTAATAAATTTCGAGATCGAAGTCGAAATACCAACAAAAATAAACTTTTGACTGTAAGTTAAAAAACCAGCAAAATTTCGAGATATAAGTCGAAATTTAAGTAAATTTTGACATGGAAGTGGAAATTTAATAACTTTCGAGATCGAAGTCAAAATTTAACTAAATTTCGAGATGGAAGTCAAAATTTAATTAAATTTCGACATCGAAGTCGAAATTTAATAAATTTCGAGACCGAAGTCGAAATTTAACTAAATTTCGACATGGAAGTCGAAATTTAACCAAAATAAGTAGAGCGCCTTTTTGGTGGCCTCTCTGCGCCTTCGTAGGTGTAGAAGGGTCACAAAAAATCGCTCACTTATTTTAGTTTAATTTTGACTTCGATCTCGAAATACCAACAAGAATAAACTTTTGAGTGTAAGTTAAAAATCCAGTAAAATTTCGAGATAGAAGTCGAAATTTAAGTAAATTTTGACATCGAAGTCAAAAATTAATAAATTTCGAGATCGCAGTCGAAATTTAACTAAATTTTGACATCGAAGTCAAAATTTAACTAAATTTCGATATCGAAGTCGAAATTAAAACTAACAGTCAATTCATGACTGATTTTGTGGCCCTTCTACACCTTCGTACGAAGGCGTGAAGCAACCATAATAATCGTCTCTCATATTTTGAGTTAAATTACCGACTTCGGTGTCGAAATTTAGAGCGCCTTTGGTGGCATTCATGCGCCTTCGAGGTAGAAGGGTCAAATTTAATTTGCTCACTTATATTTAGTTAAATTTCGACTTCGATTTCGAAATACCAACAAGAATAAACTTTTGTACCTTGTAAGTCTAAAAATCCAGCAAAATTTCGATTGATAGAAGTCGAAATTTAAATAAAGTTTTGACACTCGAAGTCGAAAATGTAATAACATTTTGTAAATCGCAGTCGAAATTTAACATAAATTTCGACATTGAAGTCGAAGTTTAATAAATTTCGAGATCGAAGTCGTAATTTAATCAAAATAAGTAGAGCGAAATTATAATTGGCGGCTTCACACCTTCGTACGAAGGTGTAGAAGGCCAAAATCTCAATTAGTGAGTTTAATAATTTCGACTTCGATGTCGAAATTTATTAAACTTCGACTTCAATGTCGAAATTTAGTTAAATTTCGACTGCGATTTCAAAATTTATTAATTTTCGACTTCGGTGTCAAAATTTATTTAAATTTCGACTTCTATCTCGAAATTTTGCTGGATTTTTAACTTACAGTCAAAAGTTTATTCTTGTTGGTATTTCGAAATCGAAGTCGAAATTTAACTAAAATAAGTGAGCGATTATTTGTGACCCTTCTACACCTACGAAGGCGCAGAAGGGCCACCAAAAAGGCGCTCTAAATTTCGACACCGAAGTCGTAATTTAATCAAAATAAGTAGAGCGATCTTTTGGTGGCCCTTCTACCCTTCGAAGGGAGAAGGCCACAAAAATCGCTGAATTATGTTAGTTTTATTTCGACTTCGATATCGAAATTTAGTTAAATTTTGACTTCGATGTCAAAATTTAGTTAAATTTCGACTGCGATCTCGAAATTTATTAATTTTTGACTTCGATGTCAAAATTTACTTAAATTTCGACTTCTATCTCGAAATTTTACTGGAATTTTAACTTACACTCAAAAGTTTATTCTTGTTGGTATTTCGAGATCGAAGTCAAAATTAAACTGAAATAAGTGAGCGATTTTTGTGAACCTTCTACCTCGAAGGCATTTAGAGGCCACCAAAAGGCGCTCTACTTATTTTGGTTAAATTTCGACTTCCAGTCGAAATTTAGTTAAATTTCGACTTCGGTCGAAATTTATTAATTTGACTTCGACTAGATGCGAAGCATAAGTTAATTAAATTTTGACTTCCATCTCGAAATTTAGTTAAATTTTGACTTCGATCTCGAAAGTTATTAAATTTCCACTTCCATGTCAAAATTTACTTAAATTTCGACTTATATCTCGAAATTTTGCTGGTTTTTAACTTACAGTCAAAAGTTTATTTTTGTTGGTATTTCGACTTCGATCTCGAAATTTATTAATAGTCGACTTCGATGTCGAAATTTAGTTAAATTTCGACTTCAATTTCGAAATTTAGTTAAATTTCGACTTTGATCTCGAATTTTAATTAAATTTTGACTTCCATCTCGAAATTTAGTTAAATTATGGCTTCGATGTCGAAATTTAGTTAAATTTCGACTTCGATCTCGAAATACCAACAAGAATAAACTTTTGACTGTAAGTTAAAAATCCAGCAAAATTTCGAGATAGAAGTCGAAATTTAAGTAAATTTTGACATCGAAGTCAAAAATTAATAAATTTCGAGATCGAAGTCGAAATTTAGCTAAAATAAGGGAGCGATTTCTTGTGGCCCTTCTACGCCTTCGTACTTTTATTCTAAAAACTTTTCATTTTCTATTACATTATTGAACGAAGAGCACGTCCAATTAACTTTAAATGTTAGAAATATTGGTCGATAAGATGAAATTATAACTTACACTTTTAGGAATACTTAAATGGTCGTTTCAAATTGAGTTAGTAATTAAAAGAAAAAACACCTGCCAATAGTGTGGCACATTAAACATGTGTATGTGAGTAGACTTGGAAGCAAAAAAGGTTATAATCGCATACGTATTACAACATTTTGAAAAACAAAAGATAAGTTGTAACTCGTTCACATTACTTTATATGTACACCAAGTATGAGAGATAAAAATTCAATTTTGGACGAGCAGACTAAAAATGGATGCAATATGTATATTAAAATTTTACGAAAAATTAAGCATTTATTTTTAGAAAGTATAATTTAAATTAGGTCAGTTGCAACAAACAAAAAGCCATAAACTAAATTTTCTTAAGGTAGGGTGAATGAACCGGTTTGCCAGACAATACCACTTGTCGGACACTTTCCACAAACAAAGAATAAAATAGCAAAACCTTTATTTATTTCACCTTTTCCAACTTATAATGTGTTGCATACGTTATCTCTCTCTCTTAACTGGTAATCTCGTCGCAGCTGTTGGTAACAGAAAAGAAAGAAAATAAATTCAAAGATAGTCGAGGTTTAGTGTGTGCGTCATTTTACAACCTGTTAAACAAAAACTGTAGTGGGAAGTACTTTGGGAAATAGTAAGTAAATATTGTGAAAACTTTTTTCTTACCGCAATATCAATTTTTACATGATTAAAAAATGAGTAGCGTCAATTGTCTGTATAAAACACGTTCTTTATTTGAGTTCTAACCTCTAGAATTGGGTGTCCGGGAAATGTGAAACAATTTTTTTTGATGACTGCAAAACCTTTAAAATTATTCATTAAGTATGCTGCATTGTCTATTTAAATAAACAATAAAATCAGGCGATGTAAATAAATATTTAGATCGAGACACAGTAGCCCAATCACGAACCGAAATCTTTTCAATAATACTGTGTTAGTTACCATTAGTAAACGTTGGTCGTTTGAATAGAATCATCAATGTCAGGCGATTTTCATGTTACTTGTGCGCATTGAGCAGACGATTCAGTCTGGCACGACCATTTGATAAAAAGCACGATGCAGTTGAACTGGGTCCTCGCCAGCAACCTTCGTGTAGCGATAGGCGTTGCCGCTTAGACAGGTGCAAGATGCACTTGATTTACAGTGTATTTTTAATAATGGTAAGCAGATTAATCTATTGTCAAATAAAACTAAATAATTTTGTTATAGCGCTCAAATGTTCTATGATAATTTTTTGTAAGATAGCATTCAAAAGCTCTATTAACTTTTTTGTACGATAACGCTCAAACGCTTTATGGATTTTTAATAATGAATTTTCCAGTTAATTTTGATTTTACTAAATTGATAAAACGTGCTTGGAGAATTTTCTAGTTATGGTCTTATAGAATTTCCAATAATAATTTTCTTAAACTTTGTTCTTTGTAATTATCAAGTTTATTATCCGTAACGTAATTATAATAATGTTTATTCTGGATATTCAGTAAGGATAAGACTGGGAGTTTACAAGTTCAAATACCATATTTATTTTTCCGAATCACCGTTAAACTAACTGCCTTTAAAACAAGTTGAAGAATGTTGAAAATGATGTATTTTGGATAGCCTGTTTTATGGTTTGGTTTTGTTTCGATTTGCAAACACGAGATGCACTTCAAGTTCGTGTAAATGGTTCCAGTAATGTTCTAGTATATTACGCAATAAAATGTGGACAGTACGTTGACGTCAGTTGTTTGTCAAAGGATCGCATGTCAGTACATCTGGTCCCAACAATGTAATTGTTTCAATGTAGCTTAGAACAACACTTTGCAAGGTAAGCTTTTTTATTATTTTGACATGACGACAGCTGTTCGCCTATCTTGACAACGAGGCAGATCGTCGAAAAAAACATCGTAAAAATCGACGATTCTTGTTTTACTGTGTAATTATGAAAACTTTTTCTGTTTAGAATTTATCACAGTTTGAATTCAAGGTTATGCATGATATTATTACAAATGAATATGAATACCTTAAATTAATCCTAACGAAATATTTCATTTAAATTCAATCATACCTTAAGTAATTATGAGAACTAAAATTATTAGACTTTGAAATTTTAATACACACTTGTAAACCAAGGTAACAGATCTGGAATTTTGGGTAATTAGTTTGGAAAACCTTGTGAAAATGTTTGATACATTATTGATATTTTTAATTCTTACTAGAGACAGTCATAATTTTCTCATTCAATCATTGTGTTGAAGAAATTAAACTACCTTTGAGATGTATGTTTTGTACATAAAATTTTGTTACTTAAAAGGCAATGTTTAATTAAAGGACAATCATTTAATTCATTTGTGTAATTGTTTTATTTTGAACAAGTGAGTTCAAGAATAGGGTAATTAAATCAAGAGGTAATAAAGCATCAATACACTTTACAAAATTAATGTTTTTAGCCCTCACTTGACTAAAGGAGCACTAATAGCACTTTCAAGAATTATAATGCCTAAACTTGTGTTTATAATAGTGTTCAAATAATTGATATTAGTAGCTATTCATTTTCTTTATAGTATAAGGTAACAAGAGTACCCCTCTTGTGTTCTTCTTTGCTATATTTTCTTTACAGCCTCTGCTTTAACAGTAAATACGATATTTATCTCTAAGGACCTCCAAGTCCCCCCATAGGGCAAACCAGTGTTTAGAAAATTTAAGAACTTGGTGGCACCCCTCTTGCACCCCTATTTTAGTATTATTAGAGTCAGTAAGTGAGTAATGTTTTGTTAATAAAACCCACCACCACTCCTCCTCATAAGCTCTACCCGAGGAATAGGCCCCTAACTTAGTCGAAAGATAGTTGAGATTCCATCATTTAAGGAGACCATAACCTCAAGTTCACTTGAGTACACCATTAGATTTCCTTGTCGATTGTAACTGGTACCAGTAAAGTGAGTAAGGACCATTTTCTAACACGGTGTCTGGAAACCGGTATCGGGCGTAAAATTTTTATTTATCTTTGTTTAACACTTGCAATAGTTTTATACCTGTAGGCCTTACTCCCATTACTCAATTATATGTAAAGAATAAGGTGACCAGTTTTCGGACGCCTTTTTCTTTGCTTAACGAGGTAGACGTAGCACTTGTTTCTTGGGGCGTCCGAAAAATGGCAGTTTTCAGACGCATCAGACTTATTTACAGTAGCTATGTGTGATTTTCATTGCGTGCATAGGTGTTCGAAAAATGCCGTTTTCCTCATAGATTCATGTTTATTTAAAATTAACCAAATTCAACGATATAAATCCATCATAGGTACTTATGTACCTAAGACTGTTTTTCAGATGGCGAAAACAAAACCAGCATTTAAAAAAAACAGAATCCAAAAACCATTTCAAGGCAAAAAACTATACATTTTGTATTTACTCCAAAGCTTCACTTCAAGCAGCCCCGCAGTTTATTCGAAAAACGGGAATAAGTTTAAGAGAATCCAGCAGGCTCTATTGTAGGTATCAAAAATAATACCAATATCTTGTGGAAATTTCTTCTGTAAATAGGCATTCCCAGAGCCACCGTGTATGATAAATTTACTGGAAAATCTCCAGCTGAGAAGAAGAATCCGAACCGTGACCCTTGCTAACTGTGGAAAGTGAGAAGAAAATTGCAGACTAGGCTATAAGTATAGCAAAATGTGGCTTTCCCATATCAAAAACCGATCTTATGGAAGCTGTGGCAAAAATTACAACAGATACCAGTAAATCAAACTGCTTTCATAACGGTGAACCTGGGATTAGGTGGTACAAAGGATTTCTGAAAAGACACCCCGAAATTTCCCGAAGGGTGGCAGAGGGAATCAACAAAGCGAGGGCATTAGTAACTGAAGAATCCATTCAATCGTGGTTCTGCGCTTTGCGAAAATATCTAGAAGACAACAATTTTCAAGATGTGTTAGAGAGCTCCAACAGAATATTCAACGGGGACGAATCTGGATTTTCCTTGTGCCCCAAGGCTGGCAAAGTCCTCGGATCAAAAGGTTGGAAAATTTCTACGCAATTAAGTCCGGCAAGTAAAAGGAAAATATCACTGTCCTTATTACATTTAATGCATCAGGAGCAACATGTCCGCCTTTGGTAGTATTTCCTTATGTAAAGCCTCATTAAAGCTTTTGTGGAAAATGTTCCTAGAAATTGGGTTATCGAAAAATCAGACTCGGGTTGGACAACAGGGAAAGTTTTCTTCGAGTACATCTCAAATGACTTTAACTCATGACTGACAAAGAACGAATTAAGGCGACCTGTTTTGTTATTAATAGATAGACATAAATCACATATGGCTTTACTATTAAGTCAGTTTTGCAAACACCACGATATTATTTTAACCACAACACACATATTGCAGCCGGCAGACGTGAGTGTGTTCAAACCCATGAAAAAGGAATGGAAGAATACGGTTAAAAATTGGCAGAAACGCCCTGAAAATTCGAATCAAATAATCACAAAGATCAATTTTTGCAAAGAATTTGATGAAACACTGCAAAACACAAATGCAAAGTCATATTGTAAAAGGCTTCCGTAAATGCAAATTATGTCCTTTTAACCCTGATAGTGTAGACTACACAAAATGTGTTAAAAATTTCCTTGAAAAAATTTATGAACAAAAAACTGTTTCGGCAAATGCGTCAGAACAAACGTTAACCGTAAATGATTTTGATGCTGCTAGGTTAGTAATTGAATCAATTTCCAATTATTTGAAAAATTATAGTGTCAATGTAGATATTGTAATCAACGAAATTGACTTTCACAATCACTCTTTGAAAACGATTCCAATAAGATTCAACCATCCACTTCAACAACTCCTTCAGCAGATCAGGCTGTGAATATTACTGTAGGAGGTATTATTCCTATGGACCATTTAACTTTACTTCCCGTCAATATAATGGAAATAGAGGATGGTATGCTTTTGCAATTTGGGAATAATTCGTGGACAAGTAATGAAAACTCATTAGAAACCGTATCTCAAATCAACAACGCTGGGGATGAAGAAGTAATTGCATCATGATTTAACCAATCAAGGTGAAGTTCAATCCTACCCTATACTTTTTATCGCTTTTTTCTTAGCTGGCATGGGCTATAGGTATACGTCAATTTTTCATTTATCACTAGTAGGTACCGAAAAGTACTGCTTTTCGACCAGTTGTTCAAATAATGATACATTAATGTGTCTGAAAAGTGGTCAAATTAACTTTCTGACTTTTAAAAATCATAATCAAAAAATAATTAGCGTGTAATGTTTCTTTTTCGTCTCAATCCATTCTTCGCATTTCAAAAAACGCACTCACACCGACAGAATTTGTTTGATAGCATAAACTAACTATTTTATTAAGTGTTTAATGCAGAAAAACGGTTAAATGTCCGAAAACCGATTCGGTCACCCTAATTGAGGCATTTAATACTGTAACGAAAGGCAACAGTTCTTTATTATCAAACTGGTTATACACGCTTTTTCAACAACTCGTAGCTACAACGAAATTTTTTAAACGCTCTCAACAGTTTACCTCCAGCTAACCGCTAACGGTACAAATGTTAACTTCTAAAAACTACGATACTGTCTTCTTAATTATATTAATATCGAAGCACTACAATTAACTATCCAAGTACTAATTATTAATTTATATACGGAACACTATAATTAATTTATATAGAATAGGGCGAATTATATCAACAGTAATATATATATCAAATACGTGTCTATTACTTTATTTCACATCACGATTTTCAAAGGCTTAAGCTAGAACATATTGTAATCAAAGCTCCAATTAGAACAGAACAAACTAATGCTTATCACACATTCAAAACCTCTAGACTTTTATAAAACGTACCAGAAATATAGCGAGTATATAGCTATTTTTGAAATGAACGCTTCTTAGTTGACCTAATAGAGGTTAGGCGTATTAATTGTGTTTTGGAAATGTATATTGTTTGAAAATTAACTTTGAAATTTAATTATGTAGAGCATATATTGAAAATGCATATGGTTTGTATTTATCACCAAAAATGTTATGAAATTAAAGTAAGAAAATCTAGAAACGAGTTCCATAATTATCCATGAAAGATCTGTCAGTTTATAACTTAAATCACATATAAATGTGTATGTAATCTATTTAAGAAACAGCTTTGATAATATTTATATATTCTAGCATTGCACATTTTTATTAGTAGTGAGAACCCTCATCAAAGATCTTTGATCAGATAGGTCCATTGATGGCTAGTACATCAATTATAATTTATTGAAAAGCATTAAGTAATTTGCATTAAAAGGTTAACAATTATTTTATCCAAGTCAATAAATTTTTGTGTAAACAACTAAGATAAAGAAAGTATTAATGATCAGCACAGAGAACTTTAATAAATTATTAAAAATACAAAAAGGGAATCATTTCAGTAAGGGAGGGATTAATTCTATCTGTAAATAAATCAATGTGAAACATGAATAGTGACTGTAAATATTCTTAAATGTTAATAGACGAACCTTAAGCTTGCATGTTTATTTCTTAAAACACCCACGTTGATATTAGTGAATCAAAGTCAACTGATTTGCCTGTAGATATCCTCGGTTAGAATTGAATGCATTTGTTTGAAAGCACAAAAAGTGTTCTAATTGTTTTTTTTTATTATAATTATGATCACGCATTTATTACAGGTCCAGTAATAACACCACTAACGTAATACATATTGAAGTCTAAACTTTTGCATTAAAGGAAATATTTGAGGGTTTCCTGTGTTCTCCCTTAAATTATCTTAATTTGCTGAAATCAGACGCAGTGGCGCCATTTTAGTTTTGAGTCAAACAGGTCAGCGGTATTTTTGCTTCATATAGTTTAGACTCTCACCCTGCATGTTTCGTGCCTCTGCAGGAATAGACCCCGAGTTAGTCCACAAGAAACCTCTTTTTAGTGACCTTCAGTCACAGGAAGAAGCCAGTGTTTTTCAACCCAGGGTAACCGCCCATAGGGGAGAAAACAGTTGAAACTTAAGACAATCTGTAATTTCAAATGGACATCTACAAAGAACATTTGAATAACCTAAAAGTGCCAAAGTTACACTATGATAATATTAGTGTCTGGACAATTTTATTAATTATTTTATAATCGTTATTAGCCGTATACTTATTACACAAAATGTACATTAGATATAAGATTTAGGTAACAGAAGTGAAAGACAAAGAAACCACTAAAGATCACTTAGGGGCAATGCGTTTTTAAAAATTAAGTATCGCCCTCAATTTTCATCAAGTCGGGAGTAGTTACATATCCCCTATATTAATATGTATTTAAAATTAAACGTTATAATTATCTCTTAAATATAGCATGATACATTGTATAAAGGAATGTAACTTGAAATAAAGATATTGTATGATTAATAAGAAACAGCATAAAAGCAATATCTGCAGTTCCATAGAACGATGTGACACCGGAGGCTACGTGTTAAATGTAAGAAGCTCATCCAGTCAGTTAGTCTTCGAACTTTATAACTTTAAAATTGTTAAGTGTTCAAGCTACTCATCCTTAATTATTGATTAATTTAAATATTAACTTGTAATATTTTCAATTGCATTTACTTTGCGTTTGAAGAATATAAGCGTTCAAGTCCATTGTAAATGAAACAAGTCATTAAAAAATTAAAATTAATTTGATAGTTGTGTTTTTGAAAATAAACTTTTTAAAAAGAAGCTCCCAAGGGCTCAAAATCTATCTGGCGTTAACAAATAAAATTAGTGAAAAAGTTTAGATTTGTAGATTTCATAGTTATTTGGCGAAATATAACCGTTTCTTTTTTCTATATTTTACTCTGAGAATTTCACCTGTGAGCATTTATATTTCCACAAGTAACCCGATCTACTACAGTCCAGTAGGTAGATTTCTGCAAATTAAAGCGAACACTCCACAAATAATATTGCTGTAAAAGTGGGTTGTATATAACATTCCTGTCGACGTTTCAGATTATACGTTTATTAATCCCGCTACTCTTAGCTTTGTAGTATCTTCTGATATAATATGCATTTAATTTAAGAAGAGCTTGTTTGAAATGTTATATAGATGAGCATAATGGAACCTGCTTTTTGTATGCATAAGGAACTCATTCTGTCCAATACCCCTTGAACTCGTGTTTGCTCAATCCCCTACCCGTTTGTCTCTACTTATAAGGAACAACGGACGCACTAAGCGCACGACGACGACGGCGGCGATGACGAGGAGGATGACGGTACACGATACACAAAACCTTATTCATTTAATTCAACAACGTATTCGCTTTTACAAGACAAGACAAGAATTTTGTTTTTGAAGAGTTTCAAGAAAGTGCCGTATCTATCATCCCCTTTGTAGAACGTCGGTGTTTTACTAAATACCCAACGCGACTGCTAAATATTATTAAATTAAGAAGAAAAGGCGCCTTACTGAAGCGGAAACAGAAAGCGGGCGGGCTGGGCTACAAACTCAAAACTATGAGAGGAAAAGCAAAACGAATTAATAAGCGCGGAAAACTGCCGGTGCTGACGGATAAAAACAAACGTCTTTACGTAAATTGTTTGCTTGTCCCATCCGTCCATTTGCGCTCTCGTAAATACATTATTAACTCATATTATAAATTCCAACTTGAAAATTTACGCTTTTGTGTTGTAATAAATTTTCGTAGGTTTGGAATGATAAATTTCTAATATTTTCTATAAATTGGAACAAAAGCGCGTAGATGAGTTGGACTATTAAAAATAATTAACAGCAAAGAAGATCGGATAGAATTGTTTTTCTTTCAAACAATAGTTTTGCATGTCCTTTATATATGATTCGAAATTT
This sequence comes from Platerodrilus igneus, assembly GCA_036346225.1. Lineage (NCBI taxonomy): Eukaryota > Metazoa > Arthropoda > Insecta > Coleoptera > Lycidae > Platerodrilus > Platerodrilus igneus. Next base: position 193,100 of record JARFIW010001106.1, read on the forward strand.
TGACCTACTTCTCTCTTCTTGATAAGGTTAGTGTACGTCTGGAAAAACTAATTCAATGATTTGATCAATCACTAGTGTCTCAGATAAGGCTTCAGATAAAGAAATAATTTTCTCGTAAAAAAGCTGAACATCATGCGAAACACAAGAAACAGGACTGATTGGTTACAATCCAACAAATTGACGATACTAGTATTATCCAGGCGACAAAAGTAATCTTGCCACTTTAGTGAGATGATTTATTATTCGAGATACAAGTCACGGATGTTGAGACGAGGTAAGGATCGTGTTCCTTTTTCGTATGGCAATTCTACGATATATTGCTAGTGCCGGTACATAAGTGATAGCGTTTTGTTCTGTTTCTCAAAATGCAAAGATAACCAAAATAAAGCATGTTCCGCAAATCGTCTCGGTCGGTTTTCAAATGATATGATAATAAAAACGTTTCCAGATTCGTAACACAATTCACCAAAAAAAAAAATTCAAGTATGTCATTTTGTTTAATCTCATCATCATCATCATTTTGCTTTCGACCTTATTTAAGGTCGGTTTCACGCAGCTCTAACTTCTTTTCTATTCTGTGCTAATCTAAAAAGGTCTACATTCCTTTCATAACCTAAATTTCTAATAATTTGACTTATATAACTTGGTCTAGGTCTTCCTATACTCTTCTATCTTTTTCTTATCTACCTGGTTCTACATAGATATTAGTAACCTGATGGTTGTTAAAGAACTCCAGCATGTTTACATGATTCCCATTTATAAGGAAATGAAATATTACCTGGTTATCCCCTCCAAAAAAGGAAAAGTTAAATTATGTGTTGTTATCGTTTGATATTGTTCGATGGAGACGGCGTCTGTAAGCAAGTAGGCTGGGCTTAGTTCATTGTTTAATAAACATAAGAAAAGTCATCCAAAATAATAATAATAAAAGTGAAATTAAATGGTTTCAATTGATAAGATGGCTTCTGATGATTTCCTGGGGGCGATGGAGCCAGGAGTAAACTGTACGCACCATTTAGTGGGGTGTGTAGGTCTTCGGAAGGCTTCGACTTTCTTCGGGAAGCTTCGGATGTTACTTCAGAGGCCCCGTGTGAACTTAACAGTGAAGATTAAGACATATATACAGGTCGGCGAGGTCCAGACATCTTCGGTGGTGTTCGATCCTCGTCGGTAATCTTCGTGTGTTTAGTGGTGGGTAGCAATTACGTTAAAGCAATTATGAACTGAAAATTATATACACTTAAAAACTACTATTTACAAATATATATACAAAAGCAAAGGGTCAGAAGGTATTCGGCGTCTTCTGAAGTCTTCGGCGGCGTCGTGGGGTTGATGCTTCTACGGGGGTGCCGTCCCTGTGGTAGAGTTTGACGGGTGTAATCACAATAACGACGTCGGTGCAGTATGGAACGGAGCTGAGCGTTCGTACGTCCTTGTTAGTTGTGTGTTAATGAATTACGACGACGGCCTCCAGGTACGGCGGCGGATAGAGTAACGTTAAGGCAGGACGCAGGCTATGGTGAGCACTGAGTTAGGATTAAGCGTGCTATGGCGAGCGCCGCTTTTTGGAAAGGGTTTCACAGGCTATGATGAGCACTGCAGAGGAGCGGTGAACCCCAGGCTATGATGAGCACTAGGACTGATTTATGCAGAAATTGAATTCGTATTTATAGTCTTCAGGTCGCTATCCATCGTGTGTTGAAAAACGCTTATCAGAAAGTTAACCAATGAATTGCTTTGTTAGTTTTAGATTGTAAATTTTGATTATTCAAAATTTGAAAAATGTTGGTTTCCCAATTCTTAGTAAAAGTTGTTCTGTGCTCAGCACGTGTACTCTGATATAGTCAAACTTACGTTTCGCTGTCCGCTCAGTGCATTGCATGCGATCATGAGTGTAATAGTGTTGGTAAGACTTTAGCAGCGAATTGTTGCCAACATGTCAGACCGCAAACTAATTGTGAGTTATGTCATGGTGACATTTAGTTAACTGATTTTTATTTATTTTTTTTTGTTTTGTTTTAGAACTTACTTAAGATCGGTTGTAACGTATTTTTTTTCCTAGTTACACTTCGTTCTTTAATATAAAATAAAACAGCAATAATATAAAATATATAATTTATAAATTTCCGTTCAGTAAAAATAAATACATAAACATAGCATATAGACTCCTTTACCTTTGTGGTCTAAGATTCGTTACTAAGTTCCGTCGAGTTGTCAATTTGATCACTTTGCTATGAACGTTTGAAGGGACAAGCTGCGATAAGCGGCGTAGTAAAGTCAAGATGGTCGTGTATAAACACGTGGCCTGTAACACAGTCCGAAAAAAAGAAGATAATTGATTGAATTCTCGTGTCTGGAAGTTGAACCTAGCAACGTTAGCGTATGAAATTCTTGTATAAGTTCCACTTAGAGTAGTTCAGTTGATCCCTGCAGGCCTAAGGAGATGGAAGCTCCCCCTCATCATTAATACAGTTGGTATAAAATTATTTAAATAAATTTTATTAACATTTTCCCTATAGTGTAATATCAGATATGACAATATTTTATAAAATATGATATATGGTAATATCATGTTATGCAGTTTCATATAATTCAACATCATAAATAAGTAATATCGAATAAGCAAATCTTGGATCTAGAAAATTTGTTGGAGTACTAAATTTAATATGATGTAAAATCAAGCAGAAGTTAGTTTCGTTAAATAATGGTTGTATTCAGAAGAGTTTTTGCAATTCCAGTAATAATTTCGTAAGTATTCACGTGGTTTTTTATTTGTGCGTCGCAGAAAACCGATGATTATGGAATTTCCGACAGCTGATGTTATAGTGCAATTTCTTTCGTTTACAGCAGTATTTCTACACGTGAGTGTTTCTTAGAATTTAATCACTTTGAATATTAATTAAGTTGCAATAAGAAAATATTACATTGAACTTTTGTAACGTAAAAATCGTTTAAGGAAAGAAAGAATTAAATAACAAATTTATTGTTTGCCAGAATGTTTGCACATGCAGATAAAGTTTACTAAGCTAAAAAGTTGTGAGTGACATAAAAAACATAGATTCAGTTGTCCTATTTAGACCTCACATGTCATCTTACGTTAATTTAAAAATGTTTAAATATTTTGAGGTCATGAACTTTGATTTTTAGTCAACATGTAGAATTCGTCTAATAACTGTTAAGTAAAAGTAACTTTAGGTTGATACATACTAGTTTATCAACACTTAGGTAATTAAATTTCATTGTTAAGGTCGAAGTAGTACTACTATGGCTTGGAGAATATGTAATATGAATAATTAAGAAAACTCAAATCCTTACATTTAAATTATTAAGAAAGATCCATTCAGAGATCTTCATATTATTAAATACAAATCTTTATTAGTATATTTCTGTTCCATAAAAATTATTAATTGAAAATATTATAGTAATACGAATTGAAAATATTATAGTAAAACGAATCCAGAAATTTATTCAAATAGAATCTATTTTTTTGCATGACTTTTTATTATTTAAAATTCAAGTAAAAATTACAAGTCATCCCTGATCAGAAATTGTGTGTAATGAAAACAAATACCCTGGGTGTATACTTGTGAAACCTAAATTCTATTATTTTATTTTTGGTAAATAATTTTTTGGACACAAATGGTGTCCATGTTGTACTTTTGTTTGTTCACAGGTCAAGCCGAGACATCTGTATGACATATGGTGTTTGAGGTTTTAGTAAGTGTGTTTAAAAGAGTGAAATTCAGGTTTTATGGCTATGTTAGTGGTGTCGACATAAGGTTTCCGCATTCCCCTAATACAAGCACAGTTAAATTTTGTTGGTTGTTGTATTGAAAAATACGGTGGCGCTCATTATTTATATTTTTGGTCTTTTGACAACCCATGACCCAAGCTCATGATCGACCCAGAGCTAACACTCGACTAGCCGTTTATGTCTAAAGAGTTTTTCTTTTTCTCAAGCCATTTTCCATCCAACTTTACCTTGGGATTTCATTGATAATAAGAAATTCTCGACCTTGTGATATCAGGTTAGGGTTTAGGAAATATAAAGGTGTAATTTATTAGCTGATATTCACGAGGATAAATAAATTTAATAAAAACAAGTTAAATTTTTATTACACGGTTTAACGCAGCTCTAAATTCCTTTCTATTCTGAGCTAGTCTACAAACGTCTACATACCCTTCACAAACTAAATCTCTAATAATTTGACTAATATAGGTTTGTCTTGGTCTTGCTACTCTATTTTTATTTGGTAGTCTATACTCTAAGACCTTACTAAATAGTCCCTCATGTCTTAACTAGTGCCCTGTCATTCTATCTCTCCTGACCTTTAATTGTTTCCTCATACAGGGTTCTTCACCTATCCTTCTATAAACTTCCTCATTTGTTACTCTATCTGTCCAACTAATCTTTAACAATTTCCTATAACACCAAGTTTCAAAAGCTTCAATTTTTTCTTACCTACCTCTTTAATTGTCCAAGTCTCACTACCGTATAATAGAATGCTCCATACGTACGACTTTAAGAAACTTTTTCTATTTGTTACGTTTATTTCGACGTAATTAATAATAAATATGCTAGCGAATAATTTATCGAGTTAAATTCAATTTGGTTTGAAACATAGAGTTTATTATGCGATAAATTAAATAATTTACATCCTGTGTACAATAAATACGCTTTCTACAAATTTTCAGGTTGAGTTTATTTAGTTCGAAACAATAAATTTATGCTACAATTAAATAAACCAATGTCCTGTTTTAAGTATCTCGTTATACCGTGCGATAGCATATCATTACTTTCTCTGTAGTTTCACTCTAAACCTTCTTCGAAATAGTATATTGAACTATTCCGATATAACCCAGGTTTTCCAGTCAATCGCGCTTCGATAAGCGCAGATGCTTGCTTTTTGAAATCGTGTTACTTTAAACTCATTTTAAAGTTGGTCTCTGTAGCTTGTGCGTTGATGCACTTGAAAGAAAAAAAACTACTCGCTCTGTTATTTCAAAAGCAATGCACGCTTGTTGTTTCTTGTTCTACAAGAAAGCGATAGTTTACGTGTATTGTTAAGTTTTCCCGCGCTTACTCATTCTAATCCGATTTTCATGTTAGCTTTTTTTATCTGGGCGCCAAATGGGTCCTTTCGGTGTGTAGGCCAGACTGTTTCTTGCCATGGAGCAGCTTTTTCTTTCTTTGTGGGGACTCACTACTAAAATTACGATGACTGTTACGTCGCTGTGTTGACTCAACCCTCCACGGTAGGCAAAATAGGTACCGAACCCTCACAGGTATTTGACTTTCCTTTTGTATGCTCCAATGGAACAATCCTTATCCACGTTGGGTGCAGTCACGACATGAGAAACTTGACTCTATAGAACTTTTGTTTGTTGCTACGATTCGTGATTCTCGCTCTGCAGGTGCTTCGGGTTATACTTCGGTAGTGATTACTACAACGTTGCTGGTATTTAATGCGTTAATTTAACACTTATAATATTGAGAGAATCAGCCTTCACTATTTTTAATTTTATCATGTTGCTATTGATATTGAGAAAACCTACATTTAATATTTGCTATTACTACTGTAATTGCGAAAATTTTAAACATTAATTTTTTTTTGTTCAATGTTAGTTGCGAAATGCGTACTTCGAGGATCCACTACCAAATTTGACATTTACAACTTACTAAAATTTAATATTTTTTTATTTGTCTATGTGAATTAAGAAATTTTTTTGTTTTATTTATGTTTAGTTGTTAATAGATAAGCGTGGGCGATGCGCTTTAATTTTTTTGTGTGCTTAATTTTTATTTTTTTGGTATTTAGGTGAACCCCCCCACCCCCACTCTCCGCGTTTGATAGCTAGCCTGGTACTTACTTTTCTTCCGACTACGTCATTGCACGTAGCATATTATCTAAACTAGCTATTAGTAACTCTTTCTCTTTTAAAAACATTTTTCTAGCTTGCGCTATTCTAGCTACTATATCCCTTCTGCTACGTCCATCCTTTGTAATTATACTACCTAAATAGCAAAATTCATCTACCTCCTCTAACTCGGTATTACCTATTTTTAATTTTTGTTTAGAACTAGGCTGTAACTCACTTGTCATTATTTTTGTCTTTCCTGCGTTAATTCTCATACTATAGTTACTCTGTAGTATCTCATCCAAAATATTTAAAAACGCTTCCCAACTCTTTTCTAGACTGCTTTAATGGCCATATCATCTGCAAAACGTAACATGTCTATTTTCTGTCCCTGTGCAGTAATATCTATCTCTTTTATCTCTATAGCTAAGTTTAAAGCTTACTCAGTATAAACATTAAAATCAAGGGAGATAATATACAGCCCTGTCTAACACCATTTCTAATCTTAACTTCCTTATCTATTTCATCAAATCTAATTACCATGCTTTGGTTTTATATAGGCTGTAAATAATTTTTCTATCCCTATGAGAGATTCCTATTTTTGCAAAACCCTGAACATAACAATCCAATTAACCCTATCAAATGTTTTTTCTAAATCAACAAACGCGAAATGAGTCTTTTTATTTTAGTAGCCTTTTTTCGATAATTACCCTTATCATAAGTATCGGTTCTCTTGTCCCCCTATCTTTATGAAAACCATGTTGGTCTTCGCCTAAATAATTCTCAGTCAAAGCTTCCACTCTATTTTTAATTATTGTTAGTATTTTGGAAGCGTGGGAAGTGAAACTAACCGTTCTACAATGCTCACACCTATCAGCTCTTAACTTTTTTGGGATTGGGATAATAATATTTTTTTCGAAATCTAAAGGGACCTCACCTGTGTCATTTATTACAGTTTACTAGTTTATATAATCTGTCGAAAGTTTTCTGACTTGCATATTTTATTAATTCTGCGGGTATATCGTCTATTCCCGGCGCTTTATTTAGTTTAAGATCCCTAACAGCTCTATCAAATTCCTCTCTTAATATTGAGAACCCTATTTCTACATCCTCTTCTTGGTCGTTCCCTAACTGATCCATATCGTCTCCCTTATATAAATCTTCTAAATATATTTTCCATCTATCTGCTACCTCAACTTTATTTATTAGAAGCTCATTATTCTCATATTTAATACCATTATATTTTTTCCTATCTTCCTCGAAAAACATTTTAACTGCCCTGTAAGCCCTGTCTGTCTTACCTACTCTCAAATCATCTTGTATTCCCTTACAATTCTCCTCCATCCATTTACTTCTAGCTTTTCTATACTCATCTACTATCTTATTTCTAACTCTATTATATTTTTGCTTACTTTCACTATCCAATTCTCTGAAAGGTTTAAGCTTTTTCTAATCTCTGTTAAATCGAATATCCCTTTTTATTACCCAGGGTTTTCTCGCTTCTACTTTTTTCTTACCTATAGCCTGTGTTGCTGTATCATGTACAGCCTTTTTTATTTCTTTCCATGTATTTTCTACGTTCCCTCCTATAGCTATCTCTTTGATCTTATTATCTAATACTTGTTTATATTCCTCTTTTACCTCACTATCATTAAGCTTACCCCTGATAACTACGACACTTTTTAATATTTAACTTGGTTTCTAAATCTTTGTTTAACTAAAATATAATCTATTTGGTATCTAGCCCTATCACCTTGGCGCTTTCCAGGTATATCTTCTTCTAACATATTATTCGAATTACAGTTACTAAACTATGTTCCTGGAAAAACTCAACTAATCTTTCTCCTATATCATTTCGTCTACCATACCCAAATTTTCCTACTATTTTTCTCTCACTATCTTCTCTTATGACGCATTAAAATCGCCCATAACTATTAAATTCTCATCTCCCTTTACTTTTCTCACTATACTATTTATATCCTCGTATACCTTTTCTACTTCCTTATCCTCGTACTGAGTTGTTGGCATGTATACCTGTACTAAAGCAGTGTCCGTGGGTTTCGTACTCGATATAACCATAATTATTGTATCATTAAATTGTAAGTACTCTTTAACTGTACGTCCTAATCTTCTACCTAACACTATTCCTACCCCTGCCTGTCCATTAGTTGAAGAAGTTGTGATTATTCTATAATTATCTTTCCAAAAGTCATTACTATATGGCCATCTCACCTCACTAATACTTATAATGTCCAGCTTTCCTTTTCTCACTTCGACTAATAAATTCGTTAACTTATCCATTCTAAGCAATGACCTTACATTCCAAAGTCCCTATCACTAAATCGAACCGTTGTTTTAAATTCTTTCGATGACGAGCCCCAAGTACTCCCCCCTCGAAATCCGAATGAGGGGATATTTTACCTCCGGACAAGAATTTTGTGATCTCTCCAACATACATAGTTCGTGATTTAGGCCACGCATACCTTGGAAATATTGTGGTAGGTTCCCATATATTTCCACAACGCAGTTTTTAAAGATTTTAGTAAAAAACCGTATCTGTCACGGTCAATCCCCAACAACCTTGTAAATTATCGAAGATCGCACGAGACCAACCGACTCTCCTCCAATATCTTTTAGCCAGCAAGGCTACTGGCCCTTGCTGCGCCTTTTAATCGCCTTTTATGATAAGCAGGCTTACTATAGTAGTATTCGTTGTCCCCTACTATAGACAAAAAACATTAGACAATTAATACTCTCGAATCGTTACGAAAGGTTTCTTAAAAATAGTCAGCCGATAAATACGTTGTCATAAGTTGACAAAATTGTGTTTGGAAAACACTGATGAGAAACGTAACAACCAGGAAGTTGCTGCGTTTCATTTCGTACCTGCTAATTTTGCTGCCCCCTTGATTTAAAGACAATTTCAATTTCTACTTATTTAAATATACGGATTCGCTACGCTTTCATTATTTCGAGGTTGTAGTAGCTCAGTTAAACAACCAACTTTGCTAGTCCTTTTATTTAATTTACGAGTCCGAATTCGATATGTTATACTTTCTAGTTTTTTTTATCAAGGCACGTATTTCATAGTCAAGAATTAGCTGAATGTTGCTATTTTAAATACAATTGAAAATTTCTTTAGTTTTTGTTCAGTATATTGATCAGCGTTGGCTTCGCAATCATGTTTCCTACTAACACATTATTAAAAGTTTCTTTTAAAGTGTATTTCGGGTACTATTTAATAACTGTAAACCAAATCAGGCGGTTACAACAAAAAATCTTTAGTATATATGAAATGTGTTACGATACCATTAAAATACACGCCGTTTTTATCAATTTTTTTTTATATAATGCTTAAAAATGTTATAAAATATACTATGACAAAATTGGGATACAGTTAACATCCATTTCAAAAATTTGTTTTAGGTTTTAATATTAATACTTTTAGTTTAACGATTCTTTACTTTTGAAAAGGTTACCATACCCTTCACAGCCTGTGTCCTTAATTTCAAAACTACTACAAATATACCAATCCTTGTATAGAGCCCGTTCACTAAATTATTTCAGTTCGGCATTTGTGTCTATCACATTCAACTAGTCCTCTTGTGTGTAAGAAGGCTCATGTTGATAGGTCCTCAACCCGCTCATAATCAATAATTACTAAGAATGTAACAATATAGCAATACATCTTATACCGTGCTAGTCAAGCCCCTACAGTGTCTTTTGAACGGTTATGCTTATACTAATGAAATTCGGAGGATGAAAATAAACGGTGCATTTCGAACTAGTCATAACAGGTGACGTAATAATCATAAACGCCGTCACAGGGCCACTCTGGCCAATAATTTTAAATAGAACTTTATGGGAAGTGACTTCTTGTTTGAAAGGTATTAAAAATAGTTATTCAATTATACTAATTTTGTTTACATTTAGACTAAGTCCAATGGATAAAGTAAATAAATATTAAAATTATAGCTTAGCATTTAATTAATAAAGATTCTAAAATCCGCCTCAGGCTACTTGGCAAAAAGTTGACGTTTTTTAATTCTCTTGTTTTATAATTTTTGTAAAAGTGTTTTTGAATATTTAGTTTAATTATTGCTCAACGAGACGACAATGTAAACAACAATTGAAAATGGAAAAAAATGTTCTAAATACTTAAAAAGATTGGAGTTTTAGGGATAGACGGATAGAACATAGCCGATACAAAGAACAAACAGCTCTAATAGAATTAGAGCAGAAATATGGAGAAGTAGATATTAGGAAAGGGGTGAGACAGGGATGTGCAGTAGCCCCACTAATTTTTAACTTGTACATAGAAGAGGCAATAAATACTGTCAAATGCAGGAAGACATTTGGAATTATTATGCATAGCCAAAAGATTGATATTTTTAGATTTGCAGATAATATAATTCGCATCTATCAAGGAAGAGTTATAATCTGCTTTTAATGAAATGGAAACAATTTGAACAGAGATGCGGTATGAAAATTAACATAAATAAAGTTAAAGTACTAGTATCTAAAAGAGGGAAAAATAAATAAAAAACTAGAACCCAAATAGGAAACGAGAACTTACAAAAGGATAAGAATCTCTGCTACCTAGGAAGCCAAATAACACAAGACAGGAAAAGCGCAAAAGATATAAAACAATGATTAGCACAAGATCGTGCTACATTTAACAAGAAAAAGCAATTACTGTGTTCAAAGACGACAAACATATAAACAAGGGAAAGATTGCTGAAGGCATATGTGTGAAGCACAGCACTGAACTGCTGTGGAACTAGGACAGTAGGAGAAGCGGTCAGAAAAAAGATACAAGAAGCCTTTGAAATGTGGTGCTACAGTAGTACGGTGAAGATATCATAGACAGACAAAGTTAAGAACAAAAAGGTACTAGAAATGGTAGGAGAAGAACGAAAAATGTAGAGCACAGTAAAAAATAGGAGAGATAGGATAATACACAAACTAAGGCAAAACATCGTTATACTTCGTCCAAGCACGGAATATATTAGAAGCAGAGGCATGAAAAAAGAGAGGTAGAGGTAGACCTAGGTTACACTATTCCACACAAATAGCAAATATGTAGGCTGTGGGAATTTCAGGGAAATGTGCAGGCTAGCTCAGAATAAAAATAAATGGAGGTACGTGTCCAACCTCTTCCAAGACGAAAAAAGATAATTGTACTTAAACCTGACGATTATAATAAGCAACTACAAATGTTGGTTTTGCAATATTCTTAACTAATATTAATTGTCTGAAAGGATTTACTGGAACACTATTAATTCGGCAAATGTCTATGTTGGGGGATCTTTGTAGCCTCAGGCTGTTTAACCCCCATCACATACCACTGAATATCGGTGAAATAGGGCATATATTCAGCAAGCAATAGGAGGTGAACCAAGCTCTAGCCTGTTGGAATGTCAGGATCCAACCCGTTCCAAGACGGAACACCTAGACGAAAAAATAATTGAACTTGAACCTGATGATTATTATAAACAAATACAAGTGCTGGTTGTGCAATATTTTCAATTAATTTTGATTGTGCGAAAGGATTTATTGGAAAACTATTAATTCGGCAAATGTTCGTGTTGGCAGATCTTGGTAGCCACAGGCAGGCTTAACCCCCTTCACATATCCTACATTTGATTTTCCAATGCTCCATCCAAAAGTACTACATTGACCAGGAAGCGATTTTTTTCTACCTGGAAATTTTTTTGAATTTTGCCGAAACCTTGCTGTTGCCAGCAAGGTGGTGATCTTTAACGTGCGTAACAACACTCACACACGGGACCTCCATTCTACCTCTTATTCAAACGAGGGCGTATTTTTGTGAAAAATATTCGCCTAACATTTTTCAAGCGGACCGTGTCGGGATTTGAACCCGGGACCTTGGGCATAGTAGTCACACGCATACCAACTTTGCCACGGAGCTACCCCCCTTCACATACCGTACATTTACATTTCCAATGCTCCACCCGAAGGTACTACATTTGCCTGGAAATTTAGAATTTTGCAGAACCCTTGCCGTTCCAGGCAAGGTAGGGATCTTTAACGTGCGTGAAAACACTCACACACAGGACCTCCATTTAACCTCTCATCCGAACGAGGGCATAATTTTTGTGAAAAATGCTCACCTGCCATTTTTCAAACAGTCGACCGTGTCGGAATTCGAATCCAGGACCTTGGGATCCGTAGTCTTACGCCCCCTTCACATACCGTGCATTTATATTTCCAATGCTCCACCAGAAGGTACTACATTGGCCAGGATGCGAGTTTTTTGTTGCCTGGAAATTCTAGAATTTTGCCGAACCCTTGCCGTTCCAGGCAAGGTAGGGATCTTTAACGTGCGTGACAACACTCACACACGGGACCTCCATTTAACCTCTCATCCGAACGAGGGCGTAATTTTGTGAAAATGCTCACCTGTCATTTTTCAAGTAGTCGGCCGTGTCGGGATTTGAACCCAGGACCTTGGGATCCGTAGTCTTACGCTTACTACATTGATCCACGGCGACGCCCCTCTTCACATACCACTGAATATCGGTGAAATAGGGTATATATTTACAATCAATTGAAGGGGAACCGAACTGTATCTAACAAGAGAGAGCAACGGCTGTGTTCAAAGATAACCAACATAGGAACAAGGAAAAAAAGTTGTTGACAGCATATGTGTAGAGAACAGCACTGTACGCGTATGAAATAGGGACAGTAGTTGCAGCAGACAGGAAAAAGAAGAAGCCTTTTGGAATGTTATGCTTAAGATGTATTGTAGCAACCTTTTTTGTTTGTTGGTGATGAGTCGGACACACCAATGCTATGATTATGACGTTGGGCGTCAGTAAAATGATTTTTATTTGATAAGACTTTATTCTTAAAGTTATCACTTCCAATGGACTCACGAGCTTCACAAGGGTGAGCAATGAGAATAGGAGTGGATATAAAGTAAACTCAACTATAAATAGGAATCGAAGAGGGGGAAGATTGAGCGCCACCGCATCGATGTGGACGATAAATATCTAAAGTATCCTGTGAGAAGATGGAGAAACGCACAGGCTATAATGACTATCTAAAAGAATATACAAGTTTAATAAAACAACATTTCTGGAACCCCTCGGTAGTAGCTACTTCAACTCATGTTGCGATGATCCTGAAAGAAAATGGTACACAATAAATTTTAATCTAGGGACACAATTTGCGTCTTACAAAAGAAATACAACAATACTCATAAGTTAAACAGCATGAGATTATCACTCTAAAAGTGTTACACCTAAAAATGGGTTTAAAAAAAATCATTTTCTTCACTTCTATAACATAACTCTGCTTAGACGTCTCTCAAGTTTCATTATTCAAATTTTATTTTTTCGAGGGATAACGTCATTAAATTAAATACTCAGAAATAAAAGACTTAGTGCTTTGAACCAAAAATATAATTTAAAGTAATTCTTTTCTTTCTCTCCAGTGTATGTTAACAAAATCTCAAGTATATCATTCAAAAGTAAAATCAGTTTTTTATATGAAATAAGGATTCATAACTTTCCTCTTTAAATAATGAAATTTTGATATTTAGAACTATTTTCGAGAACAAAAAAAATTTTATAACCCCAATTGACAGATCTGTTAGATTGGTTCACAATAAGTTTCAAATAAATCTCACACGTAATATATGTTACAGAAAAAGTATTCGAAATCAGATAGATTAAATAAATTAGTATAATTTAGTTTGGCATGGTACAGGAATAACACAGTAAATCTACTAATTATCAGACATAGTATAAATAGATATGTTTTGTTAGAATTGGACTTTATAGACATTTTTATAAAGGCCACATACATGCCTCACATGTATCCCTAAATATTTCAATTTACATCTACGGAACAAGGTCTCCCTTTCTTTTTTATTAGACTTTAATTTCGACACCAAACAAGAAAATGAATTTGATATACAACTATTGGAACATGATTATTCTTACAATCTTTTATACTAAATCGTAAATGCAAAATTTATAATTTCACTAAATGCAATATCTCAAACAACTTTATGAGCATTTTTAAAAGTTCATAATCTTGATTTTAGAGCTTTAACCATAACCACACAAACGAATTGAAGCACTTACCGGAAATGGATTCCTGTATTCATCAGGATTGTAAATACCTGAATTTCGTACATATCATAAAAACTCTAACTCCATATAAAAATTCACAACCAAAAGCTTACGTTATGTTTTTCTTTTAAATAAACACTATATGGGCGACCTCCAATTCTTCTTATTACTAAAGTTTATTCGTAATCCACCAATGCGCGTTAATGGATTTCGATGGCCGGTGACCACGTTGTCGCCTTACTCTCTGTTCCGGTCGCCTGGATGGAATCCGAGAAAACTTCCCATCCCGGGCCCCTCTAGAACAACCGTGAACCCACCGGCAACCTAAATGGCTATTCTGAGACGCCAGCTGACACGTAAACGTGCCAACATCCTCTTCTGCTCTTAACAACTGCTGTACTCGAGCAAAATAGGAGTTCCCTTTTCGATACTATCAATCTAAAAGAACAGTCGATCTGTCAGAAGCGTCACTTCGTGACACACTGCGCAAGCGCTATATTAACCCAGTAATCCTTCAAGGTGGATGCAGACCGCCTACGAATTAGGCAACACAAGTGACTGGCTTATAAAATATTTTTAAGACGTCTTGTTCTTAGGACAATTTAAAAATATTTGTTATAATTGAATAAATTCTTACGGTAAATCCAAAGCGAATTAAATGGTAATAACATACACTTCTATTATGAAATCGTTTATTCTGAGGTTATTATGCAAAACAAAAGGATCAGATACCACAGAATTGTAACAAAGAGAAACGACTTTAAAATTCAATACCATAGAACTTACATTTGTTACAGTATGATGATAATGTCATGGACAAACAAACTTAATAACAGAGGTTGTTGAAATACTAGGAGAATAAAGATATCTGTAGAAAACAAAAAAAAATAATAGGAGAAATAGAAGGCATTTTTGGGGAATAGTGCGGGCTGTATTACAAGCAGATATAGGAAAAGAAGGAGGTAGATGTAGATCTAGATCAGACTAATGCACCCAGATAGTGAAAGATGCAAATTGTGCAAACTTCAGGGAAATGTGTATGTTAGTTCACAATAGGAAACAACGGAGGTACGCGTCTAACCAGTTCCAGGACTGAAGACTTAATGATAATGATGATGACGAGACGTTTAAGTATCAACATAGGCAAAATGGTACGTATTGTAACAGATAAAGTTGCAGGTATCTTAATAATTGATGAATGTAGAAACACTTTTCGTACAAGTGAGTCTCTTTTATTAGAGGTACCCGAATGCCCTATATCGAGAACTTATTTGAGGGAGCTTCTTCAGCAGTTTGAAACAGCAGGTAGTGTTCAAGATGCCAAACGATCTGGTCGACCAGCAATTAGTGATGACAAAAAATTGACATAATTGCAGAAATAGTATTAAACCGTATTTATTCTATAGCCCAAGTTGGGTATATCTATGAAGTCAGTCAAAGAACAGTACATAGGGAGTTCGCTAAACACATACTTCATCCATACAAATTTAAAATGGCGCACAACTTTCAGATGAAGACCCCGATGGAAGACTAAAATTCTGTGCGAATATGTCTAATCAAATTTACTAACACCAGGACTACATAAAATCAATTTGTTTTAGTAAAGAACGTACTTTCTTACTCAATGGAAATGTTAACACATAAGACCACACATCTTTCGTGAAAAACATACTCAATTTCTAGAAAAAGTAAATGTTTGGTCACCAGACTGACACCATTATGTTTTTTTCTGTGGGAGTACTTGAAATCTAAGGTTTACACTACAGCAGCTTACAGTATACTGACATTTTGAAAAATGTAGGGCAATTTCCGCTGACACATTTGAACGAGCCGACAAGAGTTTAGCAATAGAATGCATTACTGTCAAGAATTGGGAGGAGCACATTATAAACACTATAAGAATTGGTTCTTGAATTTTTATTAATTAAATTCCAAACCCTAATTTTAGTATTTATTTAAATTATCCATTAAAATCAGCCTATACCTAAACAAAATCAGTATATCTAAATAGGTATTTTTAATACCTCTCAAACGAGATCTCACTTGCCATAACGTCCTATTTAAAATTATTGGTCACAGAGACCATGTGACGTCATTTATGACCATTACGTCACCTGTTACGACTAGTTAAAAAGCCTACATCCGTTAATTTTCAACCTCCGAATTTAATTAGTCTAAATATAACCGTTTAAAAGATACGAGCGAGAGGGTAGGGGACTTTTGACTGGTATAGTATAAACAATTAAGATACACATACAACTCTCACATTAGCCCAGTAAAATGATAATACTGACTGGACTCAAACTTCGTAAACAGGCTTCTTTTAGAGTACTATTTAACATATTAAATGTCCCCATGTCTAGACGCCCCGTTGCGGACAGGAGAGGGTCCAAAAAGTCCAAAAAATCAGTTTTTCACAAATAACTCAGAAAATATCAACTTAACGGAAATTTATGTAGATATCAAAATTGTAGCTTACAAAAATCCGCATAATCTCGTTGTTATTCAGGTCTGTACTGTCAAATGGAGCAGGGATATAATTTTTTTAAGTATCGGTAGTTTTGCGACGCAATAAAAACGCATACGCGTGTCGCGCATTTTTCACTAATATCACGAAAATGGACTCTCGAATCGAAAAATATTTTAAATAGAAGTTGTAGAGAATCTAATTACGAACAATTTCGTTGTTTATTCATCTCTGTACGGTCCAAATTCACCGAGTTATTAATTAAAAGACAATTTTTTTCTATGTTAATAGTGGATGTTTTGCATGTAAAAATCAGTATTAACTCTGAAAGTATAGGTCGTACACATATAGTATGAATAATAAAAGTAGAAGAGAATAAAATTTGGAACATGTTGATGTATGCATGAATCCATTTTGGTAAAGATAGCTTGAAGTTAAGAGCAAAAAACGTGAAAAAATGTCATTTTTGAGTGCATTTTGGAAACTAAGTTTTTCTGATCGGTTGAAGGCAGTAACGTTATATATTTTTCTTGAAGATATTTTAATTATCTTTAAAATGAGATGTCGTAGAGCTTTTTTCATTGAAAAGTTGACGAGTTACAGGTGTTTACATATTTAAAAAAAAAATCAATTTTGTTAAATTAACATTTTAATCCAAAAATATGTGGATAATAATTTTTCAAAAATTTATTTTATCTTGTTTTCACTACTTCATATATATATATATATATATATATATATATATATATATATATATGAACGTGTTGGAGTAGTATAAGTCCCTCGTAAAGTATGTTTTATTTAAAAAAAGTTTATAAGTATTACTGTATTTTTGATAAATTATGGAAAAATTGCATTAGCATTCGTTTATTGTATCTGCGTCATCTACAGTATTTATTCATGCCGAATGCCGTAAAAATTATACCCGCAGAAGCAGCATAAATTTTTCATTAAAACGACAAAGTTCAAGTGAAGCTTCAACATCTGGCACGAAGAAAACGAGATCTTCAGATTCGTTCGACTTTGCAAGAAATTGTTTGTTCTGTAATGACGACGTAATCGACGAGGCATTTTATGCGGAGCAAGAGCAAACTACGCTCCGAAATGAATTATGGCGAATAATACGTACGGTACGAAGTAATCAAAACATACTCTCAGAAGCGTAACGATCAACTAGGCCAACAGGTGCTTGAAGCTTGAACGCTTAGCATCAACTACACATGTAGTGGAAAGTGGTGTTATACACCACCTAGATTGCCAAACAAATCTTTCCAGTGGATACCGAAGTCAAACAAAGTGGCAAAACCACCATCAAACAATGTTGCATCAGCATTACAAACTATTTTTCATTACATACACCAATCAGAAGAATGTCAATTTTCCGCGGAACAACTTTATAAAGTTATAGGGAAGCAGGATACGACGCACCATCGTGGAAGACGTTACAGCACGAACTGTCAGAAGAATTTGGGACTGAAATAACTATAACGCATGTTTCAAAGAAAATTCCATGGATTGTTTTACAAAAGTCGCGCATGATATAATTAGCACGTCATGGTATGAAGAACGGCTGTTATATGAGAGCAGTGAAAATATTAGAATAGTACAAAAAGCTGCTGAAATTATAAGAGCCGACATTCGTCGTCAGTATTGCGACATAACATCAAATACAGCAAGTACGCAGTTTTGGAATGTCAGTCGACACTTGTATACCAGTATTTTTGACTAACTTACTGGAGCATATTGTGATGAAAGATAAAAAGTATCCAGAATGTTATAAAAAAAAATGCACCGCAATTGCTCATTCCATAATATCTGCTGTTAAGACCTAACACTTTTATATCACTTTTCAACTGGGCATCGCTTCATATCTGTATAAAAAAATTGTTTGCAAAACAATAATTAACATTTTATCTAAACTTGGTCTTTGTGCCTCTTACCATGATGTAAGAGTATTAGAATCATCAGTTTTACAAGCAAGCAAGTACGAAATCCGACCAAACACGTACTGTCAGTTTGTATTCGATAATACAGATTTTAATGTCGGTACAATCGACGGCCTGCATACGTTTCATAGTATGGGCGGCATACAGTGCGTTACTCCATTTTCCGGTATAATCAACTGTTCTGATCGGATAGTGAAGCATCCAATTTTAAATAAATTTGACCATTTGAAGAAAAGTGGCGTTTTGCAATTGTAAATCTTCGATCAGACAACAAATGCTGGATTGAAATCAATAGCTCTGCAAGATTTGAGAAGACGTAGCTGACGGCATTAAGTGGACCGGTAGCATCTTAATTCCAACGGTGGCGGATACTTTGTAGATGGTAGCAAAGTATTCTGACATACCTAATATTCCTGGATGGAGAGGTTTTCACGAACAAATTACCGAAGTGCAGAGATTACAAAGGTAATATTTTTGCCTTTTGTCAATTCTGCACCCAGCGATTACAGCACAATCTATACATTGCTACAGATGGCTGTCGAAAAAGCAAAAAAGTCCAATTGAAAACGATATTTGTCACGTTCGACCAGCCATTGTACATGAAGGCGAAGGATATAGTACCTTGTTCTGATAAAAACTCCATTTTAGATAACATCGTTATACGACTAGGTGAATTTCACACTTTTATCTTTTTTGGGATGTATAGGCTATATAATGGCAGACAATGGTTTTCACAAATTTTCAGTCTTATCTACGCTCCGAATTTGGCTGACACATTACTTATGCGCGAGTAATACGAGGGCATTTGCTTGTTCAATTAGCACTGTCGAATATAACTCTGGAAAAATTGCCGATGACTTATCAAGAAAGTGAAACAGTGTATTCGTTGCTGCAGCATTTTCAAAGTCCTCCAATGAAGAATGAAATAAATGAAAACTCTGTTTTAAAAGACTTTTCTGTAAAACTTGAAAGTGAACTTAAGATGGAAAGTAATGGGCCCACTGCTCGATGATGGGTTCAATATTTTCATATGGTGACGATACTCAAGTTATTTATTGAGTCAGAGAGAGAAGGAAACTGGACGAACCATTTGTTGGCTGTTCGGCATATGCTCCCGTACTTCCATTCTAGCGGGCATTTTTCTTATACTAAATCATGTCATATCTATTTACAACATATGACTGATTTGGAGAAAAATGGATGTCAACGAATAAGCTGAATTTACGAAAGGTGCAAAATTTACATTCCGAAGAAATGAAAAATTTTGGTCAAAAACGTGGTCTGATCAAATGATCGAACAGACGCTAAACAAAGATTTTAAGACCCCAGAGGCCGCATTTGGCAGATGCATCACGGATTGTTCTTTGACGTCATTCCCCGTGACAATGCCGATTTTGTATAATATTTGTGAAGCTGTGGAGATGTACAGCGAAACCCAGTTTTCATCGAGTGAGCAGCACGTCGAAACTCGCGATAGCCGAATCGAGCGAGTCAGTAAAGGCGTTCAAAACTTATCAAGTGGCTGCGTATTCACAATCCCTTTCCAGTCACTGATGCAATTTTGCCATTGAGTACTGGAGTACAGGGAAAGAAATCGTCGATAAACTGTTTTCGAGCACGTAAAATTGACGAACTTTTCATTGAAGAAGTGCAGAACAAGCCATTGAAAGATGTGATAATGAAGCGTAACAACAGAGTTTTATCGTTAGCTTCGATAAATTGTTCTGTTAAAAGTGCACAACGATCAAGTAACCGTGGATCCATTGATGCTGTTTCATCGAATTACAGTCGCAAAAAATCTGAAGAGGATTTACAAGAATTTTTAAAGTACGAGTTAGCTCCGTAACTATTTTCACTATTTTGCGAAAATGATATGCGCAAAAACGCAAAATCTACGTTAATGAAAGTGTTTCAAGAATCAAGCGATAAATTTCCAGACGTTGATCACCTGCATGTCATAGACGTAGGTTTCCTGTTGCATCGTGTTGTGTGGACTATCAACACAACGTACAAAAATCTTTGTGCTATGTATGTTAATCATGTTAAACAGTATAAAGGAAAACACTGCATCATAGTTTTCGATGGCTACGATGATATTTCCAATAGCACAAAAAGAATTGAACAAGTAAGAAGATATGGAAAACTCGTTTGCCTTAAATAATGTTTCAACATCATATGATTGAAACAACTGCTCAAGATACATTTCTACGTCACAACGGTAATAAATCGAGACTAATAGCTCTGCTTAAAAAGTCGTTTGAAAGGACAGATTTCGTGTAGAACAAGCGACCAGCGACGCCGACGTTCTTATCGTCTAAACTGCGATAAAATCTTCAGAAATGCACTCCACCATAGTGGTAGGAGAAAATACGGATCTTCTTGTGCTGCTGACTGCATTGACGTCATCTGATAGAAATATATATTTTTTGATGCCAGGCAGATCATCGTTTGAAACAAATCTTCTCTTCACAGCAATTAAAAAGCAATCAAAATCTGCAAGCTTCAACTTTAGTAGCTCATGCCTTCAGCGGATGTAATACGAGGTCTGCGATTTTTCAAAAAGACAAAATTGCGGTTTTTAATTTATTTCAAAAAGAAAAATTGCAAACAATCGTCGATATTTTCACGCCTGAAAAAACCAGTGCTACGGACGTAAAGAACGCAGGGGAATTATTATTTCTGTATTCAGTGACTAAGAAGACATTGCGTTTGCCTGCACTGCCGTCAACGTCAAATGCTGCTGCCCAGCACTCGTTTACAACTTACCATCAAATTCAAACGTGGCTGGGCAACAGGAAAAATCCGCAATCATGGGGCTGGAAAAAATTGATGGGTGCCTTCAACCTGTTCTCAGAACTGATCCTCCTGCACCCAAGGAGTTTGTTAAATTAATAGCATGTAAATGCAAATCGAATTGCACCGGGTCATGTGGCTGCAAAAAGGCAGGGTTAAGATGTTCTAACCTCTGTGCAATCAGAACGACTGTCTAAATATGTTCGTAACTGACAAAATGAGCGATTCCGAATCGGAGGAAAATTATTCAAATAGTGCAAATGAAGAAGAAGAAGAAGACTAACAACTAATTTCGTAATTACATTCTATAAAACTTTTATTTCGAACATTTTTCAATTCGAGAGTTCATTTTAGACTATATATGTACTACCTATACTTTAAGAATTAATGCTGATTTTAACATGTAAAACATCCATTATCAACATAAAAAAAGCCTTTTAATTGTCGGCGAATTTGGGTCGTACGGAAATAATACAAAACGAAATTGTTCACGTAATTCAGATCTTTAGCATACAACTTCAACTTTAAAACATTTCTCGATATCGAGAGTCCATTTCGACGATACTAGCGAAAATGCGCGACAGCGCGTAACGCAATTTTGTTGCGACACACAACTACCAGTGTTTAAAAGTTATATCGCATCTACCATTTGCACGCCATGCACAGTTACTTGAATCAAAAAGTAGAGGACAAATCAGTGAACCCAGGCCTCATTTGCTCCAGAATCCCTCATTTGCTCCCTCATCTGGACCAAATTTACATGTAAATTCGCACTTAAAGTCTTATTTTAGATGAATCTCCTCCTGACTCCTCCTTGCTCTCCTCCTTGCTCGGACACCCCACAACCATTTTGATTACATCACACCCGCATTCTTTCCACCAGAGATAAATCTTCTCCACATTTCCACCCACGAGATAAACCTATCTTGTTTGGTATCAATTAATATTAGAATTTCTCTTAGCTACCCGAATCTCTAGGAATTTTTAGATTGCATCATCCCCAAGGAGCTACCCCATTTAAGATTTCTTACCTGTAGCAACTTTTAAGCGTTCTTATAAATTTTTTAGTCATGCGATACATCTTGTTAGTCTAAAATTTTATTAGAATCCAAATCTGTAAACAGATTTGAAATCGGACCACGCCCTGCAAAGTTATACCCTTTAAAGTCCTGATCTTCTAATTTTGCTATTTGCTCTATAAGCAAACCTAACAAATAGTTTTCTTCGTTAACCAATGCATCTTTCGAGATAAACCTATCTTGTTTGGTATCAATTAATATTAGAATTTTCTCAGCTACCCGAATCTCTAAGAATTTTTAGATTGCATCATCCCCAGGAGCTACCCTAATTTTAAGATTTCTTACCGTTGCGATTTTCGACCGTCCTTAAACATTTTTTACATGCGATACATTAAATTAGTCTAAATTTTATGAGAATCCGAATCTCTAAACAGATTTAAAATCGGACCACGCCCTGCAAAGTTACACATATACCCTCTGCGAGATAAATCTTTCTCCACATTTCCACCCACGAGATAAATACCTTGTTTGGTATCAATTAATATTAGAATTTTTAGCTACCCAAATTTTAAATTTTCACATAGCACCATCCCCAAGGAGCTACCCCATTTTAAGATTTTTTCGGCAGCGATTTTGAGCGTTCTTATAAATTTTTTTATACATGCGATGCATCTTGTTAGTCTAGAATTTTATGTAAAATCCGAATCTGTAAATAGATTTAAAATCGAACGACCCTTACCATTTACACACCCTTTAAATTATAAATTTCCTGCGGCTTATACATAAAGAAAATCTAAAACCATTCTTAAAACTTTTTATTACAAACAATTTTACTAATACAGTTTAAATTTGTAAACCACATTTCTAAATACATATTCACAATTTTTATTTTTAACCTAGAACTTGTCATATCGGGTCATACTTATTAATATTTATTTCTAAATAGAGCACCTTTTCCAAAGACCAACCGGACCCGCATGTTTCAAATTCCTCTGATTTTGTTCGATGGTTTCGCTTAAGACCTCGTACATATTTTCCAGATTACTAGAAGACGTTATAACACATTTTTTGTGTTAAAGGATTTCACATCGGTAGTCTCTTCCCCATTTTGTGTAAACGCCGTAGAGTTCGCAGTAGACTTTTACTGCTGTATGTTGTATTCTTTTTCATTTATTAATCGAATAAATCGCTCTTTCTGCTTCCAAAGAAACTCAGGCACTCCATCGTCGACACTGGCGTTCTTTATGCGATAGCTAGCCATACGGTTGTTAAACGCAGTGCTAACCATTTCTACACCATCGTCGCTAGTAGCGGTAACTGATGCATTTTATGTCTGTTGCTTCCTTAAATGTGCGGCATACGTAGCTTTTCCATTTCGAAATCGCATACTTTACACATAATTCGTGGTTGTTTCGTACAAGTCCTTTAACAGCTGGCGGAGCTGAACGTTTAAGGCTTAATGACATACCGTGCTGTTTTTCCTTGTGTCGCAGTAAGTTGTCCATTCTCGTAAAAGCGAAACCGCAAGTCCCACAGTTTAAGTACTTTGCTGCGGACGGCAACCCTTGGACGATGTTGCACCACGACATTTGTTCTGGTGCCGTTTGAGAGCATTTTCCAGGTATAGGAAGCACCGCAAAGGTTGCCTTAAAAACGTTTGCAGATACCATTTTAGTACAAAACAAAATCCGCACTATAAGACTTGACTTGTAAGCGAACTAACATAACTAAAGAGTTTATTCTTGCGCACCTGCTTTATGTACCCTATAGAATGCAAACCGAAGGTTTCCGAAGAACCGAACGAAGTTGAGGATTCAGCGAGAACTAAATGACGTCATAATCCTCGCAGCTCGTCCAATACATTTAGCGCCAATGATGCACCTGGTTCGCTTTTGTCCATGGTGCGAATCCGTTAGTAAAACATCGAAAACGTCTTCCATGTTATACGGATCGCGTGCATATTAAAAATCCAAAGGGTGGTAGCACACGCACACAAATTGTGTGCAAGTCGTGCTGTAGAAGATGCAGTGCTACTATAACCAAAAACACTTTAAACCATTACTAAGAAAATACCAACTTGTTGTCTACAGGATACTTACAACAATTTAATTTTAAATAACTACGTCATACTTTAGGAAATGTAGCGAATATTTTCCAAATGAATCACCAAGCGAAAGTATATGCTTACGTATTAAAATTACCCATTAATTTCCATTTTACGACCTGGTTAATTCAAGTCAAATTTAATTGGCCGTTCGAGCTTCCGTAAATAAATTTTATCAACAATGCGTTATTAATACACTGCCCTTCGCCCTACTGCTATTCTTGAATTGCTAGACAAGTCACTCTCCTTTTTCTGTTAGCACCACCGACAAAGCACCATTTTTCTAAACACACCGCCTTTCGTATATAAATTTTGTATGTAGGCTTTTCATTGACACTGCGGTGCCGCAAGATTTCTAACCGGAAGTCTGATTCTCCAATAGAAATTAAGCTGTGCCTAGCAATTTCCATTCCCTCGTAAAGGTAAAACGTCAATCACCATTACTTCGACCCTCCTGTTCTATCAAAGCAGCATTTAAAGACAATGGAGATTTTAAACCTCCGAGGGATCTTTAATCGTGCAATTACAATCCGACAGCAAATAACATATTTTGCACAACGATAATACAGCTCCCACTTCTCCGCTACTGCTATTCTTGTAGTTGCTTGAAAATCAGTCGCCCTTTTTAAGTAGACCGTGAAAACATTCCATACTTTCTTATAAGCGTAGCATCGACTTTTTCGAATTAAATTTGTTTAGTGTAGGCCTTTACACTTTCTTATAAAATTAATACAATTTTAACCACTTTCAGTATTTAGAGACCACCATCACCGCCCGTTCTTTTTATCCATCATGTACACAACCTGACGTACATTTCCTCTATTTGTTAAACAAACACCGGATCGCCTGGGAGTAAACAGATGTTTGTGGATTGACAAATTGTAACCATCTACATCAAGCTATTTTATTTAGTCCACGAAAACTACTATTTTCTAAACCAAATTAATAATCGTCTTTATAGGTTCCACATTTCTACCTTACCCAATGACTGGTGCTACGTACATGGAAACTTTAATTTCTTATTGGAGAATTCTTATTCTCCCGCACTGCTGCGTAGTTCATGCCCACCTTTTGAGTATATGCTCGTTATAGGTTGTAAGACCCTCGGTTTTACTTAACTACAATTCGTGAACCCCTTTAATCTTTTTAATCGTATCTTTCTCGCCTACAATACAGTAGGACTTAACATTACTACCAACAAATTCTAATACTGGACCCCCATTAAATACGTCTTTAATTTTCCTACAACTTTTTGTTGACAAGTGTTATATTTATTTATTATACGCGGGTAGTCACTCTTTTAAGATAAATATATTTTGCTAGGTATCAACTAATATTAAATTTTCTAGGGACCCCAAATCTGTAAATAGATTTTAAATAGGACCACCCATACAAAGTTATGCGTTTTAAAGACTAATTTTTTGCTCATCTTTATTTAACACCATTTTAAAACCTTTTTCGCTACCCAAGACATATGCTTTAACCATCTCCCGAAATCTAAAACCGCCTGTCCCGCGAATACCACGTGGAGATAACACGTATACTCTGTCAACCAGGATAGAAGCCGGAAGGATTTGGAAGGTGGGAGAAAACTTAAAATTATGGAATCTTAAAACTAATATATACAATAGATTTACAAAATACAAATATAAACAACTATCTTATATCTTTACCCCCCATGCGTAGATTGTTGTACTATTAGGAATGATGTACCTTTTGTCATCTTCCCTCGATAAACTAATTTTATTAATAAGGCGTATCAAATCGTATTCTTTTACTCCGGATACATACGCAGCAAGTACTCGATACCCAAATAAAAATTGGATGCTTGGTGACTGTTAACATCCGCTTCCCTCGTGTACGCCCAGACACATCCCAGCCCATGAGCACCCCTGCGCATGCACCCCTGCCCATGCGCACCCTGCGCGTACGCACCCATGGCGCTGCCCATGGCACCCCTCTCTGTGCGACTGCTATTTCGGGTAACGTCACAGCCTTTTATAAATAAAGAACAATGTTATATACTATTATAAAATGTTTATTCTGACATTATACATAACAAATTTAAAAATATTTAATACCAAACATGGTCATTTAAACTTAATTTTAATACAAAGTTATACACAGAAGACAGTCCTTTCTTTATGTTTGTTTGCAGTGGTTTTAATTTTATCTAATTTTATTCGCAGCTTAAAATTTAAATCGACACCCAAGTCTTCTATCTCCTTTTCTAACCAATAGTTTGATACATAAAGACCGTCTAGGTTTTCGAATTGTAAAATGTACCGAAGTTTGCCTCTATATTTAAAGTCTTTGATTCCGCCGACAACCAGATCCATTCCTTCGTGTAATTCTTGCAGCTTGTGACAATCTTTTAATCGCAGCTTTCCCACTATATCCTGCATACGTATCTTGTTAGCTTGATCGACTTCTTCTTGTCGGTATTGGAGAAATCCTTTTCTCCCACACACTGTTGCGTAGTTGCATGTCCACCACTTTTGGGAATATATGGTTGTTATAGGTTGTAAGACCCTCGGTTTTAAATGATCCGAAAGGTTCTTTACTAGGAAATATACAATGTTTGCGGAACCCCTTTGCGTGTGGTGTACGCCAAGGTTACGAAACCCGCATTCCTTAATTCGTCTTTGTTATCTGCCATTTTGATAAATACGTTTTAGAATAACCTTTTAAAAAGTATACGGATTTAGACCATCCTTTTCTGCAAGAACCCTACATAACTAAAAGTCTTTCTTACTAACCGCAAATGCATACAGCTTGTAAACCCGGATGTATCTAAGTCAGTCCATCGACACATAAAATAATCTTTTAATTCTTCCTCATTTTCTCTAATAAGATGTTCTTTGTCTAACACATCTTTGTATTGTTCGCGTATTGTCGCAGTGTTTTCCATGTAGTCCAATTTTCGCCTTTTGCATCCATTTCCTCTAATTCCAGTTGTCTTTTCCTTCCACTTACAGCGTATGGCATACATAATGGGGCAATTTCCTTTAGCGTAAACGGATAGAGTTTACTACCAATATTTACGCGTTGTCGTACAACCTCTGGACGAATGTTGGGTGTATTATCAATCCCAATTCCGAAATGACTATTTCTTTTGGAATTGTAGAATATGGTGTTGCAGATTGTGTAAAATATGTACTACCTGCTTTAATGTAGCACTTGTGTAAGATTTTTATTTTATCTTGGCTGTCTTTCCTCTACTATCTCCAAATAATTTACAGGTAAATAGTTAAAACTAAAGCCAAAGCACATACTTTATCAATTTTCCCTTTCTTTTGGTTTTCGGACAACAATTTGCAAGCCCGTCAATTTCTTTGTATTACCATTCCCCAATACCGTACTGTAGCAGGTTATTATTCTAAACAGCAGCTATTTTGTAGCTTGTCCGATACTTCCCACATTTTCAAGTGGTACCAGTACATTGGCGCCTTTAGGAAGTATAACACTATCTTCCAATAAGGTTAAACAGTCTTTTAAGGGTTTATACCCGTTCCGCCACATCTTCCAATTGCACAGTTGTATATTGTCGCTTCCAATCGCGTAATACCATGTTCTTTGGCCAAAGTAGACGCAAATGTTTCCCTTAAACGTACATCTGGACAACGTAAAAATCTAGTATATGATTGCCAAGTTGTTTATTAACACCAGGACTTGTTATCTGACACACAAATTTGTTGTAATCTTAATTCTTGCATTGGTTGTTAGCCATGTTAAACAATCAATCCACAGTTTTATCGTTGTCAACTATAATATTACACTTTTCTTCGTATTCCCCTTATAGCAAAAGTTATGGTTTGTAGTTAAATAATTACACATCTCCATCTTGCTAAATATCCCGCAAAATCTTGGGTTACATCCATGTCAAAAGATAGAAATAATCTTTTCGATTCGTCTAATATATCTGGTAGTTCCTCAATAAAGTTTCCAACTTAACATCTGCTAGTTCCACTTTGTATGGAACACATATAGGATTTTGGAATTTTTATTAATGCATTCGAGGTCTTCTTTTCCGATAATTTCTTTTACTCTCTGGCCCATCTTGTTAGTGCTTTCCAGAAAAACGGAAGCTTAGCTTTAACACCATGCCTAGCGAAACAAATCGGTCAAACTTTCTTCGTAGATAGCTGTTAAAACCACAAATTTCTTTTTAATAAACATCCTTTTGTTTGCAGTGCTTGTTCGGGTCAGAAAGGCAAAATTTTAACCAACATTATATTGTCACAAAATGGTTCTGTAATTGGTGTGTGTGTCCCACCAGTCAGCATCTGTTCGCCTTCGACATAACAAATATTACCAATATCTTTACCAGATTATTGTTGCACATATTTTCTGTCAACAGCCATAATCCTCGCTCATTTGTCGGTTTCACTTTATTCCCAAAAGTTGAGAAACGTTAATCACCTTGGAGACGCTCATGTTTACCGTTCTAGCTACTATCGAATACTAAATTGAATACGAAAAAATTGTTCTCTTATGTATTCTACAGAGTGGGACGTATATTGCCGAAGATAGGAATATGTTGTTATCCAACCTAAGCCGACAGGGATGCGCATCGACATATATGGATATATGTAATGTTAAAGGGTTAATGAATGAAAACCCCAATGACCACATGACCAAACCATGACCACATGACCATATGACCAAACCCATATGACACATGACCATATGACCTATGACCACATGAATATGACATAATTGACCTTTTTAATGTTTTTTAAAAACATTAACTAATTGCTTTTAATGAGTTTTCCATTAAAAACAAATGTTTGGACCTAGGTTGTGGAAAATTAATAGGTTGGGTCGCGCCGCGGTAAACTATTCTGTTTAATGAAATAATGTTACATTGTAAAATTGGTAATGGTACGTGTGGAAATTGACGTTGCGTGCGTGTCATGGTTTGGTTCTGTTATGGTCAGTGTGTTCGCTATGTTACGAAAGTATTGGGTTGTGAAGGTTGTTGTGGCTCGAAACCGGGGTCTGTCGACTATCAAATACGTCTGGCCGTGAATCATGTGCGTGGTGAACCATGTTAAACCGACTACGTTGGTATGGTGATGACGCTTAAGACGAATATGTGGTTGTGTGTGCTGGCTTGTGCGCTGGCGTTGAGGGATGTTTGAAAACAACATTGTGATGGCTGTTGAGAAATGTGGCGATGTTGGGGCTGGTGGAAACCTGGAATAGAACAAATGGCCAGTGCAAAATGGTTAAATCAAAGAATTGTGGCTTGAAACAAGCATGAGTTGAAACTCATAAAAGATTTATTGGTGCCGATGTGTAGACTAAAAGACAAGTGATGGGTTCGGTGGTCCTAGCGTTGAAAGGACTGGACTGCTAAATGCGGCGTAAGAAGGTTGCGTTAACATTTCAATGTAGTTTAAGGTAGGTGGTGTGTTTCGCTTAATGGCTGTCGCGATGGTTAAAAGCCTGGTTCCTAAATGTGGTTGAAAATAAAAGAGCGTGATGTTTAAAGATCGTTTCTTGGGAGTTGATGCTGGCAACAACTGTTGGGTACAGAACTGACGGTTGATGTGCTGCGGGAAAATGTTCTTGACGGAACAAGAAGAAATGAGGAAAACTAGTCAAGAAGTAATGGAGGTGTGTTGATCGAACATGCAAAAAGATGTGCGTCAGGCTAAGGTTAAAGAATGGATGCGGTCTGGTTTGCTGAATTTCCACGTTGTAATATGGCCGGGCTGGTCTTGACAATTAAATTTTCGTTTAATTTAAAAAAGGATTAAAGGGAATTTATTTTCCTTTTTCCCGGGTCTTTGGGAAAATTTAAAACCCCCTGAGGAAGTTATTTAAAATTTTTTAAATTTGGGGCAAAAGTTGGTTTTTTGTTTGGGGTTTAAATTTTTTGGTTTATAATTTTTAAAAAGTTATTTTGGGGGGCCCCCGGGATTTTTGCAGGAACGGGGGGGCCGGGGTGTTTTCCCAATTTTGCCCCGAAAGGGGAAATTTGGGAAAAAGGGGGGATACCAAAATTTTTGGGCCTTTTCTGGAAAAAGGGGGGGGGGGCAAATATGGGGTTTTGTGGGGGGAAAATTTGGGGGGAAAGTGGGTGGGGGGGTTAAAAGGTTAAACAATTTTAAAATTGGGGTTTTGGGCTAAATGTGGAGGGGTTCAAATTGGGGGTAAACAAAAAGGGATTTTCCCGGTTTTGGGTAAAAATCTTTAAAATGGGTTGGTGGCGGGGGAAAACTTTTGGGGGGGATGGAAATTTTGCGTGAGGGGTTGGACGAAAAAATGGTGGGGAATAGGTGATGGTTTTGCTGCAAAAATTTGGGGGGGTCTTTTTGAAGGGTTGTGCCCGGAAAGGGGAAGGGGCGTTTATTTTCGGGGGGATGTTTTTAAAGGGAAAAGCCCGGGATTGTTTTTTTGGTTTTAAAAGGATGGGGGGGGGGGGGGGGGGGGGGGGGGGGGGGGGGGGGGGGGGGGGGGGGGGGGGGGGGGGGGGGGGGGGGGGGGGGGGGGGGGGGGGGGGGGGGGGGGGGGGGGGGGGGGGGGGGGGGGGGGGGGGGGGGGGGGGGGGGGGGGGGGGGGGGGGGGGGGGGGGGGGGGGGGGGGGGGGGGGGGGGCTAGCAGTAAAAAGGGGACTGCTTTCCAAACTCAAAATACGGTACGAGAAATGGACATGTATTATCAGTGCTGCAATTGTTGTTTCCGGAGCTGGATGTGTGATAGACAAGATTTCCCGGAGGTTAATTTGGTCATTGTCTTTGAAAATGTTGCTGTATCGAACAGGACCGTAAGTTAATGGTGGAAGGGATTTTTTTTAAAAGGGAATTGGAAAAGGGTCTTTTCTTTGGGAAATGGACTTCCGGCAAAAATTTGGGGCCCTTCCCGATGAAAAGCCTAAAAAAAATTTTCGCG
Organism: Platerodrilus igneus; assembly: GCA_036346225.1. NCBI lineage: Eukaryota > Metazoa > Arthropoda > Insecta > Coleoptera > Lycidae > Platerodrilus > Platerodrilus igneus. The sequence goes on from JARFIW010001106.1 coordinate 224,290, forward strand.
GGCGGGAGTATAAAATAAAAATTGTCTTTTTGTTAAAGTTTTGGGAATTTTGTTAAAATGCGTTCGAAAGGGTTGGTTTTAACAGCGTTTTTTTTGGGGTTTAGGGGCCGGCAAATTTTTTTAATCTATAATTTGGGGGTAAAAGGGGAAAAAAATTTTAATGGGAAAACTTTTTAAATTTGGTTTTAAAGTACCACTAAAGGTTAAACTGTTATTTTTAAAGTGGATTTTAAAAAATTGGATTTTTGAATGGTTTAAATTTTTTGGTTTTGGGGTTTTAAAATTTTAAAAAATTGAAATGGGGTGAAAACTGGTGATAGGGGCAAAAGGTCTGCCGGAGAAAGACGTTTGTTAAATGAATTTGGGCAATTAAATTTGGCAGTTGAAAGTTAAATTTTTGGGCCGATAAAAAGCTTTAAAACGTGTTGGGTTTTAAGTTAATGGTTCAATTGGGAAATTTAATGTGTGTCAAAGTTTTAAAAAATGGGCGAGGGGGCGTTGATTTGGGGAGGTTGTGGGCGAAGGTTTAAGTTGGGTAAAGGTGGGAAAGGACCCTTTGGAATGGAAAATAGTTGGGAAGGATTTTGGGGTAAAATTAATAATCGGCAGGAAAAGTTGTAAGGGTTGATTTTGAACGTAAGGTGTTGAAATGGAAATTGTTGTAAAATTTTGGAACGAAAGGGTTTTCGGATAATTATGGGAAAAAGTTTTACAGGGTTAGTGTCGATTAATTTTACAATGGGCCGGTTGAAATCGAGGTGAATTAACATTAATAACCGTGGATTTGGGTCTAAGGAAAATTTGGCAAGGAATAAAGGGTTTTTCAAAAAGTTTAGGAAATAAAAAAAGGTTGAATTGCTTCGTCAAAGTTGGTAGGAAGGAAATGTGTTTAAATTTAAAACGGTGTTGTAATAAAAATTGAAAATGGTTGGTTTTTAAAATTTGGGTGTAAATTTGGTGGTTAAAGGTTTAAAATTAAAGGTGGTTAAATTTAACCAAACCAGTTGGTTCTTGATGTATAATTTGCCGGTTAAAATGGATTTATTTTCATGGGGATGGGATTTTAAAGGGATCGGGCTTAGGAAAATTTAAATAAATGGCGAAAAAGGGGTAGGGTTTAAGGGAAAATTCGTTGTTCTTGGAATTTTGGTTCCTTTTAAAGGGTGTTATTGGGTTTGCTTTTAAAATTGGTGTTAAAGTATGTGGGTTTTTCTTAAGAATTAAATGGGTTGCTTTTATGATTCAAAAATTTGGTTTGGCAGAAAAATGGGTTTTATTGAAATTAGCAAACAGAAGTGCCGCACGGTGGACACGTTTTGGGTTTCAATCTATTGGAAGATCGTTTAAAGGGGAAATTAATTAGTTTTTAAATTTTGTAAATGGTCAAATTAAAATCAACTTGGTGAATTAAAACCCAAAATGTTGTATCTAAAGTGCACTTGGTGGGATTAAATTCCAAGTGGAGTAAAAATTGTTAAGGCAAAAAAGGTAGGGTAATTAATTTTCCGGGTGAGGGCATGGGGAAAAAAGTTTGGTGCCGTAGGGAGGGTAAGGATCTTCGTTTCCCAAATGCATTTTGCAGGGTTTTACCCAAAAATGGTTTGCCCGTTTGGGTCGTTTTGGCGAAAATGGGAAATTTGGGGCCAAAGCCAAACAAATTGTGAAATGATTGGGCGGGTTTTCAAATACTTTAAATCTGGGTGGGAAAATTTTCCCAAATTTGGGGAATCGCACGGGAAAAAAAATGTGCTGAATTCCCTAAATCCGTACGCTGGGGTTTCTGGAACAAACGTTAATTTTGCTTTCGAAAAAAATTGGGCCGAAACCCGGGGAACCCAAATCGTAAAAGCATTTCGGTTTCCGGTTTTGTTTTAAAAATATTAACATTTTTTAAAATTCAAATGGTTTTGAGACAGATTCTAAGATGTTCTGTTTTGGTTGTTATTGAATAAGGGTTGCTAGGGCTGGAAGAAGATCTGGCATTTTAATTAGATGGTTTGTGGTGCCCGTTTGAAAACGGATTTTAATGAAATGATGCGCTGGAGGTGTGAGGTCTGGAGAATGTGAAGGATAAGGGAAGCGTAAATGTAATGAATTTGCGGAAAATGCTTGAAAAATTACGAATTGGGGGTTGGAATTGCCCCTTCTGAAAAATTGGTTTCAAATGCCAATTAGTGCACACAGAATTGACGTAGATAGGATAAACTGTTAAAATTTGTCTTACCTCTGTTGATTAAGTGTGACTTGCCTACCATTCTCTTCGATAAAGTACGGACCAATGATTCCGTGTCCGGAAACAGCACACCAGACACTCACTTTTCACTATGTAAAGGAACCTCTTGAACCTCATCGGGTCTGGCAAAGCCCAGAAATCGATTTGTGCGACGATTCACATAGCCTGACAAGTGAAAATGTGCTTCGTCTGAAAACCAAACATTTTTCAAAAATTCAGGATTTTCATACTGTAACGCGAGAATTCTGGCGCAATATTCCACTCTACTGCGATAATCCCGAGAATGTAGTTGTTGATGTACCTGAATCACATACGAAAATGTACCCAGCTCCTTCAGGATTCTTTGAAAGGAAGTTCTTTTTAAATCAAGTTGTAACGCTGTCCTTGCCTGGCTGACTTTAGGATTTTCTAAGATTTGCTCAAAAACACGTTCATGGTTATTGTTGTTGTTAACTGTCCTGGGACCCCTGAGTTTCCTTTTCGTTGGCACAATACACTACCTGTATTTCTAAACTTTTCAATAACCTTCAAAATTACAGCATTACTTGGAGAACGTTTATTAAACCTTTGTGTGAATTGATCAGACACGTATAGCAAACTTGCACCATTACGTCGGCCGATTCCGTATGAACGAAAATAATGCTCTACCAGAAACACTTTCTCCTCTGTACTTAACACCATTTTTAACAATTAGGCCCTACTAATTACTTGTTTGAGGTTTACTTGACAGGTCTATACTAGCTAACTTGAGTGTGACAGCGCACGCATAAAAACACCGCCAACTTAGTTTCAGTACTGTTTATTTCGGGCAATACTGTATTAATAACTGATACTGTCTACTCAGGTTTGAATGCCCGCATAAGCAACGTGACGTCATTGCATTTAAGATTAAAATATATGATCTCAAATAACTTTGTAATAGACCATCGTATTGACACGCGCTTTTCACACTTGAACTTCTTATTGTTTTATGGTACAACAAAATTTTTTTGAACAGTGGCGCTCTAAAATAAAACGTTGAACAAAATACTTGTTAGAAGTTACCCCAGAGGACTTTGTGAACTTACGACTGCTCAGCCTTAACGCATCATACTTTCCATGTTGTAAATGATAATTTTCTTTATTTCATTTATAAAGAAGTTCCACTTTTAACTTTCAAATTTATAGGAATATCAATTCTTGTAAGACTAAACTAGATACCAGGGAATTTGAAAGTAATGGGTGGTCTACAATCTTTAACATCAAGCTATACAACTTATAAGAAACAAATTTCAAGGGATGAAAAATAGTATCAGATTTTTTAGCATCACCTATAGCTGCGAAATACGCCCAGAACATTCAAGTTTTGAAAATGATAGACGCGAGGCCAAGCGAACTCGGAAGATTGTTGATGCTATCGGTAAACTATACCAATTCAGCGAACAGGCGCCCTAAATTGCGATACACAGGGCTGATGTCTGCGTCCCTAACTTTACTCAACAAAAAATTTTAATAAATGCCATGTAACACAATTCACAAACATACACTGTGTATTAATAGAATTACATCAGGTAGCTTTATGAAAGCTCTGCGTAGAAGAGCTGTAAAACCTTTATAGTCGTCTCTCAACACACTAAATACGTTTTTACGACTTTTAAATGTCTTATGCTTGAAAATTTTATACAAAGAATATAATTCATTCGAGATTCAACAGGGCGTTCCCTCAGCTGGTTTAAACGAGGTATTATAAGTTAATTAACATTTTTATGTGACGCTCTTTATACAGTATGTCTTTTGTATAAAATAAAATTGACGACAAGTGAAAAGTTAAGTATACAGAGATGGTTTATAAATGAAAAGCTTCAGTTGTAAATTGTTTGTAGGGTTTTAATAATACTTACTTCACTGTTCATTAAGTGTTTGTTATTCACACCTTATGCTGAAGCCTATTGTAACGGGTACTGTAAAGAAAACTCTATTTGCACAAACAACAATTTTTTATTATTACACTGACTATACAAGTCTTTCAGCAACTCATAGTTACAATAGAATTCGCTGAAAGCTCTTCCAACAATTTGTTTTCAGAAGTAATCGCTAATAGTACCATAACCAGTTCCTTAAACTATCATGCTATTTTCTTAATTAAGTTAATATCAAAGTACTAGAATTAACTGTCCAAGCACTAATTATTAATTTATATAATTACTACAGTAATTCATAACACAGAGTAATTTATATCAACAGTGATTTATATCGTAGCTTTAAACTAGAACACATTGTAATCGAAGTTTCAATCGTAATTGAACTCCAACATCCACGACGGCAATTTATATTCATATTCAAAAGTTTTAGACTATTTTAAAACGTACAAGATATTATGCAAATAACATCTCGAATGTACCTATTGTTATCTAAATAAGGTCTGAATGCAAAACTGTTCTACCTGTCAATCAAAACCATCTAAAAGGTGCGGTGCCATCGGAACCTATCAATAATCTGTTGTGTACGTGTACAAACACCTCGCTTACATTCCAATGTAATTATTTTGGTTAGAGACAGACCGATTAGCGCTACACTATCCCCCTCTTAAAGCTGTTTTATCCCAAAATACTCTGTAACCCGGACGTTGGAAGTCCTTGTGACGGTAAGGAGAGCCCAAATGATTTGTGTAGTTTTTATGTTGATGAACGTAGCAATCAACGCTTTTTGTAACAGGCGCCGTACCATTTGTATTGTAACCTAGACCTTGGTTTTCTGAAACAGTACCTCTAGCACATTTCAAACCGTATAATTTAAGTAAGGACCCCTACACTTGCAACCACGTCCCCAATGCTCTACCAGAAGATTCTACATTGACTGTAAACGCGAATAATTACGTACTTCATATAAATCTGACTTATAAATTAATTAATGGTTTAAATATAATTTATAAACTAAAATTAAAGTTAGAGTTTAAATATTAGTGTTGACTTTAGACTGTGTTTGATCCACAAGACACTAGCAGAAAGCAAGGGAGAGGGAATCCGTAACACTAGATAGCAGTCGCCTGCTCTACTTACCGGTGCGACCTGAAGAGTCGACTTAGAACTATCCAAATCTAACTAAATTAGTAATCACTAGTGGATTCAATTTTCTAAAAATACGCCAAATTTATTAATTGCGATTCCAGCTATTCGTTCCTACTCTATAAATTTACAATATCGTCCGCCCTAGTCTAAGGCCCATTTGCTCCGTATTTAGTTAAGATCGTCTTATCTTAAGAACTACTTAAAATTAAGCTCGCCCTTCGTTAACTTTCATTGGCACCGTTAGCATTTTTATGTTTCTCAACTTAGGCATCGTATAAATTGGTAACATTGCAATTTACAGTTATATGTCTAATTTGAAATTCAATAATATAAAAATTTGAAACCCTCACTTGAGTACATAGTAGTTTTTTATGCTTTAGCTACATATTGTCAAATGTAGATTCCTATTTTCATGTTGAAGGGGTATTTTATTTAGCCGTGCTGAGTGCAAGTTGTAAAGTAATTTATAGAAAATAAGCAATTACATATAATGTTCAAAATATTTTATTAAAATCAAGTGGAAAACAAAAGATGAGGTGCGAGTTTTAAGAATAAAGATAAAAAGCGTCTTATAAATATAGTCTATAAGATATAAACGTATTATAGAGAATAAAAAAACAGATACAGTACACAAAGAAAAAAATCTAAAACAAGGTGTAGGATTTCACTTGAGTTCAGTCCTTCAGGTGGTGTTCAGCGAGAACCTGATCGATTGAAGAAACTGTATAACAATTTAAAAACGGTTTTCCGAAGGGATGCTGCTGAGAAGGGAAAGCAGACGTTATTGACAGGTAGGTATTATGATATGCAACTTGGCACATGTATTGATATTGATATTTAAAGTGGAGGCATACTACCAACAAAGCGGGACGACAAAAATTTATATTAAGGTCAATTATAAACAAAAAAAGTATTAATGGAATGGTGAACGAATTTGACGGAGACAATGTGGAGCTTGGCGGTGGCACAACAGCACATGTAAGTTTTAACAGTTGATATTATTTTGTAAAGTCATGTTCAATTTGGTGATGCATGTAAAACAATTGGCAACCAGAATGGTTTACATTTGAATTCAAATATCTCGATTCTGATCCTGTGAGTATAAAATACTCTTAATGTATTTAAAAACGAAGATATAGGGTCCCTACTCCATATTAGATGCTATGCAGACGTCAAGTTTGTCGCCAGAGCTATTAAACACAAAAGTGAAGAAATGTTTTAGTTACCCGGCAAACACCATGTGCAGGTAACACATGTTCACTTGGATAAAAAGGTGTCAGGATTAGGAGTGGGAAGTGGGAAAACCCTTACAACTAATACGTACAAAATTTGCAAACTATTATACACAAAAAGCTACTACATAGAACAGAACCTAAAACTACGTAGAACAAAACTTACTTATATCTTTATACCCCACACATGTGTTTCTACTATTGGAAATAATGAAACGTTGACCACCTAGCTACATGACCACTTAGCCACTTGCTCACGTGACCACTTCACCACATGACCACCTGGCTACATGACCAGTTGACCACATGACCACCTGGCTACATGGCCACTTGATCATACGAGCACTTAAAAAATGTACATAAAACATTTACTAATTTGTACTATTTCTTTATTGGTAGAGTAGAATTAATTTAAGAGGAGCATGCACGTCATCATGCGCACACGGTTAAATGGTGTCAGATTAGTCCATTGTTTATAAATAGGTATGTTCGTTCAGCATTACAGCGGCGTAGATAATTTGCTGTTAGATGTCAATGGATATTTGTGACTTTGGCATTCTATAATTATTTCTTACGCTTTCGTAGCTTTCTCTCTGTTTCGTTGTATTTTATGCCTTGCTTATTTGCGTATTCGCCATGTAAATTTAAACCACCAACAAAATAAAACTTGATTTTAGAATATTATGCTACGTTATTTAGCGTACGGGTCAGATAGAAATAGAAAGGATAAAGTGCGGACCCGCACGAATCACGATGACGAAACAGAACAAAAGAAACGTAGAAATACCGGGCGAACTACCAATGCGGAGAAGGAAGATTCCTAGCAACACTAAAAATACATCGTTATCGATTTTCTATTTACAGTTAATAAAAAAAGAATTGGATTTGAATCAACAAAAAAAATAAATAAATACTTGTATTATAAAGAACAAATTTTAGAAATTTACGTACGAAGTGCGCATTTCGTTTGACATTTAGTATTCATTAATAAAAGAAAGAAAAGAAAAATTACTATTTGTGCTTGCTCATAATACCAAGGTATTAAAATACAAAAAAAATATTTACGGTAGAACAAATTCTAATAATCATGTAGTGAAGTACTATGGAGCACCAGCGACGAACGAACAACAAAAATTGGAAGAATAGAGGTGCTCCCGATATATGTGAACACTAACACCACATACCTCCAAGTGTCAGCTATTATCGTGTGCCCATTGCATCCACGGAGGTGAGTCAGCGAAGTGTCCGGGTGCCGGTATCCAGATGTAGCATCCCCACGGTCGACAGGTGTTTAACGCTGCAACACTCCCTCCAACAGCGGAACATATACCAGCGCAGCTGGTGCTACATAAAAAGAATAATCGGCCTACATACAACAATTTGGCCTCCAGCTAAGGGCGATACATTACATGTGATTTTCCAATGCTCCACCCGAAGGTACTACATTGGTCAGGAAGCGAGTTTTTTTTTACCTGGAAAATTTGGAATTTTGCCGAACCCTTGCTGTTCCAAGCAAGGTAGGGATCTTTAACGTGCGTGACAACACTCACACACGGGACCTCCATTTACCTCTCATCCGAACGAGGGTGTATTTTTGTGAAAAATGCTCGCCTAACATTTTTCAAGCGGATCGTGTCGGGATTCGAACCCGGGACCTTGGGCGTAGTAGTCACACACATACCACTACGCCACGGAGCCGCCGCTAAGGGCGATACACCCAAAATCTACACTTCTTATAAAGAAAAAAAACGTGCATCGCTCTTAAAGTAATAGAACGAGTAATTTAGAAAATACATATGCGGACGAACTGCAGAATCAAATTGAAAATGGTTTAAATAACCAGAATTGAGCTTCAATCCTCTCGTTATCAACATACCAAAAAGGAGATTAGAAAACTAGACCCAAGTTTTATCAAATAATATAAAACACTATTTCAACGAGTCGTTCGGTCGTAGGAGTACAAGGATTAATTTTACATTATAGTAATGTGTAGCCAGTTAACGGATACTCACAACAAGGTGCCAACTATAGAATTTATAGCATAAACTCGTCATTTTAGAGTAGATAGATTGAAATTGAAAATTATTCACAAGCGTATTTATTATAAAAAGGTAAATTATGTAGAGTGTTATTAACGTATGGAAGAGTAGAAACGGAATCGATGTGGTTTTTAATTCATCGGCTGTAAATGAACGTAACAATTTATTCTATGGGAGTGTTTTCAAAACCCTAAAAAAGCATAAAATCCGCTACGCCACTAACTTTCAAGGTTTGCGCATATGCCAAATGAAGTACAGGCTTTTCTTAAATAAATTCTACTGTACTTATACCACTTATATCATTAACACCAAAACTCAAAAGAGATGTTATTAATCCATTGGTAGAGGAGGTATTTCATCGCAATCCATGTATGTGTTTACCGCCAAAATTGATCTGTTTTTGAAAATCTTCACTTAAATATATTATATCCAAAGGCATTTCTAAAATTTTGTGCAATATTTTATTATTTTCCATGTTCAGTACTATAATATCAAAAAGCTATTACATAGAACATAATTTAAAACTATGTAAAATAAAACTTATCTATATCTTTGTATCCTCATGCATATATGTTTATACTATTGGGAATAACGAAACGTTTATCGTCATCTCCAGATAAACTAATTTTTTGTACGAGGTGGAAGTAGATTTCATGTTTTCCGCTACGTAAGAAAAATTTATACCTATTCTAATTTCGAATTTGATATTTACCACAAACTAGATTAGAAAATAATATATATAGAAATATATATATATATATATATATATATATATATAAAAGCAAAACTTTATCTGCAATTTGCAGTTAAAATTAAACCAATTACATGAGATGTATCCGTATATGCACTTTACATTTACCTATACAAATCGAACTGGTATTTGCATAGCCATTACAAAACAATTACTTGATCGTTTTGTAGAGAGAAAAAACATCCATTGACCAGGTTTCGACCTCATTAGGTTTGTTATGTATCTTCGGTCTTTTTTCCATTTTCTTGTTTCGTCTGAATAATTTAAAATCTCGAATTTGCGTAATGGCCAAAAAACGGAAAGTATATTTTTCATCGATTCCAATTGCATGACCTTAACAAGATATGTGCTGAAACAGCAAAAAAGACACCCAGACAGCAGTGGAGAACTAACGCAACTTTTAACAGCAATTCAAGTTGCCGTTAAAAGTATTAGCAGTGCTGTTAAGAAAGCTGGTTTTACGGAACTGTTTGGGCTTTCTGGAAATACGAATTTGCAAAGTGAAGATGTTAAAAAGCTCGACGTGTTATCAAATGACCTATTTATTAAGATGCTGAGATCTTCATTTGCAACATGCGCTCTTGTTTCAGAAGAAGATACAAATATAATCGAGGTAGAAGGCTTCCAAAGAGGCAAATACATAGTAACTTTTGATCCATTGGATGGTTCATCCAATATAGACTGTTTGGTTTCAATTGGTTCCATATTTGCAATATTCAAAAAAGAAGGAGACCCAGATTCAGATATAACTCCAAAGGATGTCCTTCAACCTGGAAATAAAGTGATTGCTGCTGGATATGCACTTTACGGTAGTGTCACAATGATGGTAATCTCAGTTGGAGATAAGGACACAGTTAATGGTTTCATGCTCGATCCATCGATTGGGGAATTTATTTTGACTGATAGAAATATGGAAATTCCCACAAAGGGCAAAATTTATTCTATAAATGAAGGATATGCTTCTGAATGGGATGCGGCAATTAAAGAGTATGTAGAATCGAAAAAGGATCCTGCTAAAGGCAAACCATATGGTGCCAGATACGTTGGATCGATGGTAGCTGATGTTCATAGAACAATTAAGTATGGTGGTATATTTCTGTATCCGCCTACTGCAGCAGCACCAAATGGAAAGCTGCGGCTGTTGTATGAGTGCATTCCAATGGCATATTTGATAACAAGAGCAGAAGGGCTGGCTTCTAACGGAAAGATCTCACTTCTAGATGTTCAGCCACAAGCAATTCACGAAACAAGTCCGGTATATTTAGGATCAAAAGATGATGTCGAAGAATTGCTTGCGTTAATTAAAAAGCATTCGTCTTAAGTTCAGTGCCATATATTTATGGATAACTATAATTGTTTGTTAGGGTTAAAACTAGTCCATATATATATAACCTTAAAACTCTTAAATTGGTAACCAGTTCTTCACACGTAGCTGGGCTGATGGTGCTGTTTGAGTGAGAATGAATTTCAACAAAATATGACAAATATATTTTTTCATAATTATAACAATTAAAAAGCAATATTTTATTTCTTCTAAACTGGCCCTGCATTGTAATCAACTAAACAATTTTTAACAAAATATTTAATCGCTCAAATAACACAACGTGGAGGTAACACATGTTCATCTGAATAAGTCCTCGTAGGACTATGCCGAGGCACGTGTCGTGTCACGCCGGGGCACGTGTGGGTTTCCTCCGGATTGACCCGGTACATGTATCGGTGAAGTTTCAACTACATTTCATATAAGTAATAAATGGACCTTACTATACGTTCCTTATTGTGTGAATTGGTGTTATATGCAAGTCTTGACAGGAAAAGTGACGCTTACGATTGTGTTTCGTGGGTTATACCTGTTTTGTATAGAGACGGTGACCTTAAAAAGTAAATAAAATCGGGATAGTTGACAGTATAGTAAGGTTCATTTATTACCTATATGAAAAATAGTTGAAACTTTTCCGATGCATGCGCCGGCGCGAATCGACGCGGTCCGACACGATATGGCACGTGCCCCGGGGCGACATGACACGTGCCTCGGCGCAATCCTGCGAGGGCTTATCCAGGTGAACATGTGTTACCTCCACGTGCTGTTATTTGGACGATTAAATATTTTGCTAAAAATTGTTTAGTTGGTTACAATGCAGGGGCAGTTTAACAGAAATAAAATATTGCTTTTTAATTGTTATAATTATGAAAAAATATATTTGTCATATTTTGTTGAATTTTATTCTCACTCAAACAGCACCATCAGCCCTGCTCCCTGTTTACCAGGTTACCTGGTTACCAACTTAAAAGTTTTAAGATTGTATAAATGCTTAATTATTTTCATATCTAGTTTGTGGCAAATATCAAATTCGAAATTCTGTTAAACTGACTTTTTGCTATACTGAGCAATTGTTATACTCGCGATAACTACACGTCATTGTCATAATTTAACACATAATTACGCGACAACTTATTCGCCATATTGTAACTGATACCGACTACGTTTTTAGGGTGATGCAACCGCTTTTTAAGTCAATTTGCAAGCACAATTTAAATCAAAACAAATTACTTACGTGGTGGCATATCGGAAATTCGTTTCAGGGTCCCAGGATGATTTGCAGGGTAGGTTCAGTTACACCATGTTAAATCAGATTACCATCCATCCTAAAACTCTTTTTCACTCGTAGGGGATGAAAGAACACCAGGTAAAGGAATGACACAAGACAAGATGAAAAGGAACCTACGTACCTAAAAAGAAAAGACACGACCACACCGAGGTAGTTGTTGCTTCGTCGAGGGCTCGTAACTTAATGGCGCCTTTCTACAACACGCGCGCACTCCGCATACTTTTGCGCAGACGCGGCTGTCAGGGACGACGGAAGTTGACTTATTCATTTAAAAATACGCGGCAATTTATTTACAAATTAAATCTAACGTGATACATGCCTGTTGGCATGTAACAATCCTAGGTGGTCATGTGGCCGAGCGGCCAATTTTATTTTTCAGTTAGTGCAGTGCGATGGCGACGCCACAACAAAAAGTTCAATGTGGTCATTTGGTTCGTTTGTTTGTCACGGTACAGAGGAATTTTCGACGCATTTATGATGGGATGCACCTACGGATAAAACCATTCGGCACTGGCTAAGTGCGTCTCGAGTTGGAGATATTAAGATCAACTGCTTATACTAGGTAGTTCACAAAAAGCTTCGTTTAACTGCTTACAAATTAAAACCTTTGCATAAAATTAAACCAACATATAAGGACAAGAGATTACAGTTTTCTAATAATACGCAAAGTATGTTTTAAAAATGTCATTTTTACCGATGAGGCAACTTTTCATATAAACGGTACCGTAAATCGACACAATTGCAGAATTTGGGATTCACAGCCGTCTCATAATTCAATGAGTATCGTCGTGACTTACCCAAAGTTAATGTTTGGTGCAGCCTTATGCATCACAGAGTTATAGGTCCTTTTATTTTTGTTGAAAAGACAATAACTGGTGATGCCTATTGCAACATGTTCGAAAAATGTTTTTCCTCAATTGCATGATATTGAGACAGAGAAGGGTTTTTTCCGCTTTCAGCACGATGACGCACCGTCTCACTTTAGTTTGAGTGTGCAAGAGGCACTCAATACTCTATTCGGCAACAGGTGGATTGGAAGGGAAGGGCCTATTTGTTGGCCTCCAAGAATGCTAAATTTGACTCCCTCGGACTATTTCTTCTGGGGACATGTGAAGAACTTCTTGTATTCAGAGAAAATTCGAGATCTAACCCATCTCAACCAACCGATACTCGCTTAAGTGGCAACAGTCACCCCAGACATGCTGGCCAGTACCTGGCAAGAGATAGAATTTCGTTTGAATGTGTGCTGTGCCCACTAATGCAGCCCACATTGAAGTTTTAATAAAATCTTGGTAATATTACTTTTACATTCATGTATAACACATTACACTAAGATTTTGAATTAATACAAATATTTAACCTCAAAATCCCGGAGTTTTTTGAAAACACAATATATAGTATGTTACGGTATTCCATCGGCAGTACACACGAATACGCAACAAAAAGATAAATTATGAATGAAACAAATCGTAGACCGATAGGTGGGATTTAGAAAGAAGAGAATTGGAAACAGAATGATCAGACATCGTGAAAACATAGTCCCAAAGCAATTAGTGTTCGGAATAGCATCGAAAACACATCATTTACGTAATGGGATGGGTGCAACTTGATGTACAGAAAGTGTCAATTGACATACCTAATGCAGTATAAAACTATCCAACATTTTAAATAACGAAAATAAAATCTTATTATCTAAATACAAGAATACTTACAACATGTTCAAACCCTAAATATGTACAAGAAATAAAAAAATAATACAGTAACATCTGCTTTAGGAAAAATACAATGGCATCTGCTTTACAAAGCGCACCTCGCATGATTTAAGAAAGTTTCATTAAAATTTTAAACAGAAAGTTGTTGACGTTAACATTAATTCATATAAAAAAGTAAACTGTAGAAAGTACTCTAACGCAAACTTTAAGAATAAGGTACATAATTGTTCGTGTTATGAGCGTGCATTTAATAACGTACAGTCTGCAATTCATTGCGGATTCAACCAAAAAAATGTCTATATTCCAAAACGCAACACAAACAAAGCAAAAAGAAAAATGCACTGTACCTGGAGCTGTCTTCTTTGGTGCCATCTTAGATGTGGAAATGCGGCTGCATTGGTCCACTGGCTGGGTGCTGGAACCACCAACTTAACTTGTACTAGCACAAAACGAATTTTAAAATCGTAACTTTACAGACGAGTCGAATAATCAGAGGACGAAATAAGTAAGAGACCTATTTCAAAGTTGGACTTCTATTTATACAACTTCAAAACCATGGAAGAAATAACATAAAACCATTCCCAACAGTAGAATGTTACATGTTCTACGAAAGCAAGCAAAAATATATATTCCAGACAACAACGGCGAAAACATTCGTAGAATGCAAGCAATAATGAAGACAAAATACCATAAATAATTCCATTGAATTTTGTTGTTATCTTGGGAACGCAAAATGTATTTTAAAGCATTCCCGCAATTTATGCAACCATACACACGGCCAAACAAATCAGTTGTTTGACTTTTAGAAAAGAATAAAGGTTTGTATTATTATCTATCCACGCTACGAATATACCAGAAATCACTTAATTAGCAGACCGGTTATTACCCATAGGATTTGAGCGACCGAACACGTGCAGATAACGAAATAAAATTTCACCGTAAACACACAAAAAACTAACCCAATTCAAGTATTTAAATGAGCGAGAAGTTTTAATTTTTCGATGAATAAATTTTGAAAATAACCAACGCGTATTTCAAGAAAGGAGAAATTATTAAAGTCATTTGAAGAGCAAATATTTCAAAGAATTATGAACTGCTATAAGATATATTCCACGTACTGAAAGACATTTTTATACAAGGTGGTTTAATACGTATTTATTAAGCTTGTATAATTTGAGAATAACATAAAAAAGGTTTAGATTAGCGTTTTTAATTAAGGTAGTTGCGATTTAATGCAGAATCGCCCTATTTCAAAAAGTTAACGTAACAAGTATTTTTCTATGTACGTAGTAGTTGAAAAGTTTTTCCCACCTCCTGCTTATTTATATACCGGCGAACATGTATTACATCCACGTGGTGTTTGCCGGGCAACTGCAACATTTTTGGTTAATGTATAGAAATGTTTTAGGTTAACAATACGATCAATAATTTTTATATTCATTTTCTTTGATCTAGGAATTTCTACAGAAGATTGATTTTTGCAGCCTTTCTTAATTGTATTAATTTGAAAAATATATTTGTCATATTTTGATGAATTTCATTCTCTAAAATAAATAACATTCAAAAAGACGATGATTTAAAAAAGAAGTTGAAATAGAGATACTTCACTGTTTAGTATGGTTTATTTATTACGTACATGAAAAGTAGTTAAAACTTTTTAGACACGTGCCCCGGCACGATATGGCGCGCGACCCGGCGCGACATGGTGCGTGTCCTGGCGCGACATGGCGCATGCTCCGGCGTAACATAGCGCGTGCTTCGATGCGACATAACGCGTACCCCAACGCGACATGGCGCGTGCCCTGGCGCAGTCCTACGAGAGCTTATCCGGGTGAACATCAGTTACCTCCACGTGGTGTTATTTGGGCGACTAAATATTTTGTTAAAGAATGTTTAGTTGGAATGCAGGACCACTTTAAAAAGATTAAATATTGCTTTTTAATTGTAATAATTATGAAAAAAATATGTTTGTTGTATTTGTTGAATTTCATTCTCACTCAATGATTTACAAGTGCGAGACCACTTACGTAATTAATGTAATATAACGCAATCACAAAGTATGCAGAGTGAGTCTACAAATTGTATCGAGATCGTGTGGAAAAAGCGATCGTTGTGACGCAACGAAAATGGTTGGTGTGACGAAAGAGGTTAGACTAGGTTAAGTTGGGTTGGGTTAGTGACGTAGGTGGCGGAAGTAGTTCGTGGAAGTGGCAGTGTACACGCTGTATGAATGTGGGTTGAGATTGATGGATGACGGGCGGTGGACGTGAGTGGTGGGAGGTGGAGGTGGAAAGTGAGTAGTGGTGGTTGAAGGTGGAGGTGGGTGGAAGCGAAGACAGGTTGAGCGGAGATTATTACGTTCAATTGTGCACTGGGAAATATTTTCATTCGATTTATGATTCTACCTCGACTTCTGTGTAACTACCTGTTGTAGGAGACGCCTCCGATCACGCTTTATAATTTAGTAAATCGATTTGTTCCTATAAAACTCATTCTCATACAATTGAAATAAGTGCTTATTCAACACCTTGCAAATTGTTATTATTGTAGTTAGTTTAAGTCAAAGAACCTCAATTTATCTTTACTGTTTGATATAACACAATAAATGTATTCGGTTTTCAACAATCTTTGCTTTATGAAAGGATATGTTCATTTTATTTAAAAGTAGTTATATAAGATTGAATAGAATGGATTTTCTACATGTGTAATTAACATAGGTGTTTAAATTCGAGTTTGCTGGTTTTCTTTATGCATTACAATGACTTCAAAAGTGTTCTTTTGACATGTGGTACCCGAATATTTTAATCGATTATGATATCGTTTTCTAAACTGGGTTCACTTTGATTCTACCTTTCGTCCTAGCATGTGCTTTTTGCGTGGCTAATTCTAGTACTCCAAGATCGATGCAGGTCTTTCTGGAGACTCTAATATCCTCGGTGCATTAGTAAGTTTTTTACGTGCTTATTAATACTAGTAGGGTTCTCTTTTTTAGCTCTTTTATGTCAGTCCTACGTAGGCCCGCTGCTTCAGCTATGGTCCGGGCTACCGAGAAAACAACACCTCAGTGAGCGAGGTCACGATAGTTATGTAGTTAGCCCGGTTTATCTAAATTTCCTTTATCTTTTTTTACGTCACTGTGACTTCTGCGGCCATTTACTTTGTTTTCCTTTTTTTCTGTCTGAGCAGTGCGTTTTAGCATTGCAAGGTGACGGTAGGAAGAAAGAGGTGAGCTGAGGGAAGTGACGGCAAAGAGGATGTGGTGGAGGGTGGTTGAGGGGGTGGGTGGAGGAAGTTGGAGGTGGGTGGAAGGAGATGGTGTGAGATGTGTGGAGGGTGTGGAGGTGGAGGTGGACGGAGAGAGGTAGAGGTGAATGGAGGTGGAGTGTTGTGCATGCAGGATGAAGGTTCACACACTACTGATAATGATCGTAGCCTGTTATCAAACACGAGTTATATTGTAAATAATTAATTTTTTTTCAATTCATGCGTTAATTTAACAACTTTCGTAGAGAGTTTTTGAGGCCATTGTACATAAACATTTATATTACGATTCTACACGATGTTAAGAATATACCGTACATCTTACACGCGACAGGTATTTGCAAGTCTGGACTAATAAACTCAGTTGATCTGTGAACTAATATCGTTTTCATCTGCAAGTTGATATTTATGTTTACATTGGTAACTAATTAAATATTTTACCATTACATTATTGAAATGTAAGTGCAGAATACTATTGAAAATGTTACATGCACTTATAGTTACTGATTTAAACCGAATTTCGCGACTACTGCAGGAACATTTGAATTGTACTCGAATGTGAATTTTAGAGCTCTATTTGTACAAAGCGCTCACTCTCAACTTGGAGGAAAGCAATTAGGGTGTATTTAGCAGTAATCCAAAATATACACGTAATGCAATAGTAACCTAACTCTAATAGTAGTCCGGTGTCGCTGCAGGAACACGGGTCATGACATTAATTACCTATATCCGTGTAACGGAGCGATCGAACACAACCTGTCAATTAGACGGTATTAGTGAGGATAGCTGCTCTAGTGTAGTTAAGTACAGTAGCGGCCATGTCGTGCCATTGATTCAATCCTAATGCTCGCTACAGTTTATATACCTCTACAAACTTTGGCGATTTGTTCACTAGCTATTCGGTTGAAAGCACTAATTGATGACCGTTGCGCTTGCTGAAGAAGACAGCGTCTAATAGAAATGTCAACATTTAGTTGGTTGCTCGTTCATCCCAGGTATTCACTACCCGTTAATACTATTAAATCGAAATGGTGAACATACGTTGTTTCAGATAAAAACAGACACAGAAGTTCCTTGCTTCATACATTGTACCTACTAAAACAAACTGAAAGGATTAGAAAAAAATCTAAGAAGCATGTACGCCTTACAACCAACCTTACGGAAATTTTATAAAAGGAAATTATATATTTTAAATTAAATAACTAGTACTTAAATGTTAAACAAAATTTTATTATTATTATAAATATAATTTAATAAATTTTATTATTTTAATCAAGTTTGAGTCCCGGGTATTGTGATTCCTCCGAATAAGTCAGTTTGATGTACGGTTGGAATATCTTCAGTCGAATTAGGAATGATTGCTTCATAGTGATCTCCATGTATCACATCCCTGCCATTTCCAGTGCAATGAACTACAGCTAAAGGCTAGCGAACTAATTGATCTTCTTTTGCACAAAAATTATATGATGTGAAACTGAAGCCGAAATGACAATAAGAATCATTTGGATATCTATTAAAGTTTATATTAATTTGTACTGTTAACATTTCTCAAATAAATTCGATTATCTCGAAAACTAAATGAGATATCAAAAAACTAAACATGGTACATATATATATATATATATATATATATATATATATATATATATATATATATTACTCATATTTAGACCAGGGTAGAAAATTAAATAATCACATCAAATAATTTTAATCACCGTGTAGAAGCTTTGGGAAAAGGTACGCGTTATTAAAAAAAAAAAACCGTAGAGAATAAAAATTCATTCCTTTCATTAAAAATAAGAAATTTAAATCATTTACAAAACGCTTGCTATAAAAAAAAGGAAGCAGTATTAAAATGCTCTACGTGTAATTTAATTATTCCGAGTAAAGAAACAAATGGAAATTACGTGCAAAATTTATATTAATTAACTCAATTTTAAGTAACCGGTATTAAACAAAATGTACAGATAATAATTAATATTTGATTAGGAGTCACTAAAAATTAAAGGGTATTATTTTAATTGGAGTTAATTGAACCATTAGTAACATATAATATCTATAAAAGCTTGTAAAAACCCAATAATATTCAAATCGTAGAAGTGTTATTTAGAAGTATTATGTTTGAACACCTGCGTATTTTAAAAGGCTCATTCTGCGTAAATTTGGCAGATAACAAATGGTTACAGAGAATGCTGGAGAAACCGTAGCTTAATAGTTACGGGAAATGCTAATAAGGTGGGTTATTTCACAGTCCACATGGACTGAAATAATCGATAATAAAGAATATCAATTTGCACCAATAAGAACAGGGTAGATAGAGACAGATAATATGCGCAAGACGGAGACACATATAGTAAAAGGCGTGAGTGGAGCAACGTCACTGGGTTGCGATTGGTTGAAAATAAGAGCAAACTTGAGAGGTAAAATAACATTTCTGTATAAAATTAATTAGTTATTTCCAGACGTTGCGAGCCGTGTCGAAATTTCTGAGATTTAACTGGGGCGAGTGCAAATTTAATAAGAACAGACGCACAGGCGGTCGAGATGGGAACATAGTATACGAAATTCTGGAAATTGTCCGTTTTGGGGACAAGACCGACAGACAGGCTAACCTCTATATATTCCCGGTGTTAATATGAGTTTAGCTCTCTTAGATTTTCGAATTGATTCAATGCGTTAAACAGTGCTTTTTAGTTTTCCGAGTTTGATAGAATAATTTAAACAGTTTGCTCGTATATTTTGGTGATTTAAAACAGTTTGTTCTTTACGTGCTACAATGAATGTAATTTAGTGCACTTAGAAAAGAAGATACAAGGTAATAAAGTTTAGTATCACTGTACCAATTAGTCAAATTTGCAACGACAAATGAATACACAAAAGTAGGCAGTTTTGGCGTATATTTGTGAAAGAAGTATGAATTTCTTTGCTATTTTTCGGGGGTGGTAATAATTAAATGATTCATAAACGTGTCTGGATCCACAAAACAAGCTTCAGATATACACAAATGAGTTCCGGGAAAGCACTGAAACAACTTTAGATGAATGGTGGTGTAAAGAAAATGTTTAAAAGCGACCAGTAATCCGAGGACGTAAACATAACCCAGTTGGAATGGTGAAATTAGCAAGGACGATGTACATTGAAGCCACTAGTGCAGTAACCTTCAGGTAACTTATGCTTTGTTGTTCGATTTTTGATGTGTGGGTGTGTGTTGAATAACTTTATAATTGATTTACTTAAAATGGACAGTAGTGAAATTGTACTAACAGCAAATTTTTAATTTTAAGGTGAGATTTTCTTGTTTAAGTAGAAAGGGGTATTTAGTATTTATGTTCTGGATTATGATGAAAATTTGGGTATGTCTTTGAGCTCAATTAGACGAACCTTGTTAATTAACGTAAAGGGTGGTAGATGCTCCTTTGTACTCAGACTCAGGTCTGCATATATTGTTATATAAATTAGTAGGCATCCTACAAGGACTTTAATTCTGGATGCACATTAAAATGATAACAAAATTTAATCTTGAAATTTTCTGATACTGAAATTTATGCTGAATTTTAATTTTGAAATTTTAATGTATTATGAATATTGATGTAAATAGAGTTAACGTTGATGTTTGTGGTAGGAATGTGTTTGTTTTTTTTATGAATGAGGATGAAGGTTTAACTAGGTGAGCAGCCGAGGCGGAAAAGAGTAAAGAGGCGATTAACAGAAGAAAGTCAACGGACCAGTTAAGTTAATAGCTTTTTGTAGGTTTCACAGCATTCTTGACGCCCAATCTGTGGGGCTCGATTCCAAAACCGTAGTTCCCGGATTTTGGTGGATTCACAGCATTATATATATATATATATATATATATATATATATATCATTTATTGTATCATTATGGTTATATGGCAACGGACGCCAGTGGCGGCGACGACGACGTAGCGATTATATTAACCTAACTTATTTGGTTGATAGATAGTCTTAATATAAAAGCGCTAACATTACGAATACTTCGGAAACTGACCTGATAGTAATGAAATAAATACGTTGTTAATGGTTCGCTTACTGTTCTATAAATGAATACAATTCATTATAGTTTCGTATTCTTTGTAATATTCTTACACAGCAAAACGCGCAGAAGATCTAATCATTGTACAAACACAGATTCCATTATAAAGAACAATATCATCTTTGCAACAAAAAATAAACTAAAGGTATGTACCTGCTTTTTATATTTTTTATCAAATTTAGAAGCACATAGTAGTTAATTATTTCTGTGATACTTTTTAAGAATGGCAAGGTGTTACGTTAGGTACTAAATTGTGCTATTTTTAAAATAAATATAGCATAAACATCGGCAATGAATAACTTTGTAATTTCCATGTCATACTGCTTTTGGTTTTTTTTCATCATTCATTATATGTGAACTAAATTGTGTGCTTATACTTGAAGTGAATCTGAACTATTTCCTTTATTCAATTCTCATTGGTTGATAATTATTGCAAATATTATAGTGTATATTTCGATATTTGAGAGTATTTTTGAACAACACTGTAACCACTTCCAGGTTTCCGAATGCACTTTGTGACGTCAGAATTTACCGTTGTAGGAGCGTTCGATATCGGTTTTACAAGACTTAACCTGCGTCTGGAGACTTGTTTCAGATTTTAAAATAGAAGGTTGAAAGCTTCACTTGGCGGTATTATTAAAGGTAATTTTTTAGTTATATGCCATATTGAAGTTATGTGATTGCATCAAAGCTTGATTAATTATTTAATGTTATTTGGTTGTGTTTTAACATAGCAATTGAATTAACCACAAAGTTATTATGTATGTTTTTTGTTTGTAAAATTAATGCCACAATGTGTTTAATTTTTAAAAGCACGTTTTAGCCGATGCAATCATAATGAATAGTTCTTTAACAATTGCTTACTAGAATGAATATATTTTGTTAACATGCATTTATATAAAGATTTAGCGCCTGAATCTGGGCTTTTGTTTCTGTAGAATTTTGGTATGTATTTGTTACAAGCATATTTTATAATTTGTTTTCAATGTTTTAATAGTTTGTTATGAATATGTAAAGTTTATTTCAGTTATAGCTGTGTGTTTATAACTGCATAATTCATGTCTCGATTTTAAAACCTAACCATAAGTTAGTTCGAAGGGTCTGACGTATTATAACTTGCAGTTCTATCGGTAACTAATATTGAGATTTATTATTCTTGTTATGATGTGATTATAGCGAACGTCTGCTATGACACCGTATTAACGCGAGTAATGTATCCCCCAATCTATATATGTATAATAAAATAGAATTTAATAGAAATTATTAGAAACTGTTAAAGAAATTTAAGTATATGCAACAATGTAAATTTAAGGATAAACCAGAGGGGTTATTCAAAGTTCAGAAGCAAGTTGTGAGAACGGATGCAATACATTGTATTCCAGACAGTAAGTGATACTGCAGTTGCAGGTCACAGACGGTTAAGAAACCGCAGTTACTTAGAAATTAAGATTGTTACATTGTATAATGAATATAAGAAATAAGTAGACATAAGCTCTGCAAGTTCCCACAGACATCTGAGGGGCAAGGACAACATAAATACCTCGGGAGCCCCAAAACCATCGGTCAGCCTTGAGTATTTCAGCTTTAACATTGCCGTTTGCTTACTCTACTTACTAACTCATATTAATTCAATTATTAATTATTTTTCGACTTAGTTTAATTTTAATCAAGTTTGTCAAAATTCCATATTAATATCTGTTTAGTAAATAAATTTTGTTACGAAGTTTTTAAAAAGACCGCTCCCAAGGCCCGAAACGTAACTCGCGTTTGCTTTATGACTATGTAGGAGATTCAATTTGTACCCTTTGTTTGGTACTATCATAGCATATGTTCATGTTTAACTTCATGTTTGTTTATAAATATTTGTTTTGCCAATGTATTTGTAGCAATGTCTATGCAACGATAAAATGTAGGTTAGCCATTGTGAACCATATTTCCAAACGGGTATGTACGATACACGTTTATGTTTAAGCCTTTGTTGAATTTACTAACATTTTATGGCCGTGCGCGGTGAAACATTGGTAGTCAAAATCCTTATCTTCCCTGTGTTCTCCCTCTTCAACTTTAGCCAGATAGTATTGGCTCAGCCGTCTCTGGTACCTTCTAGAAAAGATTAGCTAGACTACACTAACATTTCTTTAGTCTCATATGTAGAATGTCTGAGCAACAGTTGACATCGCGTAATTTTAAAAGTGCACAAGGCGCTTATTCGCCACCCCATCCTTGGAGATGTGTATTTATGCAGTTAGAAGCGCTGGGTTGTTGAGGTTTTATCTGCCGATACCCTTTCCTCAACGCTAACCCAGGGAGTCGGGCACTGTTTGCTCTTGTAATTCATGTTTAATTGATGGTAACCTAATGTTAAGGTTATCATGTAATAATTAAAGTAGGGTCGTTAACTACTGTAATTTTATTTCAAACCTTCCCGTCTTAACGCTATCTCAGTGTGTATATTTGGGTTAAGTTTTGGTTACATAACATAGGTGTCACTAGTCACAACCATAAACAACTAGATCGCGAGACTAGGTATTGTCAAGAGGGGCATCTGTTCATCCGCAGGTAAGTTAGAGTACAAATTTGTAGCTGCGGTCAGGTCGGTTACATCCTTTTTATAATACTTTTGGCGATCATTTACTCAAATTAATTGCTTGTAACTGTAAATGATACTTTTTTCAACGACACTGGCGAAAATGACATTAATGCAATTAACCAATGGTTGTCGTGGGCAGTGGAATGACTTACATTTATGTAAATGTATTTGTAATGAGCGTGTTTATTTGTATGCGCAAGTGTATTTGTGAGCACGCGTGAATGTGTGCATGCGTAAGGGCGTGTGCGCATGTGTGTATGCACTTGTGTGGCGTGAGTGCCCTCACGTGCGAGTGCATGCATGTGCATGATTGCGATTGCGTGCGTAGGTGTACACGCATGTTTGTAAGCATGCATGCATGTGGGTATCTGTGCGAGCTTTGTTTATCAGGGACAATGTTTCCAAACAATGTAGAAGTCGTTCAAAACACAATATAATTGAAGACAAGTAAAATATTACTTAATTTTTCTATTTTATATTTTGTATTTTGTATTCTGTTTAATTATAATTACTGAAATTATGGTTTTAAGTTTAACTGATATAGATATATAATCTTACAGTTAGCAGCATCACAATTTGATATAGAATCTTTATAAATAAGTATTTGTCTATCATAGTTTTTTTAAATACATTTTTTTAGATACCATAACTTTTGTATTTGAAAGACTGTTCCACTTTTATAAGTAGTTAATATGCAGATTCCTAGTTGTATTGTAATATTAGATTTATGCTGTTACTATTTGATTCTTAAGTAGTAATGTTGAAAATATTCCATGTTATATGCCAAAAATCGGCAATATATCACCTTTAGATTAAGTATAAATTGTATGAGAAAATTCCCGGGAATATTTTCAAATAAACTTGTCCATTTCCGTGATTTCAGACAGTTGCGGTGGCGCAAAGAATGAGCAGGCGCGGAGTGAATGGCGCAAGTGCGCGCGGTGTGACACGACATTATTAGCCACGAGACTTCAAGCCGGTAATATTTACCTGTGTCGTGGTGTGTCTTTTCTCTTTTTTTAGGATGTAGGTTTTCTTATCTCTACCTTATATCGTTCCTTATACCTGGTTGCTCCTATCGTTCCGCTACGAAGGGAAAAGGGGATAGACGGATGAATTTGGACTCAACAATAGCGTGATGTAACCCAGAAAAACGAGGGCCTTGAGATGTAAAAGGAATACACGTGAGTACATTGTTTTCATTTCTATTCTAAATTTGATCATTGTATCCCTTTTAAACGTGTTTGGTATTTGATACAATATGCCGCGTAATCACGTTATATTGACAATTGCGCAATAGTATGAAACGCGGAAACCGTAAGATCCTGTAACTCATTCTTTGAAAATATTGGAAGTAATTAATTAACAATAGTGCATCAAACCATTCGAAAAGGATCTGAACGTTGAAGAAGATCTAGAACACTAGAACCAGTAGAATTACGAGTGTTTCAGTGAACTGAAAAGCCGAACTAAAGGTTTAAACAAACTAGTGGGGTCTTTAGCGAGGAACCAGACTAAGACACATCCACGAAAAAGGACAGCAGCTTTTTCGGTACTTAGAGTGGCAGAGACCATAAAAGCAGGTATGGCACTATTAGCCTACACTACTGCGATGTACAAGGCAAAGAGATCTTTGGGCGGATATTACTTCGGAGGATGTGATCGGCAAGTTTAAAAGATGAAACGGGAACATTTTGTGAGTCGGGGCGTGGAATGTTATAAGCACGAGGCAAGTAGGTAAACTAGAGAATTTGAAACTTGAAATGGATAGGTTAGCGTTAGATATGGTAGGGATTAGCGAAGTTCAGTTAGGTTTTTGGCGCGGAGACTTTGAGGTAATTCATGCAGGATCGGAGGAAGGAAATGCGGGTGTGGGGACAATTATACGGAAAAAGATAGGACATTGTGTAGAAAACTACTTGCAAAGAACGAAAAAGGACTCATGGTTACATTAGAAACTAAACTGGTAAATACGATAAAAAAACAAGCCCACGTGCCAATCTATAACTTCAGCAAGGAAGAGGTTGAAGCGATCTACAAAGATAACGAAGACATACTAAGATCTGTAAGAGGGCATGAAGTAAACAAAGGAGGTTCATAGGAATCGACTCTAGTCGTGTGTGCCGGGCTAGAAGTAGCTATGGGAGTTTTGGATAACATAACAGCATAACGAAATTTCATTATTTTTGTGTCAAAGGAGCCGCGAAATTAGCTAAAGTCAGCAGTAACTGATTATGGACTTGGCGTTTCTCCTGCGTTGGAGACATCCTCGAACAGCGTCGTTCTGTATGCAACCACATGGAGCTAATGCGTTTAAACGCAGGTGAAGACTTACCCTCATTAAATGTAACCAGAGCTTGTTTTAGCCCTTGGACAGCAGCCGTAACCGCCACCAGCTCGGAAGCGAACTCAGGCTCCACGAGAACAGAACTAAATCCGGGTTCACGTTCCATGCGGTACGCACTCTGTACGGACCTGCGTAACTCGTCGACATTATCCTCGGGATCAAAGCTCGAGACGCTAGCTCATATTGGAGCTCAGTTTACGCAATCGGTTTACATGAATGCGCCAATATGCCATGGTACACCAAGAAAAAAAACAACGAATTAATAAATGGTATTTCAACGCCTACGTCATACCAACAACAAAACGATTTGGTAACCCGTAGCACAGTTTAGAACCTCAACGTCGAAAGGACAGGCGGTAGAATAGAAAATCGGAAAAAAAGCCAACACCAGACTTGGTGAAGAGAACAAAATATACCGAGAGGGAAGAAAGAAAAAATTTTGGGCGCCAGCGTTTTCAATGGACTAGAATTATTGGCGAAAACACAAATCCAATAATCTGAAATGAGCCAACTAAGGATATTTAGCGATCACGGACGAAAACCAAACTAAAATCTAAAAAGATCGAACACAAGAAATAAAGAAAAGAAATAAATACAAGTTCGAACGTAAAGGAAGAGAACATAAGTAATATCAGGCCGAGAATACGGAAAACGTAGTAACTTGGGCAGTACCAAAAAAATCAGGCCACAAGCAAAACAAAAATTGGGCCAGAAATTAAGCGAAACCAAATCAGAGCATGCAATACACAAGATAAAATACGACCAAAGTTAACTAAAACAAACTCGGAGCAAAAGTTAATCAAAAAATCGGAACCCCACGCCAGAGCGTCAAAATTTATGCTACGTTATGCAGCATACGGGTCAGATAGGAATACCGGGCTAACAACCAATGCGGTGGGGGGGTCTTAGCAACACAAAAAAATACATCGCCAACTATTTTCTACTTACAATAATAAAAAAAAATAAAAATTTCTATCTAAATAGAAAAAAATTAAACAAAGTTACTATTTAAAAAAAACAATTTTACTCTATGGACAAATTCAATAATTGTTCCACGAAGTGCGCATTTCGTAGCTAACATGCAATAAATCTCATCATCATTAGGTCTTCAGTCCTAGAACTGGTTAGACGCGTACCATCATTGTTCCCTATTCTGAACTAACCTACAGATTTCCCTGAAATATGCACAGTTTGCATCTATAACTGTCTGATCTAGGTCTACATCTACCCCTTTTTTCCTATCTCTGCTTGTAATATATCACATACTATTCCCCAAAAATGCCTTAGAACGTATTCCGCCCTACTATTTCTCTTTTTCCCCAGATATCCTTGTTCCCATACTATTTCTGTAACTTATTTGTTATTATCTTTGTCTGTCCATGCTATCGTCCTCATACATCTGGAGCATTTCAAAAGACTGCTACCGTTTTTGTGTCTGCATTTCAGCCAACATTTTTAACATGTTTCTATTTATACAATTGAGAGGATGGTTATTAAAGAAGTGTGCGATTGCATTATTGAAAGGCTTAAGTAGTCGTTTTTTTATATTTATTTTGAGGGGGGAAATTCATTATGATTTAAGTTACCTCTTTGGTAGATTTTAACATGGTTCTGAGGCGACTCTATGGCGGGTTTACACTTGTCAGATACCACTGTTGTTCTATGAAGATTGTATATGAATCTGAGGCGACCCCATGGCGGGTTTACACTTGTCAGATACCACTGTTGTTCTATGAAGATTGTATATGAATCTGAGGCGACCCCATGGCGGGTTTACACTTGTCAGATACCAATACTGTTCAACGGAGATTGTATATGGTTTTGAGGTAACCTTATTGTGGATTTATACTTGTCAGATACCAATGCTGTTTTACAAGGATTGTTAATATGCTTATTTTTATGTAATTAGTTATTTTATGTATAAATAGAAATCATGTATGTAGGCTGTATTTCATGTTAATATTGCAAGGAAAACCCAGGAAAAACTTGCAATGCTACCTAGATATTGTGGGCATTTGATTTTCATTTGTTATTTCTTTTAGTAATGGAATCCATTGTTTACTGAAAGTTACGATTTCGTTTGCAACGCAGTTATTTTTATGTAGGGTTATTTAGGCAGCTTCTTTGATTTTGCGTTTTTGGTGGTTTTCTTCTTTTTCTTATTTTCTTCTTTTCAGGGAGTATGTGTATTCAGCTCGTTCCCTTTCTATTGTTTTCTAATTTTATACCCTATTTTACCGAGATTCAGTGAAGGAGGTTAAGCAACCTGTGGCTACCAAGATCCCCCAACACTTAGACATTTGCCGAAATAATGGTTTTCTAGTAAATCCTTTCACACACTTAACATTATTCGAGAATATTGCCCAACCAATTCTTGTAGTTACTTATAATAATCATCATGTTTACGCACAGTTATCTTTTCGTCATTAGTTTATCCATCTTGGGATTGGTTGGATGCGTACCTCCATTGATTTCTATTCTGGGCTAGCCTACACATCTCCCTGAAACCTCTACAGCCTACATCTTTTACTATCTGTGTGCAGTAGTCTAATCTAGGTCTGCCTCTTCTCTTTTTTCCTATCTCTGCTTCTAAAATATTCCGCACTATTCCCTCATGCCGTAGTATGTGGCCTATCATCCTATCTCTCCTATTTTTTACCGTTTTCCACATATTTCTTTCTTCCCCTACCATTTTTAGTACCTCTTCGTTCTTAACTTTGTCTGTCCATGATATCTTCATCATACGCCTGTAACACCACATTTCAAAGGCTTCTACCTTTTCTTGTCCACTTCTCCTACTGTCCAGGCTTCACAGCCGTACAGTGCTGTGCTCCACACATATGTTTTAAGCAATCTTTTCCTTGTTTCTATGTTTGTGGTCTTTGAGCACAATAGTTGCTTTTCTTGTTAAATGTAGCACGACCTTGTGCTAATCTTTGTTTTATATCTTTTGTGCTTTTCCCATCTTGCGTTATTTGGCTTCCTACGTAGCAGAAATCCTTAACCTCTTGTAAGTTCGTGTTAAATACTTGTATTCTTGTTTTTGATTTATTTTCCCCACCTTTGCAAACTAGAACTTTAGTTTTAGTTTTGTTAATTTTCATACCGTATCTCTGTTAGAACCGTTTCCATTTCATTAAGAGCCGCTTCTAACTCTTCCTTGCTAGATGCTAATACCGCTATGTCATCTGCAAATCTAAGCATATCAATTTTTTGTCCCTGCATAGTAATTCCAAATGTCTTTCTGCATTTGACAGTATTCATTGCCTCTTCTATGTACAAGTTAAAATCAATGGGGATAGGGCACATCCCTGTCTCACCCCTTTCCTAATGTTTACTTCTCTACGTTCCTGCTCTAATTCTATTACTGCTGTTTGCTCTTTGTATAAGCTATGTACTATTCGTCTATCCCTATAACTCATTCCAATCCTTTTGAGTATTTCAAACATTTTTTCCAATTTACATTGTCGAATGCTTTTTCCAGATCTACAAACCCTATATACATGCTTTCCCTTTTTCTATTGTTTTCTCATTATCACTCTCAGAGCTAAAATAGCCTCCCGTGTTCCCCTGTTTCGCCTAAACCCAAATTGGTCTTCTCCTAGTATTTCTTCAGCTCGTTTTTCCATTCGTCTTTGCACAATTCTAGTTAATATTTTTGACACGTGTGCTGTCAAACTTATTGTTCGAAAATTTTCACATCTATCCGCGCCTTTCTTTTTGGTATGGTTACTATGATGCTACGTTTGAAATCTTTGGGTATCTCGCCTGTCTCATACATATAGCTTACAAGTTGGAAGAGACGTTCTGTTACTGCTTGTCCAGCGGCTTTTAGAGTTTCTGCTTGCACCTTATCTGTACCCGGCGCCTTACCATTTTTCAGACTCTTTAATGCTAATTCAAACTCGTCTCGAAGTATAGGATATCCCAAGTCATCATTTTCAATGTCTGATTCCTGCTCTAATGCAGTTAGTTCCTCTGCTGCATATAAATTCCCTATATATTCTTGCCATCTACTCACTTTCTCTACGTTTTCTATAATGACGTTTCCTTGTGCGTCCCTTATATTCTTGCTATACGGTTTTATATCCTTAAAATTCATTCTAATTAATTTGTATGCTTCGTCTGTCTTTCCTATTTCCATCTTAGTTTGTACTTCTTTGCACTTTTCATCAATCCATTGTTCTTTAGCTTTCCTGCATTTTCGAATAATTTCCCATTTTATGGCTTTGTATCTCTGTTTTCCTGTTTCGTCTGATTTATTTTTGTATTTTCGTCTTTCTTCTATTAAATTCACGATATCCTTTGTTATCCATGGTTTCTTATTTTCTTTTTGTGTATACCCCAAAATATCTCTGGCCGCCATGTCTAGGCTGGATTTAATGTTATTCCATTCTGTTTCTACTTCCTTAGTTTCAGATATTTTTGCGATATCATTCAGCAGTTCATTTGACTTTTTTTCGAATCTTACTTGAATATCTTTGTCTTTTAGTTTCTCTAAGTCCAAGTGCCTTTTTCCGTTCCTCTTTTTTAGATTTTTAAATTTAAGTGCGGCCTTCATAATTACGATGTTGTGGTCAGTATCTATATCTGCTTCTGGGTAACTTCTACAGTCTTTTACTTGATTCCTAAGCCGTTGTCTAACAAGAATGTAATCTATTTGATATCGTCCTATATCTCCTGGCATCTGTGTTTACCGGTTTAGATTCTAATCTAACCATGAGTACTCTTTCGTTCTTTTGTAAGTAATTTCCCACACAGTGTCCTATCTTTTTTCGCATAACTATCCCCACACCCAAATTTCCATCCTCTGCTCCTGTATGAATTACCCTGAAGTCTCCACTCCAAAAATCCCCCGCCTCTGTCCACCGAACTTCGCTGATCCCTACTATGTCTAGTGATAACCTATTCATTTTGATTTTTAGGTTCTCTAGCTTACCTACTTGCTTCATACTTCTAACATTCCACGCTCCGACTCGCAGAATGTTCCCGACTCTTATTTTTAACTTTCGTTCGCATCTTCCGAAGTAGTCCCTCCCGGAGATCCGAATGGGGACTATTTTAACTCCGGAATCTTTTACCCCAGAGAATGCCATCATTTTATTATAATTTAGGTACGCTGTGTACTTGGGAGATAATGTGGTGGTTTCCCGTTGCCTTCCACATCGCGGTAGTGTGTCTTAGACTGCCATACCGACCCCTATAGTCTCTGCCAATCTAAGTACCGAAAGAGCCGCTGCCCTATTTCGGGGACCTGTCTTAGTCTGGTTCCTCACTAACGACCCTACTACTTTGGTTGGACCTGTAGTTTGGCTCTTTAGCTCATTAGAACACGCAAGCCATTTCACCTGTTCTAGTAATTTAGAACTTCGGCAAGGTGCAGGTCCATTCGAAATGGGCAATAAATCTAACCAGTAAAAAAAGAATAATGCTGATACTTTCGTATAAGCATATGGGTTAAGTAAAAAAAAGGATTAAATTTAGAAACCCTTCTAGCAAGGATTTTACCATAAGAAACGTTAGCGTATATAATTTCAAAGTGGTTTTTTAAAAAAAAACGTGTTTTGTTCATCAGCACGATGCGAATTGGATTTATCCCTTGGTATGTTAAAAAAAAGAAAACAAGTCACATACATGTGCCGAGATAACTTATCTTACCATCCATCGGAAGCGAATCAGCAACAACCATGCTGCTACCGTAATTGCAACCGCGGTCTGCACGCAAAAGTAGTTGATCTACATCCAAGAATAATCGGACCTACATAACAAGCAATTTGGCCTCCAGCTAAGAGCTAAATAGGGAGTCTTACTAATATTAATAACGCAGGAGAACTCACCGATACAGTCAGGCTCTACACTTTTTATAAAAACACGTACATCGCTCTTGAAGTAAGTAATTTAGAAAATACATCTAAGAACGAACTGCAGAATCAAATTGAACAATGTTTGAACAACAAGAATTCGGGCTTCGAACCTCTATTTAATTTAGCGTGAACTTTACGTTTCGAAATAAATAAGTTTAAAATGAAAATTAGTAGGAAGCGTACTTATTGTAAACAGTATGTTGTCAACGTATGAAAGAGTAGAAACGGAATCGATGTAAACGAAATAACCAAATACCGCCGAAAATGACCGCAACAAATTTAATGCAGTGGTAGGTGAGAGTAGGGCAGAAGTGGTAGTATGTTTATTTGGCTTAAGCACGAGCAACGATAGGAGAAATAGGCTGACAGAAATTTGCCACAGAAACAATTTAACCATCACAAATACATTATTTTAACATCAAGTTAGAAGACGATACACGTGGAAAACGCCATGAGACAGGGAGATATCAAACAGATTACATTCGTGCTCGACAACGGTATATGCATCAAGTAAAAGACCGCAGAAGCTGGCCGTATGCAGATATAGATTAAATTTAAGACTTTGAAAGGAACTTTGACCTTGAGAAACTAAAAGACAAAGGTACCTACAAAAGATTTGACAAAAAGTCAAACGAATTGTCGAAAGACATCGGAAAATTTCTAATACTAAAGAAGTAGAAGCAAAATGGAGTAGCATTAAATCCATGCAACCAGAGATATT
Organism: Platerodrilus igneus; assembly: GCA_036346225.1. Lineage (NCBI taxonomy): Eukaryota > Metazoa > Arthropoda > Insecta > Coleoptera > Lycidae > Platerodrilus > Platerodrilus igneus. The sequence goes on from JARFIW010001106.1 coordinate 256,750, forward strand.
CTACGGTATAAATAAAAAGAATATAGGAAACTATGGGTGACAAATTGAAACAATATATGGGCCCTGGAGTTGGGCGCCTGTGAATTAATTGTGGATGCTCCACTTGTGGAACTCCAGTGAAACAAAAATTTGAGCGCAAGTACTATACTATCTGCTCGCTTACGGCACCAATGATTGGCTTCATGTTTAATTCATAGGAAAGCATGAGTTTGGGCATGGGATGAATATGGTCACCCAAAATTTCAAAATAAAACAGGACACCGCCACAATTTAAAACATTAATAAAGATAAATTGGACTAAGGGGAGATGCAGATACCCTCCAACAATTAACTCAAGATCTGTAAATAAATTATCAACAATTTTGTACATTTGTACATTAAATTATTCATTGGAAACAATATTTGTGTTTTTTCGAAAATAAAAAAGTTATAAATTTTTAATAGACTTCCTACAACAGAAACGATAAAATGTTGCCTTTTAATCAAATTAGTTACTTTCTAATTAAGTTATGAGCTTTTCAAAATTATTTCATATATCGTTTTCATAAGTAAATAAAAGATCTATCCAACTAAACGCTATAAGGTCAAAGATTTTTTATTTACAAGTTAATAGTCGAGCTATTCAAGTCTACTTCTTGGTTCTTAGATTGAAGTTCATTTAAAATAATTCAAGTTTATTTAAAAATTACTTTCACTTAAAAACAATTTCAAAAATATAATCATATTGATATACATAAAAACAAAACAACAGTATTGGTATTTGTTAACACATGTGCAGGTTCATTTTGTATAAAATATGTTAACCAAGAAACAAGTACTTTATGTATAAATTGTTAATATATACACCTATAATAAACAATTTATAATATAAAAAAAGTAACACGTTGAAATTATTGGAATGGGTTTTTCACTTATAACAATTTAAAATAAATTATCTGTTTGCATTATCGCTAAGTAAAAAAATCCGAATTTCTATTAAAAGCAAAGCTAATATTTTCATTTTTTGATAGTTAAATTGCAAGAATAATAATTATTAAGTAATTATTTTTATTATATTCAAAACTATTAATTTTCTCATCATTTCAAACGATCAAAGTTCCACAACACGTATATTAATTCTATTTTAGAACTCGCATTGAGTAATGCACTTCATAACTTACAAAATTTTAGATACCTTATCAAAACCCTGCAGAACTATTTCGAAAACAAATACAACATATTCTGTATCTATTCAAGACCAACAACGAACAATATCCAACGTCAAAATCTTTTGCTTTAAAACTTGTACTTTTTATGAAAATGTATAAAAGTTTCAAAAGGAGTAGGACTTGTATCATCTTTGCATTTCAAACGTAACCAATTTTCAGCATTCAGATTAAACACGTTGAATACAAATCTCCATAATCAAATTAAATTTGTTTGTTTTGTGATTATAGTGATTCCTGTTTGCGCCGTAAAATATCTTACCTAGAGTTAATAAAATTGTATTTTCTTCTAACCACTAACGAAAACAAGAGGATCTCTGAACACTCTTTAATTACAGGGTCTACTCAATTGCTATCCTCCGCAACCAGGCTGTAAGTTTATCAAACATCTTGAACAGACAACTCCACAGCATGTCTTCACGAAGAATGACAATGTTCGTTATTAAATCCCTTTCTCTATTAGTGCGCATGCACCATCTCTATACGCGCACCAACACGGAGCATCTACTTTCAACCAACACGGAGGCATCAGATGACATACACTAAAACTAATGCAATAATTTTCTAACGAGACTTAAAAGAAATAAGCTTTAGATTTAACGGACAATAAAAACACAAAAACTATAGGTTCAGAAAGGATAAAATTCAAAGGAATGTAAAATTTAGACAATAAAATCAATGACAATCCAACATATACAAAACGATACTCTAAATTTAATATAAAAAAAAAGATGAAAATACAAAAACAGACCAGACGAAGTAAGGAAACAAAGATACAAAGTCATGAAATAGAAATTATTCGCACATGCAGGAAAGTTAAATAATAATGGACTGAACAAAAATGCAAAGAAATACAAACCAAGATGGAAATTGGTAAAACAAAGGAAGTATACAAACTAATTGGAATGAATTGTAAAAATATAAAGCCGTGTAGCAAAAATACAAAAGACACCGAAGGGGACATCATATACAAAATGTAGAGGAAATAGAGAGATGACAAGAATATACAGAGAATTTATATACAGGACCCGAACTTGAAAAACTAGAAAAGGAAAACGACATCGAAAAGGAAGTCTTGAGATATCCTTTACTTAGAAATGAGCCTGAAAAATAATCAAGCGACTAGTCCGGATAAACAGCAAGCATAAACTCTAAAGGCCGCTGCACAAGCAGTAACAAAGCTATATGTTTGAGATGTATGAGACACGGGAGATACCCAAAAATTTCAAACGTAACGCCATAATCACTATTACCTAAAAAAAGAGAGGCCAAGATAGATGTGAAAATTTTCGAACAATAAGTTTAACATTATAATGTAATTAAGGGGCCGCTATACTTGCGGCCACGTTCCCAATACTCCACCCGAAGGTACTACATTGGGTTTAAACGCGAAAAGTAAACGTGCTCCAAATTTAATTTAACTTCAGGTTAATCAATACTAAATAAAAATGTAACAAACTGAAACCAAAAATAGGGTTTAAAGAATAGTATCCCTAGTGTTGATTCTGGAGTTAGCCCGATCCACAAGACACACGCAAAAATGAATGGGGAGGGATTCGTAATACCGGATAGCAGCTGCCAGCTCTGCTTACCGGTGTATTTAACGTTCAGTTGCCTGCTGCTAGCCACCGCTTTGTATCTCTAAATAACCTTAGATAAATTTTAGATCTCACACAATTCGTTTTATATGCCTTGATTAGCTTATTTCAATCCCACACACAGTGCATGACGATACGATAACAGAGAAGTTGTTTGCCCCCCTTTTTATCTACCACTTCCCACCTGAATGAGGTAAACAAAATTAACCAAAATTTATATAATAACCAAAATATGTACAATTAGTAGCTCCACGACCTTTATAATATTATTCGCTATTTAAGAAAAGTCCTGAATCAGAGTAACGATATAACTCAGTTTGTCCCCAAATTATGATTCCCTTAAATCAGTTTAAAGCCAGCAAAAATAACTCTGTATGCTACTGGAAGTCCGTTGAACGATTAATGGCCGTCTTTCCCTTTTATGTAATTTCTACGTATCAATCAAAAATTTTTGATAACTCTTTACATAAATCTCAGTGCATGCGAAATTTAAATGTTCAAAAAGAAATTAATGCCTATTCTATTAATGAATTTTATCTCTGACCTATTGTTTTTCCCTGTTGAACTCTTGGTTGTGAATGCGCGTCTCTGCATGCACCCCAATTCTTAGAACTGCCGCTGTGTGATGTTGACCAATACCCTTGGATTGTTTTCAGTTAGATTTTTTTGTTGATTTTGTTTGGTAGTTGTTTATTGAATCGCGTATTACAACTTGGTTAAACGCCCATTTACCGCTTAATCGTTTACTTAGTTAAATTCTTGACAAATTTCTAGTTCAATACCCAGTTCAATACCTAGTTCAATACGTTTCAAATGTCAACGGCGAATTTGTGTTGTATAATTGCACTTGCGCTAGTATTTGCAATTTTCAATCACCAAATTTGACTTAAATATTATTATTTAATTTGATAGTTTAACTTCGCATGTTATCTTGTTCGGACAAGTACTAAACGTGCCTTGGTTGTAGAAAGACTGACCTTATCAGTTCGTGCGCTATTTAAAGGTACGCCAACCCACCTGTCATAGTTGATTTACCAAGTTTTGTAAAGGCGTTACATTTAGTTTAACGTCCATCCATTGGGTTTTACATGATATTGCTTATGCTACAACTTGCTAAAATGCATAACGGGATCACGTAGACAAAAAATTTTGTATTGTGGATTTTGTTAACCATGATACTTTGTACTTTTTCAAGTCACGTCCTCTTATTTGTATAGGAATTTATTACTTGAAATCGCACGTAGTCAAACGAATGGTTCCTTTTTTTTTGTTTTCGTAACCTGTTGGGTTTATGTGTTGATTTTATATTGAAGATCACGTAGGCAAATTTTATAATGGCGTCAATTAAATGCTTTTATTTACTTCTTGCGTTTATAAAACATGTTTGTTTTGAAAGATTTATTTATTGTGAGCATTGATGGTTATTAATGCGTCAAGTTTAAAAAAATTGGTATTATGTTTATTCGACCTTCGATATTTGTGATGTGTATTTATTTATAGTTTATGAATGCATTGCTATTCTTAAAAATGAATTGGATTGCGTACAGAGTTATTTATTTTACTAAACGTGATTGAATTCTTAAAGAATGAACTTCCTTTAATTGATTAAGATTGGTTGCGAATTTTATAGAGTGTTTGATATTTGCTTTTTGTATAATTGGCGAATTACGTTTTTTTATGATAAAATTGTTTAATTTTCTAGACTTTAGTGTCATTTATATGGAGTGTACAACCCTTGTGATCCTATATACCCCTAAATATCCCTATTACAATAGCAATATATATATATATATATATATATATATTGCTATGATAATAGGGATATTTAAGGGTATATAGGGTCAGAAGGGTCGCATACTACATGTTAATAGCACTAAAAGCTAGAAAACTAAACAATTTTACCATGAAAGGTACGTAATTCGCAAATTGTGCAAAAATCAAACATCTAACATACTGTATAAGGATCACAGTTAATTGTAATTAATGCAGGGAAGCTCATACTTCAACAATACAACCACATTCAGTAAGATAAATAACTCTGTATGCAATCAAATTCATTTTAAACCAGAAAAGCATTCATAAATTCTAAATAAATACGCAATAAGAGCATCGAACGCTAGAAAATCATGATACGAATTCTGTTAAAATAAACACGCAACAGTGCAAGGAAACAACAAAGCATTCCCGCAATAAACACACTTTTCACAACAAAACCGTTTCAGAAATGTAGGATGTAAATAAACGCATTTCAATTTATGTCATTATAGAAATTTCGCATACCTGATTATTAACATGAAGTAAATGTAAAACTCAAACTTAACAAAAATAAAAGCCATAAGTTTGTCTACGTGAGAGGTCGAAGTAAAATTTCCTACAACAAAACAAAACAAGACGGGTGAAAGTACACGGGCTATAAAGAATCCACTATATAGAACTTGAATGTTACGTGATCGACAACATCATTCCAACAAGCTATTATCAAATTCATACCCGAGAAAGCTCAAAGTTTGGACAACAATCTATAGCACAACTTAAACTTTGAAAGAACGTCGCGGATAACCAATGATGTCAGATGAAGGCGTTGGTTTAAATACCACACAAATTTGATACACAATCAGTCTTTCTTTAATCAGAGTACGATTCATGGCAGTTCAAATTAGAAAAATACGTAAAGTGAACATAAAAAAATTAAATAATTGTATTTCGTGGAAGTCGTGATGGAAAAGTTTTGAAATTAAAATAATAGTGAAAATATACGAGAGTAGTTTGCCGTTAACTGAAAAATGGCTCTAGGTAAAAATCTAAATTAGCACATCTAAATTGGAACATAAATCTAAATTTGCAAATAAATCCGAATTTAAATATACATCGATCTCAATTTGCATAAAAACATTGATTTGCATCGGAGTTCAAAACGGAGGATTGTTTGGCCAAGCGGTACTATAAAATCAACAAGTGAACTCAACTGAAAACAATCTAGGGGTACTGGTCAACAGCACGCAACAGCAGATCCAAAAATAAGGGAAAACAAAAAGACACGCAAGGAAAACTACAGGTCAGAACATTATCTAAATAGCGTAAGACATTATTTTCTTTTTTATTGAATATTTTCTATATTTTTTATTATACTAGAATATTTATGTAAAGGATCATCAAAAATCTTTTTATACGTGAAAATTTACGTAAAAGGGAAAAGTCATTGAACGTTCAAGAGTGTTTCCAATAGTGTACAGTGCTATTTTTGCTGGCTTTGAACTAACTAAAGGGAGCTATAATTTTGGGGATAAACAAATTGATATTATTGTTATTTGACTCAGGGGTTTATTTTGTTGAATAGTGAATCATATTAAGCTCTAAAGTGTATACATTTTTGTTTGTCATTATGCAAATCTTGGTCAATTTCGTTTGTCTCATTCAAGTAGGAAAGTATTAGATAAAAAAGAGGATATATTCTTTGTTATCGTAACGTTGTGCACTCTGTGTGGATTAGACTGAGCTAGTCGAGGCATATTTAAATTTTAGGTTGTTTAGAGACACAGAGCGGTGGCGGGCAGTAGGAAACTGAACGTTAATTATATCGACGTGCAGCGTTATCATAGCAATATATAAATATATATATATATATATATATATATATATATAAATGAATTATTAATAACGACCTCTTTATTCTAATTTTCCAAAAATATTGTGGGTTTTAGGTCGGCTGGATTATTTAAGAAAACTCTTTTTTATAATATTTTATATATATTTATATTAATATATTTTATATACATAATATTTTTACCTCTTGTTGTAATTTGGCGTTGTTATATACATTTTAAAAAAATTTATAACGAAGATAACTTTTTATGTTAATTGCCAATTTTATTATATAACCTCACCTTAGTAAGTATAAAATATGATTTACTGTTTATTCATCAATTTTGTAATTGTAGTACCTTTGAAAAAAGATTAAAATAAATCCGAAAGCTCAGGTTTATAAAAAAGAGTTTTCTTAAATAATCCAGCCGACCTAAAACCCACAATATTTTTGGAAAATTATATATATATATATATATATATATATATATGTATATATATATATATATGTATATATCCTGCAGTAGCCGTTCTTTTAGTGGTTTTCAATTACTAGTTCGATTTGAAATGGTAATTCAACTTTAAATACAAAGTTGGGTTTTCATTTCATCTTAATAACTATTAATATATATTAAGCATTCATTTGCATTCCAAATGTGGATTATTCTTCTCTATTAATAATTATATATATATATATATATATATATATATATTGCTGTGATACTTCACCAGCCCCTACGATGGTTTTATTTATTCTTAGCCCCACGGTTGGGCAGCATAAAATGCTGTGTTAATTTTTGCCCCACGATTTTGGGCGTCATAAAATGCTGTGATATTTTCTTATATTTAGCCACGGTTGGGCAGACCATAAAATGCTGTGTTATCCTCTTTTTATTAATCAAGCACTTGTGAAATGTTATAGATTTTCTTTGCCTCAACTAGCTGATTCAATTAAATAAATCAATTCTATAATACACAATATAATGATTAAATATTTAGAGACCTTTTGAAACATTTTAAGATGCCTATTGCTTTTCATAAATTTATCAAAGAAACCCCGGTTTTGTCGACTCTTACATTACAGAAATAAATTATATCAATATATCTAACCGGGAATGGTTCAGTAGTTTCTCTGCATCCTCCAAGAGTTCTCATGTCCAGTTTTAATGTTTAGAGTCGAATTTGAAAGCCGACATCAAAACCAAAATACTATCCAAATCTTTATTAAAAATCCCATGAGTTAGTCCAATAAAAGGTTTTCCATCTCCGTAATTAACAAAACAGTAATAGAACATTCGCCATGCTAGTGATTACCAAAATTAATTTAACAGGAGGTAATCTCCAGTGTCGTCTCCAGAGCCCTGTTTTATTTATTTTAGAAATTATATAATTCTACTAAATCCGGTTTACTTACGTCTATAATAGATTGGCTTACTTACACAATTTTTGCACTTTTATAAAACGATTTTCATTTTACTTTCGTTTAACTGGTTACGTGAATAATTTAGCACTTTTGAGTATCGTGGCAGTCCAGTTTCGAATGTATACTAACTCGTTGCTCAATTGTTATCGTATTTATAGGCCTTGTCCCTTTGTTTGCTATTCGTTGTTTTTACGTGTTGGGCGACACCATTTGTCTTATCTCTTGTGTACTCCGGGAAATTTTACCAATTGTTTAGTTCAAATACTTGGAAGAACGCTTTAATCATCACGTATTCATTTACATACCATTACATTTAATTTAGAAATCCTAGGAATTTTTGTTCATTAAATCACGTATTCATTGTTATTTGCTTATTCTTATCTAAACAGAAATAAATTTGGTGTTTGTTTATTTCCTAGTTAAATTGGATTTTTGAACAAATGTAATACTTTATGTTACGTACAATTTATTCAAATAATGCATAATTTTTTCCTGCGTTTATGATGAAATATTTAACGCACTTGTTGAATATTTATCTAGCCAATTCATATAGGTTTTCCGTTGATTTAATTTTGATGCATTTCGTTACATTTATAAATCCTATCCTTGCTCGTAATTACTCTTGGATATGCGTTTAATCTCTTGTACTGTTATATTCAGTGTGCGCTCAACTAACAATATGTATAGTAACCTATTTACTCTTATAATGTCTGTAATTATGTGCTTTTGTTATTTGGAAGTTTCTTTTGTTTATTCTACGACCCCTATGACTTAAGCTACCCCTAAATTAACCCTATAATTATAGCAATATATATATATATATATATATATATATTGCTGTGATAAGGGGTTGTTTAAGGGTGTATTTTATAGGTCATGTAGTAATCAGAAATTATAATAGGAAGCAGAAAACTGCATTTATTTAATAGAAAAGTGATTAATTGGGATAGTTTGTAAATAGTAAGCAGTTAACACCCTGTATAAAGAGTATAATTAGTTTTAAGCGACGCAAATGGACACAATAGGACGCATAGTTAGCATAGAAATAAGTAATTCATGCATTAGGTAAATAACAAATATTTAACACCCGGTATATAGAGCTTTAGTAATTTTAAGTAAGGCGCAACAACGATATTTTTTAGTAGAAGCACGCGTATTTAGAAGTAAGCATAATTCATGTAATTAAACACGCATTGAAAAGGATTCGAATTAATCATAACATAATACGGATATAAGAGATAAAATTTAAAGAAGCGTAGTGTAAGTGCGTACAAACAATTAACAATTTTTTATAATAAATGTAATTAAAAATGCGTAAAGAAATAAACACACTTGAAAATTGAAATTCGAATTGTATCAGGTATTTGTGTACAATATGGAAACGCGATTATTTTCTCAAAACACCGCATGGTCTGATAACAAAGCATCTGTAGGCAAACAACAATTACTCGAAAAGCCAAGAATGTTACATCAGAAGAAAACCACTTTAAGTGTAGGAAATAGAAAGACCTCATTAGTTATGATTAGTAAGCCAAACCCACAGACAAAGGGGGGAATACCCATACATTAACAACGAGAAATGATAAAAGAGCTCAGTTTCAACTCAACAAGGCCAAGGTGCGTTACTCCGAATCTAAGAGTAACGCTCGCGTAATAATGATATTTTAATAGTAGAATTATTTAGTGACAGATAGTGCTACAAAGATGAAAATTTCTATTGCCGATTAAACGTAAGTAGATTTTGGGAAATTTATTTAAACTAAAATATAATAATAATAATAATAGGGCTCTAAGGGCGACGACAATAATTCAAAGTTCGAAGATAATAATTCTAAGTTTGACGATGATAAATCTAAGTGTGATGACAATCAATGTTCTGAGGCTGGTGAGAATAATCTAAGTTCGACGATAATAATTCTGAGGCTGGTGAGAATAATCCAGAGGGATGACAATAATTCGGAGGCTGACGACAATAATTCAAGTAATATAATAATTCAAGAAGTTAATAATCCAAAGGGGTGCATAATTCAGTAGATAATATTTCAAATGGATATATAATAATTCCGAATTGGTGGAGAATAATTTCGAATACGATGTTAATGATGTTAATGATGGTATAATAATGCATGGAAAATTCTAATTGATGTTGGTTGATAATGGATCCGTCGAGAATCTTGGTACAAGTTGCGAGAAAGAAATAAAGAAGCACGAAGTAAACAGACCAGGTTAGATCTTTTTAGTTTTAAGACATTTTTTTCTATTTGAATTTGAATATTCAATTTGTTTAATTAATATAAACTAGTGTAACTGAGTCAGCAACGAACTTTGCATACGTTGAAAGTACGTAATATAATAAAGGGGTTTGAACGTTCTAGGCTTGTTTAATAAAAAAAAAAATAGCTTTTGGTGAATTTAGATTTATTGCAAAGCATATGATTTTTGAGATAAATAAGACTTACAATATTGATTGATTGAAAAGTGTATTTTAATAATTTTCAAAACCTGTACATAATATTTCTTTTCATTATACGGAATTAATTAACTTCATTTTATAATTCAAAATAAAAGCTAGTCGAGGCAGAATAATAAAATTTAGTGGGAGTGAAATTTGATAATTTAAACAGCGAGGTGGAGTCAAGTAAGAAAACGTCATTGATACCGAGTACGGCGTTATCATATCAAGTTATTATTGGATGGAACAACATCGGGGCTCGAGAGTTCTTGTAAATTCATAGCAAATTTATATGCGGCCCAACGTCGGGGTACGATAGTTCCAGGAGTTCATAGTAAATATATATATATATATATATATATATATATATATTATAGTGGTTTTAAAAGATTAAAAGTAAATATAAACGAAGCAATTTCAAAACACCCTGTATAAAGGAACAACCAGAATTTACGGGCAAAATTTATTCCAGTTAGTTCATTTTTAAGCAACAGGTATTAACAAAATTTTACAAATAATGAATAAGATTCAGTAGGTTTGCAAAAAAAATAAAATGTTAGAAGCCAATGCCATTAATTTATTAATTTAATTGAATTTAATTGAACGGTTATTTACGTATAATATGCATAAAAGCGTCTAAAAATCAATAATACCAAGGTGACACGCGTTGCTAACAAACAAATATATCGGTGGGGTTGAAATACGTGGAAAATCCAACTCGTAAAAGTGTTATTTAAAACGCTCGTTAAGATTAAACACCTGCAGAATTTTAAATGTCAAGTTCCAATTATTTTTGTAGATAAAGCTACAAGTTTCAAAGAATATCGGTAAACCGTCGCATGTGTTCGCAGTAAATACTAACGAGGGGTGATTTAAAGCACGTAACAGTCCACGTGGGGTGGATAACAGATGGTCCGGAATATCGATTTTCTACCACTCACACCAGGTTAGAAAGAATCGTAAAACGCATAAGCAAGGGACAACGTGAGATAGGCGGGACTTGTAGGACGTCAGTGAATATACGATTGGGTGATATTGTTAGTTGGACGCGACACAAATACAAGCGTAGTGTATATTAATTTTCAGAAAAGTATCGTAACGACGTGCTGAAATTCGCGGACTTAGAAATCGGTTGAGCAAAATTTTAAGAACGTGTTGTTGTAGATGGAGATTTCGGACGAAAGGCGGCCAGAAGGTGGCGGCCTAAGTTCTATAAAAGCTTTTCGAAAACATGGTGAAGGCCCTTAATATTTCGATCGCTTCAGACGACGTATGCAAGTTATCACGAGTAGCATAAAATTATTTTTAATTATATTGCATGATGAATTGCTCATAATTTATACGCGGTTTGTGTGCCGCGATTACAATTTTAATTGAGGTATGACCTATAAATTTTTTAACAAGCTCGTGTCGTGTCGTTAAGTAAAGTGGATTAAAGTAAATAATTGTGAAAGATGTATAAGTAATTTGGATTTGGAAATTGGAGACAAAGAGAAGGCAACGCTAGCAGCTCACTTACATGGGGTTCTTCTACTAATAGCCAGAAGCGGCCTGCAAAGCAGAGAAAAAAACAAATACCATCGTCCACGGAGCGGAGATCTTCTAGAAATTCCAGGTAACGCTTTGAAATTGTGTTGTTATAAACTATTGAGTGACGTATGAGAGTGATGTTGAAGGTATTGTGCATCATTTTGTGTATTGAACATAATACATATAACTAACTTTATTATGGTATTTAAATAGAAATCTGAAGGTGTATATAAAGCGTATTAACGTTCCATCAGGAAGTTACAATTTGTGAAGAGTACATGGGTGTTTTTTTTTTGTTTGTTATAAGAGTATGCAAAGTATAAGGGCATACACCATTCATAATTAACTGGGTTATCATGAACTCACCATACTCCAGAGTTTACTTAGATTTAAATAAATTAAATAAAAGGAATGAGAAATAAAATATTATTCAGAGCCCATTTACTCCGGGTACATTCTATGTGTTTGATAATTTAAATTAAAATACAGGACATTACAAAATAGGATTTATTGAGGTGTAACTTGATCACTGAAATGTGGATAAAATTTAATTTCATTTGTAAATAGTGAAAAATAAAAGATTGTATGTTTGTTGTATTTTGTGGTTTTATTGGGAGTGTGCGTGAATGATAGAATATGAGAGTGAATCTAGATATCCAAGAGGAGGTCAAACTGAGCTAGCCGAAAGCAGCTGAAGAAGGCAATTCAACCGAGGAAGATAGGAAAACGGGTAAGAAATTATGTTTTTGAATTATTTAATCTTTGAGAAATTTTCTATTATGAACAATTTTCGAGTTTTGAAAATTTAAGAAAAAAGTTTGAATATAATTTTATTGGTGAGGATTTTATCCGAGATCCACGGCAATATATATTCTTAAATTTAATTATAGATTTTCCTAGGTATTTTGTTTTAAAGTGAAAATGTAATATACATTTTTTAAACTTCATAAATATTTTGTAATAAAAAGATAAGAATCTATTTAATTACTGCGATCTACAAGTAATAATGTTGTTTTAGTACGAAAGAAATGTCATTTGGTAATGATTAATTTCATTTGTAATTGTTCTACTTATAGACTAAGACGCCTCTTAAGATTGTGAATCACAATTTGATTTAATTTAATTATACAGTCCACGAGGAATCGAAAAGTTCCCAATTTAAATTAAACGTTTCAGGAGTGTTCAAGAGTGCAACTTAATACATATTTTACCTAAACAAACTTCTCGGCTAAAACTTTTCAAGTAACATTTAACTAATTTAATTAACCCTTACAGCACTAATTAAACAATAATACATAACGACAGTATTTATTTATAAAAGAAACGTAGAACGATACGCACCAGTCACCGCACGAAAGAGCAACGAGGAACGAAAGAGAACGAAGGAACGAACCCCTTGAAAAACTTAGCCCGGCTACATCTTTTATACCACAAGGTACTTTTACAAGTAATTAGAGGCAATTACACCATGTCGTTATACCGCATTGCACAGAAATATATCTTCCGAGTTGCAAACTTTTCCTCGCCGGTTTGGATACGGAAAAGCAAAATATTATCTTACTTCTTCAACGCGTTAGTTCCTGCTTTTCTCGTCGACATCGTTAGACCCATCACCTTACTTAATAATTACGTTTTGATGAAAAATTACTGCAACGATCGCAAAATCTTATTTATTAATGCATTTCGTATAAAAGTTCAATTTACATGCTGTCGTAGACATGAATTTTTCCAGCCACTACCTTCGTTATGATAAACCGAGGAAAACAATTTCGTTGTAAGAATAAATTTGTCATTTTTCTATTCACTTCTTCTTGTAAACTGAAGCAAAGTTATTAATACGGACTAACTGGTTATGTCAAACCCAAATATTGCCGTCGTTAAGCGTCTTGGCGTCCATAACAGCGAACCCGGAATACAGATGAGGAAAGCCAGAACAGTTTTCTAGCTCTGATTGATATAGGCCGCGAATGATAATAAGTCGAGATTAAAGAAACCCATGTTTATTATCGATTGAAAGAGAAATGCTGGCTGGGGAGGGTAGGGTTGGGTGCTAATTGCTTAGAACGACGACCGCAAGAGAAACAATGTTTTCAATTAATGACGTGCGGAAGGAAGCGAAGAGGAAGACGATCATAAAACGCGAGTGTGCTCTTCATTTTTTACAAGAACTTGCAGTTTAATTTCACTCAAAATTGAAAAATATTTTAGGAGGCTCGTTTTTAATTAAAGGGAATTTTGGTAGGTATTATATTGTACGCACATTTGTTTAAAGTCTTTCGAGTTTCTTAATTCCTTGGGGTTAAATGGATAAACCCATCGCGTTTAAGGAAATAAGCGGCTTAAAACTGTATGCTACTTATTAATGGGGATAATGGAATGGAAGTTTTAGATGCACCTTAGTCTAAAAATTATCATAGAATGAGGTCTGTGCACAATAAATAACCCTCTTTTTTGCAAAACGATGCCACCTGTAGTATTAATCTATTAGTGAAATAAGTTTGCGACCACACTGAAATTTACTTAACCAGAAATTTTGTATGCTTACAGTCCGTTTCACAAAGCAGTACAGTGATGTCATATATACAAACAGCTGCTATGTTGGCATATATTGCATAATACAATTCTTTAGAACGTTTGTCAAAAGCTTTAAGTGTGTTGCTCATCGTAACACCTCAATAACAATACGAAAACCGAAATTTGTTCCGAAGAAAACCGTTTTAATACAAAATGAACAAAAATTGTTAAAAACAACACATCGCAAATGAAAGCCGATTTGCAAAATGAAATAAAATTTAGCAAAAAATTGCTAACGACAACAGCGCAAAGCGATGCCAACCCGTAGCATTTATTTTCTCCTAAATATTTATATTAAACGTTGTTGGTTTGGGTTACATCTAACAAAAAAAAGATATATGACAACACTACACACACAGATTCTTAAAACGGGCTATATCCCCTTTACTTCTTATTAATATTTGTCAACTAAATTAGCATTATGTTCAAGTAATGTTTCATGTATATTATAAATATATATATATATATATATATATATATATATTGTTGTGAAATTAGAGGTTAAATAGGTGTAGACAATAAAATTTTAGCAACTGTGTACATAGAAACAGGAGCAAATTTTTCTATTTGTATATTGCATAAGGGAAGAAAAGCTTTAGAGTACAAAAAAAACTCAAGGATACGCATAAGTAATTATAACAATTTTAAATCAAACGCATGGAAGCAAAAAGGGAGCTTGCATAGATAGAAAATCAATAATTTTAAACGCAAATGTTTCCATTTTAAAAGCCAACGTTCGTTTATACAAATACTAAGAAGGGAAGAAACCAAGAATTGTTATTTTAAACGGTCGGTTGTTTCAAGAACACCTGTTGTTAAATGTCAGGTTCAAGGAATCTTAAACGAACGTTAGCACAAAATTCTATAGAAGTTGTTTGCAACGGTCGATTTGTATAAGCTGCTAAGATACCAAGTGCCTTGAAGAATGAGTGGAATAAACGATCGATAATGTAAGACAGACAGCGAAGCGTATAAAGCAAGCGTTGGTTACAAGTCACGTCTAAATACACGGGTAAATGTGAAGGACGACTACAATATAGATTTTCTGTAACGTAAGAGGGGTTCTAAAGGAGACAACAAATATGCGTGGAACGGAGATAGATAGCGGATAGGTGGAGGCTGTAACGAGGGAAAATTATATTGTTGGTTGATGGCCAGCAGTTTTCAAGAAGAGCGCGTCCGTTAAGGTAGTAAACAAAATTCTATGTAACAGCACGACGAAAGTGGGATTTTTGAGAAGCTAGTGTTCGTTACGCTCAAAATTTTAAGAAGCAGCTTCGAAAATAAACTTTCCAAGTGAAATAGGTTATACCGATGGGGGGGAGTGTTGAAAATAATATAAATACACGGAGAAAAATATTAAAACTCTCTTTCCATTTAGATCTGAGACCATGCTTAGATATACAACGTAATAGTAGTAAATGCTCTTACGGTTATTAATTATTGTGTGTTCAGTAAAGTTGCATATAACATCCTGTTTAGAAATTATGAAAGCTGTAGTAGCGTACCGCATGTTGTAAAAGTGATATTGCACGAGTTGGTGCTTTTGTTTAGATAAAAGGTGCCGTTACTACAATAAAGCTATTAAATGAAGGGATGGTATTTGAGGTAAGCGAAGCCTAAACTGTAATTTGTATGCATGATGTATATTTGGTATGGAATGTTACGTTTGAGACAAAGCTAATATCTGGGGAGAAGAACAGTAGTGGTAGCGGATATTTGGATGGTGGGGATCTGTGGATCCAGGCATCATCGTTGTAGATGGACACATCGACGAGGGTTTCTGGTAACCATCTTCAGTGGTGATGAAGAACGAAGGCGACTCCAGGTAACGAAACTTAAATTTCTGTTTTTGTATAAACATTGGTGTTGATATTTGTTACGTTCATTTTCGTAAATTATTAATTAGTGTATGTACAATAATTTTTATCTTAAATTCCTTTGGCATTCAAACAAAAATTAATTCCGTTAATTAAAAAATAACCCTTTCGTGTATTAAAATTTGGATGGTAAGTAATAATAAATATCCTTTCTAAGAATTTCGTCCCGTGGAATTTACGCCTTAATTAGATAGACGAATTTCCGGCACGCATTATTTAGCGTGGTGAGTATATGGAGTTTATAAAAAACCATACGTTTCGGCTTCATTAAATTAATTTATTGTTCGTAACTATTCTAGCTTCCTGCAGGGGACACGTTAATCCCTTGAGCTTCTTTTGGGGACTGCAAAGTCAAATGCGCTCCGCTTGGACGTAAGACCAGCGACTGGTTCCACCCCGATGCCAGTAACTCGAGAGTGAGTTGTTTTTGCTTTTCTTGGTAAGAGCTTCTGATTTCGGAACCAGAACGCCTGGGGTTTTACCGGTCAGAGATGGCATTTCTAAATTTAATTATCATAGATTAAGATTATTGAACTATTTTGGCATTTACTGCTCTTTGGTTACTATCTTACTATTTGTTTCTAAATTTCTAAAAATCTACTATATGTTTGTAAATTTAGTTTAAGTTTATCCTTACGATATTCTAGAGCTGTGGTTTTTAGGGTTGCGTTTAGTTCTTTTCTTTTCTTAATACATACTGTCAGGGAGTTATTACCTAAAAATTACAGCTCGCCATTTTTTTTAGGAAATTTTTTTTTAATATTTAAGGGTTTCTTATAATGTATTTACAAATTGGGGATATTGACTTTTTTGGGGTTGGGTTTGGGAGTACGGTATTTTGTATATATATTTTTTTGTAATTATAAGTTCTTTCTTTTCCGTTGTATGTTTTGTTCTGTGTGTGAATGAGTGAGCGTTTTTTATATACTTTTTTTTAATTTTTTTTTCAGGCTCTCCTTTAATTATAGGTATAAGACCCCCCCACTTGCCGCCTGAGCCCGGACTTTCTTTCTCTTTCTTTTTTTTTCTTTTTTTTATGTTACGTCAATGTACGTAGCATATTTTTGGTGTGTTTGTATGTTTTGACTTATTGGTGGCGTATTTACTACCATGAAACTTGTTAAAAAAGGTACATGTGCAGGACAGTTAATTTTGATTATTAAGAAAGGGTTTATTGATGATATATAAAAGTTTATTTATGCTATAAATTGTTGTTGTAAGGAGTAAACGGGTCTTTAAATTTGTTTTCAATAAAATGCAAGGTTTAAAAAACATTTACAGAAATTGGGTTATAATAAGCTCAAAATACACCAGAATGAAGTCAAACTAGGGTTGTATGTGGGGTCCATCTACTTGTATCATATAGAATTTGTTCAAATATATTAAAAACCAAGGACTTTAAAGTATTTGGTAATTGAACTGGTAACAATTGTAACAAACCGTCTGTTTTCCAAGGTGTAAATATTTTATTTGTTAATATGTGTAAATAAAAGGTTGTATGGATGTTGTATTATTTTGGTAATTTCATTTGACGGTGTGTGTGTGAGAGAGAGGTATGTACTTAAAATGTTAGGTATTCAAGAAGAGGTTGATTGCTGAGCTAGCCAGGGTGGGCAGAGAAATACGAAGGCGTCCAAAAGGTAGGGCAAGAATTTTTTTTTTTAAATTTTTTTTTAGAAAATTTTATGTTGGCCCAAGCGTGGGCGAGATTTTAAAAAGGTTCCACGGCTATATATATATATATATATATATATATATATATATATTGTAAATAATGACCGCTTAAATAATCCGCACTTAAAATTTGTTAATCATTTACCTCCGCCTGGTATTAAATTTTAAATTCCATTTTCCATGTCATTACTTCAAGCATTGCCTATAAGTGCCGCGATATAAATAAACTATGCCACACATGTGCAAGAACATCTTATCACCGCATTGTACAGCATTGCACAATCGTACTCCGTACTAGAGGAACGCAAAGTTATATATTAATCGATTTTCGTACTAGGTGGTTGCAATAATCGTTTTCCGTTGACGGCCGCAAAACTACTTGTGCTACTCGTCGCTAACACTCTCGAAAGGTAAATGTTTCAAGTAATCATTTTGTGTTTGATTATTATCATTTATTTTTATTTCGTATATTTGTCCACTTCTTCTACCTCTGCAACTATCGAAATCCCGCCGCATTAATTAACATGCACATGTCGAGCCGGATGTGAATGTTTTCGCGGATTCTATGTTAATAAATTTCACATAATTATCGTACCGCTTATCAAAGCATTTGACTAAGTTTAATAACTTTGCTTCACTTCGTCGGAGTTGTTTACGAGTTTTCTTGCTATAGGTTTTAGCATCCAAATTTGTACGAAACCATATTTCGTTATCGCCTCACTGCCTTTATTTTAATTCACCAAAGTTCGTCGCCGTTTCATCGGCTCTTTTGTACGTGCTTAACTTTAATTATGGCAAACAAACTCAAAAAGGCATATTTTATAAGAAAAACGCAAATTATCTCTCTTCAGGAGATCTTTGAAATCGCTAACAAGATTGTAGTTGAACCCAGTGTTTTAGAACTCTTCTGGGCTCAATGCACGTCGATCCACACGATTTTTTTGAGCAACATAATTTCATTATTGGTGAAATCGCTTCGGCTGTAGACGCAGATAATCAGTTTGAAATAGAGGATTCAATCAGAAAGCGCTTCAACAATACCTTTTTTCTTGCTAAAGCCCTTTATTTTAAGTTATGTCCAATAAATCATGCCTCCATTGTGGAAGGTGAATCTGCACCTTCACACAGTGCGAAATCCAAAGTGATCCTACCGTCGCAGATTCTCGCTTCATTTGACGGTGATATCAGTACGTTCGAAACCTTTATTAATCGACTTGACAGTCTGGTTCACTATAATGACGACCTCTCCGACGTCGATAAATTTCTCTACCTTCAGTCTGCTTTAAAAAATTTCGCTGTACTTACCATTAAGAATTTTGATCAAACCGCATCAATTACCCTCTTGCATACAATAATCTTCGAGAAAAATATCGTAATATTCGTCACATTACTTCAGCTCTATATAACAATATTGATTAAGTTCCCAAATTCAATTCTGATAACCCCACGGATTTACAAAAATTAGTCGATACCTTTACCGACAATTTACAACCGCTTGGGAAATTTGATTTGCCTATAAGACAACGGGATTTCATTCTTGTGCAAATGATCTTAAATCGCCTTGATGTACACACTGCCCATAATTTTGAATTGCATCAAGATCCTACTTCTAGTCCATCTTATAAAGAGTTAATTGCTTATTTGGAAAAAACTTTTAAATCCTTGTCAAATTTGCGGGTAAATCATAAAACCGATTTAAACAAAGTTGTTCATTCCAGCAACCTGTCTAAGTCTCGCTCCGCTGTTTCTATGTTAGTCCAGACGAAGCCTAATGTTAATAAATGTCCGCTTCGCAAACAAGTTCACAATGTTTACCGTTGTCATGATTTCGTCAAACTTAATTATACTATACCTACTTTCTAACTTAGCCCGTATTTTCGACCCCATGGGACTTTTATCCCCCCTTACTTTCTTGATAAAACACTTATTTCGACGTTTATGGTCGTTAAAATTAGAATGGGATACTCCCCTCTCCTCCGACTTCCTCCGTTTGTGGGAAAGATATTTGCATGAGTTACCGCTTCTTTCGAATTTCGCTTTATCCCGCTTGCTAATCCCGTCACAGTTTACCACGTGCGAAGTTCACTGACGCTTCCGAACGTGGCTAATGTGTTGTTGTTTATTTTTGCTTTGTTATCCCTTCCGCCACTGAAGTTCGCTTAGTTTGTGCAAAATCCAAAGTCAATCCTCTTCGTACCCTTTCTTTGCCTAGACTCGCATTTTTAGCCGCCACTTTTGGCATCAAAACTATTAACCTTTATCTTCAAAACCTTTGATTTCCATCTTACGTTTGATAAAATTTTTTGTTGGTCTGATTCCATGGTGGTTCTTTCTTGGATTCGTTCCCCACCACAGCGCTGGAAGACCTTTGTCGCCAATCGAATTTCTTATATTCAAGAAAAAACTTCTCGCGCTTCTTGACATCATATCCTTCCAACGAAAATCCTGCCGATGTCGGGTCACGTGGTTTACTACCTAGCGACTTGTGCCAGTGTTCTTTATGGTGGCGGCATACCCTGACTTGTACCGTTTGTTCGAAAAATATAGTCCACATATGCCACATTTTAATTCTCCTGAAGTTCTCATCGAAGAACGCTCTATCGTTTCTGTTGGATTTAATCAATTCTAGAAAATCATTCTTCCTTTCCCTATATTACACGCATTGTTGCTCGGATTCTCTGTTTTCGTCATAATCTACGTCACCCTCTCGAAAGGTACTCCGAAACCTTGCCCTCTTCGGAGTTGCACAATGCTTTGATCCCTTTGCTTATGTATACTCAACAATCTTATTTTGCTATCAAGCTTGAGGCCATTCAGTCCGGATCCATTTTAAAAAAGAGTTTTCACAAGTTGTCCCCTTTTATTCGTGATGGAATCTTACGGGTCGGGGGTCGCTTGACTTACGTGCCGTTTGTCCTCTGACCGTAAATTTCTCGCTTTGTTAGCTAGCAAAAGTCGATTTACTGATTTTCATGTTACTTACGTTCATTTAAAATACTTCCACGCGGGTGCTCAAATGGTCCATTTTTTCGTCAGCCAGCACTTCTGCATTATTTCTGAAAGACAATCTATCCGTCGTGTTTTGAGTCGTTGTCTAACGTACTGGAAGACCAATCCGGTCGCATTGCAACCTCCTATGGGCTACCTGCCTTCATGCCGAGTAATACAAGTAAAACCTTTTTTGAGTTCGGGTGTCGACTTTGTTGGCTCCTTTCCTATTACCATGTCTCGACTACGGGGCGCCAAAGTTTCAAAACCGTACTTATGTCTTTTTATTTGCATGGCTACCAAGGCGCTGCACCTGGCAGTCGTATCCGATTTGTCAACGGACGCCTTTCTAGCGGCTTTTCGCCGATTTTTGCCAAGCGTGGCTGTTGTGATCATCATGTTGGCACAAATTTCGTGGGTGCTCATAAGCAGTTAATTCATCTCGCCAAGCTTGCTGCTTCTAAGGGCCATGTTTTATGGCATTTTATACCGCCGGCTTCACCTCATCTTGGTGGCTTGTGGGAGGCGGGAGTGAAATCCGTTAAAACCGTGCTTCTTCAAACCATCGGTGAACAAGTATTGACCTACGAGGAACTGGCCACTGTCTTCGTTCAAATTGAGTCCATCTTAAACCAGCGTCCTCTCACAGCCATGACCAGTGACCACAATGATTTGACTTGCCTTACACCAGGTCATTTTCTGACTTTGACACCTTTAACCGGTATTCCGGAACCCGCCCTTTATCACTTTCCGCTTAACTGCCTCTCTCGCTGGCAATTGCTCCAGCGGATTCAACAAGATTTTTGGTCCCGTTCGTCCAAGGAGTATTTGACACTGGCTACAAGAGCGCTCCAAGTGGCACACACCGTCTCCTCAAGTTAAGTTGGGCACCCTAGTGCTGATTAAGGTCAATAATGTTCCTCCCCTTCGTTGGTCCCTCGACCGTGTTGTGGCTCTGCATCTTGAGACAGATGGTGTTGTTAGGATGGTCACACTTAAAACCGCTCATGGCGAGCTGAAGAGCCCTGTATCAAGGCTCTGTCCTTTGCCCTCAATGTAGAGGAAAAAAATTTTTCCCTTATTTTACTTTTTGTTTTTCCAAATTTTTTTCCTTTTCGCCTTTTCATTCCGCCCCCCCCTCTTTTTAATTTTTTTTCTTTAAAATGCCTTGCATTTTGGTGGACGATATGCTTTGTTTATATTTTATATATATTGCCGTGGTACTCGGGTAAAATCCTCACCAACAAAATTATATTCGAACATACTATAAAATTTTCAAATTCGAAAATAGAAAAATTTCCAAAATTTAAATAAGTAAAAAAAATATCTCTTACCCGTTTTCCTCTCTTCCTCGGTTGAATCGCCTTCTTCAACTGCTTCCGGCTAGCTCATTTGGACCTCCTTTTGGAAAGCTATATTCATTCATAAATCCTATCATTCACGCACACTCCCAATAAAACCACAAAATACAACAAACATACGATCTTTTATTTATTCCTATTTACAAAGGCAATTCATTATTATTTTATTGTTCACGTTACACTTTAGTAAATTTTATTAATTAATGTCTTGTATTTAATTTTAACATCATCAAACACAAAAAAATACTCGGAGTAAATGGACCTTGAATAATACCTTCTCTAAAATTCCTTCTTTATTATTTATTTATTTATTTTAATAATCTAAGTAAACTGTGGGGTATGGTGAGCTCATAATAACCCAATTAATGTATGCCCTTCTACTTTGCATACTCTAAAACTAAAAAAAAACAAAGCCATGTACTCTTCACAAAATTTCACGTTCTGATGGAACTTTTAAAAGCTTTCTAGACACCTTCAATTTCTAGTTGAACACCGTAATAAAGTTATTTACACAAATTCTGTTCAATAAGTAAATAATTCACACTACCTTGAAAAACATTCTCATACGTCACCCCAATATTTACAGTTTATAGGAATCACAATTTTAAATCGTTACCTGAAATTTCTAGAAGATTTTCGCTCTGTAGATGATGCCATGTAATTTTCTATCTGATCGGCAGGTCGTTTCTCGCTATTACTAGACGAACTCCCTCCAATTTGATCCGCCAACGCCGAATTAAAATAAGTAATTTCGGCACACTAACCGCGTTTTAATTAATTTAGAGGCTACCACTAAGCAATACACTTTAAATTATTTGTTAATACTTACAACTCGTTAACTTTCATACGTGCTTTCGGGACGGTCGAAATAATAAGGCACGAAGTTAAAAGACAAGAGAGCGAGTCCTAGTTCTGTATAGTATTTATGTCTTTCGACTGTAACCTCTCCAGGCCCCCAGTTATCCGAAATCCCGCTCACAATAACACATTCTCACAATTTTGCACTCAACCCCAATTTCAAATCTGCGAATTTCCGTACTTCGTTATAAAATTTTAAGAAACTTACGCTACACTATCCTCGTGTCTATATCAAGTTGAACTAACATATCGACCAATCGTCGACTTAATGACGTTTCTCAAATCCCTCCTATACCATTGTGGTCTCATGCTTATACATTTTCTACGTCTCATTCTAATATATATATATATATATATATATATATATATATATATATATATTGTAGATAGTAACCGCTTAATTAATCCGCACTTATAATTTGTTAATCATTTACTACCACGCCTGGAATTGTACGATCATATTCCGTACTAGACTGACGCAGTCAAAGCTTTATATTAATCGATTTTCATACTAGACGGTTGCAATAATGGTTTTCCGTTGAACGGCCGCAAAATTATTTGTGCTACTCGTCGCTAGAACTCAAAAGGTAAGTGTTTGAAGTAATCATTTTGTGTTTGTTTATTATCATTTATTTTTATTTCGTATATTTATTCACTCCCTCTACCTCTGTAATTATCGAAATCCCGCCGCATTAATTAACAAGTAGAGTTCCCGTTTTCCTTTAATTCTTAATATTCTCCAGTTACTTTAGTGTCAACTATATGTCTACAATGAAAGATTATGGTTAGTTTTGTAATTTTCGCGTGTGATCGCAACGCTTACAATTCATTTAAAATTTGATTTCATCTCTTCAACCACTTTCGTATTTGCGTGTTTAAGATTAGCTTATGGTATAGGTTGAAGCTTAACATAATAAGTATATTGGTTTTAATAATTTAAACAAATAATGCAGACTTAACGTATGAACAAGGTCAAAAGAACGCAAGCACCAAAAAATTAATTTTCGATTATAATGAAGAAAACTTCTTTAAAATGTACAACGATCAATTGCCTGCTGATCGTCACCTCTCTGTGCCTTTAAATTAATATAAAATTAACACAATTAAATTTATGCTTCGACTAGCTTAGTGATACCACACACAGAGTGAACGACGATATGATAACAGAGAATTGTTACTCACTTTTTTTCCAACACTCAATATCTCCGCACAAACTAAATTCGCCAAAATTTCTATAATGAAATAAATAAAATTACAATTTACAAATGTGCGCCCTTTTTAATATCATTTGCTTTTTATAGAACTTTTAAATCAAATTTAAATAAATATATTTACTGAATTAGCTCTTTACTAAGATTATAACTTTTTACACCTTTTAATAGCAATTAAAACCAGCAAAAAAATTGTATTTAACCACGAATAGTTTCGTTAAACGTTCAAAGAAATATCCCCTTTCTCAAGCATACTTTTACATACCAACCAAATTTTTATTGACCTTTTACACAAAATATTAATCACACGCAACTTTTTAGAACTCACCTCCGAATACACAAATTATTTAAAATTATAAATATAACATACTATAAATTGAAAAGATAGTCCTGTTTTTCTCGCTAGAGTTTCCTGGCTGAAATCGGTCGTTTGTTCAGTAGCTTGGAGTCGTTAACCAGCAGCTTAGCGTGTTGATCCAATACTTTGAACTATTTAGTAACAACTCCGAGTCGTTTGCCCTATGATTTGAAGTATTAATCTTAGAGTTTTAACCCAGTAGCTTGGTCTTTAATACCAGTAACTTAGTATTGACGTCGTAACCTAATGTATTGTATCTATACTTAGAGTATTACTTGCAATATTAACGTCGTGGTTTAGTATATTAATAAATTGCAAATAATTTATTTATATTAGTTTATTATAGACTTACGTTTATATCAACGGCAAATTTTATACACACCTATTTCAACGCGCACTTTACTGTTTATCACTTGAAATTATTAATTTATATTATATTTCAATTTCTTCAACTTATAACTTTCACTAAATTTTATTTACGTAATAATCCTCTTTCACCTATTACAATCGGCGCGTTGATTATGGAAATAAATGACTTTTATCTGCATTGGTTAGTTATATAAACAAATTCCTTCCCGAATGTTTCACGCGTTCTCCTTGGTTGACAGCTTGCTATCAGTCGTTTGTCCGTAAAAAAGGCGTTTTAATTGTGTGTCATATCAACAACCTGTTGGGTTTTATTAAATACTGCACTTTATATACGTTTCAAATTTGCACGTACATCAAAACCTTCTATTATGAAATTTTATTAACAAATAGTACTTCATATACGTTTTAAACTGCACGTATATCGGAATATTAATTTCCATACTTTATTTACATATGCTTGTTTTATTAAGTATGGCATTTTATATACCTTCCAAACCGCACGTATTACCAAGAATGGCATTTTGCGTACACTGTAAACTGCACGTAATTGCTTCCGCGATTATTTATTTTAATGAATGTAGTAAAGTTATTACTGAATGAGCTTCCTTTGATTGACTGAAGCTTGTTATTGATTTTATACAGGGTGATTTGTATTTGCTTTTAGCGTAATGAATGAATTATGTACATTATATGATTTAAATGTTTGATTTTGTGGTTTTTATGATATTTACATGAAGTATTCCTCCCTTGTGACCGTATATTGTCTTAAATAACCTTATAATCATAGCAATATATATATATATATATATATACATATATATATATATATATATATATATATATATATACATATATATTACTCATATTTAGACCAGGGTAGAAAATTAAATAATCACATCAAATAATTTTAATCACCGTGTAGAAGCTTTGGGAAGAGGTACGCTTTATTAAAACCGTGAAGCATAAAAGGTTATTAGTTTCATTAAACATAAGAGATTCAAATCATGTACAAGACGCTTTATATCAAAAGAAGCAGTATTAACAAGCTCTACGGGTAATGTAATTATTCCTAAACAAATGGAAATTACGTGCAAAATTTATATTAATTAACCCTATTTTAAGTAACCGGTAGTAAAACAAAGTGTACACATAATAATTAATATTTAACTTGTATTCGCTAAAATGAAAGGATAGAAGTCAATTTTAATTGAGTTAATTAAACCATTATTAATAATAAGCATAAAAGTCTGTGAAAATCCAAGATTATAATACCAGAAAATAAAGCTCTGAGAATTAATATTATTTTGAACACCTGCGTAGTTTAAATATCACGTACGGCGAAAATTGTGTAGATAACAAATGGTTACAAAGAATCTTGGAGAAACCGGGGCTTAATATTCAAGAGAAGGTGCGATACGGGGTTATTAAACCCAGATAGTCCACATGGACTAAAATATAATCGATAATAAAGAATATCAATTTGCACCAATACGAACAGGTTAGAAAAGGAAAGAGAAAATGCGTCAAGCAAAGACACATATAGTAAAAGGCGTGATTTAAGCAACGTCACGATGGTCACAATTGGTTGAAAATAGGATGCAAATATCAGAGGTAGAAACAACGATTTCTGTACAAAATTAATTAGCTTTTCTCGGACATGTTTGCGTGCCGTGTGAGAATTTCTGATATTTTAACTGGGGCGAGTGAAAAATTCGTAAAAACCGACGCGCGAGCGACGGAATGGGAACATAGCATGAGAAATTCTTAGAATTACCGTTTTGAGGACAAAAGCGACGTGCCGGCTATTCGCTATATATACCGGTGGTAATATGAATTTCGGCCTCTTAGACTTTTGACTATTCGATGCGTTAAAAGCTCTTACATCCGCGACTTGATTGAAGATGTTAAACAGTGCATTTTAGTTTGATAAATAATTTAAAGTTTGCTCGTATATTTTAGTGATTCAAAATAGTTTGTTATTTACGTGCTAACATGAATGTACTTCAGTGCACTTAGATACAAGGTAATAAAATTTAGTATCACTGTACCAATTAGCAAAATTTACAACGACAAATGTATACACAAAAGTAGGCAGTTTTGGCGTATATTGGTGAAAGACGCATGAATTTCTTTGCTATTTTTCGGGGTGTTAATAATTAAATGGTTCAAATACGTGTCTGGATCCACGAAACAAGGGTCAGATATACACAGATGAGTTCCGGAAAAGCCCCGAAACAACTTTAAATAAATGGTGATGGAGAAAATTTTAAAAGCGTTGAGAATTAGAAGCCGTAAATATAATCCTGTTGGAATGGTGTGATTAACTAAAGGGACGATGTACATTAAAGCTACGAGGACAGTAACCTTCAGGTAAATTATACTATTTTGTTTGACATTTTGGTGTGTGTTGAATAACTTTATTATACTATTTTGTTTGACATTTTGTGTGTGTTGAATTACTTGATAATTGATTTACTTTAAATGGACATTAGTGAAATTCTACTAACCATAAAATTTTAATGTTAAGATGAAATTTGCTCGTTTAAGTAGAAAGGGTATTTGGTATTGATGTTATGGATTATGATGAAATTTTAGGTATGTCTTTGAGCTCAATTAGACGAACCTGGTTAATTAACGTAAAGGGTGGTAGATGCTCCTTTACTCTGCATATATTGTTATATTAATTAGTAGGCATCCTACAAGGACTTTAATTCTGGATGCACGTTAAAATGATAATAAAATTAATCTTGAAATTCTTTTAAAACTGAAATTTATGCTGAATTTTAATCTTGAAATTTTAATGTATTGTGAATATTGATGTAAATAGAGTTGACGTTGATGTTTGTGGTAGGAATGTGTTGTTTAATTTTATGAATGAGGAGGTTTATAAAATTAGGTGAGCAGCTGAAGCGAAACCAGGATCACAGCAGTTTATGACGCCCAATCGGTGGGACTAGAATTTTTTGTTGAAAGGACCCAGTTCCTGCATTCAAAGGAGAATATCACAGCAATATATATATATATATATATATATATATATATATATATATATACATATAAACACTACTGGTCGTTGAATAAAATTATTGGGAACTATTTAGTTCGAAAAGAAATGCTTAAAGTAGAGTGTATTTATTTACATTCCTGACGTTTCGAATCTGTTTTTGGCTCTTTTTTGAAGACTAAAATGGTGACAGTTGAAACACAATTTCTTAATTGAAAAACTTACATACAAGTAACTTTAACTAACAAAATCTTAAATAATTCTGTCAGATCATATATTATATATATATATATATATATATATATATATATATATATATATTATTGCTGTGTAATAGGGTCATTTAAGGGTAGTTAGGACCAAGAGTATAGCGCACTCCACATAAAATACATAAGGGCTCAGAGAACCACGCAGTTTTCTGAAGAAAACAAGAAATACGATGATTAGACTGGAAAGTAAATCACAACGCCCTGTATATAAATGATAATCATAATTAATTCAGTTAATGAAAAATATTTTGAAGATTTATTTAAATAAAACAAATCCACAAGTCGTTAAATAACATAATTGCAAGCTGAAATGCGACACGCGTGGATAACGCACCATTATTACATCAAGAATCCCAACTAAAACAAGTAGGTTTAATAATGCGTAGAATAGAAAACGCATATAATTTAATGCACACATTGTATTCGTCTACGTGACTAGAGAATTAAAATCGAGACCTGATTTATTGGAAACAAGCAAGGCATGGTAATTAAAAATCAAAGTTCACCAAATTTATTTGAACAAACAAGGGTTTACTTATCTAGAAGTATGAAAATCCAAACGAATCAATGCTATTTACTCATAATCGTACGTGACAAGAGGAACGCGTTGATGTTAATAGACAACAATAATACCATGGAATATCCAAAAACCTGGTACGAAAGTTTGTACAGAAACAACGAACTTTGCGCTTGTCAATAGATAGACGGTGCATTTAAATATGACCAGATTTGTAAACAAATCAGTTCATAATAAAGTAAAGTATAGTTCACGTCTCTAAAAACGAAAATATCCACATGAAGTGAGTAATAGCGAAGTGTAAAATAATACCGCTAAATATGGAAAATTGATGGGTTTGTCGTTTTCTCCTTAAATAGAAAAACGTAAGTAACATAAAGTTGTTTTAATGTAAATTCTAATTTTAACCTTAATAAAAAGGACTGTAAAGAATCACTTGAGACAAGTCTAAATGATTACGGGAGACAGTTCTAAACAATTACGGGAGACAAATTTAAATAATTACTGGAGTCCAGTCTACATAAATACGGAAACAAGTTTAAATAAATGCTGAAGCGATTATACAACTTGCACGCACTTCAATGATTAATGGTCAAGGAATTTAATGGAGTACGCTAGTGTATTTAAGGCGATGCTATGAGGGATGCACATAACGGTTGGACCAGAGACTGATTCAAGGTGAAAAACAACAGGTTAGCCAATCTGAATATTTATTATTTTATTATTTTATTTGTGGATATTTCATTGCACTTTGCCAAACTGAATAACTTAAGATTTAACATTTAATTATATATTACTAATTTAAATACTTTAAAAATTGCTTTCATGATAATTTATGTGAGGGGTCGGCAATATTTAATTTTTGAGTATACGATGTAAATTACGTAAATAACAAAATAGGTTAAATGAACATTCATCAGACTACAGTTAATAATTAATAATAATGGGGATGTTACTGACTTTTTTTGATCATCTTTGGGAATGATAATTATTAAAATTTTTATTCAATTAATAGAAGAAAATTCTAGTTAAAGAATTTCAACCATTTCATATGTTGTAAATATTTTTGAGAACATTATAATAATTTATGCTTAATGGTGTTTTGGTTTAAAGATTAAAATCGGAAGGAGAGGTAGATGGTAGGTTTAAATGCGTTGTTTGTCGTATTGTCGCAAGCTCCGTGCGTAATTCAAGAACTGAGCTAGCCGACGCAATTAAAATTAAATATTAAAAATCAAAAATTGAGAGATTATAAATTTTTACCTATTAATTCACAAAAAGGGCGCATAGCGATATTGCTACAGTATTACAACAATATATGTATATATATATATATATATATATATATATATATATGTATATATATTAACGTGGTAATGAAGTCACGAGAGGTCATTGAACACTTAAATTCTATCAAAATACCCATCCAAAGAAAAGAAAACAGGAAAAATTAAAATTTCCCAATATTTAACTTCTTTACCGTATTTCAGCGTATTTCAAGAGCATATAAAAAGAATCCCTTATTACTTATGTAATTAAATTCCGTGTATTGCATGTATTGCAGAGTGTGAAAAGATCGCAAAATGCACATAAGCTTAAAAACTCAATTTTTAAATTAGTTCATTTCAGCCGTGTGTATATATAGTTGTTCTTGAGATATACCTTTTGAAAATAAAGCCTGCTATACTTAATAAAAATGAGTTTAGTTTTGAGATACGCGCGTTTGAAAACGTAATATACTGCCAATACTAAAACGTAAATGAGATAAAATTTCATAAATAACTATAGTAAGTATAAATTTTGGACTTTTTTGTTAGTAACTTATAAGGATGTTTAAATATTAGTAACTTAAATTAGAATAAGTTCTGAATTTTATTTTTGTAATGGGGATCATTTCCAGCAAATTTTGAGGTCAGAGTTTAAAGCATATTGATCTTTACTACACTATATGTGCAGCGTCATTGTGTAAATAACTACCTAATATATATATATATATATATATATATATTGCTATGATTATAGGATTATTTAAGGGTATATAGGGTCACAAGGGTTGTACACTCCATGTAAATGACACCAAAAGTCTAGAAAAACAAACATTTTAATCAAAAAAGGTACGAAATTTACCAATTATACAAAAAGCAAATATCAAACACACTGTATAAAATTCACAAACAACTTTAATCAATGAAAGGGAGCTCATCCATCAAGAATTCAATTACATTTAGTAAAATGAATAACTTTGTACGCAATTCAATTAATTTTTAAAGCAATGCATTCATTAACTTTAAATAAACATACATCAAGAACATCGAAAATCAAACAAACATGAAACGATTTTTTTCAAACTGAACGCATTAATAATCATGCGTACACATAACAGACCGGTCTTGCAAAACAAGTAAATTACAGAACATAAAAGTCAATAAAAACGCATCTAATTTACGCCATCTGTAAAGAATCCCATTATAAATTTGACTACGTGATCTTTTAATTGGAAACTTGACAAAATTCAAATAAAACCCAGTACATTGGTTAACAAAAATAAGGAACCATGCGTGACTACGTGCAGAGTTAAGCCGCAAATTTGAATAAATTTCTGTACGAATAAGAGGACGTGACTTGAAAATGTACAAGGTTTTAATGTCAACGAATCCACAATGTACAATTTTGAGGTCTACTGATGTGCCAAAGCATTGCGACGAGAAATTGGAATGGTAATTACATGGAAATCCGAAGGCTGGCGCGATAAGTCAAAGTACAACGCCTCAATCAACAAAATAAACTGGGTAAACCAATTGTACAGGTGAATAGGCGGGTCTTTAAACAGCTCACGAGCTGGTAAACAAATCAGTCTTTCAACAACTAACGCACGCTTCGTACTGCTTTAAATCAAGATAACACGCGAAGTTAAAATATCAAATTAGATAGTACTTTAAATGAAAGTTGGTGACTGAAAAATTTCAATAATAGTACAAGTGCAAATATACAACGGAATTCGCCGTTTAATAGTTAAAAACGTAAGTCCAAAATTTTAATTAAAGCTAATTTTAATATTTATTAACCTAGGGCTCTAAAAACTTATTCAAGCCTCTATCTGATAATATATTTGAGAATATGCCTAAGAACTTATCTGAGAGTTGATTTAAGAATCTATCTAAGCGTTAAAATAAGCATTGATCTAAGGATACATCAACAATTAAATTAAGAGTTTAACCAAACTGTACTACGCAATTAAATAAGCAACTACCAAACAAAATTAATAATAAACTGAAAACAATTCAAGGACACTGGTCAACAGCACGCAGTGGCAGTTCTATGAATTGAGGTGCATGCAGAGACGCGTATTCACAACAAGGACAAAGAACAGGTCAGAGATAAAATTCATTAATAGCTCAAGATATTAATTTCTTTTTGGACACTTTTTGTATGCATTGAGATATTTATGTAAAGGGTCATCAAAAATTTTGATACGTAGAAAATTACGTAAGAAAAAGGTCATTGAACGTTCAACGTACTTCAAGTAGTATACTGAGTTATTTTTGCTGGCTTTAAACTGATTAAAGGGAAAGATAATTTGGGGAGAAATCGATTTATATCGTTACTTTGATTCAGGTGTTTTCTTAACTAAGCAAATAATATTATAGAACTACAAATTATACATATTTTTGGTTATTATATAAATTTTGATTAATTTCGTTTACCTCATTCAAATAGGAAAAGTTACAGAAAAGGGGGTAAAACTTCTCTGTTGTCGTATCGTCGTACACTCTGTGTAGAATTGAACTGAGCTAGTCGAGGTATAACAAAACCAATCGTGTGAAATTTAAAATTTATCCTGGGTTATTTAGAGACATAGAGGGTGGTGAGCAGCAGGCAACTGAACGTTAAATACGTCGGAGTACGGCATTTATATATATATATATATATATATATATATATATATATATATATATAGTGAATAAGATGAAATATTAACTTAGACTTTTATGCAAAGCCCAAATGATCATTTCAAATCATTTGGGCTTTGCATAAAAGTCTAAGTTAATATTTCATCTTATTCACTGTAATACTATAATATTTATCAACTTACCTTGTGTAATTAACTATCTAAAATATATATATATATATATATATATATATATATATATATATATATTGTAGTGGATTTAAAGGTAAACAATGCAATTTCAAACACCCTGTGTAGAGAGAGAACATAATATTTACGCGCAAAATCTATTTCATTTATTTAATTTAAATTATCGTATTGTTATAATTAGGGATTAAAAAGTAATAAGTTCATAAAGAAAATCAGTTTTATAAGCCAGTAGAAACGCATAATTAGTTTAATTTATTTTAATTCAACGGGTAATAACGTCAGAAAACGCATCAGAGCATGTAAAATCAATAATCTCAAGGCAAAAAACTTTCTTAACAAACAAACAGACGTTGGTTGTATAAAATACTGTGAAATGTAAACTCCGAAACGTGTTATTTTAAACGATCAATAATTGAGCACACCTGCATGTTGGAAAGATCATCTTCTGCTTATTTGTGATCATAATAAGGCGAGCTTCAAGGAAAACATTGTTCAACCGTCGGTGACTTCGCATAAACGCTAACAAATTCTTAAGTAGCAGAAGGGATGCACAATCAATAATATGCTACAGAATGAGACGGGTATAAAAGCATTCGATTTAGTACGCACGTATTCGCTCCACGTGGAGTCCATAAAACGCGGTCAGCAATATCAATCTTCTACAACTCAATTAAGGGTAGAACGCGACATCAAATATGCATAAGACAAGAATAAAGATATATTACAGGTGGAGTTTTAGGACGTCACTGAACTGTATCATTGGTCGAAATAGATAGTTCTACAACAGACAGACACGCGACAGGTGAAAGCGGTGGTTTCGGATGATATAGCGTGTTGACGAAGGAATATTTCTGGAAGTTTGTAACTATTTTTTCTCTCTAATTGGCTCCGCTAGCCTCACGCATGGGCGCTAGTGAAACGTATCCTCAAGTGCCTCACATTGCCACGCTAGTGAAACGCTTTTCTATTCTTCTGGCCGACACTACTTTATAATCACCATGCTCCAAGTTAGGTGTCTGCAAAACAAAGTCTTCCGACGTAACTAGGGTCTATTCCTTGGGTAGAGCTATGAGCAATGGGGGTAAGTCGAAATCTGTGGGGGGTCACACTCAAACTAAAACAAACAGGCGCCACCAAGTCCAGATTGATTCATGTAAATGGCATGGCTAATTTCTAAGGGCGGACGTGGAGACCCAAAGAAAAAAGATCGCCTTCGCTGACAAAAACCTGTCTTAACAGAATAAGACGCTGTTCCTGTAAGGAAAAATAATAATTAAGTCACATAAAAATGGGAACACTATTTGTGTCCCTCAAATATATCTAAAAATGCAAAAGAATGTTTCCTACATAAGGGTACCATAAAATTGAACTCTTATTGCTTTTTGTTTATCAGGTCTGATCAAACTAGATCAGAATAAAAGACTTTAAGCGTGGATTATAAATTTACTAGAAAGAATTTTTTCTGTTTCTGTAAATAAAATTTAATGCAATAAAATAAAATGAATAATTGAATTACTTGAAAAATTAATGTAAAGTTTATCAACTTGATTCTTACTCAAATATATTACAACCCAGTGTGACTGGTTATACTAAGGTTTTCTAACCCAATCAGATCTGTGTAGGTCATTTACAAATTAATATACAAAACTTTCTTTTAAGTTAACAGTATTAAAATCGATTTGAAGTCAAAATATTCACAAAGATATTCTCTAATTTTATCAAAGGTGGTAGTAATGTAATACTAAACATCTGCTTGCAATTGTGCAATTGTTGACGGCATATTTCAAACAAACAAGTGACGTAGCCGCAGCTGTTAATTTATGCTGAAGCCACGTGTAGTCACATATCTACGAAACTAAGTGAAATTTAAATTTGATACTGGAGAAAACCAGCTTAGCTACAGATAAACTGAATAACAAATTTGTGCTTCTATAAAACAAAACGAAATAACGTGCTTTTAGAAGGAAGCACTGAGGAAATCTTAAAGCTATTACGAACCAAACCCCGGGCTGCTGTCCTTGGCTAGATTGGGAACTGCATCGCCGTGCGGAGTCTGCAGCTAATTATTCCTGCTTTCCATGCTTTAAATACAGGTGTTGAAGCGAAGTGGGTTTCTTACATTGATTCAAAGTTGCATAAATTTTGTAGCGTAATCTTCCATGGTCTAATCTTAGTTATAAATATAATTTTCGTTGCGTAGTTTGTAAGTCGTAGTTTGTAAGTCGTAGTTGCGCGTTACTCAGGAAGTGTGTCACACAATTAATGCGACCCGGAGGTCACTCGCCATTCTCTTCGAATGCATGCTGTCGCTGCTTTTACCTATCGACGAGTGCCTCTGCCGCGTTCTTGCATGGTGGGAGGGTCCCGAGGGGGGTTGTCAATCCTCTCACGCGCGTGCCTGTGGCTGTGGAATACACCGACCTCCGAAACAAATAGACTAACAACTCTAGATACTGTATTAATGCAAAAATTTGATTGTTACACGTATTATTACTTTAGTTAATAAAGGTGTTTTAACATTCGTTATACCTTTAATGAAGAGATTTTTAATGCGAAAATAAAATTGTTACAAGTTTAAGACGGTTATACAATATTTGCGGAAATATTATTTTCAATTAAGTATTTCAAGTAAAGAGTAGCCAAGACGGGCCTGTTTTTATTGTATAAATACGGGAAGAAAATTAATAGGGCTCTTTTTAATTTCGCATCGCTTAACAACGTATTATAATCAACTGACGAGGCTTGTGAGTATTAAAAATTTGTAAAATTCAGTAAAATAGTATTAGATTATTTGGGGCCTTATAGTTAGTAACGCGAGTAGTGGCGAGTGTTTTATATTAACTGAGGTCCAGCGAATACCTTAACAAGCTCGGAATTTAATAAAGCGATAATAAACAAGTGTAATATACATGATTTGGATGTTGGAATTGATGTTAAATAGGTAGCACGAAGCTCAGCTTAGACTGAGTTTTCATCTATAAATATCTGGTGGAGCAGCGTGCATAATCATAAAGCCGAGGGGTTCAGGAAGATAACGCATCATCAACGGAGATGAACTCTTGACGCATTTTCCAGGTAACTCATTTGAATTTGCTGTTTTTTTTTTATACACTGTTGAAATTATTTGTGATGTGTGAGTAAACTTTGATGGTTATTTTCGTTATTTAACGTTTTAAAAAAGATACGTATAACTGACTATTATTATGGTATTTTGAATATAAAACAAAAGGTGTACGTAAAGTTTATTAAGTTTCATGATCAATTTAAATTTAATTGTTAAGAGTACATGGGTTTATTCCGTTTGTAGTAATAGTATGCAAAGTGGAAAGCATACATTAATAAACTGGGTTATCATGAGCTCACCATACTCCAGTGTGTAGTGATAAATAAAGATAAGGTATTATTTGGGGCCCATTTACTCCTGTTGTATTAAATGTGTTTGAAATTACAATTTTAGAAACAAGGACTTTACAAAGATAGCATTTTTTGAGGTGTAACTAGAGCACCGAACTGTACATAACTATGAATTATTGTTTGTAAATAGCGGTAAATAAATATTGTATGATTGTTGTATTATTTTGTGATTTTATTGAATGGTGTGCGAATGGTAAAGAGAATGATAGTAAATTTAGGTATCCGACAAGAAGTACAGCTGAGCTAGCCAGGGAAGCTGCTGAAGAAATTATTTGATGAAGCAGAAACCGGGTAAGAAAATTTTTGTGAAATTTTAATATTTTTGAAAATTATTTTTTTTTGACACTGACGATGTTAAAAGGTTTTAAAAGCTAAGATCCAGGGCAATATATACGAATACGACAGGGTGCCCTCGTAGCTAAATTTGAGTCACTTGCCAATAATTTCTTTTTACTGTGTATTAATTTAAGACTCATTAAACCTACTTTTCTTATATCCAAATGATTTAATGTGGCTGGTGATAAAATTCGTTTTAGTATCGTAAGAACTTGCACAACTCTGTATAACGGAGGGATGGAAAATTAAATTATAATGATAGTAACAATCAGACACACCTAACATTAGAAACTCTCATCGTTCATTCGATAGAAGTTGCCTGTACTGTCGTGAAGTCTCCTCAACCTACGTAAAATAAGACCTGCATATCATCAGCTTAATCCAATATCGCAACCATTTATCTTCATTTACTGGCGCCTTCATTAACTCAACTTTTAAAACGGTTCCCAGGTCTGTCTTTTACCGTATCGATTCCTCCAGTGATACATTAGACTTGTCAGTCGCAGTCAAATGTATTCAGTTTATAACGCATTAAATTAAAGGAAGATACGAATAAGATATATATGCTTTCGTTGCTTACCGTGTGCCGCACCGCAGAGCACCGCATCCGCATTGCATGATGATGAATGAGTCGAAACTTTACTTTGTTGTCGAGTTTATTAACTGTTGTTGAAATACCTGCAACAAATGCGTGTTTTAGTACAGTGAACTTTATTACGTTAATATTTAAGTTGGCAGAAGCATACATCAAAGGATTGTATGAGTAGGAAATGCTATTAAAGCAATAGCGTGAACTATGAGTTTGTTTGTTTGCGGTTTTTTCTTGTATTTACGAAAGCTTTCATAAATAATTTAATACGCCCAAACATTCTAGTTTGTGAAATTACGTGTACATTTTGCCGGACCTAATACTTCCTTAATGTAACAAGTTTATTTGTTCCATATTCCGAAGCAACGATCGGGAAAGCATAAAGTGTCACGATTTCATACTTACGTAATAGTTTCCTGGTTCATGCATTGCCAAACACGAATCTCCTTCCTATATACAAAAATATGTTTGAAATGCATTCCGTCAATAATTGAACTGGATTGTACAGTTGTCATTCTTAAACTTTGCCCTGAGAAGTTTTCAGAATAATAAATCCAGAATAAAAGCTTTGGTTAATAAATATCACCCATTCATATAATAGCTTGATCTGTAGATTATTTGCGGAAAGGGACATTAACCCCCCCTGTTTTATTAGAAACCTCCAACGTTTGGTAAAATTCTCAGTTTCCAGGTGTAATTATATATTCTTTACTATTTTGTACACATAAATTAAACAAATAGAATGACACGAACAAATAATTGAATAAATAGATGAGCAAACATGCATAAATATATAGATATATGAATGAATAATATAATTAATGGAATAATACAGAAATAACTAATTAAAAATAAATAAATAACAAGCAACTAAGTAAATAAGTATACAAACACTCCATCGTCAGGACAGATTGTACTCGCTCCATCACCCCATGGTGGGGCGAAGAGCTACAGAAGCTGAAAAAGACCCTAGGCAAACTGTTCAACAAGGCAACAATTATTATTGTGGTTTTGGAATGCACGAAAGTTAATAAAATTTGGAAGCATTAGATGGTGAAAGCGGCGACTTTTGGTTAATTTATTTGGGAATACGAAGAGTAAATTGGATGCTCTTCGTTGTATTGCAAAATAAAAAATAATCCCTTATGAATATCAGATAGCAAGTTGGACCTCCATATAACATAAATGCCTACCCTACCTGATATCACAAGGTCGAGAATTTCTTGTTAATGAGAGAAGCCCAAGGTAAAGTTGGATGGAAAATGGCTTGAGTAAAAGAAAAACTCATTAAAGATAAACGGCTAGTAGAGTGTTAGCTCTGGGTCGATCATGAGCTTGGGACATGGGTTGACGAACGACCAAAAATATAGAAAAAGAGCGCCACCGTATTTTTCAATACAACAACATACGAAAATACGTGTAATTGTATTAGGGGTATGCGGAAACTTGAAGTCTAGACCGCTTATGTAGCCACAAAACCTAAATATCATCCTTGCAAAGCACTTACCAAAATATTGTAAACAAAAAAAAAAAAATATATCCTTCGTGAATATCAGATAACAAATTGCACCTTTATATTTCCTAAACCCTTACCTGATATCACAAGGTCGAGAATTTCTTATTAACAATGAAAGCCCAAGGTAAAGTTGCATGGAAAACGGCTTGAGGAAAAGAAAAACTCTTTAGACATAAACGGCTAGTAGAGTGTTAGCTC
This sequence comes from Platerodrilus igneus, assembly GCA_036346225.1. Classification (NCBI taxonomy): domain Eukaryota; kingdom Metazoa; phylum Arthropoda; class Insecta; order Coleoptera; family Lycidae; genus Platerodrilus; species Platerodrilus igneus. Next base: position 295,755 of record JARFIW010001106.1, read on the forward strand.
TGGGTAGATCATGAGCTGGGGTCATGGGTTGTCAAATGACCAAAAATATAAATAATGAGCGCCACCGTATTTTTCAATACAACAACCTACAAAAATTAACTCTGCTTGTATTAGGGGAATGCGGAAACCTTATATCAACACCACTAATATAGCCATAAAACCTGAATTTCACTCTTTTAAAACACTTACCAAAATCTCAAACACCAGCTGTCATACAGATGTCTCGACTTAACCTGTGAACAAACAAATGCACAACATGGACACCGTTTGTGTCCTCAAAAATATTTACCAAAAATAAAATAATAGAATTTAAGTTTCAAAAATATACACCCAGGGTATTTGTTATCATTACACACAATTTCTGATCAGGAATGACTTGTAAACTTTACTTGTATTTTAAATAATAAAAGAGTCATGCAAAAAAAATAGATTCTATTTGATTAAATTCCTTGATTCGTTTTAATATAATATTTTTCGACTAATAATTTTTTTTATAGAACAGAAATATAATAAGGATTTGTATTCAAAAACATAAAGATCTCTAAATGATTCTTTCTTAATAAATTTTATGAAAAGTTTGAGTTCTCTTAATTATTCATATTACATATTCTTCAGTCATAGTAGTACTACATTGACCTAACAATCAAATTTAATTACTTAAGTTCAGATAAAATAGCATGTATCAACCTAAAGTTAGTTTTACTTAATAGGTATTAAAAGAATTCCTCATGTTGATTGAAAATCAAAGTTCATGACCTCAAAATTATTAAACATATTTTAAATTAGCGTAACATGACATGTGAGGTCTAAATTGGACAGCTGAATATTTTTTTATTTGACATTATATGTCACTAACAACTTTTTAGTTTAGTTAACGTTATCTGTTTGAGCAATAATTATGACAAGCAATGAATTTATTACGTAATTCTTTCTTTCCTTAAACGATTTTTAACTGACTTTAGTGTAAATAAAGTTTCAACCTTATATTTTCTTATTGCGATTTAAATAATAATGAAAGTGATTAAATGCTAAATAACACTCACGTGTGGAAATACAGTACGACCAAAAGAAGTCGAACTATAACCTCAGCTGTCGGAAATTCCATTAACATCTGCGTTCTGCGATGCACAAATAGAAGCCACGTGAAACGTACGAAATTATTGCTGGAATTTTGAGAACTCTTCTTAATAAAACAGTATTTAACGAAACCAATTTCTCCTTAATTACATCCTATAATATTTAGTATTCCAAATCCCAAACTAAATTTTCTTGAAATTAACTGCATGATATAAACTGTATCCAACAAATTTTCTAGATCCAAGATATTACTTATATGATGTTACTTATTTGATATTGCACTAAGAGGAAAATATTAATAAAATTTATTTAATTAATTTATACCAACTGTTTTAATGATGAGGGGGAGCTTTTATCTCCTTTGGCCTGCAGGGATCAACTGAACTGCTCTAGTTGGAATATATAAAAGAATACCATCACGCTAAAGCTGCTAGGAACAACCTCCAGACACGAAGATTCAATCAATTAAAAATTCTTTTTCGGACCGTGTTACAGGCCACGTGCTTAGACACGATCATCTTGACTTTACTACGCCGCCGATAGCAGCTTACCTCTTCAAACGCTGATAGCAAAATGCTCGAATTGACAACTCAACGCAGCTTAGTAACGAAACTTAGACCTCAAAAGTAAAGGAGTCTATATGCTATTATACATTTTATGTATTATTTTTACTGAACGGAAATTTACAAATTATATATTTTTATATTATTGCTGTTTTATTTTATATTAATGGACGAAGTGTAACTACGAAAAAAAATGCGTTACAATATCACTTACCAGATGTATTACAGATGTTTCGGCATATCCTGTGAACAAACAAATGCACAACAGGGACACCGTTTGTGTCCTCAAAAATATTCACCAATAAATAACATATTTGCTTTTAAGTTTCAAAAATAATATATACCCAGGGTACTTGTTAACATTAGACAGAGTTAATCTTTTTCTTATTAAGAACCAAGAAATTTCCTTTGAATTTTTAATAATAAAAGAATTAAGCAAAATTAAAGAGATTCTATTCACTTAAATTTGTTTAGATTGTTTCAATAGAAGTATTTACAATTATAATAAAAATTTACTTGAAAGAAAACTAATGGTGTTCTTTCTAGAATAATATAAATCTCATTAGATTTTCAATATCACAACATGTCATCAGTCTAAGGTATTCATTTTCTTAATAATATTACACTTTGGAATTAAGATACCCTTGAGTAGTACTACAATAGACTTTACAATTAACGATCAAAAATATTTCATTTAAGTGTTACTAAATTGTACCATTCAAAAAAACTTTAACATTTTGTCCTTTAAGAGTTTATCATTTCTTAAGGTTAAAGTACATGTGCTCAATAATAAGCAAAAATATTTTACTGTAATTTAAAATAATGTGGTGAAAGTATCTAAAAATTGTAGGTATTTTGACATGTGGTTTCAATAACACTTTTTAGTGGAGCTAATAATTGTTCCCTTAACGATTAAATATTCAAGGCTACAATACTGCCATCTTTAAATTTTTTTTATAAAGTTACTTATACAAAAATAGGGTGTTTATACAAAAACCCACTTCAAGATAACGACATTAAAATAATATATTAATCTTTCATCTAACTTGAAACTTTTTAAATAAATTCAATATACTTTAAGGTCAAGATCACTCACGTGCACGATGTACAGTTGGAACCAAAAAAAACTTGAACGTTCTTACCAGAACAAAACAACGCCATATGTCGACCAAGCTAAACCACCTACAATCCACACAAAAAGATGTTCATATTGAAACGTTGAATTTAAATCGGAGCCCACAAAAACCTTTTTAATAAAATACTATTATATTAAATAAAATCTTCACTTGACGTATCTAACAGTTTTCATTACTCCAAAATTTATGTAAAGCTTTTACCTCTCCATTATTGCATTACGGAAAACGAATAAATAAATTTTATAAAATTATTTCATACTAACTGCATTAATGATGTACACCAGAATTTTTCATCGTGTCTGCAGGAATCAAACTACTTCACCGATAGTGGAACTCAAAATCAATCCACACTAAAAGCTATCATGAACCAGACTCTGACACGATGGTATTAATTTTTTAATTTTTTTTCGAACGCGATGCCAAGCAAATTCACTTGGCACCATCTTGACTCTTCATATCACCAGTCGAGCTGCTATCTCGTTCAAGCTCTAGTCGAAAAGTGATTGCGAAAAATGACAGATAAGTAACTAGCCTAGTAACTTAGATATCTGAGCGGAATGAACCCATTATGCAATATACACATAATAAGCTATCTTTTGTCACCAGACAATTACAAATTATGTTTTGATTTTATTAAGGCATAATATTAAATTTATAGAGAATACGTAACTAAATAAAAAAATACGTTACAGTATTATAAATGAAAAGATTTTGGCAGCAGAAGGCGTAGAATGATGGTGATTCAACCGGGGAGATGTTTTATAGACTAGTGCCATACTGGACGGCATCGTCTTCAAGGACTGGTTGGCGGACAACGTTTGGAAGATAATTACCAGGTATGCCATTGTTTAAAAACATTGTGTGGTGAATATTTATTGTTTTTTTATTTTTGTCTGTGTTTTTGAGTGTTTCGTATTTGATATATTTAACGAACTGAGAATTTATGGGACTTTAGATGAAAATGAAATTTGTTTAGGAAGTCCAGGATAATTAATTTACAGATAACCAGGCTATGTTGTAAAGAAGTATAGGGGCCTTATTTATTTTTGTAGTGTGGTAAGTTTGCACTCACATTTAACAAGTTTTACTATGAGCTCATGATAAGACAAAGGGGTTAACGTAAGGTATGAGGAACGCCCTCTTACTTTAATAAAATATTTGTTTAAATAAGGTTATCGAATTAAAATACTTTTGAAAATGAAATTGTGGGCATTACTAATAATACGAATGTACATAAGGAAAGGTATTTTGGAAAATGTAATATTTATTGCATGTAAATAGAGTGTGATGTATTTTGTGAATTGCGTTATTTTGAGTGTGTGATTGTAAGGTGTGAATTTCTATTAGGTTCCAGCATAGAGGCAATGAGCGGGAGTTTTTAGATCCAGCGTTAACAGGTAAGCGTCTTTGTTGGTTTTAAAAGGTTTTGGTGGATTTAAGAATTTGGAAAGGAGCAGCCGAGGTAAACCTTACAACAAAATATATATATATTTTTGTGTTAATAGGGTCATTTAGGGGTAGTTAGGACCAATAGTATAGCGCACTCCACATAAAATACATAAGGGCTCAGAAAACGACACAGTTTTCTGAAGAAAACTAGAAATACAATGATTAAACTGGAAAGTAAATCACAACGCCCTGTATATAAATAATAATCATAATTAATTCAGTTAATGAAAAATACTTTGAAGATTTATTTGAATAAAACAAATCCACAAGTCGTTAAGCAACTTAAATGCAAGCTGAAATGCGACACCCATGGATAACGTAACATTATTACGACAAAAATCCTAATTAAAACAAGCATGTTTAAAAATGCGTAAGATAGCAAACGCATTATATTAAGTCTACGTGACTGAAAAATTAAAATCGACACCTGATTTATTGGAAACAAACAAGGCATGGTAATTAAAATCAAAGTTTACCAAATTTATTTAAACAAACAATGGTTTGCTTATCTAAAAGTATGAAAATCCAAACGAATCAACGCTATTAACTCGAAATAGTACGTGACAAGAGCAACGCGTTGATGCTAATATACAATAATAATACCATGGAATATTCGAAAATCTGGTATGAAAGTTTAATAAACAACAACGAAGTTTACGTTTGTCAATAGATAGACGGTGCATTTAAATATGACAGGATTTGTATACAAATCATATCGTCATGAAGTAAAGCATAGTTCACGTCTCTGAAAACAAAAACATCCACGTAAAGTGATTAATTGTAAAGTGTAAAATAATACCACTGAAAATGGAAAATTGATGGGTTTGTCATTTTATCCTTAAATGAAAAGCGTGAATAACTAAAAGTTGTTTTAAATTCTAATATTAACCTTAATAAAAAGGACTCTAAATAATCACTGGAAACAAATCTAAATGATTACTGAGGACAAATTTAAATAATTACTGGAAACAAGTTTAAATAATTACTGGAGACAACTCTAAATGAATACGGGAACAAGTTTAAATAAATGCTGAAGCGATTATAAATGATTATTACTGAACAAATAAGGAAATGCAACACGCATTTACTTCAATGATTAATGGTCAAGGAGTTTAATGGAGGACGCTAGTGTGTTTAAAGCGATGCTATGGAGATGCACACAATACCGAAAACGGTTGTACTAGAAACTGATTCAAGCTGGAAAACAACAGGTTAGCCAATCTGAATGTTTATTATTTTATTTGTGATTATTTTATTGTACATTGCAAAACTGAATCATTTAAAATTTAATTGAAAATTACTAATTTAAATACTTTAAAAATTGCCTTCATGATAATTTATGTGAGAGGTCGGCAAGGTTTGTTTTTTTTTTGAGTATACGTTGTAAATTACGTAAACATTACGAGATTGAATGAACGTTCATCAAACTTCAGTTAAAAATTAATAATAATAGTGATTTTGCTGGTTTTTTTGATCATCTTTGGGAATGATAATTATTAAAATTTTTATTCAATTTTTTTTAATAAAAATTCTAGTTAAAGAATTTTTAACCTTTTCATACGTTGTAAATATTTTTGAGAACATTATAATAATTTGTGCTTAATGGTATTTTGGTTTAAAGATTAAAACCGGAAGGAGAGGTAGATGGAAGGTTTAAAGGCTTTGTTTGTCGTATTGTCGCAAGCTCCGTGCGCAATTCAAAAACTGAGCTAGCCGACGCAATTAAAATTATACATTAAAAATTAAAAATTGAGAGATTAAAATTTTTTACCTTTTTAATTCACAAAAAGGGCGCAGAGGGGCATTGCTACAGTATCACAACAATATATATATATATATATATATATATATATATATATATATATATATATTTATATATATTTACATATATATTATAGTTGTTTTAAAAGATCAAAAATAAATATAAACTAAAGCAACTTCAAAACACCCTGTATGAAGGAACAACCAGAAATTACGTGCGGAAATTATATTAGTTAATTCATTTTTAAGTGTCAAGTATTAACGAAATTTTATAAATAATTAATGAAATTTAAATAGGTTTGCAAAGAAATTAAATGGTAGAAGACAATGCCATTAATTTATTAATTAATTTGAATTCATTTGAGCGATTATTGATGTATAATATGCATAAAAGCGTTTAAAAACCCGGTAATACCAAGATGAGACGCGTTGCTAACGTATAAATATCTCAAGAGGGTTAAAATACGTGGAATATCCAACTCGTAGAAGTGTTATTTAAAATGTTACGATTGAACACCTGCGTATTTTTATAAAGGTCAACTTCTACTTAAATTGTGTAGATAATAAATGGTTACAGAGGATGTCCGATAAACCGTTGCTTATATTCACGGGAAATGCTAATGAGGGGGTTATTTAACTCACAAAGACAGTCCACGTGAGGTAGACAGTGCACAAACAAGGATATCGATTTTTCAACCACTCAAGCAAGGTTAGAATGAGACGTAGAAAACGTATAAGCATGAGACCACAATAGTATAAGAGGGATTTGAGAAACATCATTAAGTCTACGATTGGGCGATAGGTTAGTTTGACTTGACATAGACACGAGGATAGTGTAGCGTAAGTTTCTTAAAATTTTATAACGAGGTACGGAAATTCGCAGATTTGAAATTGGGGTTGAGTGCAAAATTGTGAGAATGTGTTGTTGTGAGCGGGATTTCGGATAACTGGGGCCTGGAGAGGTTACAGTCGAAAGATATATATACTCTAGAGAGCTAGCACTCGCTCTCTTGTCTTTTAACTTCGTGCCTTATTATTTCGATCGTCCCAAAGGCACGTATAAAAATTGACACGAAGTTGTAAGTATTGACAAATCATTTTTAATTGTATTGCTTAGTGGTAGCCTCTAAATTAAATTAAAACGCGGTTAGTGTGCCGAGAGCATTTTATTGAGGTATCATCTATAATTTTTAATCAACTCGTGTCGGGACATTAAGTAACGTAGATTACTGTGAAATGAAATTTGGCTACACCGAGAAGGAGGCGTTGGCGGATCAACTGAAATGGAAGTCGTCTAGTAATTGAGAGAAACGACCTGCAGACCTGATAGAAAATTACATCATCAACGGAGCGAAGAAATTCCAGGTAACGATTTAAATTTGTGATTCCTATAAACTATAAATATTGGGGTGGCGTATGAGAGTGTTTTTCAAGGTAGTGTGAATTATTTACGTATTGAACAGAATATGTGTAAATAACTTTATTACGGTAAACAACTAGAAATTGAAGGTGTCTATAAAGCTTTTAAACGTTCCATCAGAACGTGAAATTTTGTGAAGAGTACATGGCTTTGTTTTTGTTTTGTTTTAGAGTATGGAAAGTAGAAGGGCATACATTAATTGGGTTATTATGAGCTCACCATATCCCACAGTTTACTTAGAGTATTAAAATAAATAAATAAATTATACAGAAGGAATTTTAGAGAAGGTATTATTCAAGGTCCATTTACTCCGAGTACATTTTATGTGTTTGATGATTTTAAAAATTAAATACAGGACATTACAAAGTAAAATTTACTGAAGTGTAACGTGAACAATAGAATAATAATGAATTGCATTTGTAAATAAGAATAAATAAAAGATTGTATGTTTGTTGTATTTTGTGGTTTTATTGAGAGTGTGCGTGAATGATAGGATTTATGAATTAGCTATCCAAAACGAGGTCCAAATGAGCTAGCCGGAAGCAGTTGAAGAAGGCTATTCAAACGAGGAAGAGAGGAAAACGGGTAAGAGATATCTTTTTTGACTTATTTAAAATTTTGGAAATTTTTCTATTTTCGAATTTGAAAATTTTATATTATTTTCGAAAATAATTTTGTTGATGAGGATTTTACCCGAGTTCCACGGCAATCTTATGGCGACCCAAAAGTGAGGCTCGAGTTCCAAGTAAAATTTTAGTGATTTTATTCCAGGAAATTGGCGATCTGAGAGAGAGAGTTTCTGTTTTATAAATTTAAGAGTATTTTAGTGTGTGTGTGAGTGATTTGAACGTATGCAGAGAAAGGAGTGGTTAAGAAGTCAAGGAGTCAAAATTGGAAGTGACGATAGTGCCTTGTGTGAGAAAAATTTGAAAATGGAAGAAGCTGGAGGTAGTAGGGATCAGTCGAGGACGGAATCGGGAGAAGCTGGAAATGAATTAATTTTGAGAATGCTAGAGAGGACGAATAAAGAATCTAACAAGAAGTTTGAGGAGATTAGAGAAATGGGTGAAGAATCGAAACGAAAAATGGAACGGATGAATGAAACCTTAAGCGAGAAAATTGACAAATCACCGAGAGAACTTTCAGAGTTTAAAAATAGTTTGACGGTAAAAATGGGGAAGTTGAAAATAGGGTTGATAAAAATGAGCGTGATATTAGAGGTTTAAATTTGAAAATAGGACAATTAAGGACTGATGTAAGGATTTTCTGTGAGGATGAGATTAATGCGAAAATGACTGAGGTAACGGACTCGTGTAAGGATCAGTTGGGTCGAGTAGAGAGAGAAGTGACCGGGATTAAGCATAATGTAGCGACTTTAATGGGGGATGGTCCAAGGTTTGTAACAGGTAATGTTTCTTTAGAGCAGCAAATGAAATTTTATGGGGATAGTAGAGTAAACCCGCAAATATTTATTAATAATGTTAGAGGGTTAATAAATAACGTATACGACGAACAAGCCAAATTAAATATTGTAAAAGCTTTACTAAAAGACCATGCTGAAGGTACAATTTAATAGGACAGGAAATTGACACCTACACGGACTTTGAAGACAGATTTTTAAAGCACTATTGGAGTGACCACAGACAAGACCAGGTACGGGACGACTTAATCAGGGGGAAATTTAAGGGAGAAGTTTCAGGAAGTAGGGAGCAATATGCTATACGAAAGTATAGCATAACTAAGCAACTGAACCCACCACTGACGGACCGACAAATTATCAAGTATTTATCGCGACACTTCGAGGTAGAGGTTAGACAACACGTTGCACTACAGAACATAGTGGACAGAGAAATGTTTTTGGAATACCTGCAGAGATACGACGACGTGAGTAGTGGACGATCTCGGGAACATAGGGAAAGACAGATCAACACGGTTAGGTTCGACAATAGAAGGGACAACTACGCTAGACGGGGGAATAGTTACGGATTCCAGCGACAGAATTGGGAACAGCGACGGCCATACTTTAGAAGTAATAGTTTTTTGACTTATTTAAATTTTTGGAAATTTTTCTTTTTTCGAATTTGAAAATTTTATATTATTTTCGAAAATAATTTTGTTGGTGAGGATTTTACACGAGTTCCACGGCAATATATATATATATATATATATATATATATACATATATATATATATATATATATACCGATTATGCAGCTGTAAAAAGCGCTATGGTTAAAAAGGATTTAAATCGTTGAATGGGTCACGTAGACGCCTTAGGTCGAAACCCCGGTGTAGAAGGTTCTCAAGGAGATACGCTGCCGTGATCACTGAACATGAATGGCTTTTAGCGGGACATGAAGCCGATAAGAAGCTAAAGAATTTTAAAAAAGTAATTCAGTCTAGGGAACGACATACTAACAAAGTGATATTCAATGACTTCAATCTGCGCAGAGGCGTAGTTTTCGTAGAACTGAACAAGAAGATCGTGCTGTTCTTCCTAAAGCGTGTCGGTAGCAAGTCTTAAGATACAACCACGGCGATATAGGTCACTTTGCACTCGATAAGACAATTGAAAAAATTGCTAACAGTTTCTGGTTTCCTAGAATGCGGAGATTTACAAAAAAGTATGTACAGGCATGTATAAATTGCATGTATCACAAAGTTCTATCTGGGAAACGACCAGGATACGTGCATCCAATAAAGAAAATCCCTCGTCCATTTCATACCATTCATGCGGATCATTTAGGCACCTTTTGCAAATCTACGAAAAGAAATAGTTATGTCATGATTACTATTGATGCTTTCACGAAATTTTGTTTTATTAAACCTGTGAAAAGTACTAAAACTAAGCATGTAATAGAAGAGTTGAACAGCATTATTAAAATCTTTGGAGTGCCTAAGCGTGTAATTGGCGATCGAGGCACATCGTTTGCTGCTATAAAGTTTAAAAGGTTTGGCAATGAAAGGCAAACACAATTGCATCTTAATGCCGTCGGAATGCCTCGTGGCAACGGCCAAGTTGAACGGTACAATAGAATGGTGCTCGATTTCTTAGCGACTATAGGCGCAGGCCTGAAGGACGATGAATGGGATGAAAACGTTACTAATATTCAGTTGGGTCTGAATAATACGTTGAACAGGGCCATCTCCACGATACCTTGGGAGGGACTTGTTGGTTATCAATCCGGACCACAAAATGTGAGGTTTTTGGAATCCGACGGAGCGATCGATGTTTTGAAGCTACATAATGCTGTTAGTGAACAGACAGAGATTCACCAGTCTCGCCAGAAAGCAAGTTTTCATTCACATAGAGCGAGCCCGAAGTATTTTACGGAAGGTGAGTTGGTGTCGCTAAAGATTTCCTCTATCGTCGGTATTGCTAAAAGTCGTAAGTTAATGCCCAAGTAGAAGGGGCCATTCAGTATCTCAAAGGTGTTGAAGGATGACCGTTATGAGGTGACTGATATTCCGGGCTCTAGCAGATCGAGAACCTCTTACAGTGGTGTATATGCTGCCGAGCATATAAAAAAATTAGGTCACCTTCGATAATATAATAGGGCCGTTGTTATGCCGTCGGGATTGTTCCCTGGACATTAAATAGTTGTCGGGTAAACTATCCCTGGGCCGTTGTTACGCCGCCGGGATTAGTTGTTCCCTGGACATTAAATTGTCGTCGGGTTAACTATTTCTGGGCCATTGTTACGCCGTCGGGACAGGCGTCTCTGGACACTGAGTTGGTAGTTAGCACTGATGCGTTTGACATGGGTTTACAGCGACTACCATCCAGTCAGAATGGCCGAGTGTTAGCGGTCTCTTGAGTTGCTGACCACAGCCATCACTGCATGTACCCTGGTGGATGATATCGCCATGGTAATGAGCAACCGGTCACTGGGTTACGATAAAATACGAGGAACTATTGTTGAAGGAAACGAATGTCAAGCAATTAATTTTAAAAATGTCAAGTTGATGTGTGTTATGTTTGGACCTAAAATAAAGTTTTTTACTTGAATAATTATTAGTTGTTATCAATCATTTTTTGAAAATCTGAAATTTTCGTCAGCTTTTTCGTCATTGAAGCGATCTAAATTAAAAACAAGCACATTCTCTGGATACTTTATCTGTGCTGGGTCGTGAAAAATATTTTGTAGAATTGCCCCTTTAATTAAATTATGGTCGATTTCGCTGGGATTTCGTCTAATTACAATAACGATATTGTTATTACACATCAATAACCTATACAAAATAACGTCAACATTTTCTTAGCGTATAAAATTGCTACGTACAATGACGTAGCCGGAAGAAAACGTAAATATATCAGGCTAACTACCAATGCGGAGAGAGGAGGGGTTCCTAGCAACACAAAAATAATACATCACCAACGATTCTCTATTTCCAAAAAAAACACAAATATAGAAATTTCTATCGAAACAGCAAAACAAAATTAACTAAGGCTACTATTTAATAAAACTATTTTACTCTATGGACAAATTCACTAATTGTTCCACGAAGTGCGCAATTCGTAGCTAACATGCAATAAATCTAATCAGTACCAAAAAGAATAACGCTGATACTTTCGTATAAGCGGATGAATTAATTTAAAAAAAAACATTAAATTTAGGAACCTTTCTAGTAAGGATTTTACCATACGAAGCATTTGTTATAACTCTAATCAGTAAAAAAAAAGAATACTTCTGATACTTTCGTATAAGCAGATGGGTTGAGTACAAAAAGCAAAAGCATTAAAGTTCGAAACTTCTCTAGTAAGGATTTTACCAGAACAAACATTAGCGTATCTAATTCAAATTGGGTTTATCCCTGGGTATGTTAGAAAAGGAAAACAAGTCACATACATGTGTCGGGATACTTATCTGTCAGCCCTAGGAAACGAATTGACACGGCATCGCCGCGGTAGTCAGCAACAACCATGCTACTACCGTAATTGCCATGGCGGTCTACATGCAAGAGCAGTTGATCTACATCAAGGAATACTCGGGCTACGCAACAAACAATTTGGCCTCCAGCTAAGAGCTAAAAAAAAAGAAGATCTTACTAATATTAACAACTCAGGAGTGCTTACCGATACACGCCAAATATACACATTTGATAGAGGAGAAACGTGCATCGCTGTTGGAGTAACGGAACGAGTAGTTTTTACAAGTGCGTCAACGCACAAGTTGCAGAATGTAAGTTTAAAAGGAGTTCAAAATAACACGAACTCGAAAAGCAAACATACGCGTTATCGAAACGCGATTCAAACTGGAAAACACGGTTTCCGGAAAATAGTGGGATATATTATTTCGACAAATCTTTAGATGGGAAACCCACTAGAACGCAATTATACGTTATCGGAAGGTATCGTTCACGGATACCTAACACAGGACTTATTTAAATTTTATCATAAACTTGTCGTTTCCAAGCAAATAGATTTAAGTTGAGAAATTCTTAGAAAGCGTATTTATTGCAGAAAAATAAAATATACAGGATGTAAACTATTTAATTATAGTATAAACTTGTCGTTTTTAAAGCAAAAGGGATTTAAGTTGAAAAGTATTAGACAGCGTATTTATTAATTAAGTTTACGGATGTGAGAATAGCAAGGTAGTTGATTTAACAAAATTATCGTAAAGCGGACTTATGAATTAACAAGGGAAATTTCTACAGCAAAATTGGAACGTAACAAAATCTCTCTAATATTTTTACCCAATGCGCATGCTTACTACAACGTACGTTGTGTCAACAAGAAGTGGCTTAAAATCTCTCTAATAACTCATTTACTGACTTTAGCCATGGACTTGAGCATCGTTTCCTTACTATATTTGACATAACGTCAAAAAGCTGACGTAGTTGAAAGTTCTGCTGGTATAACATCTGACCATGTCCTTGTTTTGCTTTCCTGAAATTCACTTTTACATCACGGTAGTGGTGTCGATAATGAATAATGATGTAAGTATTTCTTTACAAGAAAAGCCGTGTATCCTGTTCCGGAAGCAGGAAGTTCTGTGTCGAAGCTATTTCGCTAAAGTTATCGAAAAGCGCTAAAATAGTATTCCTGGTGCTATATTTGCACATGCAGAATAATTCTTAACCGCTTATCAAAAAGCTCACAACTTGCGTTCAATATAATATGAACCTTAGATTTATCAGCAATTGTCCAATAGTTTGAAAGAAAAATAAAACAAGTGCCGGGAATTCATTTTACAAAGCGTAATATTAATATTTTAGAAGCCTCGTTATAAATTCGTATTACCTTCCTTATAAGAAAAACCAAAACCTTAACTAAAGGTCTAAGTCATTTAAATATCTACAAAATTACTGTATTTCAAAAGCTATGAATTTCCCATCGCAAAACATGTCTGCCGAGTGCGACAATTTTTAGGATTAGTTGGGTGGGCACTTTAAAAAATTGGTATCTCACTTTTCACAAAAATCAAAACCCCTAACTGAATTTCTAAAGCAAGGTAAAGAGTGGGTATGGTCAACAAAACAACAAAGCGCATACAAATGTCTTAAAAATTATATGACATCAGCTCCAGTTTTGACATTGTTTGACCCTCACAAAGAAATTGCCCTCTATACTGATGCCAGTAGAGTTGGCTTGGCTGGAGTATTGGTACAAGTTAAAGAGGGGCGTGAAAAACAATAGGGTATTATAGCGAAACCACCTCCCTGCACTCTTTCGAATTAGAGGCCCTTGTTCGGAGTGTCAAACGATTTAGACATTATTTAATTGGAGTGCAGTATAATATATATTGCTGTGATATAGCCTTTAATTCCTTTTTGCCCCACGATTGGGTGTCCTTTTTTATTGCTGTGATATAACTCTTATTTCTTTTAAGCTCCACGATTGGGCGTTATTTTTATTTTGCTAATGAAAATGCCCTTACGATTCAAGCCTCTGCGTTGGGTGTCATTTTCATTGCTGTAATAATGCCCTTACAATTCCTATAATTCCTTGATTTTGTTTTTCTACGGCTAGCTCACTGAATGCTTTACTTCACAAAAATAAAGATTGTTTAACCCCTTTTCTTTCTATCTGTTGAAATAATTTAAATAAAGCAATCCAAAATTACACAATATAATGATCGATAATATGTACAGTTTTATGTCAATTCAAGAATTAGCCCCTGAATATATTATTCACATTCACCAAATTTAATTTTCCTGAAAACCAGTAAAAATATGTTTGTAATTACTCTTAAGTACCTTTCGAACGTTCAAAGATGCTTTCTCTATTATTCAAATTCTCAATTGACCTTTTGTTGACCCTTACAGATATATAATATATAGCAAATATTAAAATTGGAACAGTCTTTAACAAATAAAAAAATTAAGATCTCTAACCTGCGTGTTCCTTGCTTGTCACCGGAATTGCATCAGAGTATCTGTGGTCAGCACCCCTTGATTGTTACAGTTCGGCTTGCTTCACTTGTTGTCCAGAATGATGGATTAATGGTTGCTTGTATTTTCCCTTGGATTTCTGGAGTAACCTTTATTATCTTTACTTTTCTTTCCTTGTAAGTATTTTCAAAGTATTTTTGGATATTCATTTATAGATTATAACGTTTTGCCTTACTAATGGGTTCTTTTTCTTTACTCCTATATTGCCAGCTGAAAGGCACAACGATAGATAACGAGGATTTCCTGATGATGTAAAGAGCCCAAGGAAAAGTTAGGTGGAAATTGGCTCGTAGATGAGGAAACCTCCAAATGCTAAGCGGCTAGTCGAGCGATTAGCTCTGGGTAGAACATGAGCTTTGGGTCGGGGTTGGATTGCGACCAAAAATATAGTGAATATGGCGCCACCGAATTTTTGTATACTAAGAAGACCCAACTTGAGTCTTTTGTATAAGGCGAATGCGGAAACCTATACTCAAATACCGCTATACAAAAATATTACGAAAACCCAATCCCTAAAGTTTTCTCGATATTGACCTTTGAAGATGCACTGCTACACCTGTAAACAGATTAAAACAAGGCCAGCACCGTTTGTGCATTCATTTCAAAAAAATTCATAATTAATAAGAATCAACCCTCATTCATTCCAACTAATAATCATAGTCTTGACCAAAATGAATATCTATTCCTTTAAGCTGCAGTTTAAAACATCATCTTTAAAAAAATTTGACTAAATTATGATAATGAAAAATATGTACATTTGTACTTGGTAATAATCTCAACATCAGTATCTCACAAAAATAGAGTAATGTAGTTTTTTTACATTATAAGAGTCTAGCAAGATTTTATTCTTGTAAATGTTTAAATTTGAGTTTTAGGATTGATTAAATTTATATTACAAACTTCATTTGGCCTTGGTAATACTACATAGACTTCACATTAAATGGTAAAATATTCCTATTATTAATTAATGAAAAGCAAAATTAAACAATTTAGTTCTCTAAATTAACATAATTTGGTATTCAAATCATAGCTTTAATTTTTGTTAATCCTGAAAGTTAACCTTTTCTATCTTTATATCGCCATCTACCATTTTTTGTTAGTACTAATACAAAGATTAAAAGTGAAGTTTTATAGATTCCTTTCACCAATGTTTAAAAATAACTTGTTTGTCATTCACATAATGAACTAGAAAATTTCCACGTGAACAAACAAAACTTATTTGTTTGTCAAGCCAAAAGTTACAGCTGACGTATTAAAAAAACTCTAATTACATAACAGCTGTTAATCCATCACAAGAATACTTGCAATGTATTTGGACCATACCCGGAATAATAATTGATGAATTGGAATCTTCTTATTTCAGCAATAACAGGTTAGAAATCTCGAACACCACACAATCTAATTAACTTGATACTGAATTTCTAACAAACATCACGTGCGTCCACATCGAACAAATGTGTTAACTAAAATTCTAATCAACCTTAGATCACGCCCCAGACCATGGGCGGTAGTGTAAGTTATCAAAAAAATCGTGGTTGATTTCTATATCTATGGAGAATTCTTGTAAATTGTATTAAGCCTAGGGTAAGGT
Organism: Platerodrilus igneus; assembly: GCA_036346225.1. Lineage (NCBI taxonomy): Eukaryota > Metazoa > Arthropoda > Insecta > Coleoptera > Lycidae > Platerodrilus > Platerodrilus igneus. Next base: position 312,150 of record JARFIW010001106.1, read on the forward strand.
TGGATGACAAGCGGCTTTTAGAGAAAAGAAAACTCTTATGACTTGTAGCTAGCTGAGCTTTTAACCCACGGTCGCATGAGATTGGGTCAGTGGGTATATTAAAGTTAAAAAAAATAAGATAATGGACGTCACCTAAATTTTTATAAAGCAATTGACTAAAAGAATTTGCTTAAAAGGAAAATTTGGAAACTTATATTATCGCAAACCACTTCAAATACAAGACTGATTGTCACAAATATGTTACTTACTTTTCTTTCTGCCCTAACGAAGCTCTAGGATGGCTCTGAAACATAACTACTACTAGGAAATATATTGAACCGTTTTTTTTTGTTGATTGTTGGGGGCCCTAAAAGTTGAGGCGCTAGTGTAACTTCTTCTTTCAAAATGGGCGTTAGTGTAACCACTTTAGTTTATGCCAGCCCCACGTTCCGACGATAGTGAACAAAAATCTTCCGACATAGCTAGGGGTCTATTCCTGGGTAGAGCAATAAGAAGTGGGGGGGGGGAGTCGAATTTTGTTTGCAAACCAAAACTAAACTAAGCTAAATAGGCGCCACCAAGTCCTGAGATAATCACGATAATAGCAGAGCACAATTCTAAGGGCGGACGTGGAAACCCAAAGATAAAACGATCGCCTTCGTTAACAAAAACCTGTCTTATAAAAATAAGACGCAGCTCCTGTAAGAAATTGCAAAAATTAAATAAATAAAAATGTAGAACACCATTTGTGTCCTATAAAAATATCAAAAAATAAAAAAATGTATATCCAATATGATATTGGCACAAAATTATTACTCAAGAATTCTACCTGTATGTTATTAGATTTGATCGCATTTGACCAAAATAAAAGCCTCAGAGTTTAACTAATTGTTTACTAAAAAAAAATTCTCTTTTAAAATTTCAACACCTTTTAACAAGTAAAAAAAATTTCATAGTTAACATCTATAACAAGGTTAAGGTTTTAAACAAACAACTGCTCTTCAAACATAAACTTGATTTAAAAATTTGATCAAAAATAATTTGTAGCCAACATACACTGAATTAACGTTTCCAACCTGGGCAGATCTTTTCAGGTAGATTACAGTTTCTAAATTCTTACATAGCGTGGATTTAAACTTTCATATTTAGATTTTATAATTTATATGTAGATAAAACCTAATCACAAAAATAGGAATGTTTAGTTTAAATTCTATGACAGCTGCATAAAGCATCTGCTTTCATGACAACATCTGTCAGCTGTGCAACACAAAAAAAGTATGACGTCGAAAACATACGTTGAAATTATCTAAGGTTCAGATGGAACAAAGCTTGTAATTATATAAACCTAACTTGACAAAATTTCGTTCTATGGCTTATAAAACCAGTTCAACAATAATTGAGAATTACTCAAATTACATGCTGAAAACATAATAGCAACTTTACGTGCTTTATATGATAGTCCGTTTATCAAATTTTTATGACATTCAAAACACATGCAAAAAATTTCTTATATTTAATAACGAACCGAACTGGCGCTGTTGCTCCAAGACAAATCTGGATAGAAATTCATAATCTCCGGCCAACGTTACTATCCATTTCTAATTTGGGACGACTGCAATCAAAACCAAAATCTATCATCGTTGATAAATTCCAAGTTGACAATTACAAATCATAGACGACAAATCCTAAGTGACGACTCCTAATTGACGCGGTAAATAAATGAAACCAAACCAAATTAGTTCTCTTCACCAACCGTTAGTAGAGGGTATCAAAAATAGTTTCAGGTCTAGCACGACCTGACCTGCTTACAAGAGTAATTTATACGAAGGCCGCACGCATCTAGGCGGGAATACATGTTGATAAGGCAGTTGCTAGCGGGCGACTGCTCGACGAAGCAAGGACCTAATGATAGCGACGTTAGAGGTGTGGAAATAACAACGAAGCAGCTAAAGATGCGTGACGAAGTAACATCATGTCATACAGATATTTTCATATAAAAAGATTAACAAGGAATAAGGCACGCTTAGCGCATTATCCTCGTAATTCAATGCTAATAATTATTACTGAAATTAAACATGTTACAATATAATTTATCTAATAATTCTGTGACTATACGAAGTCTTTAATTTTGTTTCAAATACTTATCACTGAATCGTTATATTAATTCCTCTAGCAATCATAAAATCTTTGGGGAAATTAATTAATTATTATTAATTATGTACATGATAATGCAACTCAACAAAAATAAATTCTTATGAATATAATTATTACGTTACTCAATAAAGATGTAAAATTAAATTTTTAGGTCTGCTGAATTTTAATTGAGATCTGTATTTTATTTAACAATATTTATTCATACTTGGTAGTTCGGAGTAGCGCTACGAGAACTGTACAAGAAATTCAAATTTTTATACATGCAATAATGTATTTGTTAATTAATCTCAAATCAAAATTTCATTTGTTAGAATGAAGGCACGCAAACAACTTGTTGAAATAGGGTTTCGGTAAACAAGATAAGAAATAACATTTGATTAAACAAAGGCTGCAAACAACATGTTACTATCATTGATGTAACTTAATATCCATTATACATAATTTGACAAAAATAACTTCTAAATTTGAACATGTGATTAATAAAATAAAATCATTCTATATATTTTAAATATTGAACCGTTAAAAGTTAAGCTTCTTTCTATTAATAAATAGGTTGCTAAATTATCTGTACGGGAAGGTATTTGCATATCAAAGCCTAAAGTAATTTACAAATGAGCAATTACTTATTACGTCAATTCATATATGTATATACGAAATAAAATACGACACATGCAGCAAAAATTTCAGGAAATCAAATGGGCTTACCCACCGACGTCAACGACCTAACAACCTGTCGACACTTGTTGCGACGTCAGCATTCTGTCACGTGTCGGCATTATCGAACAAATCTGTTTACAAATTTTGTACGAAATGAATTTCCATGTAGATAAATTATTTACACATCAACTAAGTAGAATAATCTTAATATTCCATTAGAACCTTGTAGATTACTGAAATTGCATTGTAGATTACGGAAGTTGCATTGTAGATTACGGAAGTTGCATTGCAATATACTTTATTAAAAATCATAATTAATTACCTATAAAACAAACCGTTGTAAAGATTAATTACTTCATAACTTTGTTGTTTTAGACAACTAAATTAACGGTGTTAGCTGTTTCGGCGTTTACGCCAGGAAAACTTAATTTCCTGTAACATCTCGTCTGTTTTATATCACAGACCAGTGAAAGTGATCTTTCGGCTCGACGAGAAGACAAAAAGTGAGCATGTGAAACAAGTCGACAAACAACATGAGGATCTTAGATATTCTACTTACGAGTAAGGAACACGCGCAAGATTTGTAATAGTGTTATCAGCTATATTAATAAAATGCTTTAATTTTATTGGTTTACTAAATATACAAGAGTATTGGAATTTGTGTTGGTAAAGCGTTAAATGCATAAATGCTAAATTAACGGGTCTGTAGCAGTAATGTTGACAAATAATTCAGTTCGGAATTTTTACATGTTACAAATGAACCACGTTGGATTGATTACCACATCAAGTAAAATTTCAAATACGTTTTACAATTCCTATAAGAGTTCAATAAGTTGCAAATAAATTTTCATAAGTTACTAATAAATTTTATAAGTTTTCGTAAGTTGCACTGCAAATATTAAATTAATAAAGGCCTTAAAGCTTGGTAATACTTACTACTATCCTAAAGCCAACCACTACAATTCGCGTACCGTCTCATACGAACCATATAAATGCCAAGCGTGGACATATAATGAGTCTAGCCGAGACGATTTCATCATGAAATCGACTTTTATCTTTCTGTGCTTCCAACACCAGGTGTGCAACGCCATGTTCCTTTATACAAAGAACAATTTGACCTTCTCTAACAACAGCTCAGGTGGAAGTGTCCTATTGACGTATACTGCCGCCTGACCACAGTTACGATTTTTATAATAATCGAAGGAGGGAGCCCTTATAGTGACGCTCGCAAATGGCATTTTCTGTCACCGCTTACTTTATAATTTATGCTCGCAGTTCGAAAGCTTATATTGGATTCAACAATATGTAATAATTATCACGTAGATTGTGTAGAGATATTATATTTGAATTGACTTTTTATAAATTTATTAACCTAGGTATTTGTGAAGATATTACTAGAAAAGAAACTTGTTACAAGGTACATCTAGAGATACATTTAGATATTTAGATATATTTTTTCTTCTACATTGAGTACTTTATTCGGAGCTTTATTCGGATCTTTATTCAGATCTTTATTCAGACCCTAAATTTGTTAAATATTAAAACAAAAATTCAATTAATGGTTTATCTTACGTTTACGCATAGAACGGTTATTCTTCGTTGCACATATTAGCACTTTCAATTTTTCACTTTTAATAAATTATTTACTTTTAACTAATTGTTACTGGTACGTAATTTTCACTTTAAATCGATGTGATTCGTGCCTTGTTGAAGATGTACTGTCTAGTTTCGAGTTTTCTATAGTATTTATAAGCTCCACCTTCCAACGTTTTAATTGGCGTGTTCGTTGATCAAGGCTTGGACTTTGCGTGTATCTCTTGCAGAACCTGATATTTCCCAAAATTCCCTGGTTTAATTCTCGATGAAATGCTCTGCCGATCACGTAAGCGTTCTGTATATCACAGTATATTCTTAGAATTTCCAAATATCTATTGCAATTTTGTCACGTCTTTTATATTTGTGTCGTTTGTAGTCTAAAGCTTATCGTATAACGAACCGCCTGTTGCTTATTGTTTGCTATTTTAAATATGTTGGATTTTCATATAAATAAGATATTCCAGTCACATACTCATCTTTCTAATAATGATGTGTTTGAATGCGTTTTCTTATTTATGTGTTGACATTTTTAATAAAAATTGTCCTTGTTTTTCTTTCCTGAGATCGACTTTTATATCACGATAGTGGTGTCGATAATGGATAATGATGTTAATATTTCTTTACAACAACAGCCGTGTATCCTGTTCCGGAAGCAGGAAGTTCTGTGTCGAAGCTATTTCGCTAAAGTTATCGAAAAGAGCTAAAATAGTATTCCTGGTGCTATATTCGCACATGCAGAATAATTCTTAAATGCTTAGCAAAAAGTTCACTACTTGCGTTCAATACAACATGAACCTTAAATTTATCAGCAATTGTCCAATAGTTTGGAAGAAAAATAGAACAGGTGTCTGGGAATTCATTTTACAAAACGTTAAATTAATATTTTAGTAGCCTGATAAATGCGTATTAACTGCCTTATAAGAAAAACTAAGACCTCGCTAAAGGTCTAAGTCATTTAAACATCTACAAAATTACTGTATTTCAAAAGCTAAGAATACCAAATTAGACCAAAAAAATCGCCCAAGGCTGTGTTCAGTTATGCTAATCATCTGATGATAAACAGCAAATAATGAACCTTGGAGAAATATTCACCCAATATTCCCTAATTTACATTTGCATGTGATTTTCGTTTAAAAAATTGCTGTAAAAAGCGGGCCCACAGTTGTCTATATATATTAGGAAAATTTGCAAACTTCCGCCGATAGATTTTTAATTTATGCACAGTTTTTCACAACTTTATAGTTTTCTGGCGACAACCCACTTATTAATTAAAACTAACTAACTATAACGCAAAATTTCTTTACCTAATAAATAAAAACGAGCAAAATGTATGAAAAGCACAGATGGAAGTAATGGAAACTCTTAATGCTGCACCTAACCCTCGGTATTTGGGCGAGTTACGTTTTAATACGGAACTGCAGCAGGTTTTATAAAAGTTTTAGTTGGAATATAAATATACATGACTGCCTATAATATCAAGATTGCGCAAATTGTACCCAAGTGGTGTGCAAACGACAGCTGAAGCTCTCTCCGTCTTTCGCGCGAAAAGAATATAAACTCATTTAACGTTTTTAGGGTTTACACCTTTATTTAATGCTGCAAGGGACGTGTTTATTTTCTTTCTGAGGCGTTATTAAGGTGCTTATTAAATTTCTGTGCTTAATAATCGCATTAGGGTACCCCTGTCTTGAAAATCTATTGTTCGAGATTTCGTTTGCACGGTTTCCAGCAGGAAAGTAATCACGTCTGCGTGCCATTACCGACTATAAGAAACATTACTTTTAAACACACAAAAGGAATGAAAAATATGTTTGAGAAAATTAAATCATAAGTGAGTTTACGAATTATTTTGCGTTTTTTCCGTCAGGACCTAGCTAGTGAGAAAGCAGCGCAGCGGTCTGACGGAAAATGGCAACATGATTCAAAAAATGGATATTTAGCATTAAAAGAAAGCGGGGTAAAATAGTGTGACGAAAATTCTATTTGCAATAACAGCAAACTGATTATACAAGCCTTTTCAGCAACTCGTTGTTACCATAAAATTTCTAAAAGCTTTCACCACACTATACTTCCAAACTAATCGCTAACGATACAAGTATTATCTTCTTAACATTAAAATTACAATACTCTCCTCTTAATTACTTATTATCGAAGCACTAAAATTAACTATCCAAGTACTATTTACTAATTTATATTAATTTATATTATCACTACATTAATTTATATCAACAAAGAGCCATTTATATCGACAGAAATTTATATCACATACACATACCAATACTTATTTCATATCACAACTATCAAAGCATTGACCGGAAGTTGTATATGATCAAAGCTGCAATTAGAATGTTACATTCCATTTCATATTTAAAATTACGACTCCATTACGTTAAAAACTACTCAGTTTCCAATCATTTAAATTTACGTTTGCTACACTTCTGCTCGTCTTTTATTAAATTCATTAGTTCGTTGGTCTATATTCTTATCCTTATCTAGACATCTAATTTTTATTAAGAAGGAAAAATTGATAGGTTAGGTCAGCGCTGCGGCGTTAACCTAACCTATCAATTTTTCCTTCAATCTAACATAAGTCCACACAAGTCCAACTAGCCTAACCTAACTTCAGACAACACTGACTAACCTAACTCCAAACAACGTAAACTAACCTAAACCCTCCTCTCCTCTACCATACTTTGTCTTTCTCTCTCCTCTCGCATCCGTATGACATACATCCAACATACATCCAAACTATATCCGACATATGTCCAGTATACATCCTACATATATCCGACATATGTCCAACATATGTCAAACATACGTTGTTACGTGCCGAAATCGGCACTAAACATTTTCAATTCAAGTATTAATTTGTAAGAGTTTCGCGCCAAGGATTTAAAGAGACGTGCGCCTATTTCCGTCACTTTAGACAGTGCGTTTGCGCGAGATTGCGCCGACGCGGTGTGCCAATAAGGGTGGTGGTGATTTCCGGGTGAAAACAATAGAAGGGGAACAGAGCTGTATACAGGCTGTGTGAGAATGTCACGGAACTGTGTAGGCTAGCTCAGAATATAAATAAGTGCAGGTGCGTGTCCAACCAGTTTTGAGACTGAAAATCTAATGACGAAAAAATAAGCGCAGAGAAATCTGATGATTATTATAAACAACTACTGGCGTTGGTTGTGAAATATCTGCAACTAATGTTGACTGTGGGAAAAGATATATTGGAAAAAATATTAATCAGTATTTGTTCAAGTGCTGGGGGAACTTGGCAGCCACAGGCTACTTACCCCCCTTCACAACCTTACATGTGATTTTCCAATGCTCCACCCGAAGGTACTACATTGGCCAGGAAGCAAGTTTTTTTTACCTGGATAATTTGGAATTTTGCCAAACCCTTGCTGTTCCAAGCAAGGTAAAGATCTTTAACGTGCGTGACAACACTCATGCAGGGACTTCCATTTTACCTCTCATCCGAACAAGGGTGTATTTTTGTGAAAAATGTTCGCCTAACATTTTTCAAGCGGACCGTGTCGGGATTCGAACCCGGGACCTTAGACGTAGTAGTCACACACATACCAACTACGCCACGAAGCCGCCTCCGCCTTCACAACCACTGAATGTCGGAGAAATTGGGTATATAATTGTAAAACAATAGAAGGGGACCGAACTGGATCTAACAAGAAAGAACAGTGCCTATGATGAAAGACAACAAACCTAGAGACAAGAAGAAAATTGTTGAAAGCATATGTGTGGAGCACTGCACAGTATGCCTATGAAACACGGGCAGTAGGAAAATCAGACAGAAAAATGGTAGCAGCCTTTTGGAATGCTGTGCTTCAGAGGTGTGAGGATGATAGCTTGGACTGACAAAGTTAATAACAAATAGGTTATAGAAATGTAGGAGAACGGGGATATCTGTTGAAAAAAAATAGGAGAAATAGAATGTCAGAATACGTTCTAAGGCATTTTTGGGAAATAGTAGGGGATATATTACAAGCAAAGATAGGAGAAAGGAGGTAGATATAGACCTAGATCAGATAGTGATAGATGCAGACGGTACAAATTTCAGGGAAATGTGTAGGTTAGTTCAGAATAGGAAGCAATGATGGTACGCGTCTAACCAGTTCCAAGACTGAAAACCTAATGATGATGACTCATAAGCAGGTAATATAGTCAGTTAATTTTTTAAATAGAATTCACGCACCACAAATCAACTGCGATAACATAACACATGCTACAGCACCATAACTCTTGTCCCTCAAAATGCAAGCCCACTTATTACTACTTTATAGACACCGAGAACAAGTAAGCTTAAATTCTCTCCATTACATAGAAAGTGTAGCACATATGAAGATGTTTGCCTAAATATTGACTTTACAAATTGCACTGTCAGCAGTATAAAACGGTTGACATTGTATTCCTGTAGTTATTGTCTGATAGTCTCCGTTACTTGTATTATTTGCCTGTTCTGTTTCACTTTTATTTTTATCAGTCCCATTGAAGTTTCTGTATCCATAATTGTTGCAAAAAATATTTGATTAAAAAATTACAGGAGTTAACCACCTCAAGGTCATATAGGAAAGTACAGCTCTTTTCGTAAAAGGCCTTTGAAAGGGAATCACATAATAAGCGAAAGTATCAGACGTAGGATTCCATACAATACATAAAATCTTAAATCTGCTAACCTCGCCGGAAAGGGCAACTCAGATTCATGATCATTTTTTTGGAAACCTGCAGCATATCGGTGCAGTTGCTAGACAATTTCCGCAATTAAAACCACCCCAAAGCAAGTAATTTAATCTGCTCAGTTTGAAATTGCTTTGCCGTTGCTGGAGTGTCAGCACCAGAAATTATATCATTTATATAGGTATGATTAAGCAGGATTACTGAACCTATAGTGTAAGCGTAGTGCTCATCAATTGCTAATTGACAAACAACACTTTGCGCTAAGATTGGTAAAGACACTACATAACGTCCCATTTTGTTACGGAAATGTGTCTCCAGAAATTGCTCTTTGCAATAAGCATCTTCGGAAAAAATAGTCTGAGGCGTATCAACTACCTCCACTTCCCAGAATCTTTGGACTTCTATATCCAAAGTTTCGGAAATCACAAATAGCGAAATAAAATCAGAAAGATTGGGCATGTCAGACACTTGTCCTAACGGAATATACCCAAATATGGTTCTCACCGCAGTGGGGTACCCTTGAATTCAGAATATTTCGAAAATAATATTTGAGCAGATATTTCGGCTTCTAAGAGCATATGCAGTGGTGCAGATTCATAAAATCTAGGGTCTGCTAGTTCTATATTTTGAAATTTCTGTAAAACTTCTAAAGGCACTGAACGCCCAGGAACATTTCCCATAATTTTGGGAAAAATAGATGCTGTAATATTCAATTACTGTGAGACACCATTGGAAACTAATAGACAATTTATTAAACCTTAGAGCGAGCACATTGAACCATTAGAAATCTCAGTAATTTGTCTATAATTGTATGAACGTTTAAGGCTTAAATGCTGTGGGCATGCTTCAGAAATTGCGTTTATTTGTGATTCAGTATGTAAAACACAAGGCACTAGCCGCCCCATTAAGGTTCATAATTCTTGCTTGCATAGTGCCCAGTAGCACTGTACAATTTGCAGGGGGTACTAGAAACAATACAAGTAGAAGTAGCTGCAGGGGGGCTAATCGAAGGATCCTCTACAACTTGTAAAGTATTTGAAGAAGCAGTGGTATATTGCTCTGAATTAGAATGTTATAAGTATTATGTTTACACGATGAACAATTAGTACAGCTTCTGTTAGAACTGCAAGAACCTTTATGGTTACCTAGGCACTTGAAACAAAGAAAGTGTTTCTTGGCCGCATTGTAACGATCCATAATATTTAATGCTTTAAAACTCAAAACTTCATAACTTCTATGATCACCTTCGCAATAAAGACAAGAGAAATATCGTTTTAAATTGCCCTTAGTGTCAGTCAAAGCATTTTAATAAGTACATATTTGTTTAGACAATTTAAATTTAGATGGAGCTATTGTATTAGATTTGAAACTCTTTTCTGGTTTCAAGTGTTCCTGCAGCTCAGAAGATTTGCTTTGTAAATTCAAAAAGCTGTTCTGAAGTAGAAAGAACCGAACCTAATTTCATATTGAACGCATAAAGACAGAAAAAGATCATCAAGCAAGATTTTTTATATTTGGAGTTGCCTTCACAGTACTTACCGCGTTGAAATGAATGTTAATAAAAGCAGAAAGAGAGCCGAGTGGGAATCCAAAAGATTAACAAAAAGAGTTTTGAACGTGGACCATTGTGCCACTTGAACGGAGAAAGTTGATATCTTGGGGGTTTCAAATGAGTAAACAAAGTATTATCAGTGGTACCTGATTGCTTTGGCTCAGAACCAGTGATAGACCACTCATTGAGGTCCATTTTGCCTTTGCCCAAAGCTTAGCTTCAACCATTACATTATAATTTATTATTTCGCTATGAAATGTATCATCATAGCTAATTTTTAACTTATCCAAGCGCAGTACCTTAGCTTGTAACGTATGCAAATTGTACAAACCAAAAGCTTTGGCATAATCTACCACTTCCGTAATCCGACTAAAAATGCTCTCTAACATAGCATTTGATTGAGCTTTTGAAGCCATAATAATTTCAAAGAATCGTAAAGAAAGTAGGATTCACAAAATTGTTTATTGCAATGCAATTAAATTATAGGGAGACTGGTGATCGAGAGGCCAATGAATGTAGTTATTTTTGTGTCTTATCGTGTCTTTTTTTGTTATGTAGGTTTCCTCTCATTTCTACCAATTACCGTACCTCTACCTGTCTTCCTTACCGTACTTTTACCTACAAATAGAAAGAAGACAAATTGAATTTGGATTCGACCGGGCTCAACGATTACCCATGCCCGAAGAGAATCAACGGAACCCGCCATCATGGAGTAGCGCTGGAGTCGCCCTACAGTTTACGTGAGTACCCTTTGGGTTTTCCTTAAAATTAGTATAACTTTTTATTATGTTGTAATAATTCGAACATTGATATGACGCAATCTTTTATTTGAGCGTCATTTTTACAATTATATAACATTGCTACCAACTGACTGAAGTGGCTCGCGTACCGCACCAGCGGGGGTATAATAATGTCAGGCTTATCCGCCAAGTGTCCAACATTCGGACTAAATCCGACCTAGGTCGGATTAATCCGATCTATGTCGAATTTTCATCCGACCTAGGTCGGATGCAATTTCACTCTATAAGGCAATTTCACCCTATGAGGTAATTTCACCCTATGAGGCAATTTCACCCTATAAGACACTATCACCCTATGAGGTAATTTCACCATATGAGGCAATTTCACCATATGCGGCAATTTCACCCTATGAGGACATTTCACCCTATGAGGCAATTTCACCATTTTATATAGCTTTATTAAAACAGAAGATACAAACTATATAATTTAATTGTGTATAAATGTATTAGCAACTTCTGTAAATGGATTGTATTTTATAGTCATTATTGTTGTTGCTATACAAATAGATTTCAACAACACATGAGTAAGGAGTGATAGTTCAACCGTCATAAACGAAATTAATATTTGCGTAGAGCATATTGGAGGGATGTGGAGGTGGGTTGAGTGATGTGGATGCTGGACCATGGGATTGTACCTCCATCGGACACACATCCGACATACATCCCACATACAAAACTATCATTCGAAAGTATTACATTTTTATAGAATAATCTTGACACATTCTCAAAAACATCTCTATTTATACCTTTCACAGTTTAAGATATAGGAACAATAATATATAATATTTTTAAAAATAATGGATCTTTATTTATCTCGTTCTCGCAGAAGACTAAATATTAACTTTTGCGTGTACATGGTAACTTAAACGGTAGCTTAAACTCAAAACTAAGATCTAAGCGCAACCTTTGTGTGCTGGAACGGATGTCACTACCGGAATTATGCGTAGCTTCCCATTGTTTACACATTTGCTGAAGCGAGCGCGCAAGTAACACGTCTTTCACATACCGGTCTAGATGGCATGTAATTATTTCCAGAGCTGTTAAATAATTATGGTTATTTACGTCGCTGAAAAGAAAATTGCACGCTCGAATATCACTTTCGAGCAAAATTTCTGCTTCTGTTAGCTTAAGTCCTTTATCGTAATTATGGTCGGCAATAAAACCTACTAGTTGGTTGTAGAACGATTGAAATTCTCTACAAACCATCTGATTTAGTTTATATGTTAATAACTCCCGCATGCTAAATAGTCTCCAGAGTTCGCGTTCGCGCAAAATGATGACACTATCACCTTTTGTAAGTTCCAGTGTAAACGTTTCTTCTTCGTCTACAATACCATTTCCAACCAATACGGTCCTAGCATACCATTTATTTGCTTCAAACCTTAAATCGAATTCATTTCCAAGTTGAAAATGTACGTCTTCTAATTCCACGCCAATTTGTTGAACTTGTTTTACATCTCTAGCAAATTGATTCAATGTAAGTTCTACACGGAAGTCACACAAATTGATCCAATCTTCAAACCATAACTTGATGATATGACTATGGCAGTATCTATTGCGGCACACAATTTGCAATACTGGTCGTAAGTCATACGGATCAAATCCAATTTCTATTTTATGGTAATGAGAAGCGATAAACTGTTCGTATTCACTTAAATTGTAAGTAACCTGATCAATCAGTCTGTTGACGTCTACCTGAGGGACTTTAATATCTAATGTAACATCGAAACCGACAGTTTCCATTTTAAACACGTCCGAATAGCTCTACAATTTTTTAAAAACTGACTCTTTTAAAAAAAGTATAATATAAATAGTGTTTGACGCATGCGGGGATGTTTGAGTAAAAAGCATACTTAGATTTTTAGAGTAAAAATTTATGCAGGTTTTTATAGGAAAAAAATTAATTTTCACTATCCCTAAAGAGTCTTTGATAAAAACTGTAAATGAAATTTTACACGGTGCGTCATAAACCAACGCCTTATTATTTTTAATTTTACATGAGAACAGTCTTAGACTTCAAAATGTTTATGTGTTTTCGAAATGTCATTACAAACCAAAATATGAACTGTTAATAAGTATATTCGAACACTTAAATGAAGAAATTGGCTACCACAAATACGAAAATTATGATAATCTAATAGGGTCTGGAGGTGCCAAAGAAGATTCAGTTTATGGTGGTTAACCATCTTTCTGCGAACTAAAAACGTTATTGCATAAAAATTTCAAAAACACTTATCTGCATAAGATATACACATTTTCATATTAGAACGTTATTGCACAAAAAAAAATTTCAAACTACATGTTTTATATTAATAACAATAAACAATAATATTAAAAATTTGTCAATTTAATTTCTACACCCTTAAACTAAAGATACAAGCAATATAAAATATTAAAGTCTTTACTTCTCGCTGTATGTGACAATATTTTTTTGTTACACAAGTTATGTATCCCCCAATTATCTATATATATATATATATATATATATATATATATATATATATATATACTTTGCATCCGAGAGGGCGGTTAACATACCGCAATTACTTAGAAATAAGATTGTTACAATGTAATAAAGTGTACAATTAAGAGAAAAGCAGACATGAGATCTACAAGTTCCCACAGCCATGTGAGGGGCAGGTTATTATAAAAAGCCCGGGAGCTCAAGGCCCGGCAGTCAGTCTTCGAATTCCATACTTCGTTGTTCAAGCTACTCACCTTATTACAATTAATTAAATGTTTTTGAGTTAAAGTTATTCAAAATTCCATTGTAATTTCTGTTTTAAGTTAAAATAAAAATTGTTAAGTGTTTGGAATTGTTTTTAAAAACACCGCTCCAAAGGCCCGAACCTTAACTCACATCACTTAAGAATTGTAGATTAACGGTAATTCCTGTAGATCCTGTACTAGTGAAATAGATAGCATTGCTCTCACCAATACAATTATTTAGCTTTTTAATTCCATCTGATTGGAGATAGTCAAAGTATCGTTTTGGTAATATACCCTTAAATTTCTCGGTTTCAATTAGCAATTTTGATTAATTCTGCTTGTAAAATCTTATATTTTTCGTAAACGATTAGGTCTTTACAATGCATATATGGTTTCCGATACATACTTTTATTTAAATGATTGAAATCCATATCTTTTTACTTACAATTTTCTTCTGCAAACAGTGTCGGGTTTTAAATAAGCACTCGCACGTTGGACTTGTTCTAGAGGAAACTGAGGATTTTTTGGTGGTAGCAGGGGTTTATATATTGAACGATCTCATTGTGATAGTCAATCATTCCCCTAATTAAAAACAAAACAGTATACACCACTCGCTCTAATGGGGATCGGGCTTTCACCAAAATGTTATGAGGCTGATGGATACTATTAAATCATTTACTCCGAGTAACCTCCAGCTATTTAAAAAAATGTTGTCAAATTCTTTTTAATGTAACAGGTTCATACAAATTAGGAAGAAACCCCGATCGCATAATTATAAACGTAGACCAAACACTTATTTTCCCGTTGATTCTTGTCTCTGATTTTAATTGCTTCATTGTTGATTTCCTTTCGAAATTACATATTTGAAAATTAAACTATATTAGGGGAAGCCTGCAATAACATAATTACACACTTAAACCATGGACTTGTTTTTTCCTATCAAATAAGACGAGGTTAAACTATTCACTTACTTTCAAAACTACCGTTCAAACTAGTTTAAAAGTTGGAATATACACTCACTTGCTAGTATAAAAGATATAGAAGAAATTATAGAACCTTAGTATATTACAAATAATCGAATCGATTCAAATTATACGCTAAAAATGGATTTTGCTAGTGTTAATGTTATAAGTGATGTGCGAGTACCACAATTAAATATCAATCAACTAGTTGGAAAGACAACCTATAGGTTAGGCGAATTTCCACCAAATTCTCACCACCATATACTAGAAGTTGGTTTTGATTTATATGGTGGTCTTCAACCTGCCATCCAAGTTATTTGCTGTAGTGGTATGTGTGCAGATTCTGCGATAACACTCTCATACTTCGATTGGAAGAAATTGTGTACTCTTCAAGTAGAATTTCAAATTCACCAATTTGCTCAACACTCAAAACAAGTCAGATTAAATAGTTTGACTACTGGGGACAACGTTGTCGACATACAATTGGATCAAGATTTCAAATTGCAGCTGACCACAGCCTTTAATAGAAGTATATGGTTGTTGAACAATTTTGAAGAAGAGAATTCGTTCAATTTACAAATTGAAAAAGCCCGAAATGATATTGTGCTACCAGAGTACGAGAGCTTCAAACTATTGAATTTACGCAAATTTCTCAGTTACAGAATGGAAGAATTGAATTGTAGGGGTTTTCAAAAATTTTATGAAACTTTTTTAGAAGATATATCACATGTATTTGGAAATAGTACAGAAGAAGAGCGGGTTAACATCGTATTGGAGAGGGAGCACCGCGCTAATAGTTATGTATTTAATGATATCACTAACACAAATTATTTGACATTGTTGGAAATACTTATTTGTCACAAAACACGGTATCTAGAAGATGTGGGTGTGAGACCATCATTCACGCAATTATTTAGAAGATTGGAGATTGCCGATTCCATTGATTCAGGCTATCATAGTGGATGTTGGTATAAACACATTCAAACCATGTATATATTTCATAAATTTGTTTAACTGTTAACTAGCTTTTACTATTTCTTTATTGGTACTGACACATACTTGTAACATTAGCACCAGCGCATATATGATATAAATATATTTTATTAATAAATTTTATTATTTTTGTTTAGTGTATAATAACCTACTACAGTACGTGTATTGGGGAAATAGCAATACTAGGAAATTGACTGGCTTGCAAATTAAAAAGGAGATAGAGGGCTTGGGTGTCGATTTAAATTTCAAGCTGCGAATAAAATTAGATAAAGCTAAAACCACTCCAAACAAACATAAAGAAAGGATTGTCTTCTGTGTATAACTTTGTATTAAAATTAAGTTTAAATGGCTCCATGCTTGGTATTAAATATTTATAAATTTTGTTATGTATAATGTTAGAATAAAAAATTTTAGAATAATATTACATTGCTCTTTATTTACAAAAGGCTATGACGATACCACGAAATAGCAGTCGCACAGAGAGGGGTGCGCATGAGCAGGGGTGCGCATGCTCAAGGTGCGCATGGCCAGGGTGCGCATGGCCAGTGTGCGCATGGGCAGGGGCGCGCATGCTCAGGGTGCGTATGGGCTGGAGTGTGTCTGCACGTACATCGGGATGTGTGAGGAACTGCATCGGATCACCAAGCACCTAATTCTTTATTTGGGTGATATCGAGTATTTGCCGGTGTATGTATCCGGAGTTAATAACACGATTTGTATATATAGGTCTAAGATGGTTGCTTATATTAGTATAGATTTTGTAAATCTACTGTATATATTAGTTTAAGATTCTATAATTTTTAACTTCTCCCCCCCTCCCTTTTTTCAAATTCTTCCCGCTTCTATCCTGGTGGACAGAGTATACGTGTTATCTCCACGTGGTGTTCGGATGTGGTGGTATGTAGATGGAGGCGTCGCCGTGGATCAATGTAGTAAGCGTAAGACTACGGATCCCAAGGTCCCGGGTTCAAATCCCGACACGGCCGACTGCTTGAAAAATGGCAGGTGAGCATTTTTCACAAATATTACGCCCTCGTTCGGATGAGAGGTTAAATGGAGGTCCCGTGTGTGAGTGTTGTCACGCACGTTAAAGATCCCTACCTTGCCTGGAACGGCAAGGGTACGGCAAAATTCTAAATTTTTAGTCAACAAAAAACTCGCCTCCTGGCCAATGTAGTACCTTCGGGTGGAACATTGGAAATGTAAATGAACGGTATGTAGAGGGATGTGGTGGTGGATGGATGTGGAGGAGTGTGGAGGGATGTGGAGGTGGAGGGATGTGGAGGAGTGTGGAGGGATGTGGAGGTGGAAGGATGTGGAGCAGTGTGGAGGTATGTGGAGGGATGTAGAGGTAGAGGTATGTGGGGGAGGATGTGGAGGTATGTGTAGGGATGTGGAGGTGGAGGGATGTGGAGAAATGTGTAGGTGAAGGGATATGGAGGTGGAGGGATGTGGTGGAGTGTGGAGGGATGTGGAGTTGAAGGGATGTTTTGGAATGTGGAGGTGGAGGGATGTGGAAGGATGTGGAGGTGGAGGGATGTAGAGGAATGTGGAGGGATATGTGGAGAAATGTGTAGAGGGATGTGGAGGGATGCGGAGGAATGTGGAGGGAGGTGGAGGAGGGTGGAGAAGGTGGAGGAGGTCCCAGAATCCGTGTTCTGCGTCTACTTACCCTGTATAATTTATTTTGTATTATAAACATTTCTTGAGAATATTTATTACCTAGGAAGCAAAAAAGGAGAGTTAAGTTGTCAAAAAGAAAATAATAAACTAAAACTTAAACGGTAATTTCAATAGTATATTTGAGGGATTTTTTAACATATTCAATTCATGCAGTCCCGTCCAAGAATTAGTATTAGATGTTGTATCATGTGATATAAATATATTTTTAAAAACGACATAATTTGTTAGTAATGCATTAATTTAGAATTAAATTTGGTTGTAGACATTTTAATTTTATTTTGTGTCTAATTTAAATATTGATACTTTAAATTTAGCATTTTCCAACTGAAAAAATTAAAAGTGCCCTAAGTATGTGATTCAGCCCTACGTCAAAAATTTGAAAGAGCACTTCTAAACTAAGCGCAACAACCGCTGCTGGATTACTGTTAAATATAATTTTGTTGCGCCATGATGTAAAACTTCCAAAACGCAGCTACTAAATACATTTTTGCAAACTAATGAACGTTTTCAGTGTTAACACGCTCAAGTAGGTGTTCACTATTTTTGAACGAACAAAACACCAGCAACCAACTTTTTAAAGAAAGCCAGCACTCTATTAGTTCCCAATTTTCTAAAAAAAAAATACAAACATAATTAAATTTTTTAGTTAAACTTTCCTGAAGACTACGATGACGATGATAAGCAACGCTTTTGTGCGTCAAAATGAATGATTGCAGAAGGAAATAATCGCACGAATTCACAGTGTCCCCTGCAGTGCTAAAACAAAGAAACTCTTTCATTGTTTTTGTTGGTTCTGATTCAGCTGAACGACTGACAACCCTTCCTTTCACAAACGGCTCACTTCGAAACCCTTTGTTTTTCTTTCGTTTTCCTAATAATTTTGGCACCTATTTTTAACGCGATGAATTTAAGGCGGCGTTGTACGCGTTAATTATTCTTGTTTTTCATTTATCAAACAATTGTTTTCAGTAATGCGCGGAATTATTCATAGCCTTGTAAAATTCTGCAATATCTTGAGACTTCTCGAAGGAGTTGTACGATTTTATCGAACAGAAGTGAATGATATGAAATAATATTCATCGTGAATGACTAAAGGGATTTAATGTTGACCTTCTCCTGTACGATTAATCGATTAAATGTCGCATTAAGATTCGGAAATTGTTTTATGAAGCATTAGTTTCTAGTAGGTGAGTGATTCACGGGGATCTTTTATTAAACACATTTAAAACCTGTAGAAAAAGCTAAGATCTTAAAGCATTGAATATTTGTACATCTCATTAGCTCCCTAAAACAAGGCATTTTAAAACCAGTACATAAAATGTTCCTTTAAAATGCTATCTACAGGAGCGCACTATAAAAAGTAGCACTTATTTTTAATTCCATAATTTATGGAGCTGAGATACAAATAAGTCATGACCAACGTATTTGTCGGTCAAACGAAGCTTTTTGAATTCTTTGCGCAATGGTTCCTGTAACCTTCTTTTCATAAATGCATCTTAGGAAGATTTTTATTGCGAAACTTTGTGAGAACACAAATCAGTTTGATTTTTCGTCATATCGTGTTGTAAAAGTGCAAAAGTTTGACACGTTTCAAATTTTGTAGCGTACATTTCTAGCACTAGATATAGATTAGCAGATATTTACATATTAATATAGCAACCTATAGCAGGGTTTCATACGTTCTACTCACCATTATTATAATTTGTGTCTTCCGGTTGAGGATGGATTTATTGTCAGTAGGTCAAATGCAGGACGACGACTGCATCTCTGTTCCCTATTAGGCTAATTTAGTTCATATAGCGCTATCGTCTCCAGTGCTCCATACGGAAAAATTAATGCTTATGACAAACACTGTTCCGGGAGGAATTCCCGTGGAATTTTTTCTACCTGGACTTTACGCGAGTAAAAGAGCGATAGATATACTATTTTGATATTCGATCGCCCATTCATTATTTACTTTGATAATCATAAAAATTGCTGTATAATTACGAGGGATATAAATAAAGAAACGGATATGAGCGTTAGAGAAATGAATATAGCAAAGCCGCATAGTAAGACGACAGTTATCAACTTTCTTTTCATTTCGTTGTTTCGACAGGACAGTTAGCTTAACCTAATGTCTGAAATGAGGTTAGAATAGTATATAGATATACGTAGTAGAACCATTGCGTGTCATTTTGATACGTATCAAATCCCTTTTGGTTTTTAGTTTTTATATATAATTTCATCATAATCTTATGTTCAAATCCAGCGCATTTCCTGAATATTTACATGACTTCATGTTTAGAATTGCGCGATTAGCTTTCAGCGATCGGATGACCTTCGTTAGCCAATGAGAATTTACTTTTTGTCGCAAGTGAGGAATACAACAGCTTTCTCAGGAGTGAAGTAGATACTTACCGGCTTCTTGAAATTGAGACTTGCAGCAATTGAGTGATGTGGAGGAAGTTTCACTATAAAGCCTGTTTTTAATAATTAACAAGTACATCTCTAATTTCATGTTCATTAATTTTGTTACTAGCTTTAATATAAGACTATGAGAAAGTGGGCTTTGACAGAATTAGAGTCCTGATTATAAAACTAATACAGCTCCTGTATGTTATAACATTTTTTATTACTATAATTAGTTCCTGTCGTCCGTCGCCCGTCGCCCGTCGTCCGTCGTCCGTCGTCCGTCGTCCGTCGTCCGTCGTCCGTCGTCCGTCGTCCGTCGTCCGTCGTCCGTCGTCCGTCGTCCGTCGTCCGTCGTCCGTCGTCCGTCGTCCGTCGTCCGTCGTCCGTCGTCCGTCGTCCGTCGTCCGTCGTCCGTCGTCCGTCGTCCGTCCGTCGTCGTCGTCCGTCGTCCGTCGTCCGTCGTCCGTCGTCCGTCGTCCGTCGTCCGTCGTCCGTCGTCCGTCGTCCGTCGTCCGTCGTCCGTCGTCCGTCGTCCGTCGTCCGTCGTCCGTCGTCCGTCGTCCGTCGTCCGTCGTCGGTCGTCGGTCGTCGATAGTCAGTCGTCAATCGTTGGTCGTCGGTCGTCGGTCGTCGGTCGTCGGTCGTTGGCCGTTCGTCGTACGTCGTACGTCGTACGTCGTACATCGTACATCGTACATCGTACGTCGTCTGCTGTCCGCGCGTCCGTCGCCCGTCGTCCGTCATTCGTCGTCCGTCATTCGTCGTCCGTTGCCCGTTGTCCGACGTCCGTCGTCCGTCGCCGGTCATCGATCGTCGGTCGTCGATCGTCCGTCGTCCGTTGTCCGTCGTACGTCGTCCGTCGTCCGTCGTGCGTCGTCGGTCGTCGGTCGTCGATCGTCGGTCATCGGTCGTCCGTCGTCCGTCATGCTTCGTCCGTCGCTCGTCGTTTGTCGCTCGTGGTCCGTGGTTAGTCATCCGTCGTCCGTCGTCCGTCGTCCGTCGTTCGTCGTTCGTCGTTCGTCGTCCGTCGTCCGTCGTCTGTCGTCCGTCGTCCGTCGTCCGTCGTCCGTCGTCCGTCGTCCGTCGTCCGTCGTCCGTCGTCCGTCGTCCATCGCTGGTCGTCGGTCTTCAGTCGTCGGCAACTTGGTGGCATAGTTGGTATGTATGTGACTACTACGTCCAAGATCCCGGGTTCGAATCCGGACACGGTTCGCTTGAAAAATGTTAGGCGAGCTAAGGTCATCGGTCGTCCGTCGTCCGTCATGCTTCGTCCGTCAATCGTCGTTTGTCGCTCGTGGTCCGTGGTTAGTCATCCGTCGTCCGTCGTCCGTCGTCCGTCGTCCGTCGTCCGTCGTCCGTCGTTCGTCGTCCGTCGTCCGTCGTCTGTCGTCCGTCGTCCGTCGTCCGTCGTCCGTCGTCCGTCGTCCGTCGTCCGTCGTCCATCGCTGGTCGTCGGTCTTCAGTCGTCGGCAACTTGGTGGCATAGTTGGTATGTATGTGACTACTACGTCCAAGATCCCGGGTTCGAATCCGGACACGGTTCGCTTGAAAAATGTTAGGCGAGCATTTTTCACAAAAATACGCCCTCGTTCGGATGAGAGGTAAAATGGAAGTCCCGTGTGTGAGTGTTGTCACGCACGTTAAATGTCCCTACATCGCTTGCAACAGCAAAGGTTCGGCAAAATTCAGAATTTTTCAGGTTAAAAAAACTCGCTTCCTGGCCAATGTAGTACATTCGGGTGGAGCATTGGAAAATCACATCGTCGGTCGTCGATCATCGGTCGTCGGTAGTCCGTCGTCCGTCGTCCGTCGTCCGTCGTTGGTCGTCCGTCGCCGGTCGTCGGTCTTCGGTCGTCGGCAACTTGGTGGCATAGTTGGTATGCATGTGACTACTACGTCCAAGGTCCCGGGTTCGAATCCCGACACGGTCCGCTTGAAAAATGTTAGGCGAATATTTTTCACAAAAATACGCCCTCGTTCGAATGAGAGGTAAATTGGAAGTCCGGTGTGTGAGTGTTGTCACGCACGTTAAATATCCCTACCTTGCTTGCAACAGCAAAGGTTCGGCAAAATTCAAAATTTTTCAGGTTAAAAAAAACTCGCTTCCTGGCCAATGTAGTACGTTCGAGTGGATCATTGGAAAATCACATCATCGGTCGTCGATCGTCGGTCGTAGGTCGTCTGTCGGACGTCGTCCGTCGTCGATCGTCCGTTGCCGGTCGTCGGTCTTCGGTCGTCGGCAACTTTGTGGCATACTTGTTATGCATGTGACTACTACATCCAAGGTCCCGGGTTCGAATCCCGACACGGTCCGCTTGAAAAACGTTAGGCGAGCATTTTTCACAAAAATACGCCCTCGTTCGGATGAGAGGTAAAATGGAAGTCCCGTGTATGAGTGTTGTCACGCACGTTAAATGTCCCTACCTTCTTGCAACAGCAAAGGTTCGGGATAAATTCAAAATTTTTCAGGTTAAAAAAACTCGCTTCCTGGCCAATGTAGTACATTCGGGTGGAGCATTGGAAAATCAAATCGTCGGTTGTCGATCGTCGGTCGTCGGTCGTCTGTCGTCCGTTGTCCGTCGTTTGTCGTCCCTCGTTTGTGGTCCGTCGTCCGTTGTTCGTCGTTCGTCGTTCGTCTTTTGTCGTTTGTCGTCGGTCGTCAGTCGTCGGTCGTCGGTCGTCGGTCGCCGATCGTCGGTCGTCGGTCGTCGGTCGTCGGTCGTCGGTCGTCGGTCGTCGGTCGTCGGTCGTCGGTCGTCGGTCGTCGGTCGTCGGTCGTCGGTCGTCGATCGTCGGTCGTCGGTCGTCGGTCGTCGGTCGTCGGTCGTCGGTCGTCGGTCGTCGGTCGTCGGTCGTCGGTCGTCGGTTGTCGGTCGTCGGTCGTCGGTCGTCGGTCGTTTGTTGTCGGTCGTCGGTTGTCGCTCGTCCGTCGTCCGGCGTCCGGCGTTCGTCGTGCGCTGTGTATCGTGCGTCCTGCGTCGTGCGTCGTTCGTCGTCCGTCGCTCGTCGTTCGTAGTTTTTCGTCCGTCGTCTGTCGTCCGTCGTCCGTCGTCCGTCGTGCGTTGTTTGTCATCTGTCGTCAGTCTTCCGTCACTCGTCGGTCGTCGTTCGTAGTTCGTTGTACTTTGTTCATCGTTCGTTGTTCATCGCTGGTCGTTCGTCGTTCGTCTTTATCTATTACACCTTTTATTTATTACTTAATATTCATTATACATTATCCATTAGCACATTAGCAGGCATTTTGATGAGAAGAAACCACCTTAGAAGTTTGTCGGGTCCCTCGTGGGGCACCCTGTAAACCAGTAGAATGGCTTGCGTGTTTCAATAAATTAAAGAGCTGAACTTTCGGTTTAACCAAATTAGTGGGGTCTTTAGTGAGCATCCCGACACGGTCGACTGCTTGAAAAATGGCAGGTGAGCATTTTTCACAAAAATTACGCCCTCGTTCGGATGAGAGGTTAAATGGAGGTCCCGTGTGTGAGTGTTGTCACGCACGTTAAAGATCCCTACCTTGCCTGGAACGGCAAGGGTTCGGCAAAATTCTAAATTTCTAGGCAACAAAAAACTCGCCTCCTGGCTAATGTAGTACCTACTGGTGGAGCATTGGAAAAGTAAATGAACGGTCTTTAGTGAGCAACCAGACAGATCCCCAAAAGAGGACAGCAGCTTTTTCGTTACTAAGACTGACAGAGACCACAGGGGTCGGTATGACATTCTAGGACACACTACTACGATGCGGAAAGCAACAGAAAACCACCACATTACCTCCCAAGTACACTGCGTACAGAAATGTTTGGTAAGGACGATGGCATTCTCTAGGGTCAAAAATTCCTGAGGTAAATTAGTCCCCCTTTCGGATCTCCGGGAGGGGACTACTTCGGGAGATGTGGTCCGAAAAGATAGAAAAAGATCCGCAAATATTCTGCGAGTCGGAGCATGGAATGTGAGAGATATGAAGCAAGTAGGTAAGCTTGAGAATTTGAAAATTGAAATAAATAGGTTCGCAATAGACATAGTAGGTATTAGCGAAGTTCGGTGGTCAGAGGCGGGGGATTTTTAAGCAGAGACTTTAGGGTAATTCATAAAGAATCAGAGGAAGGAAATTCGGATGTGAGGATAGTTATGCGAAAAAAGATAGGATACTGTGTAAAAAACTACTCACAAAAGAACGAAAGTACTAATAGTTAGATTAGAATCCAAATCGGTAAATGCACATATAATACAAGTATACATGCCTGTTCGGGATTGATTAATTTCATTATTCAAATTCAAAAATTTTTTCGTGTTTATAAAATTGGTGTGTTGGGACGTTATCACTCCCGCCAACATATTTTGTCAAAAACAAGTGCATCTTATCACTTGTTATTTCGGCGTACAACATGGTGGACATAAAAGGTGCTGCCTTGTAAACTTCAGGGAATGCTGCCAGCAATTTTCAATCTATGTGGTGACTAATTGCAGAAAGTCGCTTGTGTTGAAAGTGAAACAGTTCCTCAGGTGAGTGTATTTTCGTTTTAACTACACCAATTTCGTGATATTAGGTTAAACATTTTGTACTCACATTTCGTGCGGTTTTTCAAACAATTTCTATAGTTATTCATTAATAATGCCTCTAGCTACAGTGAGAAAGAGGTAGAAACGATTTACAAAGATATCGAAGACATACTAGGATATGTAAAAGGACATGAAAATATAATAATTACAGGGGATTTTAATGCAGAGATAGGTGAGGGTAGAGAAGGAGCAGTAGAAAATATCAAATAGTTTACATTCTTGTTAGACAACGGTATAGGGATCAAGTAAAAGACTGTAGAAGCTACCCAGAAGCAGATATAGACACTGCCCACAACAAGGTTATTATGAAGGTCAAGCTTAAATTTAAAAATTTGAAAAGAAGGAACAGAAAAAGACACTTTGACTTTGAGAAACTACACGATAAAGATATCCACGAAAAATTTAAAAAAAGTCAAATAAATTGCAGAAAGATATCGGGAAAATTTCTGATACTAAGAAAGTAAAAACAAAATGGAATAACATTCAATCCAGCTTATACATAGCGGCCATAAGTATTCTGGATATACATAAGAAGAAAATAAAAACCCATGGATAACAAAGGGTATCCTGAATTTAATAGAAGCAAGACTAAAATACAAAAACAGATCAGGAAAACAAAGATACAAAGCCATTAAATGGAAAATCATTCGCAAATGCAAGAATGCTAAAGAACGATCAATTGATGAAAAGTGCAAAGAGATACAAACCAAAATGGAAATAGGAAACACAGACGAAGCATACAAACTAATTGAAATGAATGTTAGTGATATAAAACCATATAGCAAAAACATAAGCGGCACGCGAGGAGACATCATTATAGAAAATGTTGATAACGTGTTTATATGGCAAGAATATATAAGGAGTTTATACACAGGAGAGCAGCACTAGAACAGGAATCAGACAGTATAGGATGGCTTGGGATATCCTATACTTAGAGATGAGTTTGAACTGGTATTCAAGGGTCTGAAAAATAGTAAGACACGGGGTATAAATAAGGTTCAAGCATAAACTGTAAAAGCAGCTGAACAGGCAGTAACAGAACATCTGTTCCAACTTGTAAGCTATATGTATGAGACAGGCGAGATACCCAAAGATTTCAAACGTAACATCATTGTCACTATAACAAAAAAGAAGGCCGAGGTTAGATGTAAAAATTATCGATCAATAAGTACGATAGCACACATATTAAAAATATAAACTAGAAATGTACAAAGACGAATGAAAACACGGGCTGAAGAAATACTAGGAGCAGATCAATTTGGGTTTAGGCGAAACAAAGGAACACGGGCGGCCATTTTAACTCTGAGGGTGATAATGGAGAAGACAATAGAAAAAGGAGAAAACGTGTATATAAGGTTTCTAGAACTGGAAAAAGTATTCGACAATGTAAAATTAAAAATAATGTTCGAAACATCAAAAAAGATTGGAATGAATTTTATGGATAGCAGATAGTAGATAGTAGTAGTAGTAGATAGTATATAACTTATACAAAGAGCAAACAACGGCCATAGAATTAGAGCATGAACGTAAAGAAGTAAACATTAAAAAAGGGGTCAGACAGGGCTGTGCCCTATTTTTTTTAACTGATATATCGAAGAGAAAATGCAGAAAAAATGTGCAATTACTATGCGGGGTACAAAAGATTGATATGCTTAGATTAGCAGATGATACAGCGGTAATAGCATCTGGCAGGAAAGAGTTAGATGCAGCTCTTATTGAAATGGAAACAGCTCTAATAGAGAGATATGGTATGAAAATTAACAAAAGTAAAACTAAAGTACTAGTATGCAAAGGGGGAAAACAAATTACTAGCTAGAATACAAATAGGAAACGAAAACTTACAAGAGGTTAGGGATTTCTGCTATCTAGGAAACCAAACAACTTAAGATGGTAAAGCGCAAAAGATAAAACAAAGATTACCACAAGGTCGTGCTACATTTAACAAGAAAAATCACCTACTGTGTTTAAAGACAACAAACATAGAAACGAGGAAAAGATTGTGTGGACCATAGCACTGTACGGCTGTGAAACTCGGACAGTAGGAGAAGCGGACAGGAAAAAGATAAAGGTATGATGAAGATATCATGGACAGTTCAAGTTACGAACACAGAGGTTATATAAATGGAAGAAGAAGAAAGAAATATGTGGAAAGTAGTAAAAATAGGAAATATAAGATGATGTCACATACTAGGCATGAGGGAATAGTGCGAAATATATTAGAACCAGAGATAGAAAAAAATATAGGTAGAGGTAAACCTAGGTTAAACTATTACACACAGATAAATAAGATGTCCAACCAGTTCGAAGACGGAAACCTAACGATGAGATAAATAATTGCACTTAAACCTGATGATTATTATAAACAACTATAGATGTTGGTGTTGCAATATTTTCAACTAATGTTAATTGTGCGGAAGGATTTATTGGAAAACTATTAATTCGTAAGTGTTCAAGTGTTGGGGATCTTGGTAGCCACAGGTTGCTTAACCACTTTCACATACCTTACATGTGATCTTCCAAAGCTCCACCCGAAGGTACTACATTGGTCAGGAAGCGAGTTTGTTTTACCTAAAAAATTTTGAATTTTGCCGAACCCTTGCTGCTCCAAGCACGGTAGGGATCTTTCACGTGTGTGACAACACACACACGGAACCTCCATTGTACCTCTCATCCGAACGAGGGCGCATTTGTGTGAAAAATGCTCATCTAAAATTTTTCAAGCGGGCCGTGTCGGGATTCGAACTCGGGACCTTGGTTGTGGTACTCACACACATAGCAACTACGCCACGGAGCCACCTCCCCCCTTTCACATACCTTTACATGCGATTTTCCAATGCTCCACCGGAAGGTACTACATTGGCCAGGAAGCAAGTTTCTTTACATGAAAAATTTTGAATTTTGCCGAACCCTTGCTGTTCCAAGCTAGGTAGGGATCTTTAACGTGCATGACAACACTCATACACGGGACTCCATTTATACCTCTCATCCGCACAAGGGCGTATTTTTGTGAAAAATGCTCTCCTAACATTTTTCAAGCGGACCGTGTCGGGATTGAAACCCGGGACCTTGAGCGTAGTAGTCACACGCATACCAACTACGCCACGGAGCCGCCCCCTTTCACATACGGCTAAATATTGGTGAAATTGGGTATAAATATTTATAAAACATAGAAGGGGAACCGAGCTGTATCTAATAAGAAAGAGCTGCGGCTATGTTCGAAGACAACAAACATAGAAACAAGGAAAAAATTGTTGGAAGCGTATGTTTTGAGCACAACACTGTACTGCTATGAAATAGGAACAGTAGAAGAAGCAAATAGGAAAAGGTACATCCATTTGGAATGTTGTGCTCCAGGTGTATGATGATGATGGCATGGACAGACAAAGTTAACAGCAAAGAGGTTCTAGAAATAGCAGGAAAGAAAGATATTTGCGGAAAACAAAAAAACTAGAAGAAATAGAAGGGCTGGACACGTTCTAAGGCATTTTTGGGAAATAGTGCGGGATATATTACAATCAAAAATAGGAAAACAGATAGGTAGAGATAAACCTAGATTAGAGTATTGCACCCAGGTAGTGGAATATGTAGGCTGTGGGAATTTCAGGAAAATGTGTAGGTTAGCTCAAAATAGGAAATAATGGAGGTAGGCGTCTAACCAGTTCCAGAACTGAAGACCTGATGATGATGATATAATTTTTATATGGCAATTGTGTGGAACACAGAGAAAAAATAGATAGTGTTAAAGACTTTTAAATACACTTTGGTGATAAAACTTTAAACGTCTTAATGCATGTTCATTATCAGTGGAGGAGTTGCGTTCCTTTGTTTTAATTTTTATTGGATCCATCTGATTTATTAACTAAAATTTTACTCGCTCAAAAATTATATTGGTAATATTAATCGCAAAGGTGGTCGTTTACATTCTAAATTGAAAGAATAATACTATCAAAACGCTTACAGTAATATATAGTAATGTTTTTAACTGAGTCTCAGGCAATATAATGGGGTACAGCACTGACATTTTTTAGCGGCGTTACCTTTACTACAGCCATAAAAAGCACAAGGAAAAAGTGCGTATACCGTATCATTTTATATTATATTGGCTCTGCAATTTACGAGCAGTTTCGGCATCGCCCAATCTATCTCCACCTTTGCGGCGAGCACTAAACTACAAGCAGTAACAGTATAGGTAGCGGTAAACGATTCTCTTTTCAGACGAAGCACTACCATACTCTTTCAGGCAACCGATAAAGGTACATAAAGAATAGCAGATAAGAGCAACATAATAAAGGGGAAGGCATACGTAATTTGATTTCCGAGCGCGATTCTTTATAGTCTATGAATTTACTCCGCAGAGCAAATGCCATAAATCAAATTAGGAATTTTTTCTTATTACTGAAGAGCAAGTGTTTGTAAGCAAATTATACTTGGGATTCTGGTATTTATTAGGGAATTGCGGAACTCACGACAAGAAAAAAAGTTGTTTATAAATGCATAAAGGCTAAATGTTGAAACGGAAATGTTTTTGTACGGCTTTTGTTGTGATCTTGTATCGGAAGCGTTTAAAAAATTCTTCTGACTGAATGTATTTCGAACTAGTGAAGCATTTCCACTGTTTAGGAGACAGAAAATTCTAATAAAACTAATGTTAGTATTAGTATACATTGTTGACACGACAGTATTTGCATTATGAAACACACTTCATGAAGAACTTAAATTTTTGGTTATAATTCATGTTCATTTCCAGCGTTTTAATAATTCTCACCTACTACAAACCTCTACTAAAATTCTAAAAGTAAGATAACCCTAGAAAAACCTTTTTCTGTTTGCTTTAAGCACAATACCAGAATGTAAAGCAGGTAATGCGAGTTAACTTTAAATAAACTATACCAGATTAAGTTAATGTTTATTTTGAACTTATGAAATAAAGCTATAGCAAAAAAAAATTAAAAAAAGATATGTGACAGTATGCCCGTGATAATAAACAAAAGGATATCGAAATTTCATCATCGTTTTAAAAAATGTATCCGGCCATTGGAATAACACTTCTAGTGATAGTACTTTGAGAAATCGGATAAGTGGATTCGTTGACATTTTAAAAAGCCATACAAGTGCTATTTATCATATAATTCTATCCTTCTGTCCTTCTTGACAAACTCTTCAATATCATCGTCATAAAAACTCTTAGACTTTCAGACAACTGCTTCAGCAAAAGTTTTTGTTAAGTAATTTTTGAGTAATCTTTTGTTCTTTATTCTCCATGAGAGCAGTCATGAAACGACGCCAGGAGACTCACTTCATGGTGTGCTCGTGAAAGGGATTCTAACCGTATTGTATTAGGCTTAAGACACGTTTATACGTTTTGGTTACGAAATAAACCTAATAAAAAAACAATCTAGTCCTTCATAATATCTTATCGCAAACAGTAATACTACATGGTGGCAGCGGTAAAAACAATTATTAGTAATAGAAAAGAACAATTAATAAAATGCCTGAAGCGGCTCCTACTACAGTGACAAGCATGCTAAATGTGGTTCCACCAGAAAAATTTAATTTTGCAGCACCAAATAACTGACCAAAATCGATCGAACGCTTTCAACGCTCTGTTTCGGCTTCGGGTCAAGCAACAGTCAGATGAGGAGAAGATAAAGATTCTGTTATAAGTAATGAGAGAAGAAAGTAAGAATATTGTGTTACACTTTCCAACAACTAACATACGAAGCAACAGATAAGGCATCTGATGAGCATTTTGTCTCTAGGCAAAATGTCAACTTTCGAAAGGTGTAAGTTCAACACAAGGTGTCACCATCCAGGTGAGTCTGTCAATAGTTTAATAATTGCACTACATTTTATTGAAGAAAATTGTGAGTATAGTCAACTTAAAAATCATTGATAGCAGATCGTATGATTGTGAGTATGATTTGTACCAAAACTCCAGAACATTTATTACGTCAAACTAAATTGCCACTTTTTGATGTAATTTTTACATCACAAACTTCAAACTTCCTATTGCTGTACCTAAGTCACTACATTAATTAGCGACGCTTCTACTAGCATCCGTTGTCACAGTATTCTTTTAGCGGCGCTCCAACGTGCGGCGAAAATCACAGCAATATATATATATATATATATATATATATATATATATATTGCTGTGATAAAAGGTTGTTTAAGGGTGTACTTTATAGTAAAGCTCGTTTAGAAATGAGAAATTACCATAGGCAGCAGAAAACTGCATTTATTTAGTAAAGAATTGAGAAATGGAGATAGTTTGTAAATAGTAAGCAGTCAACACCCTGTATATAAAGTATAAGTAGTTTTAAGCGACGCAAATAGACACAGGAAGACGCATAGTTAGCGTAGAAACAAGGAAGACATGCATTAAGTAAATAGTAAATATTTAATACCCTGTAGATAAAGTTTTAGTTAATTTAGGTAAGGCAGATAATGATATTTTCAGTGGAAGCACGCGTATTTTATAAGTAAACATAATAAAGTATAATTAAACACGCATTCAAAAGAGTTCCAAACAATTAGGTTAATACGGAGATAAGAAATAGAGCTTCGAGAAGCATAATGTGAATGCGTACAAGTAGTTAATAACTGTGATAAAGAGAGGTGATTAAAAATTGCGTAAATAACAGGCAGATATGAAAATTAAAAGTCGAATTGCATCAGTTGTTTATGGAAAAGCGATTAGATTCGTCAAAACACCACATGTTTGATAACAAGACAGCTGCGAGCATGCCACAATTATTTGAAAGCATAGAAAATTACATCAGAAACTACTTTAAATGCAAAGATTTGATTGGTTAAAATGAGCGACGAGTTTGTAGACCATACTCACTGACGGAGTAGGAGGTCAATGATATATTAACAGGCACAGTGATAACGAACTCAGTTTTCAACTCAACAAAGGCCGAAGTGCGCCACTCTGAGACAAAGTGAGATACGTATTAATTTAAAGTGAAAAATTGTATAAGTGCGACTAAAATAAAAATTACGATTGCCGATTAAACGTAAGTAGATTTTAGGGAATTTATTTTAAACTAAAACACAATAATAATAGGGCTCTAAAGCCGGGGATAATAATACAATTCCGAGTCCGGGGAAGAATAACAATGCAAATCCAAATCCAGGGAGAATGGATGGTATTCTAAGTTTGGGGAAATTGATAAAGAGTAATAAGTCTGAATGAGATGACAATAAATTGGGGTGCATAAGTATAAGTTAATAATGGTAGCCCAGAGGGTGATGGCAATAATTTAAATGCAATGGTTCAAGCGTGTGGATAGACAATATTTCGAATGGGCATGTAATAATCCTGAATTGGGGGAAAATAAATTTTATTAAAATGGATGGCTTAATGCATGGGAAATACTAGCTGATTATGGATGCGTCAATGCGAAGAAAATAGACCAGGTCAGATTTTTAGTTATAAGACATTTTTTTCTATTTTTTTATTTGGATATTGAATTTGCTTAATATAAATGAATGTGAAAAAGTCAACAAAAAGAAGACTTGCATACGTATAAAGTGCGTGATATGATAAGAGGTTCTGAACGTTCTACACTTCTTTTTTATAAAAATAATAGGTGTTTTTTAGTGACTTTGGGGTTTGATTAAGAAGTTTATGATTTTTGATAAATGAGCTTTACAACATTAATTAATTGAAAAGTGTATTTTAAAATAATTTACAAAAACTGTACATAATATTTGCTTCATTATATAGAATCGAATTAATTTCATTTATAATTCCAAATAAATGCTAGTCGAGGTCATAAGATAAAGTTAATGGGAGTGATTTGATAATTTAAACAATCAAGGAGGAGCTATAAGTTGAATACGAAATTGATAACGAGTAAGGCGGTAACGTATCAAATTTTGTTATTGGTTCAAGATAAAATCCAGTCAATTTCCTGGAGGGAATTCATAGCAATATTAATAAGACAGCCCAACGTCGGAGAACGATAATTCCAATTCTTGTTTATACATAGCAATACATATATATATATATATATATATATATAATGCCATGGAACCTCAGTAAAAATTCGTGCCCACTCCTGGGCCAACATAAAAATTTTCAAAAAAAAATAAAAAAATTTCTTACCCTTTATTTTTGGACGCCTTCGTATTTCTATGCTCACCCTGGCTAATTCAGCAATCGGCTTCTTCTTGAATACCTATCATTTTAAGTACATACCTCTCTCTCACACACACACACACCGTCAAATGAAATTACCAAAATAATACAATAACCATACAACCTTTTATTTACACATATTAACAGATAAAATATTTACACTTGGGTACAAACGGTTTGGTACAATTGTTACCAGCTCAATTATTAAATGCGTTAAAGTTCTTGGTTTTTAATATATTTTAACAAATTCTACATGATCCGAGTAGATGGGCCCCACATGCAACCCTAGTTTGACTCTATTCTAGTCTATTGTGAGCTCATTATAACCCGGTTTTTGTAAATGCTTTTTAACCTTGCATTTTATTGACAAACAAATTTAAAGACCCGTTTACTCCTTACAACAACAATTTATAGCATGAATAAACCTTTATATATCATCAATAAACCCTTTTTTAATATTCAAAATTAATTGTCCTGCACATGTACTTATTTAAACAAGTTTTATGGTACTAAATACGCCACCAATAAGTCAAACATACAAACACCAAAATATTAGCACAAATGTTTATACAAAAACAGAAATTTAAAGTTCGTTATCTGGAGTCACCTTTGTTCCTCGTCACCGCTGAAGATGGTTACCAGAAGCCCTCGTCGTTGTGTCCACCTACTACGCTGATGCCTGGATCCACAGATCCCTACCATCCAAACCTCCACTACCACGACTGTTCTTCTCCCCAGATATTAGCTTCGTCTCAAAAGTAACATTCCATACCAAATATTTCATGCATACAAATTACGTTTTCAGTTTCGCTTACCCCAAATATCATCCATTCATTTAATAGCTTTGTCGTAGTAACGGCACCTTTTATCTAAACAAGCACCAACTCGTGCAATATCACTTTTATAACATGCGGTACGCTACTACAGCTTTCATCATTTTTAAACAGGATGTTAATGCAACTTTACTGAACACGCAATAATTGATAACGGTAAGAGCATTTACTAATATTATGTTGTAGATCTAAACCCGTATTCAGATCTAAATGGAAAGAAATAGAGCTTTAATATCTTTGTTCGTATGTTTATATCATTTCCAACCCCCCCCCCACCCCCCCAGTGGAACCTGTTTCACTTGAAAAGCTTATTTTCGAAGCTGCTTCCTAAAATTTTGAACGTAACGAACACTAACTTCTCCAAAAATCCCACTTTCGTCGTCCTGTTACATAGAATTTTGTTTACTACCGTAACGAACGCGCTCTTCTTGAAAACTGTTGGCCATCGACCAATGATAGAATTTTCCTTCGTCACAGCGCTCCACCTATCAGCTATCCATCTCCGTTCTACGCATATTTGTTGTCTCTTTTAGAAACACCTCTTAAGTTACAGAAAATCGATATTGTAATCGTCCTTCACTTTTACCCGTGTATATCTTACGCGACTTCTATCCAACGCTTTATTTATACTTTCTCTGTCTGTTTTATATTATCGATCGTTTATTCCACTCACTCCTCAAGGTACTTGATATTTAACAGCTTATACAAATCGACTGTTGCAAACAATTTTTATGGAATTTTGTCTTAATGTTTATTTAAGTTCCCTGAACGTGACATTTACCAACAGGTGTTTCTTAAAACAACCCACCGTTTAAAAATAACAATTCTCAGTTTCTTCCCTTCTTAGTATTTGTATAAGCGAACGTTGGCTTTTAAAATGGAATACATTTGCGTTTGAAATTATTGATTTTCTTATGCATGCAAGCTCCCTTTTTGCTTCCATGCGTTTGATTAAAAGTTGTTATAATTACTTATGCGTATCGTTGAGTTGTTTATGTGTTTTAAAACTTTCTTCCCTAATACAATTTTAACATTCCAATTTAAATATAGAAAAATACCTTAATACCCGTCCGTTTTCACTATATTAATTAACTAATTTGGCGCATAAATAATTTGCTCCTGTTTCTATACACAAGGTTGCTAAATGTTTATTGTCTACACCTATTTACCCTCTAAATCCACAACAATATATATATATATATATATATATATATATATATATATATTCGTGGAATTATAGGTTGAATAGGTCTAGATAATAAAATTTTAATAACTGTGTATATAGGAAATAGGAACAATTTATTTACGTGCCCAATTAATCATTTTAGATAGTGAAGACGGACCGTTATTAACATATTTAGTATTTCTAAATTAGAAGGTTAAAATTGAATAAAGGAAAGAAGCTTTGGGATACATGAAAACTCAAAGATACGCATAATCAGTTGTAATAGTTTGAATCAGAAATGGAATCAGAAACGGAGCTTTCAAGTATAGTAAATCAATAATTTAAACACATATTTCCATTCAAATAAACGAAAACGGTCGTTGTATAAATCCTAAGAAGTGGATAAACTCGGAATTATTATTTTTAACGAACAAGTTGCTTCGAAGAAACACCCATTAGTTAAATGTCAAGCTCATAGAACTTGAATGAACGTTGTTACAAAATTCTAGAAAATTGTTTGCAACGGTCGGTCCGATTAGCTGCTAAAATAACAAGTGCTTTGAAGACTAAGTGAAATAAAAGATCAATAATGTAAAATAGACAGAGAAAACGTATAAGAAAACGTTGATTACAACTCACGTCTAAAATACACGGGAGACTTGAAGGCCAACAATAATATCGATTTTCTGTAGCTTAAGAGGGGTTCTAATTGAGACAAAAAATATGGACACAACGAAGAGAGGTAGCTAAGAGGTGGAGCGTTATAACGGGGGAAAAAATATCATTGGTCTAACACTATCAGTTTTGAGAAGCTCGCGTTCGTTGAGGTTATTAAATAAATTTCAGTGTAACAGCCCGATAAACTCGGAATTGTGCAGACGTTACAATCAAAATTTTAAGAATTGATTTTAAAAATAAGCTTTTCGACGAGGAGAGGTTCCGTGTGGGGTATTGAAAAGCGTATAAATACTCTGGGAGATATATTAAAGGTTTCTTGCTCTGGGATCTTATAAAGCGTTTAGATCTCAAACGTAATTGCTATTACGTTGTACTAATTGTTGTTTATTCGATTAATATCCTATTTTAAAGTGTATAAAGCTGTTAGTAACGTACCGAAATGTATTAAAAGTAATTTACCACAAGTGGGTGCCAGCGTTACAAAAGGTGCTGTTATTACACAATACAATCTAATGATAGGATGGTGCTTGGGTAAGCGCATCGTAAAGCTTAACTAGTATGTGTATGGTGTAGTAGAATGAAATGTTAAGTTTGGACAAGACAATTATCTGGGTAGAATATTAAAGGTGGTTGCAGAGATTTGGATAGTAAGTGGGGATCA
Organism: Platerodrilus igneus; assembly: GCA_036346225.1. NCBI lineage: Eukaryota > Metazoa > Arthropoda > Insecta > Coleoptera > Lycidae > Platerodrilus > Platerodrilus igneus. Next base: position 348,352 of record JARFIW010001106.1, read on the forward strand.
GTTGGATCCATGCACAATCATGAGGTATATGGGCACAACGATGAGGGTTTCTGATACACATCTCCAGAGGTAACGAGGGATGAAGTTTACTCCAGGTAAAAAAAATTAATTTCTTGCTTTCTGCTTAAACATTTGTGCTAATATTTATGTGTTTGAGTGTTTTGACTTATTGGGGGTTTATTTTATTGCCATAAAACTGATTAAAAAGGGTATATATACAAGACAATTAATATTGATTATTTAAAAATGTTTATTGATGATATAAAATTGTTGTTGTAAGGAGTAAACGGGTCTTTAGCTTTATTTTAAACAAAAAAATGCGAGGTTTAAAGCATTTAGAGTAACTGGGTTATACTGAGCTCAAAATAAACCAGATTAATAATCAATTTAGGGTTGCACGACGGGCCCATCTACTCGTCTATAATAAAATTGTTGAGATATATGAAAATCATAAAATTTTAAAAGATTTAAGGATTGAGATGGTAACAGTTTTATCAAACTGGATGTACCAATGTGTAAATATTTTCGTGCTTATGGAAACTGGCTGATATGTGTAAATAAAAAAGTTGTATGTTTTGTTGCATTATTTGAGTGGTAATTTCATTTGACTGTGTTTGTGAGAGAGGAATGTACTTAGGATGGTAGGTATTCAAGAATAAGCCGATTGCTGAGCTAGCCAGGGTGTGCAGAAATCAGGAGGTGTTCTAACACGGTAGTGTAACCAATTTTTTTTTATTTTATTTTTATTTTCAGAAATTTTTATGACGTCCAATTTGTGGGGTGAGAATTTTGTAAGTTCCACTGCAATTTTATGTTGGCCCAAACGTGGGGTTTGATTCAAATAGGGAGATCTCGATGGTTAACGATCCACTGAAATTTTATATGGCCGAATCCGTGGGGCAAGAGATTTTGAAAGTTCCACTACAATTTTATGGCGACCCGAAGTGAGGGCTCGATCCCCAGGTAATGTGATAGTTTCCCGTTGCTTTCCACATCGCAGTAGTGTGTTTTAGAATGTCATACCTACCTCTATGGTCTCTGCCACTCTAAGTACCAAAAGAGCTGCTGCCCTCTGTTCAACGCGGGGGGTCTTATAATTTTATATATGGACGTACCTCCGCGTACTTTTATTGTTCTAAGCTGCAGTTCGTTGCTCCTCAACTAAGTGGACTGTATTGGAGATTATAGTACGTGTTCCGTTGCACTTGCACTGTGTTTTTTAAGGGTTTATCAAATTAATTCGGCGGCACTATTGACAAACCCACCTTTACCGAACGAAGAACAGACTGTTCTGCTTCGATATCGATGAGATAGTGTTTTTCATCACTACCCTTAGTCCTACTTATTTACACATGCACAAGGAATTTTTACGACAGGATATAAGGGAACAAAGGGTGATAGTTTTACTATTACATTTACAACTACAAATTTACGACATAAAATTAAACACGACAACGTGCGACAAAGAGACCGAACACCCTTTCGGCAACCTGTCTTAGTCTTGGTTCCTCATTAAAGGCCTCACTAATTTAGTGAAACCTTTAAGTACTGCTATTTAGCTGACTGGGACATCCAAGCCGTTCCACCCGTTCTAATAATTTAAAACTTCTTCAAGGTGCAGGTCCATTCGGAACGGTATTAAGAGTTAATAAGTTTTAATTCCTCTAAGACTGTTATTGCTTATCTTGGATCACAAATAAGAATCCCATTGGATGTACTAACTACAATTATCCTATACAGGTTCAGTCCCTTTTAGTGAGAACCTCTATCAAGTGTCCTCAGGGTGTTTGTTTTGTTGTCCTAAGCATAAGAATTTCTAGCTCTCACTGCATTGCTTCACCTAGTATGGAAGAGTATTAGAAGTTGTGTCGCACTCCCTTTCACTATACACTGGTTAGTTAACCATGTAACAATAAACCAACGACCATTCTCGTGTCTACTGCAGCAGTCATGCCCAACCTATGCCGTGGTTAGCCTTTATCTACTTTTAAAGCTGTTTATCATCTGTTACCTAGGTCGTCTTTTATGGTAGGTGATACGCCTTTGACCTACCAGTGCAAGGTTTAAATAAAATGGTTTCGGGTCTATCTTTAATTTCCCCCGGGGATTTTTTTATGACAATCTCTCGACGTCCCTCTAATGCACGTCAGAGTGCTAAGGTCTAGTTCGATAAGGATTTGCTCCGAGTCAAAAGTCTCGTCAAAACTTACACTTCATCCTTAAATATCAAGAAATGATATGCTTCGCATGCTCAAAAATTCCGGGAACCGGTTTTTCTGATTTGGGGAGCGAAGAATTAGTCCTTGGGTAAAAATTCCTGCGTAATGGAAACTCCAGAAAAGAAAAATAGTAGAACTGTCGAACACGATTGTTTTTGAACCGAGAGGAGCTGAGAAAGGACAAGTGACACTGTGATGGTGGCACTGCACGTGAATATTCCTATCCCCCTAGATGCGTCAATTCTCAGATTCAATTCTATCATGATACACCGTTTTAGGAAATGATTTTTTTGAGTGGTAGACATTTGTTATACACACTACCTGTCACAGAAGCTAATGTAGAAAATTCGTTCTGAAAATTAAAAATAATATAGGACTATAAAAAAATATTCTAATGCTTTATTAGCAATATAATATAACTGAACCTGCAAAATTTAATAAACGCTTTTGCTAATTTGAAAGTACAAAAAAAGAATTTTGTGATATAAAACGCGATTTGTCTTGTTACGTGCCGAAAATCGGCACTAAACATTCTTATAAGTTTTAATATGTAAGAATTTCGCGCCATAAATTTAAAAAGACTTGTGCGCGTATTTCCGTCACTTCAGACAGTGCGTTTGCGCCAGATCGCGCCGACGCGTGTGGACGAAGGAGGATAGTGGGAGATTTCCGGGAGACGCGTTAGAACTAGCCTCCGAGATGTGAAGAAGGTTGTCTTTTGTATCTTACCGTGTCTTTTTTCTGATATGTAGGTTTCCTGTGATCCCAATTATCGTGCCTCTACCTGCCTTCCCGACCTTATTTGTCTACATATAGGAACAAGACAATCAAATTTGGACGCAACCTGGCTCAAGAAATCTCTCACCCGAGAAAGAGTAACGAAGCAGCGACGCCCGAAAGACTGGCGAGGCCGCGACCATCATGGAGTAATCCTGAAGGAAGCTTTACATGTTCACGTGAGTACCCCGTGGGGGTTTTCTATATAATTTGTGTAATTGGTGTAATTATGTTGCATTAATTTGCATATTGTGTGACGTCATAGATAATTTGCGCGTCAATTTTTACATTATGTAATATCGCTACCAACTGTCATTAGTGGCTCGCGTACCTCCCCCTACGGGGGTATAATAGTCTTTACTTACGTTATGTTAATTAACACTTCTACTAATTAGTTACTAAGTCTGTTTTTGTTTTTCAAGATACCTTGTACACAATTTTCATAAAAATGAAATGCTTTGGTACGTGAGGGCCCACAAATTTTTCTACTTAGTAGCCAAAAGCTTCTAGTTACGTCGTTGATTTCAATCTCTATTTGAAAGTTGTAAAATAAAATATTCTTAGATATAAAGAAACCCCTAAAATTTGCATGATTCTGTATAGATTAATTTTTTTAATTGACAGCCAATTTAAAAAGGTTTACTTTGTTACAAACTTCCAATTAACTTTTAATTCAAACAAACATTTCGAGGTTTTCGCCACCAGAAATTAATCAAGTTGAATTCATACAAACAGAACAGAACCATCCCACGTCGTATTTTTCGTTTCAAAGCAACGTTCGTAAACGATACAGCCACTTCACCTAGAAAACGAAGTGATCTATTTTTAAATGTCGTATCGTTAATTTGTACTCTAGTGACTGACGGTGTTGACAGCAGAGAATTAGACTTTGCTGTTGATGAAATCTCATTGGAAAGACAAATTTTAAGGAGCTCGGTATTAGAGTTAGGTGATGAGCTTTTACTGCAACTGCTGTCGATTGCTGTTTGCATGATAGCCTTCATTTATAGAATAAATAAGTATTAAAAATCTTAAATTGTTTTATTTTTATAAAGGATTATGCGCAATAACCGATTCCTATAAACCATTCTCTTCGACAAGTGAAGTTAACAATTAACACCATAACCTGGACGCATTGTTTAAAATCGGATGTATTTCATGAAACTTTTGTTGTAATTGATATGACTTTAAAGCACATCGTAAATTTTCTACGTAACAACGCAATAGCAAAATTTTTAAAGGAACTTGTGAAATTCCTTTGAAATACTTATTTTCATTTTAACAGTTTCTGTATTGTAAATTCAAACAATAGGATTAAGCAATTTCTTTTAAGAAATATAATTTTTAGGCTACTTCAATTTTGATCTACGCAAAATTATTTTGTATCATATCTGGTTCAAACTCAAAAGTTGTCAAATTTATTGTCAGTTTTTAAAGGTTAGAGATGTCATCACTGTAATTTCATTCCATATTATTACAGTTTCATGATTCATTTGTTGATTAATAATATATCACGCTGGCGCCTGGGTGATCTGATCGGCTGGACATGAAACTTACAAGCAGATTTGTGCTGATTCAAATAAATAAAAGTCGCCGTTTTCTGGATGAGATCACATATCCGTAAGTTAGTTATACGTACAGATTGAGATAAAAAAACGACACGAGGTATTTTCATTTTGCAGTGTTAATTTATTTGTCCAAAGTTTACTGAGGACATTTCGAATTATTTTAGAAAGGGAAGGTCCATATTTTTAGAGCACTGCACGTCCAACCAATCAACATGCAACTTTAGTGAGTGAATTATCTTTGACATAAAGCTTCTCAAACAAACAAAGTCGCAAAATGTTCGTATAATAACCCTACCAAGTTGGTTATTTTCAATTTTAAGTATTAGGTGCCCAGATTGAAAATTTTATTTTGGAGATAAACATGTTGAGGGTTAAGAAGTCACCGTAGGCATCATTTGATATCCACCTTAATGATATTCAATCACTCATTAAATAGGGTGATTCGGCCAGTAGTTGACCGACACCCAGTAGTTGACCAATATTTTTGGACCTGTTAAAACAAGAACCTATTCTATTTGTTACATATTTTATAATGTCTGCATACTAGCTGGTCGTTTGTCTACTAGGCGGCATAATGTAGGTGTTCAATATATGAAAGAATTGTAGATAGTAATTTATTTACATGTGGTAGATAAAATTGTTTGTGATTGCATGTTCCTACAGTGAAATGGGTAACTACTATAATTTTTATCTGTAATCATCCTCAAAGATAAGGGTCAGAATGGAACAGAATATGCCTCGTCAGTTATAGATATATGATACAAATTAATTTTGATAACATTTATTGTTCCGTTTATAGTGTATACAATTCACCGCTTAAGGTATGTAATTTGTTGATTATTTACGTCCGCCCGGTGTATTAAAATGTTATTTTATGTACCGTGTATTACTTCAAACACACCGCCTGTACAAAGTGGTAGTTTCAAACGTCATAAATGGTCAAGTAACAATCCCGAATTATTAAAAGATCTTTCCGTTACGCAACAATTCGCGCAATCCCACTCCTTTGCGAATCTTGACACTCAATCCCTCCTGTACCAAGCGCAACCTACTTTCCAACTTAGCCCATATTTTCAACCCTATGGGACTTTTATCCCCCTTACTTTCCTGGTAAAACACTTAATTCAACGTTTATGGTCGTTAAAATTAGAATGGAATGTTCCCACCCCCGACTTCCTCCGTTTGTGGGAGAATACTTACAAGAGTTATCACTTCTTTCGGATTTCGCGTTACCCCGCTTGTTAATCCCGCCACATTTTACTACATGCGAAGTTCACTGCTTTGCTGACGCTTCCGAACGTGGCTACTGTGCTGTTGTTTATTTACGTCTTATTACACCTTCCGCTGTTAAGGTTCGCTTAGTGTGTGCTAAGTCTAAGGTCACACCGCTTCGTACAACCTCTGCCCCGGCTCGAATTGTCGGTCGCCGCATTGGTATCCAAATTATTATAATTTGTCCTCAAAACCTTTGATTCTAACCTTACCTTTCATAAAATTTACTGTTGGTCTGCCTCCATGGTAGTACTTTCGTGGATTCGTTCCCCGCCGCAACGTTAGAAGATTTTCGTCTCCAATCGTGTTGCTTACATTCAAGAAAACACGTCTCGCGCCTCTTGGCATCACATCCCCTCCACCGAGGATCCTGCCGATGTCAGGTTACGTGGTTTACTCCCTACCGACTTGTGTCAATGTTCTTTATGGTGGATGGCTTCACCAACCTTGTAGCGGTCTTTCGAAAACTACAGTCCACATATTCCGCCTTCAGATACTCCTGAAGTTCTCATTGAACAACGCTCTATTGTTTTATCCGCTGTCGTACCCTCCTGTTGGATTCGATCAATTCTAGAGAATTACTTTTCCTTTCCCTTTATTACACGCATTGTTGCTTGGATTCTCCGTTTTCTACGTCACCTACTCGAAAAGTATTCTGGACCTTTGTCATCTTCTGAGTTGCAGAATGCTTTGATCCCTTTGCTTGCGTATATCCAACAATCTTATTTTGCTATCGCGTTTGAGGCCATCTTGAACACACGCCCTCTCACCTCCTTGAGCAATGACCGCAATGATTTGAGCTGTCTTATGCCAGGTCATTTTTTAACTTTGGTCTCTTTAACCGCCATCCCGGAGCCCGCCCTTTCCCACCTTCCGCTCAACCGCCCCTCACGCTAGCAATTGCTCCAGCGAATTCAACAAGATACAGTATTGCCCGAAATAAACAGTACTGAAATTGTAGTTGTTTTGTATATTTAAAAAATACATATTATTGACACTTTATTATATGTTCTAAATGTGCACCTCCTCGTTCGAGACAGACTTCATAACGATGTTCTAAGTTTCTGGTCATGTTATTGAATAAGGGTTGTCTCAGGGCTGCGAAGAAGACTCTAACGGCATCCTTTAATTCATCGATGGTTTGTGGTGCCCGTTTGAAAACGGCATTTTTAGCCATGCCCCAAATGTATGCGTCTGGAGGTGTGAGGTCTGGAGAATGTGAAGGATAAGGGAAGTCAGTAAATCGTGATATGAATTTGCTTGGAAAATGTTCTTGAAGAAATTGACGAATTGCGGCAGCAGTATGGCAAGTTGCCCCGTCCTGCTGAAAAATTGGTTTCGAAATGCCAAGTTACGTGCACGACAGAATTGACGTAGATCAGGGATAAATCGTGTTAAAATTTGTCTGTACCTCTGTTGATTAAGTGTGACTTGCCTACCATTCTCTTCGATAAAGTACGGACCAATGATTCCGTGTCCGGAAACAGCACACCAGACACTCACTTTTTCACTATGTAAAGGAACCTCTTGAACCTCATCGGGTCTGGCAAAGCCCAGAAATCGATTTGTGCGACGATTCACATAGCCTGACAAGTGAAAATGTGCTTCGTCTGAAAACCAAACATTTTCAAAAATTCAGGATTTTCATACTGTAACGCGAGAATTCTGGCGCAATATTCCACTCTACTGCGATAATCCCGAGGATGTAGTTGTTGATGTACCTGAATCACATACGAAAATGTACCCAGCTCCTTCAGGATTCTTTGAAAGGAAGTTCTTTTAAATCAAGTTGTAACGCTGTCCTTGTCTGGCTGACTTTCGGATTTTCTAAGATTTGCTCAAAAACACGTTCATGGTTATTGTTGTTGTTAACTGTCCTGGGACGCCCCGAGTTTCCTTTTCGTTGGCACAATACACTACCTGTATTTCTAAACGTTTCAATAACCTTCAAAATTACAGCATTACTTGGAGAACGTTTATTAAACCTTTGTGTGAATTGATCAGACACGTATAGCAAACTTGCACCATTACGTCGGCCGATTCCGTATGAACGAAAATAATGCTCTACCAGAAACACTTTCTCCTCTGTACTTAACACCATTTTTAACAATTAGGCCCTACTAATTACTTGTTTGAGGTTTACTTGACAGGTCTATACTAGCTAACTTGAGTGTGACAGCGCACGCATAAAAACACCGCCAACTTAGTTTCAGTACTGTTTATTTCGGGCAATACTGTACTTGCTCTCATTGGTACAAAGAATACTTACACTCGCAACAACAGCGCTCCAAGTGGCACACACCGTTGTGCGTTTTTCCTTGACGACTGGGATATCCGGCTGCCGATGGTCCTGGTCCTAGAGGGGTTACGTAACACGGACCAACATCACACACATACACACAACCATCCCCCACACACACATACACACACATAACACATGACGGTTACTTTCTGTGGGGAAGCCAGGTCTGCTTAAATTTCAAGTAGCAGACTACTGAAACGTTGGAACAAATAAATAAAAAAAACACACCGTCTCCTCAAGTTGAGTTGGGCACCTTAGTGCTGATTTAGGTCGCTAATGTTCCTCCCCTTCGTTGGTCCCTCGACCGTGTTGTGGCTGTGCATCCTGGGACAGATGGTGTTGTTAGGATGGTCACATTTAAAACCACCCATGGCGAGCTGCGGCGCACTGTGTCAAAGCTCTGCTCTTTGTGCTCAATGTAGAGAAAAAATTGTTTTGTTTTTTGTAAATCCTTTTTTTTCTTCCTTTCTCTTTTCTTTTCGCTTTTTATTCCGCCCCTGCCTTTTAATTATTTTTTCTTTAAAATGCCTTGCATTTTGGTGGGCGTTATGTTCCGTTTATAGTGTATATAATTTACAGCTTAAGGTATGTTCCGTTTATATTGTATAATTTACAGTTTAATTTATTTTCAAAGTTGTATTTTGTTAATTATTTACGTCCGCCCTGTATATTTAAATGTTATTTTATGTACCGTGTATTAATTCAAGCATCGTGCCTGTACAAAGTGCCGCGATATTGATAAGCTCTGCTTTTCGCATGTACAAGAACATTCTTATCACCTTGGAAAACACACGAAGCTTTGTAGTATCGATTTTCGTCGTAGAAGGCCGCAAAATTACATGTGCCACGCTTCACCACATTAGAAAAGTAGACTTTTGTTACCCGTACTTGACGGACGCATTCAACAGAGTTTGTTTACTTCGTTATTCCGTTTGAACGGCCGTATGAATATAAATGTGCTAAACTACGCTTGCATACAAGGTAAGTATTTGAAGTAATTATTTGTTTCTCTATTATCATTAATGTTATTTCGTTTATATATCCACTGTTCTCAACCATCAGTAGCTATCGAAATTACCGCAAAGTCACATTTATTTAAAAATATGTTGCTTAAGAAAAACAGCAGTTGTCAATTACTGGATTAAAATATTTAACTTCTTTTCGGTAGTTAACCTAAATGGTCCATAACTGGGTATTATAAAAATAGCATATTTTCTATTTGTGTCATTTTTATAGTATCAAGAACATGCTTAGAATTGTTTATCTTTCATCAAACCCTGCAATATTACAGTGCATCCAGTAGTTGATCATCAAATTCTAGTGGTTAACCACCAGCTTATAACTGTGTTCAAATACTGGTAAATTTTAAAATGGGCTAGGTAAATTAATATTTCCTAGACCTACCTACTTTTAAAAAAAAATACAGTTTAACAAACATACCTATGTGGCATTATTTTTTAGAGTAATGGTAGCTAAAAGCGAGAAAAAAACCTTTTTTAAATACACAGTAAATGGTGTATCTCAAGCTATTAGTGACACACGAACCAATGTGTGCTCAATACGTCAAGCAGAACGAAATTATAATGTGCCCCATTGAACTCTTATTAATAATTTAATAGGAAAAACACATGAACAACGCAAAATGGTATCTCCGTCAGTATTAACAGAGGAGGAGGAAGATGTGTTGATCACCTGAATATTAGCGTGCGCTGAGAAGGAATTTCTTTTTAATAAAAGATGCATATGCAAAACTGTACATTGAAAGTGATCACCGTCCAAACATGTTTAAAGACGGATTACCTAGATCCAAATGGTTTCAGACATTCTTAAATAGACATCCAGCAGTTAGCCAACGGCAGGCTAAATCGATAAATACTGCAAGGGCATATGTGACTGAGGCTGCAATTAAACCGTGGCACAAGGAAATTAGTATCTATTTAACCAGAGAAGATGCTGTAGATATTTTGGACGATTCTACCAGAATTTTTTGATTCAGATGAATTCGACTTTGTCACTAATCCAGAATCAGAAGTTGTATTGGTACCAAGCGGAGTCAGGATCAGAAAAAGAAAACATTACAAGTTGTTTACTATCTGCGCTAATGGAAAAAATTTCCTCCTTCCCCCCCTATGAAAAAATCCCTGCAGACTGCAGAGATAGTTTGTCAATATTTTTCAGGTAGATCAAAAGGATGGACGTCCAGTCAAACTTTCTACAGCTACGCTTGTAATACATTTGTACGTTACTTAAAACGAAAAGGCATCAAATTTTCTTGCTGTATTTGCTCGATGGACGTTAATTAAGCAAATTTTGTGCAGAAAATGGTATCTTCTTATTTGCACTTTATCAGAATGCAACACACGTATTACAACCAGCCGATGTGTCATTTTGTACACCCTTAAAAACTGATTGCAAAAAATAGCTTTAGATTGGAAAAAGCACATAACAATCCAGTTTTAAATAAAGCTACTGCACCCCAATTACTGGAAAATGATGTGTGTCAAATTAATGAAGAAATTGTAAAAAACGGATTTCGAAAATGTGGTATTTTCCTTTTAATGTCGAGGCAATAGATTTTGCAAGGTAAATCAAGAATATTAGGTGAAAAAGATTTGTCAACAAAAAGTAAACCAGTAAAATTTGAAATACTACAATTTTTTATTTGGAATTATCGATCCCATCTCAAAGACGATTAGAATTTAGAAAAGCAAAAATGGGTGGACGGGCAGGTGACGATTCGTACAAAGAATTGTTTGCAGTATGGAAGAAACTAAAAATGGGATGCAAACAAAATGAAACTGAAGGAGTTTTAAACAAGAATGAAATTGAAATTGAAAATCAATAACACATCAAATAATGATGAGGAAATAGAGACTGAACACAGAACCAAAGAATCAATTTAGGTAATAAAAAAGAAAGTTTTGTTCCTAGTAAGAATACTGCCGGTCAAAATGACAGTAGTGAAATTACAAAACAGAAATAAAAAAGTGATAAAACTGATCATGGAAATAATTTCAAAATTTTCGAGGAATATTCACAAGAAACCTATGTCACTGAGCGTGTCAATATTCTTAGCAATATTATCATAAACAAGCCTTCAACATCAACAATAACAAAACCTAGACAACAAACCCAGAATAGTTCAAATAATCCAAATCGACGAATAAGTACAGCCTTTTTGGATCACATTTTCTGGCCAGAATAATCATCTAAAAAAATATGCCAAAAAAAAAGACTGCAAATATGCAACTACTTCTCAAAGGTGGCTTCAACTTCATGAAGGGATGGAAAAAATTAAAGTAGATAAAGAAAAGCTAAAATGAAGGCTACTACAAAAGAACAAAATGAAAGGAACATTAAAGCAATCCAAAAGTAAGAATTTGTGGCAAAAGAATGAAAATGAATTACAGAAACAAAGACATTTCTGTAAGTGAAGATAAAGAAGAATAGGAAGAATGGAAGGAAAGTGGCTGCAGTATTGATAATATGTCCACTGAAAGTTTTGATGCCAGTGACAGTGAGAAGTGACTTGGGATAAAATTTACAAAAGTCACAACTTAGTCAAACTAATAATTATTTAAAAGGGGAAATTTATTTAGTAACTGTTCCAGGGTAAAAAAAGCCGCACACCTATGTTTGCTCGGTTCTCAACATAACTAGTTGTAATGAACTAGAAGTCCAGGCCTATTCTCCTGTTGATGGAAGCACGACAACTTTCAAAATAAAAAAATGACATTAGTAGTGTTAAATGCGAGCAAGTTATTTCGAAGTTTTTTTTAGGTGAGTACTTCACCAAGTTTTTCTGTGATTACCGGCTAGATTTCCTGAAGCCAAAAACACTTAATATTTTAATATCCTTGGTCCTGGCTTAATGAAAAATTAGCACCAACCAACTTATAATTTTCATAAGATTGTTCGTTAAATTTAAAGTTTGAGTTCATCGGTGGACCAGCGAATATTTTGGGCAAAAGAAAATGATAAAGTATATTTTATTCCCACGGGATTAAGTTTGTTTTGTATAACCCTTTGATGCAACTGATTCGACTGCAGGAGCGAAGAATTAAGTGATTTGGGGCGCTATAAAATACAAGAGAATGTCAGAAGATTTTATTACTTTATTGACTTTTGTGTTGGCAGAACATTTAATTATCAGTAAGTTAAATATAATGTTTATAACTAAGAATTTGAGATTGCTATTTTGGGCGGAACAAAATGCCAAAAAAAATTCTGTGAACCTACTGTTCCAATGTACTTGATGATATTCATTTGAATTTAGTGCATTTGGGATTGTAGCAAAGCAAGATGAATAAATTTAAAATGTAAGTAATTATTTCAAAGGTTTTTTTTCCTAAAATTAGCAGGCAAATTAAAATACTTATAATTGTGGCTGTGAGATTATTGAAGTTTGCACCATTTTAATCTTTTCCCGGTCCGGCCTGACTCAATTGCGTGAAACTACGTGTCCTAAGTATTTCACCTCTTCGTCTTGTAGCTGACACTTCTTTGAGCTCGGTTTCAGATTGGCTTCTCTGAGTCTTCGAAACACTTATTCTGAATTTCCCAAGTGTTCCCCAAACGAATTCTCAATCCAGATCACGCCATCCTAATATACCAGACACAGTTTCCACGATAGCCCACGCAAGATGTTATACATTAAACGCTCGAAGATTACAGGAACATTGCAGAACACAATTGGCATGACTGTAAATTGACATAAGCCGGTACCAATAGTGAAAGCACTCATTTCCCGATCCTTAGGTTCTATATCCACTTGCCAGTAGCTACTCTTCAAATCCAAGGTTGATAATCATAGCGTCCCTGAAAGTGTATTTAGGGTGTCGTGAATGCTTGGAAATAGGAAACTATCCTATATGCTCACGTCATTTGATCCTCTGTGGTCTACACAAAATCTAATGACCCGTTTTTTTCTTAACAAGCACAACAGGCGATGCCCAAGGGCTATCAAAGTGCTCAATCGCTCCTAGCCCCTAGATATTTCCAATCATTTTCCTAGCTTCCTCGCGTTTGACCAACAAGAGTCTTCTTGGCTGCCGTCTTATTGGTCGAACATTTTCTGTCAATTGCCACCGCCATCCGCGAACATATCCGAGTACCGGCGGATCAAGGTTTTAAGTCCTGGCAGTTGTTGTCGTTCAAGATGCTAACACGGTTTCGTCAACTGATCCAATAACTGCGCGGAACACTCGTTGGTGGGTGGTTTTTTCTCAACACCGTTATCCTCCACCACGTGAACAACCGAGAAATACTACTTAACCGTTGTATTCTATTCCATAGCGATATCGTAGTCATTGGCGTTTAAGATCCTAACAGGTACACCATCCGTTACTTTGGTCAGATCCTTCCCTACAAGCACGCATTTTCCAGGTTTGTCACTAATCAGTTTAGTAGTGCGCACAAAGTCTTCCTGGAGAGCATCATCCAAGCGTCCCTTCACCACACTATCCCTCCTTCCAAGTAGGGTAACGTCGTCCGTCAAACAAACTCGGACAGACACGGCAGTTGTTTCGCAAAATAGCACTTCCTCGTTATTTACTATTAATACATCCTGTTCCCTATTTACATGTAATCCATACCTCTTCAAGGTATCCATTCCCAAGATATCTTCTTCAACGATGTTCGCTATTACTACCTGATGGTCAAATATCTTGCTTCCAACTCCGATTTTTACATCCAACATTCCGTGTGTTTGAATTTCCTCATAAGCTACAGTTCAGAAACGCACCGTCGTGGGTAACACTTTACCACTGTCGCGCACTACATCCGGATTAGCAATTCTTCTAATGGCTCCGGTATCAACCAAAAACTTTACGGTCTTGCCATTAAACTGTCCATATATGTAAATGCTGTCTGCATGCTTGATCGTGCGATGTGGATGATGGTCTCCGGAGCAGATTCCGTGTAGGTTAACTTATGCCACTTCCTGTCGACCCTCTTTAATTTGAGGTTTCCCTGGTTCCTTCGTGAGCTGTTTACATTTGAACTGTATATATCCAAAACCCGCTACAATTCCAGCATCTGGATTCCCTCCTCTTTGGCTGATGTTCACGAAGTACCTGCCGAATCACATCCTTCACGCTTTTTTGCGCCTGCTCCTCTACGGAACAGCTTACATTGCCACTACTACGGTGCCAAACTTGCTTTTGCCATTTCAAATTCCGAAGCATAAGCTGAAACATCATCTAGGGCCCTTCATCGAGTCCGCCGTTGTGCTTGCTAGATCGCTCCTCGCGTATCCCGTCAATAAAGGTCTGTACTGACAGCTGTTCTAGGAAGCTATTCGACGCTATCGGATAGGCTAGTCCCACCAAGCGAGCAATAACTGCTTCAAACTCCTGTAAGTTTTTCTAACGGTTCTTCACTTGAGCGTGGTACACTTATTGCAGGCAAGAGTAACCGTACCTCATTTCCAGCCTTGATGTTATGGCTGCGTAACTTCTATCATGGTCTTGTATGATCTGCAGTTTATTCAAGGCCACCATCTCATAACGCGACAATCAACGCGGTTGCATTTTCACGATCGTTCCAATCGTTAGCTCTTGCGACAGCCTCAAATTGTTTAAAATATATCTGCCAAGGTGATTTTCCATGAAGGGCGGGCGTCTGCTATCCAATATTCCGGATCCCTGCCTTTTACTTTTTGTTAAGGTTTTGTTGATTAGACACACTCCAAAGTCAGTGTTGTGGCTAATATTATTTAAACTCTAACTTTAGTTTTAGTTTATAAATTATATTTAACGATTAATTAATATTGATTTATAAGAAGCACGTAAGTATTCGCGTTTAAACCCAATCTAATATCTTTGGGTAGAGTATTCGGGACGTGGTCTCAAGTGCACCGGTTTTTACTCAAATTTTACGGTAACAAATTGGAAGTGGCTCCTTGGATCAGATGGGTTCGCGAATGACTGTTAATAACAAGGTCCTAGGTTCGATACCCGCCAAGGACCACATGAAAAACTTTAAACGAGCATTTTCGCAAAAATACGTCCTCGGTCAGATGAGAGGTAAAATGTAGGCCACTTGCGTGGGTGTTGCCACGCAAATTAAAGATGCTTACCTGCAACGGTTCGGTAAAATTCCAAATTTCCCGGTAAAAAACTGTCATGCTGGCCAATGTAACACCTTCGGTTGGAGCATTGGAAAGTCAAGTTTAGGGCAAAAAAGTGGACTACCATTGTAATCCATGAGCAAATTGGCATATCAATAAGGGGCGCGTTAGCTGAAACTTTAATGCGAAAGCGTAATTAGAAAGGTGATACGTTACTACAATTTTCGTTATATTTAATAATTTTTGTCTTAAATTGAATTATAAAAGTGAAACATGTACCGTGATTAAGAAGCTATTTGCCGCTCCTTGGATATACCACTCCGCATGCGATGCACGTTTTACTTACATGGTAACGAGCGCCCTGCAGCAAAAGGGCCAAAAGATTTTGGGAAGAACCCTTTTAGCTCATCATCATTAAGTCTTCAGTCCTGGAACTGGTTAGATAAGTACCCTCATTGTTTCCTATTCTATTGTTTTATAAATATATATCATATTTCACCGATATTCAGTGGTATGTGAAAGGGGTTAAGAAAGCCGTGGCTACCAAGATTCCCCAATACTTGAACATTTGCCGAATTAATAGTTTTCCAATAAATTCTTTTGCACAATCAACATTAGTTGAAAATATTGCAGAACCAACATCTGTAGTTGTTTATAATAAACATCAGTTTTAAGTCCAATAATTTTTTTCCTCAATAGGCTTTCGTGTACCTTTACTTATTTCTATTCTGAGTTAGTATAGAGCGTTCCCTGAAATTCGCACAATCCTGATACGGCACGGTTATCCTTCTATTGTTTCCTAATTATATGCCCTATTTCACCTAAGATTCAGTGGTATGTGAAGGGAGTTAAGCATTCTGTGGCTACCCAAGACCCCCAACAATTAGACATTTGACGAATTAATAGTTTTTCCAATATATCCTTTCGTAAAATCACCATTAGTTGAAAATATTTCACAACCAACAACTAGTTGCTTATAATAATCATCAGGTTTAAGAACAGTTATTTTTTTCGTCATAAGGTTTTGCATTTTTGAATTGATTGGATGCGTATCTCTTGGTATCGCCATCATGTGACTGTTGTATGTGTTTTGTTTAATTTGTGCCGATAACGATTTTGAGATTGGAGGTCCTTATCAGTGTTGTATTCATTTTAGTTGTCAGTCTTGCTTAGGTTTCGTTCTCGAATGGTTTAAACTATAAAATGTTGTGTTAGAGTTGTTAAAATTTATAATTATATATACGTAAAGAACTTGGGGTTTGGTGGCAGATAAGACTCATCTTAGATCCTTATCCTTCGACCCTTCCTTACTTGTCCAAAGGTTTGTCAAGGAGGCCTATTTTGCTTCCATGCTGGATTTCGATAAGTTGTCTTAATCATTATGATTATTTATTGATTATGGAAATAAAGTCCCTTATTGGTTGAATTAATATTTTGATAATTTGATATTTAGATATAAGCCAGAGGTCAGCGAATAGCGAAAACATCCCCATTGATTTCTATTCTGAACTAGCCTGTAACATTTCCGTGAAATTCCCACAGCCTACATCTTTCACTATATATGTGCAATAGTCTAACCTAGGTCTACCTCTACCTCTTTTTTTTCCTATCCCTGCTACTAAAATATTCCGCACTATTTCCATGCCTTAATGTGGCGTATCATCCTATCTCTTTTATTTTTTACTGTTTTCTATATACTTATTTTTTCTCCTACCATTTTTAGTACCTCTTTGTTCTTAACTTTGCCATACGTCTGTAGCACCACATTTCAAAAACTTCTATCTATTTCCTGTCTGCTTCCCCACTGTCCAAGTTTCACAGTCGTACAGTGCTGTGTTTCCTTGTTTATATGTTTGTTGTCTTTGAACACAGTAGTAGCTTTGTTAAATGTAGCACGACCTTGTGTTAAACTTTGTTTTATATCTTTTACGCTCTTCCCATCTTGCGTTGTTTAGCTTCTTAGGTAGCTTGTAAGCTTTCGCTACCTATTTGTATTCTAGTTTTTTAATTTATTTTCCTCTCCTTTCCATACTAGTTTTGTTTTGTTTTATATCTCCAACATCTTTCCCATCTTGCGTTATTTGACTTCCTAGGTAGTAGAAATCCTTAACCTCTTGTAAATTCTGGTTTCCTATTTGTATTCTGGTTTTCGATTTATTTTCCCCTCCTTTGCATACTAGTACTTTAGTTTTATTTTTGTTAATTTTCATACCGTATCTCTCTGCTAGAACTGTTTCCATTTCATTAAAAGCAGCTTCTAACTCTTCCTATATTGTCTGAAAATCTTTTGTCCCTGCACAATAATTACAAATGTCTTCTTGCATTGCCTCTTCGATTTATAAATTAAAAATTAATGGGGATTCCGCACATTCCTGTCTCACCCCTTTCCTAATATTTACTTCTCTACGTTCTTGCCCTAATTTTACGAACTCTGGTGGATCTTTGTATAAGCTATGTACTATCCGTCTATCCTAAAACTCTTTCCAATCTTTTTGAGTTTTTAGAACTTTTTTTTCCATTTTACATTGCGGAATGCTTTTTCTAGATTTACAAACCTTGTTACATGCCAAAATTGGCATTGTAAGTTTCTAAATTTGTAAGTGAATTCGCGCCAATATTTTAAAAGACTTGTGCGTGCATTCTCGTTACTTTAGATAGTTGCGTCGGCGCCCGAGAATGCGCAGACGCGGAGTGGGGAAGTAAGCGGTGGTTTCCGTCACGTCATGAACTAGTCAACGAAACGTCGAACAGGGCGGTTATCTGTTTGTGCCTTTTATCTTGTCTTCTCTTTTAGATATGTAGGTTTCCTCTGCCGTATCTATTATCGTTCCTCACCTTATTCGTGTTGTTCCGCTACAAAAAAGAAGAAAGAAGATAACCTAAATCTGACTTCGACGAGGGGCGAAGGCCGAACCACGCCCAACAACGCTCAACCAACGCCGAGAGCCTGACGCGCGAATAGCTGCAATGCCGTGACGAGTTCTACATTTTACGTGAGTACCTTTTATCTTATTTCTTTGTATGTGATAATAATTTGTGACGTAATAATGACGTAACACCTTATTGCGCAATATTATTCAAATGTTTATAATGTTGCCAACTGTCATAGTGGCTCTTGTCAATTACGCCAGGACTTTAACGAGTATACTTTTGACTAGACAGCTAGAGTATAATAACCTTATATACACGCTTTCTCCTTCTTCTACCTTTTTCTTCATTATCACCCTCAGAGCTAAAATAATCTCCCGTGTTCCCTTGTTTCGCCTAAACCCAAATTGATCTTCTCGTGGTATTTCTTCAGCTCGATTTTCATTCGTGTTTGTACAGTTCTAGTTAATGTTTTTGACACGTGTGATGTCAAACTTTTTGCTCGAAAATTTTCACATCTATCTGAGCCTCTCTTTTTTGGTATAGCGACAATGATGTTACGTTTGAAATCTTCGGGTATCTTGCCTGGCACATACATATAACTTACAAGTTGCAAGATACGTTCTGTTACTGCTTGTCCATTGGTTTTTAGAGTGTTTGCTTGCACCTTATCTGTACCAGGTGCCTTAACATTTTTCAGACCCTTTAATATTAATTCAAACTCATCTGTAAGTATAGGATATCCCAAGTCATCCTTTTCAATGTCTGATTCCTGTTCTGATGCTGTTAGTTCCTCTCATGCATATAAATTCTCTATATATTCTTCTCATCTAACCACTTTCTCTTCATTTTCTATAATGACGTTTAATTCCGCGACCATTATATTTCTGCTATACGGTTTTATATCCGTAAAATTCATTCTAATTAGTTTGCATGCTTCGTCTTTCCTATTTCCATCTTAGTTTGTGCCTGTTTGCACTTTTCATCAATACATTGTTCTTTAGCTTTCCTGCAGTTGCAAATAATTTCCCATTTTATGGCGTGTATCTCTGTTTTCCTATTTCATCTGATCTATCTTTGTATTTTCGTCTTTCTTGTATTAGATTCAGGATTTCCTTTGTTATCCATGGTTTCTTATTTCTTTTTTATATACCCCAAAATATCTCTGGCTGCTATGTTTAAACTGGATTTAATGTTATTCCATTCTGTTTCTACTTCCTTAGCATAAAAAATTTTCTGGATATCATTCAGTAATTCATTTGACTTTTTTTGAAATCTTTTGTGGAAATCTTTATCTTTTAGTTTCTCAAAATCAAGGTGCCTTTTTCTGTTTCTTTTTCAAATTTTTAAATTTAAGAGCGGTCTTCATAATTACAAAGTTGTGGTCAGTGTCTATGTCTGCTCCTGAGTAGCTTCTACAGTCTTTTACTTGATTCCTAAACCGTTGTCTAACAAGAATGTAATCTATTTGATATCTTCCTATATGGATTATTGGGATGAATGAGGTGATATAGATATGCTAATTATAGGGAAGGACCAATTGCTTTTGTAGCAATACCGATGGCGGTGGAGCGGTTATGTAATAACTAAAAACAACTACAACAACTACTTAAGGAAGGTTATAAATACCTTAAAGCCTGTGCCGCTGTGGGCAATAAAAGTTCACACACAAAAGCTTCGCGGACAACCAAGTACGCACGTTTGGGTGTCGGTGTCGCTTTCAAAAGCTCTCATACAACCCTCTTCTGTAAAGGTTCGCGTACGACTGTGTTCACGCACTTCCACTGTCGGTATATAAATGTTTCACTGAAAACTGTAGGATACCCGCACTACTGGTGTTTATTGTCAACCACTACCAAATTGTTCAATGACGACGTAACACTATATCTCCTGGCATCTTCCACGTGTATCGTCTTCTAGCATGATGTTGAAATAATGTGTTTCTGATGATTAAATTGTTCTTGTCGCAAAATCCACCAGCCTATTTCCCCTGTCATTTCTCGTGCTTAAACCAAATAAACCTGCTATCGCTCTGTCCTTACCTTCACCTACCACTGCATTAAAATCCCCCTTAATTATTAAATTTTCATGTCCTTTTACGTATCTGAGTATGTCTTCGATATCTTTGTAGATCGCCTTTACCTCTTCCTCACTGTAGCTAGTGAGGGGCATGTATACCGTCAGTTGGGGTTTCTTGGGACAGTCCGGGTAACTTGGGACAAACGGTCATTATTTCATATTATATTTTAGCACTGACATCTACGTTGTTATAGACGAACTGCAGTTGTCAACTTGAGATGGAAAGTAGTTTTTTGTAACATTGACTGTTAATCAAAATGTTAATTTGCATTTACAATCACATAAAGGAAATGATAATTTAAAGGAATATATCACCTACCTTTCACTGGTTGTAGTGGTTGATTGTATTTGCACTGCTATCAGATAATTATGGACTGTATGTATAATGTTCACTAATTGTTGCTAATTACTGATGCTCGATGCACCGAACTAAATCACGAACCAAAGCCAAGCGAGAACGAAGTTGAATTGTCGTCCACTCGTACATTACCAACCCTTTTATGTCGTTGCACTAAAGGTAGGGATAATGGAGGGTTTCTAGGTGGGAATAGTTTAAGGACTTAAATTAATTGTGATTGGCATACTACACTACAACCAAAATACTTATAAAGCCTTAACATACCGCCCACCAAAATAAGTATTAGGAACTTATTTTCTAAGTGTGTCTAAACGAGCAAAAAAAAAAATATATATATATATAACCGTAAATTTAAAAGTTAACTTACCCTAATATACTAACTATAATACTAAGTTGCCTCTGAAATGGGGAGAGGGCACAATTTTACCACGGGCCTTTTAAATAGTCCCTGGGATGTTGCCACGGTAGCCACACGACAAACATTGTCCTTTCCATAATGCAACGTATGTATACGTCCCATTTTCCACTGTAATGGAGACACTTGAGTATCCTTAATCAACACCAACGTTCCCACCATTAACGAATAATTAGCAGAAAACCATTTGGTTTTCTGTTGAAGTGTGTAGGTACTCCAAATGCCACCGTTTCCAAAATGATTGCTGAATACGTTGAACCAGTTGCCAACGATTTAAGGAAGATAGTTTCAGATCTAAGACATTAGGGTCGGGAATGACAGACACTGGTTCTACGTTCAGAAAATGACCAGGACTTAAGAATGAAAAATCAGTGGGATCGTTACTCATTGGACATAAAGGTCTGGAGTTTAAGATGGCTTCAATTTGAACTAGAATGGTGTTAAATTCTTCGTACGAGAGAATTTGTTCGCCTACCACCTTCTTGAGATGGGACTTTACAGATTTTATCCCAGCTTCCCACATTCCCCAAAGTGAGGAGCCGACGGAGGATTAAAACAAAGTGAATACCTTCCGTTTCAGATGACTGCTTCATATATTCGATTAGTTCCCGAGATGCTCCGATAAAATTTGTTCCACAGTCACTATGAATTTGCAAGCATTTACCTCTGCGTGCTACAAACCGCCGTAAAGCTGCAATAAAGGCTTCTTTAGATAGGTTTGATGCCAACTCCAGATGTATCGCTTTTGTACTAAGACAAACAAATAAACAAACATAGGCTTTCAATGATTTGGCACCTCTAATACGATTCATGGTGATAGAAAAGGGTCCACCGTAGTCTACCCCAGTATGTAGAAACGCTTTACCGGCAGTAAGTCTAGCGGGGCAAGTCGCCCATAGGAGGGCATAGCGAAATAGGTTTTTGACGAAAACATCGAATACAAGAGTTTAGGCACTGTTGAATAGCCCTTTTGCAGACAGAATCCAAAATTTTGTACTAACAAAAATGAGTAGTTCTAAGTCCAGGGTGTAAATATTTCGTATGGCAATCTCGAATAATGAGCTCTGTCACCCGGTGTGACCGAGGAAGTAGCAAAGGAAATTTTGTATCATAAGATACGTCTGCATTTCGCAACCGGCCGCCCACCCTTAACAACCCATCACTGTCAAGGAAAGGACTGAGAGGTCGAAGTTGTTTATTACTAAGTTTTCCTTTCGAATGATATCAATGTCCTGACTGAAAACTTGTTCTTGAACCCGTTTTATTAATAAATGAAGTGCATACTGTTCGGGGGAGACCAATAATTGTTCTAAGTTTCCAATATCCAAATTTGCACGAACTTTCAAGTTACGAATGAACTGACAAATATATACCAGAATCCTGCATATTTTTCGCAAATCTGAAAATTGATTTACCATCGAGTCTACGAAATGATCTGCAACGTGTATATTAAGGGATAAAGTTCTTTTTCAATGTGCATCTGAGTGTGATCTGTAAGAGTTGGTTCCATATGAGCAGGCCAATTCTCTTTAGGTAATAGTAACCATGGTGGAGCCGTCCACCACAAAGGATGATTAACAAGCTCAGCAGCTAATAATCCTCTTGATGCACAGTCAGCAGGATTATCCTGTGATTTAATATGATGCCACGATGATGGAGCCACTCGTTCTTGGATATGCGAGACACGATTGCTAATAAAGGTCTTCCAATTATACGACGAAGATCGAATCCATGCTAATGCTACTGTGGAATCTGACCACGCAAATGTATCGTCCAATACTAAATTATCTCTATACGTATTTTGCACATACTCGACCAAGTTCGACAACAACACTGCACCACACAATTCTAATCGAGGTAATGATATACGATTGGTTGGTGCGACCTTAGATTTGGCACAGACCAATGATACTTGGATGTTCCCTTTCTCATCGACACAGCGGAGATAAACTGCTGCTGCATATCCAGCTTCCGATGCATCACAAAATGCATGAATTTGTACAGTTTGATGGTTATCGCAAAGAATCCGTCGAGGAATTTCAATTTTCAATAACTCGGGTAATTGTTGAAGATACAGATTCCATTTTAAAACAATTTGTTGGGAGGAAGTTCATCCCAACCAATTCCTAATATCCATACAGATTGAATCAAATGTTTTGCGAAGAAGACCAATGGTGATAATAACCCCAGAGGGTCAAAGATCCTTGCAATTTCGAAACCATATTCCTTTTGGTACAAGGCCGATCAACGATATTAAGATTGTAAAACAACACATCACTCAATGGTTGCCATTGCAGTCCTAAAATTTTTTGAGAAGTATTGTTTACCTCTTCAAACAAAAATGCTTGCTGATACCGAACGGAATCAGGTAAATGGCCAATGACACTTGGCACGTTGCTATTCCACTTTCGCAACATAAAACCACCTGATTGGCAAATTTGGTTTAATTCATACACGAGTCGTTTGCCATCCTCTATCGAATCACACCCTGTAATCAAATCATCCACGTACGTATCCGATGCTAAAATCTTGGAAGCAATAGGAAAACGTAACGATTGACTTTTGCAAGTTCTTGAATTACACGCATGGCTAAAATGGTGATGATGTGATGCCGTATGTAACAGTGTTTAGCTGATAATCGATAACAGACTCCGAGGACTTAAATCTCCAAACTATACGTTGATAGTCTCGATGGCTAGTAGAAATAAGAATCTGTCTATACATTTGCTTAATGTCCGCAGTTAAAACTACAGAATGTAAACGAAAGTGTAATAACAACTCCATGATATCTTTTTGAAGAGGGGGGCCTGCGAGTAAATGATCATTTAAAGACCCTCCACTTTGAGCGCTGGCTGAAGCATCAAATACGACACGAAGTTTTGTAGTTGTACTGTCTGGTTTGAACACGGCGTGATGTGGTATGTAATATACCGGCGATAATGTAGACGATCGAGTTGAATCCGATACAATACGAGACATGTGACCACTATCGATATAATTCTGCATAAATTCTCTGTACGAATTATACAGTTGAGGATTTATTTCAAACGGCGTTCTAGTGAAAGAAATCTTCGAAGTGCTATTTCCCGAGAGCCAGCAAATAGCGGTTCAGGACCATTGAAAGGTAACAAAACAATAAAACGACCGGTGTCATCCTGCTTGTGAGTGTCCACAAAATGCCTTTCACAAATTTCCGCATGAGGAGATAATTTGTTAGAATCTGGAATATTTTCCAGTTCCCAAAATCGAGTAATGTTAGCATCTTCTACAAGTGCAGCTAATGATATACGAGATGTAACAGAAGAAAGAACCTTCCTGTTAATATCCACCCAAAGGTAGTGTGAATTGCCACGGGTTCTTCTGGTGACCCAATGCAAGTTGCGTTTAATAAAACACGCGCGAACAAATCTGCACCTAACAATAAATCGATATGGCTAGGTTTGTCGAAGTCCGAATCTGCTAAATCTAATCCAACTATGTGAGGCCAACTATTTGGTGAGATCCTTGATGAAGGAAGGGTTCCACAAATGTCTGGTAAAACAAAACAATCAATACTGTACTCTGGAACAGTTTTACCTTGAGGACTAATTTTACACGATACTTGTCCATACGCATGAGAAGCAGATAGACCTAAGCCTTCAACCTTCATTGAAATATTCGATTTTCTTAAACCTAAGCGTCGACAACACTTATCAGTCATGAAATTTTCCATTGATGCACTATCTACAAGTGCTCTTACTGTCTGAACTTTACCAAACCCATCTGTAATTGAAATTCTTGCGGTGCCTAATAACGTCATTGTGTTGGACGATCTAGATGATAACAACGTACTTGTAGTAGTGTTGCAGGTGGGTTCGGGAAGTTGATCTGTTGCCTGAGTGATTGCAGGTTTCTGTGCAACTGTAGGGTTTTCAAAGTGCAATAAAGTATGATGACCCCTTGCACACTTTTTACAAACAAGTTTGGAAGAGCAGCGTGTAACCATATGAGAGTTGCGAAGACAATTAATGCATAAGTGTTTGTCTTTAACAAAGTTATAACGGTCTTGTGGCGATTTATTCAGAAACATTTCACATTGGTATAAGTTATGAGTACCACTGCAAAGACTGCATTTCTGAGCGAATGAAGTTGTTACGAATGACTTTCGAACTTGGGGTTTTGAATATTCAAAGGAACGTTTAGAAGGTACACTAGATGATATGGTTTGTTTAATGGACGTATTAAATTTGGACGGTGTATCGGAAACAACCATATTGCTAATTTCTAATGCCTTGCAATGTTTTTCTAGAAATAATTTTAATTGATCATAAGATGGAATGTCTGATGTATTTTCTAACTCAAATGTTTTCAAAAGATTTGTATCTACCTTTTTTGATAACAAATTAAACAATACGAAGTCGAGCAAATCAATCTTAGTTTGACGTAAGCTTGATAGATTTTCCGTAAAACAATTAAGCAATTCTCTTAAATCTGTATGTGAATTAAATTTTGCTTTTGGTGACGATTCTAAAGCATTCCAATGCGTGTTTGCAATTAAACGTTTTGAATTAAACCTCTCCACAATAATTGAATAAGCTAGCATATAATTATTATTCGAAATTTGCAAATGTCTAATGAGTTCTCTAGACTTAAAATCCAACGCATCAATTAAAAAATAGAACTTTTCGATCGGTAGCAATTGATTATTTTCATGAACTAAATTATTAAAAATTGAATAAACTCTTGAAATGTTCTATTTTTCCAGAAAATTTTTCATTTCTATCCGAGGGAGACGAATATTACTACATGAGCCAATACCAGTAATATTTCCAGTCAAGCCTTTTTCAGCAGTGGATATATTATCAAACTGAGCTTTAATAATTTTAATGTTTAACAAAGACCTATCTATTTCAATTCTTAATGTTGTAACTTCATTTAATAATTCCGAGTTGTCCTCATCCAATATGCACGTTTTATAAGATGTATCTACATCGTTTTTGATATCAAAGGCGCTTTCAGCCATAATATTAACAGAAATACAATTGCCTTTAATATGCTCCAATTTATCTATCGCACCAGATATATCAGATAATCTATCGAGTGCGGCCTTTAAATCCACTATCAACCTATCCGATGAAATATGTGCCATCCTAACGAACAAGGTTACTAATATCGATTTTATATTGATTTCAGCTACAAAAACGAAGGGTTTGTTCACCTAATAATAGGATATACCAAGGGTAATGTTGAACTACCTGTTAAGCAAGAATTTTTACTACAACGTGCCTAACGGGAGCTTGCAAGTTTCAATCTAACAAAGAGCAAAGGGTTCTATTCTACCCGGTTTTACGAATACCTGAATTCTTAGCGAACTTGAATTACAAGTTTAAAATAACTGTACACCTTTTCTGACCACAATTCTTACGCTTAACTATCCCTAAAATTTACAAAGATTTGTCATTTTAAGGCTTTATAAGATTCTGTATCATTACAAAATTTCAAATTTAATGCGAGATTGCATCTACTATAAGTTAGTTTACACAATTGACTATGAAACTGGTGGTATGACTACACTTTTATTCTAAATGCGGTCAACCCCTAATTTAAGCGAAGAGCAATAAACAATGTAGTTAAATTGAATGCCAAAATGCCAATAATAAACCAATTAATAAGCAAAATATTTGCTCAAAGGACCAAAAATGTTAATCAAAATGTTAATTTGCATTTACAATCACATAAAGGAAATGATAATTTAAAGGAATATATCACCTACCTTTCACTGGTTGTAGTGGTTGATTGTATTTGCACTGCTATCAGATAATTATGGACTGTATGTATAATGTTCACTAATTGTTGCTAATTACTGATGCTCGATGCACCGAACTAAATCACGAACCAAAGCCAAGCGAGAACGAAGTTGAATTGTCGTCCACTCGTACATTACCAACCCTTTTATGTCGTTGCACTAAAGGTAGGGATAATGGAGGGTTTCTAGGTGGGAATAGTTTAAGGACTTAAATTAATTGTGATTGGCATACTACACTACAACCAAAATACTTATAAAGCCTTAACATTGACATAAAACTTTTTCTGAAAAGATTGTTCTTTTACCGGCAAAAAATCTTAAAGTTACCGTAAATATTTGACGTTTCTAATAACCTCAAAATGTTTCACCTGCAAGTCGTAAACTAACAGCGTTTTTGCAAAAGTGAAAATCCGTATTCTTGCCCAGTGTGTTAGCTACCGAATTCAATTTACAAAGGTAAAATAAGTGAATTTAAAAAAATATACCAATGGTTTTCTACAAATTAGGCTAATTGTAGGTTAACTTGGGACATAATGCCGCGTCGGTACAGGAGACAGTTGGGTAGTAGAAAGTATACGGACTATAAAAGTGAGACGTTAGAAACGGCACTTGAACTTGTTGCCTAGACGCCGACGAGGCAGCAACTCGCGTATTCCGACCACCGCCTTCGGGCGTTCAAAGGTGAGCAGCGGAACGGTGACGTCCTGACGGAGTTCTCCAGCTATGCGGGGTACCGAGGAATGGATACACGAGTGAAGTCGTCGTGAATGCACATCCGTCAGTTCTGTTTAGACGAGCTACCTGACGATGGAGCGGCCTGTGGCGAGTAGCCAGTCCTGTCAGTCGAAAACCACAGGTCAGTGGACCCAGGATACGGAATACTGTGTAGTTGGAGGACAACCAATGGGAAGATCCGGGAAACTGCTCACTGTACCGAAAAAAGAGGATTCCAGGAGCAGGTCTTTTGGAATCCAGACCTACATATATATATATATATATATATATATATATATATATATATATATAAGAAGATCCATCAAGATACAACACCAGAAAACATCAGTTAACATCATCAAGCCAAAAAAACTCTAGAATTGTAAGGCATTTTAACGACGCTGAGAGCGTTGCGTCAAGCTTCTGTAGTTACGGCACTTGAGGCAATTGTTAATGGAACCTTGACATTGAGATAAGATGAAGCACGGTACCATATTACAAAATCGACACTAAATAGAAAATATCGAGGTCTAAATCCACATAAATTCGGACGATAGCATGTCTTAACTGCTATAGAAGAAGCAAATATTGTTGAAGCCCTCACTGTAGCTGCAACTTGGGACTATCCTTTTCTGAAATTGAAAGGAGATATTTTGTAAAAGGTTAATTAGACCGAAAAGACGTAAATGAAGTAAGATTTCACGAAAACTTACCTGGCTATAACTGCATGAAGCTATTTTTAAAGAGTTGTCAAGAAGAGTGACACAAAATGTAAAACGGGCAAGAGCTGATGTAACAAAAGTGGAAATTAATCAGTATTTTTATAATGTAGAACAAATTGTGAGTGACGTTTTATCGCAAAATTTAATCAATTACGATGAGACTAACCTTACTGACGACCCTGGCAAAAAAATCGTAATTGTTCGATGAGCTACAATACGTCCATTTAGAATTATGGATCATTAAAAAAGTTCTACATCTTTAATGTTTGCTATCACTGCTTCTGGCATATTACTGCCGTTATTTGTGGTATATAAGGCAAAAAGGAGCGGCTCCGTGGCGTAGTTGGTATGCGTGTGACTACTACGCCCAAGGTCCCGAATTCAAATCCCGACACGGTCCGCTTAAAAAATGTTAGGCCAACATTTTTCACCCTCGTTCGGATGAGAGGTAAAATGGAGGTCTCGTGTGTAAGTGTTGTCACGCACGTTAAAGATCCTTACCTTGCTTGGAACAGCAAGGGTTCGGTAAAATTCAAAATTCTTCTGGTTAAAAAAAACTCGCTTCCTGGCCAATGTAGTACCTTTGGGTGGAGCATTGAAAAATCACATGTAGGGGGTATATAAGGCAAAACATTTGTATCCTGAATGGATTGAGGGGGGGGGGGGGGCAAATAGAACAGTGTACATACAACCGATCCAAGTCTGGTTGGTTCGAGAATTTAATATTTGAACACTGCTTTTTTATAATCACTTTACCATATTTTAAGAAATGTATCGGGAAAAAAGTCATTATTGGTGATAACTTTTCTGCACATTTGTCACCAAAAATCATTCAGGAGCGTCAGAACAATAATATAGAATTTATCTTCTTTCCTCCTAATTCAACCCATTTATGCCAACCATTAGATATTGCTTATTTTAGGCCCTTTAAGTCAGCATGGCGCAAACAACTTGTTACCTGGAACCTAAAACGCCGTGGTTGTATTCCAAAGACAATTTTCGCATCGTTGTTGAAACAAACGTTGATGCCAATAGAAAATAAGCAAGCTGACAATATTCGATTCAAATTTCGTGCTTCCGTATTGGTTCCATTAAATAGATACGCAGTTCTAAAACATCTTCCTGATTATGTAGATCCAGATAATGAACAATTAAACAACTCTATGAAAACTGCGTTTACCAAACGTTATTTCTGGTCAAATTGGTACTAGAAATCCACTTAAGCAGAACCATAGAAAGAGAAAAAAAATTAACATTCAACCAGACCAATCTGTTTCCATGACAGATCTACTATCAGACGCTGAAAGTTCCCAAATGAAGAAAAGTAAAGCAGTGGCGGAAAGTTCGAGTGATGGCTATCATCAGGAAAATAACGAAAGTGAGCCAGAAGAGGATATCTCCGAGGAAGTTGAAGATACAGCAGATATAGAAGACAAAGAAAGTGTTGTACTGCCTGTGGATTATAAACTTCTTAAAGTGTCAGACTTTGTAAGTGCAAAATTTATTTATATTAGTGGAACAAAAAAAAGCAACAAAGGAATTTGTTGCAAAAATTATTACAATATCAAAAACCACAATAACTATTGATTGCCTTAGATGATATAAAGGATCTAAGCAAGTTGTTGCAATATTTCAAGCACCTGAAATTAGCAGAGATCGTCATAAATTTGCCTCCGAGGTGCCAGTATAATATATGAACACTTGGTTTTTCTTTTGATAACGATTCTGTTTAATTACAAGGTTTCTAATGCACTGTTTTTCATTTTTGCACACTGAAATGTCCATTTCGAATGGACCTGCACCTTGACGAAGTTCAAAATTAATAGAACAGGTGAAATGGCTTGCGTGTTCTAATGAGCTAAAGAGCCAAACTACAGGTCCAACCAAAGTAGTAGGGTCGTTAGTGAGGAACCAGACTAAGACAGGTCCCCGAAAGAGAGCAGCGGCTCTTTCGGTACTTAGATTGGCAGAGACCATAGGGGTCGGTATGGCAGTCTAAGACACACTACCGCGATGTGGAAGGCAACGGGAAACCACCACATTACCTCCCAAGTACACAGCGTACCTAAATTATAATAAAATGATGGCATTCTCTGGGGTAAAAGATTCCGGAGTTAAAATAGTCCCCCATTCGGATCTCCGGGAGGGCACTACTTCGGAGGATGCGATCGGAAAGAGAGTCGGAAACATTCTGCGAGTCGGAGCGTGGAATGTTAGAAGTATGAAGCAAGTAGGTAAGCTAGAGAACCTAAAAATCGAAATGAATAGGTTATCACTAGACATAGTAGGGATTAGCGAAGTTCGGTGGCCAGAGGTGGGGGATTTTTGGAGTGGAGACTTCAGGGTAATTCATACAGGAGCAGAGGAAGGAAATTTGGGCGTGGGGATAGTTATGCGGAAAAAGATAGGATACTGTGTAGAAAATTACTTACAAAAGAATGAAAGAGTACTCATGGTTAGATTAGAATCTAAACCGGTAAACACAGTAATAATACAAGTATACATGCCCACCTCTAGCTACAGTGACGAAGAGGTAGAAGCCATCTACAAAGATATCGAAGACATATTAAGATACGTAAAAGGACATGAAAATTTAATAATTACGGGGGATTTTAATGCCGTGGTAGGTGAGGGTAGAGAAGGAGCGGTAGTGGGTTTATTTGGTTTAGGCACGAGAAACGAAAGGGGAAATAGGCTGGTAGAATTTTGTGACAAGAACAATTTAATTATCACAAACACATTATTTCAACATCATGCTAGAAGACGATATACGTGGAAGATGCCAGGAGATATAGGAAGATATCAAATAGATTACATTCTTGTTAGACAACGGTTTAGGAACCAAGTAAAAGACTGTAGAAGCTACCCAGAAGCAGATATAGATACTGACCACAACATCGTAATTATGAAGGCCGCACTTAAATTTAAGAATATGAAAAAAAGGAGCGGAAAAAGGCACTTGGACTTAGAGAAACTAAAAGATAAACATATTCAAGAAAGATTCGAAAAAAAGTCAAATGAATTGCTCAAAGATATCGGGAAAATATCTGATACTAAGGAAGTAGAGACAGAATGGAATAACATTAAATCTAGCCTAGACATGGCGGCCAGAGATATTCTGGGCTATACACAAAAAGAAAATAAGAAACCATGGATAACAAAGGATATCCTGAATTTACTAGAAGAAAGACGAAAATACAAAAATAAATCAGCCGAAACTGGAAAACAGAGAGAAATTATTCGAAAATGCAGGAAAGCTAAAGAACAGTGGATTGATGAAAAGTGAAAAGAGGTACAAACGAAGATGGAAATAGGAAAGACAGACGAAGCATACAAATTAATTAGAATGAATTTTAGGGATATAAAACCGTACAGCAAAGATATAAGGGACGCACAAGGAAACGTCATTATAGAAAACGTAGAGAAAGTGGGTAGATGGCAAGAATATATAGGGAATTTATATGCAGGAGAGGAACTAACTGCATTAGAACAGGAATCAGACATTGAAAATGAGGACTTGGGATATCCGATACTTAGAGATGAGTTTGAATTAGCATTAAAGAGTCTGAAAAATGGTAAGGCGCCGGGTACAGATAAGGTGCAAGCAGAAACTCTAAAAGCCGCTGGACAAGCAGTAACAGAACGTCTCTTCCAACTTGTAAGCTACATGTATGAGACAGGCGAGATACCCAAAGATTTCAAACGTAGCATCATAGTTACTATACCGAAAAAGAAAGGCGCGGATAGATGTGAAAATTTTCGAACAATAAGTTTGACAGCACACGTGTCAAAAATATTAACTAGAATTGTGCAAAGATGAATGGAAAAACGGGCGGAAGAAATACTAGGAGAAGACCAATTTGGGTTTAGGCGGAACAGGGGAACACGGGAGGCTATTTTAGCTCTGAGAGTGATAATGGAGAAAACAATAGAAAAAGGGGAAAGCGTGTATATAGGGTTTGTAGATTTGGAAAAAGCTTTCGACAATGTAAAATGGAAAAAAATGTTTGAAATACTCAAAAAGATTGGAATGAGTTATAGGGATAGACGAATAGTACATAGCTTATACAAAGAGCAAACAGCAGTAATAGAATTAGAGCAGGAACGTAGAGAAGTAAACATTAGGAAAGGGGTGAGACAGGGATGTGCCCTATCCCCATTGATTTTTAACTTGTACATAGAAGAGGTAATGAATACTGTCAAATGCAGGAAGACATTTGGAATTACTATGCAAGGACAAAAAATGGATATGCTTAGATTTGCAGATGATATAGCAGTATTAGCGTCTAGCAAAGAAGAGTTAGAATCTGCTCTGAATGAAATGGAAACGGTTCTGACAGAGAGATACGGTATGAAAATTAACAAAACTAAAACTAAAGTTCTAGTATGCAAAGGTGGGGAAAATAAATCAAAAACAAGAATACAAGTATGTAACACGAACATACAAGAGGTTAAGGATTTCTGCTACCTAGGAAGCCAAATAACGCAAGATGGGAAAAGCACAAAGATATAAAACAAAGATTAGCACAAGGTCGTGCTACATTTAACAAGAAAAGCAACTACTGTGCTCAAAGACCACAAACATAGAAACAAGGAAAAGATTGCTTAAAACATATGTGTGGAGCACAGCACTGTACGGATGTGAAGCCTGGACAGTAGGAGAAGCGGACAAGAAAAAGGTAGAAGCCTTTGAAATGTGGTGCTACAGACGTATGATGAAGATATCATGGACAGACAAAGTTAAGAACGAAGAGGTACTAAAAATGGTAGGAGAAGAAAGAAATATGTGGAAAACGGTAAAAAATAGGAGAGATAGGATGATAGGCCACATACTACGGCATGAGGGAATAGTGCGGAATATATTAGAAGCAGAGATCGGAAAAAAGAGAAGAAGAGGCAGACCTAGGTTAGACTACTGCACACAGATAGTAAAAGATGTAGGCTGTAGGGGTTTCAGGGAGTTGTGTAGACTAGCCCAGAATAGAAATCAATGGAGGTACGCATCCAACCAATCCCAAGATGAATAAACTAATGACGAAAAAAATAACTGTGCTTAAACATGATGAGTATTATAAGTAACTACAAGAATTGGTTGGGCAATATTCTCGAATAATGTTAAGTGTGAAAGGATTTACTGGAAAACCATTATTTCGGCAAACGTCTAAGTGTTGGGGGATCTTGGTAGCCACAGGTTGCTTAACCCCCTTCACTGAATCTCGGTGAAATAGGGCATAAAATTAGAAAACAATAGAAGGTGAACGAGCTGTATACACATGTTGTGTGAGAATTTCAGGGAACTATGTAGGCTAGCTTAGAATATAAATAAGTGCAGGTACGTGTCCAACCAGTTTTGAGACGGAAAACCTAATGACGAAAAATAAGCGCAGATAAATCTGATGATTAGTATAAACAACTAGTTGTTGGTTGCGAAATATCTGCAACTAATGTTGACTGTGCGAAAAGATATATTGGAAAATATATTAAATCGGTAAATGGTTAAGTGTTGGGGGAACTTGGCAGCCACAGGCTGCTTACCTCCCTTCACAACCACTGAAGGTAGGAAAAATAGGGTATATAATTGTAAAACAATAGAAGGTGACCGAACTGTATCTAACAAGAAAGAACAGCACCTATGAGGAAAGACAACAAACATAGAACAAGAAGAAAATTGTTGAAAGCATATGTGTGGAGCACAGCACAGTATGCTTATGAAATACGGGCAGTCTGAAACGCAGACAGAAAAACGGTAGCAGTTTTTTGAAATACTGTGCTTCAGATGTATGAGGACGAGAGCATGGACAAACAAAGATAATAACAAATAGGTTATAGAAATAGTAGGGAAACAAGGATATCTGGGGAAAAAGAGAAATAGAAGGGCAGAATACGTTCTAAGGCATTTTTGGAGAATAGTATGGGATATATTACAAGCAGAGATAGGAAAAAAATAGGTAGATGTAGACTTAGATCAGATAGTGATAGATGCAGATTGTGCAAATTTTGGGGAAATCTGTAGGTTAGTTCAGAATAGGAAACAATGATGGTACGCGTCTAACCAGTTCCAGGACTGAAGACCTAATGATGATGACACTGAAATGTCCAGCATCTGTTTCCATTGCCTTAGAACTTTCTTATATTTTTTTTTTTTGTTTGCAATAGTTAACATTTGTTCTAGAACTGTCCTAAGTTGTCCTGTGCAGGTTTATCTTTGCGTTTTATTGAAAATAAAACTTAAATAAACCTATGTCCCATGTAACCCCAAATTAAAGGTAACTTGGGACTGACAAAAACAAAAAAAATAAGGACATTGGCTCGATAAATAAATATATATAGTTGGTTAATTCAATAGACCAGCAATTGCTTCATTCATAATTTTAAAAAAGTATATAAATATTTAAAGGATTATGAAAATATATATACAAAAATGTGTTAAAATTGTCCCAAGTAACCCCAACTGACGGTACTTGTATTATTACTGTATTTACTGTATTTACCGTTTAGATTGTAATCTAACCATGAGTACTGTTGCGTTCTTCTGTAAGTAGTTTTCTACACAGTGTCCTATCTTTTTTTCGTATAACTATCCCTACACCCAAACTTCCTTCCTCTGATTCTATATGAATGACCCTAAAGTCTCCACTCCAAAAGTCCCTAGCCTCTTTCTACCGAACTTCGCTGCTCCCTACTATGTCTAATGTTAATCTATCCATTTCAATTTTCAAGTTCTAGCTTACCTACTTGCTTCATACTTCTGACATTACACGCTCCGACTCGCAAAATGTTCCCTGATTTCTTTTAAACTTCCGATCACATCCTGCGAAGTAGTCCCCTCCCAGAGATCCGAATGGGGGCCTTTCTAGCTTTGCAGGATAAAAGATCTAATAAATTGATTTATTGACTATTTGTTTTTATCCTAAGAATTTCATTTTTTGGGTGCACGAAAATTTTACGGTGCATCTGGGAATATTTGGGCGTATTCTATAAGCTCTCTGAAGTGCACTAAGTTTATATAAATGAGCCACATCTTGTAGTACCTATTTCAGTTACCACGTACTGAAAAATAAGCAAAAAACCTTCTCAATTTATCTTCAACAATTTCAAAAAAATTTGAAATTTTAAATTTTGAATCAAAACATTTATTGCGATTACTGTAAAGCTAAATTCAGATGAAATTTCCGGAGCAGCAGAGCGTCAATGGTACGTATCAACTGTCAAACATTATCCACAAAATGTTTAAATACTTTTAGAAGTCGATTTTCGTATACATAATTTTCGATCACAATAATTTAATATAGATAATCTTAGGTTAATAATTGACTGATTAACCTGGTCCAACTTTAGAAACAACTCAATCCTACAAAAGGTCTTTCACAATTAAGTAATCATTTTACAAAAGTTTTTTAGTGCATTCGTTTCGATAAGTATGTCACCCTTATTTGTACTTCTATTCCATACACAGATGTTACACACCATAAGTTTTATTAGTTACAGATTATATTACTTTTTACAATGCACCTTTGCACAAAACGTGACATTCAAATAAAACTTAATATTTGGAATATGCAGCTTGAAGGGGCAATAGCCAGATGTTTTGCACATTGCGATATTCGTGCTCAGAAAATAGAAAGAGGTAACTATAGATATTTTGATGGTAAAATATTAACTGGAATTTGCAGACATGATGTAAATATTTTGAATACTTTCAACACGTGCTTTAAACAGAGCGTGCATTATATTTACCTTACGTTGTCTAAATACACCAGAATGTTAACCTTTTCCATTATATTTTACGAAAACTGCATACGAATTAAGCACTGACTGAAATCACCCATCGCAAAAATAACATCTTTAATGGATTAGTATTATTTTTGTTTTGAGTTATAACTCCTATGGAAAGATTAAATATTAAATAATGATTTATGGTGTCGAATTTATGGTTCAGCTGCAGGAAATGCAGGTGAACAACAGATGTATTTCTTTTACCAATCGTTTGTTGTGTTTGTCTTATTCTGCGTAACTACCATAAAACATGGTAAATCAATAAAATTTTAGGTCTCCTTGTATTGCTGTATAAACGCAATAAATGTTTTTTCCACGCTTAATTATTTTATAAGTTTAACAAAAAGACAGGCTTGAATAATTATAATTTGGCAGCAGATAGTTAAAGAATTCGTGTTAACTTTTACCATGCGCTGTGTAAAATTACACTGCAAACGAGAATAGATATCGGAGAAGTGTAGAAAAGTCAATAAACTGATGTTACTAAACTGATTGTAAGTAACGTATGCATGTGAAGTTGGCACCTCATTTTTAGCACCGCAAATTTTATCAATAGTTCTATTTGCACCCCAATAGTTCTACGGTACCTGATAGGTTATATCAATAGTTCCGCCAAATTAGTTAAAAAAATGCAAATTGAAAATATGTGGTGCTAACTTCCTGTAGCACCTCAACTTTTCAAAAAAGGCTTTTCAAATATAAAATCTTATAGTTCCAAAAGAGTTCTACAGTTCCTGATACATTTTAGGAATAGTTGTAGCTTCTACCTATTTAAAAAAATTCCTTAAATTTACCGCCAGTACCGCACCGCACACAAGAGTAAAGTATCAGTTTGCCGGCAGATCCAGACAACTTTTTGGTGTTCTTCTATAGTTCTACAATAGTTCTAACGACTTATGTGGGTTTCGTTCAGAGTTTCGGTCTGTTACTATTTTTTACACATTTTTCAAACCTAGCGCCAGCATCGCACACAAGAGTGAGGTATCAGTTTGCTGGCAGTTCCAGTCAACTTTTTGGTGTTCCTCTATAGTTCTACAATAGTTCTAACGACTTATGTGGGTTTCGTCAATAGTTTCGGGCTGTGGCTATTATTTACACATTTTTGAAACTTAGCGCCAGCACCACACAAGAATAAAGTATCAGTTTGCCGGCAGTTCCAGCCAACTTTTTTGTGTTCTTCTATAGTTCTACAATAGTTCTAACGACATAATGTGGGTTTCGTCCAGAGTTTCGGTCTGTAACTATTTTTTACACATTTTTCAAACCTGGCGCCAGCATCGCACACAAGAGTGAGGTATCAGTTTGCTGGCAGTTCCAGTCAACTTTTTGGTGTTCCTCTATAGTTCTACAATAGTTCTAACGACTTATGTGGGTTTCGTCAATAGTTTCGGGCTGTGGCTATTATTTACACATTTTTGAAACTTAGCGCCAGCACCCCACACAAGAATAAAGTATCAGTTTGCCGGCAGTTCCAGCCAACTTTTTTGTGTTCTTCTATAGTTCTACAATAGTTCTAACGACATATGTGGGTTTCGTCCAGAGTTTCTGTTTATAGCTATTTTTTACACATTTTTGAAGCAGCGCCAGCACCGCACACAAGAGTAAATTATGAGTTAATGCTTCGTTTATAGGGTTTCAACTATTATTTTCACCTCATTAACTGATATTGTAATTTCACAAATCAATTTGGACAATACAATTTCCTCTGTAAAGCTTATCTAGTTTGTTTAAGCCATTTTCGGGTTAATTTATGTTTAAAATTTTTCTGCACTAATAAAGTAGTTATTACTAAAATTGAAAAAATCAAATATGTGATGATTATGATAAAGAACGGTAGAGAAACTCTAAAGAAGACCTTAATAATCAAAACCTTTGTGACGTGCTAATAAATATTCCAATACCTTTCTATAAACCCTCAACCCATTTATTTTTTCTTGTTTTAATGTAGGATCAAAGTATGTTTTTAGACAAGTGTCAAGACTGTTTTCTGCAAAGACAATGAACTGATATTTAGTTTTGTTTTGGTTTTACTACATTTCTTTTTAAGTGTAAGTTAAGTTAGGGTTTTGAAGTTCCAAAGCTGGCTGGAACTGCTGGCAAACTGATACTTTACTCTTGTGTGTGGTGCTGGCGCTAAGTTTCAAAAATGTGTAAAAATAGCTATAGACAGAAACTTTCGACGAAACCCACATAACTCAATAGAACTATTGTACAACTATGGAAAAACACCGAAAAGTTGACTGGAACTGCCGGCAAACTGATACTTTACTCTTGTGTGCGGTGCTGGCGCTAAGTTTCAAAAATGTGTAAAAAATAGTTATAGACAGAAACTCTGGACAAAATCCACATAAGTCGTTAGAACAATTGTAGAACTATAGAAGAACACCAAAAAGTTGGCTGGAACCGTCGGCAAACCGATACTTTACTATTGTGTTCGGTGCTGGCGCTAAGTTTTAAAAATGTGTAAAAAATAGTTATAGACAGAAACTCTGGTTGAAATCTACATATGTTGTTAGAACTATTGTAGAACTATAGAAAAACACCAAAAAGTTGGCTGGAACCGTCGGCAAACTGATACTTTATTCTTGTGTGCGGTGCGGTGCTGGCGGTAAATTTAAGAGATTTTTAAAAAATAGAAGTCAGAACTATTCCTTAAATGTATCAGGAACTCTAGAACTATTGGGGTGCAAATAGAACTATTGATAAAATTTGCGGTACTAAAGAATGAGGTGTCAATTTCACACGTGCAGTAACGTTGGACTACAAATAAGGTCGACACTAACGATAAATGTTAAATGTGTTAACAGTAAAGTAGAAAACCTGTGAAGAATCTAGATGTTTTTCAAAATGGAGGCCACTTTATGTCGTTTTGTTATCAAGATTTTCGTATTAAGAAAAAGAAGACAATTTTTGAACTAACAAAAACTATTATTAAACAATAATCCGTTCATTTACGTTAACTTGTATTTCTACCGATAAAATAGTTGCATGTTACATGATAACGGACTGTTTTAGCGGGGATCCAATTCCACCATTATTTTTAAATATTGTTAATCTCATTTAATTAATACAATCACACTTTCTTCTATCGTATGGATGCCTCATATCGGACAATAATTAAATCTTATAAAAACTCAAATCCAACGATGCTTTGCCATCTTATCTTCCATAATACGCCCATTATTTTAAAACTCTGGTCCCTATTATACGCGAATGAAGCACTATCTTGAAATTCAGTGGTGGTATAACTGAATAGGCAAAATAGCTGTACGTCATGGCTGTTAGAAGCATAAAAATAAGTAAACATCTACTGGTATGTTCATATTTCGAAATTTCTGAAACCATTCCAGACGTGTCCGGGTTTATATTTCTTTCGGGTGTCGGCAATAGACGTATTTGATAAAAGTACTTTGGCGACTTTGTTACCGGGCCATTTTTTTACAAACAGTTTCTTGCTCAATATTCAACTTAATGCTTTGCTGATATGTTAGAAATGCGTTTATTCTTCAGCATCATCAGTAACCCATTTCGCAGGTGTTGTAACTGTATCATCTTCTAAATTTCGTGGTAGTAGTTCTAAACCTAAAACAGTTTTTACCAGTTTGTTGGTCCTCAAATTTTACCGAATGTGGATTCATGGTAGGGTTATTTATTACATTGTTGTGATCGTAACCCGTGCGAGGTTTCTAGTCCTCCATCGGGCGCCTCCCCAGATGGCGAATAAGAAAAAGCCTCCCAGATATGGGTGGTACCGGGAAATTGAAATACCCGGGGGTGGACCAAAACTAGAACTGCGTCTGTTTTCATAATAAACGGTAATAAACATCGGCTGTCTCCATGTTTGGATCGGATGAACCACTACTCTGGGACAAATAATCTTACTTTTAACCATGGAATGGATACAACATGCAAACAACAAAAACAAAAACCCCAGAAAACACCAACTCTCAAGATCAAAACAAAAACAAATATGTTTCTTTGGAACGCTAAATATAAACTCACTGCTAAAAACAGGACAACTTAAACAACTAACCAAAATACTAAATGAATATAAGATCATAATCCCTCCAAGAAACGAAATTCACAGATGAAATTATAATGGAATCGGAAGGATTTAAGATCTTCAAGGGTAAAAGAGGCCTAAACCCAATGGGAAAACGCATACCACACCTAGGAAACGGCTTTATCGTGAACAGGAATATAATCAACTCTATAACAGACTTCTACTCACCAAATGAAAGACTAGCAATCACGACACTAAGATGTGCAAATAAGACCTATACCCTAA
This sequence comes from Platerodrilus igneus, assembly GCA_036346225.1. Lineage (NCBI taxonomy): Eukaryota > Metazoa > Arthropoda > Insecta > Coleoptera > Lycidae > Platerodrilus > Platerodrilus igneus. The sequence goes on from JARFIW010001106.1 coordinate 388,564, forward strand.
TAAACTGCCACGCTCCCATTAACGAAGACAACAAAAGAAACCCAGAAAAAGTTGAGAAATACTGGGAATCCTTAGAACATGAACTATCAAAGATCCCAGGAAAAATATTAAGATCTTGCAAGGTGACTTTAACGCACAGATCGAAAAAGAAAGAAAATTCAAAAAAACAGTAACAGAATACCCTGCCCACAAAAGAACCAACAAAAATGGAAAGAGACTGATAGAATTGTGGAAAGGTGGTAATGTTAAACTAATATCTACAAATTTTAGACACTTACCAAGAAAACAAATGGAAATCATCAAATCACAGCTTGAGGGATTTCCAGATCAATCACGTCGCTATTTCATTCAATAACCAGAAGGAAATTATGAATGTTAAAGTTCGGAAAAAGTGCAAACATTGAAACAGACCACTACCTAACAACACTAAAAATAAAATTTATCCCCCAAAAAAAGACAATTAACAATAATTTTAAAATACAGAGGATTAACACAGAAATATTAAATCTAAAAACATGGGAATTCCAGGAAAAACTAAACATTGATACAGAACAATTACAACAACTAGATAAAGACTTTAAAAAGAATAGCACAAGAACAATATTTAAAACCTTTAAACAGAACCTTCAAGGATACCAACCACCAAACCTATGTTTCAAAAACAAAGAAGGAAAAATAGCCCTAAATAACCAAGAAAACTGTAAAATAGTGGTAACATACTTCAGAAAACTATTAAACTGTAAAGAACCAAAAACAAAATTTCCAAAACGAAATCCAAATTATAAATTTGAAAACTCCAGACCACCAGACTTAACAGAAATTCAACAGGTTATTAAAGAACTAAAAATGAGAAAACTCCAGGAGAAGACTCGATAGTAGCAGAAATGTGGAAAAACGTAGATACCAAGACAGTCAAAAGCCTACATAAAATAATAGAAAGTATTTGTGAAACGGGGGAAATACCAGAAGATTGGAAACAGCTATGATCCACCCAATACACAAAAAAGGGGATAAAACAGATACAAATAATTATCACAAAATTTTGCTCCTATTAGTAACATACAAAATCCTATCCAAAGCACTACAAAATAGATTACAGTCCCAAACGGACCCACAAATAGGTGACTACCAGGGAGGATTCAGGAAAAAACGATCCTGTGCTGAACATATATTAAACCTGAAACTTATAATAAGGTACAGAATACTCACAACAAAGGACATACATGTAACATTTGTTGATTTTAAAAAGGCATACGATTCTGTAGATAGAGAAACACTATTCAATACGTTAGAAAAATTCGGAGCCGATGACAAAACAATCGCAATTATAAAAAATACTCTAACAAACACGAAATCAAAAGTAAAATTTATGGGAAATATTTCAGAACCCTTTGAGGTCAAAACAGGAGTAAGAAAGGGAGATGGGTTATCCCCACTACTCTTCAACTGTGTACTGGAGAAGGTAATGAAAGAGTGGAGAAAATGAATAGAAAAAGAAGGAATTTCTAAAATAAATATAGGAAGAAAGAACGATAATCTGGAAATTGACTGTCTGGCTTTTGCAGACGATCTGGCAATACTGGCGGAAAATGTAGAAGATGCAAAAAAAAAATTGATATACTAAAAGAGACAGCAGAAAAGGCTGGACTACAAATATCATATAAAAAGACAGAATACATGACTAATAGAAAAGATATACCAAAACAGATCACAACAACATATGGGAAAATTAAGAGAGTAAACAAGTTTAAATACCTAGGAGAAGTAATTCAACCAAACGCCCTTAACAAAACGCCATCCTAACAAAAGCAAAAAAATTGAACTAGCATTCCACTTGACAAAAAATATATACAGTAAGAAGTCCATATCCATCAATGCAAACATAAGGCACTATAATACAGTGGTCAAACTAGAGGGTCTCTATGCCTCAGAATGCCTTATACCGAACACAATCAGACAGCTAGACGCAGTAGAAAGAAAGAAAGAAAAATTTTACGGAAAATCCTGGGACCAAAATGTGAAGACGGAAAATAGAAACTGAGAAGCAATAAGAAGATTTATTCAAAAACAGAGAAAATAACAGACACAATGAGAAAGAGAAAAATGATATTTTACGGTCACATTAAAATGAAAGATTAACAAAGAAACCCTAAGACACAGATGACATGGATCAAGGAAATCAGAAAATATATGGAAGAAATAAAAATAGATAGAAAAGAGGTAGAATAAAGAGAAAAACTCAGAGTAAAAGTAAGGGAGTTCAAAGGTTTCCAAGAAAAGAAAAAAAAAGAAGATTGGAGCAAAATGGACAAAAGAAAGAAAGAAACAACACGGAGAAAAAAATGAAAGAATACTGGAATAGAAGAAAGAAGTTCATAGTTGACAGAAATCGAAAGAAGAAAAAGTTGTGGTCGTCAGATATATTAAAAGACGAATTTTTACAAGATCTTCTTATGGTTTTTTGTTATATAAAACTGTTTGTTACATTACATCATAGTCATTAGACACAGGAAACGATTTGATAAGCACTCAGATTTTTTGTAGAGACTTTTTGTTAAATCATTGATTTGAATTTTCGTTTTAACTAGTCCTTCTTTTAACGAAATTGCGTCACTTGTAGATGTTTGAAGGGTTGAACGACCTGATCGATAAAATATTATATAAATTAGTTTTGCGTTATAAAAAGCATTATGCAGTAAAGCCTTTGAAGATATATACACACGGATTAAGTTTACTGATTAATAAAGCTATTCTTGCAAAGGCATCTACTTGTATTTAAAACAAAGTAATTGAAACTTCATGTTAACTTTTCTTACTAATATCATTTTTCCACAAAGCGTCTATTGGTTTGATTGGGTACGTAAGTCTGCACATTCAGAAGAATCCATGCCTTCGTCTGAGATTGTAAAACCATACGCCTGGCTATCATACCTGGTCTTCATCCAGTCGCTCACAATCTGAAAATTCTTTTCTACGTCTCCATGGATGTTATGCATTTTCCGCATAACAATAGCCTACAACATTTTTTTCAGTATTGATCATCGGCATTATAATGGAATTAATGTTTGCGGCCACGTCCCCAATGCTCCACCCGAAGGTACTACATTGGGTTTAAACGCAAAAGTAGACGTGCTCCAAATTTAATCTAACTTCAGGTTAATCAATACTAAATAAAAATCTAACAAACTGAAACTAACAATAGGGTTTAAAGAATGGTATCCCTAGCGTTGATTCTGGAGTTAGCCCGATCCACAAGACACACGCAAAAATGAATGGGGAGAGATCCGTAATACCGAATAGCAGCTGCCAGCTCTGCTTACCGGTGCGACCTGAAGGGTCTTCTTAAAACTGTACAAATCTAGCTAGTTAATATTAAAAATGGAATCATATTATCTAAGCATTCGCCAAATGTTTAATACTGACTCCAGCTATCTTGCCTGTTCTATATATTTACAAATTCGCCCTCCCTGGTCTAAGTATTTATTCAAATTTCATTTTAAATTTATCCCTAGCGTTTCCTATCATTCCCTAACTAACATATTATAAGTACAATCTTCCTTCCTATATATACTGCCACCAAAAATTGGCGGGAAAACGTCTAGCAAATAAAATCAAACCACAGAACAAAAATACAGACAAAAAAATAAATATAAATATAAAATAAGTATAAATATAATGTAAGTATATAAATAAACATAAAATAAATATATAAATAAATTAATAAATATCTAAATAAGCAAAAGCATGCAACAGTGCATAAATTAGGAAAAGCATCGCCCAAATTATAAGTTGCACTCGCATAAGCATTAACATGGCTAGCGCCATTACGCACAAAAACATGCTCGGTAAATTATTTCAAAATCTCCTTATTAATACAAGTCAATGCTTATGCGAGTACAGCCGCCACAATTTTAATCCTACCCCGTATATAAATTTTTCCATCCGAAGATCTGGTCGTCTTTTTACGTCTATTGGTAGCTTACTGCTAAGGGGAGATGATGCACTGTTAAAGTTCTGGTGGGTATGCACTAAACGTTCTAGGGGAATCACAATCACTATCACTTTTAAGTCCTGGGGGGATGCGCGGTTTCACTCTATTTTATTTCCTTTATTTTTTTGCTGATTTAAGTTAATTAGGGTGTACTGATTTATTTTGTTGTTATTTATTTGTGTTAGTTTATTCCCGATTCCGATTTTTCCGCGCGTATAAGGTGGGGCAGTGATTGTTTTAGTGGAATGGGGGTTTGTCGTGCATATTAGATTATAGTTATTGATTTTTGCTTTTGTTTTTGTTTTTTTTTTAATACAGGTTTTCGTTATATCATGCTCATGTCCATTTCTCATGTCAAGTCAAAATAAAAAATTTTCAATCCTTCCCTTACCCTCGCCGATTTACGCGCGGTTTTCACCGTCTAATCTCGCGACCCTTCGCAAAAATTCTTTGAAGACTGTCCAGAACGCCTTCTGGTTAGCCCCTTGATCGACTTCCTCTAGGCTCTTTGGCCATGTTAGTCCTCCGATAGCTAATTTCATATCGACTAACCCTCTATTTGCCACCTCAAGTGAGCAATCGAAGAGCACGTGCTCTGCGCTTTCTGTGGCCTCACCGCATTCGCAGCGGTCGTTCTCGGTTAAATCGAACCTTTGTAAATACGCTTTGAGGGCGCTGTGCCCTGTTATTAGTTGCACCATTTTATGATCGAGTTTCACTACGATCTTACCTCTAGCTCCTATGTTCGGTATGAATTCGTTGGTCAATCTGCCCGTGGCCGGAATTACCTTGCGCGCAGCTTTCTTTTAATTATAGACCTCGGTATCAACGAATGTGATATCCGAAAGTCACCCGTCGCGGCCTCTTTAGCTGATTCATCAGCCCTATCGTTTCCTACGTTACCATCGTGCGACCTAACCCAACAGAACTTTAAACGTCGAAACTCGAGCGCCGTATGAGCTATCCTCCAGACGTCCGCCTGCAGGTCTGTCGAGGTGTTCATGTTTGTTAAAGCTGTCAGCGTTGATTTACTGTCGCTGATTATATATTATTCATCTCTGCCCACGTGGTTTATTACGTAATCTATAGCCTCTCGTATGGCTACCAATTCGCATTGAAAGATAGTGCTTCAGTTCGCGAGTTTGATTTGAAACCGAAACACCTCCCGTTCCTGCTTAAACACGACAAACGCCGCACCTGTTTGTCCGTCATCCATACGTGAACCGTCCGTGTAAATTCTGATATCCGTCGCGTCCCCATTACCTACGACAAACTCGATTCCTCTAATATCGGCCGGGTGCCCCAACTCTGATACAACGATCTCTCTCTACCTCCCTATTACCAAGATTAATATCTTCGATAATTTCGCGCCCTTTCCCTATATTTATTAATCTCCTACTTCTAATCTCCCTAACGACATATTCGGTAGGGAGAGTCCTACTGATCGCCAGAACCGCCTCCGTGGAGGTGATCCTGTACGCCCTGGCCGCTTTCACCGCAGTTATGCGTTGTACACAGGTCAATTGACGCATATTCCTGAAACCTTCCGCCCATTCAGAAGCTGCGTACAGCATTGTCGGCTCAATTGCTCCGGCATAAATCGTACTCAGCGATTCGCCCCTAAAACCCCAATTTATTTTCGCCGCCGCCATCATTTTGTTTGATATTTCGCTGCCTTTGCTTTTAACGTACTGCACGTGAGCTTTCCAATTTAACTTATCGTCAATCTTTACCCCGAGGTTTGTAATTGCTTCCTTAAACGTTATTTTCTTCCCTCCTAGCTCTAGCCTAGGGAGTCGCTGTCCCGGTTTCTTTCCGAAATAAAGCGCCTCTGACTTCGCCGTGTTAAATTTTAATTTTACCGCCTGCGACCATTCGTGTAATTTATTAAGCGCCTTGTTCGGTTTTGTGCGCATATCCATTAACAATCGCGTTCTGACAATTAAAAGCGTATCATCCGCAAACCCAACGATTGAGCATCCTGTGGGCAACTTTACACTAAAGATGCTCTCATACAACAACTTCCAAAATGTGGGACCAAAGCATCCCCTTTCCACCTCGCGCGACAAAACTTCACCCGGAGTTTCAACCTGTGCCAATCGCCCCGAGAAATAACTCTTGACCAAAGACATCAAGTTTCGCGGACAACCCCTATTTTCCAACTCGCAAACAATCAATGGCCAACATGCAGCATTAAATGCTCCTGAAATGTCCAAAGCAACAACAACACAGTACTCTTTAGCATCTCTCGCCTGCTTAGTTTCTCCGACAGCGAACTCTAATGCGTCAATAGTCGACTTTCCCTCCATAATACCGAACTGTCGGTTATTAAAACCGCCGCTGTCACGCACTAAGTGCTCAACTCGGGTAGTCATAACGCGATCCAAAACTTTCCCCAGCACCGGTAGCAAGCTAATTGGACGATAGCTGCCCGGGTCTGACGAATCCGCCTTTTTAGGTTTAGGTATGAATTTCACGTTCTGAACTTTCCAGCAACGCGGAAAAACGCCCCTTTCTAGACAAAGATTAAACAACCCGGCAAAGACACACGGGGCTATCAGGCACGCCTTCAGAGCTGCGACTGAAGTGATTCCGTCATGCCCCGGTGCCTTCTTAGGGCTCATACTCCTAAGAGCCCTAAGGATCTCGTGAACTAGGATTGCCTTATTGATACCTGTTCCTTGCGCCTCTGTAGCTTGCCGACGTACTAAATTGTGCAACCCCTCATCCTCCTCGGGATTATCCGAAGGGAAGAATTTATCTAATAAATATTCCGCAGTGGTTTTAAAACCTTCCGTATATTCGCCATTTCTCTTTCTTATGTTACCGAGCGCGATTTTCTGTTGTTTACCCCTTATTACGCGGTATGCGGTTCCCCAAAGTTATTACTGTGAGTTTCGCGTGCAGAATTTTTTGAATTTAATTGTTCGCGTTCCTTCTATTAATATCTTATATTCGCGGTAACTTTGATTGTATTCTATTCTCCGTTGTTCTCTTACATCTCCCGAGGCGCGCTGATAGCGACGCCTTAGCTTGCGCGTTTCTGCCCGCTTGGTGGTTAGTTCCCGTGTCCACCAGGGTACGCTATCTTTAAATGTTTTCTTTCGCGGCATGGAGTACGACTACGCGTCTACCACTGCGAAGTTTAAATTTTCCGCGAGTGTTTCTATTTGGTCTGCCTCTCGGCAGTTAAATAGCTCGTTTTCGAGCGCAGGGATACTTTCGCCAAATTTTTATTTAAACCGCTCCCAATTTGCTTTTTTATTACAAAACCGTGAAAATATAGTTGCTGCTCGTTTGCACTTGTTTTGGTTTCAACGTCCCACTTTATTAATTTATGGTCAAAGAGCGTTTCCTCGTCCAACCTTAATTTCCAATCACAAATGATATCTAACATGTCGTGCGAGGCGGCAGTAATATCAATAATACTGCTGCCTCTATGCCCCTCAAACGTAGGTGAATCATTAGTATTTACCACACTAAGATCCCATTCCGTTAAAAGATCAGCAACCTGCGAACCCCTATCATCTTCTATAGGGCTACCCCATAACAGCGACTCAGCATTAAAGTCTCCCCCAATTATTAGTTTTTTATTCCTTCCGATTTGGCGAAAAATGCCTTCGATGTGATTTATTAAGTCCTCGGCTTGAGGATTTTCCCGCCGGGAGTCGACTGGTGGAAGGTACGCGCTTATCACGTAGAACGTGTTTGTCCATGTTTTTATTTCCGCGGTGGTTATAAACTCGTTGGACAAATTGTTTAATATTATCCTAGCGCACGTCCCATTATTTATTATTATTCCGTTACGCGGTCGTTCGCTATTTGCGTTTAAGATGGTAACCCTTCTCCCAAAACCTGTTATTTTGTGGCTATACAGGTGCGGTTCCTGTATAAGCCCGATGTCGATATTATTTTCGTTGAATAACTTAACGAAGTTATTTGTTGCCCCTTGGCCTTTCCTGAGATTTAGTTGCGGGAATTTAATTTTCTTGCTTCTTTTAAATCTTTCTTTTTCTTCACGGTTCATAATCGATGTTTCGTGTGATTGCGTTCTTCAGTCCCAGCATAGTGTGGCATCTACTCGACTTGGCGTCGTGGAGCGTATCGACCTATTGATCATCGGCAGCCGGATGTCAGAGACCGAGCTGACCGACCCCGGATTCGGCACCCTGAAACCGGGAGTTGTTGCTGTACCTTCTCTAAATGTTTGTAAGTGTATTTGTGTGTGCGTGCGAATGATGTGCGTGGTGTGTGAGCGCGTGCGTATGTATGTGTACGTGTGGTGTGTGTTTGTCTGTGTATATGTGTGGGGATTTTTTAGTTTTATTGTATTTTCGCATACTTCTTACTGAGCTGTCCGCAGTCATAGTGCACGCCCCCGGCTGTTGTCACCCAGAAACCGGAAATTGTTTGTGTACCGTCCTTTAGTGCGCGCGCGTGTGTATATGTGTGTGTTACGTTTTGTTTTATTTAAGCTAGTTGTTTTATTTTGCACATCCATTTTTCTAGCTAGGTTGTTGACAGCTTTATGTTTCGAATACAGCCCGTTTTCCTGTTTTATGTTAATTCTATCTTAGTGTATAATATCCTATTCTACTGCAATATCAAAACTAATTTATAACTATTCTAAATCTATGGCTAGTATTAATTTAGAGACGATTTGGTGTACTTCGGCTCATGCGTTGTGTTGTTACGGTTCGGTTTCGCGGTCATCAGTAACCGAGTGCTCTTGAAATATCCAGGGAATGTTTGTGAACGTGGTGTGTTCATCTCAGTGTGGTCCTCGTTATATTGCTTATCTTTGGAGGTAACGTTTGTGCACAGTCTTTGTCATTTTGTCGGCAAGTGTATTCAAGTGTATAAATGTGTGTTCGTTAAATAGTAAATAGTAAATAGTAATTGCCTTCACAGTCGAAGAACATGTGCTCTGGTGATCCAAGTTCTCCACACCCACACAAGTAATCATTTGTCAAGTGCATCCGATATTTTTATGTCGGATATGGCCCGTAGTCTGTCAGAAAATGAATCAAACCTTGGCTTGGTTGTATGTGTTAAGTAATGTTAGGTTAGGTTAGGTTAGTGTGCCCCTTTGCGTTCTATTAACTGTTTGCCTTGGTTTTAGTAATGTCAATCGATGTCCATATAGACTCGCATCGTACCACACCATAGTTGTTAGCACACTGCCAAGGTACAGGCGCACGTTGTGTAGTGGTACTTTATATGCGTTGCGCTAAGCTGGCAATGGTTTGCATTGCCTGTGTCGTTGTTACATGTTGTAGTGATTGTAATTGAGCCTTTCGTCCAGCGTTAGTCCCTAATATTTGCATGTTCGTGTTCGTGTAATTAGTTTGTTATCTACTAAAAGGCGTGGGTTGCGTTTAACCGTTCTCTTGATTACTGTGTATGTTATTATTAGCAGTCCAGTTGTGTAGTTGGAGTAATGCGCTTGTCGTTTTGTCTTCGAAAGTAAGCGAAGTAGGCGAACAAAAGGTGAAGGCCACTGTAGGTTTTTGAAGGTATTTATAATTGATTTCATATCGATCATCATTGTGCGCCGTTTTGTAATGAAAACCAATCGAAGGGTGTGGATTGTCAAAATCCATGGACAGAGCACTTCGGGCTGTACAGAAAACTGGCAAAAACTGCAACGTACCCATTATGGCATTCAAACGACGCTTAAAAGATGTTTCTATTGAGAAATCCTGAGGCCGATTCGACTCTACATTTGATTTTCCAATGTTCCACCTGAAGGTATTACATTGGCCAGGATGAGAGTTCTTTTTACCTGGAAATTTTAAATGGCATTCCGAACTCTTGCTGTTCCAAGCAAGGTAAGGATCTTTTTAACGTGCGCAACAACATTCACATCCGGAACCTCCATTTTACCTCCCATCCGAACGAGGCAGTATTTTTGTGAAAAATGCTCACCCATCAGTTTTTAAGTAGACTGTGTTGGGATTTGAAACCGGGACCTTGGTTTTAGTAGCCACATGCATACCAACTGAGCCACGGACCCATCCGACCGACTCGACTGCGTTGTTATTAAACATCAAGAAAATTAATTAGTCAAATACGTCTTTGACATAGAAATACGAATATATGGGCTAATTGCTCCTGACGTTCGTTGTATTGCTTTTCAGTTAGCTGAAAAAAACATATAAAACATGCATTTTCAAAAATAGACCTGCAGCTGGTGAAGACCGGTTTGTTTAATTTAGAAAAAGGTATACAAATTAAGTTAAGCCTTAGAATATCAGAATCTACGTCAGCAGCAAGGGTTAGGGGATTTAATAAACCAACTGTAACAAAATTTTACAGTCTGTTAGAGCCAGAAATAGTGGATGAAAGGATACCAGCTCATCGTATTTTCAATATGGATGAAACATCTTCAAACACTGTTTGAGTGCACAATTCATGAGTTCTTGCCAAAAAAGGTCGTAAACAAGTAGCTCCTATAACATCGGCCGATCGAGGAACATAAACCACTGCTGTTATTTGCACTTCAGCAGGAGATAATTTCCTTGCGTTCTTAATTATTTTCTAAAGGAAAAGAATAAAGAAAGAATTAAAAGATTTCCCCAGGGTCAATATTTGCTTGCAATGAAACGGGAATGAACATTAAGGTATACGCACGATGATTTTATCATTTTTTGGCCCATACAAAGTCTTAGGTAGAAGACTTAGTGGTTTTAATACTCGATAGCCACAGTTGCCGTACTAAAAATAATGTCGTTAACAAAGGAAGGAAAAATGTTGTTACTATAATTTGCCTTCCGCCTCATATACCCATAAACAACCGGTCACTAGATGTGGGAATCGTGTTTCCTTTTAGTCGTTATTTGAACATAGCTTTAGAAAAGTGGATGAACAATCATCCTGTGCGCACTCCTTTCAGAGATGAATCATGTGTATCGACCCCAATTGACGCGGTGTCCCAAATTGACCCGGCAACCCAAATTGACCCGGCGACCAAAATTGATCCGGTAACCTAAATTGACCCGGTGATCGAAATTGATCCAGTGATCCAAATTAATAAAGTGACAGATTGGCTTTCTCTAGGTAAAGCCATAGTTTAGTGAACTTTCAGGTCAGTTTATTAAGTACGTTCACAAAATTATACATAAAGTTATTGGTTCAGTTAGTTACTTTGTATACGCACTTTAGATTTTAAACAGCAGACCGAAGAAGAATTGCGAAATTATATAAGCAACGAAGAACGCACTTTTAAAGTTTAATTGGTCCCTTTAATGGCGATAAGGATAATGATGAAGCACGATTTGATCAATTAAAATGGTGGGGTGCTAATAAAAAGAAGTACCCACCTCTAAGCATCATTTCCATAAAATCCTAGTAATTCCAGCTTCATCTGCTGAGTCAGAGAGACATTTTTCTGGTGCTGGAAAAATAATACGCAAAGATAGGGCACACTCAAGGTTGATGCCGTAGAAAGTCAACTTACTGTTTCAGAATCTTTAAAAAACTGAATTTTAAAAATATAGCCTAGTCATCATAAATTCATAAGTGATGTAACCTTCTTTTATTACATAGGTTTATAAGATAATTTATATTTATATATTATATTTCTTTCTTATTTTTAGTGCTTTTGTTTACAGTTTATGTGATTAATTAAATTAAATAAAGTATTTTGTTAATGACAATATTTGATAAGCGTAGACGTAAATTATTTTGAGTCCATGGGTCAATTTGTCACCGGGTAAATTTGGGTCACCCGGTCAATTTGGGTCACCGGGTCAATTTGGGTCAGTGGATCAATGGGTCATGAGTCACATACCTGTTTGGGTCACTGGATCATGGGTCACTCTTTTGGTGACCCATTTCAACTCCGCACTCTTTAGGTTTCCCAAATGAATATACTTTTCTACGAAGCTCATTTAAAAAGTTGCACACCTGAAAATTCTATAAACGGATTTAAGAATACAAGAATCTTTCCATTTGAGGATAGTTTGTTTAGAAAAATTAATTTTGTTACAGCCGAAGTAACTAACGAAAACAAACCTAAAATAGAAAAAGCAAATAAATTTAAAAGAACCATTTATCAATAATACAAAATCAACGAAGACGTAGATAATTCATCTATTCACAATCACCAGTTGGAGCTCTTCTTCAGAGATCAACTGAGTGATGTCAAGCAAGTTCAGATGCAAACCCCAAAAACACATTTTTCTTTACAAGTCCTTCTCAATTTAGACCGACTCCGAAAATATTAGCCCCCATTGCCGTCAGGAAAGCAACAAAACAAAAAATTGAAAAAATTTATATTAACTAACAGTCCATATAAAAATAAGTTAGAAATAGAATTAAGAAAAATGAAGACAATGAGAAGAAAAAACAGGTTGACTGGAGAAAAAGAAGGAACTTCCAAGAAAAAACTTATCACAGGTAGATGGAGCAAAAGAACATTCAAAAAAGATAAATTAAAAAACAAAAGATGACATGCGATGCAGATGATAGTTCAGACGTGGGTGATGTAGAATGTATAATTATTTATGGTGAGTCGTTTTCAGGTTCAACATATAAGGAAAGATGGATTTTTGTATTGCTTGCGGGTTATGGGTTCATGACGCCATACGCTGGTGTTGACGAGATTGTGGATAGGGCTGGGTCGGCGTATCGATATATCGATACGTATCGATACGACCTCCGTATCGACCCCCCCGATACAGCAAAAAATAAATATCGATATATCGATACTCGATATGTATCGATACGTATCGATATGTATCGATACGCATCGATACGTATCGATACGCATCGATACGTATCGATACGCATCGATACGTATCGATACGTATCGATACGTATCGATACGTATCGATACGTATCGATATTCGATATAGAATATGTATCAATATTCGATACGCATAATCCGTATTGCACACCCCTATATACATACTTATGTCACAAATATTAAACTTTAATTATTTTGATAACAAACAATCTTAAGTGAGAGATCGAATTGTCAGTAAATACATTATTTTAAAACGATCTTATGATTTTATTCCCAAAAAAAAGTAGAAAAATTTAAAGATGCGTATCGATTCGTACCGATAGATATCGCTACGTCTCGAAATGTATACTTAATCTACACATCTAAACGTTCCGATACGAATCGCTATATATATATATATATATATATATATATATATATATATATATACGTACCGTTACGTATCTATATGCATCGATACGTATCGATACGCACCGAAACGCATCGATACGTATCGATACGCATCGATACGAATCGATATGCAACAATACGCACCGATACGCATCGATACATATCGATACATATCGATACGCATCGATACGTATCGATACGCATCGATACGTATCGATACGCATCGATACGTATCGATACGTATCGATACGTATCGATACGTATGGATATATATCGATATTCGATATATCGATACATATCGATATAGAATATGTATCGATATTCGATACGCAAAATCCCGTATCGCCCACCCCTAATTGTGGACACATTTGTTTGTGACCCGTATTTATAAAATTTTAACAGGACAAAATAATATTTGGGATTATTTTACTCCGAGACTCGGGTAAAACAGTCACTTTGTATTGCTGTTTTTTAAATAGTACATCGCGTTTATTTAAGATAATAATATAGTGCCAGTTGAAAAAATAATTTTTTTATAATTATAATTATAAAAAAACCCAATCTGCTAACAACTAACGGAAGAAAAATATATGAAGGATTATTTTGCCCCGTCACTCCTACGTTACTCTTCTTTTAATTTTACGTTTAGTTACGTTATTTCATAAATATCGTCGTTATATCCATGCTCTATGTTTATGGGTACCGCGCTAAATGCATAAACTTCTGTTTTAGGTTGAAATTCAAATTCTTATTGACTTGTATTATAGTGAAGACAAGAATGGGTTGTTCTAGGATACATAGAAGTAACAACAATGTAGCTCAACCCAAAATAACAAAAAATGAACATAAAGAAGCAAAAGTTACCCCGGTGCCTTACTGTGCGTTGGAAGTTAATCTACCAACTTTAGTTGCATTCCAAACATTCCACGTTCCAATTTATACGAGTGGTAGGAATTTTGCTTGTTTTTCTGTGTCGAACCGATGATGTGCAATTTCCTCAGTTACGTACTTAATCCAAATATTAAATGTTTCTCCGGCAACAATAAAATTTTTATACATAGCAACGTAATGTAACTGCACGAACTCTGACCATAAAAAATAATTATCAGAAAAATTTTAGCGCAATCGTCCGACATAAAACATCTACCGTAGCACACATCTTTTAGCATAAAATAATTTGTAGCAAGGTGTTACTTTATTAAAGAATATACTTCCACCATTTTTATTAAACAACAGGTGTTATAAAAGCACCTCCTACCTGCTTCTCATAGGTATATTTTACTTTAATACATGATTGGCGAGAAACAGGTAAATAAAGGTAAAAGTATAATGGCGGACGTTATTTTCTACTATCTGAAAGCTATTACCCCACACAGAAATTTTGAAACGTCTGTACATATTTGCACTAATTTCATACTAGTTGAAGCACTCGAGGTGTATCAAATTTCTTAAAATGGTTGAAAGGTTGACAGCCAGGTAGGTGGTATGTTTCTCATTCGTAACCATCTACTTCAGTGACAGCTGGGTTGTAAAGCTTTAAAACTTGATGGGCAGACAGGTTGGAACGGTTTACAAAAGGCGCAAGGGCATCCAGAGGTGGACAGAAAATAGATACTCAAGGTGATTGATGTGCTCAACAAAAGCCGAAACACAATGCCATTCCATAAAGGTCCGTCCGAATTCCTACTTTATAAAACCTCTCGCATGATAAATATTATTTTAGAAACTTTTAGAACTAACTTATGTTATATAAAGATGCACAAACACGACCCAAAGAATGGACGGTCCGAGATAATGTTATTGTGATGTCCGTTCCTTTCAACTTCGTTCTTATGTACAAGTGTTTTCAAAGAAAATAATTCAATTCATATCGATGTTTATGACAAGGGTATTCAAATTTTCAGGGTTTACCTTTCAAACTTTGGCGAAACTTGGCTATGTATCTGAGTATGTATTTATACGCCCTATCATGAACAAACATTCGGTCAATATGCAAATACGACGCTTTCATAATGTCTGTATATCAACCACCTGCATCGGTCAGTTACGTCAACGATGAGTTATAAACGCGTTAGTACTTGCATACTGCAGCAAACTGAAACCATAGCCGCAATAAAAATCACTACTTTTATTCAGCACAAAATGACGGTGTTCTGTTGTGTTAGTTCATCTTAATTATCCCGTTAATTATCTATGCCGCTACAAAATTTGAAACTAGCACACAAGATGTTTCCTCCAGAGATCCTGCATAACTTATCATAACAGAAATACATTACACCGTTAGGAATTGCTGTAACATGGACACCGGATCTTACAGGTCAAAGAATAAACTACGCTTGGGTTAGTTGAGAAACAAGAGTTATTGTCCAGTAACTTATAAAGTTGTTCTCTAGGAATATTTTATAAAACTTGCTCTAGCGGAAAGCTTTAAACTTTATAAATGCGTGAGTTACTTCCGAAACACACAAGAGGCAAAATTTCTTTTTAGAGGATTGAGTAAATAATTACACTGAACAACAAATTGTTATTTTTTTACTTCCTAATGTGCGATGGGTGTTTCTTATAGGATTTTTCCAACTGACTACTTTAACAAAAAATTTTCATCACCACTCAGTCAAAAGTCCATCATATTTTTATAGTGGAGCGTTTTATTAGGTATTGTTTACATTTGTTATAATACACCATGTCACTACACTACCGAATCTCAAAATCATTTTTGAATGTGATTTTCGCTTGTAAGGTACTTCTGGAACATCCCTGATTAGGTTTCAACAAAATCTGCAAGCATTGTGAAACTGACTTTCTCTTGGTATCGGTTTTCACAATACATAATTGTTTTGGTGCAACCTTTTACCATGTTAGTCACTCACAGACCCTAGATTTGCGGGGGAAAAGTTTAAATGCTCACCTAGTTGCGTTTTTTAGAAGTTTATTAGACGACCAATCTTTCAGAATGGCAATTGGTTTAAGACTCGGAGCCACTTTATGCATTCCTCATTCATGCGCATGCGATTCAACTGTAGATGAATTTGTGCGTCTAATCAGGCGCGCTTTAGTATCTGCAGATACTCCGGCTGTCTTGGAACCATGCAATATTTTAAGAGACGATGGTAAACGTCCAGGAGGCATTTCCTTAATTCCTTGGAAATTTGGAAAACCTGTCATCTGAGATTTCACTTGTAACGACACATTAGCCGACCTTCACATAATCGCATGTTCCAGGTAGGTTGGTGCGGCAGCATCCAAAGACGAATTAGGAAAAATTTAAAAAATCTCCAGTTGTGAAAAGTTCGCGAAATGGAGCACAGATGGCAGCATCAGTTTGAATAAAATATATGCAATTGATGGATCCAACTATCTAGTGCGCAGGTGTTAAATTTGATATTATTCTGTTAAGTAGTATTAATTTGGTGCTATATGAAGTATAGTTAGTTTTGTGAGTTTTTCAAAAAGGATAAAACTGAAACGCGCGTATTTATCAAATATTTTGTAAAAAAGGGTTGGAAAGCAACAGAAAAACATAAAGATATGCACGATACATTAGGAGACTCCGCTCCATCAGTTTCAACTGTGCACAAGTGGGTGACGGAATTTAAACATGGTCGTAAGAGCCTAGAAGATGACCCGCGCAGCGGATGACAAAACTGCCACCACGCCTGATATCGTCCAAAAAGTTAATGATATGGTTACACAGGATCGTCAATTAAAGGTCTCCGAAATTGCTAAGGATGCAGGTACTCAGATGAAAGAGCATTTCATATCTTAACTGCGGAATTAGGTATGAGAAAGCTTTCGGCAAGATGGGTGCCGCGCATATTGACAATTGATCAAAATCTTCAGAGGAAGAGAATTTGCCAACAGAATTTAAACCGTCTTAACTCCAATAAAACCGATTTCGTCCGACGATTTGTTGCGACAGATGAAACCTGAGTTCACTATTATACCCCTGAAACCAAGCAACAATCTAAACAATGGAGACATAGGAGTTCTCCACCACCAAAGAAAGCAATGTAAATGAAGTCGGCTAGAAAAGTTATGGCATCAATTTTTTGGGATGCTAAATATATCTTACTAATTGACTATCTTCACAAGGACCAAACAATAAACGGTGAATATTACGCTAAACTTCTAGGCCAACTGGATAAAAATATTCGTGAAAAAAGACCTGCATTGCGTAAGAAAAAGATCATTTTCCATCAGGATAATGCACGTCCACACACAAGTGCAGTAGCAATAAAAAAAATTCAGTGATCTGAAGTACGATCTGTTGCAACATCCACCTTATTCGCATGATTTGGCTCCTTCTGACTTCCACCTATTTTCACGACTAAAAGTTTTCCTTGAGGAAAACGATTTTCCACGGACGAAGAAGTAAAAGCAGCTGTCGATGACTATTTTGGAGGCCTTAAAGAATCGCACTTTCGTGATGGCATAATGGGTTTGGAACATCGCTGGATGAAGTGTATTCAACTTGCCGGAGAGTATGTTGAAAAATAAACTATATTTTTAAAACAAATTTTTCCATTTTCCCCTTCGTTTCGCGAACTTTTCAAACCTCCCTCGTATATCTCTTTTATCCAGTAGCTATTGAAGCTTTTGGAGTTCTTGGCTCTCATGCATTAAAATTTATTAAAGAAATTGCTAGGCGAATCACTAACTGTATATTTGATTCAAGAGCTACCTCATTTTTATTACAGAAGATTAGTTTAGCAATACAACGCGGAAATACTGCCTCAGTTCTGGGTACCCCTCTATGGTCTAAATCCTTGGACGAACTTTTTTTTATTCCTTTCGGAACCCGTCCATATTTTCCAAGTTTTGGTAACAAACAATAACCTCACTAAAGAATATTTTAAGGTATCACAAAATAAAAACTTGGACAATAATTCTAATTCAGCTACAAAGGAAAAGAGGACTTCTCCAGGATTACCAAGAAAACAAATTCAACAGACATCTAATAA
Source organism: Platerodrilus igneus (assembly GCA_036346225.1). NCBI lineage: Eukaryota > Metazoa > Arthropoda > Insecta > Coleoptera > Lycidae > Platerodrilus > Platerodrilus igneus. Next base: position 406,655 of record JARFIW010001106.1, read on the forward strand.
AGACACACTCTCTAGTCACACTGACAAACACAAACAATGTAATCTCGACAGGCTAAAATTCGGCAATAAAACGATATTAAACATGCTAAAACCGATGAATAACTGTAAAAAGTATGCGCAGTAGACAAACTAACCCCAGCAAAAAGTTAATTAATTTCTTCAAAATCTATGTTTTACAAATTGCTAATAAACGTAAATACGATAAAAACAAGTGGTGTGGCAAACAAAATAAAAACAATAAATGAATGTATTCCTACGATTGCTACCACAAGAGATGACAATATTCCTGAAAGTACAAAGATTGCTAAATTTCCAAAGACATGCGGTTTAGCAAATTTATGTAAGACTGGTTTTTTCAATTCTTTTTTACAATATCCCGGACAAACACCGTACCTATTACAATTGCTAATTGAAACTGCAGAGTCTGGACAATATTTTCAACTATCTAATAAAAGGTTAAATCCAGATGATCAAAATTCATTGATGATAGATCCACTTATTGGAACTTTAAAAGTACGGCCACCTTTAACACGAATTTTAGTACAAACTCAAGAACTACAAATGCATTTAAACCTCGCATTTTTGTTTGAAATAAAGCTAAAGACCCGTTTACTCTTTACAACAACATTTTTATGTCATTAATAAACATTTTAAATAATCAAAATCAAATGGCCCGTGCATATACCCCTTTAAATGAGTTTTTATGGTAATAAAATACACCCCCAATAAGTTTCAAACAACAAGCACAAAATACCAGCACATATGTTCAAGCAAAAACAAGAAATTAAGTTTCCTTACCTGGAGTAAGCTTCGTCCATCGTTACCTCTGAAGCTGTGTTCCAAAACTCTCGTCGTTGTGTCCATACACTTTGTGATTATACCTGGATCCAACTCATGTCCACTAGTTATCCAAATTTCTGCAACCACCTTTAGTATTTCTACCCGGATAATGGTCTCGACCAAGCTTAACCTTCCATAACCACTACACTTCACGCATACTAGTTTCAGACTTCTCGATTCGCTTCCCCAAGTGCCATCTTATCCTTAGATTGTATCACACTTTTAATACATTACCGGTACATTAATAACACCTTTTACACACTTTTAAATAGGATGTTGTATAATAATTCAACTAATAAGCGATAATCAGTATAACGTAAGAGCACGTAATAGCAAATACGTAAGATATATAAGAGATCTAAGATCTAAGAAATATATAAGATCTAAGAGAGCTTTAATAATTCTCCCCGTGTATTTATAAGCTTTTTAATACCCCTTTACGGACCCTCTTTTAATCGAAAAGCTTATTTTCCAAACCGATTCTCAAAATTTTGTTCGTAACGAACTTCAACGTCTAAAAAATTCCAAGTTTACCGTGCTGTTACATAGAAATTCGCTCAAGCACATCCAACCGACGCGAGCTTCTCAAAACTTCTAGCCTTCGACCGATTATATTGCTTTCCCCCGTTATAATGTCCAACCCCCTAGCTACCTTTCTTCGTTTCACCCATATTTATTGTCTCTTTTAGAACCCCTCTCAAGCTACAGAAAATCGATATTGTGGTTGGCCTCCAAATCTACTGCGTATTTTAGACGAGTATATCAACCAACGTTTTATTATACGTGTTCTCTGTCCGTTTTACATTATAGATATTTTATTTCACTTAGTCTTCGAAGCATTTGTTATTTTAACAGCTTTTCGCACCGACCGTTGCATACAATTCTATAGAATTTTGTCTCAACGTATATTTCAGCTCTTTGAACTTGACATTTAACTATCTGGTGTTTCTTTGAAGTAAATTGTCCGTTTAAAATTTATAATTCCAAATTTTAACACTTCTTAGGATTTGTATACGAACGCTTCGTTTATTTAAATGGAAATATGCGTTTAAATTATTGATTTTCTATACTCAAAAGCTCCGTTTCTTATTCCATGCGATTGATTTAAACTATTACAACTTGAGTTTTCACGTACTCTAAAACTTCCCCCCTTTATGCAATTTTAACATTCTGATTTAGAAATACAAAAATATCTTAATAACCGTCCGTTTTCACTATCTAAACTGATTAATTTGGCGCGTAAATAAATTGTTTCTATTGCCTATATACACAGTTGTTAAAAATTTATTATCTAGACTTATATGCCCTTCTTTACCTATAATTTCCATGAATATAAATAATAAATAAATAATAATAAAGAAAGGACTGTCTTCTGTGTATACCCGTGTACTAAAATTAAGTTTAAATGGCTTCATGCTTGACATTAAATATTTTTTAAATTTTGTTATGTATAATGTCAGAATAAAAATTTTAGAATAGTATTACATTGCTCTTTATTTACAAAAGGCTATGACGTCACCACGAAATAGCAGTCACACAGAGGGGCGGGCATGAGCAGGAGTGTGCATAGGCAGGGATACGCATGGGCAGAGATGTGCCTAGGCGTACACGAGGGAAGCGGAAGTTAACAGTCACCAAGCATCTAATTCTTTATTTGTGTGGTATCGAGTACTTGCCAGCGTATGTATCCGGAGTAAAAAACACGAATTGTACACGCAGCTTATTAATAAAATTAGTCTATCGAGCGAAATGACAAGCGTTATGTCATCCCTCTATGTGTATTAACCTATACATGTAGACATAAAGATATAGGTCTAAGATAGTTGTTTATATTTGTTTAGATTTTGTAAATCTGTTGTATATATTAGTTTTAAGATTCTATAATTTTTAAGTTTTTTTCCTACCTTCCATTCCTGCTTCTATCCTGATTGACGGAGTGTACGTGTTACCCCCGCGTGGTGTTCGCTGGACAACAAGTATTTTATGTTTGTATTCTGCAAAATGTTGGTTGACTAACAACGCGTACCAGTTGTAATTATTACACACCAGTCTTATACACAGTTGATTAATAAAATTAATTTTTCGGGCGAAGATGACAAGCGTTTCGTCATCCCCGGAAGTATATCAACCTACGCATGGAGGCATAAAGATATAGGATAGTTACATATATGTATAGATTTTATTGTGTATGTATATAATATTATGTAAGTTAGTTATAAGACATACCCACCATCCCCATCCTTAATAATCCCCTCGCCCCCTGCGACTTGTTTTTCCTCCACGCGGTGTTGCTGGACGGTAAAACATATTGTTAGATTAACGGCAATATGTCTTATTGGCCGAAAACACGTTTCCTCTCTTTTTAAACAACACATTAATGTCTGTTTTTGTTACAGGTTACTTTCAGCTGCTTGGATTCGACTACACAAAGAGGATAAAATAATGTTATTAGTTAATTAAACTGTAAATTGGATAAAATAAAGTATTAAACTTTTGTATGCTTAATTTCTTTGTGTTAATATTTCTAAGTGTTTGGTTAGAGGACTCTAGATGTTAAAAAGGAGAGGTCATCAGATATCGCTACTGGTAAAAAATTTTTAAAATGAAGATAGCTCCCTGGGGGATGATACAATCTGAAAAATTCCTAGAAATTCAGATAGCTCTGAAAAATCTAATATTAATCGATACCAAACAAGATAGATTTATCTCGAAAGAAACGAGAAATAATCTTTTATATGCTCGCTAGAGGTATGTGTATCAAACGGTAAGAGGTTGCCTCGATTTTAAATCTGTTGGCAGATTCGGATTTTGCGTAAAACAGCAAGATGAATCCGTATTTCGAACCCCCTAAAAAGTATATACAGGGTGATTAAAAAACCAGTTGTTAAAAAATTCTTAAAATCAGGGCAGCTCCCTGGGGGATGACGCAATCTGAAAAATTCCTAGAAATTCGGATGGCTGAGAAAAATCTGATATTAATTGATACCAAAGAAGGTACATTTATCTAGTGGGCGGAAATGTGGAGAAAGATTGATCTCGCAGAGGGTATGCGTGTCAAACGGTAAGGCGTGGTTGGATTTTAAATCTGTTTACAGATTCGGCTACTGCGTAAAATTTCGACTAATTTGATGTGTAGCATGGCTAAAAAATTTATAAGAACGGTTAAAAATCTTAAAATAAGAGTAGCTCCCTGGGAGATGATGCTATCTAAAAAACTCCTAGAAATTCAGGTAGCTGAGAAAAATCTAATATTAATCGACACCAAACAAGATAGATTTATCTCGAAAGATAAAATGGCTAGTCGAAGAAAACTATTTGGTCCAGAATGTGTGTGGAAATGAGGATGCTGGTGAGTAGTACATTATCAGGGTTTTCACCCCCACATTTCCACCAGCATCCACATTTCCACACACATCTGGACCAAATTTACATGTAAATTCCCATAAGGAGGAAATGTGGAGATGAAATTTAGATGAATCTCCACAAGGAGGAGATGAATCTCCTCCTTGTGGACCCTTGAATTTTACCAACCATTTTGATTACGTCGCATCCGCATTTTTCCACCTGCGAGATAAATCATTCTCCACATTTCACCCACGAGATCAACCTATCTTGTTTGGTATCAATTAATATTAGAATTTTCTCAGCTACCCGAATCTTTAGGAATTTTCAGATTGCACCATCCCCAAGGAGCTACCCCAATTTTAAGATTTCTTACCTGTAGCGACTTTTGAGCGTTCTTATAAATTTTCTTAGTCATGCGATACATCTTGTTAACAAATTTTACGCAGAATTTGAATCTGCAAACAGATTTAAAATAGGACCACGCCCTGCAAAGTTATACCCCTTTAAAGTCCGGAACCTCTAAATTTCGCTCTTTGCTCTATAAGCAAAACTAACAAATAGTTTTCTTCGTCTGACCAATGCATCTTTTGAGATAAACCTATCTTGTTTGGTATCAATTAATATTAGAATTTTCTCAGCTACCCGAATCTTTAGGAATTTTTAGATATCATCACCCTCCAGAGACTACCCCCATTTTAAGATTTTTACCGGAAGCGATTTCTAACCGTCCTTATAAATTTTTAGTCGTGCAATACATCTTTTAGTCTAGAATTTTACGCAGAATTCGAATCTGTAAACAGATTTGAAATAGGATCACGCCCTGCAAAATTACACACATACCCTCTGCGAGATAAATCTTTCTCACATTCCACCACGAGATAAACCTACCTTGTTTGATATCATTAATATTAGAATTTTCTCAGCTACCCGAATCTTTAGGAATTTTTAGATAGCGTCATCCCCAGAGGGCTACCTAATTTTAAGATTTCTTACCTGTAGCGACTTTTGGGCGTTCCTATAAATTTTTATACATGCGATACATTAAATTAGCTTAGAATTTTATGCAGAATCCGAATCTGCAAACAGATTTAAAACAGGGACCACCCCTTACCATTTTACACACACCCTCTAAATTATAATTCTTCTTAATCTTCTTTGGGAATGAAACCACTCATAGTTTTTAAAATCTATTTTATTTACGTTTCGATCCATGACCTAGGATCGTTGTCAAAATAATAAAAACTTCAAGTTTGACGTTTATGACATAAATTGAAGGTTACTTTGATTTATTGATGTTTGAAATATTTGGTTTGAGTACACCAAGCAAAAATCTCGGTAAAATAAGACATAAAATCAGAAATCTCTCAATTGTATAAATAGAAACATGTTAAAAAATGTTTTCCAAATTATTGAATTTATATAAAATTCACCAATAAAAATTAATCAGCTGATTTCACGTTAAGCGTATTGGCTACCATAGGAAAGTCGATCCCAGGTCGCAACACAAATTGAAGGAAATCATTCTTTTAAACTTTAAAAATTTTTGCTTGGTGTACTCAAACCAAATATTTCAAACATCAATAAATCAAAGTAACCTTCAATTTATGTCATAAACGTCAAACTTGAAGTTTTTATTATTTTGACAACGATCCTAGGTCATGGATCGAAACGTAAATAAAATAGATTTTAAAAACTATGAGTGGTTTCATTCCCAAAGAAGATTAAGAAGAATTATAATTTAGAGGGTGTGTGTAAAATGGTAAGGGGTGGTCCCTGTTTTAAATCTGTTTGCAGATTCGGATTCTGCATAAAATTCTAAGCTAATTTAATGTATCGCATGTATAAAAAAATTTATAGGAACGCCCAAAAGTCGCTACAGGTAAGAAATCTTAAAATTAGGGTAGCCCTCTGGGGGATGACGCTATCTAAAAAATTCCTAAAGATTCGGGTAGCTGAGAAAATTCTAATATTAATTGATATCAAACAAGGTAGGTTTATCTCGTGGGTGGGAATGTGGAGAAAGATTTATCTCTCAGAGGGTATGTGTGTAATTTTGCAGGGCGTGATCCTATTTCAAATCTGTTTACAGATTCGAATTCTGCGTAAAATTCTAGACTAAAAGATGTATTGCACGACTAAAAATTTATAAGGACGGTTAGAAATCGCTTCCGGTAAAAAATCTTAAAATGGGGGTAGCTCTCTGGAGGGTGATGATATCTAAAAAATTCCTAAAGATTCGGGTAGCTGAGAAAATTCTAATATTAATTGATACCAAACAAGATAGGTTTATCTCAAAAGATGCATTGGTCAGACGAAGAAAACTATTTGTTAGTTTTGCTTATAGAGCAAAGAGCGAAATTTAGAGGTTCCGGACTTTAAAGGGGTATAACTTTGCAGGGCGTGGTCCTATTTTAAATCTGTTTGCAGATTCAAATTCTGCGTAAAATTCTAAGCTAACAAGATGTATCGCATGACTAAGAAAATTTATAAGAACGCTCAAAAGTCGCTACAGGTAAGAAATCTTAAAATTGGGGTAGCTCCCTTGGGGATGGTGCAATCTGAAAAATTCCTAAAGATTCGGGTAGCTGAGAAAATTCTAATATTAATTGATACCAAACAAGATAGGTTGATCTCGTGGGTGGAAATGTGGAGAATGATTTATCTCGCAGGTGGAAAAAATGCGGATGCGACGTAATCAAAATGGTTGGGGTAAAAAATTCCACAAGGCGGTCCACAAGGAGGAGATTCATCTCCTCCTTGTGGAGATTCATCTAAATTTCATCTCCACATTTCCTCCTTATGGGAATTTACATGTAAATTTGGTCCAGATGTGTGTGGAAATGTGGATGCTGGTGGAAATGTGGGGGTGAAAACCCTGATAATGTACTACTCTGGTGGAATAGAGATCATGATTCGCCTGTCATTGATCTACTCTAACTAATAAATGATAAATCCGTATATTTAATTAAAAACTGTTCTTATTACAGCTATTATGAGATTAATTCCAAAAACCAACCTTCAATGATAGAATGAAAATATATCAATGAATCGCAAACCATTTAGAGAAATGTTAGAGAAACCACATCCACTAACTTGGAATTATAATAATCATTCGACAGTTTTTGCTGCAAATATTGATGATTAAGTAATTAAGTAATTAAGTAATAGCTTATTTAAGTCTTTTTCCCTCACTACCATGTGGTTAGAATTTGAAGCGTTTGTTGTGGTAGTACTAATTTTTGTCACACCGTCCAGTATAATGTGGAAATAATTATATATAAAATAATTCCTCTTATATAATTTTTAACTTTAGTCCTTTCTAGGTCTTTTAAAGACTGACATTTAAGTGCCAACTGAAGGACTTTTATTCTGTAAGAACTTGAAAGAACCTAGACCGTTGATGACAAAGAAGTCGGTGGCGGAATGTATTGCATGGTAAAGTACCAATTGTCCAATAATGGCCACTTGAGATGGCCTCGGAGATTATTATTGGCCAAGACCGCAGACCAAAACCGCAGGCGAAGGCCGTAGGCGTAGGCCACAGGCGCCACAGGCCAAAACTAAGTCAACATGCCAAGGCCACAGTCAAAGGACACAGGTCAAAGCCACATTGCGAGACCACAGTACAAGAATACAGGCCATGTCCATGTCAAGATTACAAGCTAAAGCTACAAGTCAAGACCACAGGTCAAAGCCACATGACACAGCCTAGGACACCGGTCAAGGCCATGGACCAAAGCCACTGGTGAAGAGCACCAACCAAGGTCACATGTAATAGCCACAGGGTAATGTCACTGGCCAAAGCTACAAGTAAATTGATTAACAATGGGCAAAAATAAAAATTTAATCGGTGATGAACAATTGAAAAGCTTTGAGTTGATAACTAAAATGGCACCTATTTTTGGATAAAAGAATAGAGCTGTTTTCCAAGAATGTAAAACAAAAAGTTTGGTTATATAAAAAAAGTCAGGCTATTGCTACATTTCGTTTTCGTGTGTTCTAAAATGGACTTTACAAAGAGGTTCCTAAATTTTCCTCTTTCCGACAGATTTTATTATATATATTGCTGTGGTACTCGGGTATTGATCTTCACCAACAAAAATATTTTCGAAAATTTTATAAAATTTTCAAAACTCGAAAATTCAAAAATTAAATAATACAAAAGAAATATTTCTTACCCGTTTTCCTCTCTTCCTCGGTTGAATGGCCTTCTTCAACTGCTTCCGGCTAGCTCATTTGGACCTCCTTTTGGATATCTATATTCACTCTCAAATTCTATCTTTCACACACACTCCCAATAAAACCACAAAATACAACCAACATACAATCTTTTATTTATTCTATTTACAAATGCAATTCAATATTGTCCATATCTTATCGTTCACATTACACTTCAGTAAATCTTATTTTGTAATGTCCTGTATTTAATTTTTAAATCATCAAACACATAAAATGTACTCGGAGTAAATGGACCTTGAGTAATACCTTCTCTAAAATTCCTGCATTATAATTTATTTATTTATTTTAATAATCTAAGTAAACTGTGGGGTATGGTGAGCTCAAAATAACCCAACTAATCTGCATAATGTATGCTCTTCTACTTTGCATACTCTTAAAATAAAAAAAAAAAACAAAGCCATGTACTCTTCACAAAAATTTCACGTTCTGATGGAACGTTTAAAAGCTTTATAGACACCTTCAAATTTCTAGTTGAATACCGTAATAAAGTTATTTACACATATTCTGTTCAATACGCAAATAATTCACACTACCTTGAATAACACTCTCATACGCCACCCCAATATTTACAGTTTATAGGAATCACAATTTTAAATCGTTACCTGGAAATTTCTAGAAGATCTCCGCTCTGTAGATGCTGCCATGTATTTTTCTATCTGGTCTGCAGGTCGTTTCTCGCTATTACTAGACGAACTTCATCTAAGTTGATCCGCCAACTCCGCCTTCTCGGTGTAACCAAATTCCAAATTTCATTTCAATTATACTTCTTTTCCAGTAATCTAAGTTACGTAATGTCCCGACACGAGTTGATTAAAAATTATAGGTGATACCTCAATAAAAATTGTAATCTCGGCACACTAACCGCGTTTTAATTTAGAGACTACCACTAAGCAATACAATTTAAATGATTTTATAATACTTACAACTCGTGTTAACTTTCATACCTGCTTTTGGGACGATCGAAATAATAAGGGACGAAGTTAAAAGAGAAGAGAGCTAGTGCTAGCTCTCTAGAATATTGTAACCTCTCCTGGCCACATTTATCCAAAATCCCCTGCTCACAACAACACATTCCCACAATTTTTCACTCAAATTTTCAAATCCGCGAATTTCAGTACCTCGTTATAATATTTTAAGAAAATTACGCTACACTATCCTCGTGTTTATATCAAGTCAAACTAAACATATCGACCAATCGTAGATCTAATGACGTTTCACAAATCCCTCCTATACTATTGTGATCTCATGCTTATACGTTTTCTACGTCTCTTTCTAACCTTGCTTGAGTGGTAGGAAATCGATATCCTTGTTTGTGCGCTGTCTACCACACGTGGACTTTCTACGTGAGTTAAATAATCGCTCAATAGTATTTCATGCTAAAACATCCGGCCGTTTGTACAATCCTTAGAATAATTTGTTTGTTATCTACAAATTAAACAGAACTTGACATTTAGAAAACGCAGGTGTTTAAGTTTAAACGAACGTTTTAAATACATTTCCACGATTTAGAGTTCGGCGTATTTCTACCCCACTGATATATTTGTCAGATAGTAACGCGTTTCATCTTGGTATCATTAGGTTTTTGCACGTTTTTATGCATATTATACATCAATAATCGTTCAATTAAATTCAAATTAATTAATAAATTAATGGCATTGGCTTCTACCATTTAATTTCTTTGCAAACCTACTTAAATTTCATTAATTATTTATAAAATTTCGTTAATACCTGATACTTAAAAATGAATTAACTAATATAACTTTCGCACGTAATTTCTGGTTGTTCCTTTATACAGGGTGTTTTGAAATTGTTTCTTTTATATTTATTTTTGATCTTTTAAAACCACTATAATATATATGTCGAATTCTCCACAATAAAAAAATTGTTATGCAGAAAAATGAACACACCCTGATTTGGTGCCAAATGGATAATACAAAATTAACTCATATAGTGTTGATTTTTCAGCGAAAATAAATTTGGAGACTACTTGTAAAACATTTTTGCAAATACCGGTAGGAAATATTTTTAATAATTGGTGGCTGGCACCATTTTGACAAGATATCGTAAACGTGAAGCTGTTAAAATATAAATAAGGAGAATGTATACAAACATAAGCAATACGTCAAGCATGCGTGGTTTATACGTTTAGATATATTAATAATTAGCAATGCATTTTTTACTGTATAGAACAAGTGTGTTATTTATGTATTAAATTAAATTCGCTAGCTTTAGTATCTAAACTTTTCAAACTATTAAAAGGTCTAACGAAGTGGATAAAGACTTATTGTTTGCAAATAGTATGACGTCACCAGTAAATTGCAAAATATACTGAACCCAAAATCTTCAAGTATAGGCAAGACGTCGAACGAATGAGGTGTATGCTAATAGCATATAACTATATGGACAAATATACTGGGTGAATCATTTGAACTTTCCGATTTCACAAGGTCTTTGCCCAAACACTGGAGGAAGTGGATAGGTGGGAATGGCGTCGTCAGACGCGCTATGACATGCAGTTTTCAGTGTGAGCAATGGCTTGGTCGGGTCAACATCGAGCGTTCGTGGTGGAAGAGTTTATTCGAAATGGTGAATCAGTGATCACAACACAGCGTGCATTTCGACTACACTTTGCTCTTAGTCATCACGATCCCATCCCCACTAGACCAACAATTAGGAATTGGGTAACTAATTTTAGAGCGATATCTTCGGCATTAAAAATAAAACCAGTAGATCACACTAAGACTTCAACGTCAGCAGAAAACGTGGATAGAGTACGGGCTTCAATTCGTTCGTAAAAAAGTCGCTTCATTGGGATTACCTGCCAGTAGTGTCAGAAGAATCCTCCATAGAGACTTTCAATTGCACCCACACAAGATGCAGTTAGTGCAAGAGTTAAGTGGCAGAGACTTTGACACACGAAAAAATTTGTTCCGTGACATTTTGCAGGGTATTCCTCGTACTCCTATTTTGATCTTTAGTGATGAGGCCCATTTTCACCTGGTCGGAACTGTTAATACACAAAATTTTCGCTATTGGGCAGAGAATAACCCTAGGAACTTCACCAACGACCACTCACCAGCCCTCGAGTAACAGTGTGGTACGCTGTTGGAGTTGGTGTGTGGAGTCCCTACTTTTTCGAAGAAAATGGTGAAGTTGTAACAGTGACTTCTGCTCGGTACTGTCACATGATTGATATTTTTTTGAAACTAAAGGTGGGTGAATTATTGTAAGACCGTGAAAATGAAAGCATTTTGTTCCAGCAAGATGGTGCTACGGCCCATACATCTCATCGTTCAATGGAACTTCTAAGACAAATGTTTCGCAGTCGTCTTATGCCTTTGCGAGGTGACATTGGGTGCTCCCCCTCCCCCCAGTTCGCCTGATTTAACCCCATGCGATATTTTTCTTTGGGGTTACCTCAAGGAAAAGGTGTACAAGTAGCGTCCCCGAACTATCGATGAACTGAAGGCTGCCATCACTGAAGAAATTAATGCTATTCCTCTGAATATGATTCACAGAGTCATGGAAAACTTCCAGGAAAGGCTCCGTCAGTGTTTGGACAATGGAGGTAGATATTTAGAAGATATCATTTTCAAATCCTAATAAAATAAAACTGCATTCCATGTTTTTTCAAATAATAAGATAATTTTCATTGCATCTTGCTTTGTTTTTATTACGTACCTCTTTGAAATTGGAAAGTTCAATATGATTCACCTTGTACTAAGTGACATGAAAATTTCAACACCAAAAAGGGTTGCGAACTTTTTGAATAAATTTGGCAAATATGTTTAACTACTCAAAATTTCGTTGCAATAGATTAAGTGGTATTGATATATCTGTCAGTTCTTTTTAACATTATTATCCGGCATATTTTCGCAAACTTTGGTTGAATTTTGTGCTGTATCTGTTAAACTTTAGTTGATTTTCGTCTTTTGAGTGCGTGATTATGTCTAGAGTGCGGCAACGTGGAAATTACCGCCAGTTGAACGAATTCTACAGATGTCAAATTGTTGGGCTGCGTAAAGGTGATTTTTCGTTCAGGAAAATTGCAAATCGCCGTAAATGGAACCATTCACAATTATGCGTTGTTATCAATTTTGAACTACGGAGGGCCAGGAATCTTGTAAAAAAGGAACGGGAGACCGAACGCAAACTAATGAGGTGCAAGACTGCCATTTTCGCCTAATGGTTCTAAGAGACCGATTCTCCAGTACCAGGTCAGTTGTTGACCAGTGGTTAGGTAATATAATCCTGTAACTCTTCAAACGGTTTATCGCCGAATTAGGGCTTTTGGCTTGCAATCCCATCGACCATATCTTGTGCTATCTCTTACGGCTCAACACCGACAGCACGTTTTGAGTGGTGCAATATACGATTACACTCGAACCTGGAGTGGCATACAGTGGAATCCATTCAGTGATGAATCTCGATTCTGTTTAGGTACGCATGAAGGTCGCATGAGAGTCAGATGAAGACGTGGGGAACGTGCCAATGTTAAATTTTCTGTTGAAAGGCTTGTGCAGTGAATCGTGGGGGTTTGGTATGCGGTGCTATAACACATGAAAGGTCTTATTTGGTGTTCATCCGAGGTAATATGAACACCGAGAGCTACGTTAATGAAGTCGTGGAACGCCATCTCCTTTCTTATCTCCAATAACACGAAGATCCACTTTTTTTAGCAGGATAATACCCGTACTCACGTAGCGAGGAATATTCTAACCGATTTGAAGACGCCATGTCGATGTTTTACCATGGTCGCCAATATCTCCCGATATTTCATCAATTGAACATGTGTGGAATATTATACGTAAAAAACTGGGGAACTTGACATACACTGAAAGCTCTCCGGCAAAAGTGCAAGTTACTTGTGGCATAATACCCACAACAGGACATCGACCACCTACTGGATTCGATGCCACGAAGAATGAGGGGGTGTGTAACAAATAGAGGACCCAACACATTATTAATAAAACTTGTGTTAATCTTTTGGTTTTTCTTTGATATTTCAATGAATTATTACATTTGAGCTGTTAAATCTTTCTGCCAAGTTTAGTCAAAAAATTCCCAACCTTGCTTGGTGTTGCGATAAATTACCTCCGCTTACATGCGAATTACATCTTTTAATAATTAAACAATTCGCACGACGCTAACACAAAAATAGATTCCGTACAGAGCATCATATATTATCTATTCCCATTAGGTATCATAATAAACACATGTTAAATTTATTTGTCTAATGCTTTAAAGAGCATCTGTAAGCACATAAACAACAAGGAAATCGCAAATGTGAGTGAGGGAGCATCTGGTAGACGGTATACGTACGATTACCATTACAGAAGTAAATCAACTATTAATTAACATCGAACATTTATATTTGCTACATCGATGTTGACGTAAATCTAGCTAACCGTGTAAATTTAAATGCAATTTGGTTGGTTCAAGATTTAACCCAGAGATGTAAAACCACACGTGTATATACGGTACAACTTCGTGCTACTGAAACTGCATAAACCGTGGGAATACCACCCAATTATACAGCGACAAACATTCGAACGGAATAAAGCGGCATGTACTCCAGAGTTATCGGTTAATTAATTGAACTTGCTCGGGATAAAAATCCCCTAAAATTACCTACAAGGGTACCAAGTGTGTTCCGAAATCGACAACTTGTTCATATTTCAGAGGACACACGCCCGAAAGCAATTAACATTTATAAAGTAAATCCTCTATTCGAAAGCTTACAACATGCGATTCACAGAAGATATTAAACAATTAATACCCTCCACAATTGTTTGAAATAAAGGACGTAGGGTGTATTAATTTCTTTTTATTTTGTAATGGTAATGGGATTTTATTCGGATTTGGGTTTCAAAATTAATTGGTTTAATAACGGGAGAATACGGCTGACTCTACAGATGTCTCCTGTGAAGGTATTAAACATGATATTTTTACAGTAAACCCTTTCGGACTTTTTTAAAAGGTAGACGCTGAAAAAACGTTAAAATTAATAGTTCAAAGATGACAGTTTTTACGAGATAATTAATACGAGACTACTTCTGAAAAACAACTCATCCATTAAGGCGGTGGTAATATGAAGCCCAACACGCAAAGCCATTAACAAGTTCTAGATCTTGAATCCCATGATATTTTCTGCGGCAACAACATGTGTCAGTTTGTGGATGTAACTATTATAATTATGTAGAATTTCCTAGTAAATCAACGGTGGCAAAGACAAAGTCTAGAGTCGGGTCTGATTATAAATCGTAATTACGTTAATCATTTTATTTAAAAACTCGTTCCATTTTAAACCACTGCACTGCAGAACATTTAATGAGACAGGTAGGACCTGTAATTCGAAGATGCCGCAATTCAATCAGGCTTGTAAAAATTTATATTAAGTTTATTATCGAAATATCACAAATATGTTGTCCCTCTGCTTTTGATATCCCGCGCGATACATCAATACAATATTTAGTTGAATGACTTCCGATTTAAATTATAATTCGAATTTGAGGTCGAATACGAGAAGTTAAAGGCTAAGTCGGTAAGACTGCGTGATGAATGGAATTAAGTACTAACCTGTTTCAGTCATTCATAGGCGCCTGAACAAGTATAATTTGAACAGGAAATAATTAATACGAAGATGATACCAACGAGGTTCGTCCTTTATTAATATGATAAATAATATACCCAAAGTATACCGAAATAGGATTGGTGGAAAGACGCCATTTTGATAAAATGGCTTCTGAAAAAACCACCTTTTCTAATATTTATTAAAATACTTTGTTACGTTCACTTTCCAACGGTAAAATTAAAACGTACCTTTTTCGTCTCTTATTATTCGTTTACAGATTGTGCTTCAATCCTCCATCAACGCCCGGTATATTAGACCTTCCTACAATAAGTACGTTTCCTAATAAATTGCATTTAAATCTATTTATTCTAAAACGAAAAGCTCTTCTACAATCGAATAGTCGGTACCTTGTTTTAGGTGTCTGTTGGTTTGGCCCATATTCTTATAGCGTATAATTACTTCAATACTACTTCAATCTAGAGATTCGTTGAAATAACGAATCATACTCTATTTGATAAAGCGTAGTTCGAGTTTCTAATCACCTTTTTGGCATTGAATGTAGTCCTTGCTAGAAACGAGTTCATTTCTCGAGCCTTTTTGTATACGACAACGATTACTCGTCGTTGCCTTTTTTTATTTTTCGTCACTTGATAAAATTTCGTACACACACCACTGTGTGGTAAGTACTTTTATTGTTAAAAACATGTAAAGGGTCTAATTGTTACTTGTAATTATTATAGCTTCCTTCGGTGGACATAACGAACTGTTGAATGACCGCTCCTTTTGGTATGGGAGGACACCCGCACTGCGTGATCCCGAATCTATTTGTTCCGCTCTGTCATTAGGGAGGGTGTGACCAAACCTACACCTTGGACAGGCGGGTGAGTTTTTATCCACGATTTTTTTGTACTGATCCTGTGAAATGGCCGAAGCAATATGTTTATCAGGTTCTATTGGATATCTGAACTTTGTAGCTTTAACATGATTATCTTTATCTTTATGTGAGATGATATTTATTATTAAGACGAAATTTATTGTGAAAATTCTGCGTATTTAATTGTAGGCTCACGAGGGTGATTTAGAACTGTTAGTCTTCTTTTTTTTTGTTACTTAATACATCGTAGTGCCAATGGGCTGTTTGTAATTTTATGCTTACCATGATGATTTAGAGCTGTTGCTTTTAGTGTTGAATTGTTTTTTGGTTATTTAAGATTTGTAGTGACGTAAAAACTGCAGATCGCCAGTTTAAGTGATAATTTTTTTTGTTTTTTCCGATATACGTATGTTGGGGTTATTGATTGTTTTTGTGTTTGGTTATACTGCGCTTTATGTCTCTTCAAAATGTCATGTATAATAGTTATAAGTATTAATTATGTATGTGTTCGATTTTTTGGTACTACTGTTTTTTTGTAATATGTTTTTTTTAATTACAGGTTCTCTTTTTTGTTGTGAGTTATAAATGAGTGTGTATTTTTGTTTCAGGCCTCTATTTTATTTTTGGTAATTATAAAACCCCGCCTACTCGCCGATTGAGCCCGATCATACTGGTATTGTCCATCCAGCTACGTCGACATACGAAGCAACTTAATTACCTTTTACTGTTAATAAAAGAATACCCCAATCTTGATTGTTCCTCTTTAAAATACTGTAACGAAATCCCTATTTGCAACAACAGTTCTTTATTTTCAAACTGTTTATACAAGTCCCTTCAACAATTCGTAGCTACAATAAAGTTTCTAAAAGTTCACACAATAATTTGCTTTACGAAATAATCACTAACAGTACAAATATTATCTTCTTAACTCTACGAAGCTAATCTTCTTAATAAACTTAATTTCGAAGTACTATAGTTAGTTATCTAGGCCCTAATTAATTTTTTATAAACACTACAGTAATCTATCATCATCATTAGGTCTTCAGTCTTAGAACTGGTGGAAGGCGTACCACCATTGTTTTGTATTGTGAGCTAACCTCATTTTTCTGAACGTACATGTCTTGTAATTCTATTTCTACGATTGTACGTTGGTTGCACCTGCCCTGTGGTACAAATACATGCTGCCAATTCCGAAAAACATTGAAAGATTGATGGGCACGATGAGGATATCTTTCAGCATACATTCTTTCAGCCGCTCTGTAATTTTTTCTGCATTCTTCCAAAACCATTCACATGTCGATAGCATTTAAATTTGAAAAAGACATAATTTCACTAATTTAAGTTAACTTAATTGACTTTCTAACGAAATTCACTTTTAACTTTAATCTGTCCCCAAACAGATATCACTAACCAACAACAAATTATCATTTTAAACAATGAGTGATTTGACAATAAACTAATACAACAAATGGAATTATTGACTTTAAAACGTGTTTGTAACATTGTTTAATTCGGGAACTAGATTTTAAAACAGACTTTTCAATTTTGTTTGTTAACAACAAATTTCAAATTTAATAACTTTAATCGAATATTACTCAAAAGGGGTGGTAAAAATAAAATAATTTTTCCTACAAAACTTTCTTCTTTTTTAACGATCTTTTGAACAATACGTTTTTCGAATTATGGCGCCATTCAAAATTTTGGAGTTCTGGACATTGTGGAAAAAAACTACTCGTGATGTTGACTTTTTTGAGAAATAATAATATTACCATTCGATTCTTTAGTATGACTTTTATAATAAATTTTTTTATCCCAACTTTCTACGACTCACCGTTCCTTAAAAAAATACTGATACGGGTGGTCTCATTCACCCTGTATACATGTGAGCGTGTTATATAACCGCCTGCAGGTAGTTTCGAAAATGTCAAGAATGTCAAAATAGCCTAATTATTATGTTTTGTTAGTTGTTTGGGTAGCAGATGCTTACATCTAACCGTGTATTAAATTTATTATTGAGCGAATATGGTAATTATAAAATTTTTAACTGAATTTAAATTAAATTAAACCAAGTTAATCTGTATTGTAGTATTAGATTGTTGTTTCTGTCTATTAAGGAGTAGTAGGTAGAACAAATTATATTTGATACTGTTCCTTAAGATTGTCCATTTAATGACAATAAAGAATAATAATAATAATAATTATTATTATTATTATTATACACGCTTTCTCCTTTTTCTATTGCTTTTTCATTAACACCCTTTATGCTAACATGCCCTACCGTGTTCCCTGTTTCGCCTAAACCCAAAATGATCTTCGCCTAATATTTCTTCGGCTGTTTTTCTATTGCTCTTTGTCAATTTTAGTTAAGATTTTTGACACATCTGCTGTCAAACTTATTGTTCCAAAATTTTCACATCTATTCGCGCCTCTCTTTTTTGGTATAGTTACTATGGTGTTACGTTTGAAATCTTTGGGTATCTAGCCTGTCTCATACATTTAACGTATAAGTTGGAAGAGAGGTTCTGCTACTGTTTATCCAGCGGTTTTTAGAATTTCTGCGTGTACCTTATCTATACCCGGTACATTATTATTATACAGACTCTTTAATGCTAATTCAAATTCATCTCTAAGTATGGAATATTCCAACTCATCCTTTTCAATGTTTGATTCCTGTTCTAGTGCTGGTAGTTCTTATCTTGCATTAAATCTTCTACATATTGATGCCATCTAACCACTTTCCTTATATTTTCTATAATGATGTTTCCTTCCTCGCCCATTATATTTTTTGCTATACAGTTTATATCCCACAAATTTAATCTAATTGGTTTCTATGTTTTGCCCATTTTTTAAATTCCCATCTTAGTTTCTACCCTTTTACACTTTTCATCTATCCATTGTTCTTTACCTTTTTTGCATTTGCGAATAATTTCACATTTTTCGGCGTTGTATCTCTATTTTCCTGCTTCATCTGGTCTATTTTTGTATTTTCGCGTTCTATTAAATTCAGAATATCCTTTGTTACCTAAGGCTTCCTGTTTTCTTTTTGCTTATACCTCAGGATATCTCTGCCCGCCATATCTAACCTGAATTTAAGGTTATTCCTTTCTGTTTCTACTTCCTTAGCATCAGAGATTTTGCCAATGTTTTTCAAAACTTTGCTTGACTTTTTCTCAAACCGTTTGTGGATATCTTTAGGTTTTAGTTTCTCAAAGTCAAAGTGTCCTTTACCGTTCCCTTTTTAAAAATTTTTAAATTTAAGCACGGCTTTCATAATTACTATGTCGTGGTCAGTGTATATATCTGCTTTTAGGTAGCTTTTACGGTCTTTTAGTTGATTTCTAAACCGTTGTCTAACAAGTATGTAATCTATTTGATATCTCCCTATGTCTCCTGGCATCTTCCACGTGTATCATCTTCTAGCAGGACGCTAAAATATTGTGTTTGTGATGGTTAAATTGTTTTTGTCGCAAAACTCGACCAACCTATTTCCCCTGTTACTTCTCGTGCCTAAACCAAATAAACCTACTACCGCTCCTTCCCTACCCTCACCTACCACTGCATTAAAATCTCCCGTAATTATTAAATTTTTACATTTTACAAATCTTCGATGTCTTTGTAGATCGTTTCTACCTCCTGCTCACTGTAGCACTAGAGGTGGGCATATGTACTTATATTCATTACTGTATTCAACAATGTAGATTTTAATTTAATCATGTGAACTCTCTCGTTCTTTTGTAAGCATGAGAAATAGATTAATTAGCGGGGAGTTGGCCAGTATTATGGAGAGAAAAGGTACCCTATGCCGAAAGATGGGTGGGCGTGGATGGGTGGAAATTCCACATTATTAAATGTAAGTAGTTTTCTACACAGTGACCTATCTTGTTACACATGACTATACTTACACCTGAATTTTTTTCCCTGATCCTGTATGAATTATCCTACGGTCCTCGCTCCAAGAATCAAAGCAAACATTTAACACACTGTATAAAAATCACGGTTAATTTTAATTAATGCAGGGAAGCTCATCCTTCAATAATATAACCACATTCAGTAAGATAAATACCTTTGTACGCAATCAAACTTATTTTAAACCAGAAAAGCATTCATAAATTCTAAATGAATACGCATTAAAAACATCATGATACGAATTCTGTTAAAATTAAGCACACAATAGTGCAGAAAAATAACAAATCTTTCTCATAACAAACGCACTTTTCAAAACAAATATGTTTCGGAAACGCAGGAGGTAAACAAACGCATTTCAATTTACGTCATTATAGAAATTTTGCCTACGTGATTTTTAACATGAAATAAATTTAAAACCGCAAATATTATCTTGACAAAAATAAAGCCATAGGTTTGTCTACGTGAGAAGTCGAGTTAAAATTTCCTACAACAACACAAAACAGACGGGCGAAAGTACACCACTATATAGAACTTGAATATATGTGGCCGACAGCATTGTTTCGGCGGGCTATTATCAAATTCATCCCTGAGAAAGCCCAGAGCATTGACAATATTCTATAGCATTCCTTAAACTTCGACCGAAGGACGTCGATAACCAATGGTGTCAGATGGAGGCTTTGCTTTATATATCACTCAAATTTGATAAACAAGCAATCTTCCTTCAACCTGAGCACGCTTCGCATCAGTTGAAATTAAAAATAACGTAAAAGTGAGTGTAGAAAAATTAAATAATTATATTTCGTGGAAGTCGTGATAGAAAAATTTTGAAATTAAATTAATGGTGAAAAATATACGAGAGAAGTTTTGCCGTTAACTGGATAATGTAAGTGAAAGCTTATTAATTAAACATAATTTTAATATTTATAATTTAGGACTCTGGGAAAATCTGGGAAAACTCTAGGGATAAATCGAAATTTGCAAATAAATCGGAATTAATATCGATCTAAAATTGCATAAAAATATTGGATTGCATCTACGCATCTGAACACAAAACGGTGGATTGTTCTGAGCATTGAATGGGGTTTGGCCAAGCGGTACTATAAAATCAACAAGTGAACTCAACTGAAAGCAATATAGGGGTACTGGTCAACATCACGCAATAGCAAATCCAAGAATAGGAGACTAAGAAGACACGCAAGGAAAACTACAGGTCAGAACATTATTTAATAGCATAAAACATTTTTTCTTTTTTATTGAACATTTGCTTTTATTTTATTGTACCAGAATATTTATATAAAGGGTCATCAAAAATCTTTTTATACGTGAAAATTTACGTAAAAAGGGAAAAGTCATTAAGCGTTCAAGGGTGTTTCCAATAGTGTACAGTGTCATTTTTGCTGGCTTTAAACTAACTAAAGGGAGCTATAATTTTGGGGATAAACAAATTGATATTATTACACTTTGATTCATGGGTTTATTTTGTCAAATAGTGAATGATACTATGCTGTAAAGTGAATATATTTTTTCTTTGTCGTTATACAAATCTTAGTCAATTTCGTTTGTCTCATTGAAATAGGAAAGTATTAGATAAAAAGGGGGGCATATTTAAATTTTAGGTTGTTTAGAGACACAGAGCGGTGGCGGGTAGCAGAAAACTGAACGTTAATTACATCGGCGTGCAGCGTTATCATAGCAAAGCTATATATATATATATATATATATATATATATATATATATTTAAAATTATATAATTTATTGAGGATTGCAGCAATTATGGAAGTCTACTCTTTATTCTATAACTCGAGCTTTCGAGAATTTATTTTTCTCTTCTTCAGGAGCAACTAAATACATATAATGGTAAACAAATAAATAAGTTTTGGAAGTTAGATACTTACAAATGCGAGGTTTAACTTAAATTAAAAATATTAATTCTAAATTACAAAAAATTGGTTTTCAAATTTTGAAGGTATAAATGTCAATGTCAATGCGTACTACAAGATTTAGATTTTAGTCATATAAAAACACTAACTCCGTGCAATAATTTTAAACATATAACAAGTATTTAAATAATTAACTAACTAACAGGTATAAGTTAATCGCAAGTGTATGTCAGTCTAAATTAGATCATTAGTAAAATTAGTAGGAAGATGTAGTAATAATTAAGTTACATTCAAAAAAAAGTGAGCTGAGATTTTTAATTACAATTAATTAATTATGCACAAGTATATTTGGAAAAGCGGAGTTTACTGAACGTAAGTAGACTTCTTGATATTTATGGGTGGAGGCGCTTGGTGTGTACTGGGTTGGAATAGTGGAATTATATGAGAATATATTTATGTACAATTATGTAGTATCAAATAAGCGTGTAATATTGGCTTTTGTACAAAGTAATCGGGTTTTTGGTAAATTTTCAGTGCAATAATAGGTACAGAAAGGTTTTTACTAAGAGCTTGTATTAGACCTGGGGTTTTAAAATAATGTTTAGGGATAAGCCCAGTTACTTTTTATTAATGATAGATGTAAATAGATCAATTCTGAAATTATATTATTTTAAAATGACTTCATTTAAAATTGATAAGGGTTGTTAAAAATCCGAGGTGTGAACTAAGAGTGTTAAGACAGAGTTTTTTTTGAATAGCGATTTGATGTTACAATAAAGTATGATGTAATTTTGGTAGGCAACTTTTCTTTTCTTTGAATAAATAGGGTAGTATTTTCAGAGAGCAAGTGAGCAGTCGTGGCGAATATCCCTGAGCAAGCTGAGCCAATTGTGAGGCTAGAATTATCGACCCGGATAATTCAGAGTAATTATGCCGACCAACAATGGGGCTCGAATTAGTGATCCAGCGCTTGTTTTAGAGCTAAACTTCAGAGCAATTATGGCTTACCAACAGAGGGGCTCGAATATATATATATATATATATATATATATATATATATATATATATTGCTGTGAAACCACCAAACTCCGGGTACTCCGCTTTAAGAATCGAGCCCTACGAATTGGATGCCAAAGAATGCTGTGAAACCTACAAAGTTATTAAATTACCTGGTCCGTTGACTTTCTTCTGTTAATCGCCTCGGCTGCTCCCCTAGATAACTTTCATCCTCATTCATAAAAAAAAACAAGCACATTCCTACCACAAACACGAACGTTAACTCTATTTACATCAATATTCACAATACATTAAAATTTCAAAATTAAATTTTGGCATAAATTTCAGTATCAGAAATTTTTAAGATTACATTTATTATCATTTAAATGTGCATCCTGAATTAAAGTCCTTGTTGGATGCCTACTAATTAATGTAACAATATATGCAGACCGGAGTCTGAGTACAAAGGGAGCATCTACCACCCCTTTACGTTAATTAACCAGGTTCGTCTAATTGAGCTCAAAGACATACCCAAATTTTCATCATAATCCCGAACATCAATACTAAATACCCCTTTCTACTTAAACAAGCAAATTTCACCTTAAAATTAAAATTTTATGGTTAGTACAATTTCACTAATGTCCATTTAAATTAAATCAATTATAAAGTTATTCAACACACACAAAAATATCAAAGTTCAAACAAGATAGTATAAATTACCTGAAGTTTACTGCACTCGTAGCTTCAATGTACATCGTCCCTTTTGTTAATCACACCATTCCAACTGGATTATATTCACGGCTTCTGATTCTCAACGCTTTACAAATTTTCTCCATCACCATTTATTTAAAGTTGTTTCTGGGCTTTTCCAGAACTCATCTGTGTATATCTGACCCTTGTTTTGTGGATCCAGACACATTTATGAACCATTTAATCATTAACACCCCCGAAAAATAGCAAAGAAATTCATACTTCTTTCACCAAGATACGCCAAAACTGCCTACTTTTGTGTATTTATTTGTCATAGTGAATTTTACCAATTGGTACAGTGATATTAAACTTTATTACCTTGTATCTTCTTTTCTAAGTGCACTAAAGTACATTTATTGTAGCACGTAAAGAACAAGCTGTTTTAAATCACATAATATTCGAGCAAACTGTTTAAATTATTTAATATTAAAACCGGAAAACTAAAAAGCACTGTTTAACGCGTTCAATCAAGTCGAAGATCTAAGAGAGCTTGTTCATATTCACCTGGGTATATATAGAAGTTAGCCCGTCTGTCGGTCGAGTCTCCAAAACGGCCAGTTTCTAGAATTTCGCATGCTCTGTTCCCAGTCCGTAGCCCGCGCGTCGGTTTTTACGAATTTTGTACTCGCCCCAGTTAAATCTCAGAAATTTCAACACGGCACGCAAACATGTCCGAGAATAACTAATTAAATTTTATACAGAAATTGTTGTTTCTACCTCTGATATTTGCATCCTATTTTCAACCAATTGTGACCCTCGTGACGTTGCTTAAATCACGCCTTTTACTATATGTGTCTCGGTCTTGTGCATATTATCTGTCTCTATCTAACCTGTTCTTATTAGTGCAAATTGATATTCCTTATTATCGATTATTTCAGTCCATGTGGACTATCTGGGTTAAATAACCCCGTATCGCACCTTCTCGTGAATATTAAGCCACGGTTTCTCCAAGATTCTCTGAACCATTAATTATCTGCAAAATTTACGCCGAATGAGCTTTTTAAACTACGCAGGTGTTCAAACATAATATTAATTCTCAGAGCTTTATTTTCTGGTATTATAATCTTGGATTTTCACAGACTTTTATGCTTATTATTAATAATGGTTTAATTAACTCCAACTAAAATTGACTTCTATCCTTTCATTTTTAGCGAATACAAATTAAATATTAATTATTATGTGTACACTTTGTCTAATACCGGTTACTTAAAATAAGGTTAATTAATATAAATTTTGCACGTAATTTCCATTTGTTTCTTTCCTCGGAATAATTACATTACACGTAGAGCTTGTTAATACTGTTTCTTTTGATATAAAGCGTCTTGTACATGATTTAAATCTCTTATTTTTACTGAAACGAATGAATTTTTATTCTCCACGGTGTTTTAATAAAGCGTATTTTTTAATAAAATTCCCTATACACGGTGCTTAAAATTATTTGATGTGATTATTTAATTTTCTACCCTGGTCTAAATATGAGTAATATATATATATATATATATATATATATATATATATCAAGAAATTACAATCTTTGCAAAAAAACCAATTGAACAACAAACAACTATTTAAAGATAATAGTAAAAGGTTTTTTATCCTTAGGTCCACAGTTTAATCTCGAAATGACGACTACCGACATCAATATTGGCAAACTATTAGCGGATATTGAATCAGTTAGTGATGTAATCGAGAAACTGGCAGAAGAAAAGTCATTGATACGATGTAGAATCACCAATTTAATCACCAATTTTTGCACTAATCCAGAATACAGGAGTACACTTAACAAAAATAATCGCATGTATATAGTTGTAAAAAAGTTCCTTAGGGACAATCCTAGTATTATTGTAACGAAAGCTGACAAAGGTTCTGTCACTGTCATCTTAGATAAACAAGATTATTTAATTAAATCCAACGAATTGCTCGATGATAAAAAAATATATAAAAAACTCAATAGGGATCCGACGTTCACTATACAAAAGAAGGTTAACGATCACATTAAACTTCTGTTCAATCACTCTATGATCACACCAAATGATAAACAAGACCTAATAAAAAATAACTGCAGTCCTGGCAAATATTATGGTTTGCCGAAAATTCATAAAACTGATATACCTCTTAGACCAATTATTTCTTGTATTAATTCTCCTACTTACAATGTTGCTGCCTTTTGTCAAAAATTTTACAAAATTCCTTTCCGTTAGAGAGGTGGAACCTGAAGGATACTTTTTCATTTGTAGACGGTTACAGACATGTTCAATTACCTCCCGACCATATTCTGATTTCTTTGGATGTCCGCTTTTTGTTTACTAATATTCCCATTGAGTTAATAGTGAGTATTATCACGGAGAAATGGAACCAAATTCAACCACATTGTAATCTGGA
Organism: Platerodrilus igneus; assembly: GCA_036346225.1. Lineage (NCBI taxonomy): Eukaryota > Metazoa > Arthropoda > Insecta > Coleoptera > Lycidae > Platerodrilus > Platerodrilus igneus. The sequence continues at coordinate 432,442 of JARFIW010001106.1, forward strand.
TTTGAAATCGTTTTTATCAACTATTGACCTAGTTTTTAACAACACCTACTTTATCTTTAACTCGACATATTACCTACAGACGTTTGGCACACCGATGGGCTCTCCACTGTCTCTCATCATTGCTCAAGTCGTCATGGATTCTTTACTAGAGTCTGTAATGAATTTACTTCCTTTTGGCATTCCATTTCTTGTCAAATATGTGGACGACATCTTATGCTCCGTGCCTGAGCATTTGATAGAGTATACAGTGTATATTTTCAACAGCTATAATTCTAATTAGGTTTTTACATATGAAAAAGAAGTTAACCAAAGAATCCCATTTCTAGACACATTGGTGATTAGATCGCCTACCAATACGTTGCTTTTGGACATCTATAAGAAACCCACTGACTCTGGGAGGTATATTAATTATCACTCCAACCATACGCTCGCTCATAAAATTAACACCATTATTGGTTTAAAACATCGTATTACCAGAATATGCGAGCCAGACTTGCTTCATCAAAATTTAAAACTTTTGGAATTTAGTTTGGTGAATAATGCATATCCCAAACCTCTTATAAAACGATTACTGTATACAAAACACCTACCAATTTCAGCACTAGATAAATCAAAAGGGAAAAAATTCAGGAAACTACCTTACATTCAAAATCTAACACCTCAACTTGCCAAGATTTTGAAGCAACCTGAGTTGTTTATCGCATGCGCCTATAAAAAATCAATAGGTAGTTTGTTTACAAAAATAAAAGATAGCACAGATAAGTCTCTGTGTAGCAACGTTATTTACAAAATACAATGTAGTTGCAAAAGAACGTACGTTGGTCAGACAAAACAGTGGCTAAAGAACCGCATCATACAACACAAAAGTGATGCCAGGATTGGAAAATCTAATTGTGCTCTTGCGTCGCATTTGTACAATACTAAACATACAGCGAATTTTGAGAACACCACAACATTAGATATATAATCTAATTATTATAAGAGACTTTTTTTGGAATCTTTCCATATTCAGCAACAATCGAATCCACTGAATAACAAAGTGGATATGAACAACTTAAACACGGTCTACTCTGCGCTTTACAAGTTTAATAACGGTCATTTTCGCAAACAGTGTTGAAATGTTTAATTATGTATTCTGTGTCGTGTGCTTCATTTATTAGTGTGTTCCATTTTTCCATTACTATTAAGATACAGGTTTTAGATTATGACTTACTATAATCACCAGGCGACAACATGATCGATTATTAATAGGATTAGTTTAGTTATGCTTGTTGCGTCGTATGATTAGGTTTAAATGCATGTTGTAAATGTTAATTAATTTATTTATTTATTTTATCCAATTGACTATGTTACATTTTAATTGTGTTGCCGTAATTACTTTTTAAAAATTTTAACCAAGTTGCATGTCATGAATAAGTGTTGTTTGTTAAGTTTAAATCAGGTTTAAGTCATAGTAATTTATGTAAGTACACAGCTATACGGTTTGAATGTAATTGTAATAACCTTCATTAAATTTTTCAGTCTATGGAGAAGGCATAAAGTCAATGCCGAAACGTTGAATAAAAATTACAATTTGATGCTGTAGTTTTATCTGGTAGAACGAGTGTATCCCAAGAATTCAATTAAATCAGTTGTTTACCTACTTTCGTTCGAGAAATAATACTAATTGTTATATATATATATATATATATATATATATATATTTGCTGTGATACTGGCCGGCGTTGGAGCGTCACTAAAAAAGTGCTGTGTGACAAGGGTTGGTGTTAGGCGCCGCTAAAATAGTGCCATCTGCCATGACACAGAATACAGCAAATTGTAAAAGTAGGGTAAAATCAAGAAACCCACCACCTCATTTCCCCAGAATCCCTCATTTCCCCACACATCTGGACCAAAAGTTTTCTTCGACTAACCATTTTTCATCTTTCGAGATAAACCTATCTTAAATTTTTATGTTTCGAGATAAATGAGCATCCTCATTTCCTCCCACATCTGAACCAAAAGTTTTCTTCGACTAACCATTTTTATCTTTCATCTGAACCAAATAGTTTTCTTTGTCTAGCCATTGCATCTTTCGAGATAAACCTATCTTGTTTGGTATCAATCAATATTAGATTTTCTCAGCTACCTGAATCTCTAAGAATTTTTCAGATATCATCACCCCAAGGAGCTACCCTGATTTTAAGATTTCTTACCTGTAGCGACTTTTGACCGTTCTTATAAATTTTTTAGTCACGCGATACATCTTGTTAGCTTAGAATTTTATGCACATCCCGAATCTGCAAACAGATTTAAAATCGGACTACTCCTTACAAAGTTACACTTTAAGCTCTCAAACCTCTAAATTTTACTCTTTGCTTTATAAGCAAAACTAACAAATAGTTTTCTTTGTCTAGCCAACGCATCTTTCGAGATAAACCTATCTTGTTTGGTATCAATCAATATTAGATTTTCTCAGCTACCTGAATCTCTAGGAATTTTTCAGATATCATCACCCCCAAGGGAGCTACCCTGATTTTAAGATTTCTTACCTGTAGCGACTTTTGACCGTTCTTATAAATTTTTTTAGTCACGCGATACATCTTGTTAGCTTAGAATTTTATGCAGAATTAGAATCTGCAAACAGATTTGAAATCGGATCACGCCCTGCAAAGTTATACTTTAAGCTCTTTTGCTCGTATATATTTAACTCCATTTTTTAAAACCTTTTTCGCTACCCAAGGTATATGCTTTAACCAACTATTTCCCTAGAAATCTAAAACCGCAAGTATTTTAGAAACGAGTCCTTTATAAGCCATAAGTGCTTAGTATTTAAAATCATTTTTTCAAACAGTAATGTGCTTTTCTCAGAATGTTGTAAAAATCATGACTTAAAATTTTTTCTGGTTTTAACATAATTACATGTACAATGCTAAATTGTTGGAAAATACATAGACAAGAACAAACTAATCGCTTTACAATTATGTGGCGTATAGTGAAGGTAGCGTAGAGGACAAACTAATTGCTTTACAATTATGTTACGTAAAGTGAAAGTAGCCTTTCTTTTATTAATTAGCAGCTATGTGATTTGAAAAATACAATAGATATGCTCAATGCCACCCATTAGAAAATTCCCGGGTTTATTAATCATACAATGAGCGCTCTATTTTGGCCTCGATTGGGAAAATACAAACCTCATTTAGTAGTATAATTAACGGATTTCAAAACGTATATAACGCGGTGTAATTAGAAAAAATTCTATTAGTTTCACACGCTTTGTGTAAAGCCCTCGAAATTTTAAACAATCGTTTCGTGTAGTTCTTTTGTGGAAAGTTTTGAAGGTTTAAGGGTAAGTATTATTAAAATATTATTAAAGTAGAACTGAATTTATTTGCAAACACCAATTATTATGTATTCTGTTATTGGTTCTTATTTGTATTTTAAAACATTAATTTTTCCAAAGTAATGCGCTGTTTTACAGATATACTTTTCCAAATTTTAAAGGTATGCTTTTGCTAGAATAAAAACAATTCTGACAAAATATTTTATTAAAAATTTAATACATTAAACAAAAGACCTCAATAACAATACGTTTTCTTTAGAACAGCTTAAATTATTCAAACAATGGTTTAAACAGTGATTGTACCTATTACCGAATCTTCTTAATTCTTTGAGCTTTGGAAGTGAGAAAACACTTTCCATGTTTAAAATGTTGTTTGATAAATATTTTGAGAGTAACTGCCTTTTCTGTTCGCCTTTAACATAGATTGTAGCATTGGGTGGTATGACTTCTTTCAGCAAATCGCCTACATTTGTATATCCACTTGTGGACTGTCCATCCCAGCTAAGCCCATGGATTCTTTGCTTTAACCACTGAACTTGCTTTTGAAATCATCACTTAGGGTGTTATACTCACAGCCATGTCCAGTATCTCATGCCATATTATATTATTCGCTACATCCAAAATGGCAATCTCCTTGCAATAGAAATCACTAGTTTTGTATTGATATCCTTGTAAATCGATTATGAAACACATGCTTCCTGCTTCAAATAACAGATGGGAATGGGGTTCTAAGCAAATCTCCCTATATATCCAGTTAAGGGACTTTACTCCCTCCTTTTATGATTTTTTCATCCAGGTAATTATCTGGATGATACTAAAGCAAGTCTGTTTTCTTAATCCAACTTTACCATCCCCAACCACGACACTAATAATTCGCGCCCGTGCTTCCGTTTCCGTAAAACTTTTTCCACTAAGTACGTGTCGGGTGCTGCTGTGAGCTGAATTTCATCACCGTAAAAGCACCTAGAATTGGCCGACCTTCCAAATCTTGTAGCAGATAGGTTGTCGGTCTCGTTTTTGTACTTTAACAATTTTGAATAGTTCTGTACTCCAGTTTGGGTGAAATCCTCGATCGAATACTGCTTTATATTTTGATATACGCACAATGTCTCCAACCTTATACAACTTCTTGCGACTTTTAGAAACGCTGTTAGCGGTGTAAAGTTTTATTCTTTCCGGATGTTCTTCTGCCTCCATAGGTGTCATGTTAATAGCCCGATGCGGTGTATTATTGTATTCTTCCATAACCTTAGGCAAAATATTCACCCATTTATGACTGCCTTGCAAGTAAAATCTTCTGTACAATTTGTTTTTGATTGTTCTAATCAACCGCTCAACCATACCAGCTTTGATTGCGGAATACGTAGAGTAATGGTTTATCTTATATTTTTGCATAAGATTTTAAACAGCGGTTGTAGTACTCTTTCCCAAAATCCGTTTGTAGATTGATTTTACGTTATTTTCTCCTTGCAGCATTTTGTCCAATATTTTTTCATAGCATTTGTGACTTCTGATCCAGTTTTATTTTTAAAGGTTCAGCTAAAGCATATTTTGTGAAACAGTCCACTGCTATTATAATATATCTGTACCCATTGTTCACACGCGAGTAAGGCTGCATTTCGCACAAGTCCGATTGGATAAGATCACGTTTCACATGTTTCAGATTTGTATGACGACGCTGAAAATTTTTTCTTGCAGGTTTAAATAATTCCTTAACGATGATTTCTTTACTCATTTTTGCTTAACACTGTTGCTAAACTAATAGGGTTATCTTTATCCAATTGCACCTTTGACATAAACTGAAGCTTTGGTTTGTAGTATTTGTTTTTTATAGCTGCTGGTGACGCTTCGTAAATTGATGCTATTGCAAGACCGAGCTCCTTCTCATTTGTCTCGAAGTTGCAGTCAAATTAATAAAAACTGTATAAACGTTTTAAAGTCAGATACAAGCTTATCCAATTTTTCATTTACATACTGTTTATTAACTGCATCAGATGGCTCAACTGGTTGAGCAAGCATTGCGATACGCTGGTTTCTTGCATTGAAGGCTTTATCTTTACGCTGTATATCATCAGAACTTTTTAGACAGTATGTAAAGGCTTGATTCACGAGCTTGATTACAGATTTCTTATTAACACAATCACTATCTTCTTTAGGATCCATTACATCCACTAGCCTTCTTTACGAAAACTAATTGTTTCTTCTCCAGACTTGAATACTATAGTACTCCTCTGATTAACACAATCACCATCTTCTTTCGGGTCTGATGAATTCACTAACCTTCTTTGCTGCATATCGTACCCATCACCATCCAACGTTAGCACAAATCCTCGACCTGGAGGACCGCGCCGAATATCAGCATCTTTACGCTCTGAACGTCCGAAGCGGTCGATAGGCATTTTAAAACTGTGTAATTATTTGCTGAGCTCACTGTATTATACCTTCTTCTCTCAACTCTTCTATTATGGACACCATCTCGTTAATGTTTTCCTCGCTTGTATTTCCAGCTCGGTTGGATGCGTTCAACAATCTCAACCGATCCACAAGTTCATGTACATTATTCCAGTAGACATATTGCACCGGCTTTGAATTTAAACTTTGTAAAACCGATTAGAAAAGCCTAAACCCGCCCCTTAGACTGTTTTCTTCTCTTTGGCTGTTTTCTTTCAGGATTCCTCCGAAATTCGGTGAGATATTTTTGCACATATTTGTTAAACTTTTTGTTATTTGTTGGAAATCCGCTTAAATCGTGCACCGCAAATGGGTTAAACTTTCTTCTCAAAATCGACGCAGATTTGATCATTTCCAAGTAATTCGGTAAATCTTCATGCAAATTGAAATCGCCATCTTCGGGGCTGATGTCTTTGTAAACCAGCAGGTTGTATAAACCCTTCGTACCTGGATATATCACATTATTTAATGTTATATCGCTAGTTTCCGGGTTAATTACCAATACACTTTTCCACAAACTCCATGTATCGGTTTCCGCATTATACTTTACTCCATAAATTGATTTGTCAATATTTTCGTCCTCGTCTCTAGCTAACACATCCGCATAGTAAAGATGGAACGGTTCTTCTGGAACGAGTTGTTTAATTTTCTTTATAGGTACGTCCATGTTTTCAACTTTAACCTTTGTTGTAGGTGTGGAATTTTTCGGTGATCGATTGCAACTGGGAAGCGGTTATTTCAAGGGATCAATCAATTGTTTGTGCATCTCTTTGAATTTTTGCTGAGATGTAGCGTCTCCCTTTTTGTACGCTACAAACTTTTTTCGTACAGCATCCTGCATAAGATGAAGACTGCGTTTATTCGCAATAAAATTGTTAACGTCCGTCATCATGAAACTTTGGATGAGAACTAGCTGTTTTGAATAATGTCAAATATTTATATACTCGTCGAAATTCTTCCGATACCGACCATTATCCAAATCAAAATCTTTCACAACAGTTATAAAATTATGTTTTGAGTCACCCCAACACTGTAAACACATTTCTTTAAATTTCGGATATGCCATGTCACCACTTATATGATCCGAAAAGATATGGCGAAGGTTTGTGTCATCCTGTTTCCATAATGCTATTACATTAGCGTTATCTCTGAGTCTATGTTTTAAGGCACTAGCGTAAGTTTGACATAGATAGAACGAATCTATTGCTTTATGTCGGCCGAACGAGAAAAATTGAGTGATTTTGCTTTGCTCGTTTACAGGTATATCATCGAAAACCATAATTGAATCTTCTTTGGTATCTCTGGGTTCGATCAAATCATCGTAATTTTCAAACTCATGGTACCCAATTTCTTCTTTTAATGGTGTAAAACGTTTCTTAACAATTCGTATTTCGGTTGATATAAACTTTTAGAAAACACATAGACATTTTGGAATCTAAGTCCATTCTCGTGCAAGATCAGAGATATTAGAGCATTAGTTTTTCCACAACTCGATGGTCCCGCGAAGATAGCTCGTATGTTAGACGGGAACAATGAACCATGTTTACCATCCTCTCTTGCACTAGCAATAGCAAAGTTATCATAATTCTGTATAGGTATTTTAACTTCTTGTATAGCATCACCCGTGTCTCTCACATTTTCCGACCTAGGAGCACCATTCTTCTTTTGAGGTTTACGGAGATCCAAATGCCTGCTTAACGTTCTTCTGGGTATACCATATAACCTACTTGCAGAGTTAACACTTATACCCTTTTGTATTTCACTAACTGCTTTCTCTAAAGATTCCTTGGCGTACATCTTTCAAATATAAGTTTAAACTGATTCAAATTGAAAATAATATTCCCTTATATACCAGCATGGGCAGGGGTGTGCACGCGCAGGGGCGCGCATGGGCAGGGGTGTGCACGCGCAGGGGTGCGCATGGGCAGGGGTGTGCACGCGCAGGGGTGCGCATGGGCACAGGTGTGCTTAGGTGTACACCGGAGTACGTGAGAAACTGTCTTGGATCACCAAAAAATCTTATTAATATTAAAACAACATAGATTTTATACAATTTTATTAAAAAATATATACAAAATATTTAATTGTGAATAAATCTATTAACAATTTCCGTAAACGGATTATATTCAAACATAGAGTCATGTATAATTAAAGCATAAGCCTTCATCGACGGTTCAAAATTTCTTGAAGCTTCTAATTCCATTCTTACATCAACCGTTGCATCCTTGATGCTTTCAAATTGATGACGACAGTCGATTACAAAGACAGGTGATTCCTTAAACCTGTTGTAGTCCATTAAACATTTATTTGACGTTTTGTTCGAGTAGTATTTTTCCATAAAAGATGCATAAGACAGGTACGCTGGCAAGTAGTCATTCTGCTCGAAGTCCAAATTTAATCGACCTTGAGGGAACATCTGAGAGTTTAAAACACTTTGACATTGGTTATATTGGCATTCGTAAAGCTTGTAGCATTTTCTTCTTTCTTATCATATTTTCCATTTTGCAGCCAGTAATATCCACCGAGCCTTCTCTGTTTCGTTCGATACTTTAATTCTCCATACTTGCGACTTTGATTGTGTTAGAGACGGTAATTCGTGTAGTTCCCATTTTCTGAATGCAACCATTATAGATGATTGATTTTGCATTTCCGAAAGCAGCGATGCCTTGGCAAAGTCACTTAATGTTATATGGGACCTCCCATGAAATACGTTGTATTTTAAACGTTACTGTATTTCCAATCGACTTGTAGCAATTTACGTCCGACTTGGATCTGATTAAAATCAGCTCTTGAGGCATGTTGACGATAGTTTTCTTGTAATCTTCAAAAACCCAAAATGGTTTTTAGCGGTATAGCACAACTAAACCGTCCATCTTGGAATATGGTATCGGGTTTCCACCCGGTATGTGTAATAGATTTTGTTTCTGATTCTTCCATGGATACTAAACCTTTAATAGTTCTTGTAATTCCAGGGATTCGACAGACATCTATTATTTGATTATTACCCAATTTGTATTGAATTTCCTCAAACAGAAAATATGGTGCATTTCTAGTAAATTCGTAAGCTTTAGGGTCTGGTTCTGCTGCTCTAATCGGGTCTCCAGTTGTTGACGCTTCCTTAATGTTTCCGTAGGCTTATAGGTACCCTTTATAAATATAAAACTTTCATGAGGGTATGTGATGTTATCACTGCTCTGGATTTCAATTGAAATTCGATCGTTGTTTTCTGCATTCAATGTAAAGGAAGATATGTATAATAATCTTCCTTTATTATGGTTTCGTCTAATTTATAACCTCCAAACACATCCAATTTGGGTACGTCCTCATATTTAAGCCTTCCAAGTTTAACGTTTTCATCACCGTGGAGATCTAAGCTGCGTTTACTTCTGCCTCCCATCATTTATAACTTTTAATCCCAAAGATTTTAAGAAACGTATTTCTTCTGCTGTAAGTCTCTCAACAACTTGACGCTTTGACGCCGTATTCACTTCTAATCGTCTGGGGTGTTGTAGCGTGCTTTATATACAAAATCGATAGGCATTTTCAGCTACTTTTTATTTCCAGTCTCACACAGGTGTATGTTTCCGGTGAAAAGTTTACCAATTCACCCAAATGATCGACTAGTCTGATTGTAATATTATCAATTTCTGTCACGCTCAGCGGATAATATATGACGTGGTTAGGTTCCTTTTCCAGATTATACCCGGGTGGTACAGATAGACTGAATTCGAATATGCTGTGCGTAAGAAAATTGTTTCTGAACGATCCGCTGGTGATATTGGTTTCCACAAAATGTTTGAGACCGATATTATGTTCACTTGCTGATTAGCGATATGTACGGTATCTGCAGCCAATTTGCGGTTGGTAAACCCCAAGATGCTTCCAATATTGTTTTTACGGTTTGCCCCAAAATCAATCGGTATACTGCTTCGTATAGAACACTTTAATGTATTATTGTTGGCACTCAGTTTAAAATATTTTTCAATGTTCTCGTTGATGTCCGGCTTCTGACTGAACCATTTTTGAAGACGTCCTGTATATATGCATTTATTTCTTCTAATTCGTATGATCCAGGTTCAATGGTTATTCTGCGATGCTCTGGATCGTTAAAGTATAATATGTTGTTTCCTGGTGTATGTTTTGCACAGTGTTACAAGTGTACAATCCCACTAGACCCAAAGCATATTCACCGTCTTGTTTCAATTTAATTGGTGGGTAAATGGATCCTGTCGATATGACATTACCATACCCGAACACGCTCACTGTTTTAGCCATTGTCACTAAGAAACTTTAACACTAAATGTCCACAATTGTATGTGTTGTAAGTCTGCTCCGGTACACTGTTGTAGTAAATTTTACAACCTCGAAAATATCTCTTTACTTCTTCCGGCGGTCTCAAGTCTCCAAACGAATCGTAGTAATACACCTATTTCCACGTTTTCGGTACCCCACCCAATGTGTACCCGAACCTTTGGTGGTATCCAAATTAATCACCCGATTCGTTGACACGCGGTTAATCTTCTGTAACTGATCTCTAGAAAAGACACCACGAAAATGAGGAATGTTAGATGCGTGTTTCCTTATATCTACATCGGTGAGCTCTTCGAGGTAACTTGCTTAGTTTTTGATACTTTTTACAAATGCCACGCCCCTGTTTGTACGGTTTCAAGAATAATGCTGTGCCTTTTTGTATGGTTTAGAAACATTCCATTTCCTTTTTCCCAACGGTAATGGCTCCATAGATCTGTTGTGTCGTTCGCTCTCCTTAAGCTGTTCGTTGGCCGTCCTTGACATCATTTACTGCTTTAGCTATCCCCGCAGCACCACCTGTTAGTGCCCTAGGGCACTTAGTCCCGGAATATCGGAATCAATGGTAGAAAACCTCCTTTCTGTGGAACGGGTATAATACGTGGGACTTTAATTTTGTTTTCCCACCGGCTCCTTTTATGATTTTTTACCAATTAGAATACCAACATCTAACAGCTTTTTCAAGTTGTCGGAACCAACTCGGTCTATTGCGGATCGTATTTTCTTCAAAATCCACCTTTAAAACTTATTTTCTTCTTTAAACCCATACCCATTTTCTCTTCGCTTTCATAGCGTTTGTCACAAACCAAGCTGCGGCTTTTCCCCAAACTTTGCGTTTTAGACTTAACTCTCCCCAGGCTTCTTCTTCTAAAATTTTATCTGCTCGGTGTCTGGCTGGAAGATCGTCGGGGTACTTGGGTATGCAATGTCGTGGTCTTTACACAATTTATCTAATTCGTTTATTCCAGGATCACCTCTTGCTAAGCGTTCATCCAACTTTGTACCAGGACCGCAGTACTGATAACCTGGAATATGCAGCTCAAACGGTAACCTGTTTATAGCGCTGTTGATTAAACCCTCTCCAGAACAGATAATCATGTGTTTACTCAAAAAAATCTCAAACTATACTAAATAAATAAACAACAACGAGTCTATTTATACTTTTTTCAAAAAAATTTACAATATATTTACAATAACAATACATTTATATCCATGTCTCTTGAGCCGTCTTTTATAAAATACTCTTTCTAGTTATCACCATAACCAGAATCTTCAGATTCCGACAAATTTAAACGTCTAAACATTTCCACTAATGTTCTTGTACGCATCACATCTTGCACAAATATATCCGGAAAACATATAACCAGCTCCAATGCATTTAGTGCGCTCTGATTCAATTCGTTGTAGAATAAAATATTGCCAATTCGAACTTCGCCTTCAATCAAGATTTTAATTCGTTTCTCCCCTTCAGTCAGAGTATTAAACCATCCAATCATTTAAATTAGAATTAGCAACAAACCCTACTAATTCGCTGTATAATGCTGGGAAGTCACGACTTTCCAACTGTTTAATTGATACTCAAACAACTCTCGCATATGGAATAGTTTACGGCACTCCAATTCGTTTATAACTATCGAGCTATTACCCATTATTATTTTTAACTGGAACGTTTCGTTCTCGGTTGATCCAGACACTGGTGACAGAGTGATAAAGAACGGACCTCCTAGTTGTATGTGTAGATCTTCCATTTCGGGTGCACCATTTAATCGAGTGTTTAGCACGTCACGAGAAAATACGTTGATTTGAAATTCCAAAATTTGTAAATGCTAACCAATTTTCGTATGTCAATTCCAGAACATGGCTGCCACAATATTTCTTGCTACACACCAATCGTAATACGGGTTTTATTCTCTGGTTTATAACAAACCCAATTTCCCATTATGAGGGTGTTCACCCAATTCACTTAAACTATCGTAAACTTATTAATCAGATTTTCGGTATACGAAACTTGTGCATCATTAACACCTGCAGACTCCATTGCTTTGCACTGATTTCACTGAGATGACTGAGAAGGTCTATGCAGATCATCCTTTTAAATGTTTCAGGGTTGTTGGCGCATGCTCCTCATTATCATTTGCAGTATGTTACAGACAGGCATGAACTAGTTTGTAATCCGATTCAAGGTTAGTTAAGAATATTAGGTTTTACTGGTGTGATTAGACTGGTATGGAATGTTACTCAAGGTTAAACGACGCTGGGTTTTTTAAAGTAAACTAGCTAATTATACCAACAGGGTATAAAAGCATGCAATGCAATATAATTCAGTATCTGTTTAGTCTTCGACTAGTTACAACTGTTAAAGTCTTTGACCAGTTTTAATTTCTTTATAGAAAATGTCTTCCTTTGTCTGCAACGTCTGCGGGGTGGCTTTTCCAGAAACGATCATTTGAAGAGACATCTGCTCCAGCAACATGGGTTTGTCTCCGAAACCAGAAAGGGCTTGTTGCCTGCGATGTGTGCCCGGATCCTTCTCGCGGAGGACAACGAAACGTCACAAGGATGCCAAGCATTGTGGTGGAACCTTGCCGGCCCATCCGGGGTCAAACGAGCTGCTGCACCAACGGTTGAGGACCTCCCCAAAGATTGCGGAGATGTGTTGAGTGCGATGTGGGTCCAACGGTGGCCCACCAACGCTCGAACGAACACAAAGCTAATGCTAGTCGCGTCCTGGATGGGGTGTAGAAGTGGTAGCGACTGCATTTAAAAGTCGAATCGCTACATACAGAATTATAATGTCGACTCTACAAGTACGTATTTTTTTATAAGTATTTAGTGTTTAACTTATTTTTCTAGGTCTGTTGGATTTTCTCCGCAACCAGAGGGAGAGATTCATAAGCTTAGTCGGGGAACAGCGGGCAATCCACACCCCCTAAAGGTGAACCTGGAGGTGTTTGGTGGTTACACCAAGATGGCTGCGTCAGAGGGTGTTGAAGATATCAAATCCTTCAACACCCGAAATGTTTTCACCTCATCCAGCGATCTGGGGAGGTTACAACTCTTTGTGGGAGGATGTCGCCAAGTCAGACGAATTTCAAGAACGAGATTCTGGTAAGTTTTGAAAATTATTAATTTTTCTAATTTTTAAATTTTAGGATGGACGCTGAAAAATGTGTTATACTTAGAAAAAATAAAACAAGTACCAACCTGCGGGATCCTCCTACATCGAGCTTCCCAAATGGGTTCAGGATAAGGGCCGTCATTAACATCCAGAATCAAGACAATGCATGTTTTGCCTGGTGTGTTGTGGCAGGCTGAATCCTGGACATGTTCACAATCCGCAAAGGGTCAGTAGCTACCGCATTACTCGACTTCTCAACGTGACAGGGTACGTTCCCATGCCCATAAAGGACATAGCCAAGTTCGAGGAGCAGAATGCTATAAGCATTAACGTCTTTGGGGTGGAAGGCAAGTCCATCGTTGGACCCTCCACTTCACCAAAAGAAAGAGGGATCGCATGTCAACCTGCTGTACATTCAGGATGGGTGCAAGTCCCACTACTGCTGGATCAAGATTTGGGGAAGCTAGTGGGTAAGCAGCTATCTCATGACCACATAAATGGATTTGCGATGGATGCTTGGTGTTCTTCCCATCCGAAGACAAATTACGACAACACTCCGAACAAGACTGCAACGTGGTTGCGACAAAGATGCCGAACCACTTTAACAACATCCTCGAGTTTACGAGCGTGCACAAGCAAATGCGGGTACCGTTCGTGATTTATGCTGACTTCGAAAGTGTGTTGAAGCCTATTAGCTCGCAGTTCCGGATCCCACCTCTTCCTTCACCAACAGCACACAACACCACAAACCCTTCAGTTTTGCATACTATATCAAATGTTCATACGATGACTCGTTTAACAAGTTTGACCTGTACAGGGGACCTGAATGCTAAAGTGTTTATGGAAAAGTTGAAGGAGGAGGCCTGCAGATTAGGTAAAATCCTTAAAACCAACGTTCCGATGGCACCGCTTGAACCTCTGGAGAGTTGTTATTAATTTGGATTGCGGCATCTGCAGGAAACCTTTGGGGATGATCGAGTGAGGATCACTGCCACCCTAACAGGAAAGTTCCGCTTGCAGCACATCGCCAATGCAACGTTCAATACCGGATGCCAAATTTCATACCGGTCATATTCCACAATTTAAGTGGGTATGATTCCCATTTTATTGTGAAAGAGTTGGGCTGCGATAAAGAACGTGTAGAGGTGATCCCCAAAATAAGGAGCGGTTCGTATCGTTCACAAAGTATGTGAGGTTATATGGCGAAGAACCAGATGGAAAGAAGAAGATGATGAAACCGATAATTCCACAGTTCAGCTGCGTTTCATAGATTCGCTTCGTTTTATGCATCATCGTTGGATAAGTTGACGAAGAATTTAGAACCTCAACAGTTTGTTGAGATCCAAAAATTTTTCTCAGACGACAGACTGCGTAGTTTGCTGACAAGGAAAGGTGTTTTCCCGTATTCATACATTTCCAAGTGTATTGAATGAAACCTCTTTGCCCGCAAAACATGCTTTCTTCAAGACTTATCTTCTACGGCTATTAGCGATGCGGATTATAAACATGCGCAGAAGGTGTGGGAGGAGTTCCACATACGAAACTTGGGTGAATACAGCGATCTGTATTTAAAGAGCGATGTTCTACTGTTGGCAGACGTTTTGAAAATTTCAGAAACGTTTGTCTAAGTACGTACAATCTCGACCCGGCCCAGTACGTGACAGCTCCTTCTCTCGCCTTTGATGCAATGCTGAAACACACTGAGGTGAAGCTGGAGTTATTAACCGATGTTGATATGCATCATTTTTAAAGAAAGGGATTAGAGGTGGTCTCACTCAGTGTAGTCATCGGTATGCTCGTGCCAACAACAAGTATATGGAGGAGTACAACCCCAGTGAACCCTCCATGTACTTGACATACCTCGATGCCAACAACCTATATGGATGGGCTATGAGTCAACCACTTCCACACGGGTTTTCAGGTGGTTAAACATCGATCAGGTTAACCACCTAAAAGATAACATTTTGAATATCCCCATTACGCACAATATGGGGTACATCCTAGAGGTTGATCTGCACTACCCACAACAGCTTCAGGATCTGCATAACGACTTGCCTTTCTGTCCCGAGACCATGGTTCCACCAACACCGTCTTCTAGGACTCGAAGCTACTCACCACACTTTTGATAAGAAGAAATATGTAATCCATTACCGAACACTTCAACAGGCTCTGCGCAATGGTCTACAATTAACTACAGTTCACCGTGTGTTGGAGTTCGAGCAATCACCGTGGCTCAAACCACATGATTTAAACACGTCTCTCCGTACTTCTGCCACTAACGCGTTTGAAAAAGACTTTTTCAAACTTATGAACAATGCGGTTTTGGTAAAACTATGGAGAACGTGGACAAACGTGTTGATGTAAAGATTGTGTCGCGGTGGGAGCACGAGGACAAAAGTTGTGCGCGAGTGGACTAATAGCTAAACCTAACTTTAACAGTAGTTTAGTGCTAGGTGAGGATTTGGTTATTATACAGATGGATAGGGTAAAGTCACTTACAACAAACCCATATATGCAGGTTTTCGATTCTAGATATTTCAAAGACCCTCATGTATGATTTTCATTATAACACCATGAAACATTTGTATGGAGCTAAACTCTCACTACTTTATACAGACACTGACTCTTTAGTGTATAGTATAGAAACAAAAGACTTGTATAGTGATATTAGTGCAAACATTAACAATTTCGACACTAGTGACTACCCTCGAGACAACAAATACAATATGCCTCTTGTGAACAAAAAGATTCCCGGCAAGTTCAAAGACGAGTTCAACGGCGACTTGGTGTTACAATTTGTTGGAACTCGCGCAAAATCCTATTGCATTCTTAGTGAGAAGGACACGATTAAAAAGATCAAGGGGGTATCGCGTAGTGTGGTGGCTGGGATTAGTGTGGATAGTTTTAAGGACATTGTGCATAATAATTCTGGTGCCCTCATGCATAGCATGGTATGTATTCGGAGTAAAAAACACGATTTGTACACCCAATTAATTAATAAAATTAGTTTATCGGCAGAAGATGACAAAAGGTACGTCATCCCGGGTAGTACTTCCACATATGCATGGGGGCATAAGGATATTAGATAGTTGTTTATATTTTATTGTGTATATATAGTATGTAAGTTAGTTATAAGCATATCTACCCTCCCCCATCCTTAATAATTCCTTTCTTCCCGGCGATATGTGTTTACCTCCCCGTGGTCTCGCCGGACGGTAAAACATATTGTTGGATTAACAACAATATGTCTTATTGACTGAAAACATGTTTCCTCTCTTTTACTTTAATCTCTTTTTATTACAGGTCTATTTAAACAACCCATTAATCTCTTTTTTGTTACAGGTTAACCTGCTTGGATTCGGCTACACAAACAAAATACTTTGTAAAAATTGTAATTAGTTTATTAAACTGTAAATCGGTTAAAAATAAAATATTAAACTTTTGTGTTCTTATTATTGTTGGTTAAAGGACTGTAGATATTAAAAAGGAGGGGTGATTATAAATTGATCTTGCTACAAAATCTTAAAATCAGGGTAGCTCCCTTGGGGGTGATGATATCTGAAAAATTCTTAGAGATTCAGGTAGCTGAGAAAAATCTAATATTGATTGATACCAAACAAGATAGGTTTATCTCGAAAGATGCAATGGCTAGACAAAGAAAACTATTTGGTTCAGATGAAAGATAAAAATGGCTAGTCGAAGAAAACTTTTGGTTCAGATGTGGGAGGAAATGAGGATGCTCATTTATCTCGAAACATAAAAATTTAAGATAGGTTTATCTCGAAAGATGAAAATGGTTAGTCGAAGAAAACTTTTGGTTCAGATGTGGGAGGAAATGAGGATGCTCATTTATCTCGAAACATAAAAAATTTAAGATAGGTTTATCTCGAAAGATGAAAAATGGTTAGTCGAAGAAAACTTTTTGGTCCAGATGTGTGGGGAAATGAGGGATTCTGGGGGAAATGAGGTGGTGGGTTTCTTGATTTTACCCTACTTGTAAAATTTGAAATTGTTGACTTACCTTCCTTTCTAACTTTTCTTTGCCGGCTAGCTCAACGAGTTGATGGAGTTTTCAAAATAAAATCAAACACAGCAATATTACAAAGCATCTATACAGTTTAAAGTATTTTCTCTGGTACAAAATCCAATAAGTGATCATTAAATCTAATGCAAAGTGGTGATACAGGTTTTGTAGAGTAAGCTAATAGTACGAAAATTAACATTTCTGTAATATTTAAAATTAAAATAAGGCAAATAAAGGTCTTAAGTTAATAAGCAAATATTTTACTTGCATCAAAACAAAATTTCGTAGGAAACTATAAATATAGATAAAATAATACATAATAAATGTGTTATACAATTCTCTGTAACTTAAAAAACATTAATTTCAGGTAGGTATTATCTTAGTCACTTTTTACTCAGAATTATGTGCGGAATCAAAATATGTAAAAATATAAAGGGCGTTCTATTAAAGAAAATAAAGTTTCCCTCACCCATTTTGAGATTGGTTACAAACTTGTATAGAGAATAATAAAAATCCCCCAGGTTGTAATTTTGATTGCTCAAAGATTTGTTTTTATTTTTTTTCTATTTTCAAGATCTTGGCTTATAACACTTTAAAATAAACACCTGGTTTATATAGTGCAGGTGGTAGTGATGGGACATACCCCTTAGCCTTGAAGAATGTAGGGGTATTGACAATATAAGGAGGATTACCAGATCACTGTATTGCCACGTGAATACGAAGAACATCGAAGTGAATAGTCATATAGGTGCCATAGAAAAACGGCAGTCAAATACTTCGGGACAAGGGATGTATGCAACGAGGTGGAAGATAACAGACCAGTTACAGCTCAGTGGGAATAAATTTTGGCATCTTTACAAACAAGGTTCCCATAATCTTGTTCTCAAGCTTTATTGCATAGTACCTTCCACTGTGAAATAGGTTGAGCTGGATACGCCCTTGCTAAGACTCCTAAATTAATTATACAGAAATACCTAACATAATTATTTACTAGAATCTTTTGTGTAAAGCTTTTTAACGCGTAACAAATACGGCATAGAAGTACAATTACGTAAAGTTGTAATAAATGGTCACAGATACCTTACTCACCGTTCGCTAAGCAAAGCAACAAATTGCATTGTTAATCAAAATGATAGTCTTTTGAATATTTGCAATTTATAAGTACATCATTTCGCTAGCATCCAGTTTGTGTTCATTTGTATTTTGCTTTTTTCAAATATGTGATAGGTTTTGTAATTTTCAATTCCTATAAACTTAAGTTAAGTGTCGTTTTTGTTGTGTCTATCTGTTAATTTTTTCAGCAATTTACAAGCTAGATGTTTGAAATGCCTATCTAGAAGTGTCGTTATAAGAAATGACAGCCGATACGTTTGTTTTCGTTCTTTCATATCCCATTGAGAAAACCAAAAAGTTTTAATATTTCTGTCGTTTATGAAAATATTCCAATCGAGTGCTCTATCAGTAGATCGTAAAAGATAAGCTATTTTAAAGGATTCATATTCAACTATACTTTTCTTTTAAAAAAAATTGAGCCTATGTACATGTAGGTTATGAAACCAAAAACATCGAAATATGTTTTGACCCATATTATTCAGTATAAACATATTTACAAATTTTGATCACTGTTAATCACTCAAACTAAAATATTATCCAATAGCAAAAATTGTGTACAATTAAAACAGAGGAACGTTCTAACTCAAATTAGTAACTGCACAACGGTTTAATAAAAACCAAGAAAATTATTGATAACAGTACACAGTTGGCAGTACTTTACATTTTTAGTGTCATCAAGACATGGACAGATAAAGTTAAGAACAAAGAGGTACTAAAAATGGTAGGGGAAGAAAGAAATAAGTGGAAAACAGTAAAAAATAGAAGAGATAGGATGATAGGCCACATACTAAGACATGAGGGAATAGTGCGTAATATATTAGAAGCAGAGATAGGAAAAAAGAGAAGTAGATGTAGACCTAGGTTAGACTACTGCACACGGATAGTGAAAGATGTAGGCTGTGAGAATTTCAGGGAAATGTGTACGCTAGCTCAGAATAGTAATCAATGGAGGTACGCATCTAACCAGTCCCAAGATGGATAAACTAATGACGAAAAAATAACTGTACTTAAACATGATGATTATTATAAGACACTACAGGTATTGCTTGTGCAATATTCCCGAATAATGTTAATTGTGTGAAAGGATTTACTGGAAAGCTATTAATTCGGCAAATGTCTAAGTGTTGGGAGATCTTGGCAGCCACAGGCTGCTTAACCCCCTTCACATACCACTGAATCTCGGTGAAATATGGCATATAATTAGAAAGCAATTAAAGAGGATCCGAGCTGTATATAGGCTGTGTGGGAATTTCAGGGAACTGTGTAGGCTAGTTCAGAATATAAATAAATGAAGGTACATGTCCAACCAGTTTTGAGACGGAAAAGCTAATGACGAAAAAATATGCGCAGATAAATCTGACGATTATTATAAACAACTACAAGGGTTGGTTGTGAAATATCTGCAACTCATGTAGACTCTGCGAAAAGGTATATTGGAAAAAATTTTAAATCGACAAATGTTCAAGTGCTGGGGGAACTTGGCAGCCACAGGCTGCTTACCCCCCTTTACAACGGTGCATTTACATTTCTAATGCTCTACCCGAAGGTTCTACATTGGCCAGGAGGCGAGTTTTTTGTTGCCTGAAAATTTAGAATTTTGACGAACCCTTGCCGTTCCAGGCAAGGTAGGGATCTTTAACGTGCGTGACAACACTCACACATGGGACCTCCATTTAACCTCTCATTCGAAAGAGGGCGTAATTTTTGTGAAAAGTGCTCACACGCTGTTTTTCAAGCAGTCGGCCGGGTCGTGATTCAAACCCAGGACCTTGGAATCCGTAGTCTTACGCTTACTACATTGATCCACGGCGACGCCTTCCCCTTCACAACCACTGAATGTCGGAGAAATGGGGTGTATAATTGTAAAACAATAGAAGGAGCTCGAACTGCATCTAACAAGAGAGAACAGCGCCCATGATCAAAGACAATAAACATAGAAACAAGAAGAAATTTGTTAAAAACATATTTGTGGAGCACAGCGCAGTATGTCTATGAAATACGGGCCGTAGGAAAAACAGACCGAAAAACGATAACAGCCTTTTGGAGTGCTGTGCTTCAGATCAGAAATGAAATGGGTCACCGAAAGATTGATCCATGACCCAGTGATCCAAATAGGTATGTGACCCACGACCCATTAACCCACTGACCCAAATTGATCAGGTGACCCACATTGACTGCGTGACCCAAATTGACCCGGTGACCCAAATTGACTCATGGACCCAAGATAATTTACTTCTACGCTTATCAAATATTGTCATCAACAAAATACTTTATTTTAAATAATCACATAAAATGTAAACAAAGGCACTAAAAATAAGAAAGAATTATAATATATAAATACAAGTTATCTTATAAACCTAAGTAATAAAAGAAGGTTACATTACTTATGAATTTATGATGACTAGGCTATGTTTTTAAAATTCCGTTTTTAAAGATTCTGAAACAATAAGTCGACCTTCTACGGCATCAGCCTTGAGTCGTGCCCTATCTTTGCGTGTTATTTTTCCAGCACCAGAAAAATGTATCTCTGACTCAGCAGATGAAGCTGTAATTACTAGGATTGTTTTGGCAATTTTGCTTAGAAGTGGGTACTTCTATTTATTAACACCCCACCATTTTAGTGGATCAAATGGTGCTTCATCATTATCTTTATCTCCAGTAAAGAGATCAATTAAACTTTCATAAGTACGTTTTTCGTTGCTTATAAAATCCACAGTTCTTCTTCGGCCTGCTGTTTAAACTTTAAAGTGCGTATAGAAAGTAACTAACTGAACCAATAACTCTATGTATAATTTTGTGAACGTACTTAATAAACCGACCTGAGAGTTCACTAAACTATGACTTTACCTAAAGAAAGCCAGTCACTTTATTAATTTGGATCACTGGATCAATTTCGGCTATCGGGTCAATTTAAGTTACTGGGTCAATTTGAGTTTCTGGGTCAATTTGGGTCGCTGGGTCAATTTGGGTCACCGGGCCAGTTTGAATCGATACACATGACCCATTGCCCTGGTGACCCAAACAAAAAGTGATCACTTGGACCCACTGACCCAATTGATCCATGACCCATTTCATCTCTGCTTCAGATGTATGAGGATGACAGCATGGACAGACAAAGTTAATAACAAATAGGTTATAGAAATGGTAGGGGAACAAGGATATCTGTGGAAAAAAATAGGAGAAATAGAAGGGCAGAATACGTTCTAAGGCATTTTTGGGGAATAGTACAGGAAATATTACAAGCAGAGATAGAAAAAAAGAGGTAGATGTAAACCTAGATCAGATAGTAATAAACGCAGACTGTGCAAATTTCAGGAAAATGTGTAGGTTAACACAGAATAGGAAACAATGAGGGTACGCGTCTAACGAGTTCCAGGACTGAAAAACTAATGATGATGACAAGACTTAAATTAATACCACCACTGTTAAATCTATTACTTTTAGCTCACGTAAATTTAATTGTATATCATAATTATTGACATTACAATATATACATTACCCGTGAGCGATATGAGGTTTATTACTAGAAAACATGAATTTGACTTTTGAGCATAAATGTAACAATTGGTGATTGAAAATGTGCATTATATCATCACGTGTTCGATAAAACAAGATTACTGCTATGGTAATTATGACTTAAAAATTTATAATTTTAACAACGATTTAGAAAAACTCGTAACAGATAAAAATTTAATGCACTCGGTACATTTGACTTACAGGAAATTCCATTAATTAACACTAAAAAAAATGAAGAAGAATTCCAGCCGGTTTTGAGCTTTCAGATCATTTTCTCTAAAAATGATAGCTTTCCTTATTAGATCACTAGACAATGCTTTTAAAATCTCAAAAGTACGTTTACAATCACAAATAATCGATCTATTTATATGTGTTCAAATATTTTGATATTCAATAGTTTCTTCTTACAATTCACTGCACAAACGTTAAAACCACAAAGAAACAAACTAGGTGTTCCCAATATATCCGTTTACATTTCCGGAAGAAGTGTTTATTTGAGTAGGAAAATATTTAAAGTATCTACCTCTATTCTGTTTAACCTAGCCCCAATTTTATTTAAAAAATAAATACTCTTCAGTAGGGTAATTTTGGGAGATACGAGACAACTGTCGTTAACTTTTCTTAAATAAGGCGCAACAATTTTTTATTTTCGTATATGTCGTTTATTGAGGAGTAAACAAATTTTGGAAGTTTATTATTTCTTTACAGACTAAAAAGAATATAAATGGGAAATAGTGTTTCTCGTATCCCGTATTAGCTTTAATTTGCTAAACAGTGTGTTATTGTAACTGAAATTTAAGAGATGCTACATATGGTGCCTGTCGTAAATGTCTGGGATTATAAGACCTCTTTCTTCATGTGGCGATTACCAAATCTAGTGGTTGAAAGAAAAATTATGTACGTGTATCGTTGTTCTTAGTAGTTGCGTTATATTATATTCTTTGTATATTAAAATTTATGTACCTAACATCCTCAGACACTTGTTTAAAAGATCCAAATTTTTAATGCTACCAGAGACAAATATATTTATCTGTGATGTGCGTGTCAAGAGTTTCAACTTATTTTTTTTTGTTATTAGGTAATTAGCTGGTTTGATAAACGTTGCTTCATATGCTGTGTAAATTTTTGTTACGTGTTAATTTGACTCTAATGATCTTTAAATTTACTTTACTCTGGAAACTAAACACAAAAAATTTCATCAGCTAGCTTAATAGCGAGGGGTGGATTCGATGATAACAAACGGAATTATTTCAGAGGTATACAACTCTAACACGTACGCCTACCTGGAAAAGGTCACTAAATTTTCAGTCCAATAATAAAATGCTGAGCGCTAACCCATCTGACACTGGCCTTTGAACCTTAGATAGATGGTGTGTGATCTACAAGATGACTAAAAGGTTATTATTTCTAATCTCGACAGTTTGATAGAACCCTGTTTACATTGACTTCGTCTGCTGCTTTAACCTATGCACAAACAAAAAAGGTACAACTTTCACTTAGCCTATATTAGCAAACATGAAAGTCAAAATTTTTAACAATCACTACCAACACAGATACTCTAGACTCCAATCCTAATTTTGCCAAATTGCATGTATCTAAAAAAGGATATCTTAAAATTATTTAATTCTCCAGCAAATTTGACGACTATATAAATTCCAATAAACACAATTGTCGTGCTAATTTCTAATACATTTCGCCTTATATTAAGCCTGCACCACATAAAAGTCTGAATCAGATGTGAATAAATCAATATATGTCAACGAAATATAAGTCCCTAGAAAATTAAAGATTTTATCACTTACATCTTTTTGACTAGAATGGAAGGTTCAGGCACCCTTTTCCAAAGCAAGACAAACTTATGGTGTCTTAAGTAATCCTTTAATCCAACTAATGTTGATAAAAGCTTTCCACTCATTCAGCGCACTTTAACTCAGGGACGGTAACTTAATTAATTTTGCGTTTATGAACGTATTTGAAAGCGTTTCACTGACAAACCTGAATTTAAACTACCATACTTTCAATTACTTAATACTTATCATTGCTCAATTTTATTGGGCCGATAACCCATAAAAGAAAAACTGAATAGTATTAAACCAGAGGTCGTTAATTCTAACTATTATATATATATATATATATATATATATATATATGTTAAAATATTCCAGGGGGTTTAAGTGATGTTTTAGTTCGCAACGTTCGTGCGCTTTGCACTACTCTTGCTGTTAGGGTCAAGGGTTTCTCAACACATTGGAACACATGAATCGGTGTTTTCACACTGTTTGCGCCATTGGGTTTGGGATCTACGCATTTAAATTGTTTTATTTTACGTGCTTGTGTTTAGTTGAATAATTTATAACGATTTCGATAACTTTGCAATGCAGGAGAATATTCTCGGTACCACGCTTGTAGGACTATTCGTCATGGAAAATACGTTAGCATTTGTCGAATTTGGTATGTTTATAGTAAAATCCCGGTTTTTAATTGCCGGTTGTGAAAGAACGTACTAAGTATTTTACTATTTATTTGGATATTATTCTTTACTAATATAATGCAATAGTTCTATTAGTAAAGTGTAAACCCGCCAACTTCTATAAATTTGTTAGCATATTTTATTACTACGGTTTTAAGATTAGTAAATATTTTCCTGTATACTATAGTTAATGCGCTAACGTCACATCTTCTACCTTTTAATATCTGCCTTTCTATTCACTATTAAAAATACCAATTTGAGATGTCATAAGTAATGATCTACCAGTTCTCTCCTCTTTACTTAATTTTCCGAAATGGACCATTTTTCACAAATTCGGTTTAATACTCCTTGATTTCTTGTCGTGTCTGGCTGGTTAATTTTCAACATTTTCCTATAGCACCATATATCAGAAACTCCTTGATTCCCTGTTTCCTTCATAATCCATGTATCACAATCGTACAATATAGCACTTCATACAAATGTTTTTAAAAATTTCATCCTCATATTTAAATCAATGTTGATGTGGAGAATTTTATCCATGGAGGAATGTTTTCTTTGCTAACGTATAGTTCTGCATTTTATACCACACTTACATCTTCCATCTTTTGTAATTCTACATCCTAAATAACAAAATTCTTCGATTCTAACAAATCTGTCCTGTCTTACTAGTATATTAAAAAGCTCAATTATGTTATCCTTACTTCATGGAATTACTTTTATTTTATTTATATATTTTTGTATTGCACTCATTTTTAAAATTTTATTTTTACCAGTTAACTTGTTTTCTAGATGGATTGTGCTATGGGCTAAAAATACTGTCATCCTTAAACTTTAACAGTGATTTTTTTTTGTCTGGCGCGTTTACTTTAGTAATCATTGGTTCTTAATTTTCTAATTGCTTATCCAATGTATAAATTGAAAAACAAGAGAGATAAAGACTGTCCGATACTTTATTTTACATTTGCCTCCCTCTCTTGATCATCCAGTGTAATATTGTAATTATCTGTACATACGCATTTACAATTACTCTTCTGTTATTATATTTCAAGCCTGTTTTAGCAAAATATCTCAATCATCTTATTTCCTTTCGATGTTAGCAAATGCTGCTCTACGCTACAAAGGCCAAGTATGTCAATTTATTCTTCTATATTCTACCTTATGTCAGTACTCTTAGACACATGGTCACTTCTGTTTACCTGAAGTAGTACCATATAATGCATTGCGTTACACTAGCCATAAATTAGATGCGAAAGGACAAGTTTCATTTTGAAGGGACAGAATTAATGTAGACGCACCTTGTATAATAAAGTTCACGAATAATCATAAACAAGGTATTTCAAATTTTGTTTCTATAAAGGCCATTCGGCTAATAAATTATAACATTATTTCTCTTAAATACATTGTAAATCTAATAACCCAGGACAAAGACTTATTTTAAAACCCGCTGAAATAAAAAATTCCATAAAACACACAATGTGATAAATATATAATACAAGAGTGTTAAATAGGTATAAAATCAGGGCGTTTTGCAATAAAAAAAAAACACAGAGTACACATTAATGAAATAAATTATTACGTCAGAAATGCAAAAACCATTAACAGGGAAGGTCATATTGGAAACATCATCAGATGTTCAAAGAAAATTGCAAAAGTACGTGACTGTTATGTAATTAACATTACAATAACCTTTTATTAAACATAAATTATAATGGTTGCACTGCATTATCGGATGCTGACCGCAATTGATAAAATTTTTATAGAAAGAGAAATGTAATATCACAACTAAGCACGACAGTTGTAAGTTAAATTCAGAAATGTAATTAAAAAACGTAAAATACCTATAGTAATACGTGCAAGTAATAAGACGGGATGGCCGCGTTGTTGGATTGATACGAGGACAGGTTAAAAGTTAGTGAACAAAACACATTTTCAAGAGGTGAATGTAGATTCTCGCACGGAAAACACGCGGCGTGCGAATTTTTTTAATTACGCACGAACATAGTAGATTTTAAATCACATGTTTGTGAAACTGCCGCCGATACGACCGGTTAAAAAACTGGTAGAAACCTGCAAAGTTCATCCCCCACCAATAATTTGGAATTTGTGAGATGTCGTGTTAAGGAAGCTGTTGTTTGAAAGACGCAAAGGTGAATTACTGATGGTGTCTAAACATCCTCAATTTTAAAGATATATTTAGGAATTAAAACAGTGAGTAATATATAAGCTTTTGCGTTTACACTTTTTAATTATCTACATGTGAACTTTAAAATTAAGTTGCAAATGGTTTGTACTTCCGTAATGGAAATTAACAAATCATAAAAATAATTATTTTGTGGGATTAAATTAGTGATGGAATTAGTGTATATTGATTTTAAAAGTAAGTTGTATTAGTGAAATTATTGTTAGTAAAAAGTACAAATTCAGTACATTTAATGAACATTGGAATGGTTAATAAAATAGTTGTTTTTCGAAGTGTTGTTGTGTCGAGAATTTCCATAAATTGGAACTCAAAAACTTGTATAGATCTATTTTGGAAACTAAATCAATGGCATGGTAGGACTAGTTATGGATTAATGTTTTCAGGATTTGTTTTAGTAATATCTGGCCAGTTTGAGGTTAAGAAATAGTTTTTCAATATAGTTGTATTTACATTGCAATTATTTAATGTCAGTGTCGAATTTTAGTTGTATTTGCTTATGTACTAGATTAAAATTAGATCACTGTAAAAGGATATTCAATCACATCAAAAATCAAAATCGTTTCGGGGCAGCATTTTATTTTACAATTTTATTTAATCTGACTAAAATTTTATAAGTGTTTTAAGATATTACGGGGAAAGGTAATGTATAATATGATAAATTTAGGAAACCAGAAGCAGAGGAGACCTATTCGGAATAACTATCTTCCGTGTAGGGATAATATCGAAGGGATGACTTGGGGCCACTTGGGACCAGGTAAGTAAATATTCTAACGTTGTTCGTAGTTTAGCCATATTATAATGTGTATTTGGAATTTTTGTATTTTCTTTTATTATTTCTTCCATAGGTACACTCTCTAGCCACTGTAGTTAGCCGAGACACACTTAAATAGTTATGGGAACCCCATCCATTCAGGGTAAATCTAAATTTGTATCGTAATTCTCATATTACCCGTAACAGATTTCAGTAGAGGTAATTAACTTCAGAAAGAAGTAATTTTATCTAAAAAAAAATTGTCAATAATAATAATAAACAATCACTGCGGTACGGCTGTGTATTGAAACACAAACTACCGAAGAGGATCCACAAAAAGAATGGTGTCCAGCTTGATCACCGTGCAGGACAAATCAGAGAGCAAAAATGAACATATCTGTATTGGTGTTTGTTCAGGAAACGAACACATATAACCATAGTCCATTTTATTAAATCTTTAAATCAAAAAATTGGTCAAGGTCGGTGTTATTGGGACGTTTGCCTGGGGAACTTGTTACGTTTACTTTCAACATAAATTAATTACCCTATTTCTCCCTTGTTAATTCATTACTTGAATAAATTCCGTTTTAATTCTTAAATTCTTCAACAATACCCTATATAGTGTACCTCTTCAGTATAAGCCCGCTCAACACAATTTTAACTCAAATCCCGTTTGCTTTTAAAACGAAAATTTATTCCATAAATTAAATAGTCTATACCTCGCTTTAGGTATCCGGTAATTTGTTAAACCTTCCAATAACGTATAATTGCTTTCTCTGGTGTTTTCCATTTAAAGACTTGTCGAAGTAATAGATCCTACTATTATTTGATAGCGTGTTTTCCAGATTTGCTAATCGTGCTTCGATAACGCGAGGATTGTAGTTTGAACTCGTGTTATTTGAACCCATTTTGAATTTGATTCTGCAGCTTGTGAGTTGAAATATTTTCTACATCGTTCGTCACAGTACTTCAAAAGCAATGCACGTTTTTTTGTTCGAAAAGTAGGAGGTATCTGCGTGTATTGCTCTTAGCTGAAGACCAAATGGGTTCTTTCTTTATGTAGACCAACTGCTTATGTCCGTAGACCGCTGCTGCAGTTATGATAGCAGGGTAAATGGATCCTGACTACCATTGCGTTGATGTGCTGACCCACCCGACGGATTGCAAGCTAAGTATCCAGACACATACAGGTATACAACTTGTTTTCTTTGGTGTATATCGATGGCATATTCCCTATCAGCGTTTGGTGTAGTTACGTGATAAGAAAAGTGACAATATAGGACTATTGTTTGTTGCTGCAAGTCGATATTATCGCTCTAGAGGTGTGATGTACCATTGTTAAAAATGTTTGACAAACACACGCTTATTCTTTTCTACTGATTGGTATATTTTACAAAAGTATTAGGTGCAATTTTAAAAACACTTGACAAAAGCTCTCACATGTTTATTTACTACTGATTAATTTTATTTTGTGTAAAATACGAGATGCGCACTTCGTATCTAAAGTACTAAATTGTTCATATCACCTAATTGTTTGCTTTAAAATAGTAACGCTTAATTTATTGATTTTGCTTGTATGTACAGAATTCTTTATTTATTTTTATTTGTTAATAGATAATCGTGGGCGATGTTTTTTTTTGTTTTCTTGATATGCAGGTGAATCCCCCCACTCTCCGTGTTTGATAGTTAGCCTGGTATTTACTTTTCTTCCGGCTACGTCTAGATACGTAGCAAACTAAGAATTATAAATAAAGAGAGGTTTTAACTAATTATAATGAAATGAAAAAGGGTTCTGTGTAAAACCTACAAGTTCAAATTCAATAGCAATCCTTGCCGTGGCAAATGTCATCGCCAGCCTCTAGGTTATCTACACATGATACCCGGTTACTTGTTGCAAATAGCTTCAATAAAGCAATGTTCTCCTGTATTTGCACTTTGCAAGCAAAACGCAAGGGTGTATCAAGGGAAGAACAGTTTCCCAAACAGTGTTAGTTGAAATCAATTCATAGAAAAATATCTATTTTGTTACATTTTGTGACTTGTAAATTTCACTGTTCCAATATTTTTTGCGCCCCAAATGATAAAAGGGCTCTAAGCAATGCTTTAGAACCCCCTCTACTCTTTAGTGCCGATCATCTGTTAATCTCTTTTATATTTTATTCTGCATCCTGTTATATAGTATTGTAGTAGGCGGCTTCGTGGCGTAGTTGGTATGCGCGTGACTACTATGCTCAAGGTCGCGGGTTCAAATTCCGACACGATCCGCTTGAAAAATGTTAGGCGAGCATTTTTACAAAAATACGCCCTAGTTCGGATGAGAGGTAAAATGTGGGTCCCGTGTGTGAGTGTTGTCACGCACGTTAAAATCCCTACCTTGCTTGGTACAGCAATGGTTCGGCAAAATTTTCCAGGTAAAAAACTCGCTTCCTGGCCAATGTAGTATCTTCGGGTGGAGCATTGGAAAAAATCAAATGCAGTGTATAGTATTGCAGTTAATATTTTTATACGATAGCTTAACGTGCTTATGGTTTTAAAAGTTTTTATTCCTTTCGTCCTGCTTTCTTTTGAAACAACATTACTATACTCTTTGCACAGTTTAAAGGTAGTTCTATTTCTATTATCTATTTATCAGCCTTTATTATGTGTTTTCTATTTTCTTGCACTGTATCAAATAAATTCTGCTGGCAATAGTTTTAGTGCATTTTCAAATTTCGTTTTTAGTATTTTGTACCCTACTTCGTAATTCTGTAACTCATCTAAGTCTTCCATATTAGTTTAACCTGTTTGTGCATACCTTTTCCAGCTACGTAACATAATTTTTGCGTCTACTAATGTTATTTATGCTTACTTTGTATTTTATTTTTTGCCACTCTTTAGAAGTTTCTATTTTTGAATGGACTATATCAAGTCTGCTGATTTCATTTCCCCACAATTGCTCTGCATATTCAGTTAATCACTTTTTCTATGTTTTCCAATATGGTTCTTTTTGTTATATACACTACCTTCATATTCCTTCTTGATTCTGATATTGTTTAGTTTATCTAAGCCTAATTTGGGTAGTCTTATATTTTTCAATTTTCTTAACTTTAGGTTACATTTTGCTACTATAGAACTGTAATCGCGTTTTATAACTACGTTTGGACAACCAATACAATCTTTTCTCGATTTTCAAATTTATCTTTGAATAAAATATACTCTGTTTGGAACTGTCTTAGGTCCACAGAGTTCTTAGGTGTTTGGTCTCTTTGTCGCACGTTTTCGTGTATAATTTTAAGTCGTTGTAAATTCGTAGTTGCAAATCAAATAGCAAAGCTGTCATCACATGTCCCGTTATATCCTGTCATAAGACCTCCTTTATGCCTGTCGAAATTAAGTTGAAGAAAGGGTAGTGATCGACACTTGCTTATAGACATCGAAGAGAAACTTTTGTTGGTTCGGTAAAGTGAGTTAAGTCCTTCGTGTCTCCAAATGTGATTTTATGGATAAACCCTAACCACACAGTGATAGTGCGTACATAGCACGTCCAATAAATAACCATACAGACCACTTCGTTGAAAAGTAGAAACAACACTTATAGAACAATAGAATACGGCTGACGTAAGTTATAAGACCCCTCGCGCGTTAACGAAATGGCCTTCGTAAGCCGGATTATTTGATTAATTAATTAGTTCATATTCCTGTCGTTCCATATTAATACTTTAATTTAATAACTGTCATAGTTTTGATATGTTTGGGCGTGTTGCAAACAGACCAACATTTTGTTTGCACATTTAATAGTAGAAACATTTGGGTATAACGGTAGATATATAATACATCCCTTTTTTTTGTCGCAAGGAGTAATGGTCGGTCGGTGTACTTTATGTAAATTTTGTAGAAATTTCGGATACTATATTTATGAGTGTAGTATTTTAAATTCTTGCCTTATTTTTCGTCAACCAAAGTTTGATGCACCACTCGGGTCATCCAATTTATTGGATAGTATAACAAAGAGGTTATTTTCTTAGTATTTATTTAAAAACATTAAACGTTTTGTCGAGCGAGCATTGTAATTAGTTGCATTTATCGATTAATAGTTTAATTTCGTAGATTAATTAGTTGTCGTAGCGTATTGAGGTAAGCATTGTTTTTAAGTTAATTTTTATTGTCGTTCATTAATCAAATATGGTTATATCAATTGATAAAGCTATTCTTGAATCTAGATTTGTAGTAAAACGGTTGGATTATATATACAGTAAGATTAATAAACCGGAAAATGTATCGATTGCTATAATTAGAGCATCGACGAAAAGTGTCGAGCAAATTGAAACTCATTTCAAGTTTTTTTGCAAGGATATTTTCTTTGATGAAGAAAGTAAACAATTGGACGAATTCTCGGCTCATAGGGTGAAAATCGATGACTATCTATTAGATATTCGTATTATCGCTGAACAATGTGAGTTAGATCTCGTAGAAAATAAGCCGCAGTTGGTAAATGTGAATAATCCTTTGTCGATAAATAGTGGTATTAGCTTGAAACACCTATCAGTCGCGCGGTTCTCAGATTGTATGTCGGACTTTGAAAGTAATCATGCAATTTATAAACGATTGATTTATGACAATGTCTGTTTGTCCTTTGTGGAAAAATTTTGCTATCTCGTAGATATACTAGATGAGTCGTTGCGTGCGTTAATAAAACACTTGCCATTAAGCAATTGTGCATACGAGGAAGCCTATAAAATCATTACTAATCGTTTTCAGTCCAAGAGATTATTACTGTTGACATATTTTAATTATTTCGAAAAATGCCCTGAGGTAAGTTCCGCAGACTCGCACACGGATCTCCGGCAATTAATTAGGTGTTTTGATGAGAATATATATGCGCTAAAGCAGATGAAAATAGATCTATTAGATTTCATGTTGTTTGATCTGTTATCGAAAAAATTATATACAAACGTTTTAAATAATTCGAATTAGAAAATAGTGACGAGATTCCCTCGTTCAAAGATTTAAGGTCGTACATTGAAAAACAATGTATAGTATTGGAAATAAATGACATTGCTTCAGGAACATGCTTAAAATCTAGAGATTCCGTGAAACAAGGGGAAAAAGGAAAGTTTGTTAGCGATTCGGCTAAAACTACTTTAGTTGGTACCACTGATGAGGGTAAAAATTGTAGTCTTTGTCAAGCCGTGCATCCTCTTTATAGATATACGCAGTTTCTCGATAAAACCTTCAAAAAAGATTTGAGGTGGTGAAGATTAAAAATCTTTGTATTAAATGTTTAAATACTTTACATTCGGTGAAAAATTGTAAGTTGGATTGGTCGTGTAAAAAATGTCAACAGACACAATTCGTTACCTCACTTCGATAAATAAAAAAAATCGGTGTCTCCCCGGAAACAAACTCATCGTCTTTGTCGCACGTTTTCGTGTTTAATTTTAAGTCGTTGTAAATTTGTAGTTGTAAATCAAATAGCAAAGCTGTCATCCCATGTCCCGTTATTTCCTGTCATCAAATCTCCTTTGTGGAAATTAAGTTAAAAAAAAGGGTAGTGATGGACACTTGCTGATAAACATGGAAGAGAAGCGTTTGTTAGTGCGGTAAAGTGAGTTAAGTCGTTAGTGTCTCCGAATGTGATTTTATGGATAAACCCTAAAAACACAGTGATAGTGCGTACGGAACACGTCCAATAAATAGCCATACAGTTCATTTCGTTGAAGAGTAGAAACGACGCTTATAGAACAATAGAATACGGCTGAGGTAAGTTGATATATAAAATTATAAGACCCCTCGCGCGTTAACATCAGGCGTTTTCCACGTACACAGTCTGTGTTTGTAACTTTTAATATTGTTGTAGCTATAAATCGTTTCAAATACAGAACCGTATGAGTTATCATCTTTCTTAATCTTCTTTGAATTAAACCACTCATAGTTTTAAAATCATCTTTATTTACGTTTCGATCCATGACCTAGGATCGTTGTCAAAATAATAAAAACTTCAAGTTTGATTATTTGGTTTTAGTACAATAAGCAAAAATTTTTAAAGTTTAAAAATTTTTGCTTATTGTACTCAAACCAATTATTTCGAACATCAATAAATCAAAGTCACCTTCAATTTATGTCATAAATGTCAAACTTGAAGTTTTTATTATTCTGACAACGATCCTAGGTCATGGATCGAAACGTAAATAAAGATGATTTTAAAAACTATGAGTGGTTTAATTCCCAAAGAAAATTAAGAAGAATGCCAAACAAACCACAACAAACATACAGGGAGTATTTAGCTTATCATCTCTTTAACTCATTTTGTTCACTTACTAATTCTCCTCCCCTTAGTGTTTCTAGCTTGACCTATTGCAATTGAGTCTCCTAACAATTCATCTTCATATGTATTGCTCTGAATTTGAGGCACATTCTTTTAATATGGGCATACTTACCTAAACTGCTTCTGTATCTTTGATTTAGTACCAAATCTGACTGCTATTATCCTATCACTAACCTATTTGACATTTTTCACTTTTTTGCTGCTTTTTCGTTTATATCGACACCCATATCTGTATGATCATTATATGAGCCTGAGTGAATGATCCAAATTTCTTCTTTACTACACGTCTCCTTACATCAGCTATCTCTTCACAAAATCGTATTAAATCTAGTTTCAACCAAACCATTTCTAACTTCAAACTTTACGACTACCTTAAGCTCAAAAAATTCCGAATGTTTGAAATTCCGATTGGAAGAACTTGTTCTTGTTTGGCGACCTCTCCCATACTCTATCTTCTGTCTCTTATCAAGTGACTTGAATAGCAACAGGCAGCGTACTGAAATAAGGTTAGGGGCAAAATTTAACTTAATGCAAATTGTTTAGAATAAAAAAGTACGTTTAACAGCTGAAAAATCATAATATCATACTGCTCTATCAATTTGAGATGTATTCATGTCATGAGTCAGTTTATATTGGTTTTTTGTTCTCTTCTATGTGAAGATTAATTAAACAATGGTTGGTTGCTTTTGCCTCTCAACAAAATGAGTAAAAGGTTCCTTAGAGAAACATTAGGGGCGAGGAAAGATCAATTGCCTTATTTAATCGCCTTTTAGGAGAGAAACCTTAGTATTCAACCTCAGTCACAGACGGGCAAGCGGCACCTTAAGGTTGTTATAATTATAACAAGGAAATCGAGTTAATTGTTATAAGAACAATGGATAAATATACAAAATATGGATATGTTTTACGTCATTCTGTTTTAAACCGTGAAATCAAATTGTACTCATTTATTCTAGTCCAATGTCTGATCTCTTCAATAGAATAATGTAAAACATTCCTTATAGCCCAGTAAAATGACTCGAAATTTGTCGATTTGGAGGAAATAATACCGGAATGAAACTTTGAAACAGGCTTATTTTAGGGTACTATTCAACATATTAAAAGTCTCCACGTGTAGACCCTACGTTGCGGACAGAGGAGGGCCCATAAGGTCCAAAAATTAATTTTTCGCAAATAACTCGAAAAATATCAACTTTACGGAAATTTATGTAGATATCAAAATTGTAGCCTACAAAAGGCTACAAGGCTGTAAGACCAAATAGAGCATAGATATAATTTTTATACACCAGTAGTCTTGCGACGCAACGAAATCGCGCACGCGCGTCGCGCATTTTTCGTAATATCTTGAAAATGGACTCACGAATCGAGAAATGTTTTAAATAAAAGTTGTAGAGAAATCTAATTACGAACAATTTCGTTTTTATTCATTAGCAATCCTTGCCGTGGCAAATGTCATCGCCAGCCTCTAGGTTATCTACACATGATACCCGGTTACTTGTTGCAAATAGCTTCAATAAAGCAATGTTCTCCTGTATTTGCACTTTGCAAGCAAAACGCAAGGGTGTATCAAGGGAAGAACAGTTTCCCAAACAGTGTTAGTTGAAATCAATTCATAGAAAATATCTATTTTGTTACATTTTGTGACTTGTAAATTTCACTGTTCCAATATTTTTTGCGCCCCAAATGATAAAAGGGCTCTAAGCAATGCTTTAGAACCCCCTCTACTCTTTAGTGCCGATCATCTGTTAATCTCTTTTATATTTTATTCTGCATCCTGTTATATAGTATTGTAGTAGGCGGCTTCGTGGCGTAGTTGGTATGCGCGTGACTACTATGCTCAAGGTCGCGGGTTCAAATTCCGACACGATCCGCTTGAAAAATGTTAGGCGAGCATTTTTACAAAAATACGCCCTAGTTCGGATGAGAGGTAAAATGTGGGTCCCGTGTGTGAGTGTTGTCACGCACGTTAAAATCCCTACCTTGCTTGGTACAGCAATGGTTCGGCAAAATTTTCCAGGTAAAAAAAACTCGCTTCCTGGCCAATGTAGTATCTTCGGGTGGAGCATTGGAAAAAAATCAAATGCAGTGTATAGTATTGCAGTTAATATTTTTATACGATAGCTTAACGTGCTTATGGTTTTAAAAGTTTTTATTCCTTTCGTCCTGCTTTCTTTTGAAACAACATTACTATACTCTTTGCACAGTTTAAAGGTAGTTCTATTTCTATTATCTATTTATCAGCCTTTATTATGTGTTTTCTATTTTCTTGCACTGTATCAAATAAATTCTGCTGGCAATAGTTTTAGTGCATTTTCAAATTTCGTTTTTAGTATTTTGTACCCTACTTCGTAATTCTGTAACTCATCTAAGTCTTCCATATTAGTTTAACCTGTTTGTGCATACCTTTTCCAGCTACGTAACATAATTTTTGCGTCTACTAATGTTATTTATGCTTACTTTGTATTTTATTTTTTGCCACTCTTTAGAAGTTTCTATTTTTGAATGGACTATATCAAGTCTGCTGATTTCATTTCCCCACAATTGCTCTGCATATTCAGTTAATCACTTTTTCTATGTTTTCCAATATGGTTCTTTTTGTTATATACACTACCTTCATATTCCTTCTTGATTCTGATATTGTTTAGTTTATCTAAGCCTAATTTGGGTAGTCTTATATTTTTCAATTTTCTTAACTTTAGGTTACATTTTGCTACTATAGAACTGTAATCGCGTTTTATAACTACGTTTGGACAACCAATACAATCTTTTCTCGATTTTCAAATTTATCTTTGAATAAAATATACTCTGTTTGGAACTGTCTTAGGTCCACAGAGTTCTTAGGTGTTTGGTCTCTTTGTCGCACGTTTTCGTGTATAATTTTAAGTCGTTGTAAATTCGTAGTTGCAAATCAAATAGCAAAGCTGTCATCACATGTCCCGTTATATCCTGTCATAAGACCTCCTTTATGCCTGTCGAAATTAAGTTGAAGAAAGGGGTAGTGATCGACACTTGCTTATAGACATCGAAGAGAAACTTTTGTTGGTTCGGTAAAGTGAGTTAAGTCCTTCGTGTCTCCAAATGTGATTTTATGGATAAACCCTAACCACACAGTGATAGTGCGTACATAGCACGTCCAATAAATAACCATACAGACCACTTCGTTGAAAAGTAGAAACAACACTTATAGAACAATAGAATACGGCTGACGTAAGTTATAAGACCCCTCGCGCGTTAACGAAATGGCCTTCGTAAGCCGGATTATTTGATTAATTAATTAGTTCATATTCCTGTCGTTCCATATTAATACTTTAATTTAATAACTGTCATAGTTTTGATATGTTTGGGCGTGTTGCAAACAGACCAACATTTTGTTTGCACATTTAATAGTAGAAACATTTGGGTATAACGGTAGATATATAATACATCCCTTTTTTTTGTCGCAAGGAGTAATGGTCGGTCGGTGTACTTTATGTAAATTTTGTAGAAATTTCGGATACTATATTTATGAGTGTAGTATTTTAAATTCTTGCCTTATTTTTCGTCAACCAAAGTTTGATGCACCACTCGGGGTCATCCAATTTATTGGATAGTATAACAAAGAGGTTATTTTCTTAGTATTTATTTAAAAACATTAAACGTTTTGTCGAGCGAGCATTGTAATTAGTTGCATTTATCGATTAATAGTTTAATTTCGTAGATTAATTAGTTGTCGTAGCGTATTGAGGTAAGCATTGTTTTTAAGTTAATTTTTATTGTCGTTCATTAATCAAATATGGTTATATCAATTGATAAAGCTATTCTTGAATCTAGATTTGTAGTAAAACGGTTGGATTATATATACAGTAAGATTAATAAACCGGAAAATGTATCGATTGCTATAATTAGAGCATCGACGAAAAGTGTCGAGCAAATAACTCGAAAAATATCAACTTTACGGAAATTTATGTAGATATCAAAATTGTAGCCTACAAAAGGCTACAAGGCTGTAAGACCAAATAGAGCATAGATATAATTTTTTTATACACCAGTAGTCTTGCGACGCAACGAAATCGCGCACGCGCGTCGCGCATTTTTCGTAATATCTTGAAAATGGACTCACGAATCGAGAAATGTTTTAAATAAAAGTTGTAGAGAAATCTAATTACGAACAATTTCGTTTTTATTCATTTCTGTACGGGGCAAATTCACCGAGTTATTAATTAAATGTAAATTTTTTTATGTTGATATGGATGTTGTACATGTTAAAATCAGCATTAATTCTTAAAGTATAGGTCGTATATATATATATATATATACATATATATATATATATATAAGCGTAGCTTCCTGTCTATAACCGACATAAGTCAAAAACTTGACAATGTCAGATATGATTGACAAAAATGCCAAACGTAATTGAAAGTTAGGTTTATGTATAGTTGTGTACACAATTTAAATTTGTAAATTTCCCAATTGTCGTCATCGGTCTCGGTGGCGTAATTGGTAAACGCATGGTTCCGGCAAAACCAGGATACAGGTTCAAGTCCTGTCCAAGATCTTATATTTTCCATCTTTCAATTACTAGCTCAATTTGAATTTTTTGCGAAAAGATAAGACATTATGTGATAATTCAAAATATTGTAAATAGGGAAATCTTCTTGGAATATCTACAACGTTGTGATGAGTTAGGACAGAGTCGCTTGGCGGAAGGTAGGATCACAGAAAAACAGCGAGAAAACATAGTTAGAATGCAAAGAAGCACAGAAAATAATAGATTGAATAATAGGGGAAATTTTTATAGAAATTATTACAATAACTACAACGATAATAACTTTAAAAGGAATTGGAACACAAGATACACGCCCAGAAGAGAAACAGAGCAAACGATCCACGACAGAAACATAAATCAGTGTACGCTACAAGCACGACATCGGGAACAATCAGCACAACCAATAAGAATGAACCGTACCTATGCAGAAGTTACGAGTCAGGCAAGACCATCTACGTCGAATCAGGATTTTTGAATGAAGACAAACTAAGTAAGCCCTTAAAAATAAATGGATATGAACACCAGCGTGAATATATAAAATGTGAAACGGAAAATGATATGAATAACAGCTTATTACCGATAATTAAATTGAAAATTGGAAATAGTAGAGGTGAAACACTCATTGATACGGGAGCAGAAGCGTCATTAGCGTCTGAAGATTTTGTTAAACGGGAAAAGTTAATGGGGAGAATGATGCCTACTAGGAAGTTTAATTTAATAGCACCAAATAGCACGAGATTTGCAAGTGTGAATAAAATAATAATTCTGGAATGTGAAATGGGTAAGTTGAAGTTTGAGAATGAATTTATAATAGTGCCGGTGTTAAGAGTAGATGCAATATTTGGTATGGACATAATTGATAAGTTGGGATTAAAAATAAATGCCGAAGGAAAGGTAATAGATGTAAAAGGAGAATATATAAAATGGGATAATGAGCAAAGTATTGAAGTCGAAGGAGACTGCTTAAATATTAATCAATTTGAGGGTGAAGTTGATGTAAAGGGGGATATTGATGATGAAATAAAATGTCCAGAAGAAATGAAAGATAGGGTGAAGGCATCAGTAATAAAGAATTCAGAATCAGAATCCAGAATAGCAGCAGAGAGTGTGCATGAATCAGAAGTTATAGACACGAAGCCGTTTAAAGTAATTCCACCAGAACGCGAAGCAAGAAGATATATCGGTTATTATGTAAAAGGGCAAATTAGTAAGTGTGAAGTGGTTCCTTTTGGTTTGTTAGAAATTCAGGATGTGATATGGGAACCTTATGAAGAATTTGGGAGTGATAGGTTAAAATTTAGAAAAATTTTGGGACATGAAGTAGGATATATTAGGGGGAAAAAGAATTCAAAGAATAACTTAACTTTAGAAAATAAGTTTGAAAAGAGAGTGTGTAGTGGAAATAAGAAGGACAAAATAATTGCCGAGAGAAAACTCTTAATAATGGAGAAAAGTGTACATACTGTAAGATAAACTAGTGAAAATAGGATCTGATTATAAAGTAGGATAGGTATAGACAAATAGGAATAGGAAATTGTACAAGTTGTAGAAACAATTAGTTAAATAGGCATATGATTATAAATTAGCATAGGAGAATTAAATAGGGACATAATCACAAAATAGGATAGGTTAATAAGAAATTAGGATAGGTATAGACAAATAGAAGAATTAAATAGGGATATAAGCCCAAAATAGGGATATCAATAGAAATTATGATAAGAGAATTAAACAAGGATATAATAGGATAGGTTAATAAGAAATTAGGATAGGTTTAGAAAAAGTAGGAGTAGTACAGGTTGAGGGAAATCGAAGAAGAACAATATTTTGTACGGGTTGATGTAAATAAGAAAAGTATAGATAAATAAATAGGAGTGGTTCATTAGAAAACTGAAACGATAATGATACATTTATGATAAATAAGAAAAGGCACATGGAAGTGGAGAAAGATAGACAAATAAGTAGTGAAACATTAGTACAGTACAATAGGTAGTGTAAATTTATGAAAAATGGGAAAAGTGTAAATAGATAGGAATTAAGGAGACAAAATGTTTACTATACAGCCTTGTGTAAATAATAATCATAAGTTAAGATAAGCTAAGATAGAATTTAAGATAGCAACTTAGAGATAGGTTTAATTAGATTTTGTAAATAAAAATAAAAATAGAAGAATTTTTCAATGGGGATTTAATTTCACGTTGGGCGGCAAAAATGTTATTGGGCAAAAATTTTCTATTTTAATTTGGGAAAATAATGCTATGATAATAGGGCAGTTTAGGGGTAGGTTATGTCATAGGGGTCGTAGAATAAATAAAAACAACTTCCAGTTTAAGAAAAGCACAATTCCAAAAATTTTAAGAGTAAATTAGTCACTCCGCATATTGTTAATTGAGAACACACTGTATATAAAATACACGGGATTAAATGCATGAGAACATAAAGATGTCTAAGAGTAGTTTACAAGTGAAGATAAAATTCTAAAACGCAACAAATTGCATCAAAATTAAATCACCCAGAAACCTATATGAATTGGCATTACAAATATTTAACAATTGCGTTAAAAATATCATCGTACACGCAATCTAAATTATTCACTATTAGGAAATCGTACGTGACAGGAAGAAATCACATTTATTCAAAAATCCAATATTATGTAGAAATAAACAAGCACCAGGCGATGCAATAAAGATAATAATAATTAACAAACATTCAAATACGTGAGTTAATAAATGACATTGCTTCAGGAACATGCTTAAAATCTAGAGATTCCGTGAAACAAGGGGAAAAGGAAAGTTTGTTAGCGATTCGGCTAAAACTACTTTAGTTGGTACCACTGATGAGGGTAAAATTGTAGTCTTTGTCAAGCCGTGCATCCTCTTTATAGATATACGCAGTTTCTCGATAAAACCTTCAAAAAGATTTGAGGTGGTGAAGATTAAAAATCTTTGTATTAAATGTTTAAATACTTTACATTCGGTGAAAAATTGTAAGTTGGATTGGTCGTGTAAAAAATGTCAACAGACACAATTCGTTACCTCACTTCGATAAATAAAAAAAATCGGTGTCTCCCCGGAAACAAACTCATCGTCTTTGTCGCACGTTTTCGTGTTTAATTTTAAGTCGTTGTAAATTTGTAGTTGTAAATCAAATAGCAAAGCTGTCATCCCATGTCCCGTTATTTCCTGTCATCAAATCTCCTTTGTGGAAATTAAGTTAAAAAAAAAAGGGTAGTGATGGACACTTGCTGATAAACATGGAAGAGAAGCGTTTGTTAGTGCGGTAAAGTGAGTTAAGTCGTTAGTGTCTCCGAATGTGATTTTATGGATAAACCCTAAAAAACACAGTGATAGTGCGTACGGAACACGTCCAATAAATAGCCATACAGTTCATTTCGTTGAAGAGTAGAAACGACGCTTATAGAACAATAGAATACGGCTGAGGTAAGTTGATATATAAAATTATAAGACCCCTCGCGCGTTAACATCAGGCGTTTTCCACGTACACAGTCTGTGTTTGTAACTTTTAATATTGTTGTAGCTATAAATCGTTTCAAATACAGAACCGTATGAGCTTATCATCTTTCTTAATCTTCTTTGGGAATTAAACCACTCATAGTTTTTAAAATCATCTTTATTTACGTTTCGATCCATGACCTAGGATCGTTGTCAAAATAATAAAAACTTCAAGTTTGATTATTTGGTTTTAGTACAATAAGCAAAAATTTTTAAAGTTTAAAAATTTTTGCTTATTGTACTCAAACCAATTATTTCGAACATCAATAAATCAAAGTCACCTTCAATTTATGTCATAAATGTCAAACTTGAAGTTTTATTATTCTGACAACGATCCTAGGTCATGGATCGAAACGTAAATAAAGATGATTTTAAAACTATGAGTGGTTTAATTCAAAGAAAATTAAGAAGAATGCCAAACAAACCACAACAAACATACAGGGAGTATTTAGCTTATCATCTCTTTAACTCATTTTGTTCACTTACTAATTCTCCTCCCTTAGTGTTTCTAGCTTGACCTATTGCAATTGAGTCTCCTAACAATTCATCTTCATATGTATTGCT
This sequence comes from Platerodrilus igneus, assembly GCA_036346225.1. NCBI lineage: Eukaryota > Metazoa > Arthropoda > Insecta > Coleoptera > Lycidae > Platerodrilus > Platerodrilus igneus. The sequence goes on from JARFIW010001106.1 coordinate 474,620, forward strand.
CTGAATTTGAGGCACATTCTTTTAATATGGGCATACTTACCTAAACTGCTTCTGTATCTTTGATTTAGTACCAAATCTGACTGCTATTATCCTATCACTAACCTATTTGACATTTTTCACTTTTTGCTGCTTTTCGTTTATATCGACACCCATATCTGTATGATCATTATATGAGCCTGAGTGAATGATCCAAATTTCTTCTTTACTACACGTCTCCTTACATCAGCTATCTCTTCACAAAATCGTATTAAATCTAGTTTCAACCAAACCATTTCTAACTTCAAACTTTACGACTACCTTAAGCTCAAAAAATTCCGAATGTTTGAAATTCCGATTGGAAGAACTTGTTCTTGTTTGGCGACCTCTCCCATACTCTATCTTCTGTCTCTTATCAAGTGACTTGAATAGCAACAGGCAGCGTACTGAAATAAGGTTAGGGGCAAAATTTAACTTAATGCAAATTGTTTAGAATAAAAAAGTACGTTTAACAGCTGAAAAATCATAATATCATACTGCTCTATCAATTTGAGATGTATTCATGTCATGAGTCAGTTTATATTGGTTTTTTGTTCTCTTCTATGTGAAGATTAATTAAACAATGGTTGGTTGCTTTTGCCTCTCAACAAAATGAGTAAAAGGTTCCTTAGAGAAACATTAGGGGCGAGGAAAGATCAATTGCCTTATTTAATCGCCTTTTAGGAGAGAAAACCTTAGTATTCAACCTCAGTCACAGACGGGCAAGCGGCACCTTAAGGTTGTTATAATTATAACAAGGAAATCGAGTTAATTGTTATAAGAACAATGGATAAATATACAAAATATGGATATGTTTTACGTCATTCTGTTTTAAACCGTGAAATCAAATTGTACTCATTTATTCTAGTCCAATGTCTGATCTCTTCAATAGAATAATGTAAAAACATTCCTTATAGCCCAGTAAAATGACTCGAAATTTGTCGATTTGGAGGAAATAATACCGGAATGAAACTTTGGAAACAGGCTTATTTTAGGGTACTATTCAACATATTAAAAGTCTCCACGTGTAGACCCTACGTTGCGGACAGAGGAGGGCCCATAAGGTCCAAAAAATTAATTTTTCGCAAATAACTCGAAAAATATCAACTTTACGGAAATTTATGTAGATATCAAAATTGTAGCCTACAAAATCCCGCACCATTTTATTTTTTATTCAAGGCTGTAAGACCAAATAGAGCATAGATATAATTTTTTATACACCAGTAGTCTTGCGACGCAACGAAATCGCGCACGCGCGTCGCGCATTTTTCGTAATATCTTGAAAATGGACTCTCGAATCGAGAAATGTTTTAAATAAAAGTTGTAGAGAAATCTAATTACGAACAATTTCGTTTTTATTCATTTCTGTACGGGGCAAATTCACCGAGTTATTAATTAAATGTAAATTTTTTTGTGTTGATATGGATGTTGTACATGTTAAAATCAGCATTAATTCTTAAAGTATAGGTCGTATATATATATATATATATATATATATATATATATAAGCGTAGCTTCCTGTCTATAACCGACATAAGTCAAAAACTTGACAATGTCAGATATGATTGACAAAAATGCCAAACGTAATTGAAAGTTAGGTTTATGTATAGTTGTGTACACAATTTAAATTTGTAAATTTCCCAATTGTCGTCATCGGTCTCGGTGGCGTAATTGGTAAACGCATGGTTCCGGCAAAACCAGGATACAGGTTCAAGTCCTGTCCAAGATCTTATATTTTCCATCTTTCAATTACTAGCTCAATTTGAATTTTTGCGAAAAGATAAGACATTATGTGATAATTCAAAATATTGTAAATAGGGAAATCTTCTTGGAATATCTACAACGTTGTGATGAGTTAGGACAGAGTCGCTTGGCGGAAGGTAGGATCACAGAAAACAGCGAGAAAACATAGTTAGATGTTTTTTGACAATCAACAAAATATAAAAGGGTCACTTAACAATTTATGACAAAGGAATAGGTATCTTGGAACGTTCGAACGTCCCTAAATAAGCAAAAGATATTTTGCTGGCTTTAAAAAAAACATAAATCTGGTATATGTAGATTTCTGTAAAAGGGAAAATTTTGAGAGTTGTAAATATTTAATCATTATATTGTGTATTATAGAATTGCTTTATTTGATTAAATACGCTAGTCGGGAATCAAATCTAATTTAACATTCCACATCCAAGGGCTTGATTCTTCAGGGGAATAGCAAAGCATTTCCTGGTATGCCCAAATGGGCAAATTTCATAGGAGGAATATGAAGGCACAACGGTGAAACTTTAAACACTTTTAGGACACAACGTTAGGAACGTATATCCTCACAGTTGGCCATAAATGCTGCGAGGGGGCCATAAGCCTCCAAGTTTCCTTGGAAAAATAACAAATATTATTCTTTGAAACTCGAACCTGCTTTTGGGCGCTAAGATTTGCTGTGATTCTCTACAGATAATCGCCTTTTTTTTTTTTCCGCCTCGGCATCACCTAGATTAAAACTTTTATCCTCATTCCAGTAAACAAACACATTCCTACCACAAACATCAACGTTAACTTTTCGTACATAATATTCAAAATGGATTAAAATTTCAAAATTAAATTTAAATAAAATTATCAGAATCATAAAATTTCAAAATTAATTTTCATCATTATTAATTTGCCAAATTAAAGTCATTGTAGGATGCCTAATAATTTATTTAAAGGATTTGACAGTTAAATACAAAGACTTCTTCCCAACTTGCGTTAATTAAACAAGTTAGTATAATTGAGCTCAAAGACAGACCCAAATTTTCATCATAATCAAGAATTAAACTAAAATTACATTATGACTTAAACAAGAAAATTTCAACGTTAAAATTAAAATTTTGTTGTTTGTACAAATTCACTAACTCCATTTTGTTTTGCAAACAAATTATAAAGTTGTCAGCACGCGTAAACATCAAAGTTCGAACAAATGGCATAATTTACCTGAAGGTTACTGCACTCCTGGCTTCAACGTACATCGTCCTTGCTAATTTTACCATTCCAACTGGGTTATGTTTCCGTCCTCAGATTCCTGGTCGCCTTTTAAAATTTTCTACACCACCATTCATCTAAAGTTGTTTCAGGGCCTCTCAGGAACTCATCTAAGTATATCAAAATCTTGTTTTGTGGATCCAATCACGATTACGAATAACATTTGATTATTAACACCCCCGAAAAATAGCAAAGAAATTCATACTTCTTTCAGGCTATACCCAAAACTGCCTACTTTTGTTTATTCATTTATCGTTACAACTTTGGATACTTGGTACAGTAATACTCGCAAATATAACTAAACTTTATTACCTTGTATCTTCTTTTCTAAGTGCACTAATGCATAACAACTTGTATCGTAGCACGTAAAGAGCAAACTATTTTAAAGTATTAAATCAAAATCGAAACTCTAAGAGCACTGTTTAAAGCATCGAATAATCAAAAATCTAAGAGAGCGAAACTGTTTAAAGTCCGGGTATATATAATGGCTAGCCTGTCCGTCGGTTTTGTCCCCATAACGGCCAGTTTTTAGAATTTCGCATTCTCGTTTTCCTTTTCGACAGCCCGGCACGCTATTCTACAAAATTTGCACACGCGCCAGTTGAAAATCTAAGAAAATTTTCACACGGCACGCAAACACGTCCGAGAATAACTAATTAATTTTGTATAGAATTGTTATTTTTACACCTCTCATGTTTGCCTCTTATTTTCAACCAATCGCAAACCCAGTAACGTTGCTCAAATTACGCCTTTTATTATCCGTGTCTCTGCCTTGCGCATTGTATCTGTCTTTTTCTAACTTGGCCTTATTGGTGCAAATCGATACTCTCTACTATCGAATATTTCAGTTCACGTGGATTCATATATGTGAGTTAAATAACCCCGTATCTAGCCTTCCCGTTAATATAAGCTACGGTTTATCCGATCGTTTGCAATATACGCAGAATCTGCCTGTTTATCAGTTCGAATTTATTAGAATTTTGATATTTAAAAATACGCAGGTGTTCAATCGTAATACTTTAAATAACACTTCTACGATTTGAATATTATTGGGTTTTTTAAAAGCTTTTATGCATGTAATACCTTAATAATCGTTCAATTAACTCCAATTAAAATAATGATGAATGGCATTGACTTCTACCCTTTAATTTTTAGTGAATCCTAATTAAATATTAATTATTATTTGTACATTTTGTTTAATACTCGTTACGTGGAACTTGAATTAATTAATATAAATTTTGCACGTAATTTCTATTTGTTTCTTTACTTGGAATAATTAAATTACATACAAGTTGAGCATTTTAATTCTGCTTCTTTTTATAGAAAACGTCTAGTGAATAATTTAAATCCCTTATTTTTAATGAAACGAATAAATTTGTATGCTTTACGGTTTTAATAATGCGTGCCTTTTCCCAAAGCTTCCTTATACACGGTGATTAAAATTATTTGATGCACTTAATTAATTTTCTACCCTGGTCTAAATATGAGTAATATATATAGTCTAAAATGAACTCTCGAATTGAAAAATGTTCGAAATAAAAGTTTTATAGAATGTAATTACGAAATTAGCCGTTAGTCTTTTTCTTCTTCATTTGCACTATTTGAATAGTTTTTATCCGATTCGGAATCGCTCATTTCGTCAGATACGAACATATTTAGGCAGTCGTCTGATTGCAACTAGCACAGAAGTCAGAACATCTTAACCCTGCCTTTTTGCAGCCACATGACCCGGTGCAATTCGATTTGCATTTACATGCTCTCAGTGTCATTTTTACAACATAACCTACATTACCAATAATAAAAATAAAATACTCACATTTTAACCAATTGCTATTTTATTGCTTCGGACCCTTCTCATTCTTTAGTACCTACGTACAGTACTATCGGTCCTAAAAATATCGGCCTAGTACCAAACGATTTATAAAGACCCCAAGAATAACTTCTGATACTTCAATAAGTACAGAAAAATGGTTAAGGACACGTTTTTTCATCGTTTCAGGCGACTCATAGTGATGATCTGCTACATACGTAAACTTACGTGTCTTTTAAAACGCTAGTTTCCCATCACGATGCATTCAAAAGTACATGCCACAAACTCTGTTGTATAGGAAATTTTATCAGCTTTAATCTCAGTCTCTTAAAGTTTTTTCGTAAAGTTAATAGAAACGAAGATATTTACAAAAAAACGAATGCTAACGCAATTTTTCCATAATTTATCAAAAATACAGCAATATTCATAAACTTTTTTGAAATAAAATGTCCAGAAGAAATGAAAGATAGGGTGAAGGCATCAGTAATAAAGAATTCAGAATCAGAATCCAGAATAGCAGCAGAGAGTGTGCATGAATCAGAAGTTATAGACACGAAGCCGTTTAAAGTAATTCCACCAGAACGCGAAGCAAGAAGATATATCGGTTATTATGTAAAAGGGCAAATTAGTAAGTGTGAAGTGGTTCCTTTTGGTTTGTTAGAAATTCAGGATGTGATATGGGAACCTTATGAAGAATTTGGGAGTGATAGGTTAAAATTTAGAAAATTTTGGGACATGAAGTAGGATATATTAGGGGAAAAAGAATTCAAAGAATAACTTAACTTTAGAAAATAAGTTTGAAAAGAGAGTGTGTAGTGGAAATAAGAAGGACAAAATAATTGCCGAGAGAAACTCTTAATAATGGAGAAAAGTGTACATACTGTAAGATAAACTAGTGAAAATAGGATCTGATTATAAAGTAGGATAGGTATAGACAAATAGGAATAGGAAATTGTACAAGTTGTAGAAACAATTAGTTAAATAGGCATATGATTATAAATTAGCATAGGAGAATTAAATAGGGACATAATCACAAAATAGGATAGGTTAATAAGAAATTAGGATAGGTATAGACAAATAGAAGAATTAAATAGGGATATAAGCCCAAAATAGGGATATCAATAGAAATTATGATAAGAGAATTAAACAAGGATATAATAGGATAGGTTAATAAGAAATTAGGATAGGTTTAGAAAAAGTAGGAGTAGTACAGGTTGAGGGAAATCGAAGAAGAACAATATTTTGTACGGGTTGATGTAAATAAGAAAAAGTATAGATAAATAAATAGGAGTGGTTCATTAGAAAACTGAAAAGATAATGATACATTTATGATAAATAAGAAAAGGCACATGGAAGTGGAGAAAGATAGACAAATAAGTAGTGAAACATTAGTACAGTACAATAGGTAGTGTAAATTTATGAAAAATGGGAAAAGTGTAAATAGATAGGAATTAAGGAGACAAAATGTTTACTATACAGCCTTGTGTAAATAATAATCATAAGTTAAGATAAGCTAAGATAGAATTTAAGATAGCAACTTAGAGATAGGTTTAATTAGATTTTGTAAATAAAAATAAAAATAGAAGAATTTTTCAATGGGGATTTAATTTCACGTTGGGCGGCAAAAATGTTATTGGGCAAAAATTTTCTATTTTAATTTGGGGAAATAATGCTATGATAATAGGGCAGTTTAGGAGTTATGTCATAGGGGTCGTAGAATAAATAAAAACAACTTCCAGTTTAAGAAAAGCACAAAATTCCAGAAATTATAAGAGTAAATCGGCCACTCTGCATATTGTTAATTGAGAACACACTGTATATAAAATACACGGGATTAAATGCATGAGAACATAAAGATGTCTAAGAGTAGTTTACAAGTGAAGATAAAATTCTAAAACGCAACAAATTGCATCAAAATTAAATCACCGAGAAACCTATATGAATTAGCATTACAAATATTTAACAATTGCGTTAAAAATATCATCGTACACGCAATCTAAATTATTCACTATTAGGAAATCGTACGTGACAGGAAGAAATCACATTTATTCAAAAATCCAATATTATGTAGAAATAAACAAGCACCAGGCGATGCAATAAAGATAATAATAATTAACAAACATTCAAATACGTGAGTTAATAAAAAGCAAAAGTTGGAAATTCTCAAATAATACCACGATATGCTGGAAGCGTACGCGACTGTCAAGGCATGCATTCGAAGATTTGCACTAAATAATTGGTGATAACGCGAGATAAAGTCGAAGTGTCGGCCCAGAACGTAAATAAACCAATGAAAAGCAGATGGACGTACGGTAAATAAACCAATGAAAAGCAGATGGACGTACGGCTTATATATTAGATAATGACAAAGCGATGGAGAGTTAGTATACATTCAAACTGGGCTACGATTATGTTCAAAAGTGTCAAGAATTTACGTAACCAGTGAAGTAAAAATTAAAGTGAAATTAGATTTGAAAAGTGTGCGAATTTATGCAACGAAAATAAGCCGATCTATTAATAGACGTAAGTAAAACGACTTCATTAAAATTCATTTCTAATATAAATAAAACAGGGCTTTCAATGTCAATATGGCTTTTAATACCTACATGTAATTTGGATTTTGATGTCAATTTGGATTTTAATACCTACATTAAAATTGTTTTAATACCTACATGTAATTTGGAGTGTAATTTCAATCTGGATTTTAATATCGATTTTAATTTCAATCTGGACTTTAATCTTGGTTTTGATATCGACTTTTAATTACGACTTTCAATTGGAGATAGTTTAAAAATGAAAGTATTCTAATTTTGACATATTCTGACTTGGTACGAAACAATTTATGGGACAGGCACAGTAATAAGCAAAGCGGAAACAGAAAGGGGATGCAGATCACAGACTAGGAAGGAACTATAGAACCCATTCCAGGTTAGCAATCTTAATACACTTTATTATTGAAAACTGTTTTTAATTCAATATTTATCATTTTTTGTATTTGTAAGAGTCAACAAAATATAAAAGGGTCACTTAACAATTTATGACAAAGGGAATAGGTATCTTGGAACGTTCGAACGTCCCTAAATAAGCAAAAGATATTTTTGCTGGCTTTAAAAAAAAACATAAATCTGGTATATGTAGATTTCTGTAAAAAGGGGAAAATTTTGAGAGTTGTAAATATTTAATCATTATATTGTGTATTATAGAATTGCTTTATTTGATTAAATACGCTAGTCGGGATAAAAACCCTAATTTAACATTCCACATCGTAGGGGCTTGATTGTTCAGGGGGAATAGCACAGCACTTTTATGGTATGCCCAATTGTGGGGCAAATTTCATAGCAAAATTTATGACGGCACAACGCTGGGACTAAATTTCACAACACTTTTATGACGCACAACGTTAGGAACGTATATCCTCACAGATTTGGCGTCATAAAATGCTGTGATTTGTACAAAAAGCCTCGCCAGTTTCCTGGAATAAAATCACAAATATTTTCTTTGAAACTCGAGCCTCGCTTTTGGGCGCTACGATTTGCTGTGATTCTCTTCAGATAATCGCCTCTTTACTCTTTCCGCCTCGGCTGCTCACCTAGTTAAAACTGTCATCCTCATTCATAAAAAAAACAAACACATTCCTACCACAAACATCAACGTTAACTCTATTTACATAAATATTCACAATACATTAAAATTTCAAAATTAAATTTCAGCATAAATATCAGTATCATAAAATTTCAAGATTAAATTTATCATCATTTTTAATTTGCATCCAGAATTAAAGTCCTTGTAGGATGCCTACTAATTTATTTAACAATATTTGCAGACCCGAGTCTGAGTACAAAGGGAGCATCTCCCATCCCTTTACGTTAATTAAACAAGTTAGTCTAATTGAGCTCAAAGACAGACCCAAATTTTCATCATAATCAAAAACTTAAACTGCTAAATACTCCTTTTTACTTAAACAAGAAAATTTCAACTTAAAATTAAAATTTTGTTGTTTGTACAAATTCACTACTGTCCATTTTTATTTTTGCAAACAAATTATAAAGTTATTCAACACACACAAAAACATCAAAGTTCGAACAAAATTGTATAATTTACCTGAAGGTTACTGCACTCGTGGCTTCAACGTACATCGTCCTTGCTAATTTTACCATTCCAACTGGGTTATGTTTCCGTCCTCAGATTCCTGGTCGCCTTTTAAAATTTTCTACACCACCATTCATCTAAAGTTGTTTCAGGGCCTCTCAGGAACTCATCTAAGTATATCAAAATCTTGTTTTGTGGATCCAATCACGATTACGAATAACATTTGATTATTAACACCCCCGAAAAATAGCAAAGAAATTCATACTTCTTTCAGGCTATACCCAAAACTGCCTACTTTTGTTTATTCATTTATCTTTACAACTTTGGATACTTGGTACAGTAATACTCGCAAATATAACTAGACTTTATTACCTTGTATCTTCTTTTCTAAGTGCACTAATGCATAACAACTTGTATCGTAGCACGTAAAGAGCAAACTATTTTAAAGTATTAAATCAAAATCGAAACTCTAAGAGCACTGTTTAAAGCATCGAATAATCAAAAATCTAAGAGAGCGAAACTGTTTAAAGTCCGGGTATATATAATGGCTAGCCTGTCCGTCGGTTTTGTCCCCATAACGGCCAGTTTTTAGAATTTCGCATTCTCGTTTCCCTTTTCGACAGCCCGACACGCTATTCTACAAAATTTGCACACGCGCCAGTTGAAAATCTAAGAAAATTTTCACACGGCACGCAAACACGTCCGAGAATAACTAATTAATTTTGTATAGAATTGTTATTTTACACCTCTCATGTTTGCCTCTTATTTTCAACCAATCGCAAACCCAGTAACGTTGCTCAAATTACGCCTTTTATTATCCGTGTCTCTGCCTTGCGCATTGTATCTGTCTTTTTCTAACTTGGCCTTATTGGTGCAAATCGATACTCTCTACTATCGAATATTTCAGTTCACGTGGATTCATATATGTGAGTTAAATAACCCCGTATCTAGCCTTCCCGTTAATATAAGCTACGGTTTATCCGATCGTTTGCAATATACGCAGAATCTGCCTGTTTATCAGTTCGAATTTATTAGAATTTTGATATTTAAAAATACGCAGGTGTTCAATCGTAATACTTTAAATAACACTTCTACGATTTGAATATTATTGGGTTTTTTAAAAGCTTTTATGCATGTAATACCTTAATAATCGTTCAATTAACTCCAATTAAAATAACGATGAATGGCATTGACTTCTACCCTTTAATTTTTAGTGAATCCTAATTAAATATTAATTATTATTTGTACATTTTGTTTAATACTCGTTACGTGGAACTTGAATTAATTAATATAAATTTTGCACGTAATTTCTATTTGTTTCTTTACTTGGAATAATTAAATTACATACAAGTTGAGCATTTTAATTCTGCTTCTTTTTATAGAAAACGTCTAGTGAATAATTTAAATCCCTTATTTTTAATGAAACGAATAAATTTGTATGCTTTACGGTTTTAATAATGCGTGCCTTTTCCCAAAGCTTCCTTATACACGGTGATTAAAATTATTTGATGCACTTAATTAATTTTCTACCCTGGTCTAAATATGAGTAATATATATAGTCTAAAATGAACTCTCGAATTGAAAAATGTTCGAAATAAAAGTTTTATAGAATGTAATTACGAAATTAGCCGTTAGTCTTCTTCTTCTTCATTTGCACTATTTGAATAGTTTTCATCCGATTCGGAATCGCTCATTTCGTCAGATACGAACATATTTAGGCAGTTGTCTGATTGCAACTAGCACAGAGGTCAGAACATCTTAGCCCTGCCTTTTTGCAGCCACATGACCCGGTGCAATTCAATTTGCATTTACATGCTCTCAGTGTCATTTTTATAATATAACCTACATTACCAATAATAAAAATAAAATACTCACATTTTATTAACCAGTTGCTATTTTATTGCTTCGGACCCTTCTTAATCGTTAGTGCCTACTGCAGTACTACAGTACTATCGGTCCTAAAAATATCAGCCTAGTACCAAACGATTCAGAAAGACCCCACGAATAACTTCTGACATTTCAATAGGTACGGAAAAATGGTCAAGGACACGTTTTTCATCATTTCATGCGACTCATAGTGATGATCTGCTACATACGTAAACTTACGTGTCTTTTGAAACGCGAGTTTCCCATCACAAACTCTATTGTATAGGAAATATTTTATCAGCTTTAATTTCAGTCTCTTGAAGTTTTTTCGTAAAGTTAATAGAAACGAAGATATTTACAAAAAAACGAATGCTAACGCAATTTTTCCATAATTTATCAAAAATACAGCAATATTCATTCATAAACTTTTTTTTAAATAAAACATACTTTGAGAAGGACATACTACTCCAGCACGTTCATATATATATATATATATATATATATATATATATATATATATATATATATGAAATAATCAAAACAAGATAAAATAAATTTTTGAAAAATTATTTCACATATTGTTGGACTAAAATGTTAATTTAACAAAAATTGATTTTTTTCCTTCAATAATAAACGCCTGTAACTCGTCAACGTTTCAATGAAAAAACTCTACGACGTCTCATTTTAAAGATAATTAAAATATCTTCAAGAAAAATACATAACATTACTGCCTTCAACCAGTCACAAAAAGTTATTTTTCAAAATGCACTCAAAAATTACATTTTTTCATGTTTTTTGCTTTAACTTCAAGCTATCTTTACCAAAATGGATTCATGCATACATCAACATGTTTTAAATTTTATTGTCTTCTACTTATATGATACATACTATATGTGTACGACCTATACTTTCAGAGTTAATACTGATTTTTACATGCAAAACATCCACTATCAACATAAAAAAGTCTTTTAATTAATAACTCGGCGAATCTGGGCCGTATAGAAATGAATAAAAAACGAAATTGTTCGCAATTAGATTCTCTACAACTTTTATTTAAAACATTTTTCGATTCGAGACTCCATTTTCGAGTTATTAGTGAAAAATGCGCGACACGCGTACGCGTTTTCTTTGCGTTGCAAAACTACCAATGTTTAAAAAAATTATATGTCTGCTCCATTTGGTCGTACAGACTTGAGTAAAAAAGAAATTGTGCGAAATTTTGTAAGCTACAATTTTGATTATAACATAAATTTCCGCAAAGTTGATATTTTCCGAGTTATTTGCGAAAAACTAATTTTTTTGGACCTTTGAGACCCTCTCCTGCCCGCAACGTAGCGTCTAGCCAAGGGGACTTTTAATATGTTAAATAGTACCCTAAAACAAGCCTGTTTAGAACGTTTCAGCCCAGTCAGTATTATTTCCTCCAAATTTTGTCATCTTGCTAGGCTATTAGTCTTATATACTTTTCATGAACTGTTCTCGGCTCAGAAATGCTGGTTTGTTGTTAACCACATCATGAAGTTCATTGAAATTTTTTATTTTGTTTGCTGCTCTATTTGGCGTCCGTTTGTTCATGCAAAGAAATTAATATATTTTGAATTATAATTCTAAATCTACGTTTTCATACACATCAATCTTGAGATAACTTTGTATAAATACGTGAGCTATTTCTTAAACTCCATTTAGTATCAAAGGTTAACAAACACATAACGATAAAATTAATGGACTAAAAGGAACATAAAAAGCAGAAAACAACTGTGGGAAACTAGAATCTAACTCGACAAGGTGTTGCATGCCCTTTACTAGTCGACCTTTCGACTTCACTGTCAATTACCCTCTACCCTCACAAACTAGGATGTTTTATTAGTCTGACAGCATAAATATCGTTCACAACAACTTGAGCTTAAGAATCTTATCGACTGTTAATTAAAAATGTTTTCTAACGTATGAGGTGATGTAGTTAGAGTTATAAGTATTCTCATATATTTAATTTGTATTTACTTTGATAAATCGTATACTTGTAAGACATGCAATATAAGAATTCGTATAGGGTTGAAAGACGGCTTTCTTAGGCACACGAAAGAATGTAGATGCGTTGGTTGACAGCATAACCATAAAGCAAATTTACTTAAAAAGGGTATTTTACTAGGCTGCACTTATAACTTAGCACATAAAAATGTCTTAATACTATCAAGTAGACGCAACCCCTATATCAATAACTTGTAATTCGTAAAAAGTAAGTAATAAATAAGAACTCTGTCTGATGATTCAACTTAATATAACAAAAACCCTTCTGCCACAATTTATTTTATACCGTATACGTATTTCGGCCGTTCTGAATAGACCTCCACTTTGAAGAAGCCGAACTAATAAAGATACTACCAAATTAGAGGCGTCTTTAAGTGAGGAACCAGACTAAGACAAGTCCCCGAAAGATGACAACAGCTCTTTAGGTACTTAAAGTGGCAGAGACCATAGGGGTTGATTTGGCATTCCAAGACATACTAGTGTGATGTGGAAGGCAACGGAAAACCACCACATTACCTCCCAATTACACAGCGCACTTAAATTCTTTTAAAATGTTGGCATCCTATGTGGTAAAAGATTCCGGAGTTAAAACAGTCCCTATTTGGATCTTGGGTAAGGATCTACTTTAAAGGACGTGATCGGAAAGTATAAAGGAAGAGCCGGGAACATTTTGCGGGTCGGAACGTGAAGCAAGTACGTAAGCTAAAGAACTTGAAAATTGAAATAGATAGATTAGCAGTAGACATAGTAGGGATTAGCGAAATTCGGTTGGAAACGGAGACTTTAGATTAATTCATACAGGATCAGAGAACAGAAATTCGTGTGTGGGTATAGTTATGCGAAAAAAGATGAAGCACTGTGTAGAAAATTACTTACCAAAGAACGAAAAAGCACACATGGTTAGATTAGAGTATAAACCGGTAAATACAGTAATAATACAAATATACATGACTACCTCTTGCTACAGTGAGGAAGAGGTAGAACAGATTGACAAAGATATCGAAGACATACCAAGATGCGTAAAAGGACATGAAAATCTAATAATTCCGGGGATTTCAGTTCAGTGGTAGGTGAGGGTAGAGAAGGAGCGGCAGTAGATTTATTAGGAATAGGCACGAGAAACGGTAGGGAAAATACGTTGGTAGAATTCTGCGAAAATACAATTTAACCATCACAAACATATTACTTCAACATCAAGTTAGAAGACGATACACGTGGAAGATGCCAGAAGATATAAGAAGATATCAAATAGATTACATTCTTGTTAAACAACTGTTTAGAGATCAAGTAAAAAACTGTGGATGCTACCTAGAAGCAGATATAGACACTGACTACAACATCATAATTATGAAGGCCGCGCTTAAATTTAAAAATTTGGAAAAGAAAAAGAAAAAAGGACTTAGAATTGAAAAATAAAAGATAATCCACAAAAGATTTGACAAAACTCAAATGAATTGCTGAAAGGCATCAGGAAATTTTCTGATACGAAGGTAGTAGTAATAGTATGGAATAACATTAAATTTAATTTACACGTGGCGGTCAGAGACATTCTGGGGTATACATAAAAAGAAAATAAGACACCATGGATAACAGAGAATATCCCAAATCTAATAGAAGAAAGACGAACATACAAAAACAAACCAGACGAAGCAGGAAAATAGAGATACAAAGCCATAAAACGGGAAATCATTCGCAAATGCAAGAAAGCTAAAGAACAATGGGATGATGAAAAGTGCAAAGATGTACAGACTAAGATGAAAATAGGAAAGACAGACGAAGCATACAGACTAATTAGAATAAATTTCAGGGATATAAAACCGTATAGCAAAAACATAAGGAGCGTGGAACAAGACATCATCATAGAAAATGTAGAGAAAGTGGTCAGATGATAAGAATATATAGGGAATTTATATGCAGAATTGGAACTAGCAGCATTAGAACAGGAATAGGATATTGAAAAGAATGACATGGAATATCCTATACTTAGAGATGAGTTTGAAAGGGTTTGAAAAATGGTAAGGCACCAGGTACAGATAAGGTACAAACAGAAACTCTAAAAGCCTTTGGACAAGAACTAGCAGAACGTCTTTTCCAACTTGTAAGTTATATGTATGCAACGGACGAGATACCCAAAGATTTCAAACGTAGCATCGTAGTCGATATATCAAGAAAGAGAGGTGCGGATAGATGTGAAAATTTTTGAACAATAAGTTTGACAGGTACACGTATCAAAAATATTAACTAAAATTGTACAAAGACGCATGGAAAAACAAGCCAAAGAAATACTAGAAGATCAATTTGGGTTTAGACGAAACAGCGGAATACGGAAGACTATTTTAGCTCTGATTGTGATAGCGGAGAAGACAATAGAAAAAAGAAAAAACGTGTATATAGGGTTTGTAGATCTGGAAAAAGCTTTCGACAACGTAAAATGGAAAAAAAATGTTTGGAATACTCAAAAAAGTTTGGAATGAGTTTTAAGAATAGACGGATAGTTTATAGCTTATACAAAGAGAAAACAGCGGTAATAGAATCAGAGCACGAACGCAGAGAAGTAAATGTTAGAAAAGGGGTGAGACAGGGATCTGCCCTATCCCCGTTAATTTGTAACTTGTACATCGAGGGGGCAATGAGCACTTTCAAATGCAGGAAGATATTTGGAATTACTATGCAGGGACCAAAAATTGATATGCTTAGACTTGCAGATGATAAAGTTAGCTCCAACAAGGAAGAGTTAAAAGCAAGCTCTTAATGAAATGACAACGGTTCTAATAGAGAAGTACGGTCTGTAAATTAACAAAAATAAAACTAAAGTACTAGTGTTCCGTCCAACCCTGTATATATTAATTTAGTTTCTTATATTATTACTATAGAATTAAGTTTATTTTGTTAATGGTAATATCTGCTCTTTATTTAAATTAATTTAATAAACCCGATCGCGTTCTCGCTTTCAATGTTTTAGCTTGTTTGCCTTATATTGGGTGATTGCGCAGCCTAGCACAGTCCATTGTCACCGCTTGAACAATAAGTTCTGTTTTGGAGGTCAGTTCCCGTATCGGGCTACCTCACCGCTTTAATTAATTTTACGAGTGCAATAACAAGTGGTCTGGATCTAAGAATCTTCCCCACTCTAACTGGACATTAGGAAAGAATATTGAAGGACTCATTTCTAAACATCTGTTTGGTGATACATCCGCTTTTCTCCCTCTGAGTAGCTTTTTATGTACTTAACAACTAGTATGTAAAGAATACAAATAAGAAACGAGAACCTACAAGAGGTTAAGGCCCTCTGCTACCTAGGAAGTCACATGACGCAATAAGGAAAAAGTGCAAAAAGATATAAAATAAAGATTAGCACAAGGTCGTGCTGCATTTAATAAGAAAGGGCAACTACTCATGTTCAAAAACAACAAACATAGCAACAAAGAAAAGATTACTAAAAACATATGTGGATCGCAGCAGTATACGGCTGTGAAACTTGACAGTAGGAGAACTCTTTAAAAGTGGTGTTACAGACAAAGTTAAGAACAAAGAGGTTCTAGAAATGGTAGGGGAAGAAAGAAATATGAGAATCAGTAAAAATAGGATGATAGGTCACATACTACGACATGAGGGAATACTACGAAACATATTCGTAGCAGAGATAGGAAAAAAGAGAGGTAGAGGTAGATCTAGGTTAAACTATTGCACACAGATAGTCAAAGATGTAGGAAAACCCAATGTTGAAAAAAATAAATGTACTTGAACCTGATGATTGTTGGTTTTGCAATATTCTCGACTAATGTTAGTTGTGGGGAAGGATTTATTAGAAAACTACTAATTCGACAAATCTCTACGTATTGAGGGATCTTGGTACCCGCAGGTTACTCCAGATGGTGCTCCAGATGTATGATGATGATAGAATGGACAAACAAAGTTATTAACAAAGTTGTCTTAGAAATAGTAGCGATATATTACAAGCAGAAATAGAAGAAGGAGAGGTAAAGGTAGACCTAGATCAGACTATTGCACGCAGATAGTAAAACATGTAGACTGAGGGAATTTCAGGGAAACGTGTAGGTTAGTTCAGAATAGTAGGCAATGGAGGTACCCGTCTAACTAGTTCCAGGAGTAAAGACCTTATGATGTTGACTTATTTCTACAACTAAGCGGGTCATCATCTTGAAAAAATTAATTATTAGTTGTTTACTAATCATTTGATGATATACTCCTCACCACGTACGCTGAAGCGAACTTTTCCAAATCAATGATGGTCTGTTTAATTACGCAAGAATTATCTCTTCACCACGCAGGTTTGTGGTTATCTCCATAGGAGACGGCTCATTGGCGTAGTGGTATGTGTGTGACTACTACGCCTTAGGTCCCGGGTTCGAATCCCTCATTCGGATGAGAGGTAAAATGGAGGTCCCGTGTGTGAGTGTTGTCACGCACGTTAAAGATCCCTACCTTGCTTGGAACAGCAAGGGTTGGGCAAAATTCCAAATTCTACAGGTAAAAAAAGCTCGCTTCCTGGCCAATGTAGTACCTTCGAGTGAAGCAGTAGAAAATTACATGTAAGGTTCTCTCCATAGCATAAAGCAAATTGTAATCGAATATTAAAAACCTCTACTAGAAGGGAACCAATGTTCGTTTTGTATCCTTATTTGTTGTTACACCAGTAGCAAAATTAAACCATAGTATGAGGCCCTTCCAACATTAACAAGTTAGCACCGCTTTTATCAATTTGGCATTTTCTAAATTAACGGGACACTTGATTTCAAAAAAAAATTAGCGATATTTTCCTTTATTTGACTAATATATTTTTAAAAGCATCCTTACCGTGAACAAGTAATCTCATAAACTACCGACTTTTGCAATTTGGGCACTCTGTTTACCCAGAAACCTTTTAATTCTAGTTCTGTTGTTAAAACCAAGATGAACAAACTCAAACGTGTCTGTATAATAAAGTATCTACAGTTGCAAAGTCGTTAATTTACAAACGTTTACACTATAATTAGCTTTTTCATAATATTCTCAGAAAATGTAGAAATGGAAACATTATCCGTAAATCCGTGCCCTTGTAATCAACCACCATTAAAATCAGTGCTAAATACACCAAACTTTCTTTCGATCAAACTAAACAGAGTATTTTAAAATGGCGCATAACTAAAAAGAGTTATACGCGAATAAAAGGTCGGGAGTGGTTGTTTTTATCCTTCATAACTATTGAGTAAAAGTAATAAATTGTCCGCTGAGCGTCTCCTCAATAACAGACTATAACACGTCGACGCCATAATAAACAAAAACCGGACACAAAAAGAGAAAAATTAATCTCAAACGAACAAAATTAATATTAAAACACCCTGTATAGTTCTGGTTTCATATACAGTAGTGTTCCGTAAGCAAGACATTTCAGTAAATTGTTAGGCCTATTTAAATCATTAATTTAAAAACCACAAAAGCATTGTGATATTCCTGTTAAATACATATTGGAACGAACCTTACGTTCATAAAGTATTTTAAATCACAAAAACGTAAACAAAATATTTATTTCTGTAAATTTTCATAGCGGAATCATGCCATTTTAACAAAGCTTTAGAATTCTGAAGTACATAATAGGCAATTTATTAATATGCATCTCAAATATAGAAAAGCTTTTTACAAATTTTAGTTAAATAAATTAGAATTAATGATAGTGGTTACAATATAAATTAAACCTCAGACCATATCAAAAGCAGATTTATAAAATGTACTAAAAACAACGGCGCTTTGTTAGTGAAATTCACAAATATCAAGTTACAAGCGGTTTAATCATATCGAAGGGCCCCAATGCTTAGTTAGTTCGCGCGTGACTGCTAAGCCCAAGGTCTCAAGTTCGATTTCCACAACGGATCGCTTAAAAAATGTTACGCATGCATTTTCATGAAAATACGCCCTCGTTCGAATGAGAGGTAAAATGTACAGTCCGTGTGTGTGTGTGTGTGCGCGCGTGCGTGTGTGTGTTTATGTGTCGTCAAGCACGTTAAAGATCCTTACTTGGAATATCAAGGGTTCGGCAAAATTCAAAATTTTTAGTTAAAGAAAACTAGCTTCCTGGTCAATGTAGTACCTTTGAATGGAGCATTGGAAAATCAAATTGTAGGATTTCATTATATCGTACACAATGGAAAATGTTGCAATGTGTTTATTTACATTGTTGAAGACAGAAGGAAACGCTAAACACGAAACGTTAACCTAAATAAATCATATGGTATTACGCGTTTTGTATTTGTTTGAATATAAAACCCATTAGAAAAACTATACCATGACATCCCTCCCATTGCACGTATAAAGAGTAGAGGGAAACGAACAAATACTAGCCAGTGGACAGACAACAAATTGGAATTACTTATTCACGTATCTTCGACGAATCCACATGTGCGAGTTAACATGAAATGGTTGTCGTGTGTTATGTAGTAACAATCGGACGTAACGTTGGGTGATCCCAGGGATTTTTGACAGACCCATAACAATTACAGATTGGAATAAATTGGTTTCCAGCAATAACTTGGAAATAAGCACAAAAGGAAAATACATAGACTCTTGGCTAATAATGGAATTTTTATTCATCTGAATGTTATAGCTAAATTTGAAATTTTAATTTTCCTTCTATTGTGGCATTTATTCATGATATTTTGTTTCAGAAAATATTGATAAACTGATACAACGTCCACTTTTAGTATGACAGTGATAAATCATTAAATATGTGAAACATTGACATTTGCAAGCTTTAATTACAAATTACAGATGTTGCAAGTTATTATAATAGGTAATTATCAAGGTTATTGTTAATAAAGAATGAACTGATTATGAAATTTTACCATTCTGTGAGTGTCTTTGTTCACAGGAAATCGTTACGTTGCAGATATTTACATTGATCTAATTAACTTTAAATTGTTGTATGTATACCTGTTTACAGGAAAATAAAATAATATTATTCTAAAATAGATCTAGGTGACGCGGGGAGTTAAAATTTGTTGTTGTATTTACTTAAACATATAGGTGGCATTTTGAAAAGGAATTCTATTTCACCAGGAGGATAATGTAATTAAAATCCCCCAGAAGCATTCGTCATCTACAGGACTTACTAAAGTAGATCAGACTAAACGATTTGACGCCCACAATTTGTCAGTGTTAAAAGCTTTTCAAGGTAGGTGCTATTGGTAACGTAGTTTGAAGTTGCCCCTAGTGAATTGTTACATTTTTTATTGTATTGTTTCTATAGGAACCGACCCCGCATCACCGTAGTTGACCTGTACATCCATATTTAGTTGCGGGTTTCCTGCCCCTTCTGGGCAATTCCAAATTTAAGAATTTAACACTTCAATCGCCCGTAATACAACGTTTACTTAATTTCATTTCTGTCCTTTATTCCATATGAAAAAAAATAAATGCTAACTTTTTGGCTTTAGCTTAAAAGGGTTGTATCTTATCCCAAGAATGGCGACTTTATTTCATTTAACAAGCCCCCTTTAATTTTGAACAAGTTATCACCCCCTAAAAGTTTCAAACTTATATATTTCCATTCTCTATAGATACATTCCGGAATAGTATTACTAAAAATATCACAATTAACGTTTAGTTTTTGTTGTGCGAATTCAGCAAAGTGTACAGCTTCTCTAAACAAATCCCCTTTGAGATAACTTAGATTTGATTTATACTTCATTGGTGCGAAATTTTAAAGTAATTTTAAAACACCATACAAAGGCTTTAAAAGGAAACTAAAAAGTAAACAAGGAAGCACCGCAAAGGCGCCTATAAACTTTTATTGTGATGGTTATTCACCACTGAACATCTTCGACTTCGTACAAAAACCAATTCCAGAAGCAGAAAAGAAAAAGTAAAGACTCTTTAATTGTATAGAACAGGATACTAATTGCCTTACTGCTGTTTTGTACGGCGTTGTCCAAGTGGAAGAGACTGCATCGCTTCTTTGCCGATTTTTATACTGGTAGGCACGCCGTGACTCTCCGCTCCGCTCCACTCTGCTCCGTGCCGTGTATTTATGTTTCTTTAGTATAAAAGAATAACAACACACGGAATTAGTTGGCTGCAACGTTTGAAAGCTCCTGGGCTGTCGTTGTAAATGAGGCAACTTCTGTTTTACGCGTGACCTCTTATAAATGAACTTTTTTCACTTGTTCTGGCACGCGAAATACCATTTATAAAGCTCAATTAGACACATTGTCAGGAAAATAATTATTTAGACTTGATACACTGCTCAGTATGCTTTCATGCTAAAGGTACTTGGAGGTTAATATACAGAATGTGTTTAGTTTCCATACAAATAATTGTGAAAAATCATATTTTGTATTTTGTTATTCTCTTACGCCATAGTAACTCAGCTATAAAGGTGTTCGTTTAAAGAGCACAATCTTCAAATTAATTAAAACCCATAAACGACGCATACGTGACGATTCAATTAGATACTGTAACGTGTTAAAATTCCTTAAACCTACTTCCAGTATTTTGCATTGTTATTTTGCCCTTTGCCTAACTATAGCACACAGATAGTGAAAAATGTAGTCTGTGGGAATTTCAGGTATATGTGTAGGTTAGCTCAGAATAGGAAACAATGGAGGTACGCGTCCAACCAGTTCCAGGACTGAAGACCTAGTCATGAACCAACTTCCTTTATCCCACTTATTTTATTTTACCTAACCCATATAGTAAAAGTTTTATACCATCAATTTTTTCCTGCAATTTATTCGTTTCCAATTATCGGTGTCCTTAGAAATAGTTTCTTTCACTTCATTATGCATTTTTCTTGCATTTTCAAAAATATTTGTTTGTTAGGACTATATTTCTTAGGTTGTTCTATTTTAATCGTTTCTGGAAATATTGGATTTTGACATTTTCTTGTCAAATTTTGGTGTTCGCACGCGCTGTCGCTGTTATTGTTGTGTATTCGTTATGGTGTCATATTTTCTAAAAATATATTGTTCTTGTACGAAATAAAGACAAAAAATTTTCAACGCCAGTTAACATATCCCCCAAATCAAATATAAGTATAATTAAATGGAATTATTGAATCTTAAAGTTAACTTGCAACATTGTATAATTCAAAACTAGATAATAAAAGTTTAATAGAAGTCAAACAGAAAACGTGAGAACGTATGTGAAAACAATGTATTCCAGACGTATTCTGACTCTGCAGCTGCAGGTCACAATAGACTGTAAGAAACTTATTGTTAGAATTAATATTGTTACTTTGTATTAATGAATAGAGAATAAGCAGACGTGAGCTCTGCATTTCCTACAAGCAATGTGAGGGGCAGGGACAACATAAATACCCTGGAGAGCCCACAATGGTCAGTCAGTCTTGAGCCTCACAACTGTAGCATTGTTGGTTGTTCAAGCTACTCGCCGTAATTTAGTACACTTAAATATAATTTCAACTTAGAATAATTTTGATACAGTACTTGTAAATTCAACTTCAATTTGTAATTTCTGTATAAATAAAATATTGTTAGAAAAATTTTTGGAAGAAGACTTTTTAAAAAGGCAGTTCCCAAAGGTTAAAACCTAACTGACGCAGCCGGTAGGATCCAGAAGAACACTAGGAAATCCAAAATCAAAGCACTAGTGATCTGGAATATGAATTCTTTCTGGAAGAACAAAAATTTGGACAAGGTACAAAATCGACCAAGCCCAAAGAAACAAAACTTGGACAAGGTGCAAAATCGACTAAGCCCAAAGAAGGTAAACAGATGAAATTGGCAATTAAAATTATGTAAGTTCATTTATCCTAACCTTTTTCTTTTGGAATTATTGATATTAGCTTGTAAGAATTTTCACTATCGCAATTATTATTATTTACCATTTCTGAGAGAATTTACTCAGAGAACTTATTTTTAACAAGAGAATTATAAAGACGCATTTATGTGCACACTTTACTACAAATTATTAATATAAAACGAAAGGATTTTCAGCAAGACTGAAATTAATGTATAAATAGAACGCAATTCTTTAAATACAACAATTATTACTGAAAACATTTATTCAAACTTTACACGCATCACAATTTATAAAGATCTATAATTAAAAACTTTCAGCACAGCGAATTAACGAAAGTATATAATTATAAACGTTTATGCACTTTATTGTAACAAAACGATTTACTCATCACTGAAATAATCATCATTCCGAAAATTTTAAACTTTATAATTAAACATTTCAAGGCAACGGAAGTGTGTAGTTATAAAGAAGCATTCACGCACTTATTAACGCAACACCTACAGAAACAATTATAGCAACTTATTTACTCAGCAAGTCTGAAATAAAAACGTACAATTATAACGCAGTTATTGCAAGATTATTACTAACATAAAATCACTCAGAAAAACCGGAAACTCAATTCGCAACAATTGTAACATCTGCAAAGTATAAAAATATACAATTCAATGCGACAGTAATTGACGACACAATTACCAAGCAGAAATTCTTTAATAAAATAATAGCATTTTGTAATTGCATGTACGTGATTCTTTAAATAACTAAATACCAGCTTTAATTTGATTGCAATACAAACTCGACTTATAAGATTAATTTATATTAAAAACACTAAACATGGAGAATATGCGATTGTATCTCGGATTAATCCCCGTATTCGACAGAAATCAAACAATAGTAGAAATTTTCATTACCGCTTGTGAAATATTCCTGAAATGTTTTTATAAAGAAGGTGACATTGACAGTAATGTCATGCTTTTACGCCTAATTCTCAGTAAACTAACAGGAAGACCCTTAACATTAATCGCAAGCCGCGATGACTTTTAAGAATGGCAGGACTTAAAACGATTACTTATAGCGTATTTCGGAGACCAAAGAAACATCAAATGCCTGGTCTGCGATTTAATAAACCTTCAAATGAAAACCAACCAATCACCCTACCAATTTGGTATGAGATGCCAAGATGTAAGGAGCCTGATTTAAACGAAACTAAAAATCGAAGAACCGGACAAAAATATCAGTTTATTGTAAACAAAAATGTACGACGAAATGGCACTAGACACCTACATAAACGCATTACCCGAACGGTTATCAGAGAAAGTAAGATTCTAATATGCCCAAAATCTAGAGGAGGCAATGAACATGATAGTAGAAGAAGAAAACGTTATGTATTACCGAAACAGACACTTTCCGAGACCAACATTTAACTCAAATTTTACAAAACCCATATTCACTCCAAGTTTAATCAAAGTGTAAACCAGCCAAAGCAAACATTCGGCGCGAACCTCAACAGAAACACACCGATGACAAATAACAATAACAACCTCAATAGTTATTACAAACCAACTCCTATGGACACTTCATCTGGCAACATCAGATAAAACACAAAAATATCGCAAATCAAACCAAATTATAATCGAAAACGAAACTTTACTTCCGAAGAACTATTCCACCAAGAAATAGAAGAATTTAATAATAATCATGACAAGAACAATTATACAAACTCCAGTAGAGACGATGAACCAAATCATTTACAAAACTACCAACGTGACAACCCATACGAAAATTACGAAGAGGACGATGAGGAAAACGCGTGCTCAAATTTTTAATTAGACCGATTCATATACGATTAAACGTAATTAACTTAAGTAACATTAACCAACAAATCTTACCATACATAGGCCGGTTCAAAATCAAAAAGATATCTGACAAAACATAGCCGTAGTAGACAACGGAAAAATAGTAAAATATATTCCTTTGAAAAACCTAAGACACCATGTAATTTCAGATGGACAACCATCATACTTGCCGTCAACCTACACCCAGGTAGAATGGACAACGACATATTAGTCGAAGACATTAAAAACAACCCCGGTATACTACCAGTAAAATTGGTAAGTATGCAAAACATAATAGATTATTAAACATTCGCACAGAAATTTGATTCAACGGAATTAAAACAAGAGTTTCACATAATTAAAGACAACTATTCCAGACTGAAACAATCAATGTACACAATCAAATTCAGAAAAAAATACGCAATAGAAATGCTTAATTACAACAGTATAATAGAAAACATTTTAAGGAACATAGAAGATAAATTTAATAGGTTAATACCAACAGATCAAATCACAAGACGAAAAAGAGGACTTATCAACCGACTAGGTAATATTGTAAAAGCTATCACAGGCAATATGGACAATCAAGACGTTGAACGATATGACAACGCAATACAACAACTAATTGAAAACCAAAATTACATAAAAACCATTGATAGAAATCAAATATCCTTAACCCAGTCAACTATAATAAAATTTAGTGATACGTTAAGAAAGCTAGTAAAAAACCAAGACAGTATAGCCAATAGAATACAAATCCTTTAACGTAACATGCAAACTACAATGTTAGGAATGCGAGATTTAATCAGATTTAACACGATATTTAACTAAATAATATCCACCCTTACTGTAATCCAACAAATTTTAGCTACTTTAGAAAACGCTGAAACATTCGCAAAACTAAACACATTACACTCTAGCATTATAGAACCCATTGACTTGTTAAATGAATTATTAAGAATTAGATCATTTGTAACTAACAGTAAACTACCTTTTGAAATAGTACAATCAAACATACTCATATTTGAAAAAAATAGCCATAGTGAAAGGTTATATAAGAAATAACGATATCACACTTTTAATAAAAAATCCCCATAGTAAAAAGTAACACTTGTAATTATTATCACTTATTTGCTTTCCGCATGAAAGTTACTATCAGGTATCAAGTCATTATCCCTAAAACCAAGTTCCTTTCCCTAAATGAACTTAGATATGGCTACACGAACGAAAACAGTAACAAAGAAATTCGCAGACCTACCGGAACTACAGTTCAGGATTACACAACCCGAGGACCAATGCAACTAGAGCACCTAGACCTAGATGATCTCAACCAAGCCATATCAGACAAGATAAATAAAGAAAGAAACAATAAATGTACCCGTAGAGACAATGAATTTTAAAGATTAAGCAAAACCCTTAATTTTCATCTACGTCGTGAGGAGTTACATATCCACCAAATCAAATATAGGTATAATTAAATGGAATTATTGAATCTTAAACTTAACTTGCAACATTGTATAATTCAAGAATAGATAATAAAAGATTAATAGAAATCAATGAGAAGACGTGAGAACTGATGTGAATACAATGTATACCAGACGTAACCTAACTCTGCAGGTGCAGGTCACAATAGACTGTAAGAAACTTATTGTTGGAATTAACATTGTTACTTTGTATTAATGAATAGAGATTAAGCATACATATGCTCTGCAATTTCCACAAGCAATGTGAGGGACATGGACAACATAAATATCCTGGAGAGCCCACGATAGTCAGTCAGTCTTGAGCCTCACAACTTTAGCATTGTTGGTTGTTCAGGTTACTTGCCATAATTTAGTTGATTTAAATAAAATTTCAACTTAGAATAATTTTGATACGGTACTTGTAAATTCAACTTCAATTTGTAATTTCTATATAAATAAAATATTGTTAGAGAAGTTTTGGAAGAAGACTTTTTAAAAAGGCAGCTCCTAAAGGCCAAAACCTAACTCGCCTTCTACGATTACTTGCCAAGAATTCTGGATAAATTATGTTTGGGGAATATAGTGGTCATGTCGTCACGTGGACGGCTTCTTTGAACATCACACTTTGGGCAAGGTAGAAGGTCGAAGCGAACTAGGTTGTCTGCACTCTGACAATTTCGACGTTGATCCGGACAACCTGTAGACAACCCTGTTGCTTACTCAGTTACATATCAGTTGTGAGATTGTAATGTACCTGTCGCTTTCATGAATATAATATATTTTGGGAAATTATCTATTCTACTTCGACGTGATTCGCGATTAGGCCCCGAATTCTTGGTAAGTGATCAACGCTTTTGTTTTACCCGTTTTATTAGAAATAGGAAACTCTGGCAAGGTGTTTTACCCCTCACACCACCTAACGTCAGATAGTGCCCTATTGCCGAACTTAAGTGCGCCCCTGATGAATCGCGGCTTTCAAATCATAACATAGAGCGAACATCCTACTTATGAGCATTGCTAGACCTCTAGATTCCTTTTTTGGTTATTCACAATTACTTTTGGCTTCCTCTACTGTTATCGTTCGAGTGAGCGGCGTCTGAAAGCATGTAGGCTTGGCTTGATTATTTGATTAATAAGTATAAGCAAAAATAATTACAAGTTTCATAAATACATAAAAACTAAAGTGAAATAGTTAAAGTTGAATGATTTTAATAGTGTGAAGCAGTTCTAAAGTCTTCGGTAATCTTCGAAATTCTTTGTGGTTGCTTCGCCTTAGTGACAAGGAAGCGGCTACTGATTGAGACGCCATCTGTTCTGTCCATAGTACTCGGAAGTTATTTTGGCTCTGATGGTTGGACTGTCATACTTGTCTAGAAAGAACCTTTTGAATTCGCTGTAGATGGATTGGAACATCGCGTATGCTTCCAGCTTGGCCTAAGAATTGAGCGGTCGTTGTAGTTACATCCGCAACCATCGCTCCCATCTGTTGAAGGAATTCCGCGGGATCCTCCAGAAGCATGCCAGAGAATGTAGGTTTTCTGCTTCGGAGGTGGTTGTGGCGATGTGGTACAGGTCGTCCACGAGCGCCTTGATTGTGACCATTTTGTTGGTTAGTTATATGTGTTGAGCGCCACTGGGTTGTTGCAGTTCCAGAACTGTTGGTGGTTGTGTGACCTCTTGGGTTGGAGGCGACTGGTTGGTGTCCAGCTGGAAGTGTGATGTCGTTCGACTCTTCGTTTCGGACATGTTGATGGTTCTTGCCAAGCGTGCTGTTTGCAAAATCTTATGTGAAGAAGGCCCAAACACTTTGGACGCCACTTGTTGTCGTTCGAGTGGACGGCGTTTGAAAGCATGTAGGCTTGGCTTGATTATTTGTTTAATAAGTGCAAGCAAACAATAATTATAAGTTTCATAAATACATAAAAATAAAAGTGAAATAGTTAAAGTGACCATTTCGAATGGACCTGCACCTTGCCGAAGTTCTAAATTACTAGAACAGGTGAAATGGCTTGCGTGTTCTAATGAGCTAAAGAGCCAAACTACAGGTCCAACCAAAGTAGTAGGGTCGTTAGTGAGGAACCAGACTAAGACAGATCCCCGAAAGAGGGCAGCGGCTCTTTCGGTACTTAGATTGGCAGAGACCATAGGGGTCGATATGGCAGTCTCAGACACATTACCGCGATGTGGAAGGCAACGGGAAACCACCACATTACCTCCCAAGTACACAGCGTACGTAAATTATAATAAAATGATGGCATTCTCTGGGGTAAAAGATTCCGGAGTTAAAATAGTCCCCCATTCGGATCTCCGGGAGGGGACTATTTCGGAGGATGCGATCGTAAAGTTAAAAATAAGAGTCGGGAACATTCTGCGAGTCGGAGCGTGGAATGTTAGAAGTATGAAGCAAGTAGGTAAGCTAGAGAACCTAAAAATTGAAATGAATAGGTTATCACTAGACATAGTAGGGATCAGCGAAGTTCGGTGGCCAGAGGCGGGGGATTTTTGGAGTGGAGACTTCAGGCTAATTCATACAGGAGCAGAGGACGGAAATTTGGGTGTGGGGATAGTTATGCGGAAAAAGATAGGATACTGTGTAGAAAATTACTTACAAAAAAACGAAACAGTACCCATTGTTAGATTAGAATCTAAACCGGTAAACACAGTAATAATACAAGTATACATGCCCACCTCTTGCTACAGTGACGAAGAGGTAGAAGCCATCTACAAAGATATCGAAGACATATTAAGATACGTAAAAGGACATGAAAATTTAATAATTACGGGGGATTTTAATGCTGTGGTAGGTGAGGGTAGGGAAGGAGCGGTAGTAGGTTTATTTGGTTTAGGCACGAGAAACGACAGGGGAAATAGGCTGGTAGAATTTTGCGACAAGAACAATTTAATCATCACAAACACATTATTTCAACATCATGCTAGAAGACGATATACGTGGAAGATGCCAGGAGATATAGGACGATATCAAATAGATTACATTCTTGTTAGACAACGGTTTAGGAATCAAGTAAAAGACTGTAGAAGCTACCCAGAAGCAGATATAGATACTGACCACAACATCGTAATTATGAAGGCCGCACTTAAATTTAAAAATCTGAAAAAAAGGAACGGAAAAAGGCACTTGGACTTAGAGAAACTAAAAGACAAAGCTATTCAAGTAAGATTCGAAAAAAAGTCAAATGAATTGCTGAATGATATCGGGAAAATATCTGAAACTAAGGAAGTAGAAACAGAATGGAATAACATTAAATCCAGCCTAGACATGGCGGCCAGAGATATTTTGGGGTATACACAAAAAGAAAATAAGAAGCCATGGATAACAAAGGATATCGTGAATTTAATAGAAAAAGACGAAAATACAAAATAAATCAGACGAAACAGGAAAACAGAGATACAAAGCCATAAAATGGGAAATTATTCGAAAATGCAGGAAAGCTAAAGAACAATGGATTGATGAAAAGTGCAAAGAAGTACAAACTAAGATGGAAATAGGAAAGACAGACGAAGCATACAAATTAATTAGAATGAATTTTAAGGATATAAAACCGTATAGCAAAAATATAAGGGACGCACAAGGAAACGTCATTATAGAAAACGTAGAGAAAGGGAGTAGATGGCAAGAATATATAGGGAATTTATATGCAGGAGAGGAACTAACTGCATTAGAACAGGAATCAGACATTGAAAATGATGACTTGGGATATCCTATACTTCGAGACGAGTTTGAATTAGCATTAAAGAGTCTGAAAAATGGTAAGGCGCCGGGTACAGATAAGGTGCAAGCAGAAACTCTAAAAGCTGCTGGACAAGCAGTAACCGAACGTCTCTTCCAGCTTGTAAGCTATATGTATGAGACAGGCGAGATACCCAAAGATTTCAAACGTAGCATCATAGTAACTATACCAAAACAGAAAGGCGCGGATAGATGTGAAAATTTTCGAACAATAAGTTTGACAGCACACGTGTCAAAAATATTAACTAGAATTGTTCAAAGACGAATGGAAAAACGAGCTGAAGAAATACTAGGAGAAGACCAATTTGGGTTTAGGCAAAACAGGGGAACACGGGAGGCTATTTTAGCTCTGAGAGTGATAATGGAGAAAACAATAGAAAAGGGAAAGCATGTATATAGGGTTTGTAGATCTGGAAAAAGCATTCGACAATGTAAATTGGAAAAAATGTTTGAAATACTCAAAAGATTGGAATGAGTTATAGGGATAGACGAATAGTACATAGCTTATACAAAGAGCAAACAGCAGTAATAGAATTAGAGCAGGAACGTAGAGAAGTAAACATTAGGAAAGGGGTGAGACAGGGATGTGCCCTATCCCCATTGATTTTTAACTTGTACATAGAGAGGCAATGAATACTGTCAAATGCAGGAAGACATTTGGAATTACTATGCAGGGACAAAAATGATATGCTTAGATTTGCAGATGATATAGCGGTATTAGCATCTAGCAAGGAAGAGTTAGAAGCTGCTCTTAATGAAATGGAAACGGTTCTAACAGAGGGATACGGTATGAAAATTAACAAAACTAAAACTAAAGTTCTAGTTTACAAAGGTGGAGAAAATAAATCAAAAACAAGAATACAAGTATTTAACACGAACTTACAAGAGGTTAAGGATTTCTGCTACCTAGGAAGCCAAATAACGCAAGATAGGAAAAGCACAAAAGATATAAAACAAAGATTAGAACAAGGTCGTGCTACATCTAACAAGAAAAAGCAACTATTGTGCTCAAAGACCACAAACATAGAAACAAGGAAAAGATTGCTTAAAACATATGTGTGGAGCACAGCACTGTACGGCTGTGAAGCCTGGACAGTAGGAGAAGCGGACAAGAAAAAGGTAGAAGCCTTTGAAATGTGGTGTTACAGGCGTATGATGAAGATATCATGGACACACAAAGTTAAGAACGAAGAGGTACTAAAAATGGTAGGGGAAGAAAGAGATATGTGGAAAACGGTAAAAAATAGGAGAGATAGGATGATAGGCCACATACTACGGCATGAGGGAATAGTGCGGAATATTTTAGAAGCAGAGATAGGAAAAAAGAGAAGAAGAGGCAGACCTAGATTAGACTACTGCACACAGATAGTAAAAGATGTAGGCTGTAGAGGTTTCAGGGAGATGTGTAGGCTAGCCCAGAATAGAAATCAATGGAGGTACGCATCCAACCAATCTCAACATGGATAAACTAATGACGAAAAGATAACTGTGCTTAAACATGATGATTATTATAAGTAACTACAAGAATTGGTTGGGCAATATTCTCGAATAATGTTAAGTGTGTGAAAGGATTTACTGGAAAACCATTATTTCGGCAAATGTCTAAATGTTGGGGGATCTTGGTAGCCACAGGTTGCTTAACCTCCTTCACTGAATCTCGGTAAAATAGGGTATAAAATTAGAAAACAATAGAAAGGGAACGAGCTGAATACACATACTCCCTGAAAAGAAGAAAAAGAAGAAAACCACCAAAAACGCAAAATCAAGGAAGCTGCTTATATAACCCTACATAAAAATAACTGAGTTGCAAACGAATCCGTGACTTTCAGTAAACAATGGATTCCATTACTAAAAGAAATAACAAAAGAAATAGCAAATGAAAATCAAATGCCCACAATATCTAGGTAGCATTGCAAGTTTTTCCTGGGTTTTCCTTGCAATATTAACATGAAATACAGCCTACATACATGATTTCTATTTATACATAAAATAACTAATTACATAAAAATAAGCATATTAACAATCCTTGTAAAACAGCATTGGTATCTGACAAGTATAAATCCACAATAAGGTTACCTCAAAACCATATACAATCTCCGTTGAACAGTATTGGTATCTGACAAGTGTAAACCCGCCATAGAGTCGCCTCAGAACCATGTTAAAATCTACCAAAGAGGTAACTTAAATCATAATGAATTTTCCACCTCAAAATAAATATAAAAAAACGACTACTTAAGCCTTTCAATAATGCAATCGCACACTTCTTTAATAACCATCCTCTCAATTGTATAAATAGAAACATGTTAAAAAATGTTTTCCAATTCCAAGTTATTCAATTTATATAAAATTCACCAATAAAAATTAATCAGCTGATTTCACGTTAAGCGTATTGGCTACCTAAAGAAAGCCGATCCCAGGTCGCAACACAAATTGAAGGCAATCATTCTGTTAAACTTTAAAAATTTTTGCTTAGTATACTCAAACCAAATATTTCAAACATCAATAAATCAAAGTCACCTTCAATTTATGTCATAAATGTCAAACTTGAAGTTTTAATTATTATTTTGACAACGATCCTAGGTCATGGATCGAAACGTAAATAAAGTTGATTTTAAAAACTATGAGTGGTTTAATTCCCAAAGAAGATTAACCTGAATACACATGCTGTGTGAGAATTTCAGGGAACTATGTAGGCTAGCTCAGAATATAAATAAGTGCAGGTACGTGTCCAACCAGTTTTGAGACGGAAAACCTAATGGCTGCGAAATACCTGCAACTAATGTTGACTGTGCGAAAAGTAATTGGAAAATATATTAAATCGCCAAATGGTTAAGTGTTGGGAGAACTTGCCAGCCACAGACTGCTTACCTCCCTTCACAACCATTGAAGGTCGGAGAAATAGGGCATATAACTGTAAAACAATAGAAAGTGATCGAACTGCATCTAACAAGAAAGAACATCGCCTATGAGGAAAGACAACAAACAGAATAAGAAGAAAATAGTTGAAAGCATATGTGTGGAGCACAGCACAGTATGCCTATGAAATACGGGCAGTCTGAAACGCAGACAGAAAAACGGTAGCAGCCTTTTGAAATGATGTGCTTCAGATGTATGAGGACGATAGCATGGACAGACAAAGATAATAACAAATAAGTTACAGAAATAGTAGGGGAACAAGGATATCTGGGGAAAAAGAGAAATAGTAGGGCGGAATACGTTCTAAGGCATTTTTTGGGGAATAGTATGTGATATATTACAAGCAGAGATAGGAAAAAAGAGGTAGATGTAGACCTAGATCAGACAGTTATAGATGCAAACTGTGCATATTTCAGGGAAATCTGTAGGTTAGTTCAGAATAGGGAACAATGATGGTACGCGTCTAACCAGTTCTAGGACTGAAGACCTAATGATGATAATGATGATGAGTTAAAGTGAATGATTTGAATAGTTTGAAGCAGTTCCGAAGTCTTCGGTAATCTTCGAAATTCTTCGTGGTTACTTGTGGAACTAAAATAAACTTAAACCCTTATTGAATGAATGTATATACAGTTTAAAGGCGGTGTAAAAGGCTTCGGTGTCTTTGGATCTCTTTGGGAGGCTTCGGAATTTGCTAGCGAGGCCGAGTAGGAACTTGAATAACGGTAGTTAGAAAATATTTACAGTTTGAAGAGGTCCAGATGTCTTCGGTGATCTTCGGTATCGTTCGGCAGACGTCGTGGAAGTGGTGCCTTAGACCTCGTGGCGTGCGTCGCCGTTGAACTCTATGAGGGTGTTGTCCCGGAGGTAGACTTGACAGACGTAATCGGTGACATTACAATAAACAACTTCTCGGGATGTACTTGTTGTGGGGACGGTTTGAATACGTTATTGCCTCAGATGGTTCGGTGAGGGTGGCAGAGGCGACAGAAGCTGTGGATACGGTAGGATTGCTTCTGGTAGGCCTGGTACATGGAACGGAGCTTACCACCCATACGTAGCTTATTTGATTTTAACGATGAATTATAGTGGCGTGCCCCAGGTACGGCGGACAGCGTCACTGTCGGAGAATACACAGGCTATGAGGAGCACTGCGTGTTGTAGTATTAACAGGCTATGGAGACCTCTGTTTGCTGAAGGTTTTGCAAACTATAGGGAGCACATCAAGATGATTCCTTACGCTATGGTGAGCACTAAGGAATGTCTTTCGAAGAATTTGCAATTATATTTATACACTTCTATTTCCTATGCTTCCTGTGTTGAAAATCGTTAATGATGTCTTTAACCAATGAAAATTGTGTGCATCAATTTTCTAATGTAAAGGATTGTCCAAATTTAGTTTGACCAATGAGTGTGCTGATTTTTGGGTACCACAAAAAATAAGTTGGAAATTCTCACGATTCTTACTTTGTTCTGTGTTAAGCTCGTGCACTTTGATATAGTCGACTACAATTCTTTAGTTTGTTCTGTGTTCAGCTCGGGCAAGGTGATTTTAGTCAACACTATTGTTGACTATATTACCACTCGCAGAGCACTAAACAGACTGAGAATTTGCAGTTGACTATATCACAGTACACGAGCTGGAAATAGAACAAACCAAAGAATCTCGAGAAATTACCACTAAGTTTCTGTGCTACCCAAAACTCTGTACTTCCATTGGTTAAACTAAGATTTGGAAATTCTTTTACAATCAAAAATCGAAAAATGCATTACATTGGTTAAAAACATCATTAACGTTTTTCAACACAGGAAGAATAGGAAATGGAAATGTATAAATGAAAATGCAAATTCTGCAGAAGACATTCGTAGTGCTCACCATAGCCTAGGAATCCTCTCCTTGCAGTGCTCCCCATAGCCTGCAAATAACCTTCAAAGCAGCTCTCTCCATAGCCTGCTATAAATCTAAACGCAGCGCTCATCATAGCCTGCAACGTTACGCTGTCCGCCGCCGTACCTGGGGCCGTCATAATAATTCATTGGTCTAAATCAAACAACCTACGTATGGGTAGTAAGACTCGTTCTGTACATCAAGCAGCCCAAAAAAAAAGGGTCAGAACGCCCTTCAACGTGCGATCTGTTCCATACGACCGCATCCAAGGCTTCTGTCTCCGTTACCGTCGCCGAAGGAAGTCATTCGATCTACTACAAACACATCCCGAGAAGTAGATTACTGTAATGTCGCCGACTGCATCTGCCAGGGCTGCCTCAGGGACAACACTCCCCTAGAGTTTGACGAAGCCGTACTCTACTAGGCCTAAGGCACCACGTCCACGATGTCTGCCGAAGTGTAACGAAAATCACCGAAGACGTCTGGGCCTTCAAAACCTGTAATTAATCGCTACTCACCACCGTTCAAGCTATTATTGGACTTTACAATTCAATTACGAAGTCTTCCGAGGAGTTCCGAAGACAACCAAAGACTTCTGAACCCTCCATACTTGTAAATATTGTAAATTAGTAGTTTTTAATTTCAAATCATAACTCTTGTGACTTAACATTGTGACAAAAGGAAGAAACGGAACTTTTCGAACAATCCCGAAGACCATCGAAGCCGTCTTCACCGCCTTAAAATTATGTAGATATTGATTTAATAAGTGTTTGAGTTTATTTTGGTGTTCACAAGCAAGCATCAAGCTTCCGAAGAGTTCTGAAGATAATCGAAGACTTCCGAACTACTTCAAGAATTAAAATCAGTCAATTTCACTTTAATTTTATGTATCTTTTGGAACTTATAATTATTTTTGCTTATGTTATTAAACAATTAGTCAAGCCAAACCTACTTGCTTTAAGACGCCCCCCACTCGAACGATAACACTACCAGTAATTTAAGTTCAGTACCAGCGATTTATCATAGGAGTAGACACTGTTTATTGTGGTCAAAATCGTGGAAAACGAATTGTCATCAGTGCGTTTAATTTCACCCTAGTATAAATAATTTTGAGTAGGTAAATTTACGTTATTTGCTTTTTATTATTAGAGTGACAGTAATTGTATATGGTTGCATCAACATTTGCCAATAATGTAATTTTTAATGGGGTGTCATCATCATAATATTCTACTGACTTCTAATTACTTAAAGGGAGTCACGCATTTATCACGTCTTTCGCTACAAAGACTGTACCGTGACCTAATCCCCCAAACGAATATTTATAGTAGGAAAAATGACAGTGACTCTCGACGGAAAAGAATCATTTAAATTATATGTGAGGATAGGAAAGAACAGAAAAACTTAGTAAAGTAGTCAACCACTGCAGCATCCGTATCTAAAAACCAAGTCTTCCTACTTTTCGGTGTTCCCCAATACCTTATAGATAACGAAGTGCACAATTCCGCAGTGATCGGTTCGCTACCTTATGTGCTCGTTATCATTCAAAAATCCTTTTTACCGCCCGTTACCACCCCAAGTCAATCCTGCTAAACGCGTTAACCGCTCCTTAAGACCATGCTTGCTTCCTATCCGTGACAACCAGCATCACTGAGATGTCACTCCTTCACATGTTTCCTGCGCCATCCTTTCTTTGTCCTGTTTGGTGGTGAACATATCCTCTCCAGCGATCGGACAACAGTCCGAAATAAACAACATGCACATTTCTGATCCCGAACGTCCTTCTCTGATCCCGGTCATTTCAAAAATATCCGCTCCCATGTTACTATCTACTAGATGTGAATATAACTTGTTACGTTTTTTTTCGTGGCAGCCACGTTGGGCGCCAAAGTTATGTTACGTTAGCTGGTAGCCGTGCGTAAAACAAAGATATCAAGAAATGACCGGGCTCAATCGGAGAGTAGGGGGGGTTGTAGAAAGCAGACCAACGTATAATGTACGCGGCTGTAAGGAGTTAGTAACAATACCTGCAATAAAGAAAAGTTAGAATAGCAAACCTGCAATAAAAAAAAATTAGTCCTGCCAACCTGAAATAAAGAAAAAGCATAGCAGCAATGAAAAGTCTCAGTTATTCAGTACTTTGTAGCATGTAAATAAAAGAAACTGTTTAGATAAACTATATAATATAACAACAGTAAAAGCAATACAGAAAAATGTTTAGTACAAAGTGAGGTAATATTGGGGAATAGCAGAAACGTTTCGTCACACACCAATTAAACATAAATCAGACAAAATATAAAAAAAATAAATAGGTAAGACACAATAGATATGAGTAATTCAGTAAATAAATAGGTTTGACACAATGGGTATGAGTAATTTAGTAGTATTGATTTTTCTTTCTGTCTTTTTTTTTGTATGTTTTCAAGTAGCATGCAAGTCTATTGTAAAAGGTATCAGAACGACAAAGATATGCCAAAACAACGGATAGATATTTAAAATAAAAACAAGTAGGAAATAGTTCAACTTACAAAAAGTCCTTCAGCAACGCTTCCTTGCAACGGAAGTGTGGGATTTACGATGTCCTGCATTAACGAAGCACTTCACCCTTGACTGTGAGGGTGTTGATGGAATTTCTTACACTCTACACTAATCACTACTCACTGGTGTTAGCAGCAGACATTCTCATGCTGATGGAGCTATGTAGCATGGATAAATTTCTTGTGAATTCTATTTCCTGAGACAGTAATTTCGAAATATTTTATAACACAAACCGTACAAATTGTAATAACAATTTAGAACTACGGCCTTTCAAGGCACGATGTAATGCATGTCATCTGATAAGTTCTTGCATTAAACTAACAGTAAGGTGAGGTGTTTTATTTGCTACTTATGGTAACAAAGAAAAATCTAATGCTTTTGAATAACGAAACTCACGCAAGCCATGATCTATTTTAGATTCTTTGTTGTTAGAAAATTCAGAAACTACAGTATCACTGTATTTAAATAATCCAAAGTATGCACTAATCTGATAAAACAAAGGGACACTAGACTAGATCGCACACATTAATCCTAAAGAAAGAATCGGTCAGTTTAGCAAGTTCTACGACTATTATTTCACAAGACAAACAACTAAAAACCACAAATTAGTAAGGTACGCGTAAGCAAATAACACCGTCCGTCAAATGTTCCGTAAAGCATATCGGAACCAAGAACAAAACTACCACTTTTATTTCGAACAGAAAATCAACAAAAACACAGTTAGTAAAGCAACGCGTAATCACTAAGTCAATGTTTCGTAAACAAGCACGTCAAACACGTTCGCCTATAAAAGCCTCTTTTCTTCAAAGTAATTAGAATATATCGGAACAAAGAACAAACTACAGCTCCTCACTCTAATCTGTTTATTTCAACTCGTTCTATTACAACCGCTTATCGTATCTTATCTACTCTTGTATATTCACATAAGCAACAAAGTTTATATTTACGGCCAGACAAGAACGATACAATTTATAATCAATTATCAGCTGTTTTATAATTTCCAATTTATCTATCTTCAAATTACTACACACAAGTCAATAAATATAAAATACAGAACCAGCAATTGCAGACATGTACTTACGAATTGAGTATAAAAGCGTAAAACGTTAAAACCATAAAAATGCCCGTTACAAATTGAAGAGAGGATATTTAACATGGCGAAAATGATCAAATACCTAACGAATAATTTTAACTTTGTCTGCCATGGAGAATATACAGAACACAACAGTGTAATTTTGGATAATGATAAAACAGTTGGCAAACACTGGTTAACGTGGATAGCCTCCAAAAGTGGGACGTGGTAAGTGGGAGTATGGTGATGGCGAGTGGTATAGGGTGATGGTGGTGCACGTCAATTCTTGTGATCTGTGAGTGCCGAAAATTAGCATTGACATAAAGAAAAAGACACTTTAGTACTCGGTTTATTTCATGAACTTCAATATCCTCCACCTTACATGTGATTTTTACAATGCTCCACCCGAAGGTACTACATTGGCCAGGAAGCGAGTTATTTTACCTGAAAAATTTTGAATTTTGCCGAACCCTTGCTGTTCCAATCAAGGTAGGGATCTTTAACGTGCGTGACAACACTCACACACGGCACGTCCATTTTACCTCTCATCCGAACGAGGGTGTATTTTTGTGAAAAATGCTCGTCTAACATTTTTCAAGCGGACCGTGTCGGGATTCGAACCCGGAAACTTGAGGGTAGTAGTCACACACATACTGTTCGGTCTCTTTGTCGCACGTTGTCGTGTTTAATTTTAAGTCGTAAATTTGTAGTTTTAAATCTAATAGTAAAACTGTCATCCCTTGTTCCCTTATATCCTGCCGTAAAAATTCCTTGTGCATGTGTGAATAAGTGGGACTAAGGGTAGCAGTGAACAAACACTCTCTTCTCGATATCGAAGCAGAACAGTCGGTTTTTCGTTCGGTAACGGGAGTTAGTCAATAGTGCAGCGGACTTTATCGATAAACCCCTAAAAAAACGCAGTGCAAGTGCAAAGTAACACGAACTAAATCTCGCATACGGTCCACTTAATTGAAGGAATAGGAACTGCAGCTTAGAACAACAAAAAACCGCGGAGGTAAGTCGATGTACAAAGTTATAAGATAGCCCGCGCTGAACACATATCACTACGCCACGGATCCGCCAATATCTTCCACCGACTGAGGTTTTTCTATGCACTTGCTAAATTACATTTGTAATAAAAAAAAATTTTATGCATTTGTTTCGAATCTGTTTATAGCGTAGGGAGAAACCATTTTGTGTGAGCAGCAACTACAAGCGCAGAGTGAAGTTTCCAAAATTAAAATTAATTATAACGC
The DNA here is from genome assembly GCA_036346225.1 of Platerodrilus igneus. Classification (NCBI taxonomy): domain Eukaryota; kingdom Metazoa; phylum Arthropoda; class Insecta; order Coleoptera; family Lycidae; genus Platerodrilus; species Platerodrilus igneus. Next base: position 513,906 of record JARFIW010001106.1, read on the forward strand.
ACTTGCGAACTACAATAACTCTAGTAGTTTATGCGGTTTAGAAACAATTTCCACTGAACACAGTAAATGAAATTGACACGAGAGCTTTTATTGATATGTTCGTTAAGGAAAAAAGCCAAAACTTCCGTAGTACATCTAACTATAATGGGCAATGCCATAATTATAATTATAATACAATTGTAATACTAAACAGTAAAAAGAAAAAAATAATAACTCTTTTTTGATCCTCAGGCTTAGGTCGCAAGCTTGAGAATGGTCCTAAGCACGCTGAATATGCTAGTGTCGGCTCTGCCTTGAAGTAAACTTTTTCAGTAACAATATCAAACTAATGCAGCTGTTCATGATCTAATCTAGCATTGAAGTTCGAAAACTTGGAAAGAAACAATTTATGTACGACGACTTTCATTAACTTAATAAAAATTTCGCTTTCTTTATCATCTCACCCTCGAAATGTTAGATTATTAGACGAAGCATGAAACTAATGCATCACATTTAGCCTGAATATGATCACAATGCATGATTCAATTACATTTTATACAATCTGCACCCGAATGAGCGTCGACAGAGTTGAGTGCATTTGTCATTCGGCAGTTCCGCTTGATTTGACAGGTCGCCACGACGCTCTCTCTTCGGACGCACGCCGCTGTCAGCGCCGAGGTGCACAGCCGTCAGATCAACAAATCACATTAAACACAAATAATCACATTACGCTCTCCGCTGATTTATATACCACGTTATTTAAGCGACCTCCATTGTTATAAATCACTGTAAACAGTTTAGTTTGCAGTTATTTATTCCCATTTAATATCGTGTTTGAATAAAATCGGGATAATGTACATTTTACTTTTAACGGGAACGGTATGGAATTTAATTATTACTTGTTATAAATCAGTTACGGGTAGTTGTTATTCAATTATTTATCGGATCTAGAAATTATGCAGTTTCGAGGAAATTGATCTCGAGTGCAGTGCTGGTGCATGGGAAACTTAAAATGCGTAAACTGTTCATAGAGTAAACAGAGAAATTGCTACATTGAATAATTTACAGCACTTTAATACCTCGTTATTCACTGCTATCTGTGGAACTAATTGCTTACAATCCTCAAGAAATAAGTACCGTGTTGTAATTTGTAATCTCCCTTCATACGTATACTTATTAGAAAAAGAGAAGCTTAGACTTGCGACCTCAACAAGATTAACACCATTACGAGACAATGTACTAAGTCCTCTGCTGTAAGTTAATAAATTTGCTATGAATTCCGGCTTTTTACAGAAGCAGAGCATAGAATTTGTTACGTTTATTTTGAACATCCCATACATTTTTTTCTGTTAATAAGAAATATGCGGTCTAATAATTTTCAACTCAAATCCCTTTAGCATTAAAAACGAAAATTAATTCAGTAAATTAAAATAACCCTTTCACGTGTTAATTCATTTATCTATTTGTATAAATACGATTCCTATTGTCACATCCCAGAGCCTAATTAATAATAAATACTCCTTCTAAGAATCCCTCGACGTAAAGTTTATGCTAAAATTAAACAGGCGATAACTGGTTCTAGGTATCTAATAATTGATTCTTATGTGTTTTCCATTGAAAGCTACGTCGAATTAAAGCCGCATAAAATCCCAATAAACCATGTTTTTCCAGTTTTATTTCCTTAACAAGAATATTACTTTGAGCTCTGGTCATTGGTGAAACAAAATTAATATTCACTTGCTCTTTATCTACACAATGAAAACACGTGTAGAATGGTTGGTTGTTTTCGTTTTTCTGTATAAAAAGTTCACGCATACCTTACAGCGTGGTGTGTTTTATGGGTTTTATAAAATTGTACTTTTCGACGACAATATATTAATTTTATTTATAATTACTGTAGCTCCTTCCGGTGGCCCTTAAAGCCACAATGAATGGTCGCCCCTTGTTGTGATGGGAGGACCACCCCAAGACGGTATCACATGCACCTCTGTTTCGCACCGTTTTTACAGACGGTATGAGCCAACCTGACGGTGGTGACTCGAGGTGAGTGTTTATACACTAATTTTCCTATATATGTACCCGGTAGTTGTTGGAAACAACATATGTACACGGGTCTACGGATGCATCACCTTGTTGGTGGTAAAATGACTGGTTGTTTGTATGTACGAGGATATTATAACGTTTACTGATTTCTTTATTAGGATAATTTTATGTATAGAATTCCGTACTCTTACAATGCTGATTTCGAGCTGTGATTTTTAGTGGGGTAATTTTGTTCCTTTTTCCTGTTTGAAGATTAATATAGGGGTTACCTAAAAACTGCAGCTCGCCATGTTAAAAACGATTCTTTTTTTTATTCGTAAATATGTATATTGTGTTTTGTATATAATGTTGTTTTTAAATTAGAGATTTTTAGTTTGTAAATGTTTGATTGCGCGTGAGTGGTATATTTTTATGTCAGGCCTCCTTAGTTTTTTTTTAGGAATAATACCCCGCCCACTCTCCGATTGAGCCCGTTCAATTTCTTCTTTTTCTTCCTCGTTTTTATTTTCATTTTTTTTAGACTACGTCGCTGAACGTAGCAAACTCGACTATAGTTTGTCTCAAAAAAGCAAATAACAAGGTGCCAGTATATTTAGAAATAAGTCCATAAACGAAAACACCTAGAAGCCACTGAAACTACGTGTAGCAGAAATCTTACCCCGGCTCATTTATTTCAAACGTAGTAAATAAAATGCAAAACATGATCATAAAAAAAAGAATATAAATTTTGTTCTAAAACATCAGTGTTGTTATTATAATAGATGCAGTTTGCGGTCGAAACAACAAATCGAAGTTTTTAATCTTTATACCTCGTTAAAAATCTTCAAATATAAATAAACGTATGATTAATAATTGATTTATTATCTAGTGTAATTCCTCTTAACAAATAGAGTAACCCCTTAGAGGGAGGAGGGCACAAAATAAAGAACTGGGGGACGAAAGAGTGAGAACAATGTAGCAAAAATCACAAAAAAACTGTTTAATGAGAAAAAATAATATACAAACACACTTTGAAAATATTAAACATATAATAAAATATAAAACAAATTTTCACGTCAGTAGCTACATGAATGATATTACGTAACACAAACTTTCCTGATTCATCAAACCCGCCCCTCTCCCAGTCGACCGATTTGAACCAAAACCTAGCACCTGATTGCTTAGAGCTAGCACCACCAATTTTAGTTCTAGCACTTAAGCCGTTTCGGAAATATGGCCAATTATATTCGGAGGGAGGGGGGCAGCTTGACGCTATCCCCAACCTGTGCTCTGATTGACTTCAAAACCTAGCACTGTATAGCTTAGACCTAACACCTGTTACTTTTATTTTCGAGAGCAATTAAATACCCCCTTTCCCTTGTTATTTCATAAACCCGCTTTACAATAATTTTGTTAAATCGATTCCGTTGCTATTCTTAAATCCTTCATCAACATCCTGCATATTTTACATGTTCATCATAAGCCCGTTTTACAATAATTTTTAACTCAAATCTAGTTGATTTGAAACGTAAAGTTTATGCTATAATTAAATAGTCAATACCTTGCTTTAGGTATCCGTTATCTGGTTATACAGTACGACCGGGTATAATTGATTCTAGATTACTTGCATCTAAAGACTCGTTGAAATAATGAATCTTACTTCACCGATCAAGCTTGTTTTGAAGTGCTAATCAGCTTCGTATGTTTGATGACACCGGGAGGAATGTAAATTGGTGCTATCAAACAAGTTAATTGTTATTCTTTTCTGCATACGACAAGAGCAATTGTCGATTTCGTTCTGTGAAAAATTTTCGAGCACACGCTGTGTGCTCCTTCCGGAGGATAGAACCGTCTGTTGCTTTGGCCTTGTTTGATAAGGCGTTTGTCCGTTTCTTTTGTGGAGTGAATACACGCTTTACAGAATCCCCAGTCCATCTGCTCCGCCCAGCCCTTAGAGAGGGTGCGATCAAACACCTACACCGTGGACACACGCGGTGAGTGTTTATTCACTATTTTGTATAGGACATCTGTAAAATTGTTCAAACAGTATATTTACCACTTTTAATTAGATGAATACACTTGGTAGTTGTGGAATGATTGTCGTTGTGCGAGAGGATATTTATTATTAATATTGTAAGCTGTGATGACTTCTTTATGGGGGACAACTTGATGTGGTTAAGTTTATACTTAAGACAATAGTGAGTATTAATATTGTAATTACTGTGGCCAATTTATCTATTTAATTGTATATTTAGTTGTAGATTTACCATGTTTATTTAGAGCTGTTGGTTTTAGTGTGGTAGTGTTACATTTTTTTGTTTTGTTTGATCATTAATATTGGGGAATAACCTAAAACTGCAGCTCGCCATTTAAAAAATGATTTCTTTTGAGCTTTTTTTCTTTGGCTAATATATGTATTTAGTCTTGATTTGATTTTTTTGTGTCTATGGTCATACTGCACTGTTACGTCTATCCAAAATATCAATTACAATAATTATACTCATTAATAAGCACTGTTAATTTCTTATTTTTATTTTAGGCCTTCCTTTACTTTTTCTTTTGTATGTATAATACCCCGCCCACTCGCCGATTGTGCCCGGCCATTCTCTTTCGTTGGTTTTTTTTTTGTTAGGCTACGGTGCACAACGTAGCAAAAATTATTACGCCCTGGCGTGGGGCTCCGATTTTTTTTGATTAACTTTGACTCAAGTTTTTTTGCTTCTGGCCTGATTTTTTTTGTACTGCCTGATTTCCGAATTTATCGGTCTGATGCTACTTATGTTTTCTTCCCGTACGTTCGAACTAGTATTTATTTCAGTTTGTTATTTCTTGTGTGGGTGTTCGATCTTCTTAAACTTTGGTTTTGTTTTCCTTCTTAATCGCTCATTATCATTGGTTGGTTAATTTCAGATTATTGGACTTGTGTTTTCGCCAATAATCCTAGACCTTTTCAAAACTCTGGCGCCCTATTCTAGTTTCTATTTTGTTGTTTCGCTTCTATTGGTGTCCCTGAAGTTTATCCGTCGGATGTTATAGATTGTCCTGTATCCGCAATATTTTTTTATCTTTTGAGCTTCTACCGAGTTACGGTTACTCTTTATTTAGTTACTTTCTTCAATTTTTTTTAATTCGTATTCAAAATAACTGATATGAAGACAACACTGTTTGAGGGTATCTGCAGTAGACAGCAGGAGCCCTCAGAAAGCATCACCGACTATTTCACGTGCATGACGGCTCTGTTTCGGTGGTATGGATCTTTCAAGGAGGATGATCAATTGTCGATTGTTTCTTTCGAGCCCATTTGCCTACCGTCCGTTCCTTACAAGAGTTAAAGGACGAGTGTCTGAAATTAGAACCGGCAAAAATTATGGCCGATAAAGTCGTATCACCCAGTCCAGACCCACATACTGTTACTGCCGAACCGGGTCTTGCTTATAAGTCTACTACTACTAATAAAAATACTTTTACTTCACATGACCGAGTTGTTAAGGTTTCTCCAACGCCTACGTGTAGACCCTATACTTCTTCCGTACGTTTTACTGTTCTTCTTCCTAGTGCTGCTTCTACTCGTCAGGTCGTATGCTTTAATTGCGACAAACTTGGTCATGTTTCGACACGCTGTACTCGTACTAAAGTACTCCATTGCCTTGGTTGCAGGCATAAGGGAGTTACCCGCCACAATTGTGCACTCTGTCATTCTACTACTAATAGGTCTTCGAATCATACTTCAAGTACTATCCTCACCTCTAAGTGCCTAATTTCTTCTGCTTCTCACTCTACATTCTCTTCTGTACCTCATCCAGGTCATCCTGCGACTACTATCCAAACATACCCTTCTCCGGCGAATACAGCTTCGAACAAAATTTCTTCCGTTTCTAGTTCTACATCCTTTTCTACACCTCCTGCTGCTTGCCCTACTACCATCACTTCGTATCATTTTCAGCCATATGAGCCTTTGACCTGCAATATTGATTTTTACGACTATCACGCCCCTACTTACCGAACCTCTACTAACAATAACCAAATTCCTTCTGTACTTCGCGATTCAAAAGATGACCAACCAGACCCGACGTTTACACTTCCATCCCAAACTGTACCTCCACCACCATTGCAACCCATACTTCGAATTAGTGACTTGCAGCTAGCTTCTCAAGAGTTTGTTTCCGCTTTCTTAAACAATTCTACCTACGAAATTCCTGTCGTGTCTGCAAGCACAAATGTCGCTGAAGTGACGAAACTTGTAATTTAGTCAGCGAAGGTCCTGTTGAAGTTAGTGACCCCGTAGTTGTAATGCCTGTTGCTGTTGTCGTCAAAGTTTTACCAAATCCTATTTTGTTATCTACCATTGTTAACGAATCTGTTCCTATTGTGGCTGAAGTTTTGTCTGTTCCTACTCCGTTGCCTAACAGTGATGAAGTCTTACTTGATTCTACTCCTTTATCTGACGATGATAAAACGGTACCTACTCTCACTCATTTATCTCATGCTTACAAAATACTACTTGCTTCTGTTCTTTTAGCTCAGGTTGGTGAAACTCTAGCTGATGTCCTGTTATCTAATGTTGACGAAGGTCAACCTGATTCTGCTTCTTTATCTATTGTGGATGACGTTGTCCTGATGATGTTTGTTCTACTTCAAACTGTTTGTTATTATAACGTTGATAAACTTCTACCCGATTCTATTCCTTTAGGTAATATGGTTGAAGTGTTATCGGATTCTGCTCCTTTTCCTAAGGTTGATATTCCTACAGCCAATGCTGTTTACTTTCCTAGCTGTGATACTTCTAGTCCTTTATCTAACGTCGCTGATATTTTACCTAATTCTGTCCCTCTATCTCACGTAACTGAAGTGTGCTCTGCTTGTGTTTCTTTTCGTAAGGTTGATTATCTTACAGCCACTCCGTTTTCTTTTTCTACCGTTGATATTCAGATAACCCATGATGTTCTCTTTTCTCCCGTTGACTTTCATACCACCAACCCTACCGACAAACAATCCTTCTGTGACGCGTTTTGAGTTTTCTAAACTACCCTTGCCACCTGCCAAACCTCGTGCTACAACTACTACACCCCCTGCTGTTGCTGTTTGGCAGAAAACTACCCAAAAGAGGCAGACATTAGTCTATGCTCCTTCCGAACTGGAAGATGTATGTCGGCGAAGTTCTAATGTCCTTGATCTGGTTTCATTTTCCTTCTGGCGGCGTAAACGCCTTAAGCCCAATATCTAGTCCTCGTGCCCCAGATCCATATGTAGACTTTCCTCTCTGTAGGTTTTGATTTCTGGCCTTTAAGTTTTCTTTTTGTTTACTTCCGTTTGTTGGATTTTCTTTCTTTTTCTTTTTCTTTTTCCTTGCACCCGTGTGGGTCCGGGAATAGAATAGTCCCATGGTACGACCTGTCTGTCGTAAGAGGCGACTACAGCGGTCCAACACAAACAGACAGACACACTTTATACAGTCACAACACATACACCCACACTTCAAACACACAAACACATACACTTCATAAACACACAGATTACTGTTTGGTTCTCCTTTCTTCCGTTCTCTTCTTATACCCCAACACCCGTGTTGGTCCGGGAATAGAATAGTTCCATGGTACGACCTGCCTGTCGTAAGAGGCGACTACAGCAGTCCAACATATACACACGCACACTACATACACACACTTCTTACACACCCACACACACAAACACACACACACTCACATATTCATACATCAACACACACACACACACACACACATACATACATACACGCACGCACACGCACCCACATACTCATACATAACTACACTGGGATTCTGTTATATTTTCTTTTGTGCGATTCTTAGGGTTTTTCGTGTGGTTTTTGTACTTGATGCTTGGTATTATTCTGCTTGGCTTTTTCTTTTTCATCGTTCCTTTCGTTCCACACTCCTGTCCTTTTTCCTGTGGCTGGTTTTACGTTCTGTCGGTCTTCGTACTGACAGTATCTTTTTCGATCCACTTCCGGTGGTAGGTGCTTTCTAGTCCGTTCTTATTTTCTTCGGAAACCACGACTTAGTCGACTTTAGGTCTAATGAGCTACTCTTTCTTTGCTTCGTCGGTTTGTTGCGATTCTTGGGTGCCACAGTTGAAGTAATTTTTTTTCTTTCCAGCCTTCTTGTTGTTCCGGAGCATACCTAGAGGCTTGATACTTTTGTCATTTTGGCTGTTACTGTTGGTTTTCTTCCTTGCTTCTTTTCATTACTGTTAGTTTTTTTTGCAGGAATCCAATCTTCTTTTGAGGTCGAAGACTTTCCTGTTTCTTTGCTGAAGAAACGTCCGTCCTTTGACGACTTTGACAGTGTCGACGCCATTCTACCTTTGCCTTCGTCAGTGCTATTACCTACCTATTTTCCTATGCTTCACTTCAATTTTTTTGTTCGTCCGGTACGTTGGTTCTTCGAGCCAGATGAGAATTCCTTTTTTAATTTTGGAGCGCTTTCTTTTGGGTTTTTTTTTATTTACTCCGTTAAGCGAATTTTTTTGTGTTTGTTTTTTTTTTCGGTACTGCTCACTCCCGCACTTTGGCTTTCCTACCCCGACCTGTTAATTTTGCTGGGGGGGATTTGTTACATTTATTTTCGGGATAAATTAAATACCCCTTTTCCCTTGTTAATTCATAAGCTCGCCTTACAATAATTTTGTTAAATCGATTCCGTTGCTATTCTTAAATCATTCATCACATCTATTTTACCTGTTCATCATAAGCCCGTTTTACAATAATTTTTAATTCAAATCTAGTTGCTTTGAAACGTAAAGTTTATGCTATAATTAAATGGTCAGTACCTTGTTGTATGTATCCGTTATTTGGATATACAGTACGACCGCGTATAACTGATTCTAGATTACATCCATCTAAAACTTGTTGAAATAATGAATCCTACTTCACCGATAAAGCTTGTTTTGAAGTGCTAATCACCTTCGTATGTTTGATAACACCGGACGGAATGTAAATTGGTGTTATCAAACAAGTTAATTGTTATTCTTTTCTGCATACGACAAGAGCAATTGTCGATTTCGTTCTGTGAAAAGTTTTCGAGCACATACTGAACCGTCTGATGCTTTGGCCTTGTTTGATGAGGCGTTTACCGGTTTCTTTTGTGGAGGGAATACACGGTTTACGGAATCCTCAGTCCATCTGCTCCGCCCGACTCTTAGAGAGGGTGCGATCAAACACCTACACCGTTGACACACGTGGTGAGTGTTTATTCACTAGTTCGTATAGGACATATGTAAAATTGCTCAAACAGTATACTTACCACTTTAGATGAATACACTTGGTAGTTGTGGAGTGATTGTTGTTGTGCGAGAGGATATTTATTATTAATATTGTAAGCTGTGATGACTTCTTTATGGGGGGACAACTTGATGTGGTAAAGTTTATACTTACGACAATAGTGAGTATTAATATTGTAATTACTGTGGCCAATTTATCTATTTAATTGTATATTTAGTTGTAGATTTACCATGTTTATTTAGAGCTGTTGGTTTTAGTGTGGTAGTGTTACATTTTTTTGTTTTGTATGATCATTAATATTGGGGAATAACCTAAAACTGCAGCTCGCCATTTAAAAAATGATTTCTTTTGAGCTTTTTTCTTTGGCTGATATATGTATTTAGTCTTGATTTGATTTTTTTGTGTCTGTGGTCAAACGGCACTGTTATGTCTTTCCAAAATACCAATTAGAATAATTATACTCATTAATAAGCACTGTTAATTTCTTATTTTTATTTCAGGCCTTCTTATACTTTATTCTTTTATATGTATAATACACCGCCCACTCGCCGATTGAGCCCGACCATTTTCTTTCGTTGGTATTTTTTTGTTAGGTTACGCTGCACAACGTAGCATACCAGTTAGCACCAGAAGCGAGAAAGCTAGAACCTCAAAAACAAGATGGAGGAAAATTTTTTGATTTTAGATTAAAAATGGGTTTAATTGTGGACGTTTCAACTGTTTCAAGAGTGGGATATGGAAATACCTATGATGAAAATACAAGCCGAAGGTTTTTTGCTGATTCAAATCTTGCTGCAGAAATCACATAAATAAATATTAATTCAATTTTCCGTTTCCAAGGCATTTTACAAGCAATATCAAGTGGACTTAGAATTGATACCAAAAAATTTTCAGAGTACGGGATAGATAAGGTTATGTTCATGGCACCCCATAACTCCAACTGCCCACAAAATTTTGAAACATGGTGCGACAGTAATAGAGAATGCACTACTGCCCATAGAACAGCTTTCCGAAGAAGCTACAGAGGCTCGGAATAAGCATTTTAGATTATATCACACGAATTTCGCAAGAAAGTTTCCAAGAGAATCGTGTAACTTAGATATTTTGAATCAATTACTTCTTAGTTCAGATTCACTCTTATACTGTATGAGACCTATACCAAAGAAGAAAACTAAGCCATTTTTAAAGGAGGTTTTAGCCTTACTTCTTCCTGCTGAACCTTTCAGTGATCGACAAAGACCACTGAGCTATGAAAATAATAAAAATGATGAAAGCAATTTCAATGATGAGTTTGCATTATTTAATTAGTGACTCTTTAATTGGGTGGAATGGCTTATGCGTTCCAGTGATCTAAAGAGCCAAACTACAGGTCCAATCAAAGTAGTAATAGGGTTTTTAGTGAGGAACCCTACTAAAACAGGCACCCGAAAGAGGATAGCTATTTTTTCGGTACTTAGATTGGCATTCTAAAACAACGCTGCGATGTAAAAGGCAACGGGAAACCACCGCATTACCTCCCAAGTATACAGCATACTTAAATTGTAATTAACATGATGGCATCCTCTGGGGTAAAGGATTCCGGAGTTAAAATAGTCCTAACATGTGGTTTTCCAATGCTCCACTCGAAGGTACTACATTGGCCAGGAAGCGAGTTTTTCTTACCAGGAAAATTTGGAATTTTGCCGAACCCTTGCTGTTCTAAACAAGGTAGGGATCTTTAACGTACATGACAACGCTCACACGCGGGACCTCCATTTTACCTTTCATCCGAACGAGGGTGTATTTTTGTGAAAAATTCTTGCCTAGCCTTTTTCAAGCGGACCGTGTCAAGATTCGAACTCGGGACCTTGGGCGTAGTAGTCACACACATACCAACTACGCCACAGAGCCACCTAGTTAAAATAGTCCCCCATTCGGATCTCCGGAAGGAGACTACTTCGGAGGATGTGATCGGAAAGTGTAGAAAAAGAGTCGGAAACGTTTTACGAGTGGGAGCGTGGAATGTCAGAAGTATGAAGTTAGAACGTAAGCTAGAGAACTTGAAAATAGAAATGGATAGGTTAACATTAGACATAGTAAGGATCATACAGAATCAAAGGAAAGAAATTTCGGGAGTGGGAATAGTTATGCGAAAATACATAGAACAATGTGAAGAAAACTACTTACAAATGAACGAAAGAGCATTCATAGTTAGATAAGAATTTAAATCGGTAAATACATTAATAATACAAAAATACATGCCCACCTTCAGCTACAGCGAGGAGGAGGTAAAAGCAATCTACAAAGATATCGAAGACATACTAAGATACATAAAAGGATATGAAAATTTAATAATTAGGGAGCATTTTAATGCAGTGGTAGGTGAGGGTAGAAAGGAGCGGTAGTAGGTTTATTTGGTTTAGGCACGAGAAACGACAGGGGAAATAGGCTGGTAGAATTTTGCAACAAAAACAATTTAACCATCATCATGATAGAAGAAGATACACGTGGAAGATGCCAAGAGCTATAGGAAGATATCAAATAGATTACATTCTTGTTAGACAACGGTTTAGGAATCAAGTAAAAGACTGTATTAGCTACCCACACTGACCACAACATCGTAATTATGAAGGCCGCTCTTAAATTTAAAAAATTTAAAAAAAAGGAACGGAAAAAAGCACTTTGACTTTGAGAAACTAAAAGATAAAGATATCCACGAAAGACTTAAAAAAAGTCGGATGAATTGCTGAACGATATCGGGAAAATTTCTTATACTAAGGAAGTAGAAACAGAATGGAATAACACTAAATCCAGCTTAGACATGGCGGGAAAAGATATTTCGAGGCATAAAAAGGAAATAAGGAACCATGGATAATAAAGGATATTCTGAATATAATAGAAAAAAGACGAAAGTACAAAAATAGATCAGACGAAACAGGAAAACAGAGATACAAAGGCATACAATGGGAAATTATTCGCAAATCCAGGGAAGCTAAAGAACAGTGGATTGAAGAAACATGTAAAGAAGTACAAACTAAGATGGAAATAGGAAAGACAGACGAGGCATACAAACTAATTTGAATGAATTTTAAGGATATAAAACCGTATAGTAAAAATATAAGGGTCGCGGGAGGAAGCGTCATTATAGAAAATGTAGAGAAAGAGGTTAGATGGCATGAACATATAGGTAATTTATATGCAGGAGAGGAACTAACAGCATTAGAACAGGAATCAGACATTGAAAAGGATGACTTGGGATATCTTATACTTAGAGATGAGTTTGAATTAGCAGTAAAAGATCTAAAAAATGGTAAAGCGCCGGTTATAGATAAAGTGTAAACAGAAACTCTATAAGCCGCTGGACAAGCAGTAACAAAACGTCTCTTCCAACTTGTAAGCTGTATGTATGAGACAGGCGATATACTCAAAGATTTCAAACGTAACATGGTCAATATACCAAGAAAAAGTGGCTCGGATAGATGTGAACATTTTCGAACAATAAGTTTGACAGCAGACGTATCAAAAAGATTAACTAGTAAAAAGACGAATGGCAAACAACGAGTTGAAGAAATACTAGGAGAAGAATATGGTTTTTGATGATATACTTGTGAATGAGCAAAGCAAAATTACCCACTTTTCTGTTTTGGGCCGCATAAAAGTAATCGACTCGTTTTATTTGTCAAAATTATGCTGGTACCTCAAAACACCGACTCAGGTATAACGTCAATGTTATAGCATTATGGATACAAGATGAGACCAATCTTCGACATATTTTTTGGATAATACAGATGGCGACATGCCATATGCAACATTTAGATGTATCCACGTTGCTGGAATGATGGTACTTCACAGTACAACTTTATAACCATTGTAAAGGATTTTGATATTGATAAATATTTTCTATAAAAATGAAACTAGTTTGCATTATATTGCCATTAGAGTTTTAAATTAATCATATACATTGACTTTTGTATTACATAAATTCATTTTATATAAATAATTTTCTGGAATAGACGAGATTAAGAAAGAAGTTTCGGGTGACACGTCAATTTTGTATGAACTAACTAATAAAGAAACGTTTATTCCAAGAAGCGACCAAAACATTGAAAAACCCATAAAATCCATAAATAACTGATTACCTTTCGCATTAGTATGCGACGTCACAATAACCGTATATGTGTAGGACGAACCGTACACGCCACTAATAAGTGGAACGCGAGTTATGTATCCCCCAATTACCTATATATATTGATATATTGAATCTAATAGGAATTATTAGAAATTATTAAGTAAAAGTATAAGTTCAATGCAACATTGTAACACAAGGATAACCCAGAGAGGTTATCGACAGTTCATGTGAACGGACATGCAACTTTGCATCCGTGAGGGCAGTGATACTGCAGGTGGCAGGTCACAGGCGGTCAACATACCGCAGTTACTTAGAATTAAGTTGTTACATTGTAATAAAGTGTACAATTAAAGAGAAACGCAGACATGAGATCTGCAAGTTCTCACAGCCGTGTGAGGGGCAGGTTATTATAAAAGGCCCGGGAGCTCAATGCCCGGCAGTCAGTCTTCAAACTCCATACTTCGTTGTTTGAGCTACTCACTAGTACATAATTATTTTTAGTATTATGTACAAGTTATCTAAATTTTAATTTCAAATAAATGTGTTAAAGTCAATGTGTTTTTAAAAACATAGCTCCAAAGGCCCGAACTTTATCTGGCGCAGTCGTAACGGATGTCAAAAGGGCACTGAAAATCCAAAAATCGGAAGATTGGTGACCAAGAATTTTAATTCGAAATTTTGGCAGAACCCAAACCAAGTTGGAAGAAGAACAAGCATCGTCCAAATCCAGCAACAAACCAAGTTGGACAAGGAACAAAAATCGTCTAAGGCCAACAAACAAACCAAGTTGGAGGAAGAACAAAAATAGTCTGAATCCAGCAACAAACCAAGTTGGACAAGGAACAAGAATCGTCTAAGGCCAACAAACAAACCAAGGTGGACAAGATACAGAATCGATCGAACCCACCAAAGAAACAGATGAAATTAATGTAAGTTTATTTCCATACAATATTTTAACCAAAAACTATAATTGATATATGCTAGTATTGTAATTATTGATTACTATTTATCATTGTTTTATGTATTTTATTATTATGAATATTTTTTTTTGAAAATAGTTCAAAGTGAATTATTTTCAAAACGAGAAAGTATTAACTTATGAGACGAATGTTAAAGAGATAAATTTTTCTTTAAAAAGCAAATGAAACTTGAATTTTAAAAGAAATTTTCTTTTAAAGTAAATAAGAATAGAATTTAAAAAGAGATCCTTACCATAATTAATAGAACGAACTCAAAAATAATCCAAAAAAATAACGGGCGCACATTCACTAAACACCAAAACAAGAAACATTAACAAGCGCGATTCAAAAAACGTTTTCAATCCGATAAAATAAAAAACACAGAACGCGAAATTAATTTCAAAGCTAAAGCTAATTCGAACAAACTGTACAGAACGATTAATTAAACCATTGACCTCTATAATACCGAATAAATCACAGCAAGAACTCTGCATTAACCTAAAACCACTGTAATCTAAAACCTCACTTAAGATAAGCGAAGTCTACGAACGCAATATCATTATTACCTTAAAGAAATCGCTTTCAGAATCCTTGCACAGTACTAAAGTTTAACTTTCAACCACGCAATTCGCATCATCACGGAATAATAAAAGCGACGCAGTTTTTGCATTTAATATCTACAAGTAATTAATTCATAAAAGCGTGTACAATTGCAACAATCACGGTATAAATTCTAAACGTTTTTCAACTAATTAACCAGCATTATAAAGTGCATTATTTCAATACGAAAATAGAATAACGCAAAACGCTCATAATTGTAAACCTGAAAACGCACATAACGACGAGTTCAATTACAAGTCAAGCAGTACCGAGAGATCTAAAAATAAAACAGACATAACACTTTACGCAAAGCATTGGCGAATACGGAAAGTAAATTATCTAATTCCTATAAACTAACACCTGTAAGTGCAATTACCTCAACGTACGTGACAAAGTAACAAAGATTACATCCTTAAGTATTCAATTTCAACAATAAGTGCAGAAATAATTAACCTCAAGTCATAATTACGCAACTCAGTAAAACCAACGGAATATTATTAGTTACGAGTTAACAGAACTAAAACAACGCTAAACGAGAATAAATCCATCCATTTAAGATTCCTTAAGAAACAGGAACTCAAGACAAATTAAAAGCTGCATAAAAACAATTAATCCAAGACTACGGTAATAAATTCAACATTATTGAATACAAATCTCGTGAATACCGCACCGCACTGTGTAATTAAAAATAAATAACAGCAACTACGATTTAAAAAATAACCAGACCAGTCTAAACTCAAAATTAACAAATCCTAACTAAAAAATAACGCCGAAAAATAACAAAATAAACCTCAACCTTTACCAAATCTTTATTTACCTAATCTAATTGAAAAATTAACAAACCAAAACCAAAATTAACATTTCAAATAGCTAAATCAACATCAATTTTTACAAAACTCAAAGTTATTCAATCTAAAAAGGAAAATTAAAAAAAAACCAAAGCAAAAATAACGTCATAAAAAGGAAAATCATCCCCAATTTTTACAAAATTCGAAATTACTTAATCCAAAAGAAAAATTAATACATCCAAAGCATAATTAACGTTACAAATAGAAAATCAACCCCAATTTTTACAAAATTTGAAATTTTACGACCCAAACGGAAAATTAATAAATCCGAAGCAAAAGTAACAATACAAATAGCGAAATAAACCTTAACTCAAAAAAAATTTTTTTTTTAAATTTCCCAAAAATCGAAAACAACCCTTAACCAACATGAGTAACACAGACTTACGTCTCTATTTAGAGACAATACAGACGTTGGATGGCACGCAGGCCCATCTCTCAAATTTCATTGGAGCATGCGAAATGTTCCTAAAAACCTTCTACAAACCCGGAGATGACGCGAGAAATTCATTGCTTATACGCTTAGTAATAAGTAAACTAGCCGGAAGGGCACTAACCTTAATCGCCAGTAGGGACGATTTACAGGAATGGCAGGAGTTTAAACAGCTACTAATTGCATATTTTGGAGACCAACGTAATATAAAATGCCTGGTACGAGACCTAATAAACCTTAGAATGGAACACAATCAATCCCCCTACCAATTCGGAATGAAATGTCAAGACGTGAGAAGTCTAATTTTAACAAAATTAAAAATCGAAGAAACCGATCAAAATGTTAGACATTTAAAAACAAAAATGTATGACGAAATGGCACTAGACACATACATAAACGCTTTACCCGAACGACTATCGGATAAAATCAGATTCCAACGACCCCAAAATCTAGAAGAAGCTATGAGCCTAGTAATAGAAGAAGAAAATGTAATGTATTACCGCAACAGACTATACAACCCCAACGTGAATAAAAGTTATTCACCAATAAAAACTATACAAGCTACAAGACAAACAATCCCTCAACAAAAATTCACACCCTTTAACCCACAAACAAATCAACCGCGAAGTAACAACCCAAGTTTTAACAATACCAATTTTAATAATCAATTTAAACATTTTTCAAAACCAACATTTAACCCAACTTTTACGAAACCAGCATTCCAACCAAGATTTAATCAAAACCTAAACCAACAAAGACCAGCATTCAACGCAAACCCTAATAGAAATACACCAATGACTAATAACAATAACAACCCTAACAATTATTACAAACCAACACCAATGGATACCTCATCTGGTAACACCAGACAAAATACAAAAATAACACATATCCGACCAAACCCTCATCAGAAACGTAATTTTACATCGGAAGAATTATTCCATCAAGAAATAGAAAAATTTGACACTGACCAGAATAATTACATTGAGACACCTACGAACAATGAATCAAACCATGCAGAAACTTATGAACGTGACGAACAACACGAAACTTACAAGGAGTACGACGAAGAAAACTCGAATTCAAATTTTCAAATGGACCCATTCATAGACAACCAAACTTAATAAACTTAAATAACATAAAGCACTTAGTATTACCATACATAGAAATACCCCACGCCAAATTCAAACTATTAATCGACACTGGATCCTCTAAAACATTAATTAGCCCCAGAACCGTACAAAAACATTATTTAGATTATGTAGAAAGAGAACCATTTAAAATTAAAACAGCCCATCAAACAACACTACACCAATTCGTAGCCAATATACCCTTACCAAGAACATTTAATGTTAAAATGAAACATAGATTTTGTGTATTCGAATTTAACGACAAATATGACGGATTAATCGGAATGGACCTTCTAAGAAAATTAGAGCCAACATTGACATTAAAAATCGCTTATTAAGGACAAAATACGGAAAAATCCCAATTAAATTTCAAAACACACAAATTGAACAAAAATACACTATAGAACCCCGAACGGAAAGAAAAATAAAAATCCCAGTAAAATCTAACAAAAATTTAGGAATAATAAATCATATGACATTTCAACAAGGAGTAGAAACCCCAACTGCCTTAGTGCAAATAAAAGATAATTATGCAACCACAACAATATTAAATTCAAACGACTATCCCGTAGAATTATCATTGACAGACCCAATTAACGTAGAAGAACTAAATTTTAACGAAATGGAAATAGACGAAAATTTAGAAAACGATTACAACCCAATAGAACATGACGAAATGTTAAGAGAAAATTTAACTAACATCCGCTTCAATACCGATATCAATCAAGAAGAAGAAAGAGCAATTAAAAACTTATGTTTTGAATACCGAGACATATTCCATTGTGAAGGAATACCATTAACATTCACCAACACAGTAAAGCATAATATCGAGTTAACAGACAATAAACCAATCTTTACAAAAGCATATAGACTACCTCATGCAAGCCAAGAAGAAGCTGACAGACAAGTAGCAGACTTATTAGACCAAGACATAATCCAGCACTCCAATTCACCATGGAGCAGCCCCGTGTTAATAGTACCTAAGAAATTAGACGCAACCGGAAAGAGAAAGTACAGAATGGTAATAGATTATAGAAAGCTAAATGAAATAACGGTAGATGACAAATATCCACTACCAAATATAACCGAAATTTTAGACAAATTAGGCAAATGCCAATATTTTTCAACATTAGACCTAGCATCAGGATACCATCAGGTAGAGATGGAAGAAAAAGACATATCAAAAACAGCCTTCAGCACACCTAGAGGACATTACGAGTACAAACGAATGCCATTTGGATTAAAGAACGCACCCGCTACTTTCCAGAGAGTCATGGACAATATACTACGAGGAATACACACTGAAAAATGCCTTGTATACCTTGACGACATCATAGTTTATTCCACATCATTGGTAGAACACATAGAAAGATTGAAAGAAGTATTCGAAAGACTTAGACAAGCACATTTCAAAGTACAATTAGACAAAAGTGAATTTTTACAAAAAGAAGTATCATTTTTAGGACATGTAATTACACCCCAAGGAGTAATGCCAAATCCAGACAAAACAAATGCAGTTCTAAATTACCCATTACCAAAAACAACCAAAGAAATTAAAGGATTTCTAGGACTTAGTGGTTACTACCGCAAATTCATTAATAGTTACGCTCAGATAACCAAACCCCTGACAAATTGTTTAAAAAAGGGAAACAAAATTGAACACACCCCGGAATTTATTAAAGCCGTAGACAAAATTAAAAACATACTAACGAATCACCCTGTATTAGAATACCCAGACTTTACAAAACCATTTATACTGACGACAGACGCATCGAATGTAGCATTAGGCGCAGTATTGAGCCAAGGAAAAGTAGGTAGCGATAAACCTATCAGCTACGCATCCAGAACCCTAAATGAAACCGAACAAAAATATAGCACTATAGAAAAAGAATTATTAGCCATAATTTGGGCAACAAAATATTTTAGACCTTACTTATACGGAAGAAAATTTTACATATATACCGATCATAGACCACTAGTATGGTTATGCAAACTGAAAGAACCAAATTCAAAATTACAAAGATGGAGAATCAGACTCGAAGAGTATGATTACGAAATTATATATAAAAAGGGAATTTATAACAACAACGCAGACGCTTTAAGTAGAATTCAACTCAATGCATTAGAAACGGAATCCATTATAGGAAACGTAGACGAAGCAGAAATAAGGGAAGATCCAGACGAGATCGACACAATACATTCGACACAAAACGAAGAACCAAAAAACGCTATTAAAATTTTAAACGAGGCAATCGATATGAAACCCAACCAATTTATAATAACCGAAGTTTTAAATAACCCCAACCCAGTAAAATATACAAAAGTAGACAATAAAAAAATATATCAAATTCAAATAACTAAAGATGACAACGAGGAACAAATTATTAAAATTCTAAAAGAATACACCCCTGAGAAAAAACGATTTTATTTTTATTTCAACACCGAACATTTATACCAAAGATTTTCAGAATTATACATTAAACTATTCAATAACTCTGGACCTGAACTCATCAGATGTACTAGAAAACTAGTAACACTAGACGACCCTGACGAAATAAACGATGTAATTAGAAATCAACACGAAGGAAAAACCAACCATCGTGGAATTAACGAAACAATAAAACAACTTGTAAGACGTTATTATTTTAAAGACATGAAGGACTTGACCACAGATTTCATTAACCAATGCGAATTATGTGACAAAGCGAAATACGATAGGAAACCCCCAAAGATACCCTTAATGTTAACCAAAACACCCGACAAACCATTTCAAAAACTACATGCCGATACTCTAGTAGTAGAAGCGCAAAACTATCTAACAATTATAGACGCATTTACAAAAATAGGCCAAGCAATACCAATCACATCCAAAAATAGCATCAACGTGACCCAAGGATTTTTACAATATTTCACATTTTACGGAACACCCGAATCAATCACTTTAGACAATGGTAGCGAATTTAAAAATGAGACAATTCAAAACACTTTAGAACTACACAAAATAAAAATTCATTTCATAACGGAAAACCACCCTGAATCAAACGGACTAATTGAACGATTACATTTAACCCTGTTAGAACAAATTCGATTATTAAGAATAAATTATAAAAAGGAACATATAACCAATTTAATGTCATACGCACTAATCGCCTATAATAACACTATTCACTCATCAACAAATTTTACACCCTTAGAATTAACCTTAGGACATTCAGATTCACGAAATCCCTATGACATACACTACAACAAGGAAGTATATCAACAATATGCAAAAGACCACAAAGAAAAATTAAAAATAACTTACGACAAGGTAAAAGATAAATTAGAAAACGATAAAGAACGTATCACCACAACCCGAAATAAAAATACCGACTCAAATAAATTTTCAATAGGACAAACCGTATATGAAAAAAACTTTCAAAGCAAGCGACATAAAACAGCACCCAGAAATTTAGGACCATTTAAAATTAAGAAAATATCAGATAAAAACATAGCAGTAGTAGACAACGGTAAAATAACAAAGTACATTCATTTAAAAAACCTAAGACACCCTGTAATTTCAGATGGACAATCATCACCCTTACCGTCAACCTCTACCCAGGTAGAACGGACAACCAAGTAATAGAAATAAAAAACAACCCCGGTATACTACCAATAAACTAGGCAGTATACAAAATACAATATTTACTCAAATAATATCCAACCTTACTTTAACGCAACAACTTTTAGCAACATTAAGAATAACGAAATAATATTTTTGATAGAAATCTAGATAGTAGAAAGTAACAATTAATTATTATCATTTATTTACGAAAGTTACTAGCACATACCAAGTAATCATACCCAAAACCAAATTCCTATCCCTAAATGAACTGAGATATGGTTATACAAACGAAAAATGTACTGAAGTAACACCAAACCAATATTTATGTCAATCGATGACGACAACAACCATTCAAGAAGACAGCCCTTGTGAAGTACAACTATTAAAATTCTCAAATCATTACGAAAACTGTGAAACCAAACAAGTGCAATTAACTAATATGAAAATTCAAAAAGTTACAGATAACAAATGGATAGCCATTTTCCCAACAGAAGTAATAGCAACCATCCACTGCAACCAAGATGAAAATAACCAAGCATTAATCGGAAGCAAACTAATTACCCTCAAAGAAGACTGTTATGTGAAATTGAAAGGAGAAGTAATCAGAGTTTATCAAGATCCCATAACAACAAAGAAACTTGCAAACCTACCGGAACTACAATTCAAAATACAACAAGAAGACGAAGAAATAATCAAGAAACCTATGAAGCTAGAGCATCTAGACTTAGACGACCTCAACCACGCCGTGAAATTAGTGGAAGGTTATAAAGAACAATTAAATGAAATCAAAACGCCAAAGTTACATTATAATAATATAAGTGTTTGGACAATTGTATTGATCATTTTAGTAATTTTTGTAATCATGTATGTATTATACAAAATGTACCTTAGATATAAGAATGAAGGAAACAGTTCTAGATTTAAGGAAACAAAGAGAAAAAAAGAAACGACAAGCATACCTTTAGAAATAATGAATTTTAAATGAAATTGAATAATGTATTTTATGTATTTAAAAATTAAGAAAAACCTTAATTTTTCATTTACGGTGGGAGGAGTTATGTATCCCCCAATTACCTATATATATATTGATATATTGAATCTAATAGGAATTATTAGAAATTATTAAGTAAAAGTATAAGTTCAATGCAACATTGTAACACAAGGATAACCCAGAGAGGTTATCGACAGTTCATGTGAACGGACATGCAACTTTGCATCCGTGAGGGCAGTGATACTGCAGGTGGCAGGTCACAGGCGGTCAACATACCGCAGTTACTTAGAATTAAGTTGTTACATTGTAATAAAGTGTACAATTAAAGAGAAACGCAGACATGAGATCTGCAAGTTCTCACAGCCGTGTGAGGGGCAGGTTATTATAAAAGGCCCGGGAGCTCAATGCCCGGCAGTCAGTCTTCAAACTCCATACTTCGTTGTTTGAGCTACTCACTAGTACATAATTATTTTTAGTATTATGTACAAGTTATCTAAATTTTAATTTCAAATAAATGTGTTAAAGTCAATGTGTTTTTAAAAACATAGCTCCAAAGGCCCGAACTTTAACTCGCGTTAACGAGATAATAAAATGCGACAATTTGAACGCTAATGAGAAATTCCCAGATGTTTGACGTCAGATAAGTGTGAATTACTTGTAACGAAATCACGTAAACACGACTATAACCAAGAAAATAGATAATTTTGTATATAAATGGAAGCGTTTGTTAAAAGATTCATTCATAAATTCAATCGCGATAATGCAGCATTGAAAAAAGAATTTCGAAGCTATTGTTTTAGGGTATGCAGTACGCATACCGTAATTAATATTTACCATGTAACAGTGAATACGGAAGTTAATTTTAAACGTAACCTGCATAAAAATGGAAAGTATTAAGTGTAATGATATACAATAAAGAGGGAAAACTCTTCAATGCAATGCTACTTAAAAAAATTTTTTTAAGTAATTGAAAGGAAGATTTAGCCAAATATGAAAATTGGTAACTGCTGTTTCTAAATGGAGAACAGAACGACTCCGGTATAATTGATTGGTCGCCAAAATGCGATTAGCGATTCGGCGGTACCGAAACGAGGCCTGGAAAGCCAGACTGGAGGAATTTTGAGCCAAAGACAACTCTCTGTGGAAGATGTCGAAAGTACTGAGAAACGAGGTGTCCCCAATGCCTCCTATCCATGGCGTAATAGGATTAGCGTATTCAGTCTCTGAAAAGGCAGAAGTCTTCGCAGAAAGCATGAAGCGTCATTTCGAGCTAAACTATGCAAACGCAGACCTTCGGCATATCGAACAGGTTCACCGCGACGTCTGACGGAGGCTAAGAAACGGCGACCCTCAGGAAATCGACCCCACCACAGTTGAAGAAACCAAGGATCTAATCAAAGTCATTAAGGGTCGGAAAGGCTCCTGGACCGGACGGAATCTCCAACGGGGCTTTGAAATCGCTGCCGGAAAACGCCCTTCGGGTGTTAACCGGAATCATCAATGCCATGTTGAGACTCCGCCACTTCCCCTCCATGTGGAAGACGGAGGACGTCGTAGTGCTCCGGAAAGCAGGCAAATCTGCGACAATCCCACAGAACTACCTGCCAATGAGCTTGCTGTCGATGGTTAGGAAGAGTGGAAGTCGTTTTCCTAAGGAGGCTTCAGGCAGCGATGCAGGAACACCACGTGATCCAGGATGAGCAGTTTGGGTTCCGTAAGGGGCATTCCACCGTTCACCAGATACTGCGAGTGGTGGAGCATTTCGCGGAAGGCTTCAACTGGCGACAGTCTACAGACGCAGTGTTCCTGGACGTGTCTAAAGCTTTCGACAAGGTTTGGCATTATGGCCTACTCTAAAAGATGCTGGAGAGGAGGTTACCACGCGTTCGTCCAACTGACGAAATCCTATCTTCAAGATAGATGGTTTTACGTCAGGCTGGACAGAGTGTGGTCGACGAGGCGGGGAATAAGGGGTGGGGCCTCCTGTTGCCGGCAGTCTTTGGCATCTTCGTGAGCGACCTACCGAAAACGGCAGATACCAGGATGGCACTATACGCCGACGACACAGCCATTCTAGCCAGGTCCCGTGGTCCACACCTCATCGTGCAGAGACTGCAAACGGCGATGGACGCTCTTAAGAAGTGGCTGAGACTCTGGCGAGTCGAGGTCAATCCAGAAAAGAGCACGGCAATTTTCTTCTTGAGGCGACGTCACCGACCTGAAGACGGCGTCAGAGCATTCGCCGAACCGATACCTCGGCGATTAGGCGTCAAGTATCTAGGTGTAATCCCTGATTCGAAGCTCACTTGGAAAGCTCACATCGAGTATACGGCAAACAAGGTCAAGGGAGTTATGGCTCTGCTATACCCCTTGACCAATCGCCGAAGTAGGATAAACGCTTCGAACAAACTTGGGCTCTACAAGGCGATAACCAGACCGACGTTTGCATACGTTTTAGCGGTGTGGCAGAATGCAGCGGAAACGCATATGCGTAAGCTCTAAATGATCCAGAACAAGGCCCTAAAAGGAGTCTTCGGAGCTCCCTGATTTATTAAACGCTTAGCTTCACAGAGAGGTAAACCTGCTGACCGTCAAGGAATGGCTCTGGTCGAACGCAGAGAGGTTTTACGGACCTCTAGAAGATTACACAAATCAGCTCATACGAGCCCTGGGAGTCTACAAAGATGTCTTATGGTAACGACATAGATATCCCAGGCCGATGCTCTGGCAGTGATATTTGCTGCGATTCCATCAGACGTCCGAAAGGAATAAACTGCGCGTAACGCCATGTTTTTTCCAATTCGCGACGGCGGTGAAGGACCTAGTCCAGGTACGCTAATCACAGGATCTCTATAAAGTCCATGACAAGGGATCTCGAGTACGACACCAAAGTGGATTTTAGTGGGTATGTCCTTGCTCCGGCAAGGAACAGTCCCACACAGCGGATTTAAAATCTTTTATCACTATAAAAAAAATCTCACGTGCCCTCAATGCTGATGGTAATCTCTTTCTAGCCAAAGACAACCATCTACAATTCATCACGAAAAAGCTACAAGCTCAGTTTGACGACCGACCTGCAGTAGCAATCGACATAACCACCGCATTTGATAAAGTCTGGCATCTGAGACTATTATACAAACTAGACCCTGTCCATTAGTTTGCAACTCACCATCGTTGCTATAAAAAATTACGCGAAAACGAAAAAAAAACTCAATTAAATGTAAAACCAACCGAGCTTTCACAACTTCACTAATCAATGTCTTTATACATGTCACTCCCTGTAAAGACAAAGCTCTATTATCATCTCGACCATGTAATCAAAGAAAACTACCAAAGATTTGTCACTAAAAAGCTACAGAGGCAGCTCAACGATCTAATACACTAGTTTAGTAAGTGAAGAATTGTCTTAAACCAGGAAAACTGAAGATCATCCTCCTCTCCAAACGCCGTACCAAGTCTTTCGACTGCCCAAGTTAAACGATAATAACCTTCAATTGAACATCAAATTCCTAGAAGTGAGCACTAAATGACAACGAACTTCAACAACCATGTATAGGAAACCCGAATCACCTACCTAACTCCCAACAAAAGACAGCATGCCGTAAAAAAGTTACCTACGTCGCATGGTACATCGGTTAGCGAAACTATCAAGCAGGAGCTGAAAATATACAAACCCAGTAAGATGCTGGTTTTCAATATATCAAAAAATTGACAACTTAACCTAACCTCTCTCAGAACGTTAGCACTATGGGACGCAAGGCAACAGTAAGCGAAGGAAAAAAAGCCTGCAGGATTTTAGACTATCAAATTTCAACATAACTCACCAACTTTGCAGGTAAATGTTACCGATAGAAAATATCTAGTTCTACTTTAAGACTGGAACCAGAAGAAACGATAAAATATTTAGCAGAAAAACAAACAACAATAGCTGGAAAAACTACGGGCTCTAACAGCTAAAATCATGAAAGCGTCAGGAGCGACAAAAGAAGAAAGAAGTGTTAGGATTACAATTCACTTTTGTATTGTAGAGATCACCTTCCTGAGTGACGAGAGACTACTCTCAGATGTTCAAAACAACATTAGCAAAATGCCTGTTTGAAAGATTCACTTCAGTTTATGTGACGAGTAGCTGTTCAGAGTAATTTACTTAATTGTATGTTGCAAAGCTTCTCTTGAGCCTACGCGAGTTATGTAATCCCCCAATTAATATATGTATAAAGACAGAATAATGAAGAAATTATTAGAAATGTTAAAAATGTTGAGTGAAGCGCAACAAAGTAAATCAAGGATAATTTTATACAGTTTATTAACGTTCATAGGAACGGAAGCGCTACTTTGTAGCACAGACGATAGTGACACTGCAGATGTCAGGTCACAAGCGGTCAACGACGGTCACGTACCAAGGTTACTTAGAAAGTAAGATCGCAACAATGTATTTATGAATAAAGTTAAGAATAAGCAGACATGAGATCTGGAAGTTCCCACAGCCATGTGAGGGGGTAGGGAAGTTATAGAAAACCCGGGAGCCCCAGTCGACGACAGTTAATCCATCGATCAGCTTTAGCATTGCAGTTCGTTAGATTACTCATTTTTGTACAATTAATTAATGTATTTCGGACTTAGAATAATTTTAATTCAAGATTATCAAAATTCCAAGTCAATTCTGTATCAATAAAAATAAATCGTTAAGAAGTTTGGAAATGGTTTTTTAAAAAAGCCGCTCCCAAGCCACGAACCTTAAGTCGCGGTGAAGAGAATATTATCAGAAGTGTTACTGAACACCTCAAGTATTTCTAGATTGTGTAAAAGTGTTGCCAGTGATGATGACCACTAGTAGTTGAAATGCGTATTTAGTGCGACAGTACTCTTATTTATCATTTAGGATTATAAGTACAAAGTTGTAGCATGTGATACCAAAAGTGCAAAAAACCATTCTTAAGTAAATGGAAGTATACAGACATAGTATAACTACTTACAAAAGGTATCAATAGAACAATAATGCACAAATATTCATCTTAATGCACAAAATAACAGGACGACAACGTACTCCGTGCACAAAAGCAAAATCAATTTGTTTCGTGTTATTTTTTCCGTTTAAATTTATAATTAGCAATCAGCAAAGTATACAAACTTAACAAAGTGAAATAAAAATCCCGTAAATGCTTTTCTTGATAGAGTTACTTAGGAAGGTATCAAATGGTATATTTTTTCACCGCCAAAGCAATTATGTTAGCATAAAAGGTGACGTCGGAAAACGGGTTTTCAATCAAGGGGTCTTTAGTGTCTTTGCGTGACAATGAGGAAGGCTTCTTCGGGCGCCGTGAAATCCTCCAATACCGGAAATGGGATGCTTTCATTACCAATACGTGCTCTAGTTAAATGGAGTTGTCTTGTAAAAAAAGCCTAGGTAAGCACCTTTTATCGACCAATTTCGTTAATACTTGAGGCGCCATAATTTTCACTCGAGATTGGCGCAGCTTTACGTTGATGTAATTGATTAACTTATCGAGAAGCGATTGTTTTCTCACAAGTGGGTAGAAAAAATCGCGTAGGTGATTTTCTATTTAAAGCTAAGGATTTGCTAACGCAAAAATTGACTACATATTTCACTCATGCATATGCAAATAAGACTTTTCAGTGAAATAAATGATAGTTTTAAAGCTCTGGTGACGCGTATTCGAGAAATAAATGGGCATATCCACCAACATGTGCTTTCCTTCCTTTTACGAATGTATGCTAGCTATACAACTTTTCGATCTAGTCTGAAATATTTTCTGTCTTTTTCTCGCTCTTAGCCATAAGCTCAAGGTTGGTTTGACGCAACTCTACACGGTTTCCTATCTTGAGATAACTTCTTCAGTGCTATGGTACTATCTTTGCATACATTTTTCGTAATCCAGCCCAAATACTTGCTCTACATATTTATATTTCAAGTTTTCCTCCATTACTGTCTTAGTCACAAGTTCATCTTTCAAAATATAACCTATCGTCCTGCCATGTTTTCTTTTAATTATACTTGTAATACTTCACTGTCCTAAAACATTTCTAAAACCATCTCGTTACTAACGTTATCTGAACAGCCTAAGCATAATCTTATAGCACCACATTTTAACTGTTTCTAACCTTCTTCTGTATCTAATGCCAAGTCTATGTTCGAAATCGAACAGTGGTGGCATCTAACATAGACTTTAAATGGTCAGTAGTAGGAATGGAGGATACGAGCACAGCGCCGCCGCCGTAGCACCGCCATCTAACCTAGGTTTTACATGTAAATTCCCACTATAAGGTCTTACTTTTAAGGAATTTCTTTCTTGCTCACCTCCTTGCTCGGACACCCCAAACATCAGCCATTTTGATTACGTCACACCAGCCTTCTTTGATTACGTTACAGCGTCGCCGACTCAAATTACTTCACATCCGCCATCTTGTTTCTTGACTTCTAAAGATATTTCCACCGCGTTTGGGGTTCGCTGGAAAGGTCCTGTGCGAAAATTACAGATCCGACAGGCGTACATCATTATTTAGGTACAGTATTCTGTTTTCGTAGGGGATCTGTTAATTGGATCCGAACCCTAATTTCCCGAGAAATGTAACCCCGTTTGAATTTTTAAAATCGGACTATCCCTAATATATATCAGAAACTTGCACGCTTTGGAAATTAAAATGTTGAATAATTAAAAATCGAAAATACAAACATTTTACTTTAAACAAGATATTACCAACAACCGAAAAAATTCCAATGCTTGTTCAACGATAATGTACAAATGGTAAGGTCAATTGATTTCGTCGAAGTTATTATTTTTCCTTACGTTACATCTATCACTACCACAATAGCGGAACCGCCACCTAAATGCTTGCAATCCACAATACACATATAACTTAGGTAGGACAACCCAGAACGCACGGACAGCGCCTTTCAGTACCTAAATGTTTACAACCCAACATACACGCACACTATTATAGAATTCCTATATATTAACTAGAATTGTGAAAGGTACTTTCACAATTAATAGTCAGACGTCATTGTCAAAACAATGCAGGAAATCGTTCATTTCACTGTTATTAAATTAACGATTTACTATGAAAACCACTTATAAGCTAATTTTAACGTTGTCTAATGACACAGCTATAATTACCAATACGAGTCAGTTTTGTAAATACTTTGGAAGTGAAACTGAAATATTCCAACAAGATGATTAATTGTATTTACCAAAATTAAAAATTGCCTCGGCCTTACTGCTCATTTTGTAAAAATTCCCGTACAACTTTCCAAAACTATTAACCGCATATTTGGTGACTCGAAGAGGAATGCTATTATCGGCTACACCACTTTAAACCTAAAAATAAAAAACAAGATAGTTTAATACGTCTATTAATAATTTTTGC
This sequence comes from Platerodrilus igneus, assembly GCA_036346225.1. Classification (NCBI taxonomy): domain Eukaryota; kingdom Metazoa; phylum Arthropoda; class Insecta; order Coleoptera; family Lycidae; genus Platerodrilus; species Platerodrilus igneus. The sequence continues at coordinate 543,221 of JARFIW010001106.1, forward strand.
TGATGTTGGCGATGCAAATAAGTAAAACAAACTTTATCAAGAAATATTGTTTTTAATAAAATATATACATGTGTTGATAACTTCTATAAACCGCTGTGATAACCAGAGTCTGGTGAATCTGGGATAGCCAAATCTCTATACATTTGCGCAAGCGCTTGTCTCGCAGTCGCATCTTCTAAGTACTGGATGGGGTAACATTTAATTTCCAACACTGTCAAGTAATGTAAATTGCTGCAATCATTAAACAGAGAAATACTCGCACGGTTCTCTTCCTCTTATAACGTTTGAACCCTTTCTTTGTCCGTCGTATTTCCACATACATTTTTTATATCCCCTATAAATCTTTCGTAAAATTCTGGAAAGTTTCTACATCTCAACTCCTCCATTTTATAACAGATTAATTCTCACAAATTTAATAGCTTGATGCACTCGTTCTCATGTAGCACAATAACATTCCGATCTTTCGTAATTTCCATATTATATAAATTTTGTTCTTGGAATTTATTCGCCACGCATAGCAATCTAACTACCTGGTTCAAGATCACATTTAATTACGCGCTTCACTTACATTCTTAGGATTCCATGTTAGTGAAACGTATGGACTAGAATATTTTTATTTAAAGTAAATGCGAACGCCCCTCTAATTAAATGGACCCGTCTGCGCAGACGCGTGCATAGAAATAGTAATAACTATAAATATTGTATGAATATTTTTTTAAAATTAATGTATTCTCAAGTTAAATCTAAATAAAAATGCAGAGGTGTCTTTCTGTTAGGTTTTTGAATATTAAAACACTATGCGGGTCTTAGTTGGAGCTAATTTTAAAAGACGTGATAAATGATTTCTGTCCCCAGAAAATTCTATACTAATTTGATAGGTTACACGATGGGTTTATCTCAAAAGACAGAGCAATACTGTTTAGAAATAGAATAAAGATGAACACAGTATGGTTTGTAAAAGATTGATCTGTAAATCAGTAAGGGGCGTTCGATTTGAAAAAAATTCCTAATGATTTAAAAACCTGAGGAAAACACAATAATAATTGATATCTTACACGACGGAGTTACGTTAAAAACACCGCTAAGAGTAATTTTAAAAAAAATCTAAAATGTGTTGATGGTTAAATACAAACAGGTAAAACCCACTATAAAACAATTAGAAGCGTCACTTTTCCAACCAAGACTTGCAAATAACGCCAATCAACATAATAAGGCGCTGCGCACGCTCGGCCGTTAGCATAAAAGACGAGGGAGCCATGTTCCAAAGCATTAGTTGTCAAAGTGTCGTCGAGTTGATCAAAATTACAAGTTAAAGATGGATTTTTCTGGGATTGACGTTACAAGTGATGTAAAAGTGTCATTAGGTATCGATAAGTGAATTTACATCAAATTTTCAACACCATAACGTAGAAGTTGGTTTTGATTTGTACGGTGGTCTGCAACCAGTCGTACAAATTATAATTATATAATTATAAAAATGGACTACTTTAAATGGAGACAGTTCAGCAATTTTCAATTGGAATTTAGAATCATACAATTTACCCAAGAAGCAGCAAACCTAAGATTGAATTGTGTTTCTGGCGAAGATGTTTTAGAATTACAACTGGATCTTGAATTCAGATTGAAACTGATTGCTGAAAAACATCTAATAGAAGTGTATGGGTAGCGAATAAATTTCAAGAAGAAAATTTATGTAATATGAAAATTACGAAAGATCGGAATGTTGTTGTGCTTCATGAGAACGAGTGCATCAAGCTATTAAATTTGCGAGAATTAATCTGTTATAAAATGGAGGAGTTGAGATGTAGAAACTTTCCAGAATTTTACGAAAGATTTATAGGTGATATAAAAAATGTATGTGGAAATACGAAGGACGAAGAAAGAGTTCAAATGTTATTAGAGGAAGAGAGCCGTGTCAGTATTTCTCTGTCTAATGATTGCAGCAATTTATATCCAGTGTTGGAAATTAATAAATGTTACCCCATCCAATACTTAAAAGATGCGACTGCAAGGCAATCGCTTGCGCAAATGTTTAGAGATTTGGCTATCCCAGATTCGCCAGACTCTGGTTACCACAGCGGTTTATAGATGTTATCAATACATGTATATATTTTATTAAAAAAACATTATATTTCTTAATAAAGTTTGTTATACTTATTTGCATCGCTAGCATCAGCAAAAATTATTAATAGACGTATTAAACTATCTTGTTTTTTTATTTTTAGGTTTAAAGTGGTGTAGCCGATAATAGCATTCCTTTTAGCGTCACCAAATATGCGGTTAATAGTTTTGGAAAGTTGTACGGGAATTTTTTCAAAATGAGCAGTAAGGCCGAGGCAATTTTTAATTCTGGTAAATACAATTAATCATCTCGTTGGAATATTTCAGTTTCACTTCCAAAGTATTTACAAAACTGACTCGTATTGGTAATTATAGCTGTGTCATTAGACAACGTTAAAATTAGCTTATAAGTGGTTTTCATAGTAAATCGTTAATTTAATAACAGTGAAATGAACGATTTCCTGCATTGTTTTGACAATGACGTCTGACTATTAATTGTGAAAGTACCTTTCACAATTCTAGTTAATATATAGGAATACGCATTCTATAATTTGATTTAAATTTTGAACTTGCCGGTATTTAAACACTAATTAAATGTCCAATTAACAGATTATTCAGTGTAAAAGTGATTAGGATGGCGCTTGCGAAATAGTGTGCGTGTATGTTGGGTTGTAAACATTTAGGTACTGAAAGGCGCTGTCCGTGCGTTCTGGGTTGTCCTACCTAAGTTATATGTGTATTGTGGATTGCAAGCATTTAGGTGGCGGTTCCGCTATTGTGGTAGTGACAGATGTAACGTAAGGAAAAATAATAACTTCGACGAAATCAATTGACTTTACCATTTGTACATTATCGTTAAACAAGCATTGGAATTTTTTCGGTTGTTGGTAATATCTTGTTTAAAGTAAAATGTTTGTATTTTCAATTTCTAATTATTCAACATTTTAATTTCCAAAACGTGCAAGTTTCTGGTATATATTAGGGATAGTCCGATTTAAAAAATTCAAACATGGTTATATTGCTCGGGAAATTAGGATTCGAATCCAATTAACAGGTCACCCACGAAAACAGAATACTGTACCTAAATAATTATGTACGCCTGTCGGATCTGTAATTCTTGCACAGGACCCTTCCAGTGAGCCCCAAACGCGGTGGAAATATCTTTAGAAGTCAAGAAACAAGATGGCGGATGGGAAGTAATTTGAGCCGGCGACGCTGTAACGTAATCAAAGAGGGCTGGTGTGACGTAACCAAAATAGCTGATGTGTGGGGTATCCGAGCAAGGAGGTGAGCAAGGAGGGAGCAAGGAAGAAATTCCTTAAAAAATAAGACTTTAAAGTGGAAATTTACATGTAAAACCTAGGTTAGATGGCGGTGCTACGGCGGCGGCGCTGTGCTCGTGTCCCCCAATCCTATTACTATGGTCTTTTCCTAACAGCTAGCGATTTGCATCTTAAAGGTTCACCTTCATTGGGCTATTCCATCTCTTACCTCCATTTTACTTCTATTGTTGCCTTTATTTGGCTCCACAACGATTTTATTTTAATAATAATCCTTGGGGATTTTTTCTTGTAGAATTAAGTAAACTATGACGCATTATATAAATGCGGTTTTGAGTTACCAGGACTGCTTAGGAATTTTAGAAATAGTTTTACTACGTTTATTATTTATTTGGTGGCAGTCGAATGTAACATAAGATGTTGTCACGCTTTAGAAAATGTACGTCGTTGTATTTTACCAATCAGAACACATAACAAAGAAGTGGGGTGACTTGGACAAGTGAGCAAGTCATCCGCCTTGATGAGGGACTACACTGGGGCACCGTACCGAAAAGACGAGTGACAAGTAGTGCTTAATATTTAGTGGTAAAGTTTCACTGTCTGTAATCCCTTTACCTTCACGTACATGATATTACAGGTGTTCCCTGTTTAATGTTAAATATTTTGCCACCAAATTGCTGTATCTTTTGTTTCTACTAGTGTTATGTCTGCTCTATCTTTAATGACTTTATTTCTACTACTAGCGCTCTTACATGAGTTCCTATTTTTTGATGGGTTATGTACAGTAATATCGATTCTATTTCCTCACAGTTACTCTGCTTTCCATTGATTTTAGCCCGCCTGCACAAATCCCTATATTTTTTGCGTTATTTATTCTTTCCCAGTTACATACTTTTTAGTTCCCGATATAATGTGTCCTTCTTCTTAAAAAAACTGCTATTTCTCCCTCATTTAGATGCCATTTAGTTTATTTATGTCTCATTAGGGCGTAATTTATATTTTTTATTTTCTTTAATTTTAAATCATTTTGATACTGTTTTGCGGCCGCTATCTACATATGCACATGGGCAACTTTTACAAGCTTTTACCTGATTTTAAAATGTATCTTTAACTAATATGTAGTATTTCTGTAACATATTTATATCCTTAAATACTTTCAAAGTCTATAACCTGCGTTTATGATTTTTAATGATGCATTAACAATATCTAATGCATGTATGATATAGAACTCTGCGAGATTATAAACTCTTTCATTTCTCACTTAACAACCATACTCACCCACTGTTGTTCCTTCTCTACCTAGATCTAGATGTGCAATGAAATCTTCAATAACAAGAAATTCAACCCCCTTTTTAACGTCTTGAATAGCTTCTTCAATTCGTTCAAATATTTTCAATTTCCTTTTCCTCCTTGAACAACCACTTCATCTATTGGTTTAGTACAAAATCAAACAACCGTTAACCTGTTGAACATTTTTTACTTTTCTTGCTGTTTTCTCATTTATAATTAAACCAACACCTATATGGTTAGCACCTGAACCTGGCTGTATGGCTCGAAATTCCTCTGATCAACAATCTCCTTCTGACGACCACCTAACTTTACCAATCTTTTATCAATTATTAAGCCAAATTGTAACAGGAAATTACACTTGGGTGGCCTACACTACACCTGATGCGAAGGGGCCGTTATCGCAGCGGCAACATGCAACATGCTGTTTATTGTCAGTCTTTAAAAAAACTACGTCAAACTACACAAAACAAAAAACGCGGTTTGTTGAGTGCCAGTGTGCTTTTGTTCCACGATAATGTAGCTGCTACTCCAAATTTTATCAACTCAAGGTTGGGAGCAATTCTGTGATCCAACCTATAGCCTCGATCTGGCACTACGCAATTACCACATCTTGAAACACTTAAAGAAATTCTTGGGAGTTATACATATAGACAACGACGAAGATCGCGCAAAATGTAACGCATTGGCGTTACGTTAAATGGAAACCGGATGCAAAAAGAGGATCATCAATCTTAAACGGACAAATTAATATAAATATACCCTATATATTTTGATCTCATAAATAGCAGTGTTCATTAGACAAGGTATTTCAATAAAATTTAAACTGTATCAAGGGTAATAAAATTAAAAACCACAAAAGTTGTTTTTTCTGTTGAATACATGTTTGAATGTAACTCAGGTTCATAAATTATTTCAAAACCACAAAAAAGTAAAAGCATTATGATTATAACAGTAAATTTTCCAAATGTGCTCATGTTATTTTAAAAAAGAGTTAGAATTTTGAAGTAAATAACAGTGAAATGACTAATACACATGTTCCATATCATAATTATCCCAAATCTTTTTTACAAATTTTAGTTAAATGAAGTGGAAACAATGCTACAGCGGCACACGTATAAACTACGATATAAAGTAAGCCCAGACAACTTCATAAACATATTCAAGCAATATAGTAATTGTTTAACAACACACATACGCTTAGTGGTGAAACCCGCCTATATCAAGTTACAGATAATTAATTATACCATTTAATACAAAGTAAAAGGGTTTTTAATATATCTATACAAAGTGAGAATAATAAAATAGCCGTAGGTACGTGGTTTTTACATTATGCTACCATAAGAGTCCATGTTTGATTCACGTGATAGAAATGTTATACAATGACATACCAACACCCACCTACAAACACAAGAAAGAATAGGGAAAACAGAACAAACGCTAAATAGTGGACGGAAAACAATTAGATTTAATTATTCGAAGCATTTGAAATGAACTTGTCGCAAGATAAAATAAAAACGTGGTGTGCGACTTATTTTTTTGAACTTACGCTGCACTGGCAGGGTACGTTTTAACACAGGTGTTGTGGAACTATGTTGTTACAGGGATTAGGATCTAAAGAGTACAGCCTTTCAATGATTTGAAATTTCGAGTCGTGTTGAGTTAAAGGAGCTGTTAGTTGGTTGGTGATTATGACAGGAAATTATTCGAACATCAAAGCGATTATTTTATTGAACGATAATTTATCGACGGATCGAGTGTTGGCTAAACTTAAGCATAGTGTTATTTTAAAACATTAAGAAATATGTACGTATTGACTTTAAATTATTTTGAATGTACCATGAAAGCTTAAAAGGAAAAGTTGATATTTAACCGTTTTTGATATATGTTATTAAAGGCATTTCTAAAAATTGGGATTTATAGTGTCATGTAATTTAATATGAAAAACAAAAAAATTTGAGTAATAGTAGTATTGATAGACTTAAATATTTTTTTTACTTCATTTATTAATACCGATATGGTTTATGAGCATCGTAAAAGCGCCGATTATCCTCTTGCACGGAGTTAATGTTCGCGGTCCTTCTCCCTCTTATTGTAATGTAGAAAGCTATAAAAATAGTTCTTATCTGGTATTGTATTTTAATATCCGCGTGGACTCCTTGTATCGGGGTGTTTATTCAATAATTAACTCATACAACAATTCTCATTAACGTGACGCATTCTCTTATTAATTATCCAAAAATTCTAAAATTAAATGTTTTATTTAAAACTCTGAAAATAATTAAAAGTTATATCAACACACTGGACGTTTATTACACAAATAATTATAGTGCGCAATTGCTTTGCATTCTAATAAAGTACGGATTTCAGTATTTTGAAACGCGTTTAAAGGCATCTATAACAAGAATGAATATTTTTAATTTTGTTTTAATTGGTATTTACCTACACACGTAAGTCAATTACAAATGCTTTGCAAATGCAATAAGATTTGCATGAAATTGTATTCTAACAGGGTACGGATGTATATTCTAAAGACACTAGTTTTAATCTAAGCTATTTCCAGGATTTTCATAAGGGCTTCGTTTATAAATGCAATAAGGTTTGTCTCCACGGCATGTGACAACATATTCTGGCGAATATTTTATACACGGAAATAGGCGTTCTTTTTATATCTTAAAATGAAAACTGGTTTTAAAGGTAACGATTAATTTTTACAAGTTTTCTCACTCGACTGAAAGAAATTGATTTAAAAATGGGGCTTTTAAGTTTATATTCGTTTTACGACTTTTGCAATGACTGCAATATATAGAATTTAATTACATGATTAATAAGGGCTTCTTTATACTTATTCAAACAATTACTTACGCTTATGTTATAAAACATGGCGACATTAAGTATTAGCAGATTTTAACTTTTCCCATTTTCTGGCTTTATGGGTGGATTTTGCTTAGAACTTTGGTGTTCAATAACCTCTCGTGACCTCTTTATCACATCAATATATATTGCTGTGACAACGCTTCGCTTTGAGAGCGTCACTAAAAGGGTGATATGAAAATGGCTTCGCATTGAGATGCAGTGACAGCGCCTCGTTTTGAGTGCGTCACAAAAGAATGATGTGATACAAATACTTGCTGATTTGTAAACTTGAGCTTGTTCACTTACCTTTTTTTTTAACTTTGCCTGGCTAGCTCAACTGAACTGACGAAGTTTGTCAAAATGAAATCAAACACAACAATATCACAAAGCATTTATATAATATGAATTATTTTTTTTCATACAAAAACATTTACAACATCGTTTCTTTCAAACATAAAATAATTTCTAAAAAGTACTTGATATAAAATATTATTTCTTACCTTATCTACATTTACAGAATTAAACTTATTCTTTTGAGGATTGTTTACCTGGTTATAAATTATTTTCACGTTGGTAAGATTTGTTTTGGCCATAATGGTCAGAATATTTCAAACTCTGAACACAAACTCCTGGTAAAAGGAATCCCTCACAAAAAAATTAATAGGACTTTCTTAAACTAGATCCAAATGCTCTAATATTAGTTAAAAATAAATCTAAAAGTGATACTTGCAGAAACCACAAAACTGCTCCTCGAAATAAATTATCTTCCTATGTTAAATTGACGTCAAATCCGCTTAAAAGATTCTCCATCAAAAATTCTCATTTCAAACAGCAATTACCAAAGTACATTTTTGGTTAAATCTTCCTTTCGAATTATTTTATTAAATAGCTTTATTTTGAGAAATTTTGCCTCTTCATCGTAATTAATAAATTCAATTTTTCTTTATAAGTTACGTTTAAAACATCGTTTCTTTATTCATTACAACCTCACAACTTGCTTAAATTACAATATCTTTACTACATACTCAAATACTATACCAACAGCTTGCGGTTAAATCAAAATAATATTTTGTGCTTGCATGAATGAACTTAATGAATGAATTACCTCCCAATGAATAAACGCATCCTCTATACACAAATTTATCTGTTTCTAGAAGCTTACTCGAATAGTGTAGAACATAATGATGTAAGTTCTTTTGGAAAACCTAATTAACGCCTAAAATCGTCGAGTTTTATGACCTAATTATCAATCCAGCTATTCGTCACGTGTGTTATCTGTTCTTGTTTCACATATACTATTATTAGTTAAAGAAGCACATTCAGTAAAAACTTAACCACAATCATCGAGATAAATAATTGTGGACGCAATTCAATCAATTTTAAAACTTTTAAAACATTCTAAGTTCAAAAATAAATATAAATTCGGCATATTTGAAGAAAAATAAGAGTAGAGCGAAATTTCTTTCAAAAAGCATTTGCGCAAGAAAATTATCAATGCGTGCTTAAAATAAAGAAATTTTTTTAAACAAGCACATTTCATAACGCAGGAAGTCAATGAGCGCATGTAAATAAAAAAAGGTATAGATACTGAAACGAAAGCGTACGTGCGGTTTAAAATGTATATAAGTTGCCACATTTAATAAAACCTAAGATAGGTATACAACATATGGATATTAAAATTACGACTACGTGCAGTTTCAAGCATACATGATATACCAGTTGTTAACAAATTCCAATGCAAAGCTTTGATGTACGTGAAAATTCAAACGTATAAAGTATGCAATACCGAATAAAACCCAACAGGTTGCAGATAGCACATAAATGCAATGCCTTTGCAATGGTCTAACAACAGATGGCGGGCTGTCAACCAATATGAGCACGCGGAACGTTCGAACAGAATTTGTCTATAAAACCAGCCGGAACAAATAAACTAGAGGCATTCCATAATCGACGTACTAACGGTAATAGTTTAAACCAAATTATTACGTAAATTTAATGAAAATTATAAGTTGGTAGTTGTAAAGTTATTCAATAATAACAAGTGAAGTACATAGTAAAAGTGCGCGTTGAAATACGTGTGTGAAAAGAAAAACTCCGCCGTTGATATAAAACGTAAGCCTAGATTTAATTATTATAAACAAAATCTTTACAATTCATTTAGGGCTCTAAATACGGACACAATACATGAAAAACAAAATCAAGACTAACTAAACCACGACGTTAAAACTAAATTAGTGGGTAAAATTCTACATAATAAATGGTACAATACTCGAATTACAGGATTAGTATTTCAAAAACGACTCCAAGTTGCTGGTAAACATTTCGAAGTACTGAGAAATACGCCAAGCTGTGGGTCAACGACTCGAAACCAATAAACAAACAACCGATTGGGGTCAGGAAGCTCTACTGAGAAACTACATAAGGTCAGGATTATCTTTTCAATTTCTAGCATGCTATATGTATTATTCTAAATATTTATGCTTTTGCATGTAATTTAAATATTTGTGTAAAAGGTCAACAATTTTGGTTAGTACGTTATAACGGGTCGAAGGCTAGCAGCTTTGAGAAGCTCGCGTTCGTTGATGTTATCGAACGAATTTCATAGTAACAGCACTATGAACGGGGAATTTTTCAGACGTTGGAGTTCGTTACGATCAAAATTTTGAGAATTTGTTTTAGAAATAAGCTTTTCTATGGAAATAAGCACCATGGGGGAGTATTAAAAAGCGTATAAATACACGGAGAGAATTATTAAAGCTTCTTTTCTCTTCTCTTTCTCGCTTGCTCGCGATTGCTCTTAGATGTTATATCGGTTAGATCTCTAACGTAAATGCTATTACGTGCTGACTGTTGTTTATTCGCTGAAGTAGTATATCACATCCTATTTGAAAGTGTGTAAAGCGGTTAGTAACGTACCGGAATTAAAAGTGATTTGCGCAAGTGGGTACTACCGTAACACAGATGCGGTTAATACACGATACAATCTAATGATAGGATGGCACTTGGGTAAGCGAATTGAAAAGCTTAACTAGTATGCGTGAAGTGTAGTGGTATGGCTGGTTAAGAAATACTAAAGGTGGTGGCAGAGATTTGGATAACTAGTGAACATCAGTTGGATCCAGGCATAATCACGAAGTATATGGACACAACGACGAGGGTTTTTCGTACACATCTTCAGAGGTAACGAAGGATGAAGCTTACTCCAGGTAAAGAAAATTAATTTCTTGCTTTTACTTGAACATTTGTGTTGATATTTTGTGCTTGAGTGTTATGACTTATTGGGGGTGTATTTTATTACCATAAAAACTTATTTATAGGGGTATATGTACAGGACAATTAATATTGATTATTTAAAAAAATGTTTATTGATGATATAAAAATGTTGTTGTAAGGAGTAAACGAGTCTTTAGCTTTATATTAAATAAAAATGCCAGGTTTAAAAGCATTTAGCGCAACTGCGTTATACTGAGCTCAAAATAGACCAGAATAAAAATCAATTTAGGGTTGCACGATGGGCCCATCTACTCGTCTGAAATAAAATTGTTAAAAAATATTAAAATCATAAATTTTTAAAAGGATTTAAACATTGAGATGGTAACAGTTTTATCAAACTGGATGTACCAATGTGTAAATATTTCTTACTAATGGAAGCTTGTTAATATGTGTAAATAAAAAGGTTGTATGTTTTGTGGCATTTATTTGAGTGGTAATTTCGTTTGACTGTGTTTGTGAGAAAGGAATGTACTTAGGATGGTAGGTATTCAAGAAGAAGCAGATTGCTGAGCTAACCACTTTTTTATTAACTTTATCCACAGCAATTTTTATGACAACCCAACGACACTAGGGGCTTGATTGGTTTTTAGGGAGATCTCGATTGTTACCGACTTCCACAGCAATATATATATATATATATATATATATATATATATATATATATATATATATATATATATATTGCTGTGATAAGGTTCCGCTTTGATGCGCTACTAAAAGAGTGTTATGACAATGGCTGCACGTTGTGGAGTCACTAAAAGAATCCTGTGGTAATATAACCGCACGTTGTGGAACCACCAAACGAGTGCTGTGACAACGCCTAGCTTTGGGGCGTTACTAAAAGGGTGATTGAAAAAGGCCGCACGTTCAGGTGCCACTAAAAGGGTGATATTATAAGGGTCGCACGTTGGTGGGCCACTATAAGGGTGCTGTGGTAATAGCCGCGTTGAGTGTCGCTGAAAGAACGATATGAAAATAGACTCGCGTAGGGAGCGTCACTTAAAAAGTGCTGTGATACAGCAAATTGTAAAACTTGAAATTGTTCACTTACCTTCCTTTCAAACTTTGCCTGGTTAGCTCAACTGAATTGACGAAGTTTTCGAAATGAAATAAAACACAGCAATATCACAAAGCATTTATACAGTATGAAATATTGTCTTTCCTACAAAAGCATTTACAACATCGTTTCTTTCAAACATAAAATAATTTCTAAGAAAAAAATTGTTCCTTACCTTATTTTAAATTTACAGAACTAAATTTCTTTTTTATGAATGGTTTGCCTGGTTATGTTTATTCCCACGCTTGTAAGGTTTGTTTGGCCAAAAAATCCTTGACAGATAATCTGTTAAAAGGTCAGAGTATTTCGTACACCGATCACAAATTGTCCTGGTAAAAATTCTTTACAAAAAAAATTAATATGACTATCTTAAACTACATACTTCAATACCAGTTAAAAATAAATCTAAAAGTATTACTTGCAGAAACCAAAAAACGTTCATCGTCATTAAATATCTTCTTATTATAAATTGATGTCCAAAACAGCTTACAAAGTTTTCCATATTTAAAATATTCGTTTCAAACAGCAGTTACCAAAGTACATTTTTGGTTAAATCTTCCTTTCGATTATTTAATAAAATTTTTAAAATAGCGTTATGTTGAAGCATTTTCTCTCTTTACTGTGATTTATAAATTCAATTTTTTATGTAATTTGCGTTTAAAACATCACTTCTATAAACATAATAATTCTTAGATTAAGGTATACTTACTGCATACTTCAAGTATAATTTTAGCAAAGCAACAGCTCGCGACTTAAAATAACATTTCGCGATTGAATTTAAGGATTGACTGCATTTAATGAATGAATGAATCGAATAAATCCCGTTTTTAATACGCTTCCTTATATACAAATTATCTATTTTCTAGAATGTTACTAGAATAGTATGGAACATTATGATGCAAGGTGTTCGCAGAAAAACTCATTAGCGTCTAAAATCTCTGTGTTTTATTGCCTTGTTATCTGGTTCCAGTTATCCGTGACCCGCTCTGTTTCTTCTTGTTTAACACATATCCTATTATTGTGGCGTCGCATACTAATGCGAAAGGTAATCAATTTTTATCGGATATTTCTTGAATTTTGTGGGTTTTTCAATGATTGAGCCGCTTCTTAGAATAAAATGTTTCATTATTAATGAGTTCATACGAATTCTGAATGCGGATGACTCTTCATTTTATATATTTACGTAGTTCTAAATACGCGTGACTAATATTCTATAGAATTCTTTATTTAAAATAAATTTCTGTAATCTACAGGATAATTAATTTAAACTTTAATTGCTTTTTGATAGAAAATATTTGCTTTCATATTTCAGTAGACAAAATTTAGACTAGAATTGGTTTTTTAACCACACCAAATTATTTATTTTTCTGCTAAATGCGTAAAGTCAGCCCTATTCTACGCTAATAAATCAAAAAGCATTTTTATCAAAAATGTATTTGTAACTTTTGCGGTAATTTCAATAGCTATATACGAAATAGCTATATATGAAATAACATTAATGATAATAATGATAATAAACAAACAAAGAATTACTTCAAACACTTACCTTTGTGGTTATAACGAAGCGAAGGACATTTATTTTATAGCGGTCGTTCTGAACGAAAAGCGGTTGTACAAACACTGTTGGAGGCATCCGTCTAATACGGAATACGAAAAGCGACTCTTCTAATGTGGTGAAGCGTAGAACATGTAATTTTGCGGCCTTCTAACACGAAAATCAATACTGCCATAGTTCGTGTGTTCTCCAAGGTGATAAGAATGTTCTTGCACATGCGAAGAGCAGAGTTTATTAATATCGCCGCACTTTGCACAGGTGCAGTGTTTGAAGTAATACACGGGACATTTCAATAACATTTTAATATACTGGACGGACGTAAATAATCAACAAATTTTATTTCGAAAATAAATTAAACTGTAAATTATACAATATAAACGGAACATACCTTAAGCGGTAAATTATATACAATAAAAACGGAACAGTATTTATGATTAGTAAGTCAAAATAAATGACTTTGTATTGATCCTATAACGATCGATTTCCGTTCCCATTGAATGCGTTTTACGGTATCTTACATTTAATTATTTTTACATATACAACTTACGTTACTTGCTATGTATTTACAATATGCTTTTATCATACAGTGTGATTATTTATACACGCGCAATTGAATTTTTGTTTATAAATCAATGAATAAAGGTACGCGTGTATTATACAGGGCGTACCCACGAATTTACGAAAATTTCAGTTTTTCAGGATTCTTTTATATTTTAGTGGGATTTATTTGTAGTATACCTGGTACGGTATTATTCCGAACTTAATTGACTAATCACATTAATCAGTTCAATGCCTTATTATTCAAAGTTTAACTGTACTTACTAAAGTTTGATTGTAGTATTTCTTTCAATGGTAATGACGAAGTGCTCAACAAAAAAATTATCCTCCGTCCATGCGATTCCAAATTATCTTCTGCAGAATTCGGAGAAAGGAATTAAGACTACAAATTCAAATTTCTTTGGCGTTTTTCTCTATCCAACATATGTAACGTTATCTTATTGAATCGTTAACTAGAAACAGAGAAAAAAATTTTCTGAATCAGCATAATTTAGCGTGTGGATGTTTTTCGTTCCAAGACGAAATGTCATAGGCATTATTAATCAATATAAATTAATCATAAAACTGTGCTAATTAGAGTACAAATTAAAGATAATATTATTCTTAACCTTTAAGACCGCCATATTGAACTTGATTACTTTTGAGTATGAATAATGTAAGACTACAATATAATCTAGGTCTATTAAGCTGTCTGAGACAAATTATCAGAATACATCAAAATATATATAGGAATTATTTGCTAATTATTTGCTTTTTTTGCTGATGAAACCAATTTTTTTGCTATATTTGTAAAAAAGTTACAAGTGGTTGGATAGCTTGATATAAGCTATCTAGCCAACTAAAAAAAATACCTACACAAAATAAAATAAAAAAATTAACAATATATAAATTATTTGCTATTTTTTTGCTACCATTTGCAAAAGAAAAAATAAAATTTTCAAATAATAAAATAAATATCAATATCTACAAGAGTAAAGTGCATTAAAGAAATTAATTGCTGGCATGGCTAAAGAATACCTACGTTTAACGAATTATTTACTCTTAAAATATGCAACTCCCAAATTATCAGAAAACATAAAAATATATATAGAAATTATTTGCTAATTATTTGCTTTTTTTTGCTGATAAAACCAATTTTTTTGCTATATCTGTGAAATAGTTACAAATGGCTAGATAGCTTAATATAAGCTATCTAGCCAACTAAAAAAAATATCTACATAAAATAAAATAAAAAAATTACAATATATAAATTATTTGCTATGTTTTGCTACCATTTGCAAAAGAAAAGAAAAAGTTCAAATAATAAAATAAATATCAATATCTAAAAGAGTAAAATACATTAAAGAAATTAATTGCTAGCATGACTAAAGAATACTTACGTTTTATGAATTATTTACTCTAAAAATATGCAATTCCCGAATTTTTTGCTCGCGAAATTAAATGTCCAAACGATAATAATGGCCTTTTGTCGTTTTTTATATTAATTTCGTGAGCAATAAATTCAGGATTTACATAATTAAAGACAAATAAATCAAGCTACATAATTATGAAATTATGATAGAAGCAATTAAATTTTTAAAAGCACTTTACTCTTGTAGTCTCAGGCCAATTATTATTATCATTTGAACATCTAATTTAACCAGCAAAAATTCGGGAGCTGCATATCTAAACTGCAAATAATTCATAAACATTGTAAATGCTATAGTTGTGTCAGCAATTAATTTCTTTAATGTGCTTTACTCTTGTAGATGTCGATATATACTTCATTATTCGAGATAATTGATTTTTTACGTTTGCAAATGGTAGCAAAAAAAAAAGCAAAAAATTTATATATTGTTAATTTTTTTATTTTATTTTGTGTAGGTATTTTTTTTAGTTGGCTAGATAGCTTAATATAAGCTTAATATAAGCTATCTAGCCACTTGTAACCTTTTCACAGATATAGCAAAAAAATTAGTTTGATCAGCAAAAAAAGCAAATAATTAGCAAATAATTCCTATATATATTTTTATATGTTCTGATAATTTGGGAGTTGCATATTTTAAGAGTAAATAATTCATAAAAAGAAGATAGTCTTTAGTCATGCCAGCAATTACTTTCTTTAATGTACTTTACTCTTGTAGATATTGATATTTATTTTATTATTTGAAAATTTAATTTTTTTTCTTTTGCAAATGGTAGCAAAAAAAAGCAAAAAATTTATATATTGTTAATTTTTTTATTTTATTTTGTGTAGGTATTTTTTTAGTTGGCTAGACAGCTTATATTAAGCTATCTAGCCACTTGTAACTTTTTCATAGATGTAGCAAAGAAATTGGTTTTTCAGCAAAAAAAGCAAATAATTAGCAAATAATTCCTATATATATTTTATGTGTTCTGATAATTTGGGAGTTGCATATTTTAAGAGTAAATAATTCATAAACGTAGTATTCTTTAGTCATGCCAGCAATTAATTTCTTTAATGTACTTTACTCTTGTAGATATTGATATTTATTTTATTATTTGAAAATTTAATTGTTTCTTTTGCAAATGGTAGCAAAAAATAGCAAAAATTTATATATTGTTAATTTTTTATTTTATTTTGTGTAGGTATTTTTTAGTTGGCTAGATAGCTTAATATTAAGCTACCTAGCCACTTGTAACTTTACAGATATAGCAAAAAATTGGTTTTATCAGCAAAAAGCAAATAATTAGCAAATAATTCCTATATAATTTTATGCTGTTCTGATAATTTGGTGAGCTTGCATATTTTAAGAGTAAATAATTCATTAAACGTATGTATTCTTTAGTAATGCCAGCAATTAATTTCTTTAATGTACTTTACTCTTGTGATATTAATATTTATTTTATTATTTGAAAATTTAATTGTTCTTTTGCAAATGGTAGCAAATAGAATAGCAAATTAATTTATATATTGTTAATTTTTTATTTTATTTTGTGTAGGTATTTTTAGTTGGCTTAGTTTATATTAAGCTACTTCATAATTTTTACAGATATAGCAAAAAAATTGATTTTATCAGCAAAAAAAGCAAATAATTAGCAAATAATTCCTATGTAGATTTTGATGCGTTCTAATAATTTGGCTCAGACAGCTTAATAGACCTTTATAATCTTTTCTTAGATCAAGAATGCATGTAACTTAATAGTTACTTCTCTTAAAGGTAATAATCACAACACTACTGGTGGGTTTTACAGAAATTATTAAAATGAAATATGATTATACACTTTTTAAAGGAATGTTACAACATGAAAAATCTCACAATGTGAGAATTAGGAATGCAACAGGTTCAATTTATCAATCGTCAACTTTGTTTAAATAATAGCAAATTGCTGGTATATACATTTTTGTTGGAATCTCTCTTATTTTCTAGTATTAAGGCGAGTTAAGCATTTAATAATTAAAAAACAACACAATCAAGAACGTTCTGTGCTGTAACACACAGACGCTCTTAACTAGCCTGATTTAACATATACAATGAACAGGGGAACATATTCAATCCTACTGTTTTCCCCAATATCTATTTGGATCCTTTGAATAAATTCTGATCGCCGTTTATTCTTTTTCCTTTACAGGAATCTCCAATTTCAACGCCTTTCGTCTAGGTACAACGTATCTCCGCGCGCTTTCCAATGAATTCACGAACTGAAAATAAAAGTAATCTTTCTCTAAATGTGTCACTGTAAAGTCTTCTTTGTGTCGTTGTTTAGTCCAATAACAATCGGCGATTCGATGATGCTCTAAGCAATACGTGATATATGTGACAGAGCTACGTGAAAATTAGTTTTCGAAGACAAAGATTCGGCATGCCATCTCTCCGACCCTCCGAATCCGAAGACATAGCAAGGGGTGTTTTATCAGATTATATTTATATCGTTAACAATCTATGCAGCCATCGGAGAAGGCTAATCGAACCGATTGATGTTGCTCAAGAATTTCATTTAATACACGCGAGTTTTACAAAGCTGAGGTTAGTTGCAATTTCCAGTGGAGCTTTTCAAATAATATACTTTGAAATTGAGTTTTTGGTAGCTTCATAAGCGGTTGTTTTCCACTTCAAAAACTATGTAAGACGATCGCGGTGCGGTGTTCTTTATTGGATATTCCTGACCGGTATGATACGATGATAGCTGCGGGCTTCCGATGCAATAACAGACCTCAGTCGTGCATACATCAGCTCGAACCGACCCTCAATCGCCCGTAGCCTTTCAGACGACACCAATAAGGCCACTTCGACTAATAAAAATACCAATATGCGGACGGACGGACATAGGTTATACATTTGTAAGAACGGTTATTTGCGAGGAAAATCCCAGTTACCTCAAACTGGATTGATCGGTATTCGCTTTATTAAAATCTGTTGGATGTTCGAAGCAAAGCCGCTTTGCTCTTTTCCATAAAACATTTACTCGCAGATAATTTATTAAGACATCCGATGGTTGTGTTTACAAGATAAAATATTAATTTAACGTTCAGATATTAATTCAAGGAAAATTCTTCTCGTTTTATAGAGCGCTAGCTCCACGCAATTTCATCGGGTCGCCTGTAAAAACAACATAAAATGTTATTTCTTCATCGGAGCCAGGTTTCCGCTCGGTTATGTAGCTGGTTCACCTCAAATATGAGATGATATGAAGAAAAACATGCATAGAATGTCGCACGTCCGCTGACCACTCCGGGTAATAAAACTAGCCAATATCCGAGCCACCTTAGCTCGAAATACGCGGTGGTGACCCGCACATCACATCGCAGATGGCGCCGGATATTGTAGCTTGTGAGAGGATCCCTTACTTACACCCCTTGCCCTCATAAAGTGCTAGCCACTATTACGTCCGATATTATTTATGATCAATCATGTTCCGTTTAATGTTCAAAGCCGTTTATGAAGCTCGGCGTGCTTAAAATTAATACGATCTTAAAAACCTACCTGTGCTTGTCACAGATGGGATTCATATCATCTGAAAGTAATAAATTCAACACTATTTTTGTAATTTTAACACAAATAACCCTCATTTATGACTTCCTATGTTCATTATTATATGAAAATTTTAATACATTTTGACAAATGGTGTTTTTAAAAACTTTCGTCTGTACGTTAGTAGATTATATTTACGTGCTCTAGGCTGAACTGACCTTCATTTTTTCACAAACGCTGTTACGGGTAAAAAGCGTTACGTTATAAATTTTAATTTGTCCTAAAGGGACGGGATCCCGTAACAATTTAACGGTACTTTGGCTAACTACAGTGATGTGGGAGTGGGTTCATATAAAAAAATTATAAAAATAATCATAGAATACGAAATAAACAATTAATAAGATAAATAAAATGACTGAAACATAAATAATCTATGTTACACTAATCGCTTACCCTGAAAAACTTTTTCTCTTGTCATAATTGAAGGACGCCAAACCGTCTTCACAGCAATCCCTACGATATTATTCCTACACGGAAAACGGTTATTCCGCATAGGTCTTCCTTGCTTCGATTTTCTAAATTCTATACCTTATGCGTTACCTCTATCTAAAATGCCATAAACCATTCGTTAAATTTGTCATAATTAAAGAAATTTTTAAAATCATATGCCTTACAAATACGACTCCCTTACTGTGTGACTGAATACCCTGTTATAATGACCTAATTTTTATCTTGATTCATAAATACATGCAAATAAAATTCGACATATTAACATTAAATAATTGCAATATAAATACAAATATACTCTAAAGTAGTTTCTTAACCTCACTCTGGCCAGGTATTAATAAAAGAAACCGTAAAAAATTAAATTAAATACATCAATAATATTACCACTCCTATTTTTTCTTTTCCCATATTAAGTTATACGCCGTAATAGATCACAATTTCTGGATATGCCTCAACTAACAATATAGATAACAATTAAACATCAACTTTTACCTTTATCACTTCGTTGCCCATTCAAAATACTAATGCTTGATGCTTCATCTAACGCTATTAATACTACGATTAAAATTTACATTTAAAATTGCATACGTACATAGTTCTTAATATTTTAAAATGTTCCAAAATGTTCAAACTTGCTTGCACGATAATATCATGCTTAAATTTGACCAACTCTAATTCCGTCGTTAATTCATCGTTCAACAAAATAAGTAAACTTTCCTCTTCGCTTCTTTTCTACTACATGAATACCAACACTTTTACATAAAACTCACATATGCATTATTAAAAAGTAACATAAAGCTCATAATATTACTCACGGTGTGAACTAAATCTTTAAAAATTCTAGGTTGTCTGGAGGCCTCCAGCATATAAATCTCAAGTCCTTCCAGCTAATACGGCTTTTTTTTACTAACACAACTTCCTACGCCCCAAAATTACAAAAAGGTGAACTCTCAAGGTTTTAGCCTGTCGTAATGACAGTAAGTCCACAAATATGTGAAATGAAAGTACCCTACACGTGCAACTGTAAGTTAAAAAATAAGTCGCACGCCGCCTTTCTTCCCTGACGGAAATCCAGTCACATTACATCTTGAACATAAAGCTGCGTTTGTTTTCAACCTTTAACTTCCTACATCCCCCGTACTACTATCCCATATTGTTACATGTTGACGCGAATAATTTATTTTTTTTAATATATTGCCTGTTGCTACGTGGGTCTCCCTTGTGCACAGGAGCGTGGTTGCTATTTGACGAACGTGTCCAACCCCACAGTTCTAAAGAAAGTTCGTTTCCCAACCACTTTTAGACCTGATGGTAGGTTCTGTAGGAGTGCTGCTTAGCTGCCCCCTCGGTTGATGGAAGTAAAGATATTTCAGATTGAATATTTGCTGCTGACTTTACAAACTTTTGGTAGCGGTAAATATTGAGCCATGTCTTCTTAGCTGGCGCACCATACTACCTTAAGAAACATTTCTTCCTTGCCTGCTTAACATGTGCATGTGCTGAAGTTAAATTTGAGAAGACTTCAGCAGTTAACTGAAAATTGCGTTTTTTTTCGTATAGTTTAGAAAAAGCAAATTTGCTTTTCCTGAAAGCTGCTGATGTTGTATCGCAACCTGTAAATGCGTGTAAAAGTAAAATGTCATTAAGTACTAGTTGCTGCATTTCCTTTGTGGAATATGCATTAGTTTTAATCTTTCCACAGCCGGGTTTTACCAATAAGAGATGTCTTTATCAGGTGGAATTTTTGCCACGTGTACAATTGCTAAGTCAATATTTTCTCCAACGACAACTACCTTAGCACTATGAAATAGATTTCTCAATGGCAATTGAAATTATTTAAATGTCAGCATCAGCTGGAGCTTGCCTAGTTTCAATACCATTTTCTTCCAGTTGCATTATTAGTATAGTAATCAGATTGCTTTTGTTGTTTTTATTAGAGAGGAAGGTGTCGTGTTTGATGGCTATTTTCGTATCCAAAGCAAAATTAATATCAATCGATTTCTTTGATCTATATCGCCGTTCCTGCTCAAACGTCTTCGTGCTATTTGCAACATTTATGTAGGCATCCAATACTACGGTACAACTTTTTCCGGTTTGTGGTTTTTTATGTAACTTCGCGTATGCAACACAAATGATTGAAACTGTGCATCTTCTTGGCTTAAATCATTGTATGCATAAGACATTCGCCATGGGTTACAATTGTAATTGAAATATTTACCTACCGCGTGAGGGTATCCAATTAACAATAAATAATAAATGGCAGGACCTCTAGCACTATCGTACCCTCGCGTTTCGGGACATGGCCTCGCAAGCTGCAGCAGTCGGTGAGAGGGGGGGTTTATTAAACAAACGCACTAAGACGAAATTCCGATTGTTTTATTAAAAGGGCTACTAACTAAAACTTCACCTAATTACATATGCATACAAAATATACAGTAATTAACATTATTTACAATAGGGCGCCACCATGGAAATTAAACGGCCCATGGACCAATCGCGGTAATAGCTCTCGTCGCACTTTGTTCGTGGGCGATGAACCAAGATTGCAGGACAGAAAATAAATCACTTCACAGGGGCTAATCTTTTAAAGTCTCCGGCTAGCACAAACACAACTTAACTAAACAAAACTAAAATCCTTATTTTATGAATATTAATAACAGTTCTGGGTGAAACCACCCCAATACAATAATTAATTAATTCTACCGTAGTTTACTTAACTTGCATATGGCGACGACCCTCCTTTAACCACGGGGTCATCAACACCAGGAAAAATACGACCTTCTCAAGGGTCAAATAGTACAGTAACGTGACTCCTGACCTGAGCTTTGCATACTTAGGTAGTCTCGTGGCTTAGTGATTAACGGCCTCTGACACCGTCGAAACACAATATAATAGGAGACCCTTCTAAAGCGATGCGGTCTCTAAAACAATAATCTAACGGATCAATTAACTTGAACTGAGCTTTAACCCGGAGTTGTATTTTATGGAAGTCGACAAGTACTGTATTTAAACAAATAACTGACTTATGCTGCATAACACAGCCTTGAGTTCATGGTAATACCACATATACTAATTACTTACTCAGAGAAATAACTAACTTAGAACATAACGGCACGCACTTGAATTCAGAGAAATAAAACACTTCACTCAATCTTGCAAATAACCGCCAGCTTTAAACTCTAACGCGTCTGGAAATAAACAACCCCGATTACCCCCGGCTGGCATCCTTATATACATTTAAGTTAATTGAAAAATAACCCCTTGCCTAGCTCTCATACTCGACTTAGGATACGCCGGTCGTAAATCTTTAAGATTAATTAAACTGCCAATTGCACTAAGATAGCCACACAAGTAGATCTCGGGACTAATTTTTAGTTGAGTACTCCGCTAATTGAAAAATTCCTTCCGACCACCCAGACATAAATAGGGTCCTAGAACATGATTGACATCTAATCATAGATAGCAACTAATCTGACATGTTTAGTGCCTTTCAAGTAAAGTGCCTTTAGAAAAATTAATTAACTCTTGGATTATATCTTCCTGGAACTTCGCTAGGACGCTACTTGGGTAATCTTGCAGCCGTTTACAATTGCAGACATACTTATGCTACAAGACCTTCATTCTAATAATTAGAATGCTAAAATTATACTAGAAAATAACTGTTTTTAGAAATAATAGAACTAATTAGAGCGTCTTAAAACAGTATGTTACACAATGTCGAAATTAGGAAGGTTCCAATCCTTTTTAGTAGTATTAAAGAGGGCGTACATGGACGTATTCCAAACACATCTTAAAGCTACCTTCAGTTTTCTTGCTGATGCAGATTCTTTGAAAAATCACGAAGGAACTACTGCAACTGTATCGTTTTGGATTTTGAGTGAACAAGCGACAGATGATAGAGGGAGCGCCTGATCTTTTCGTGACAACTTGAGACCTGAAAACGGAATACCTTCTATTTTCATCATCGCTTGCTTTCAATTGTGACAGCATTGTAGCAGTAGATCGTTTCATCTCCCACAATTCCTGTAGCTATCGATATGACTTGATTTATTATAGGAAAAGGGGGATAATTCTGTAACCACGCTGATAATTTACCAACGTCGGTGGTATTTCTATTAATGCGAGCTGAACTGAAATCTATATGTTGCTCAGAAGGGGAAAAGAGAACACCACAGAATTACTCTAGTGCTACACAAATCCACTTGCTGATAACAGTATCTGTGGGACCCCGTCGGCGAGTTATACCAGCATTACTTTTGAAGGATCGCACAAGCTTAGTTTTAATGACCATGTCTGACAACATTCCGGACCAACAACGATCCGATACTCGCATCGTAAAATAACCACATGTGGCAGATTTGTGATATTCCTCTGCAGTCATTTTAGAAAGAACGTTTGTCATATCTTGCGCATATAGCTGACAAGATTTTTCATATGGAAAGTGGCCTGCTGCTTGGAAATAAGTTGTCATTCTCTTTACACAATCGAGATGGACAAAACAATCAATAAACTTTTTCATTAAATTGACCATTTTAAAATACTGAATTCATAACTTGCTGTTGGTCTATTGTCACCAAGCTGCTCCATTTCCTCTTCAAACTTGGTGGATAGCGATATAAGAATTGGGTTTCCTTTCAATGAGTCTAGTGTTCGAGGCTTGTAACGTTCCAAAAATTCCCGTAACCAATTTTTGAACCATTACCCGAAAGCTTTTGAACCATATTTTTTGTACAGAAACAATGAAAAGCTGTTTAATATGGAGATACAAAATTTCCGTGGTCAAATACATGAGATTATAGCGTGTGAACTGGCAACGCATTTTCTTTTAGTTTCATTATGTCTTTTTGTTTTCTTTAACATCACTTCCTCCAAAAATATTTGTATCGTTGAAGAAAGAGAATTGGCATCCCTAAGTAAATCATCGGCGGATAAGTATGTGATTGTGTCATACACCTGCATTTGCAAGTCCTGCCGTATGATCTCGGCAGTTCTTTCACGACCCTCAGTCGCTCAGAAATTGAATTTTCTTCTTTATTTTGTATGGTTTGAAAACTTCAAACGACATATTTATTGTGACTTCCTCAGCAACTAAATCATGTGCGGAGATTAGGCGATGTAGAACTTCTCTTCTCCTTCCCCCATCTATCTGCTCTAGCTGCACCGGTCTTAATACACGATAACCTAAAATCGTAAACAGTTTAAACTTGCCTCACCGTTTTCCCTTTGTGAGTGGGTGTCTTCTCATATATTTTGCTAGACTCCAAACAGAAAAGCATTGATTCTTGAAGACGAATTAAAGCCGTGCTGACGTAGTAACAATTTCAAGTGGTACATCCAATGCTGATGCAGCCTGTCTTTTCAAATCAGCCACGATGCTGATGTTTCTAGTGTAATTCTTTCTACATGAGGTGTGAACGGTGAGTAGTAATGCTCCCTTGTTGTCCTACCTTTGAATGCTAGCTTGTATCAGTGACGCTGTTACCTTTTCAGACGCCTTTGAAATACCACCACCCAATTCGCCAATGTCTTTATTTCAAATTAAACACTTGTTATTCACAGTAAAAGTAAGTTGAAACATTCGTTCAAGAGAAAAAATGTTTCACAATTCAAACTAACGTTAAAAGGGGTGATACGTATATTAAAAGTAGTTCAAATGTTATCAATTAACAGTTATATATTAGTGCAGGTGCTAGCGGTATTTGAGTATGCATTATCCGAAAGAGCGATTTGAAGGTTGCAATAGATAACTGACATTGTGAGAGATTCTGTAACCGATGTTGCGACTTCTTGGTGTGGTGCCATCACAAGTTACACCTCTCCGCACCGCCAGCAAAGCATTTGTGGTGTGTTCAACCAGTTCACCGTCGGATGCGTACATATTTACTTCGTTATAATAATTATAATAATTGACTATATTGCATTTATTACTACAATGTCAGTTAAAGTAATTAGTAGTGCTAAACGAAAAATAATGAATGAACTTCGAAACGGTTGGTTTTGTAGTTTCTACATTTCCCATAATTCATAGTAATTTGGTATTATTTCCGCGCTCAGATCTTCATGGTCTGTAATACCTTTTATGTTGGTTAAATTGATAACTTCAATTTGGAGGTTGTTGATAAGAACCTGTTGATGAAGCCATTGTTCTTCTTTCAACGAACACCGTTTTTAACAAGCAGTCTTTTCATACATCCATCTTAATCTTGCCTTATAGCGGTTTTGGATGTACTAAATAATATATTTGTGAAGTAGATTTTGGTATTTCATTGGTTTATACGTTTATTTTTTACTCACAATACCGCCTTGCGGATATTTCCTGCTTTTACTTATATTAGGTGAACCACGTTTTTTTTTGTTTTGTGTTTTCTGATATTAATTATTTATCTTTCAGAATCTTGTATTGTACGAATATCAAAGTTGCACGTTCTTAGCTATTAATTCATTGAAACCCACTTCTGTGGTAAAGTATAACTTCTAGAAATTTCAGCACTAATATTACTTATTTCAGGGTTTTAATCTTGGTATTAAGCCTGATCTTAATCCTGGTTTTAATCTTGAACTATTAAGTCTGATTTTTAGATTCAATTTCATGTATAAGTGATCCAGAAACAAATCCTTGGGTACTCCTTGTAAGCCCACTTCAATTCTGTACTAATCATCCGTTTGAATTCCTGTTTAAATTTAAGATTAAATATTACTTCATTCAGTGGTTTAGACACTGAAGAATCGTGGGAAGCGGAAATCATTGATTTGTGATCCACACTCCAGTTTGACTACATAGAAGTTAGTTATATTGCTATATTTGCTGTATGTTGCGTTACGCAAGTTTTGGCGTAATTATTGTTTATTCTTGAGTGAATCCGTGTAATTAGCAGTATGCTGGTTATATTATTGTATTGTTATTGATAAACTATATCAAACTCTTGGTATCCCACCACCAGCTGTTTGTGTGTTTACTTATGTTACCGGTCAGCACTGGACCACAGCGATCCTCTAGCTAGTGATTGAATCGTCCAGGTATGCTGCATTTATGCCGTTTTCTGGTGAGCAATCATTTACATTAATTAATATTTATTGCTCACCTGTAGGTGAAAAGCCATTTGTGTGTATTATTGTAACCTTTCTCCTCGGTGTTTTTGAAAATTACTTACTAGCAAGAAACATTTTGCGGCTAGTTTAATGTCAATTTGTACTCGCCAAAAGGCGAAAGATACTATAAATTCATTGCTCTTAGTGGGATACCGGTTTATATTATCCTTTATATATATTATTAAAATACGTTTATGTTTGCATTGCCACTGTGGGTGTATTTAATTCCAGATAATTGGCTCGTGCTTGTAATTCGGTTATTTTAAAATATAGTTATATGATTGTAGTGGCTACCGTTGTTATAGTTATTTTGCTCTTTAGGTGTGATATAATCCGAAACCATTAGGACTTGGGAGCTTCGTAGTTCTTTCGGCATTTTAATTAAGTCTCTGGCGCCTTTTATACTGTATTTCCTTGTAGGTCTGTTCGGGTTCTTAACGACCTACTTGCAAGAATCAAGATCCACCCCTGCAGAAGAGGCTTTATTAGCCGAGGTGCAATAAGTCACCGTCTCTACCCTAAAGAACCCACCTTTGTAAGCTTTCATTAGAATTACCGTGACAACGTGTGTTTATTTTGCAATGCAAGTGATGATTTAATGAAAGTACCTAAAGTTGAATCTTTTCATGCTATCTGTAAACCAGCTGAAAGACGTAATGATGGGATTAGAAAAAAGTGGAATACATTGTTTGATTTACGAACCACCAGTCAAAATTTTTCATGACAGAAGATTAGAATAAGAGAATAAATTCGTTTTAAAGAGCAAACTTCGTGCAGCTCGGGTAATTCTTCTACACAAACAATACGTTCGTCAAAACGAAAACGCACGGAAACGTGGGATAATAAGCAGATATGCATTATCTGTTGTCAAAGAACAAAAAAAAGAAGAAAAAAGAACCTTTTTAGTGCGTGAGCCTAAGGCAGCACAAACATTTTTGGATGTGGCGCATACAAATATAGATGATGTGTTTACAAGAGTGAACATGTGCTAGACGTCCGTAGATATTTTTGCTCAAGAGGTAAGGTATCATAAAGCGTTTCTTGCAGCATATGTAAGAATGCCAAGAACTTCCAAAAATAAAGCTGGGCACCCACCCAGTAAATGCTGCTGTTGATTTATTACAAAATGAGTTTAACAAATTAACAATCGAATTAGAAAATAAGCTTCAAGAACTGTCCCATTTAGCAACTCGTATGACTTCCATTCTGGAGATTGAGGATAAAGTGATTGAAAATAGGACAGTAAAAAATATGTTAATTGACAAATACGGTGAGCAAATCCTCTTTTCTCATTCGATCGACAGATCAAAGTCCTCAATGGTCGTGTTTGCCAGCATACCATTATATAAAGTTGTTGAACGGATTACAGAAATTGACACGTTTGAGACAGCAGTAAAAAGATTTGCATCGAAATTAAGATTAGAGGCATTGTCAGCTGACTTTGAGATGGATGGTTATATATGTAATGGAAATGTAATACAAAAGTCGTTAAATAGAGTCACTTTACCTACCATCTGGGGCATTTTATTGAAGAAGTTATTCAGTGCAAAAAAACCGACCTTTAAATAAAGATCTACTTCGTCGCGCGAAATCCATATTCAGTGACATTTGTTTTGTAGTAAATGAGACCAAAACTCCAAAACACATAGCACTTACCCAATCCATTCATCATTTGACACGTTCAAAACACATTATAACAATTTTAAATAAGCTTGGTCATTGCATCAGTTATACCTCGCTTAAGTCTATAGATGAAGATATACTTAAGAGCATAATTTATAATAGTCGTACTCTTGGTGTCCCTGTACCTGCAAATATTGACAAAAATAGCTCGCTATTTCTACATAGAGCAATAGATATCAATGATTTTGTTGAAGAAACTTTAAGCGGTAAAAATACAACGCACGTAACGGCTATGGTCATGTACCAAGAGAAAAGCGTAGCCGATACGAATTGCCATCTCTATCTAAGATCGGTTCTAGATGGAGTGTCTAAGACAGACTTGCAAGCTTTATAGTGTCAAATGATTCAACATTTTGTACCTTCCAATGCAAATTATAATTATTACAACGAAGTAAATACGCTCGCATCCGACGGTGAACTGGTTGAATGCACTGCAAATGCTTTGCCGGCGGTGCGGAGAGGTGTAACTTGTGATGGCACCACACCAAGAAGTGGCAACATCGGTTACAGATTCAAATTCAAATCGCGTCTTTCGGATTATGCATACTCAAGTACCTTACATGTGATTTTCCAATGCTCCACCCGAAAGTACTACATTGGCCAGGAAGTGAGTTTTTTTACCTGTAAAAATTTTGAATTTTGCCGAACCCTTGCTGTTCGAAGCAAGGTAGGGATCTTTAACGTGCGTGACAATACTCACACACGCGACCTCCATTTTACCTCTCATCCGAACGAGGGTGTATTTTTGTGAAAAATGCTCCCCTAACATTTTTCAAGCGGACCGTGTCGGGATTCGAACCCGGGACCTTGGGCGTAGTAGTCACACATACTCAAGTACTACTAGCGCCTGGTTTATATGTATTGGATTAAGTTGTACGCGCTTAAAACGAGGAAAGCGGGAAGATTAGAGAGAGTGGAAGCCGTTGCTGCTTATTACATTATTTGCTACATGTGCAGACTTGTTTTTAGACCCACGGATGTTATAACCGCCACCCTTATATTAGAAACTAAAGCAGCATTAAAAATTTAGCAATCGATGTAAATTGTAGATTTAATGTTATAACCGTAATTTAACAATATATTTCAATATACGATTTGATATTGTCGGAGGCTTTCACGACCGGAGTCATTATAAATATTTATGGTTCCAGGTTGGGACCGTGTCATTTTATAAACTAATGTCGACGTTTCGCCCTCTTTTGTAAGTGGCTTCATCAGGACAAGAGAAGAAAATAAATAATAAAAATATTAAAAATGAAAATAATAGTAAAGATAAGAATGATAATATTAAGTAGACAAGTTAAAGTGTAAAGAGTATGTAAAGTAACTTCTGAACTAGCAGACTCACCAGCCCATTTAAGCCAAACGGTGTCTTGTGACAAAGTAACTGGTGAAAGTAGCGAAAGTGGTAGTTTATATAGGGCGAGAACTTGATGCATGAGTGAACGATTTGTGCAACAAATCTTATAGGAGTAATTTTTACTAAATTTTGTTCAGTTAAGTATTCTACATTCAGTAAACTTTCATTTTATAGTAAATTTAATTTTTGACAGCTTCTTTTTTAATACACTTCACTACCAAATTAACGAGTGGGAAGTTATAGGAAAAAGTTTATGAAGAAACGAGAGGCAATTTTTTTTCAAAAATTAGCAACTTTGTGGGCGTATATCTCTTAAATCATAATGGATACAACTAAAATGAGGAGAATCATTCTTGTAGGAAATTTAATTTTCGTTAATTTTAGATATCTTAGTTTTAAAGGTACGACTAATAATTTTTGAGATATAAGCGAAAATAAAAAAAAGTTTTCTCCTTCACTCCACACCCTTTCCTCACCTCGTAGATCACAGGACTTTTAGTATGTTTACCTCCTAGCCGGTCTAAACAAAGCCAAGAGGTCAAACTCTACCGCCCCAACATTTGCGTCTACAACTCCTTTATTGACTGGATTATAAGCAATCTGTCCTTAATTTTGTGACCTAGGCTCATAAATCGCAATTATAAAGTGGTGGTTAGCTCCTCCATACATAATTTTGATGTAAATTTCATAAAAATTATAACATTGAATTTAAAAGCTATATTTTTACTTGATTAAAAGAATTTAATAGCAATATTAAATTGGTATTCTTAAAGCTCATCTCAGTGCCCTTCACTTTCTCATCCGTATTGTATTGATGTCGTTTGTGCCCTGCTAATAGAAAGTGATTTCTCTTGTGTGAAAACTAAGGGGTTCGAAGCCACTCACTGACCCTTTCTAAATTATGTACAAATTTAATTATATTTTAATAACCGGCGTAGGCTTTCTAAGTTTGATAAATGAGTACATTTAACTAATTGCCGTATATCAGATTATACACCTTAGTAATCGCTGTAGGAAAGTACAGTCGTTTTTGCGAAACATGTGGGGTTAAGCTGAACCCCACAAAAACTGACGATGTCTAAATTCAATACAGTAAAGTGCTTCCTTTAGTGCTTATGTGCTATGCGGGAGCACAGGGAGGCGCATGTAAAATACTGTCGCAAGTCCGATTGTGTGCTTTTCATTCAGATAGGTATTGTTCGAGCCTAATCTTAATTGATGCTCTACCGTTATCCATCATAACGAGAGATGAAGCTATTATTGCTTGCAATGACAGGCGGCTCCGTCGACTGAAACGGTAAGTTTAGAGAGTTGCTAAGTTAGACAAAGCAGGAACACCGGTGCCACTTGAGTGCGTCTCCAAAGAATGGAGCCAGGATGATGCGAGGAAGGTAACAATGTAATATGCCATTAGCAGGGAATTTGAATTGGCTTTGTTGTGGTAAGTAGAGAACATCCACGGTGTATAGGTGTGATTTCAGCCAACAATGTCTACTTCGGATGAATATAAAGTGTTTAGGATTGAAAATAGATAAGTAGCCCTTGAATGGCGAATATCCTTGAGGTTTTCCAATAACTAAGATTCTGCAATACTGATGAAAAATTGTAGTAATTGACCAAAATCCACAATATACGAAAAAATTGTAGACAAGACTTAAACATTTATCTTTTAGAAAACGATATGTAACAGTTTCACGAAATAGTTCAACACTTGATCTTATAAAGAGGATCTTTCTAAACAAATCCTTTCCACCACACACACCTAAAGTTAAAATTCCCCAGGTGTCAGATTGTTTAATCAATACAAAAATTAAAAATTGTTAAATTATAATATAACATACAACGTTTTATATTTAGAAGGGTGCGTTCAACATTTATGCAGTTTATTTTAATCCGCATTTTTATTTCAATAGACCTACGTTAAATAAATGAACGTTCCTCATAAGAAACAGAATGCTAGGCAGAGATATTTTCTCCAATGATATTTACAGCGTGAGATACGTAGTTATATAACGTCGCATTTTATTTGTTAATATGATGTTGCGACATATCCCAAAACATTGTTGATATGGATTCAAAGCCCCCTCAACTCGCTCCCTCCCCCTCCAGGATATAGCAAAAGGATCAGTTCGAAATATCTCAGAAGGCATAAATACATATTAGTGGGTGTTATTATCCCCCGCCGGCGAAGTACGCGAGACACTACAGTCAGTTGGTAGCAATGCTAGACAATTGTAAAAATGACGCAGAAATTATAAATGACGTCACACAATATGCAAATTATTGCAACACAATTACACAAATTTTAAAGAAAACCCCAACGGGGTACTCACGTGAACATGTAGGGCTTCTCGCAGGATTACCCCATGATGTCGGCAGCAAATTCGCTAATCTTCCTCGGGCGTCGGCTGCTTCGCTGATCTTTCTCGGGCGTGGGTGATTGGTCGACCCTGTTCGAATCCAAATTTAAATTGTCTTCTTTCTATATGTAGGGAACGACAGGAAACTGGTTTATAAGGAACGATAGTCAAGAGAAGGCAAAAGGGACCTACATAACAAAAAAAGATACGATAAGACACAAAAGACAACAACACTTGTTCACATCTCGGAGGCTAGCCCGACACGTATCCGGAAATCACCCTCCTTCCTTCTCGACACCCCGTGTCGCGCAAATCTCGCGCAACGCACTATCTAAAGTGACGGAAATACGTGCACAAGTCTTTTTAAATTTATGGCGCGAAATTCTTACAAATTAAAACTTAATTGAGATGTTTAAGGCCAATTTCGGCACGTAACAGTGTTCCAACTACTTTTGTGTTACACCTCGTGTGTTGTTTTGTGATTGAGTATTGGGAGTGGTTTCTTTATGTTCGCTATGCTCTTTAGAATTATAAAAGTGATGGGGGCCATCTGGGAGTTGCGACCGAGGGGGGGGGCTAAGGAATGTTTAAGGGAGGCCAAAATTGTCACTATTAAATCTAAAACAAAAGGTTCATACAATTAAAATCTCTAGATGTACGTTCTATACGTCTAAAGTTATACAGCAAACACAAAAATGATTTTCATCCGTCATGTTGTATTCAATATGGATGACACATTTTACTTTACTAGCTAATTATAATGTAAATAAAAACTAAATTGAATAAAACTGCACAAAAATACTTTGCTCTTTTCAGAACAATTCCTTGTCATTATCTGCATAAGCTCCATCATCAGGGTCTCTAGTATTATTACATCTGGCAATATCTGCCGAGCATGCACATAATTCTGTGCGCAATACTCCATTTTTTGCACACTTGCATGTGGATGAACATTGTCACTAACTGTCCAGCCGAAATCAGTTACAAGTGGAAGACAAGGTTTTGGAACGTGTGCTTGCTGCCATATTAATGCTTGATAATGAGCTCTTTGAATAAGTGGGTGAAAAGCACCTTGAGTGGGAGACATACTGGCACCCTCCATTTGCTTTTTTGAAAAATACCACCATCTTAGTTTCCGTAAAGTATTAATTTCTGTTAATGAATAATTTTGCCTGACATGGGGAAAGTAATTCGAGCATAGGGAACGAAAAACAATATATAAATTGTCGATTATTTTGCAAAAAGAAAAGCCCGTGACCGGTTTCACTGTTCTTGCAGATCATCAGACGGACGCATCTCTTTTTGCAAAACCACCAACTAAGTTCTAAAATAATACATAAATTAAAGTATATTTATAGTACAAATGGTTCTCATGCGCTCTCTATATTCGAGTATAAGCAACTAACTATCAAAGACTGTTTCCAGTCTCCGTCGTGATAGTATAGATGGCATTGCCAGACAAACTTTAAATAGCGAAACAAAAGACAAGAAGAAAAATGAAATAAACAAATGACCTGTTCCCTACCTAGTACTGACGGACCTTCTAAGAAGATATTGCACCCAGTACTAAACGAAGAAGTTGGTCGACGGAAACCAATCCGCTTTCAATTAAATATTAATGAAAAATTTTGCCTGGTATGAGGAAAGTAATTCGAGCATAGGGAACGAAAAACAATATATACATTGTTGGTTATTTTGCAAAAAGAAAAGCCCGTGACCGCTTCACTGTCCTTGCAGATCATCAGACGGACACATCTCTTTTTGCAAAACAACCAACTAAGTTCTAAAATAATACACAAATTAAGTTAGTTGCTTATACTGGAGTATAGAGGGCGCATGAGAACCATTTGTACTATAAATACACTTTAATTTGTGTATTATTTTAGAACTTAGTTGGTTGTTTTCCAAAAAGAGATGCGTCCATCTGATGATCTGCAAGAACAGTGAAACCGGTCACGGGTTTTGCTTTTTGCAAAATAACCAACAATTTATATATTGTTTTTCGTTCCCTATGCTTGAATTACTTTCCTCATACCAGGCAAAATTATTCATTAATATTTAATTGGAGACGGATTGATTTCCGTCGACCAACTTCCTCGTTTAGCACTGGGTGCAGTATTTTCTTAGAAGGTCCGTCAGTGCTAGGTAGGTAACAGGTCATTAGTTTATTTCATTATTAATTTCTGGTTTTGGCAAATGCACAGCGCAGATATATTCCTCAAGAGCTACATAGATTTCATCTTTAATAAAGTCTGTTTTGCCTAAAGAAGCAAGTGCTTTCAATGTTCTCTCGCTAGCATCCATAAAACCATTCCAAAAACTGGTTTTAGATTTGCCATTAAAGGAACCTGTGATATCAGACCCTGAAAGAACGTGCATTCCTAACAAAGCATTGGCCCTATTTCTTCCAAGAGCTTTGTAAATGGGCACTATTGGAATCTCACGTAGTTCAGCTCCAGTTAATACCAGAGTGGTATCTTTTTGTAAGTGAGGGTATCGATGAACCGCCAGTACGAGAACGTCTGTATCAGGAGAAAAAATTATTAGTTTCTCAGCTCCCGTTAACTTTGCTTTTATTGCATGTAGAGTTATTTTTGTGTCGACTTCTTCTTGTGTAGTCAGTTTGCTTGGTACCGTTCACTTTATCGCGATAAGACACAACGACATTTTTATTCAAACATGTAGTAGTTTGAATCGTACCATTACTAAGTATTGCTGTTAGTGAATCTTTATTTTTAGAATGAGATAGGAGCTTTTCTTGAGAAACCAATGTGTGATATTCATTGTGGGTTCGACTTTGTATAACACAGGTGGATTGCCATGCTGCCGCTTTCGTCTAGTTGCATCTTTAAACGAATTTTCAACATAAGTGTCAAATATGACATGAATTTCAGAGAATTTTGAATATTTAAAAAAAAATTATGACAAAACTGCACTGCAAAATCGGCAATTGTTCTTGAGTTCTTAGCAAATTTTAGTGATTTCACTTCTGCCATTCTATCAACAATTGCAACGAACGCAACCGAGTCAGTAGATTTATTTGAATTGTTCGAGTCAATGAGGTTGAGAACGAGATTTCCTGTTTTTTGACACAGTTTTTCCAAATGATGCAACAGTTTGCTTTTGTTGTGGGAATGATACATTTCTCCATCAGCTCGAAACATACACCGAGAAACTGCTAATAATTCGTATATTTCGACACATTCCTTCAAGTCAATGTCTGGGCGTGAACGACACAAAATAACAAGCCGATTAAACAGCTTCCTATCATCCTTTATCTCTACTAAACCTTCTCTAGTTGCTATTTTAATTTTTTTAGTTATTGTTTTACATAACTTTAGTTTTTCTTGAGGAACTGGTTCCCAAAAGTTTTTTGAACCAACGATAATTGGTTCACGATAGTTCTTACGTCCGAGATCTGGTATGGCACATACATCATTTGAAACATCAGCTGGTGCAACAATTATTGTCACTAAATTAACTAGTTCTTCCCCATGGAATGTGAACGGGTTGACATAGCTATGCAGACATTCCACCATGTCAGAAACATTTTTTACATAACAAGTTGATGCTGCAAGGGTCGCTTCTTGGTGTTCTTCGGTTTTCTTTCTTTTCTTGGCTGTTATGCCAAAAGGGCAGATCTTGGATAGTTCTGGACGTGCTAAGAAGGATTTGGTAGGAGTTTGAACATTTTGTGTTATGCCCACAGTTCCACTCCTCACTTTCATACGTCGATTTTCCTGTTCTACTGCTTCATCTACACCAAGATAGCAAAATGGTTTTCCAGTTGTATTAGGAAACCATTTACCGCTTGCAAGTACTTTTCATTTCTGCAATATGCCAAGCACATAGTACACTGTAGTTCGACAAACTCATTGCAAAAAAGTACTTTGGAAATTCCTCTAATGCAAATAGCCTCAATTCCCAAGTACCGCTCCGTACTGTGCGAATAAAGGACAATAAAGTAAAAACCATGTCCATGTAGTTCAACACCATTTTGAAAGTTGGATTATTCTGACTCTTTTCTTGGCAAAAATCGAAAAACTTTTTAAATAGTTACATTTCGTGCATTATATTGACGGCTGCTTTGTTAGCCAATAATACAGATTGTGAATCTTTTTTCTGCCAAGTAGTCCACAAACTTAATTGAACAGTTTAATATTGTTTTTTAAAGTGTACATAATGATTAAGAAATTCTTCAAAAAGCACAGTAAAGACCGTATGACATGTTGTTATATGGGCCTTGCATGATCTACGGATCGGTTTTCCAACTAATATGTGCCTCAGAGTGGTATCACCAAAAAGACCACTTTCAATCCATAACTCAGGAATGCCAGTTGAGTCAATATAACTTCCAGTTGCTCTAAGCGCTGCCATTATTATATGCAGATCTCCTGGAATAATTACCCAATTTTGATTGGAAAATGCCATCTGCAGCTTTTTCAAAGGCCTATATAACGCAAGGTCTAGAGTCAGTACCAATTTTTTGTCAAGGCCCCTGACTTTTTCATTAATTTTTTCCAGTTGTTTCAATACAGACATCTGAGTAGAGGTGTCAGTTCCTGGTTTAGGAAGTAATGGAAACATTGATACCCCTGTTGGTTGATTGTTCTCATATAAATAGAAGTTGTGAGCAGACCAAGCTAATGGCGTTTCATTACCTATTTCTGCTCGATTGAAATTAGCCAATCCACCTATCATCCATATTATACCTTGCAAGAGTGCATCCGTAAGTAAAAACGACTTATTTGATGATGGAGGATCAATCGCCATGGTCGAACTTTTTGGTATAGTTCTTTTTGGTGGAAGAAAACAAGTGGATAGATGTTTTCAGGAATTTCAATGTTGGTGTCGTCAGGAATGAGTACAAAATCTTCGGCCATGTCACGCAACAACGACTGTTCCATGAAGAGTGTTACGACCATCTGGAGTATCTTTTTGAAAATCAATATTATCTATTGCAAAATGGATAAACCTACCAAAACTACGTCTGGTGGCACGTATAATCCTTCACTGGCATTCATTGTAGCGACTACAGTTTTTGCTATTCTGTCTATTACTTCACAAACACGAGAATAGTGAACAGAAAGGCTTACGGAATGAAGGAAATTAACAAGATTAGAGCTACGAGTCAATTGATAAATAGATAAGCCCATAGAAACTTGCATTGGTAATTCACGTGTATGCTTTATTATCTGGAACGAGGACTTTGTCAGCTAGTAATTGGATAAACATTGAAACATTAATATCTGAGATAGATGATCAGCTCGTTCATCAATCCCATTTACACGTTTTTCTTCAGAAGTGATATCACCCTTCTCAACCAGACACCATTTAAAAATACAGAGAGCAATTCAGGTATTTGCTCAGAATTAGACTATAAACTTCCCCCGGATTTCCACTGCTTGGTATTTATTTACTATTGCTTTTCTTATTATTTGCACTGCTGCAAGAAGTGTCTTGAATTGTTTTTCTTCAAATATATTGTTTTCTACTTCAGCAACAGCAGCATCTTTCGTTTTTTTTAGAAACACTTTTTCGGATTCATTTCTTCGCTTAGGTCGAGAAAATTCTATTCCAAAAATTTCTTCTGCAATAAATGAGTTTAAGTGATGTTGCAGTGCAACTCCATTGGAGAAACAGACATTAAGGAAAGTATTATGTAAATCAGCCATGCAAGCTACATTTCCTTCATCAAAAAATTCTTCTAACATATTGCAAAATTCTATTTATGAAGCCACAATAGCGGCTGAACTTTGTGTGCCTTATTTCTTTAGCTTTCGCCTACGAATGACGTTTGTCACATTCGTGATCCAGCAAGTTGCATGATACATAACATCAATTGCATGGGCATCATGTGGGTTAATACACTCATTTAATCGAACAAGCCAAGTGGCATTTCCACTTATTTCGACTGCTTCTCTCAAATTAGCACCTCCTGTGTCATAGGCAACATGATGCAGAGCATGTCCCCTGCTGGTTTTTCATCACAGAAAAAACACAATTCTTTATTATATCTTGCCGTTTGTTGAGTATGCGTAAATGGCTTTGATGTAGCAGGTTCTTCCGATACCATCTTACAAATTGTTTCACTTTTAAACTTCAAAAAATGCTTTTCCGCTGTTTGCCACCTTTTTTATGCGTACAACGTTTATAACAACGAGAATGCCATTTAACTCCGAGCTGAGGTAAATTATCTACTAAATTATCACCTCTAACAAATGTAGTATATTTACACATTGTTCATCTTTCCAATTTGAAAATGCAACTATTGCTTTTGATAAATGTTGAAACGTTTCTTCGCCAGCATTTTTCACAACAGCTTTTGTGCCGGTTTTGCTACACAGCACACACTTATTGACACAGAGTTTTTGTTTGGCTTCAACGGAAATTTCTGTCTTTGCGATCGATTTCATAGCTTCGGATTAAGTATTTACCTGCAACAACATAACAAATACCTAAAAAAGTATATCAACATTATAAGAAGCAGACAAGAAACAACATCATTTATTCAATTATGTGTTCAAATAAAATACATAAAATAAAATATATTAGAGGCGCGTATTTTTTGACTGTAATTTTTGTGCTAGCAACAAAATCACTCTGTATAAACCTAGTTTAAAATAAGTAATATGCTCTTCTTAACACACCTATATACGATTTTTACAGAAGACCCTTAATTTCGTATGCATGACACACATGTCTGGGTGTTAAATGAAATAAAATGTTCCCGCCATTTTGAATTCAACATGTCAGAAAATTATCATTTTTATGCTTGCTACATAATACGAATTTAAGACGCATAGATTGTAGAACTCCAGATTTTCAATAAAAAAACCTTTTGTTTCACATTTATTACTGACAATTTGTGTCTATCTTAAACAGCCCTTATCCCCTCTTCGCAGTCGCGGCTCCAAGATGGCCACCATCACTTTTATAATTCTAAAGAACAACACAAACATAGTGAAACCACTCACAATACTCAATCACAAAACTGCACACGAGATGAAGTTACTAAATCCACAATATCATAATTTATTTATTTATTTATTTACCAATACAAAATATACAGGATCTTCGATCCTAATTACATATTTCACTATATTATCAGTAATTCTTAACTAGAAAAAAGAATAATATAATAATTAACTAATGTTAATGAGTTTGGGTGCAAGAACTCCTAAGCAGGATAAGGTTACCTTAATTTGCGAATCAAAAACTTAGGCCAACATTCCACGGTACTTCAAGCTAATTGAAGAGCAGTGCTTTTCAGATGCATCTCAGACTGCGCATGTTACGTGTATATACACATGCAGCTTTGATTTCGACGCGAACGCCTTCAATTTTTATCTTCTATGTTCAAAATCAAGGGTACCCCAATAAAGCCTACTACGATTCCGAGGTTAGAACTGGCCGCCGCTCCCTTGGGAGCTGAGTTATGGTATCAAGTGAATAAGATTTTGCATGCCTCAATTTCTATTATGTATTGAAGCCATTCACAGATTGTGATCGCGTAGGTTAAGTTGGAGTCGGCACAGGTGCAACAATTTGTTGCCAACAGAATTTCTAAGATATAGCT
The DNA here is from genome assembly GCA_036346225.1 of Platerodrilus igneus. Taxonomy (NCBI): domain Eukaryota; kingdom Metazoa; phylum Arthropoda; class Insecta; order Coleoptera; family Lycidae; genus Platerodrilus; species Platerodrilus igneus. The sequence continues at coordinate 582,639 of JARFIW010001106.1, forward strand.
TCAGGAGGTCTTCAAGTTGTAAGTCTTATCAATTCTCAATTGTTGTCACATGGTCCAGAATTTCTGAACCGTTATGTAACCTATCAATCTCCTCTGATTCATTATCAACTCACGAATTACCTGAACTAAAGGCTCAACCTAAGAACGGAAACCAATTTCAAAACAGTCTAGTTTGTTTTACGAGGTATTCTAATTTTAGTAGATTGTTGAGAATTACTGCAAGTAGTAGGAGTGGATGATCCGAACGCAGATCCACCTTATGGGATCCACCCATTGGATCCACCCGATCCACCTTTTACATGTAAATTCCCAAAAGGAGGATCCGCTAAGTAGGGGTTTCTTCTTTGCTCTCCTCTTTGCTCTTTCTTTGATTCATTTTATCCCAACCATCCCTACCCTAAAAAATCGGTAACCTAACCCCTACAATTTTCGAGGTTACCTCTCGGTGCCTGTCGGCACCGCACGATCTTTGTATTCCCGTCTTTTAAATTTTTATCTTAACATCAACCCTTATCGAGTTACAACCCACAAATTTATAACTTTTTTTATTTATAAACAGTTTCTAATCGTGTATGGTAATACCGATTTAATTTTTCTTGGAAGTCCGAATGTACTATTAATTTAACCTTAGGCCAAGTCAATTTAAAAAATTGGTGTAAGCCAAAAAAGTAGTACATATTACTTTAAAACAATTTTATTTAATTATAGATATACAGTGTACCTAACCATCTATTTTTATATAGGTAAAATCACTACTTTGCTATGCTCTCGGTTACCTAGCAGGAAAAATTGATAGGTTAGGTCAGCGTACGCGACGCTGACTTAACCTATCAATTTTTCCTGCTATCTAACCTAAGTCCGCACACGTCCAACTAACCTAACTTAGAAAACAATAGCTAACCTAACTCCTAACAAGTCGTACTAACCTAACCTAACGACGTATATTGCCGAAGATACCCGAATATGTCTGACACCGCCATATCGCTTACATTCTCTTGATTAGAAACAGTTTTTGCTATCCGACCTAGGTCGGATTTAATCGGACCTAAAGGCAATTTCACCCTATAAGGCAATTTCACCCTATAATGCAGCTAGAACGGTAAACATGAGCGTATCCAAGGTGATTAACGTTCCTCAACTTCATGGGAATAAAGTGAAACCAAGAAATGAGCGATTTGGGTTGTGGCTGCTGGCAGAAAATATGTGTAACAATAATCTGGTGTCGAAGGAGAAAAGATGCTGATTGGTGGACTACACACACCAATTATAGAACCATTTTGTGACAATATAATGTTGGTTAAAATTTGCGACCTTTCTGACGCCGAGCAAACATCTGCAAACAAAAGGATGTTCATCCTAAAAAAAGAAATTTGTGGTGCATTTAACAGCTATCTACAAAGAAAGTTCGACCGATTTGTTTCCGCTAGGCATGGTGTTAAAGCTAAGCTTCCGTTTTCTCTGGAAAGCACTAACAAGATGGGCCAGAGAGTAAAAGAAATTATCGGAAAAGAAGACCTCGAATGCATTAATAAAAAATTCCAAAATCCCATATGTGTTCCATACAAAGTGGAACTAGCAGATGTTAAGTTGGAAACTTTATTGGAAGAACTACCAGATATATTAGACAGACTCAAAAAAGATTATTACTATCTTTTTGACATGGATGTAACCCAAGATTTTGCTGGCATATTTAGCAAGATGGAGATGTGTAATTATTTAACTACAAACCATAACTTTTGCTACAAGGGCGAATACGAAGAAAACCGCAATGTTATTATAGTTGACAACGATAATACTGGGTAATCGATTGTTTAACATGGCTAACAACCAATGCAAGAATTAAGATATACAACAAATTTGTGTGTCAGATAGCAAATCCTGGTGTTAATAACCAACTTTGAAATCATATACTAGATTTTTACGTGTTCCAGATGCACGTTTAAGGGTAACATTCGCGTCTACTTTGGCCAAAGAACATGGTATTACGCGATTGGAAGCGACAATATACAACTGAACAATTGGAAACTATGTCAGTGTGAACAAGTATATAATCCCTTAAAAGACTGTTTAACCTTATTGGAAGATAGTAAGTTATACTTTCTAAAGGCGTCAATGTACTCGGTACCACTTGCCAAAATGTTGAGTAAGCTATCGGACAAGCTACAAAATATCTGCTGTTCAGTGTATAATAACCTACTACAGTACGTGTATTGGGGGAATAGCAATACAAAGAAATTGATTGGCTTGCAATTAAGTTGTCCGAAAAATCAGAGGAAAAAAAATTGATAAACTATGTGCTTTCGGCTTTTAGTTTTAACTATTTACCTGTAAATTATTTGGAGATAGTAGAGGAGGAAGACAGCCAAGACAAAATAAAAATCTTACACAAGTGCTACATTAAAGCAGGTAGTACATATTTTACACAATCTGCAACACCATATTCTACAACTCCAAAAGAAATAATCATTTCGGAATTGGGGTTGATAAATACGCCTAACATTCGCCCAGAGGTTGTACGACAACGCGTAAATATTAGCAATAGACTCTATCCGTTTACGCTAAAGGAAATTGTCACATTATGCACGCCATACGCTGTAAGTGGAAGAAAAAGCCAGCTGGAATTAGAGGAAATGGATGCAAAAAGGCGAAAGTTGGACTACATGGAAAACGCGACAATACGCGAACAATACAAAAATGTGTTAGACAAAGAACATCTTAATAGAGAAAATGAGGAAGAATTATTTTATATGTCGATAGACTGACTTAGATACACCCGGGTTCTACAAGCTGTATGTATTTGTGATTAGACTCTTTTAGTTATGTAGGCGTCCTTGCGGATACTTTTTAAAAGATAATTCTAAAAACGTATTTATGAAAATAGTAGATAACATAGACGAACTTAAGGAATATGGGTTTCGGAACCTTGGCGTACACCACACGCAAAGAGGTTCCGCTAAACATTGTACATTTGCCTAGTAAAGAACCTTTCGGAACCTTTAAAACCGACGTTTTCACTTCCACCTCAAACTGTGCCTCCAACACCAGTACAACCCATACTTCGAATTAATGACTTGCAGTTAGCTTCTCAAGAGTTTGTTCCCGCTATGTTAAACGATTCTACCCACGAAATTCTTATCGTGTCTGCAAGCACCAATGTCGCTGAAGTGACGATTACTTCTAATTCAGTCAGAGAGGGTCATGTTGAAGTTCCTAAACCTGTATCTTTAATGTCTGTTGCTGTTGTTGTCAAAATTTTACATGTTCCAACTTTGTTAATTGGTTCTACTCAAGAAAATTCTGTAGTGTCTGCAATAACAGCTGTAGCTAAAGTGACGATAACTTCTAATACGAATAGAGAAGATCCTTTTGAAGTTAGGGAACCCGTAGGTATAATGCCTGTTGCTGCTGTCGACAAAGTTTTACCTGACCTTGTTTCTTTAGCTACTATTGTCAAGGAATTGGTTCCTATTGTGGCTGAAGTTTTGTCTGTTCCTAGTCCGTTGTCTAACATTGATGAAATATTACTTGATTCTACTCCTTTATCGGACGTTGATGAAACGTTACCTACTCTTACTAATTTTTCTCATGCTGATAAAATGCTGCTTGCTTCTGTTCTTTTAATTAAGGTTGGTAAAATCCTACCTGATGTCCTGTTATCTAATGTTAACGAAGGTCAACATGATTCTGCTTCCTTATCTATTGTGGATGAAGTTCTTTCTGATGCTGTTTGTTCTTGTAACGTTAATGAACTTATACCTGATACTGTTTCTTTATGTAATATGGTGGAAGTGTTATCGGATTCTGCTCCTTCTCCTAAGGTGGATACTCCTATAGCGAATGCTGTCTTCTTTCCTAACTGTGATACTTCTAGTCCTTTATCTAACGTCGTTGAAATTTTATCTACTTCTGTCCCTCTATCTCACGTAACTGAAGTGTGCCCTACTTGTGTTTTTTTCACAAGGTTGATTCTCTTACAGCCAATACTTTTTCTTTTTCTAGCGTTGATATTCTGACAACCCATGATGTTTCCTCTTCTGTCGTTGAACTTTCTTACCACCAATCCTAACAACAAACAACGTCCTCCTATGACGCGTTTTGAGTTTTCTAAACTACCCTGGTCACCTCCTAACCTCGTGCTACAACTACTACTCCCCCTGCTGGTCCTGTATGGCAGAAAACTGCCCAAAAGAGGCAGACATTAGTCTATGCTGTTTCCGAACCGGAAGATGTATGTCTGCGAAGATCTAATGTCCTTCATCTTGTTTCATTTTCTTGCTGGCAGATTCTTATGCCGATTTTGCTCTCCTTAGGACTTGATTTTTGGACTTTACGATTTCGTTATTTACGTCCCTGCTTTGCTGGGTTTTCTTTCTTTTTCTTTCACCCGTGTGGGTCTGAAATAGAAGACCCTCATCGTACGACCTACCTGTCGTAAGAGGCGACTACAGCGATCCAACACATACACACACGCACACTCTATACACACACTACATAAACACACAGTTCATACACACTCACACACACACACACATACACACACACTCACATACTCATACATCAACAACACACACACACACATTCAAACACGCACGCACCCGCACACACATACTCCTACATAACTACACTGGGATTCTGTGTTATTTTCTTTTGTGCGATTCTTAGGTTTTCTTGTGGCTCTTGTATTTGTCATGTTGGTGTTACTCTGTTTGATTTTTTTTCTTTTTTCTTTGTTGCCTTCGTTCCACATTCCTCTCCTTTTTCCTGTGGCTGGTGTTACGTTCTGTCGGTCTTCGTGCTGACATAGTTAAATTTTTCGATCCACTTTCTGTGGTAGGTGCTTTCTAGTCCGTTTTTTTTCTTCGACTTAGGTCTAGTTAGCTGTTCTTTTCTTTGGTTCTTCGGTTGTTGCGATTCTTGGGTACCTCAGTTTGAAGTAATTTCATTTTAATTATCCAGCATTTTTGTTGTTCCGTACCTTACTTTGAGGCTTGACACTTTTGTCGTATTTTGGCGATTAATGTTGGTTTTTCTCTCGCTTCTTTTCTCTACTTTTGGTTTTTCTGCAGGAAACCAATCTTCTACCTTTGCCTTTGTTCAATGCTACTACCTACCTATTTTCCCTGTGCTTTCCTTCAATTGTTTTTTGCTTCGTCCAGTACTTTGGTTCTTCGAGCCGGATGAGAGTTCTTTTTTTGAATTTGGGGTGTTTCTCTTTTTTGTTTTTGTTTTCGTAAACAAATTTTTTTTTAGTTTTTTTTCTTAAGCGAATTTTTTTTTGGGTTTGGTTTTTGGTACTGCCCACTCCTGTACTTTTGCTTTCCTACCTCGACCTTTTCATTTTGCTGGGAGAAATTTGTTACGTTTTCTTTACGATGGTCAGTTAAAACTTACCCCTTTTTGGTATTTAATTATTCATTTACGTAGATTCTACTCAAATCTTCCAACAACACCCGGTATATTAGACTTTCCTACAATAAATACGCTTTCTAATAATTTTCAATTTCAAATCTATTTACTTTAAAACGAAAGGTTTATTATAGAAATTAAATAGTCAATACCCTGTTTTAGGTATCCGTGAACTCGTTATATCTTGCGATAGCGTGCAAGTACTTTCTCTATTGTTTCAATCGGAAACTCGTTAAAATAAGAATTCTACTTCACCGATAAAGCTTGATTCGAATTGCTAATCACATTCGTATGTTTGGTAACACAAGCATCAATGTAAATTGGTGCTATCAAACAAGTTAATAATTATTCTTTTCAGCATACGACCAAGAGCAATTGTCGATTTCGTTCTCAGAAAAATTTTTGAGCACAGTGTGTTTGTTCCTAAGGTGGACCTGACGGCCCATTGAATTGCCTCTCATTTTGTTATGGGAGGACGCCCACGCTGCGGGATCTCGAGCTCCTCTGCTTCGCTCTGTTATTAGGGAAGATGTGACCCAAACCTACACCGTGGACGCTCAGATGAATGTTTATGCACTATTTTCTTGTATGGGTCCTGTGAAATTGGTCAAAGCAGTATATTTATCAGGTTCCACGTGATGACTAAACTTATTATTTTTAAAATGATTATTGTCAAGTGAGATGATATTCATTATTAATAATGTATTTATCGTGGCCATCCAATATGTTAAATTGTATGTTTACGAGGTGATTTAGAACTGTGGGTTTTCCTTTTTTTTCTTGAGTTGTAAATTTTTAGTTAGTTAAGACATCGTAGTACCAATGTTATATATGTACCTTTAGGTTTACGATGATAATTTAGAGCTGGTGTTTTAGAGTCGTAATTTTTTTTTGTTTGGTTAATTAAGATTTGTAGTGACCTAAAAACTGCAGCTCGCCATGATAAACAGTATTTATTTTTGTTTGGGTTTTTTGCTACATGTACAATTGTAATTATTGATTTTTCGTCTTTGGGTATACCACGCTTTTATGTCTCCCCAAAATGTCACTTAGATTAATTATAAGTATTAATAAGTATGTTTAATTTCTTATTTGTATTTCAGGCTTTCCTTTAATTTTTTTCTTGTATTGGTAAGACCCCGCCTACTCACCGATTGAGCCCGGTCATTTTTTTCTTTGCCTTTTAGGCTACGTCAATGTAAGTAGCAGACTAGATAAATTTATATGCCTTGAAACACTCGAAACCCGCTTCACAATATTCATTACTTGTATTTTTCTACGCGAGTTACGTATCCCTTAAATCCATATATGTATAATTAAATAGGAATTATTAAGAAATTATAAGAAACCTTAAGTTAGACGCAACATTGTAATTCAAGGATAAATAAAGAAAAGGTTAATGAAAGTTAACAAGCAAGTTGTGAGAACGGATGTGAATACATTGTATTCCAGACGTAAGTGATACTACAGATGCAGATCACAGACGGTTAAGAAACCGCAATTATTAGAATTAACATTGTTACATTGTATAATATAATTAAAAAAATAAATAAGCAGACATGAGCTCTGCAGTTCTCACAGACATGTGAGAGACCGGGACAACATAAATACCTCGGGAGCCCCAAATCAAGTCAATTAGTCTTGAGTATTTCAGCTTTTACATTTTTGGTTGCTTAGGGTACTAGCCTAATTTAACTTCAATTATTATTAATTTCTAAATAGTATAAATTTATATAGTTTGTCAAAATTCCAACTGTAATTTCTGTTAAATAAATTTGTTACAAGAAGTTTTAGAAGAAACTTTTTTTAAAAAGGTAGCTCCCAAGGCACAAAACGTAACTCGCATAGATTCTTTAGTACTCCATTTTATTGTGCCATCTTTGTTAATCCATACTTCTTAACCGTCAGCATGACTATCATTATCTGAGTTGCTTAGATCGTCTTCGCTTCTTGAATTCCAGTAAAGTTTCTCCTTTGCAGTACTGCATTCACCCTCGTTGTCTATTGCTTCATAATCCTAATATGCATCTGCCAAAGGTTGCATCGTGAATATTATAATCCGCCATAATAATTTTGTTATCACACTATTACTCTGTCAAACAGTAAATGAGAATTTATCCCAGAAAGCTGCACTCATAAGCACTAACTAAACGCAAGTTTTAACGGATGGCCGGCATGTCCCGACTTTCAGAAGCACGAATAACTGAAAATGTATGCTACTTATCACGCAAGAATTAAGTAACGATGTATTTCGGATTTTACACACATACAACATATCTGGGCTCAAAAGTGACCCACACCGTTTGTTTTACACTATAGGTATTTTTTCACCTCTATTTAATGGCAAAAAATAGCATAATGCTATTCTATAAAGCTTCATAGAAACATATTTAAAAGCTCAAGACTATAGAATGATGATAAATCCAATAAAAATACATTCTAGAAGGCGTGAGGTCAAAAAAGACCCAGGTGGGCTACAAGGTTTAATAGAATTTATAAAACCACTACTGCTGGGTGTATTCGGAAGTTGCCTTTTTAAATAGTCTTTTTTCTTTCAAAAAAAGGACGATCTTTGCCCTCAAATAATAAAGTTTTATATTTTATAGCCACACAAGTATCTCATAATCATACATGCTATTTTGGTTCTCTAAAAGGTGGCGATAATATTTATTATTTGAATTCGAATGCCCAAAAATTTGCATCCTACTTATATTTTCTGATACCCTATCCCAAATTTTATTCTAGTTACAGTAGTCCAGTCAAATTGTCATAAATGGTTGCATTAATTAAGGCAGTTTCAACTTTTTGATGTTGTGTGGGTAGGTACCCTGTTGAAAAATTCAAGTTTTCTAATTCCCCCACCCCCACCCCTTCACCGCGGGTGCCTACATCTTAAAAAAACTATCAAATTCTTGAACTTGTCACAGTTTTTTCAAAATATCTCCAAAAATGTGTTCTTAGTACAAAAATATATACACAGCTTTTTTAAACTAGAGTAAATTATCTACAATTTGAGATCAAATAAAAGTTTTGAGCTGTAATACTTTCCGAGATAGAGCAATTTGAATTTTGAGAATTTTTCAACCAAACGTCGAACAGTGAGGTTGATCTGTGTGCCTTTTTTGTCTTTTCTTTCAGATATGTAGGTTTCCTGTCTTGTACCTATTATCGCTCCTTCTACCTGGTTGATCCTTTACCGTACCGCTACACAAGAAGAGGGAAGACAAACTAATCTAGTTTCGACATGGCGAGGGCCTTTGGATAGTTGGAAAAAAGGTGCATTGCACTTTCACATGCAGTTATTTCAGCTACGTTTTAGCTGCATTTAAACTTTATTGTTTTTAATAAACAATATTCACGTTTCTACATCTTTTCCTTAAAACATATCCAAGCTATTTAAAACATTGTAGTCTTTTGTACATTCAAATTTATTAATATTCAAATGGTCGCCAAAAAATGTGTTTTTTCACGATAGATACTTCAAATGGCGGGCATTTTGAAACGGTAATAGATAGAGAGGTCTGATTTTTCACAATAAATAGTCTTTCTCCATTATCTATCCAACGATATGTCGCAAGATGAGAGTTTACGATTTCGACATTTTATCTTAAACAGGATGGCGTTTTCCAAAATGGTGGATGCCCAAATCTCAAAAAAATAAATACTTTTGGTCATTTGTTGACTGGAATATTTATATAGCAAACTATCACTATTTACTTGATCTATCAAGTAAAAACCGACTGGAAATCTACTTTTACATTTTTGAGAAAAATTTTCAACATTCAAATTGCTTTATTTCGGGAAGTATTACAGGTAGAAACTTTTTCATGGCCTCAAATTGTATATAATTTACTCCAGTTTAAAATAGCTATGTAGATATTTGGTCCACTAAGATTAAATTTGAAGATATTTTTAGAAAACCGGGACAAGTCCAAAAATTTGTTAGTTTCTTTAAGATGGCGGCGCCGGCGGAGGCGGGGAGAATTAGAAAACTTGAATTTTTCAACAGGGTACCAACCCATATAACATCAAAAAATTAAAACTACCCTAATTAATGTAACCATTCGGGGATTTTTATGACAATTTGACTGGACTAGTCCTGACGACGCGGAGTTCAAGCTCGTCAGATAATGCATTTCAAATTAAATTGATGTCGTGGTTACCCAAAACATTTCTCTTCGATGATTTAATTGTTTCTTTTAGTTTACATTACGCAAATTAAAATCTTAAATTCATATTTACAGCATTTTGTAGTGCTTTACTGTTCTTAGCAAAGAAGGGGACTCTGAAATCCGGGATTTATATTTTAAAGTAACTTTTATGCATTGTCAGAACGACAACCGACATTATAGGGATGAATACCGTAGCAGATCAAAGAGCATGTCACGTTCTTGTTCTAAACCAAGTTCCGTTCGGGACCTAGTATTTTCTTTTATAAACCTTATCACCACATAGCCGGCGTGGAAATCAGCATCGTTAAAAGGATAGCTTTATATTATATAGCACAGTCGATCTTTAGAAGACACTACAGACAATGATAAAGATTCCAAAGCTGATTTTATCGTTACGTTACACAAAATATATAAAACCCGAGATATATTTCTGTCGCAAACTTTAAGTTATTCTTTAATTAGTAACTTAACTAACGCCTTCGTTTTAAAAGAAATATGGATGGTTCTGTAGGAGAGTTTCCAGAATCATTCATAATATTATGAGTCCCATAAGTCCAATTAAGATTTAACCCTTTTTCGAAACTAGAACTGTAAATCCTGGGCAAAAACAAACTGAAATGAATATGAAACACCTAAGGAGCAGGTTAATTGCACAGCCGAGAGTTTCGAGTTTCATTCGTTCGTAAATATCAATGCCGTAAAAACTTTCCCAACGTTGGTTTGTATGTGCGATAAAGAATTCCGGCAAGTAATTCACATCTTAACTTCTATTAAAGATATCGAAATAAGTTAAAGACAAACACAAATAAATGAATATATAGGGTAGAAGCACCATCAACGACCACTTTCTTTAAAATGCGTTATTTGCAACGATTGGGTTAAGTAGAAAACGGCAAATATACCTAATTGCCGCTTTTAAATATTCCATCACACTATTTCTCTCTTTCACACATCATACTTTCCCACACATTTAAAATACCAGCTTCTATTAGCTCCATTTCCTTGCCCTCCACCCCCCCGTTTCAAATTTTTGAGATCGGAGTATTTTATAGTTTTGTGCCGCGTTATTGCTATTTTGTGCTGGTAACGCCGAGTTTTGTGCTGTTTCTTAAGTAGGGCGGCTCCGTGGCGTAGTGGTATGTGTGTGACTACTAGGCCCAAGGTCCCGGGTTCGAATCCCGACACGGTCCGCTTGAAAAATGTTAGGCGAGCATTTTTCACAAAAATGCACCCTCGTTCGGATGAGAGGTAAAATGGAGGTCCCGTGTGTGAGTGTTGTCACGCACGTTAAAGATCCCTACCTTGCTTGGAACAGCAAGGGTTCGGCAAAATTCCAAATTTTCCAGGTAAAAAAAACTCGCTTCCTGGCCAATGTAGTACCTTCGGGTGGAGCATTGGAAAATCACATGTAATGTTTCTTAAGTAGAGATATTGTGGGAGGAGCCCAAGAAACGGGAGCCCCGCCCACTTACAATCCTGGGCAAAACTTTGTTAGAATTTTGTGCCACGTCAGTGCTGTTTTGTGTCGCCGGTTACCCCGAGTTTTGTGCTGCTTACCAAGCAGAGATATTGTGGGAGTAGCTGACGAAACAGGAGCCTCGCCCACTTACAATTCTGGACACAAGCTTTGTTAAAATTTTAGGCCACGTTAGTGCTGTTTTGTGCCAGTAAACCCAAGTTTTGTGCTGCTTCCTAAGCAGAGATCTTGTAGGAGGGGCTGAGGAAATGCGACCCACCGGTTAAATTTTAGACTAAAACTATTTTCTTAAATATTAGACAAAAATTGAATCAAAATCTACAGCGAACGTTATTTGAACCACTTTATTGATGTACGGTCGATTTTATTAATCAATTTAAGTAAAATATTAATAATAATAATAAAAACGTCAGCACCGTTATATTTCTTTTGCCAACATTGCTGCATTACTTAACTTCTAGGTAATATCACTGTGCAACTGTATAGCGTTATGCGAATTCTTAAAGTTGCGTATTATATTGTTTGATATTAAAGTGTTTCCAGAATCGCTTTATTTAAATACGTGTTTATATCATTTTAAAAATACAACACGTTTAAGGAAAAAATACGAACAAACAATTTTCTAGTGCTTTGAGTCTATGATATGCTATGGTAGTTACTGTGCTTTAGACTCGTTGTGCTCAATTTTTGAACTAAACTAAAACCTTTCCTCAAAGATTGCTATTCAAAATAATAACAATAATAAATGATAAATTTAACCTTCTTTTCAATATCCCCATTACCTAAGCTCCTCCAATAATATCTCTGTTTGAAACGCAGCACAAAACCCGACGTAACCTGCACAAAACAGCACTAACGTAGCACAAAATTCTGGCAAAGTTTTAGTCCAAAATGTAACCGAATGGGTCTCGTATTTTCTCATCCCCTCCCACAATATTTCTGCCTGTGGAGCACCACAAACCTCGGGGTTACCGGCAAATAACAGCACTAACGTGGCACAAAATTCTGACACAGTTTCTGTTCAGAATTGTAAGTGGACGGGGCTCCCATTTCTTTAGCCCCTCTCACAATATACCTGCTTAGCAAGCAGTACAGAACTTGGGTTTACCGGCACAAAACAGCACTAACGTAGGACAAAATACTGACAAAGTTCTGTTCAGAATTGTAAGAGGACGGACCTCCCGTTTCTTCAACCCCTCCCTCAATATTTCCGCTTGGAAAGCAGCACAAAACTTGACGTAACCGCACAAAATTTTGCAAAATTTTAGTCCAAAATTTAACCGGTGGGTCTCGCATTTCCTCAGCCCCTCCCACAATATTTCTGCCTGGGAAGCAGCACAAAACTCGGGGTTAGCGACACAAAATAGTACTAGCGTACCACAAAATTCTGACAAAAGTTCTGTCCAGAATTGTAAGTGTGCGGGGCTCTCGCTTCCTCAGCCCCTCCCACAATATCTCTGCTCGGGAAGCAGCATAAAACTAGGGATTTCCGGCACAAAACAGCGCTAACGTGGCACAAAATTCTGACAAAATTTCTGTACAGGATTGTATATAGGCGGGACTCCGTTTACTTCGCCCCACAATATCTGATTGGGAAACAGCACGAAACTCGGCGTTACCGGCACAAAATAGCACTAACGCAGCACAAAACTATATGATATTCTGGTTTACAAAATTTGAAATGGGGTGGGAGCAAGGAAATGGAGCTGCTTCCATACGTGACGCTAAGCTGTAATGACGCCATTCTTAATGTTTTGCTTAAGAAACAAGATAGAACGAATTAAGACTTAATTAATAAAATATTTTCTAAATTTTTTTCTATAAGTTTATTATAATTGTCATGGATTTTGTTTTTGTCGAAAAACTCTTTTTTTTTGTTTAAAATTTATGTATAATTCAACTGGCTAGAAACAAGATTAAAATGAATCGCACTTCCCCATTTATAGCCATTAAGTAGACACTAATGGAACCTGAGTTTCCTTTTCAGAACTTCGAAGGACGACTAACGGAACGACTTGCGCTATTCCGAGCCATTTTATTAATCTCCTACAAGCTACCTACTCAGCATACCGATTTGGTACGGTATCTATTTATACTACTGTTTCCAAGCAATGACACACTAGGGATAATAGGTAAAAAAACAAAATTAAAAAAAAGTCAAAACAAAAAGAACACTTATTCCAGTATAAACCTGGTCAAATTGCCAATGCTCTCTGAATTTATAAATAATGGCATGAAAGTGTCAATACCTTGTAAGTTGTATGAACTTCCCCAATCAACAATACCTAACAGTACAAGGAAGGTGGGAAAAAATACCTACTTTGGGCATAGATGTGAAAGATAAATTAGTGGAACGGATTAAAAAAATTGCAAGAATGAAGTACCCTAAAGGAAAGTAAGGACTTATTTAAATCGTTGAAAATCTGGCGGAAGCTAATCTGCCAACTCCATTTTCTCAAAACATCCCGGGTGAAAGCCTATCACACCGCGTTGGTCACTGATGAGCTAGGTAAAGAGTGAAGTTTAAGTTTCAATCATATGCCCCTTAATTTAGATAAAACAGTAGTGTTTTATTTATCATTAAAAATAAAATTAACAAAAAAAATTAAAATAAATGAATTAAATAAAAATAATAAAATACAACGAATAAAATAGACAAATATTTAACCATTGGAGACACAAATATGCATTTTCTTCTTCTTCAAAATATGTGTTCACTTCCCTTGTTTATTAACGTTGTATAACGTCAAATTTTTATAACTGTCAGTCCATTACATCACTAGTGATGTAATGAAATTTTACGTAACTGAACGCTTAGGCCTCTATTTAAATAACCATAGATATTTACATAAATATCAATCAATCCAAATCAACGCTTAGGTAAAGCGATGAAGCTGAATTTTCTACATTTGGAACTGTACAATCCTTTTGTTATATTTTAAAGCAGGGTTAAATAAAATATTGTACTTAACACGTCATGAAACTCTAATTTTAGTTGACTCATGTAAATTGCAAAACTCGCTCAATGATTTCACTCGTTTTGGCAAATATTACATTCGTTAAATCAAATGTCTTTTCATAACTGGTTACGTAAATATCTATTCTTTATTTATATTTTGTATCTATTTATAGACGCGTTTGGGATATCAACTGCTGCTCATCCTGTGCGTGGCGCTTATATATTTGAAATAGGTATTTTCAGCGATTTCTAGCACCTTCGCCAGACATTATGAGGCATTTACTTACATTCCAATAATGACTCGCCTGTCAGATTACGTTAGCTACAATACGTTATACAATTGTAAAACGTATTTAACGAATATTTTAAGATCTGAGGGTGATACGTAAATTCTGAGTGCAGATTCAGTTTCAGCGACGAAAAATGCATAAAAAACACGCATCAGACATCAGGAAACAAAAATTGTTACGGTCCGTGTAATTAATTATTACTTCGTTTTGGCCATTGGAAATAAAATATTTAAAATGTAAAACAAGAAGATAGTTTTTAATGCACATCAGGTAAATTCTGATATTAATGACGAATGCAGTAGAGTAATAACTGTTGTTCCGGGTAATATTTATCATACATTTGAAATAAATCGTTTGCATTAAGCAAATGGGTCGTCAAGCAATTACTGGTCGTTTGACAGGGACAAAACACGTCAAGAATGTAACTAATTTGAAATCTGTTAACACAGTACACAGTTATTTAACCTTCATAAACAGCAAGGTTAATAAAATTAAAATATACCATTCTTACTAGATTCGAAGGTAGTTTTAAGTTGGATTCGAATATCCCCTCATTTATTGCATACCTTTGTTGGAAACAGGGTCAATCAAATTCAAGTGCTAACTGATATCAGTTGCTGGAACTACGTTAAATCTGAAGATAATCCTGCAGACTTGCTGTCACGCGGGATATATCCTACGAAAATATTAAGCTGCACAAAATGGTGGTCTAGTCCTGAATTTCTATTGTCCAAAGATTATGTAACAGGTGTAACAAACATTGTAGATACTCCTAATGTCCCAGAAATTAAAACCCAAAAAAAGTGTTTAACGCGGTAGTGCAGGAAGTTGGATATAATTTTTAAAATTTCAGTACTCTACATAAGCTTAAACGGGTAGTTACTTATTGCATGCGATTTGGCAAGCTCTTGAAATTGGGAAAGGACAGAATGAAAGAATCATTAACATATGGTGAACTGGAATGTGCCCTTATGGCTTTGATAAAAATTGCACAAAGGAAGTTTTTTGCTAAAGAGATGAATAGTGTTCAACGAAACCTGCAAGTCAGTACTAAAGGTATTCGTAATTTATTTTCTTTGCTTGATGATAAGGGCATACTTAGGATGGGGAGAAGATTGCAGTTATCACGATTAAAATACAATCGTAGGCATCCTATAATACTTCCCTCAAAACATAGGCTCACTCTTCTGATATTTGAAGCCGAGCATAAGAGGTTGTTGCACTGTGGGCCACAAATGCTGTTGAGTTCAATTCGAGACAAATATTGGGTTCCTGGTGGTAGAAATCTAGTCAGGAAAGTTTCATTTAATTGTATTCGGTGTTATAAATCAGACCCGAAACCGGTAAACCAAATTATGGGAATTCTTCCAGCAGAACAAGTTCAAGCATGCCCTTTCTTTAATGTAGGCGTTGATTACGCAGGGCCTGTTTATATAAAACCGCCTTTCAAAATACCAGTAAATGTTGTATAAGCACCTTTGGAGTAGAGGTCTAAAGACTACATTACAGAACTACAAAATCGAACCAAATGGTGGAAAACAAAGGACAAATGGTGTTAATCAATGAAAATAATTTACCTCCTCTCAAGTGGAAGTTAGGACACTTAAATGAAGTGGTTTGTGGCCCAGATGGCAAGGTGCGTGTTGCAAAAATTAAAACTCAAAATGGTGAGGTGCAACGTGCCGTGTCTAGGTTCTGTTTACTCCCATTTGAAAAATAACGAACATGTCTGGACTGTGTACGTAGTTATTTAGTTTACACCTTTGTAATCTTTGTTTTATTGAAAGACGCCCTTTCAAGGTGGGGGGTATGTTTAGTATTAAATATGTTTAGCTTTCTGTTAGCATTCATTCTATATTTAGACGTATTACACATAGTTCTTAAGAATGCGCAGGGTGCAAGAAACACCCCTTCAGGGCAGGTAAAGTGGTTGTTGATGGATTATCAGCCAGTCTGAAAGGGTGCGCGCAGTAGACTCGTTGGGTCATAACAATATGAACGTTAGTTGCCTTAAACAAGCTCTGCTATGTAAATATGTTTCTCGGTTTAATAAATTAATAATTAATGGAAAGTATTGGGCTTTCATTTAACAAAAATTATGTGAACCAACAAAGCCAGAGTATTGGACTCTACAGACAGTACGTATCATTAATTTATATTCCAGCTCATTCTTTAACAAATGTTCTACTTGAAATATTTCGCCCATCTTTTTTTTAAAAGTGATTTCAAAATATCCAGAAATATTTTTACACTCCTGCTCAATTTTAATATAGATAAAAAATTAATGTAGATAAAGAAAATAACTCGAAACTACCTGAATGTTACAATAAGGAAAAATAAGGAAGGTAAGTTGAGTCGAGTTGCCAGTGTGACGTGGCGTGCAGATATATTGTACAAAAGGAAAGGGATTTTGAATCATGGACGATTTAGAGAAACGTGGCGTCGTAGTGAAATAAAAAAAGAAAGGGGTTGGACGGCAGTGTAACGTTGAACCGTAGAAAAATGTTAAAAGAAAAAAAGGAGAGTTGGGCGATAGTGCATCGTAGCATACAGAAATATTTTTAAAATGAAATGTTTTGAGAGATAAAAAAAAAGGTTGGGCGCCAGTGTAACGTGGCATACAGCAATATTTAAAAAATGGAATGTTTTGAGAGATAAAAAAAGACGTTGGGCGCCAGTGAAACGATTTTTTCTGGTGGGCAAAAAAATACGAACACGCAGAATGTGGAACACACTCTGGCTTTGCTAACATCGACCCTCATGGGTTGCGGAGAATAACACGAGACTTAAAATCATCAGGGTTGTCAAATAGACTATTTGAAAACATTGCTGAAAAGAAAGATAAAGATACACCGTAAAAAAAATACAACACTTGAAAGAAACAAGGTACCAACGTATAATGATTATACGAATTTTAGTTCAAATGCAGTACAATTGCTATTATAAAAAAAAATTTACAAAATTGTAAATAAATTCTGGATTTCATTTTGTAACGTAAAACAAATTCATAACTCGCTATATAATGCTAATTTTTAACATTTGATAATTATTGAAACTATTGCAAAAAAATTTAAAGTATAAGCTGTCACTACAACAATTTTCAATTTTGTAATAAAATGCTATAACACTCTAAAGAAACATAAAACAATAATTTACAGAATATTTGTGTGCATCAATTAATTGTTTAAATAAAACATCCAATAGATAAGGTAATATATGACGAAAAATTTCATGAAATTTTTGCCTGACAAAGCTTAACCTTGTATTTTAAATTTTACTAACATTTAAGAGATTCAATAAATGTAGCTTAGATAATGGCGTTATAATAATTTTGTATCTTTAATTATATTTTTTTATCAGCAGTTTAATAAAGCAAACTATAATTTAAAGAGAATATTTTAACTTCTTTGACAAGTGTGTCAAATTAGAACAGAAATAGAACATACCTGTGTGTGCAAGATACGCTTTAGTAACATACGTTATATTTTCTTACTTCTCATCAGGTGATAAACAACGGAGTTCTTGAAGTAGAATCACAGAATCTTCTAATCAAAAAATTATCAGCTGGTAGAATTTGCTGCTCCTTCAGGAAACAAATTTATGACCAATATCATCATTTGTTTAAAAGTAAAGAAACGTACACCAAGATTGCATTCCAAATTATACATATGAAACTTCTTTGCAGGTATTTGATCCAAGAAAATTTAAGTAGGAAGTAAAATTAGATTTATGAATTTAGATAATTACGCCTGCACCTTGAATTGTATAATACTTGATTTAATTATTAAATCAGGTATCCCCAAGATCGACCCTAAAATAATTGGTATTAGATATATAATGGTGGCGTGTTTCAACGGCAAACAGAAATTAAATCTGTTTAGATCTCACCATCTTTTTAATTAAAATGGGTTCCTTCAGTACAGCGTGAGGAGAATGCTTCATAGAAAAATCCTATAAACTTATTTTGTAAGGGACTATTAAATACATTTTAGAAAACATACCTCAAATTGTTCCATAATTGGAAATTTACGACAGACAAAATTACTGCTGGATCACTGAAAATCAGCGAATCAAATGGACAATTTAACAGTCGGTCAACAAACAGGTGAACGCAAAGGTAAGGCCTGAAGCGATAAATGAGATTGTAGTTATAAATTGAAATAACAGAATTCGATTCCACACAAATTATGCATGTGGTACATAACCGCTAATGAACAAAAACAACACTTTATAAATACGTATTTATATGCGATTTATGCGTTTTAAAGGGAAAGGAAATTATTCAAGATCGTTGAATAAAACCGAAATTGTTGCAGAAAGATAAGAGTTGTTTGTTTTAAAACATTACAAATGTATGTAATAAAATAAACTCAAATGCGAAGTAAATAACCGTAGCGAAACTAAAAGGTTATTTAGCTGGAACATGGCAATATGCCTCAGGCAAAATGACATGTTACAAGCTAACATATTCTAATATATTCCGCACTATACCTTCATGTGGTAGTATGTGACCTATCATCCTATCTCTCCAATTTTTATCGTTTTCCACATATTTCTTTCTTCCCCTACCATTTTTAATACCTCTTTGTTCTTAACTTTGTCTGTCCATGATATCTTTATCATACGTCTGTAGCACCACATTTCAAAAGCTTCTATCTTTTTCTTGTCCGCTTCTCCTACTGTCCAGGCTTCACAGCGGTACAGTGCTGTGCTCCACACGTATGTTTTAAGCAATCTTTTCCTTGTTTCTATGTTTGTAGTCTTTGAACACAGTAGTTGCTTTTTCTTGTTAAATGTAGCACGACCTCGTGCTAATCTTTGTTTTATATCTTTTGCGCTTTTCCCATTTTGCGTTATTTGGTTTCCTAGGTAGCAGAAATCCTTAACCTCTTGTAAGTTCTTGTTACCTAATTGTATTCTTGTTTTTTATTTATTTTCCCCTCTTTTGCATACTAGTACTTTAGTTTTATTTTTGTTAATTTTCATATCGTATTTCTCTGCTAAAACCGTTTCCAATCCATTAAGAGTAGTTTGTAACTCTTCCTTGCTAGATGCCAATACCGCTATATCATCTGCAAATCTAAGCATATCAATTTTTTGTCCCTGCATAGTAATTCCAAATATCTTCTTGCATTTGACAGTATTCATTGCCTCTTCAATGTACAAGTTAAAAATTTATGGGGATAGGGCACATCCCTGTCTCACTTCTTTCCTAATGTTTATTTCTCTACGTTCCTATTCTAATTCTATTACTGCTGTTTGCTCTTTGTACAGGCTATGCACTATTCGTCTATCCTTATAACTCATTCCAATCTTTTTTAGTATTTCGAACATTTTTTTCCATTTTACATTATCGAATGCTTTATCCAGATCTACAAACCCTATATACACGCTTTCTTTTTTTCTATTGTTTTTCCTCTCAGAGCTAAAATAGCCTCCCGTGTTCCCCTGTTTCGCCTAAATCCAAATGATCTTCTCCTAGTATTTCTTCAGATGGTTTTTCCATTCGTCTTTGTACAATTCCAGTTAATATTTTTGACACGTGTGCTGTTAAACTTATTGTTAGAAAATTTTCACATCTATCCGCGCTTTTCTTTTTTGGTATAGTTACTATGATGTTACGTTTGAAATCTTTCGCCTGTCTCATACATATAGCTTACAAGTTGGAAGAGACGTTCTGTTACTGTTTGTCTAGCAGCTTTTAGAGTTTCTGCTTGCACCTTATCTGTAACCGAAGCCTTACCATTTTTCAAACCCTTTAATGCTAATTCAAACTCATCTCTAAGTATAGAATATTCCAAATCATCATTTTCAATGTCTGATTCCTGTTCTAATGCTGTTAAGTTTCTCTCCTGCATATAAATTCTATATATATTCTTACCACCTACCCACTTTCTCTACATTTTCTATAATGACGTTTCCTCTCTCGCATCCTTTATATTTTTGCTTTATGGTTTTATATCACTAAAATTGATTCTAATAAGTTTGTATGATTCATCTGTCTTTCCTATTTCCATCTTAGCTTGTATCTATTTGCACTTTTCATTAATCCATTGTTCTTTAGCTTTCCTGCATTTGCGAATAATTTCCCATTTTATAGCTTTGTATCTCTGTTTTCCTGTTTCGTCTGATTTATTTTTGTATTTTCGTCTTACTTCTATTAGATTAAGGATATCCTTTGTTATCCATTGTTTCTTATTTTCTTTTCGTGTATACCCCAGAATATCTCTGGCCGACATGTCTAAGCTGGGTTTAATGTTATTCCATTCTGTTTCTACTTCCTTAGTATCAGATATTTTCCCGATATCTTTGAGCAATTCATTTGACTTTTTTTCGATTTTTTCTTGAATATCTTTATCTTTTAGTTTCTCAAAGTCCAAGTGCCTTTTCCTTTTCTTTTTTTCAAATTTTTAAATTTATGTGCGGCCTTCATAATTACGAAGTTGTGGTCAGTGTCTATATCTGCTTCTGGGTAGCTTCTACAGTCTTTTACTTGATTCCTAAACCGTTGTCTAACAAGAATGTAATCTATTTGATATCTTCCTATATCTTCTGGCATCTTTCACGTATAGCGTCTTCTAGCATGATGTTGAAATAATGTGTTTGTGATGATTAAATTGTTCTTGTCGCAAAATGCTACCAGCGTATTTCCCCTATCGTTTCTCGTACCTAAACCAAATAAACCTACTACCGTTCCTTCCCTACCCTCACCTACCACTGCATTAATACCCCCTGTAATTATTAGATTTTCATATCCTTTTACGTACCTTAGTATGTTTTCGATATCTTTGTAGGTCGCTTCTACCTCTTCGTCACTGTAGTTAGAGGTGGGCATGTATACTTGTATTATTACTGTGTTTACCGGTTTAGATTCTAATTTAACCATGAGTACTCTTTCGTTCTTTTGTAAGTAATTTTCTACACAGTGTCTTATCTTTTTTTCGCATAAATATCCCCGCGCCCGAATTTCCTTCCTCTGCTCCTGTATGAATTCCCCTTACGTCAACACTCCAAACATCCCCCGCCTCTGGCCACCGAACTTCACTGATCACTACTATGCTGTAGAGAGAAATGATTGATATGCTCAGATTTGATAATGATATAACGGTAAATACTCCATGTATGTTTGTTGTGGTTTGTTTAGTATTCTTCTTAATCTTCTTTGGGGATTAAACCACTCATAGTTTTAAAATTATCTTTATTAACGTTTCGATCCATGACCCAGGATCGTTTTCAAAACGATCCTAGGTCATGGATCGAAACGTTAATAAAGATAATTTTAAAAACTATGAGTGGTTTAATCCCCAAAGAAGATTAAGAAGATATAACGGTATTAGCATCTAGCAAGGAAGAGCTAGAAATAGCTTTTAATGAAATAAAAACCGTACTAACAGAAAGAAACTATGTGAAAATTAATAAAAGTAAAGATACAGCACCAGAATGTAAATGAGGGGAAAATAAATCAAAAACTAGAATACAAACAACAAGTATTTACAAGAGACTAAAGATTTCTGCTACCTAGGAAGCCAAGTAATGCAAGAAGGAAAAAGTGTAAAAGATATAAAACAAAGACTAGCACAAGACCGTGCTGCATTTAACAGGAAGAGGCAATTACTTTGTTCGAAGGCAACAAACATGGAAGCAGGAAACAAGGAAAAGATTGCTGTAAGCACATGTGTGACGCAAGGCACTGTACGGAAACGTGGACAGTATAAGAGGACAGGAAAACGGTAGAAACCTTTGAAATGTGGTGCTACAGATGTATGATGAAGAGGTTCTAGAAATAGTAGGGGAAGAAAGATATCTGTGAAGTAGGAGAGATAGGATGGTAGGACATGTTCTAGGGCATCATGGAATAGTGCGGGATGTATTAGAAGTAATGAAAGGAGAAAAAGAGAGGTAGAGGTAAACCTATATTAGACTATATTGCACACAGACAGTGAAATATGTGGATTGTAGAATTTTCAGAAAAATGTGTAGGTTAGTTCAGAATAGGAAACAATAGAGGTACGCGTCTAACCAGTTCCAGAAGTCAAGATTTAAAGGTGATAATTCACGGCATGTTATTGCTTTAGATGTTCTAGAAAAATTTAAAAAAGGAATAAAACCCATTTCAAGCAATAGTATTTTGCAGGCAAGTTTAAATAACAAAAATAGCTTCATTTGTAATGGTTGCGTTTCATATATAAGTTTCCATAGATACGAGTAGACCTAATGTTAAGTGGTCATTTCTAAATCATTGATGAAAAGAAAATTCTTTAATGGTTGAATATTTAGAATTGGGTCCGAGTGGTCTTCACGTATTTTATGGAGCCTTGTAAAAGGCGAATAAGCCACACAATGAAAACTTAATGATATATTACATGGTTTATATTTGGTATTGAAAGAGTCGATACACAGGTAAAAGATGCATACATACATTGTTGCTAGCCACTTCTTAAGTTCGACGTTTCTAGTTCTAAGGCATGTATGCATTTGTTTTCCAACTGTTTCGCATTTTGGCAAAGAACCCGTAATAAGACGGCAATAATTAAGTAATTGTGTCTGGTAAGAAATTTGCTTAGTTCTTACAGGTTGGTTGCTATTAATTCGCAGACTAAAAATGCTACTTAGGATCTTCATCCAGGTCTACCGTTTACATATGTAAGGCACTTCTTTGATGTCGGTGTTACAACGCGAAAAGTAAAATGGCTATCATTCACTACCACGGACTGATGAGATGATGCCAAAAATGGAATTTGTGGAAATCCACGAGTATGCTCTTCGAACCACTACAAACTTTAAACAGAAAGAGTTGAAATTTGATTACGATAAAAATTCTAATTGAAAGTGTCGGTGTACAGTTGGCGCAATCACCTCCCTTGCTCTATTTATACGAATAGTAAATTGTAGGGTTTAAGTCCTTTATATGCTACAAAAATAAAACGGTTGTAATCAATGGCTATTTTTTTTACCAACAACTGTATCTTTCCTAAAAAATAAGATATTCCTCCTCAGTAAATAATAGCGCACAATCAAGGAAATTTACTACCCCGATTAACAAAACTGAAAAGGGATCTTGCATCATTCTAAAACGTATTCTGCAAAATTATAGTATCAGATACGCCATTTAGTCACCGGAACGACGCTATGTCTACTCAATGCAGGCGCGTGTACATTATAATTGTTAAAACAAAACAATTAAATTGTGGTTCATTGTAGCGTACTTGTTAACGGATGATATTTTCCGAGTAAGAGCGGAGCCCTCGCTTTAATTAGATTTAAGTGAAGGTAATAGACCACACCTGCTCCCGCATATTGTGGCAATGAACTAACGTTTTCAACCTACGAATAAAGACCCCCCAAGTATATCACAAACGACTTCTTGATTACAATAAACAGGCAGTAATAATAGCTATTTCTGGCTGCTGTATATCTTCAGGCGTATAACAATATATTTGATGAACGATGATCAGTATTCTTTGTGGGGAAGCAAGTAACAGAATAAACAATCAAGCAAAGTTTCGAAAATTGTTCTTGCGATCTAATACGAGGGAGAATGCAGTTTATAATGCGCTCAGTAAAACGGCAGCAACTTAAAGCGCAACACGAACTTCATGAGATTCCAAACTTGTCGTCATTGAGGTCAGCATAAAAATGTATATAAAACTCAAATCTATAATGATTTTTTTTCAATGTTACTGTAAATGATAGGAGATGTAGGCGCTAAAATTATTTAATTTTAATTACCTTGCGAGTGATTAACCCATCCGTTTATCGTAGAGATGTCAGTAGCGCACAGGAGTGTTCTAAAAGTCGCCTCAACAGTTTCGGTTCTTTTTGCACTATTGTATTTGGGTGGTCCTGGATTCACTGAGAGTAACATTTCACTTTTTTTTTAATTTTTGGGCTCTTTTTAAAGATTTTTTGAGAAATTTGAAATCTAAGGAGTTTTTAACCTGGGGCTGATACTTAACTTCAACGATCGGAAAACTTATTGAAGTATTTTTTGCGTACGCAGGACGTATCTTTTTTCAAACGATGAAGTTTTAGATTTCATTTGGGGCTAGGATTTTTAAGCTGTCGTTTTCTAAATTCATCCGTCATTTGTACATTTTTATTTTACTTTGAAATGAATATTGTAATTTCACCCTGATGTGGATAGCTAACTACAAGAATCCTAAAGAGGGCGCCACCAACTCCTACGCTCACTAAAAAACTAGATGTACTCTTAGGGAGAACTTGGAAACCCTTAGAGAAAAAAGCTTGTTGTTTTAAACCTTTACTATTATAAAAAGGAAATAGTATTACTGACAAAACCTGATAGGAAACAGTATGGAAATGATTAACAATAGGCCACTATTTATATCTCATCTATTTGCCTACATTTGGACGCGTTTGTCCAAAATAAAACAGTAAATTTAGTTAAAATTATTAATTTAATAGACTGCATTCTCTTTTTTTATTATTAGTAATTTTTATTTACAAATTATACATTGAGCATTCATAAAAAATACAAAACTTTTCAGAAAGCGGTTGCAAATTTAGTTATAGTGGAATAAATTCATAAAGAAAATTACTTTTTATACCACATTAGTTACAAGGTCCTTTAGTATGCAGATCTGTATAATTCAGACTAGCAAAATTATTGACACAACTTTCAGGCATTAAAAATCATAATAATAATTCATTTAACTTGAACAAGGTAAATAACTTTAGGTTACTAAAATTACTTGAAATATAATGGTGATACTTTTCGTGGAAATTTGGATTGCCCTTTATCTAAACTTCAAAACGAACAAGTAGCAAACCTTGAATTGCCAAACAATTGCTGAAAGCTCACTAGACACAACAAGGAACCATATATTTCAAATCGGAAGAAGCTGACCTTTTATAGGAATTTTCCGGAACTCCAAAACTCCATAGAATTGAATTCCTATTATGCTTTTCCTCATCTTAAAAAATTACGGTCACTTTTGGTGGAAAGCTAAACGTGTAAAGGAACTAAAAGTGTTCTTTAAATTTGTAGATTTTCCATGCAAAGCTCACTACTTTTCTGAAGATGTTGTGGATAAAACGGAATGTCACTTAGGTTTTTTCATATTCTCAAAATTATTTACAAAACAGAAATAACACTTGAAAGTCAGATCTTCTCTGTTTCGAAGTTTTTCAAGTTTTGAAATCTCTTAGAGACAAAATTCATCAAAGGATTAATGTTTTTTTGTTTCTGTGCCATAAACAGTTTAAAAAAATTTTCACGAAGTGATTACATCAGAATAAAAAGAATAATTTTTGTATTTTTACCGAAATTTCTCATTTTACCTAAAGTTTAAATTTGATTTGTCTCAAAACAAATTCTTGTCAAAACTTAATATATTTTCTTTAAAAAATATGCTCAGATATGATTGTCATGGAAATAACTAGTGAAATGGTTCTTAAAGTAAATTTTGACGCTCTTTATAAGGAGTTCCGCATTTTAAAACCAGTCATCTAGGAGGCATGTACAACTGATGATTCCGCGATCGAAAAATGGAATAGAATATTCTTAGATAATAGCAAACTTACATCATCATTAGGTCTTCAGTTCTGGAACTGGTGGGGCACGTACCTTCATTGTTTCGTATTCTGAGCTAGCCTACACATTTCCCTGAAATTCTCACAGCCTGCATCTTTCAATATCAGTGCAAAATAGTCTATTCTAGGTCAACCCCTATATCTTTTTTTCCTCTCTTTAACTCTAATATAGCCAGCACTATTCCCTAATACTTTAGAACATGTCCTATAGTACTATGTATCCTATTTTTTAGTGTTTTCCACATATTTCCTTCTTCCCCAGCTATTTCTTGAACCTCTGTTCCTATCTTTGTTTGTTCAAGATATCTTCATCATGCGTCTGTAGCACCACATTTCAAAGGTTTTATTCCCATTCTCCAACTGTCCACGTTTCGCAGCCGTACAATGTTGTGGTCTACATATATGTTTTTAACAACTGTTCTTTGTTTCTATGTTTGTTGCTTTTGAACGTAGCAGGTGCTGTCTCTTGTAAAATATAGCACGGTCATGTGCTAATATTTGTTTTATATCTCCAACATCTTTCCCATCTTGCGTTATTTGACTTCCTAGGTAGTAGAAATCCTTAACCTCATGTAAATTCTGGTTTCCTATTTGTATTCTGGTTTTTGATTTATTTTCCCCTCCTTTGCATACTAGTACTTTAGTTTTATTTTTGTTAACTTCCATACCGTATCTCTCTGCAAGTACTGTTTTCATTTCATTTAGAGCTGTTTGTAAATCTTCCTTGCTAGATACTAATACCGCTACGTAGTCTAGGAATTTGAGTATATTAATTGTTTGTTCCTGCAAAATAATTCCAAACGTTTATCTGCATTTGACAGAATTGCTTGCCTCTCGATATATAAGTTAAAAATTAACGGTAATAGCTCCCATCCAGTCTCACCCTTTACCTAATATTTACTTCTGTGCGCTCCTGTTCAATTCTATCGTCGCTGTTTGTTCTTTGTATAAGCTATATACTATACTATCTGTCTATCCCTATAACTTACTTCTATCTCTTTTAGTATGTCAAACATATTTTCTCATTTTGCATAGCTTTTCCAGATCTTTTTCAATATCTGATTCCTGTTCCAGTCCTACATATTAATTCCCTACACATTCTTGCCATCTATTGACTTTCCCTACATTTCTATTATGATGTCTCATCCCGCGCCCTTTATATTTTGCTATATGGTTTTATATCCCTAAAATTCATTTTAATTAGTTTGTGTGCTTGGTATGTATTTCATATTTCCATCTTACTTTGTACCTCATTATACGTTTCCTCAATCCATTGTTCTTTAGTTATACTGTATTTGCGAATTATTTCCCATTTTATGGCTTTGTATCTCTGTTCTTCTGTTTCATCTGGTCTGTTTTTGTAATTTCGCCTTTATTCTATTAAATTCAGAATATTCCATATTACCCAAGGTTTCTTATGTTCTTTTTTGTTTATACCCCAGAATGTCTCAAATCGCCATGTCTAAGCTAGATTTTATGGTATTTCATTCTGCTTCTACTTCCTTAGTAGTAGAAATATTCGGGAAGTCTTTCAGATATTCGTTAGATTTTGTCTCAAATCTTTTATGTGTATCTTTATCTTTCAGGTTCTCAAAGTCAACGTGCCCTTTTCCGTTCTTTTTTTCAAATTTTCAAATTCAAGCGCGGTTTTCATTATTACTATGTTGTGATCAGTGTCTATATCGGCTTCTTCAATTTTTTACTCGATTCCCATAACGATGTCTAACAAAAATGTAATCTGCTTGATATTTTTCTGTCTCCCAGAATCTTCACACGTATTGTCTTCTAACGTGATGTTGAAATAATGTGTTTGTGAAAGTTTAATTGTTTTTGTCGCAAAATTCTACCAGCCTCTTTCCCCTGCCGTTTCTCGTGCTTTAATTAATTAAACCTACTACCCCTCCTTACCTACTCTCGCCTACCACACCACTGCATTACAATCTTCCGCAGTTATTAAATTGCCTGTGCTTTTGCAAATTTTACTATGTCTCCGACATTTTTGCAGATCGCTTATATCTCTTTTCTACACAGTATCCAATCTTTTTCTGCATAACTATCCCCACAACCGAATTTCCTTCCTCTGATTCTGTTTGGGTTTCCGTAAAGTCTTCGCTTCAAAAATCTCTCGCCTCTGTCCACGGAACCTTGCTAATCCTTACTATGTCTAATGCTAACCTGTACATTTCAATTTTCAAATTCTCTAGTTTACCTACTTGCTTCTTGCTTCTACATTCCACGCCGATTCGCAAGATGTTCTGGGTTCTTCTTTATTTTTATTGAGCTTTCCGATCACATCCTCCGAAGTAATCCCCTCCCGGAGATCCAGAATCTATTACCACAGAGGTAAAAGAACGAGAAAAAGCTAAATACTATG
This sequence comes from Platerodrilus igneus, assembly GCA_036346225.1. Lineage (NCBI taxonomy): Eukaryota > Metazoa > Arthropoda > Insecta > Coleoptera > Lycidae > Platerodrilus > Platerodrilus igneus. Next base: position 610,870 of record JARFIW010001106.1, read on the forward strand.
CTATAATTGTTGACGCGGTACCCGATTCAGCACGTTTTCAACATACCGCATTTTTAATAAGATATGTCAACCTAACTCAACAAGAAAACCAACCATACCAAGTTGAAAAAAGACTTATACTTCACTGATTGTTAAAAAAAAAGGTGGTGAAGCTATAACCGAACTGATTATGAGTAAGTTGAAAAACAAAGTTCTTCCTTTTTAAGACCCGATTTGAAGACAAACCACATTTTTGTTTAGCCACCAAAGTCGTTCATTACCCCATTTGAATGTAACGTAGTCCAGTTTGCCAAAGATACAGCAAGAGAGAATTTTTTTGTTAAAGCGAACAATGCTCTTCCCATTTAGAACTCACACCACTCGAATTTTTACATATACCATATTTAACATCAACATTTTAAATTGCGGCAATAATTGCCACCCCTTCCGGCAAACCAATTTTCGCACATAATGCACCTCTTTCATGTTGTTAGACAACCTTTATTACCGGACCAATTTTTTCATCCGCGTTTTCCGCCGAAGTTTACCTCTCGAATAATTTGAACCGGCCATTGTAAACATGCCGATCCAACCGTACACGTGATTCACCACGCCATTCCCGTTTCAAACGCCACGACATCCGCAATTACAACTTTTGCGCCATTTACACAATTGCAGCACCTGAAGATTCGACTTTAACAACCCTTAACCAAGAGTTTATTCGCCCGCCATACCATGGAATGCACGTTTCCAGCCCGAACCGAAACCCGACAGGTCATTCCTCGACGTCAGCAAAACATTTTCCTTGACCCTGTTCATTAAAAACCCCATAGAACCCGGAAATTTTTCAAAAAAACCAAAAAAACCCCAAAAGGGAAACCCAAATTTAAACCTTTAAATCCCCCTTTAAACCAAAACCCCAATAAACCAATTTTCCGAAAACCACAAAATTTTAAATTACCAATTTAAACTTTTTCCCCCGGGATAAAGCATTAAACTTTTATTTAAATAAAAACCCCAACCCCCCAAAAATTTGTTTAATTGTCCCCTTCCCCAATTTTCCCACAAGGCAAAACCTGAAAACCCTTCCCCACCCATTTGGAAAAAAAAACCCCCCCCAGCCCCACCGAATTTTTAACCCCCGGCCCCCAAAAAATTTGCTTCAACAAACCAATCCTTTCCCAACAAAACCCTGCATCCTTTCGATTCTCCACCGCAACCCCCGGGAATTTCCGTCCGTCGTTTAATTAAACCTTCATCCCCAAATTTGGTGAATCATTAAAACAAACTAAAAAAAAAACCTTATAATTTAATGTTACGCTACAGACCTTTCAAATTCCAATTTAAAAAACTCAACTAAAAAACCCAATTAAAGATTACCAAAAATATTAAAAAACCATATTTCATTTTGACCGGTTAACCTTTGAAACCACCACTTCCCCCAAAAATTTTAACCAAGCCTTTATACCCCGGCCGCCATAATCAACCCAAAGTCCCTTTGTAGGAACCCACTTTTAACTTCACCATTCCCTTTTCCCATTAAAACCCCAGGATACCTTTTAACCAAACAAGCATCGCGTATTTATTGCAAACCGGACTCGAAGCCCAACAAATGACGAACCAACTTAAAATTTTTACCAACACCGCTTTACCAATTACCCCATTTAACCTTTAAACATTTTCAAACTTTCAATCCCTTCGGAATAATAAACCCAGATGGCTTACCTCCGGCACCAAACCAATGGTACACTTTATAACCACCCCCCGCCCTCAATTAAAATGCACGCTTTCTGACATTAAACCAATTTACCCTTTAAACAATACCCTTTTTAATAAAATTTTAAAAAGGCTTTTAATTCATTCCACAATTTCAATCGAAAACCAACCCATATTTAACAAACAACCCCCACCCCGTTGCTTTTACATCCCTTTCCACCAAACCACCACCCACAGAAAAATTACCGTAGATTTTCGCACAAAATTTAAACCAAATTACCATCAACTTTTAACCCAAAATTTTTAAACCGGTTTATCCCCAACACCTTTCATTTCCAAAGTTTAAAGCAAATTATTCAACCCCGGGCCACCTTCACCAAATTTTTGCAGTTACATAATCATTTTCATTTCCAAATCTTAAATTTCCATAAAAGCCACCCACCCCCAAATCTTTTAACACAACCACCATTGTTAACCTTAAAATCTTTTCCAATGCTAACCAACAACCGAACAAACCTCCAAATCCACGGCCAATTAAAATTTGTACCCTTGGATTTGCCCCAACCTAAATTGGCAACCCAAGGCCCCAAACTTTCGAAACCATTGAAAACAACCTTTCCCGAAGCAACGCGCCGGTTATTTACATCACCCACATTTATTAAACCCCATCAAAATTTTCACCCGGAAAGCCGCACCAACCCACCAAAACATTGTCGGGTTTTACCACCGCTCCACCACCCACATCCCAGGCCCAACGGCATACTCCTGGACCCGCACCTACCGGAGCCACCTTCCACCTTTGCACCATTACCTTCCTTCATCCATAAGAACACTTTCACGTTAAAATTTAACATATCAACAACCTTTGCACCCCCGAAGACTGGAATTTTACTATCAACAAGACACAACACCCTTTTTCCCACAATTTAAAAACTAATCCCAAATTTTCACCAAACCTTCCCCTTACAACCATTTTTCCCCCCCTTTCCCAATTGTAAAACCACCCGGCCCAACACCCGCCTTACCCAAACCGTCCAACTTCGCAGAACTTAAACCCAATACAACCTCCTTTTTCCCACTTTTATGCATTCGACCGAAATCTTCTCCCATCACATTGTTCCCTGACAATATTTTTTTCCATTTTTTGACCTTTATTAAAACCGAACGGTTTTAACCTTACAACCAGGTCCCCCAAGCCTTCCCAAACCAAAACTTTAATTTAAAATTAAAACCTTTAAATTTTGGCCTTAACCCATTTTCATCACATAATGGCTGTTTACATAACCGCAACATCTGCAGTAAAATCCTTTTCCAACCCCCGGGCCCCAACCCCACCGGCCCCAACCCAACCTTGAACAAAAAATGCCCCGGAAACCCCCAATTTCATTTTAAACTGAAACCCCTTATATTCCCGATTATTTTGCTACCCTTCCACCGTTTCCTCCACCACATCTGCACACACCCTCCGGTCACAATTTCTTTCTTCCAACCGCATCACTCATTTCCACAACCTTGCCCACGAAAATTCAACGATCCATTTTTTCCCACCAAGAAAACTGCCCGGGACGCACATTCAAACCTACCACCTTTAACCCCCACACCCTCCCGCCAACAACCTTTAAACCTTCCCCGCCTCAACCCACCCAAGTCCCATTCGCCCACCATTGTCACCAATCCCAACCAAGCCAACACTTGCCATCGCAGCAACCGACCCACCACTCCCAGACGTTAAACAACAGAACGGCCAACCCACAACCCCAACCCACCCATAACCAACCCTTTAATGCTTACAGTCCCACCAGCAAATACCTCAATTAATATGCCAACCCATTAAATTTATTACCATATTTTCCCTTCACAGCGCAAAATCAAGCCGCAAGGCGCCCGCCCTAAATTTTCCCAAACCAACCACCTTGAGGAAATTAAAAAAATTTTTTTTAATAAAAACCAAAGCATTAATAATTTCATCAATGGTTTGGGTATCATTCAAGGTCATATGGTCATGGTGGTTTGGTTGGATTTATGGCCATTGGTTATTGGCGGGGTGGGGTCATGGGTTCATATGGGCAATTTCACCTATTAATCATATATCCGGATATATGTCGATGCGCATCCCTGTCGGCTTAGGTTGGATAACAACATATTCGACTATCTTCGGCAATATACGTCCTCACTCTGTAGAATACGTAAGAGAACAATTTTTTCGTATTCAATTTAGTATTCGGTAGTAGCTTAGAACGGTAAACATGAGCGTCTCCAAGGTGATTAACGTTTCTCAACTTTTGGGAATAAAGTGAAACCGACAAATGAGCGATTTGGATTATGGCTGTTGACAGAAAATATGTGCAACAATAATCTGGTAAAAGATATTGGTAATATTTGTTATGTCGAAGGCGAACAGATGCTGACTGGTGGACTACACACACCAATTACAGAACCATTTTGTGACAATATAATGTTGGTTAAAATTTGCGACCTTTCTGACACCGAACAAGCATCTGCAAACAAAAGGATGTTTATCCTAAAAAGAAATTTGTGGTGCATTTAACAGCTATCTACGAAGAAAGTTCAACCGATTTGTTTCCGCTAGGCATGGTGTTAAAGCTTAAGCTTCCGTTTTCTTGGAAAGCACTAACAAGATGGGCCAGAGAGTAAAAGAAATTATCGGAAAAGAAGACCTCGAATGCATTAATAAAAATTCCAAAATCCTATATGTGTTCCATACAAAGTGGAACTAGCAGATGTTAAGTTGGAAACTTTATTGGAGGAACTACCAGATATATTAGACGAAGTCGAAAAGATTATTTCTATCTTTTGACATGGATGTAACCCAAGATTTTGCAGGCATATTTAGCAAGATGGAGATGTGTAATTATTTAACTACAAAGCATAACTTTTGCTATAAGGAGAATACGAAGAAAAGTGTAATATTATAGTTGACAACGATAAAACTGGGATTGATTGTTTAACATGGCTAACAACCAATGCAAGAATTAAGATTTACAACAAATTTGTGTGCCAGATAACAAGTCCTGGTGTTAATAAACAACTTGGCAATCATATACTAGATTTTTACGTTGTCCAGATGTACGTTTAAGGGAAACATTTGCGTCTACTTTGGCCAAAGAACATGGTATTACGCGATTGGAAGCGACAATATACAACTGTGCAATTGGAAGCTATGTCAGTGCGGAACGGGTGTATAAACCCTTAAAAGACTGTTTAACCTTATTGGAAGATAGTGTTATACTTCCTAAAGGCGCCAATGTACTCGGTACCACTTGCCAAAATGTGGAGTAAGCTATCGGACAAGCTACAAAATAGCTGCTGTTTAGCGAATAATAACCTGCTACAGTACGTGTATTGGGGAATGGAATACAAAGAAATTGACGGGCTTGCAAATTAAGTTGTCCGAAAACCAAAAGAAAGGGAAACATTGATAAAGTATGTGCTCTTTTAGTTTTAACTATTTACCCGTAAATTATTTGGAGATAGTAGAGGAGGAAGACAGCCAAGATAAAATAAAAATCTTACACAAGTGCTACATTAAAGCAGGTAGTACATATTTTACACAATCTGCAACACCATATTCTACAATTCCAAAAGAAATAGTCATTTCGGAATTGGGATTGATAAATACACCTAACATTCGTCCAGAGGTTGTACGACAACGCGAAATATTGGTAGTAAACTCTATCCGTTTACGCTAAAGGAAATTGCCCCATTATGTATGCCATACGCTGTAAGTGGAAGGAAAAGACAACTGGAATTAGAGGAAATGGATGCAAAAAGGCGAAAATTGACTACATGGAAAACACTGCGACAATACGCGAACAATACAAAGATGTGTTAGACAAAGAACATCTTATTAGAGAAAATGAGGAAGAATTAAAAGATTATTTTATGTGTCGATGGACTGACTTAGATACATCCGGGTTGTACAAGCTGTATGCATTTGCGGTTAGTAAGAAAGACTTTTAGTTATGTAGGGTTCTTGCAGAAAAGGATGGTACTAAATCCGTATACTTTTTAAAAGGTTATTCTAAAACGTATTTATCAAAATGGCAGATAACAAAGACGAACTTAAGGAATGCGGGTTTCGTAACCTTGGCGTACACCACACGCAAAGGGGTTCCGCTAAACATTGTATATTTACCTAGTAAAGAACCTTTCGGATCATTTAAAACCGAGGGTCTTACAACCTATAACAACCATATATTCCCAAAAGTGGTGGAATGCAACTACGCAACGTGTGTGGGAGAAAAGGATTTCTCCAAACCGACAAGAAGAAGTCGATCAAGTTAACAAGATACGTATGCAGGATATAGTGGGAAAGCTGCGATTAAAAGATTGTCACAAGCTGCAAGAATTACACGAAGGAATGGATCTGGTTGTCGGCGGAATCAAAGACTTTAAATATAGAGGCAAACTTCGGTACATTTTACAATTCGAAAACCTAGACGGTCTTTATGTATCAAACTATTGGTTAGAAAAGGAGATAGAAGACTTGGGTGTCGATTTAAATTTTAAGCTGCGAATAAAATTAGATAAAATTAAAACCACTGCAAACAAAACATAAAGAAAGGACTGTCTTCTGTGTATAACTTTGTATTAAAATTAAGTTTAAATGACTCCATGTTTGGATTAAATATTTTTAAATTTGTTATGTATAATGTCAGAATAAACATTTTATAATAGTATATAACATTGTTCTTTATTTATAAAAGGCTGTAACGTTACCCCGAAATAGCAGTCGCACAGAGAGGGGTGCGCGGGCAGGGTGCTACGCGCAGGGTGCGATGGGCAGGGGTGCATGCGCAGGGTGCTTGGGCGGATTCTGGGCGTACACGAGGGAAGCGGATGTTAACAGTCACCAAGCATCCAATTCTTTATTTGGATGGTATCGAGTACTTGCCTGCGTATGTATCCGGAGTAAAAAACGATTTGTAACGCAGCTTATTAATAAAATTAGTTTATCGAGCGAAGATGACAAAGGTACATCATTCCTAATAGTACAACAATCTACGCATGGGGCGTAAAGATATAAGATAGTTGTTTATATTTGTAAGGATTTTGTAAATCTATTGTATAATTAGTTTTAAGATTCCATAATTTTTAAGTTCTTCTCCCACCTTCCAAATCCTTCCGGCTTCTATCCTGGTTGACAGAGTATACGTGTTATCTCCACGTGGTATTCGCGGGCACGGCGGTTTTAGATTTCTCGGGAGATTTGGTTAAAGGCATATGTCTTGGGTAGCGAAAAAGGGTTTTAAAGATGGTGTTAAATAAAGATGAGCAAAAATTAGTGATTTTTAAAACGCATAACTTTGTATGGGTGGTCCTATTTAAAATCTATTTACAGATTTGGGGTCCCTAGAAAAATTTAATATTAGTTGATACCTAGCAAAATATATTTATCTTAAAAGAGTGACTACCCTGCGTATAATAAATAAATATAACACTTGTCAACAAAAAGTTGTAGGAAATTAAAGACGTATTTAATGGGGGTCCAGTATTAGAATTTGTTGGTAGTAATGTTAAGTCCTACTGTATTGTAGGCGAGAAAGATACGATTAAAAAGATTAAAGGGTCTCACGAATTGTAGTTATAAAACCGAGGGTCTTACAACCTATAACGAGCATATACCTCCAAAAGGAATGGATGCACTACGCAGCAGTGCGGGGAGAATAAGAATTCTCTAATAAGAAATTAAAGTTTCCATGTACGTAGCACCAGTCATTGGGAAATGGTGAAATGTGGAACCTATAAAGACGATTATTAATTGTGGTTTAGAAAATAGTAGTTTTGGCTTAAATAAAATAGCTTAGACTGTTAATGTATATGGTTACATACTCGTACATATCCACAAACATCTGTTTACGTCCCAATGGCGATACCGGTAGTTTTTGTTTAACAAATAGTAGGAAAGATACGTCAGGTGTTAGTGGCGGAAGCCCATAGGATCGTTGATCAAAAAGAACGGTGCGGCGGTGTATGGTGGTCTCCGTTAGAATAATCGAAAGTGGTTAATCAATCGTATTAGATGTTTAAATAAGCAAAAGTGTAAAGGCCTACATAAACAAAAATTTAATTATCCGACAAAAAGTGCGCGATGTGCTACACTTATAAAGAAAGTATGGAATGGTGCTTTTAGCGGCCCTAGCAGTAAAAAGGGCGACTGACTTTTCCAAGCAACTACAAGAATAGCAGTAGCGCAGAGAAGGGGTATGCATGTATTATACAGTTGCTACAAAATATGTTAGTTTACGCGTAGCTCGGATGTGTAATTGATCACGACTTAAAGATCCTCGGAGGTTTAAAAATTCTCAGCCCATTGTCGTTTGAAAATGTTTGGAAATTATCAGAACAGGAGCGGGTCGAAGTATAATGGATGATTGACCGAGTTTTTCTACCTTTACGAGGGAATCGGAAGTTGACAGACATCGAGCATCTAATTTCTATTTGGGCGATATCGAGTACTTACCGGTTCTAGAAATCATTACGTGCGATCGACCGCTATGCGAAAGTGTAAAAGCCTACAGAAGCAAAATTTAATTATCAGACGAAAAGCGCGCGATGTGCTATAGAAAGTATAAAAAATGGTGCTTTGCATCGGTCCTAACAGTAAAAAGGAGAGTGACTTTTTCTAGCAATTACAAGAATAGCAGTAGCGCGGCGAAGGGTATGCATGTATTATACAGCGCATTGTTGCTATAAAATATGTTAGTTTACGAGAAGCTCGAACGTGCACAAATTAAATTTTAATCTATAATTAACCACGGTCGTAAAATGGGAAATTAATGGGTAATTTAATACCGTTAACATATACTTTCGCTTGGTGATTCATTTGGAAAATATTCAAGCCCCCATTTCCTAAAATATGACGTAGAAGTTATTTAAAATTAAATTGTTGTAAGTATCCTGTAGACAACAAGTTGGTATTTTCTTAGTAATGGTTTAAAGTGTTTTGGTTATAGTAGCACTGCATCTTCTACAGCACGACTTGCACACAATTTGTGTGCGTGTGCTACCGCTCTTTGGATTTTTAATATGCACGCGATCCGTATAACATGGAAGACGTTTTCCGGTGTTTCTACTAACGGCATTCGCACCATCGACGAAGCGAACCAGGTGCATGCATTGGCGCTAAATGTATTGGACGAGCAGCGAGGATTATGACGTCATTTAGTTCCCGCTGAATCCTCAACTTCGTTCGGTGTCTTCGAAACCTTCGGTTTGCATTCTATAGGGTACATAAAGCAGGTACGCAAGAGTAAACTCTTTAGTTATAAGTTAGTTCGCTTACAAGTCAAGTCTTATAGTGCGGATTTTGTTTTGTACTAAAATGGTATCTGCAAACGTTTTAAGTGCAACTCTTGCGGTGCTTCCTATACCTGGAAAATGTCTCATACGGCACCAGAACAAATGTCGTGGTGCAACATCGTTCAAGGTTAAGCCGTCCGCAGCAAAGTACTTAAACTGTGGGACTTGCGGTTTCGCTTTTACGAGAATGGACAACTTACTGCGACACAAGGAAAACAGCACGGTATGTCATTAAGCCGTAAACGTTCAGCTCCGCCAGCTGTTAAAGGGCCTTGTACGAAACAACCACGAATTATGTGTAAAGTATGCGATTTCGAAATGGAAAAACTACGTATGCCGCACATTTAAGGAGCAACAGACATAAAATGCATCAGTTACCGCTACTAGCGACGATGGTGTAGAAATGGTTAGCACTGCGTTTAACAACCGTATGGCTAGCTATCGCATAAAGAACGCCAGTGTCGACGATGGAGTGCCGAGTTTCTTTGGAAGCAGAAAGAGCGATTTATTCGATTAATAAATGAAAAAGAATACAACATACAGCAGTAAAAGTCTATTGCGAACTCTACGGCGTTTACATCAAAATGGGGAAGAGGCTACCGATGTGAAATCCTTTAACACAAAAATGTGGTTATAACGTCTTCTAGTAATCTGGAAAATATGTACGAGGTCTTAAGCGAAACCATGCGAACAAAATCAGAGGAATTTGAAACATGCGGGTCCGGTTGGTCTTTGGAAAAGGTGCTCTATTTAGAAATAAATATTAATAAGTACAAGTCGATATGAGAAGTTCTAGGTTAAGAATGAAAAATTGTGAATATGTATTTAGAAATGTGGTTTACAAAATTTAAACTGTATTAGTAAAATTGTTTGTAATAAAAAGTTTTAAGAATGGTTTTTAGATTTTCTTTTAGGTATGAGCCGCAGGAAATTTATAATTTAAAGGGTGTGTGTAAAATGGTAAGGGGTCGTTCGATTTTAAATCTATTTAGAGATTCGGATTGTGCATAAAATTCTAGACTAACAAGATGTGCTACATGTATAAAAAATTTATAAGAACGCTCAAAAGTCGCTACAGGTAAGAAATCTTAAAATGGGGGTAGCTCTCTGGGGGATGGTGCTATGTGAAAAATTTAAAGAGATTTGGATAGCTTAGAAAATTCTAATATTGATTGATACCAAACAAGGTAGGTTTATCTCGTGGGTGGAAATGTGGAGAAAGATTTATCTCGCAGAGGGTATATGTTAACTTTGCAGGGCGTGGTCCGATTTCAAATCTGTTTGAGATTCGGTTTCTAAAATTTAGACTAACAAGATGTATTGCATGTATAAAAAATTTATAAGAACGCTCAAAAGTCGCTACAGGTAAGAAATCTTAAAATTAGGGTAGCTCCCTTGGGGATGGTGCAATCTGAAAAATTCCTAGAGATTTGGGTAGCTGAGAAAAATCTAATATTGATTAATACCAAACAAGATAGGTTTATCTCGAAAGATGCAATGGATAGACGAAGAAAACTATTTGTTAGGTTTGCTTATAGAGCAAATAGCAAAATTAGAAGATCAGGACTTTAAAGGGGTATAACTTTGCAGGGCGTGGTCCGATTTCAAATCTGTTTGCAGTTTCGAATTCTGCATAAAATTCTAAGCTAACAAGATGTATCGCATGACTAAAAAAATTTATAAGAACGCTCAAAAGTCGCTACAGGTAAGAAATCTTAAAATGGGGGTAGCTCCCTGGGGGATGATGCAATCTAAAAAATTCCTAGAGATTCGGGTAGCTAAGAAAATTCTAATATTGATTGATACCAAACAAGATAGGTTTATCTCGTGTGTGGAAATGTGGAGAAAGATTTATCTCGGGGGTGGAAAGAATGCGGGTGTGACGTAATCAAAATGGTTGTTGGGGTTTCCGAGCAAGGAGGAGAGCAAGGAGGAGTCAGGAGGAGATTCCTAAAAATAAGACTTTATAGTGCGAATTTACATGTAAATTTGGAGCAAATGAGGAGCAAATGAGGGTTTTGGGAGCAAATGAGGGGGTGGTTCGTCACTAAATACTCTACTTATAGACATTGTAAAACGCGTATTACAACACCATGGTGACACAATGGATGTTGCGTCAAAAAATGTAAGTACTTTGTTAGAAGATTTAAAGAATTTTCGTAATGATGGTTGGGATCCAATATTTAGTGAAGTTCTGGTAGTGGCAAGAAACATAGGTTGGTCTCAGCATCTTCAAGAAGAACAAAAAAGAACGAAAGATAAGCTGATAAAGAAGACGACGATAGTACTGATAATGATCCTGATCCAAAATCAGTTTTTAGACATGATATGTTTTATGTTATCTTAAACAGTGTCATAGGGGATATGACAGTTCGCTTTGAATCAGTTCGCTCGTTGTGTAGCAATTTTTCTGTAATATGGTCGTGCAAAGAAATGACAGATGACTAAATCCAAGAACAAGCAACTACTCTGGTACAGCGATACCCAAAGGATTTAGGGGTTGTTGGTAAAATGCTTGTGTTGCTTTCTGATGTTTGTTGGAACACTCTTGGGAATTGTTTGGAATCTTGTTTGTCCAACCGGTACATTTTGAGTAAAAACTTTCGATAAAAAAGTAATTTCAAAAGTTGAAAATTAAATTTAAAAGATAATGCTGGGGATTACCTCACAAAGCTAAAAGTTATTGCCACAGCTTTAGATAAACGCCGGCGAAATACCTGCACAATATCTGATGCACCCGACATTTGGAAAAGTTAGTCACTTATTTTCAAAATGAGGTCGAAACTAATGGATGTAGCAACGAACAAGACTTCAGAAAGCGGAAGTACGTTTCAAGATGGCTATTACAGATACACATTACTTAGCTTATTGATTAGATCCTCGATACAGAGGTGGAAGTCGATGAAGCATTGTTATACTTTTGTGATTTTCATCCAAATGTGATACTCGAAGTACTGTCATTTCGTGCCTTAGCACCGCTGTTCAATAAGAAATATGTACTTGTTTGCAAAAAGTACTATTGACAATATAAGTTCTTCAACATGGTGGGAATCTCAAAAACAGTTTATTTCAACAGAATTATTCCTGTTAACAATTCAATTGTTTTCAATGTAGCATTCTATGTTGAAGTGGAGAGATTATTTTCTTGATATGGTTTAGTTCACTCAAAATTAAGGAACAGGTTATGGAATCACAAAGCTGCTAAGTTAGTGGCAATATTTCAACATTTAAATAAAATTTTTTAAATTAATGCTAGATTAACCACTTTGTTTATTTTATTTTTATATTTAGAGGGGCTCTCCCATAGTGTACTATTAAATAACTTGCGTTTAAGTTAATTTGATTTCTTACTTTTTTCTGTGTTTTTAGTTTATTAAGGATATTTCTATAGTTAATGTTTTATGTTACTGCACTGTACAGTGTGTTTAGTGCTATCTTCCGCCTAAATATAATACAGTTTTTAATTATAGTTGCCTTGAAATTCACTTATCCTTGCATGTACTTAATTAATGTGTAATAATATTCTTTAAATTAACGAGAAAAAATATTTTAAACAATATTGTTTAACTAAAGCAGTAAGGTGAAAGAACTTCGTTTTAAAACATTGTTTTAAAACAATCCAACCCTGAAAATGAGTGATATAAAAATAATAATAAATGTCTACTAGAAACCTACACGCTGCGGGGAATTTGAAAAAGTTTATACTGAAATAAAAAAGTTAATTTAAGCAAATGATATTTTGATTCTCCAACCTCTTTATCTTTCAAATCCTGAAATAGCTAAAAAGAAAAAAGAATATTTACTTGATCTTGTTGAACATAATCCAATCTATAATTTTATGCGCCATTTTATAATAGTCTTTGAACTTTCATTTGAATTTAATATTTTTGAATAATAATTATTATTATTGTTTTTTAGTTCTTTTTAATTTTCAAAAATGCTTTTTGTTTAAATGCTTTGACATGATTGCAATATATTCTTGTTACAGCCCGATTTGGCAATCGTTCTGTACATGGTTTTACCGTAATTTAATTGCAATAATAAATTACCACTTTTGGCTTAAAATTTAATCCAATTTTAACCAGTGACATATGCCAATTACCTTTAATAAATTATACATTTGTGGTATTATTACTATTAGTGTTTACAAAAAAAAATTAATTTTTTTTCAAAAATGCAGTTATCAGTAGATCGGTTGGTCAAAGAAGAAATAATCTACGAACTTGTATGTAAAGGTGCTCAATCATCTAGAACATGTAATGTTAAAGATTTACAAAATTTATTAAAAGAATTATTGTAACTAGAAAAGTAGGGTAAATCATTTAAAATGAAGTAAAGTTTGTAGTTTCTGAGGAATTAAAAATAGTAGCGGATAAAATAAAATTAGTTGGAACTTGGTTACTAGAACCTCTTACGCAGAGTTCTATCAGAAAAATTGAGACAAAATTATGTCATGTGTTAAATAGAATTGACCAAATACATTCTTCTGATAAGAAGGAGTAAGAGGAAAAAGCTAAAATATTTTCATTGCTATTGGGTTATATTTCTGAATTTAAAACTAAAATTGATACTTTAAAAAATAAACCCGAAGAAGTTTTAAACTTATCATTAAATGATTTAACTTTAAATCCTTCTATTTCGACAGTTGAAACAAAAAATATGGACTCATCCATAACTATAAAAAATACCAGTGATGAAGATTTAACTTTTAAAATGTTAGAGAAATTAAATTTAGGCGAAGCTTCAAAGTTAAATACTTGGAGACTAAAATTTAATTGGGAAGATGATTCGTTAGGAATAAATGGATTTTTTGAAAGAGTGTTAGAACTAAGTGAGTTTAGAGGAGTCACAAAAAAGCAGTTACATAGAAGTTTTGTAAAATTGCTTGAGGATATAGAAACGTACAGGATAAAGTTTTTAATTGGGATGAATTAAGTAACCTAATGAAAAAAGAATTTTTACCAAATGATTACAGTGAAAAATTATGGAATCAAATAAAATCTAGAACGCAAGGTGCAAAAGAATCACTAGGAATTTATGTCGCAATAATGAATAACTTTTTAATAGATTATCGGTAGAAGTAGATAAAAATATGAAATTAAAAATTCTTAGAAAAAATACTTTACCAGTTTACCAAAGTCAGTTAGTATTAGTAGATATTTATTCAGTTGAAGAGTTAATAAGTTTATGTCGTAAATTAGAAGAAGCCAAGGAATCTATGTCAAATTTTATGCCTCCAGTTAAAGATAAAACAATTGTAGAACCTGATTTATGTTACCATAGTGGGATCAGGAAAACATTAGATAATGTGGAAATTACAAATTCTAATATAAAACCACAAGTATCTTTTCAAAATACAGGCGAAAATACTAAACATAAATTTTATACTGATGAGGGAGGAAAATCTAAAAATTCTGATCAACAATTAGAGAGAAATTATTACACAAAAAGAGAAAATAAAAGTAGGAATAGAAATGATAGTGCGGAGCGAAGTAGCAGAAATTTTAAAAGTAATAGGGATCATAGAGTGCTACATCAAAGTAGGAGAACTTTTAGTAAAGACAGGGACGAAACAAAGTGGAAAAAGCCGGAATATAAAAGTCCTAGTAACTACAGAAGTAGACAGAGAAATTCTTCAAATCTAAGAGATCAAAGTTTAACTCGTGGAGGAACAAATTTTTCAAAATTTCAACGGAAGCAGAAGTAGAAGAAATGTACGGTCAATGTGAATTATAATTTTCTTTATCCTAATTGCACAAGTGAGCAGATTAATCATTATAATTGTAAAAGTAAACCGATATTAGACTATGTATTGTCATAGACCGATGAAGGAGAATGTCTTTATGTAACAGTTGAAATTTACAGTTGTAAAATAAATGGATTATTGGATTCTGGAGCTAATAAGATATTTTTAGGAAATACAGGAATAAACTTAATAAATAATTTGGGATTAAAAATAAAAAAGAGTAATAACATTAAATGTACTGTAGCAAATGCAGAGAATATTGAATGTTCAAGAATTGTAACGTTATCCGTACGGTTGAAAAATAAAGTACAACTATTTGACATATATGTTATTCCACAACTAAGACACACTTTAGTCTTAGGTACCATTTTTTGGATTAAAATGTGATTAATACCGGGTCTTAGGAAAGGCGAATGAAGTTTTAGTTCGGATAACCAAAATACGGAAATAAATTTGCTTCACACATCGGGTGATTTAAGATTTGAACAAAGGTTATCACTACAATATTGTGAAAGAATATTTTGATTCAATTAGTCAAGTTAAATTAGGTCGTACTAATTTAGTCGAGCACAAAATAGTCAGGAACAGTCGTCCTCCCATAAAATCGAGATATTTTCCAGTAAACCCGGTTATGCAAAAGAGAATAGATGACGAGGTTTACAGGATTTTACAGCTATAGGTGTTATAGAAAGGAGCGACTCTAGATGGACTTCTCCAATTTTGATGGTTCCAAAAGGGAATAATGAATATCGATTTTGTGTAGATTTTCGCAAATTAAATACAGTGACAAAAAAAGATGCTTATCCATTACCATATGGGAGCGCGATTTTAGACAAACTTGGTAACGCTAAATACTTAAGTAGCCTTGACATTGTAAGCGCCTACTGACAAATTCCGTTACACGAAAATAGAAAAAAATACACCGCATTTACTATTCCATCAAGGGGATTATTTCACTTCAACAGATTACCCTTTGGTATCTCACAGGCACCGGCAACATTTCAAGCGCTAGTAGACAAAATTTTTGGCCCTGAACTAGAACCACATTTATTTAAGTTTTTAGATGATTTAATAATAGTTACATCAGATTTTGAAAATCATTTGGTAGTTTAAAAAGAAGTGTTTAAACGATTACAACAAGCAGGTCTTACTTTAAACAAAGAAAAGTGTAAATTTTGTAGAAACGAACTTAAATTTTTAGGGTATATTGTAAATAGAGCAAGTCTTAACGTTGATTCAGAAAAGGTTAGTGCAGTGGTCAATATAGCTATACCTAAAACACCCAGACAGGTCAAACGTCTTTTGGGAATGGTTTCAGGGTATCGAAAATTTTTACCCAATCTTTCTAACATGGTTGCTCCGTTAACTAACTTAACTAAAAAACATACTAAATTCATCTGGAGTCAGGATTGTGAAAAAGCATTTTCAGAAATGAAAAATGCATTGATTTCTGCACCGATTTTATCGTGCCCAAATTTCAAATATCCGTTCACTCTTCAATGTGACGCAAGTTCTTACGGTTTAGGTGCAGTTTTAAGTCAGCACTATGATGGCAAAGAACATGAATTTGTTATTTATCAAGAGTCTTAGCTATAAATGAAATGAAGTATTCGGTCACAGAAAAGGAATGCTTATCAGTTCTTTGATCAGTTGAAAAACTGCGCGGTTATTTAGAAAGCATACCCTTTACGATTATCACAGATCATCACAGTCTAGTTTGGCTGAATAATTTAAAAAATCCGTCAGGTAGATTAAGTAGATAGGCCTTGAGATTGCAGCAATTCGATTTCGAAATTGTACATAGAGGTGGCAAAGATTATATATTGTCAGATTGTTAAGCAGGGCGATATCTACCAGGTAAAGTAAGATTAATCCACAAATTTGTAATATTAATGTAAATAAAATAATGAAAAGGAGGTATGGTACGAAAATATGTGTAGAAATGTATTAAATAAACCCTTAGATTACCCTAAATGGAGAGTAGAAAATAATAAGTTATACAAACACATTGTAGATAATTCATTTAATGCTAATGTAAATAATTGGAAAATAGTTGTTCCAAAACAGGATCGTTCAGAAATAATAAAGAATAGTCATGATTCTCCGCTTGCAGGTCAATTAGGGATATACAATACGTACCATAGAGTTCTTTTTAGACATTATTGGCCCGGAATGAAATTCGACATATTGAAGTACATACAAGATGCAAAATTTGTTGCGAAACAAAACCCAAACAACAGAAAAGAGCAGGAGAAATGGGGTCAAAAGCAAATATTATAAGATGTTGGCAGTACATTACCACAGACATTCTTAGACCTAATCCTCGTAGTACGCACTACAATAGATTTACACCAGCCATTTATGATTACTTTAGTACATTTTCTTTGTTTTTCCCAATGCGAACAGCTACAGCAGCAAAAAAAAACTAAACTAATAGAAGATAATGTATTTTTAATTTTTGGAGTTCTTATTAGTAAACCCGGAATAGAGAGCCATACGGGAGAGATGGCCAACGCCTATAGTTTCCATACGATACGCTGTACGGCGCTGCCGGTCAGGTGGTAGTTAGTTAAGAACGTCAGTGATAGTCGCTGTTACGCATGTCTTTGTATTTCAATGAAAAGTAAGTAATTTTCATGATTTTAGCTTTCAATATCTCTTGAAATTATGTAGCATGTCATAACCTTTCAATTTAAATATGTGTTTGACGGCGAGTAGTGTGATAAACTTTATTTTCGTAGTTGTATAGGCCTAACTGCATACCGGTACGTACGTTGTGTTTCATTTGGCGTCCACCATGTTCAATGCCGCACTATGGCTATCTATCCCGGCCGATCGGGAGAGACGGCCACCAAATCATCGGGATAGATGGCCATTCAATACACGTGTTATATACACTATGTAGCCGTTAATGACCGGACACTTTCGGTTTTAGACAATTTGTCGGATATCTAGAAATCAATGGTTTTTCTCAGCAAGTTTTTGGCCTGTATTTCAGCCCCCTCCGAAATGACAAGTCTAGATACGCCACTGTTCTTGGCGGATCATCCTGAAACGTCACGTTTCTAAAGAGAATGTTAGGCGACGTATGTTTGTTTGTTTGGGTTAAATATTTACATCAATTTTTGACTCACTTCATTGTTTTTTTACAGATGCCAAATGAGTACATTCGAAAGGCCGGTTCTTCCAGAGGATCATGGAAAGAAAAACACCTTAAAAATGCTATTAAAAAAGTGAGCAATGATGGTTATTCTGTGAGAAAAGCTTCCGTAGAGTTTATTATTCCAAGGAAAACTCTTGAGAGAAAATTAAAGACTGAATGTAATTCAAAAATTCCAATGGTGTCTAGTTCTTGTTTGGGTACAGCTAATGAGTTACATTAACTTGTCCGTCACATAATAAAAATGCAGGCCCATGGGTTTCTCTTAACGAAGGACTGTCTACGAAGTCTAGCTTATAATTTTGCTGTGCAGCTTGGCCTAAAACATAAATTTAATAACGAAAAAGGAAAAGCAGGTTACGATTGGTTACAACTGTTCTTATCTCGACATCCTGATCTAAGTGTGCGAAAATTTGAAGGTGTATCTTTGGTTAGAGTTCAGAGCATGAATCGTGATGTAGTCAAGGAATATTTCAACTTACTTAAAACCATAATGGAAGAAAACGATTTGCTCAATAAACCAGGAAGCATATTTAACATAGATGAGTCAGGCCTTCAGTTAAATAGTCGACCAGGTGCTGTTGTAGCTAAAAAGGGCTCAAAAACAGTTAATACGATTACTTCGGCAGAAAAAGGAGAAACTATTACAGTACTTGCATGCTGCAATGCTGAAGCCATGTTTCTTCCTCCTTATGTTGTCACGAAGGGAGTTAACAAAAAAAGAAGTGGGAGGATTACATGCCACCGGGAAGTAAAGTGATCATGTCCAAGAAATGTGCCTACGTGAATGCTGAAATATTTTTTGAATGGCTAAGAGGTCATTTTTTGCCTCACAAAACTCTTGGAACAGTTGTGCTGATTTTGCATGGTCATACTTCACACTGTAGCTTGGTACACATGTTGGTATCATATTAATGTGCATTCCCAGCCATACTACCCATTATCTGCAGCCGCTGGACCGATCTGTTTTTAAATCTTTAAAGCATTACTTTTACAATGCCGTTGACATATGACAAAGGAACCATCCAGAGCGGAAGCTAGGAAGACTGCAATTTGGCAATCTACTACGAGATGCTTGGGGAAAGGTTGCAACACCACGGAACGCCGTCTCTGGGTTTAATGCAACGGGAATCTACCCCTTAAATCCAGATGCAATTCCAGATTACGCTTTTGGAATTGATCCAGATAGAAAATGATAACATCGACGTAACTGGACAAACTCGCCCCAGGAAAGAAACTCGTCATCCTTGCCACAATCCACAACTTTACTTCAACAGACAAATGTGGCCACAAATCTTCTGAAAGAAGAGCGACGTCACCAGACGAAGTTTGGCCTCTGATTTTAAATGAAACGACCCAAGCGATCCCTTCCCAAATTTTGAGCAATATTTCACCTATTCCAGCTGGACCCAAAACGAAACAAGCAAACGTAGAAAACTTAAAGCTAAAAATTTGACGTCAGAAGAAAATATTAACGGGTTAAAGTTGAAATTTGATGAAAAAAGAAAAGAAAAACTAGGCCTAGAGGGAAAAAAACGCTTGAAAAAAGTTCGGATCAAGAAGCGTAAAGAAACTTCAGACAGTTCAGACTCCTCAAATGAAGTTCCGTACAAGGATGACTCAAGTAACGAACTTCTTGAAGAAGAGGAAGAGTGCGTTGGATACGGAGAGGATTACTCAAAAACAGATAAAACTCGTGATTGGATTAAGTGTGTCAGATGTCACCGTTGGTTACACGAATCCTGCACATCATATGTTGATGTGTGCCATCGATGTGGTAATGCTATTTTAAAAAAATAAATCTAAGCCTATAAACTTTCCTTTTTATAAGTTAAAAGGTTATTTTCAATTCAATAATTCAGGTGTAAAATGCTTCTTACAAATAAGGTTCTGTTTAATTTATAATTTAACTACAATTAATACCTTTATAAATATTTTTTACATCAAGAGATTCAATAAAGCATGTTTAAAATGATAAATGTCTCTTTTATGATTTTCTCTTTGATATTAAAGTGTTTTGTCCGATGGTCATCTATCTCTTACATGTCTGGCCATCTAACCCAGATACTTGGATAAGATGGCCAAGTGTAACATATCTTTTATGAATTTTTAATTAGTGTGAAATTTAGTGTACTTTTGTAAATGAAATCGAATTTTATATTTTATGAATTGAAAAGGAAATTAATGTTAAAATTTCAGGTTATTTTTGTGTATCAGGTTGTGAAACTGGCTTTCGGAAAAATCATGGCCATCTATCCCGGGTTTACTCTAGATTAATGTTCCCCAAAAGCATGCACTTGGCCTTTGATATTTTAGTCATGAAATTTGTAAGTTAAATGTTTATAGTGATTATTGGAAAAGAGTAAAAGATACCACAGGCCAATCCAAATCTTTATTTACTTTATTTTTTTGTGTACTTTTATACGGCCGATGGATCAGCTGAGGTATAGACTTGGGCTCAGGGTAGAGTTAGCCGGTAATTTAACAATATATTAAAGCAATAGGTAGTGAACAAGATTATTTATCGTGGTGGTGAGTAGAGGTATTTATTCTGCTTCAACTTGAGTATGCAGAAGGTGGTAACATTAGAAATTGTAATTATCTGTTGATCTGAGTACTTAGATATTTAAAGGGTTATTTTATCACTGGTTCTAAGATCATAACAGTGCTAATCTTGAAATAAAAGACAGAATACCAAAACAGGTTTATATATATATATATATATATATATATATATATATATATATATATATATATATATATATATATATTTTGTTACGTTGACTCGTAGCCGTGCGTAACACAAAGAAAGTCAAGGAATAACCGGGCTCAATCGGAGATTAGGGGGGGTTGTAGAAAGCAGACTAACATATAATGTACGCGGATGTAGGAATTAGTGACAATACCTGCAATAAAAATAGTCAAGCAAACCTGAAAAAAAAAGAATAAGCATAGCAGCAATGAAAATCTAAATTATTCCGTACTCTGCAAGATGTAAAAAAAACTGTTTAGATAATCTATATAACATAATCACGAATAAAGGCATTACAAAACTTTTATTACAAAGTAAGGAAATATTGGGGAGTAGCAGAAACGTTTTCTCACACACCAATTAAACATAATCAAACAAAATTATGACAAAAGATAAATAGGTAAACACAATTGATATGAGTAGTCCAATATTGTTGATTTTTCTTTTTTTTTTTTTTTTAATAATAGCATGCAATTTTATTGTAAAAGGTATCAAAACGACGAAGGATATTGCAAAACAACGGATAGAATATTTAAAGTAATAACCAGTATGAAATAGTTCAACTTACAAAACCAGGAGCACTGGAAGAGTTTCTGTAGAATTGGAATAATTCGGCTACTGATAGCCTTGCAGTTGGAGTTGGTGGAGTGTGGGGTGTCCATGGTTCCATCCCATTATCAACTTGAAACTTGACACTACTATTAAATGCAGATACTAAGAACAATTAAAGTTAGTATAATTCCGATCCAAACATCCGCCCAGAATTTTTCGTATTGCGGATCTGCTTCAGCAGAAACAACTTCGTCAACTTCTGAAGCTAATTTCAGTTGGTAAAGGCATTGTTTGAATACGGTGAAACATTTAAAAACACGATCACTCTCACAATCTCGTCTTTAAAAAATGTACGTTCATATTTGTTAGCGGTACGATATTTCACTGACCGCGAAAACCCACACATACACCTGTTGATAAGGAGCTGTTACTTTCACGTAATTCAATACAAGCTAAAAGTGTGCGAGAAATGACAGTACTTAGACACCTAACAGAAAAGAATTAGTTACAATGCACTGTATCATTTTACACCTTTCATGGCTCATAGAAATTAAGTCTCTAGTTTCAAATTTGTTCGTCATTAGAATTAAACTCACCACTCTAGTTTGTTGTAAAACTAACTACTTAGTATTCCAATATTGCGTTCATTTTTTTTATTTACTTATTATTATTAGTTCAACTTTTATTTCAAAAGAAAATCAACTAAAAAAACACAATTAGTAAAGCACGCGTAATCACTAAGTCAATGTTCCGTAAAACGCATGTGCAGGTCGAGTAAACACGTTCGCCTATCAAGCATCTTTCCTTCAATCGAATCCGAGCTACACTACAATCTGTTTATATAAAATAGTTGTTACCCATAACATCTGATCGTCTATTATCTCGACTTGGATAATCACATAAGGAACAAAATTTATACGAACGGCAAGCCAAGAACGATGCAATTTATAATTTTCAATAAGTTGGAAAATAATTCACGAATAATCCAATTTAAAATTCGTTCCTTGCAAATTATTTATTAATGAGAATCAGTCTTCAATTATTCTACCTTTAAAGTAATACCCACGAGTTAAATTGCATACAAATCGGAAACTATTCTGAAGTATTCAATTTTATACAAACGGCGATCCAAAGAAACGACGTAATTTAAGTAGGCTAACAGGAAGGAGCGTAACAATATATATATATATATATATATATATATATATATATATATATATTATGTATGGTCTGCTCTGTTCTTTATGTCTCCACGCCCCACCTTGGTTTTGCGCCAAAATATATTGTGTATGGTGATATCAAATAAAATTATAATTCAAAATAGGAGTTAAAGGATTAATATTTGCACATCTAAATGTGGTGTTGGTCTTTTAAATGATTTTAATAAAGAAAAATTTTCTGTTTTATTTATGCCACGGCTTTTAAGACTCGTTCAGGGAAAATTGAATCTAGTAATTTTACTCTGTAAGAAAACGTGAGTTCTTTGTCCTCTTACAGGTATAATTAACACAGGCGCATAAAGCGTTGTTTCGTCAAAACCACTTAACCTCTTTTAGTGCTTGTATCTCGTGGTTATTCAAAGATTGATAAATAGACTCAACAATATTTAATTTAGGTAAGCGTTTGAAATTCAAATTATTCACAAATTACTTTAAATGATGTGTATATAAAGATAACTTCAAATACCTGCAACTCCTCTGAATGTGCCTGGGTTGTACATGGACCTTGATACAGGATACAACAAAATCGCCTTGAATGCTTGCAGTGAATACCTGTTAAAAGTACGTTTTAGTTTTATGTTCAAATGGAATTGACTTTTGTTTTTAGGTTCTAGAAATAAACTACTAATTCATCAACTGTATACTTAGATCGGCTCTATTACTAAGAACACTTTCAATACTTCACCAATATAAAATGGACCGTAATCCTATACGACTGGACCCTGCTGCAAAATATCTCAATATCACAGGAGCAACTCTTCAATAACACAAGAGATGACCCGATGTTTGCTTTAATTGGAATTCCTTCTCTGGAACTTGCTTGGTTGTATAACCCTTATCACTTATTTTCTGATACACCTTTTTATAAACATGAAACTCAGTGGAGTATTATTTCTGTTAACCACTCAAATAAAATGCATAGACTTTAAACACATATATTAATTTTATAAATTTTATTACAGGCTCCTCAAGCCAAAAACATCTATACAGTATATAAAATTTAAAACAACTTTCTTATTCTAAACATTTATCATCTAGGAAATCTAAAAACATTTACATCTTGCCTATTATTTAATTATTAAAGGGATATATTCATTACTTTATCCTTAGCTGTACTTAATTGCTATTTTGGAACAGATTCTGGTATTATTTGTATTAATTTTCATTTGTTGACATTTCATAAATTTTCATCACTTTATAATTAAAAAATACTAAACGACTTTCATTTACAGGTACATAAAATAATTAATGGAATAGAGTATCCTGAACAATTACAAACAATATTTTTATCAACCAAACCTATACACATTCAGTTGAAGTTACATTAGATACCCTTCGTATTGAAGAACAGTGAAAAAATGCTTTTTTAAACCTCAAACGCTGCATCACTAGTACAGAACATTCTATATGCGTTTAACAAGTAATTATTTATCAATCTTTGTTTTATCGTATTGATTTAAATTTAGAATAGCTTGATAGGAGTGGTAAATTAATGTTTTTAGCCTCAGTACTAACAACTACCTTTTTATAAACCATTTTATAATATCAAATACCAATATATATATATATATATATATATATATATATATATATATATTATTGATAACGGCACAACTAAAAATGAGGTGCAAAATTAATATTAACAAGGGGTGGCTGCAATACTTTCATAAAAATTCTCAATCAGTACTGAATCTGAGTGCCTTGATTGAAGTATATGTAACGATTTGCACACAATTTGTAGCCCACGTTCTAATAATCCTTGTGTGGTAATTCTTTAAAACGCGTTTCTGAAAAATTCATGTTTTGAAGTTGTGCCACAATCAAAAGTAAAAAAACTATATTTAATGGTTTCCGTGATTTGTTTTTTATTTCATAGTGTAACATGTTTAATTTGAGCAATAATTATTTGCATTCAATTACGGGGATAATGCGCCAAGCGTGACTTATTCTTTATTAATCTTCTTATATTAAAATATTTGTGTGACATAAAGTTACTTCGTCAAGCATCTCTAGCTGTTTCTTTCGTATTTTCCCACCTCTAACGTCGCTATTATTCGGTTCTCGCTTTGTCGGGTTAGTCGCTCGCTAGCAACCGCCTTATCAAGATGTATTCCCAGCTAGAAGCATGCGACCTTCGGCTAAATTACTTATGTCGTGCTAGACCTGAAACCACTTTGATAACTTCTACTAACGGTTGGTAAATTATACATTTTACGAACTAATTTAATTTGGTTTCATTTATTTAGCGCGTCAACGAGGAATTCGCCATCAAAGAATAGATAAAGTACGAGTGAAGATGTTGGTTTTGATTGCAGTCGTCCCAAGTTAGCAATGGCTTGTAACATTGTTTGGAGCTTATGAATTTCCGTCCAGATTTGTCTTGCAGAAACAGAGGCAGTTCGGTTCGTTATTACATATAAGAAATTTTTGCATGTGTTTTGAATGTAGTAAAAATTTGATAAACAGACTATCATATAAAAAGCACGAAAAGTTGCTATTATGTTTACGAACATATAATCTGTTTAATCTCAATTATTGTTGAACTGGTTTTACAAGCCGTAGAACGAAATTTTGTCAAGTTAGGTTTATATAATTACAAGCTTTGTTTCATTTGAACCTCAGATAGATTTCAAGGTATATTTTCGACGTCATACTTTTTTTGTGTTGTAGCACAGTTGACAGATGTTGTCGTGAAAGCAGATGCTTCGTGCAGCTGTCATAAAGTTTAAATTGAACATTCCTCAATCTTGTAATTAGCTTTTATTTACAGATAAATTATAAAATCTAAATATGAAATTTTGAATACACACTGCGTAATAATTTAGAAACTGTAATCTACCTGAAAAGATCTGCCCAGGTTAGAAGCGTTAATTCAGTGTGGTTACAAATTATTTTAATCAAATGTTTAAAGCAAGTATATGTTTGAAGAGCAGTCTTTTGTTTTAAAAAGCCAAAATCTTGACTTTGTTATTGATGTTGTTGATGAAATTTTTTACCTGTTAAAAATTTTTTGAATTTTCAAAAATTTTTTTTTAGTAAACAATTGGTTAAACTTTGAGACTTTTATTTTGGTCAAATGCGATCAAATCTGATAACATAAAGGTAGAATTTTTGAGTAATAATTTTGTGCCAATATCATATTGGATATACATTTTTAAAATTTTTTTTGATACTTTTATAGGACACAAATGGTGTTCTACATTGTTTTATCTTTGGGTTTCAACGTCCGCCCTTAGAATTGTGCTTTGCTCTTATCGTGATTATCTCAGGACTTGGTGGCGCCTATTTACCTTAGTTTAGCTTTGGTTTGCAAACAAAATTCGACTTAACCCCCCCACTTCTTATTGCTCTACCCAGGAATAGACCCCTAGCTATGTCGGAAGATTTTTGTTCACTGGCGCCCAATTAAGATAAATAAGTTACAATACAAATGACCAAAAACACTTAGTACTTCCTGAGATTAGATTTAACAATTTTGTTAAAGCTGTAATCACTTCTAACAGATAGTTTCGCCTATTTACTTAAACGTAAAAATTCTACACAGCCAATTTATATATTTTTTATATCCATTGTGTAACTAAGAGCCTCTCTAAGTTGAGCAATATAGCTTTAGAAAGCGTTCATTGAAATATTGAATTTTAGCTTAAAGTGTGCGTTTTGTAAAGTTGATGTCAATTTAGTTTTCAAAGTTTACGTTAGCTTAAATTTTTAGTCTCGATAAACAATATTCAATAGAATTTATTGTAATGTGGTCATACATGAGATCGTTTAAGTTTCTTCGATTTTTAGTGGCATCAAACTCAGATCAATTTAAAACCCATTAATTTTAAATGGATAGAACGAAAGGCCACACAATAGCCATCGTATTATTCAAGCTTCTAATTATAACTTAATAAAACAAAATTTTGTACTGATAATAAAAGCATGGTAAATTGCGATTCTTTATTGACCTAAAACGACGAGTATACAGAAATGCTTTAATTAAATTCTCCTACAATAATCTGTTCTTAAACATTTCCGGATAATGCAAGAACATCCCAAGGCGGTCTCCTTATCACAACAGATTTAATCAAACCAGCAGACATTCCTCCACTTTTACCTACAGCAACCGTTATTAATCTAATAAAGAACTCGAATAAAAGCAGTAGTTCCAGAGGACACGTCTAAATTAACTTAAATAACCTTTGATTAAAACGTCCGGTCATAACAGGTGAATGCCACGACACAAATGCATTCCATTCCACCTTATACTCTATTAAATAATTACGGTAACGATAAAAAAACTCGTAGCGAAAAGTGATGACTCATTATGTGGGTGGTTTGTCCTATCAGATAATAATTGATTTATATGAGACACGAATGACCCTTTTCCAGTCGTTAAAAAGGGACAAACAAGGCAAACCACTTTCATCACAGTGTGCTATGGAATTTTAAGTGCCGAAATTGGTTGAAAGGCTGTAGCTTGCGACATCTTTCGTTGTACAGTTCGAAGTGGAACCACCGAGTGTCGCCTGCGTATAGATATTTCATTTATCTGCTGAAGTATTGGAGAAATTACAGTTTCCATATTTTTAACGAGTTCGTTTCTAGATTTGCTTTGATCCATTCGTTTTAGATTTCAGCGTTTGCTTGGGGAATGCGGTATAGGCAAATAAATCACAGAGTATTTCCGAATTTTTCGAAGACAATTTGGAACGTCTCAGTCTGGAAAAAGATCCCTTAACATTTGTTTATTCGTTGCATATTTTACAATAATTTACCTCGAAGAACTTTCCATACTAGCTAATAAAAGATGCGATGAGCGCGATTATTAGAAGCTTCTTTTGAGCAGTGTTAGGTCATTTCGTTATTTATTTACATACAAGTGTATTCTAGATATCGACCCTTTGTTGTCGTAAGTTTCGTTTTATACAAAATTGCAGAAATTAATGACATATTTGAATCCGGTAACTTTGTAGACAGTAGATATACAACGTACATTCTGCAACAATTGCATAATTCAAGTTCAAACAAACAAAAGTCCTATCGATTGAGTTGTCAGAATAACTGTAAATTATAGAAAAGTTATAAGAAACGGTATACGAGGGTAAAATGTTGAAAGAGGACTTTCTAATATTTTATAACAGTACCTTAATTCTTTAGAAACCCTGTAGTATCCTGGGTTTATTTCTAGGTCTTTTTTCATTGGTCGACGATTATTTTATACGAAATTGGGAGCATTACTCTATATTCGAAAGCATTTGAGAACAGCGCGATATCCGCTTGTTGGCTTCGGAACGCACCCTGAAGTGTCTTATGGACATCATTTAGTTTTAGGGGCGAGGGAAAAGGAGAGGAGCTTGGTGCTTGCGAGAGGGTTGTTGACACGTTTTTTGTTTTTTGGTCCCGCGCAGAGTGTTGGAAAGATAGAGGTTAACTTCTTTAAATTTAAAGGTAATGTTTTTAAGTTTATAATGGGGTGGTTATTTAAGGTAATCTGATTACATCTTGTAATCAGAGCATTCTTTTGAATTTGATGTTGGTATTTATTGTAAAACCGATAGTTATTTAATCATTAAAAAAAATATTTGTGTTACCTGTTGCTTTTGGGCTCAGAATTTGATGTGGGTTGTGATATACATAAATGAGTGTGGTTTGGTTTAACAACTGAAAACTAATATTTATTTATTCGTTTAAATTGTTTATTTTAATATCTAAATCCGAGTAAAACTAATATTTATTTATTTGAAATAATGTTTGTTTAGTCTTTAATACAGAGTTCGAATTCCCATTGCATTGCCTTTATTGCCAAATCAATAGTGTAAATGTACCCTTACTGTGATTGTACGAGCAATTGATACCAACATTCCTTAAATGCAGGTTTGAATGCAAACAGTACTATACTTGTATGTTATATTTGTTTTGGATTTTATTAAATTAACAACAAAGTTGTGTATATATTTTGTTTGTAACTTGTGATGCCACGTATTAAATTTTACAAAAGTTATGTTTTATCCGTTGCAGTCATAATAAATAACTTTTAACGTTTCTTCACTAGATTTGATATATTTTAACTAACATGCTTTTATATATAAACATTTAACGCCTGAATCTGGGCTTATTTATATGCTGTAAACTTTTGATATGTTTTGCTGCCTACATGTTTTATAATGTTTGATATTTGTGATGCAATTGCCATTTTTATTTTGTGTAATTGTTTTATTTCAGCATATTAACCACATATTCCACTCCATCTTTCATATCTCGCTTTACACGTAATTATATGATGTTGTTTTGTTTATCCTATTATCTAGCCGATGTTCCTGTATAATTAACTAGTATCTAATGTTTGTGATAATTGTTGTGATGTAATTAACTTGAACCTCTGTTATGACCGACCTTCATGTGCCTTACGCGTTTGCATTTATGACTATGTTGGAGATAATCTATTCAATAATAAGCGCCTTTTTAACTATGCGCAATCATACTATAAGTTCACTTCAGCGATTAATATCGTCTTATCAATGTACTTGTAATTGTACTCTTGCAAATAATAAGAAGTCGGCTAGCCTTTGTGATATATTTCTGTAACATGGGCTGGAAACTGTTAATGTATGTATGTGGGCGCGTTTGATAGAGCCTTGTTGAATATTACTAACATTTTATGCCCGTGCGAGGAGGAACAATGGTATTCAAGGTGCAGGTCATGTTCCTGGTGTTCCCCTTTTTCAACTTTAGCTGGGTAGTATTGGCCCCGACAACCTCAGTACCAACCAGAAAAGACTAGCTGGTTTACACTAACGTTTTTTCAGTTGTCACGTGAGATATGCCTGGGTAACAGTTGACATCCCGTTAAATTCAATGTTGGTGATCTGGGTACTTGTACGTTACCCGTCCTTGTTGAGATGTGCCAAATGCAGTTGGAAGTGTGAGGGCAGTTTGGGGTTTTCTCTGCCGTGCTCTTTGCCTAATCGCCCAGGTTAAGTAGGGCACTGTTTGCTTTGAATCTCAATTGTTATTATTTTCATGCGAATGATCTATTTAGTGGTTATTCTATTGATTAAAAGTAGGTTAGACAAATACTGTAGTTTTATTTCAAACCTTCCCGTCTCAACGCCATCTTCCGAGTGTGAATTTGGGTTACATTATAACAACACAACGTAGGTGTCGTCGAGCCACTGCCACTAGATGTTAGATTATGGAGCCCGGTGTACCGTTCATAGATGGCGTTCAAGTCGGTTACATACTCGTGCGTTTTTCGGCCCGAAAAGTTCGGGCCGGCCCGAGTCGTTTGGTCCGGCCCGGCCCGAAAAAAGATAGGCCCGCTCCGGGCCCGGCCCGAATAAAGTAGTCAACGGCCCGGCCCGGATTCGAGCCCGAAATCGGGCCGGGTTCGGGCCGGGTCGGCCCGAAAGCCCGAGCCCGAGTCCATCCCTAATAAAAAGTGATGATTCATAGGTATCGTAATAAAATCACATCTGTGACTGATATTGTAATATTATAGGATTGTTCTTGAAATTTTGATGATTCACGTTCTAGATTTCTATGTATTTTTGGTGAACAAAAGAATATTGTATATAAGGATAAACCCCATTGCTATAGATCAGTATTCGTTATAGTATTAGATGAACCCAGTCCTAATAAACATAAATTAATGTAAAGATAAATTCGCCTAAGTGATATAAATGTGCTATATAAATAAATTATCAGTAAGATTAGTGTTATAACAGTGTTTAATTTGTCGTACTAGAAGATTAAATTGACCCCTACAAATAGTGATCAAGCTAGTGTTAATGTAAAAAGGGCTCTGGAAATAAATGTAATTATGTAGAATAATTCTTAGAATTATATTTACTAGAAATAAAGACCAAAATACAATTACAGAATTCCATACAATATTGTTCTAAATTATTAAGAAGACATGCAAAATGCAGCAGCCGTAGAGCTGTATAGTGAACGTTTTCCTGCACGACGGTTTCAAATATTCAAGAGTTCTTAAATGTAGTGCAACGTGGTACAAAAAGGGCAATGTGCACCCACATCGTTATTTGCAAGGCGGTAAAGTTTGGCCAGGCGGTTCTCTAGCTTAGTTGGTTTGCGTGTGATTACTAAATCCAGAGTTCCAGGTTCGATTCCCGACATGAAACTGCTTGAAATTGTTAGGGGAGCGCGTTTCAGAAAAATACGCCCTCATTCGAATGAAAAATAAATTGTAGGTTCCGTGTGTAAGTGTTGTCGCGCACGTTAAAGATTCCTACCTTGTTTGGAATAGCAAGGGTTTGGCAAAATTCAAAATTTTCAGGTAAAAAAACTCGCTTCCTGGCCAATGTAGTATCTTCGGGTGGAGCATTGAAAAATCAAATGTAGGATATACTTTAGCCAAGCGGCTCTGTGAATCAGACCAGTTCGTGCCTCACTGATGATCCCAAGGTCTTGGGTTTGATACTCGACACGGATCGTTTGAATAATGTTAGGCGAGCGTTTTTCACAAGAATACGCCCTCGTTTACATAAAAAGTGAAATGTAGGTTGTGAGTGCGGATGTTGACATACACATTAAAGATTCCTATCTTGCTTGGAATAACAAGGATTCGGCAAAATTCAAAATTTTCAGGTAAAAAACTCAGTTCATGGCCAATGTAGTAGCTTCGAGTAGAGCATTAGAAAATCAATTGTAAATCAGCATTCACTCGTACCAAAATCACCATGGCTTTAGAGAAGAACAAGTACAAGGCAATCTATCTACCTTCTTATATCCACGGTCAAATCGTCGTAGTATACGTAGTAACAGTCTTCATAGACTTCCGAACCATCTTCGACTTTTTTTGTGGACAAACATACTAAATCAACTCAAACAAGCCAACTTTCCATCTAACATATTCCAAATCATAAAATCTTACCCGACCTCCCGATCTGCCACTCTGAAAACCAATTACTACACTGCTGCCAAACCCCTTACCCAAGGCTGTCCGCAATGCTCTTGTCTTAAACTCTCTGTCCGATCTCGATCATCATCATCATCATCATTAGGTCTTCAGTCCTAGAACTGGTTAGGCGCGTACCATCATTGTTCCCTATTCTGAACTATCCTACAGATTTCCCTGAAATATGCAGTTTGCATCTATAACTGTCTGATCTAGGTCTACATCTACCTCTTTTTTCCTATCTCTGCTTGTAATATATCACATACTATTCCCCAAAAATGCCTTAGAACGTATTCCGCCCTACTATTTCTCTTTTTCCCCAGATATCCTTGTTCCCCTACTATTTCTGTAACTTATTTGTTATTATCTTTGTCTGTCCATGCTATCGTCCTCATACATCTGAAGCACATCATTTCAAAAGGCTGCTACCGTTTTTCTGTCTGCGTTTCAGACTTCCCGTATTTCATAGGCATACAGTGCTGTGCTCCACCCATATGCTTTCAACAATTTTCTTCTTATTCTGTTTGTTGTCTTTCCTCATAGGCGATGTTCTTTCTTGTTAGATGCAGTTCGATCACTTTCTATTGTTTTACAGTTATATGCCCTATTTCTCCGACCTTCAATGGTTGTGAAGGGAGGTAAGCAGTCTGTGGCTGCCAAGTTCTCCCAACACTTAACCATTTGGCGATTTAATATATTTCCAATTTATCTTTTCGCACAGCCAACATTAGTTGCAAGTATTTCGCAGCCATTAGGTTTTCCGTCTCAAAACTGGTTGGACACGTACCTGCACTTATTTATATTCTGAGCTAGCCTACATAGTTCCCTGAAATTCTCACACAGCATGTGTATTCAGGTTAATCTTCTTTAGAAATTAAACTACTCATAGTTTTTAAAATCAACTTTATTTACGTTTCGATCCATGACCTAGGATCGTTGTTAAAATAATAATAAAAAACTTCAAGTTTGACATTTATGACATAAATTGACGGTGACTTTGATTTATTGATGTTTGAAATATTTGGTTTGAGTATACTAAGCAAAAATTTTTAAAGTTTAACATGTTTCTATTTATACAATTGAGAGGATGGTTATTAAAGAAGTGTGTGATTGCATTATTGAAAGGCTTACGTAGACGTTTTTTAATATTTATTTTGAGGGGAAAAATTCATTATGATTTAAGTTACCTCTTTGGTAGATTTTAACATGGTTCTGAGGCGACTCTATGGCGGGTTTACACTTGTCAGATACCAATGTTGTTCTATGAAGATTGTATATGGATCTGAGGCGACCCTATGGCGGGTTTACACTTGTCAGATACCAATACTGTTCAACGAAGATTGTATATGGTTTTGAGGTAACCTTATTGTGGATTTATACTTGTCAGAGACCAATGCTGTTTTACAAGGATTGTTAATATGCTTATTTTTTATGTAATTAGTTACTTTATGTATAAATAGAAATCATGTATGTAGGCTGTATTTCATGTTAATATTGCAAGGAAAACCCAGGAAAAACTTGTAATGCTACCTAGATATTGTGGGCATTTGATTTTCATTTGTTATTTCTTTTAGTAATGGAATCCATTGTTTACTGAAAGTCAAGAATTCGTTTGTAACTCAGTTATTTTTATGTAGGGTTATATAAGCAGCTACTTTGATTTTGCGTTTTTGGTGGTTTTCTTCTTTTTCTTCTTTTCTTCTTTTCAGGGAGTATGTGTATTCAGCTCGTTCCCTTTCTATTGTTTTCTAATTTTATACCCTATTTTACCGAGATTCAGTGAAGGAGGTTAAGCAACCTGTGGCTACCAAGATCCCCCAACACTTAGACATTTGCCGAAATAATGGTTTTCCAGTAAATTCTTTAACACACTTAACATTATTCGAGAATATTGCCCAACCAATTCTTGTACTTACTTATATTAATCATCATGTTTAAGCACAGTTATCTTTTCGTCATTAGTTTATCCATCTTGGGATTGGTTGGATGCGTACCTCCATTGATTTCTATTCTGGGCTAGCCTACACATCTCCCTGAAACCTCTACAGCCTACATCTTTTACTATCTGTGTGCAGTAGTCTAATCTAGGTCAGCCTCTTCTTCTCTTTTTTCCTATTTCTGCTTCTAAAATATTCCGCACTATTCCCTCAAGCCGAAGTATGTGGCCTATCATCCTATCTCTCCTATTTTTTACCGTTTTCCATATATTTCTTTCTTTCCCTACCATTTTTAGTACCTCTTCGTTCTTAACTTTGTCTGTCCATGATATCTTCATCATACGCCTGTAACACCACATTTCAAAGGCTTCTACCTTTTTCTTGTCCGCTTCTCCTACTGTCCAGGCTTCACAGCCGTACAGTGCTGTGCTCCACACATATGTTTTAAGCAATCTTTTTCTTGTTTCTATGTTTGTGGTATTTGAGCACAGTAGTTGCTTTTTCTTGTTAAATGTAGCACGACCTTGTGCTAATCTTTGTTTTATATCTTTTGTGCTTTTCCCATCTTGCGTTATTTGGCTTCCTAGGTAGCAGAAATCCTTAACCTCTTGTAAGTTCGTGTTACATACTTGTATTCTTGTTTTTGATTTATTTTCCCCACCTTTACATACTAGAACTTTAGTTTTAGTTTTGTTAATTTTCATACCGTATTTCTCTGTTAGAACCGTTTCCATTTCATTAAGAGCAGCTTCTAGCTCTTCCTTGCTAGACGCTATTACCGCTATATCATCTGCAAATCTAAGCATATCAATTTTTTGTCCCTGCATAGTAATTCCAAATGTCTTCCTGCATTTGACCGGATTCATTGCCTCTTCTATGTACAAATTAAAAATCAATGGGGATAGGGCACATCCCTGTCTCACCCCTTTCCTAATGTTTACTTCTCTACGTTCCTGCTCTAATTCTATTACTGCCGTTTGTTTTTTGTATAAGCTATGTACTATTCGTCTATCCCTATAACTCATTCCAATCTTTTTGAGTATTTCAAACATTTTTTTCCAATTTACATTGTCGAATGCTTTTTCCAGATCTACAAACCCTATATACATGCTTTCCCCTTTTTCTATTGTTTTCTCCATTATCACTCTCAGAGCTAAAATAGCCTCCCGTGTTCCCCTGTTTCGCCTAAACCCAAATTGGTCTTCTCCTAGTATTTCTTCAGCTCGTTTTCCATTCGTCTTTGCACAATTCTAGTTAATATTTTTGACACGTGTGCTGTCAAACTTATTGTTCGAAAATTTTCACATCTATCCGCGCCTTTCTTTTCGGTATAGTTACTATGATGCTACGTTTGAAATCTTTGGGTATCTCGCCTGTCTCATACATATAGCTTACAAGTTGGAAGAGACGTTCTGTTACTGCTTGTCCAGTGGCTTTTAGAGTTTCTGCTTGCAACTTATCTGTACCCGGCGCCTTACCATTTTCAGACTCTTTAATGCTAATTCAAACTCGTCTCGAAGTATAGGATATCCCAAGTCATCATTTTCAATGTCTGATTCCTGTTCTAATGCAGTTAGTTCCTCTCCTGCATATAAATTCCTATATATTCTTGCCATCTACTCACTTTCTCTACGTTTTCTATGATGACGTTTCCTTGTGCGTCCCTTATATTTTTGCTATACGGTTTTATATCCCTAAAATTCATTCTAATTAATTTGTATGCTTCGTCTGTCTTTCCTATTTCCATCTTAGTTTGTACTTCTTTGCACTTTTCATCAATCCATTGTTCTTTAGCTTTCCTGCATTTTCGAATAATTTCCCATTTTATGGCTTTGTATCTCTGTTTTCCTGTTTCGTCTGATTTATTTTTGTATTTTCGTCTTTCTTCTATTAAATTCACGATATCCTTTGTTATCCATGATTTCTTATTTTCTTTTTGTGTATACCCCAAAATATCTCTGGCCGCCATGTCTAGGCTGGATTTAATGTTATTCCATTCTGTTTCTACTTCCTTAGTTTCAGATATTTTCCCGATATCATTCAGCAATTCATTTGACCTTTTTTCCAATCTTACTTGAATATCTTTATCTTTTAGTTTCTCTAAGTCCAAGTGCCTTTTTCCGTTCCTTTTTTTCAGATTTTTAAATTAAAGTGCGGCCTTCATAATTACGATGTTGTGGTCAGTATTTATATCTGCTTCTGGGTAGCTTCTACAGTCTTTCACTTGATTCCTAAACCGTTGTCTAACAAGAATGTAATCTATTTGATATCGTCCTATATCTCCTGGGATCTTCCACGTATATCGTCTTCTAGCATGATGTTGAAATAATGTGTTTGTGATGATTAAATTGTTCTTGTCGCAAAATTCTACCAGTCTATTTCCCCTGTCGTTTCTCGTGCCTAAACCAAATAAACCTACTACCGCTCCTTCCCTACCCTCAACTACCACAGCATTAAAATCCCCCGTAATTATTAAATTTTCATGTCCTTTTACGTATCTTAATATGTCTTCGATATCTTTGTAGATGGCTTCTACCTCTTCGTCACTGTAGCTAGAGGTGGGCTTGTATACTTGTATTATTACTGTGTTTACCGGTTTAGCTTCTAATCTAACCATGAGTACTCTTTCGTTCTTTTGTAAGTAATTTTCTACACGGTATCCTATCTTTTTCCGCATAACTATCCCCACACCCAAATTTCCGTCCTCTGCTCCTGTATGAATTACCCTGAAGTCTCCACTCCAAAAATCCCCCGCCGCTGGCCACCGAACTTCGCTGATCCCTACTATGTCTAGTGATAACCTATTCATTTCGATTTTTAGGTTCTCTAGCTTACCTACTTGCTTCATAGTTCTAACATTCCACGCTCCGACTCGCAGAATGTTCCCGACTCTTATTTTTAACTTTCCGATCGCATCCTCCGAAGTAGTCCCCTCCCGGAGATCCGAATGGGGGACTATTTTAACTCCGGAATCTTTTACCCCAGAGAATGCCATCATGTTTGTTACAATTTAAGTACGCTGTGTACTTGGGAGATAATGTGGTGGTTTCCCGTTGCCTTCCACATCGCGGTAGTGTGTCTTAGACTGCCATACCGACCCCTATGGTCTCTGCCAATCTAAGTACCGAAAGAGCCGATGCCCTCTTTCGGGGACCTGTCTTAGTCTGGTTCCTCACTAACGACCCTACTACTTTGGTTGGACCTGTAGTTTGGCTTTTTAGCTCATTAGAACACGCAAGCCATTTCACCTGTTCTAGTAATTTTGAACTTCGGCAAGGTGCAGGTCCATTCGAAATGGCCGATTTCGATATTCCCACATATTTTTGCATATGCCGATAATCTAGCTTTCCTCATCCACCGTAACTCCAGCTGTTCTTCAGAATATACCGCTTCCACTCTCATAACCAAACTTGAATTCTGGTCCCTCTTCAACAGGCAACCTATCTCATCATACAAGTACAACATGTTACTTGTCAAAGGCCACATCGATCTATGTAGACGTTCAACAATCTGTATAACATGTTCACACTCTGCAGCTTAAAATTCCACACCCACTTTTCCAAACTCCGCACCGAAACAAAAATCATCATTAATAGCTTTTATCAATCCCTCCTCGCTCCGTCAGATTATCCAAATGTAATCGTAGAATAATTCAACACCACACCGTAATCCCAAGAATTAGATACACAGCAGACACCTGGTTACTTCCAACTACCGCCTCAGTTCGACGTTCACTAAATCGAATCATCCGTCCATACCTTCTATATGCTTCGACAACCTATCGTATCACATCTACGGCCTTCCTATACGCGCTACTTTTGATTCCGCCCCTAGACATTTTCCTACACTCCATTGCTCAATTACGCGACCTCAAATTCCATCGCCCAATCTACCTGCATGATGGAATCTTTATCTACGACAACTACCACACCCAACCTCTTACAAACACCAAGCCCCTAATACATATCTCTACAATCTACACATGACAGGAATACTGGACCGTATGCAACTCCGGTAGAAATACCATCAGAACATTCCCATCCATTTCATTTCTCAACATATCTCTTTATCCACCAGCACAACAATCCACTTTCTGACCGTCCACAGAAACTTTCAAGCAACTTTACATTCTTTTAACCTTACTCCTGCCCCATTCTTTTCGTGTGCTTCGATAACCAAACTTGAAACTCCTACACATTCCATATAGCCCTGTCCAAACATAATCCACTACCAATCTCGTTTCAAATCATCCATTAACAACAATTCCTATACCCCTCTCCCAAATATTACCTTTTCAATCTCAAACTACCCACAACTTCTCAACACCTTCTTAAAGGAAATTCTGTGCACTAAACCTCCCACCTGAATTAACTTGCGGCAAGAATATACACCAACAGACACGCGTCCATTCTCGCAACCCCACCTACCCATGGTAACATTACACAAACCACCCAGGTCACAGAATATTAGAACTATACCACTTTTTCAATCAGCACGAAGTAATAGACCATAGAAAGCAACAAACAGATCGTGGAAGAAAAGAAGAGCGAAGTAATTTACATGTGCTTAATTAAAATGTATAAACTAGGATAGGCCTTGACCAAGGTATAGTTTAAAATAATAAATAAATAGAGAAATAAATAAATAATAAAATAGATAACGAGCATTATATCGTA
Organism: Platerodrilus igneus; assembly: GCA_036346225.1. Taxonomy (NCBI): domain Eukaryota; kingdom Metazoa; phylum Arthropoda; class Insecta; order Coleoptera; family Lycidae; genus Platerodrilus; species Platerodrilus igneus. The sequence continues at coordinate 648,833 of JARFIW010001106.1, forward strand.
GGCACCTACGGAACTCCGAAAATAACAACGCGTTTTTGTCAAATCTCGAACTGAAGAGATCAATTCCAATCGTTTCAACACCATCACTCCGAGGGATTGGTTCGTTCAATTTGGTTGTTGTCCTATAACCAGTTGGTGCGTGTTCACAGTATATCTGTAACCTTTTTAATTATTTACCTTTCTAAAAATTTAAGATTTTCTTACTAAAATCTAAAGGGACTGCACTCTTATCTTAAGGATTGCAGTGGGTTCTTTGAATTGTTATTCCTACTAGTAAAACCATACACTTGATTTAATTTAAGTTAAGTAAACAATAACAAAATGCCACTATTTCAGTGAGTAGACAAAATATATTATTAATAATTTTTTAACCAATAATATGTACAACCACATTTTTTTAATAAATGTTTTTACAATATTTGCAGAATTGAAATGTTGCCATTTGAAGAATAAAAATAAAAAAATTGTTGAAATGCAAACTGCATAAACAAATTGTTATATACTTTAATATTGAATGAAATCGTCAAGTATTTTAAATGGAGCTGGTTTTAATTGTTTCAGACTTGTACAAAATTGAAGTCCCTAGATTAGTAATTAATTCAGAAAAAAAATTGAGGTTAATGAGATTTCATGTGCTGTTTTAAAAAATTTTACAGTCAGTTTTAACTACTCATAGAATTAAAACTTTACTATTATAAGAGGAATAAAATGTGTAATTCCTATTTGCGTGTTTGGCATGTAGATAATTGTTGTCACCTGATAAATAAGTTGATAGCGATGTTACCTAGGGGCCTCAACCAGAATTTCCTATTATTGATCGACCAAGGACAACACCTGTGAAGATAACAGCTTCAAAAACACAATTGGACAACGTGCACGATTAAAGGCTTTCCATATTCTACGATTACATCACAAAACGCATTTTTGTGGATTCCATGCGTAATAACTTATTAAATCGTAGATTGGTTATACTGACAATTGCTAACAATATTCTTCAGAAATGATGGCTGCATTGCAGCGTGCGTTCAGAGTGGTAACGAATGATGTTTGAGATGTCCCAAACTGAGTGGTTAGAATTCACCATGTGCGTGCGAATTCTATTAAAATAATACGTATTTTGGATACCATAGTAAATACGCCAGGATCGAAATTATTTCCACGTGCTCCCGGAAATAATTTAGTATTGTGCGTTTCGCAATAATTTAATGTCACGCGAATCCGCAACTAAATGCTGAAGTGAAAAACACTCATCAGATTTAAAAACTTCAAATTAATAAAAGCGAAGTAAACTTACCCACTTTCAGCTTTGCACATTATAACAAGGTGAACCAACTGACTTGTGAGCACCTAAGTACTTGATGCTTTTCAGGCTAAGCTCAAATTCACAATTAGGAAGACCCATTTTAGTGCAGTGATTAAATCAAAAAGGAAGACAAAATTCGCGTATCTAACAAAGTAGATAATATCCCTCCTATTGTTTCTAAATGTTGTTTTCAACCAAACACGTTCCTACAAGGTCTGTGTGTATGGTTGTCTATCTATCAGAATAAGTAGAATACATTGCCTAACCAACAAAATTGGTAACAGAAACATTTAAACTGTTACACATCCTCGAAAATAATTAAAAAATCCCAAAGAACATCTTAACGTATTTATAAATATCAAATCATTCTAATCGTATAATGTAACTCCTAATTTATAACGTACTTAAAGCTGGATACAGGAAACGGGGAGAATACTTTACTTTTAATGAAAAAAAATAGCTTTATTAAATATAAGATACTGGAAACTAGTCATCCAATAAATGAAAATGCATGTTTCGAGTTAATTTACTTAGTAAACAACATGTGTTTAAATTTTAAGTTGTTATTTTTTAAGAAATATTTTTTATGCGTAAATATCAATCTACGCCTTTTTCTTAAGCATCAGTTAAAATATGTCTATGAAGTTGTGAATCACCCTGTATGTAATATTACATTTACCAAAATTATAATATATTTTGAAGAATTTATTTGTGTGAGTTAACCACAAATTGAGTTCGCTTAACCTACAGAGATCTGGTACTGGCAAATTCACATTGCGGTAAAAATACGTTGAGCCAATCAACTACATGTCGCGAGCAAGTAGCAAAAAGGGACCCGATAAAATAATCAATATAAGTGAATGATGCTGTAGTAAATTGCAGTTAGAGAAACAAAATTTTCTGATTATTATAACTATCAGCAATGTATACCTGTACAATATTGGGACTCGGTGAACAATGCAGAATTGTAAAGGTAACATATACACATAACTGCAATACAATTGTTATTTCAACTGTACAGAGGTAGGTCCAATATGCACACACAATATGTAATAAAGTGAATAGCAATTGTAAGTATTTTGACCACAATTTTTTTTTCTGTGTAAATAAACACATATATTTCATTACATCGCTTACATTGTTGCACAGTCACAAGTTTCGTACAAAAAACTATTAAAAGCGCTCCACTCTTTAAATTGCTAGGTATCCTGTACTTACTGGTTACAATTGATGCAAATTTGAATACTTAACTTTTTAAAAGTACAATTACTGTGTGTCTCATGGTCTGTCTACAAATAATGTATGTACGAATAAATGCAATATACAAATAAATCTCAACTTCTGGAACATTTATCCAAATTGAAGTTGAAAGACTTAATTGAAATAATCCACTCCCAATTAATTCAGTGGTATGTTCCTACTACGCTTTTCCGAAACATGATTAACTTGCGCCTTCTTGAAGTCTACAACAGTGTTTCTGTAGAACTTGTGTAAAGGTAATTCAGATTCGTGTTTTAATTAAGTAATAACGGCGTATGCTGCGCATTTCATTGCTTTTACCAATAGCGACTTCATTAGTGCTGAAATCTTTGTTTTGCATCTTCCAAGGGTTTGTTTCGATGCATATGCATAAACCGCGGAACGTCGTACAGCGTCTTATTGGAAATTACAATTTATATTAATTCGTACTGTTTCTTACCGAACAACGTTTGTGATGATTTTAAGTAAAATGTAAATATACTCCGCCTGTTCTTTTACGAAGAAAAATTCACTGAAAACATGCATACAGTGGGTCTTTGTTTAATAATAACACAGATTAACGCGATTTTTGTCACCTGCTGTCCGATAGGCGTGTGTCATTTATGTATTTTTGGTCCCTGAAACCGAAACTGCACTCGAAACTTTCGTATCACCCTCAGGTATTAACATAATTGTTAAAAGGCAGTTTACGTTGTACAACATTGTATCGAACGTAATCCGAGTGATTCATAATTGGAATGTCTGGCGAAGCTTCTAGACATTGCTGGAAAGGCTGACTTAAGATATATAAGCGCTGGTGACAGGATGAGCAGGAGTTGATATCCTAAACGCATCTATAAATTAATATAAAATATAGGTGAAGAAAAAATATTTTACTATACAGGGTATATTTCTGATAGACTTTTTAGAAAGTAGCAAACGTATGTACTCAAACGGATACGTTTTTTCATGTATGCGGAGTTTACGATTAAATCTCACAAAAGACAATAAATACATCAATTTCAAAAGCTTTGAGCTTTATTTTGGATGCAAACTAGAAGATCAAGATAAACCTTGGTCATCACATATTATTTGCGTAACGTGTGCTATGAATTTAAGAAGATGACTCAACGGTATCCGCAAGTCAATGTCTTTTTCAGTGCCTAAGGTGTAAAGAGAAGCTAAACATCATGCTACAGATTGCTATTTTTGCTTGATGAATCTATCTGGAATTTTGCTCGACTAGAGATATATTGTACAGTACGTAAACCTGCAATCAGATCTCAGAGCAGTTCTTCACGTGCACAACTTACCTGTCCCCAAACGCCCAGATTCGTATACACTGGAAAATGATATGAATGCAGCTGAAGATAAAATTGTTGAACTTATGGAAGAAGAAACGATCCTGATTTCCAGGCATTTGATATAGCCACTCCACATTTACTTTCACAAGCTGAGCTAAACGACTTAGTAAGGGTTATTAATTTGTCGAAAGCTTAAGCCGAACTGTTGGGATTCAGGTTGCAAAATTGGGATATATTACAGTGTGGTACGCATATTTTCACATATTGGAAACGTAAACAAGATCTCCAATTTTTACATTTTACATTGTGTGATTAGTTGGTGTACTGTGTAGATGTTCCTGGACTAGTGGATGCATTAGTACCTATATGCAAAATTAATGAGTGATTACAATTTATTGATTCAATTACTCTAAGCTTGAAGAAAATTCTCCTTCACAATGGAAATTCGTACCCTCTGCTCCTATTATTCACGCAGTACATATGAAGAAAGACTACAACAATATGAAAATTTTTCTTGAAAAAATTAAATATACAGAATATGGGTCGAGCATTTGTGGTCATAGCACTTTTGTTACGAATACAATTGTGTTACATCAAGTACTGCTGTTTTCTCTGCGAATGAGATAGCAGAATAAAGGATAAACAATACTTTCTAAAAGACTGGAAAATGTGAGAAACCCTTTTTGCAGAAGAAAAAAGTCTTGCAAAGCTTCCTCTCGTTGATACAAAGAAAGATTTGCTACCACCTCCACGCATAAAACTAGGACTGATGAAAAACTTTGTCAACGCTTTAAATAAAAATGATGAAGGAAGCCAGTATCTGAGACAGAAGTTTCCCAGACTAGGTGAGGCAAAAATAAAGGAAAAATTTTTTATTGGGTCGCAAATTCGTCACATAATAAAGGACAATGTATTCGATTCAAAACTACCTGATATTGAGACTGATGCCTAGGTATTATTTAAAGAGGTGTGTTCACATTTCGTAGGACATAGAAAGAAAAGATTACGAGCAAATTGTAAATCTTTTAATTTCCACATATAGCGATATGAGTTGCAACATATGTTTGAAGATTCTTTTTCTCCACATGCATTTGGATTTTTTCCCTCAAATCTAAGGTCTATTAGTGAACATGGTGAAAGGTTTCATAAAAACTTATGTATTGTAAAAACTGGCACCAAGGGAAGTGAAGCCCCATAATGCTCGCAGATTATTGTAAGAAGCTAATCAGATGTGCTCGAGAGGTACCCTACAAATGAAAAACACATGTAAAAAATTATGAGAATTGGTAGCAACGTGATACACATAATGTGTATATAATAAATGTTAGCATTAGATAATAGAGCATTTCACTATAAAAATATTAATAACTTTTGACTGAAGGGTGATAGCAAAATTCTGCTAACAGATTCGTAATCAGCAGGAAAATCCTATGTGAAACACCTTGTATACTCGAATAATAAAACTTTGAACAAAGCTCCATCAAGCAATAAGACGAAAACATCTAGAGAAACTTTCACGTGGTCATTCTGCTTTACGACAATGCTCGACCTCATGTTGCTAACGTAGTGAAAGAAAATCTACAGCGAAAGAAATGGAGAATATTAGAGCATCCACCCTATAGTCCCGATTTATCGCCTTGCGATTTTCACATCTTTGGGCCACTGAAAAAAGAGTTTAAAGGTAACCGTTTTTAGTCGGATGAAGAAGTAGAAAACGCCGTGAAAAAATTCTTCAAGCCACAAGATTTCTTTTGGCAGGGTATACATAGGTTGACGAAACAATGGGATATGTGCCTTAATCGTAGTGGTAAATACTTGTAAATTTAGTTATCAATAAATTTTTCCTGAACCAAAGATGGGTTTCAATTGAACAAGCCTCGTATATAATATTTTTTTTGTAAGGAAGTTTGTGCTGAGAGTTCGAAACATTTGATCTTTTTAATAGATTATCTGTCAATGATTATTGGCCAAACAAAACCTTACAAGTGTGAGAATCATAACCAGGTGAACTATCCATAAGAGAAGAGATTTAGTTCTGTAAATTTAAATCTAACGAAAGTAAGGAACATATTTATAGTTAAGTAAATTAGTACTTGTTAGAAATAATTTGATGCTGGAAAGAAACGATGTTGTAAATGTTCTATATGCTTTTATATGAGAGAAAATATTTCATACTGTATAAATGCTTTATTGTTGTGTTTGATTTTATTCTGAAAACTTGTAACAAAATTTTTGTTACGTTAAATATCTGTAAAGAAAAATATTACTAGCTGTTGTTATTTTACGAGATTGTCCTTTAGCGTGAAATCGTTGAATAATTTAATGTACTATAAGGAAGAACACCCCTTTCCGTTTACATTATTTTTCACCTATAAAGAGTATTTAATGGGGACTCCTATACTTTCGATATCGTGGATACCTTGAACGTAACTTGAGTTACATAAACTACAGGCGTTTTGACGTCCACTAGAGCGATTGTTAAACATAACGCCTGCGCGAAAAGTGACGCGATAGCTAAGGTTGTTGGCAAAGCAGGAGATCATCCATCTTGCAAACAACTACGTGTACGTAGACTTCATTTTGAAGATGAGAAATTTTGTTTGTAAGTGGGAGCTAAGAATAGCTCAAAGAGAATGATGGTAGGGCTTTAGGTTGTCGCGTGGTGGCTTCACGAAGGAGCTCTCGTGAAAGCTGCCCAGTCAACCTAGAGCAACAACTACGACACGTGGCGAGGGAATCCATTAGTGGTAAGCATCATGTAATTAATCAGCCTTGTTTAAAACTAATACTTGGTTCAATTTCTCTAGCACAATTTAAGTAACACGCTTAGCTATGGAATTAAAATTTGGTCGTGTATGGTGAAATTGTTTGATTTGGGGCTGGTCTAAGGATTGTAACTAATACAGGCATGTTTTGTATCTTTCTGTATTTCAAGAGGATGGAAGGCTATGTGTCTTAGTTCATCTATTACGTTCGCCAGCATCGCCGTTGTACAATTAAAACAAAAACAACCAGGTACTTATGAAACTATTTATTGAAAATTAATTTTGTGTACGAGTTACGGTTAAAGTTTTGATTTAACATTTACTAAATCACAAGAAACTTTTGTTAAAGAACGTAAATTTCAAGTTTATTTGTAAGATGTAATTATGCTCAAATCTCATGTAAAAATCAGTTTGAAAATTATTCCCCTAGATATTTGACAAGTCATATACCATTCGTCCAGAACTAAATTTTTTTATAAGAGAAATTTTTGAACCTTTAGATAATTTAAAAGTTGTTATTCAGAGCACGAATATGATGCACATGTTAATTGTTAAAAATATGTATGAAATTCACCTTTGATTGGAAGATGTTTCTTGCAATATGTTGTGATTAGTAGAATACCTAAGCTGTTTTTAACATATGTTGAACTGACTTTTATTAATTTCATGCTTAAGCCATACGAACTGTTTATGTAACAAGTTCTTTAGATAAAAATCTTGTAAGCCAGAACAGATCTGTTTTATGGATGTTTAAGAACCTAGACTGTATTAAATAATTTATAAATGCTAAGACCTCTCTAAGTAGAGAAGCAAATTTAGAGATTTATTTTGAAACTTACTTTAAGTTGATTATATTGATTATAGAGAAACACATTAAGAAACTTTTGAAACTTATTATATATTGATTATTAATTTTTTATAAATAATTTTGCAACAAAAGAGAATTACACTTAAATTAAATTTTGAATTAATACCCTCGTCTTTTATTTCACTAATTGAAATTAACATTGTCCAGATTAGATCAGCAAAACTTTGTATGTAGAAAAAGTTGATACAGTACCAGGTAGTAGAAACGGAATAAGTAATGCCCAGTAGAGTTTTGTTATAGGTAAAGTGTTATTGAGATTTTGAATTCAGGCCAATCGATCTATAAAGATCGAAATATTTTGTTATTGTAAGGCACAAATAGTGTCTTATATATTATTTTTTTGTGTGACATTTTCTTGCAGGTCCGACATCGTGGAAGCTAGGGCAGAGGTCCAAGAGGTTTCCAGAGGTATTGTTTATTGTAATTTGTATGTTTTTTGGTAGTCATTATATCCTATAGGTTTCTGCGTCTTCCTGTAGGATACTTTAGTTTTGTTTATTGTCCATATAGATGCAGTGGCGTCCATTTACGTTTTGTTGTTCCCGTTTGTAGTCGAGCCCACCCTATATCCACGCCCAAACTCATTGCTCACCCTTGGGGTAATTCCCAGACTAGACCGCGAATATAGTAAAGCTCGTGGGTCCACCGAGGTTTTGTTCACTAATTGACTCACTCCATTAGAGAAAAGCTTTAATAATTACACTTCACAGGCGCCCATGCATGAGGCTAGCCTTGTAATTATAAAAAAGATCTAATTATATTTCACTGGCGCACAACGTGGGGCTCGAATTTGTTGGTGCTCGATTTTGTTGGTGCTCGATTTGTAAAAATAAGTTATTTCAATATCCCTTAATGTGTTGGTTTAGTTGGTAAACTCAAAATTAATTAGGTTATAAATTTTCATAGGATTTATATCGTGTCTGGAACCTCAAGTCTTTTAAGCATTAGTTATTTGAATGTCCCAACAGGTTTGATTCGCATTAAAGAAATTTTTTTTTGTCATATTGAGTTGGTCAAGAAATAAAATAATTTTAGTTTGTCATAATAAATTTTTTAAAATGGCTGAAACATTCCAAATTGTTCATTTACCCAAAGAAGAGCTGGAATATGAATTAAAAATCCGAGGAATAGAAAGTGCTAGGCCGGTTATGGAAAAGAGAAAAATTCTAGGTAGATTGTTAGCGAAAGAAGTAGGGAAACCTGATTGTTTAGTAGATCTGTCAGTGTACAGGGTGGAGTTTGAGGAAGAATGTAGAGAGATAAATGCTACTATCGATTCAATAAAATATTTGGTGTTAGAATTTGAAGGTGATTCGGGAGATTCAATCTTTAAAAGAGTACTTTCTAGGCTTGTCCATGTATCATGTCGAGTTAAACGTATGAGACTCCCGTCTGACAAAGTGAAAGAAGCTGAACTATCTAAAAAGGAATTATTAGCAACCATCCTTACTGTCGAAGCTGAATTGTACGAGAAGGTGAAGCCGAGCCCAGGGTCAAACAGTGCAAGTGATGCAAGTCACACAACTTCGTTAGCAGTAGCTGCACCTATGCATACGTTTCCATATTTTACACCACCGATCCCTGTTGGCTCTTGGTCAGTTAAATTTTCAGGAGACCCCAAGCAGCTGTATTTCTTTTTGGATAGGATAAAGGAGTTGGCACAATCACGTAAGGTATCATACAAAGACTTGTTTGAGTCATCCGTCGAACTGTTCGTTGGTAATGCTTTGGTGTGGTTTAGAAGTATTAGAGATTCCGTAAAAGATTGGGAAGCCCTTGAGAGTAGGTTGAAAGAAGATTTTTTACCCGCTCATTCAGAGGAAGAGATCTGGGAGACAATAAAAAATCGTCGTCAAAAGAGGGATAAACCAATTGTTCTATTCGTTGCTCATGTAGAAAGTTTATTTAGTAGACTACCCCATACCCCAGCGGAGATTACAAAAGTGAGGATACTCAGGAAAAATTTATTACCAGAATTCATATCGCAACTTGCTCTTTCTGATATTGAGGATATAGCTACGTTAATAAAATTGTGCAAAAAATTAGAGGAAGCCATGATGTTGAAACAAAAATCAGTTTTCAGTCAGTCGACTAGCTCAGCTAAATTTCATAATAGTGTTAATTCGTCAGTAAAGAGTAAATACCCTATTTATTTGAAAGATTCTTCTACATCAGAAGCTCGTGTTGATAATCAAAAAACGTGTGCTCCACAAGTTCAGACTATAAGTAATAATAAAACTTTTCCAGTACCTACCCATGCTAGTTCTTCAGGTCCAACAAAAATTATTTCAGGGTGTTGGAATTGTTCGCGACATGGTCATTCATTTCGGTATTGTAGATTCCCAACAAGAATTTTTTGCTACGGTTGCGGTTATAAAGGAGTTACACGTGATAAGTGTCCAGCATGTTCAAAAAACGAGTGAAGAGATGGATGTTGCGCGGCCGGCATTCCATTCCTTCTCAAAAGGCGGCAGTTATGATTTGTGAACGGAAGAATTATTTTTGTAGAAAAGAGTGGTCTGGATGGTTAAAAGTAGTAAAAAATTTTTGTCGTATTAACCCTCAGCCCAAAACTGATTCGTTATTTGTTGAAAAATCTGGTGATAATCGGCCATATGTGATGGTTAAATTATTTGATATAGATGTCACTGGTCTTTTGGATTCAGGATGTACTACATCGGTAGTTGGGTCTCTTGCTATTCCTTTAATCGATAGGTTAGAGTTAAAAATTTTCAGGTCACAGAAACAAGGTATTTTTACGGCAGATGGAGCTTTGAAACCAGTTGAAGGAATCGTAGATTTGCCCATTTCGGTAGGAAAACAATGTCGTGTTCTTAATGCTCTTGTAGTACCATCTTTATCACACGCATTTATATTCGGTAGTGATTTTGCTAAGCTATTTGGATTCATAGCAAATTTTAAGGATAATTCGTGGCATGTGCAAGGAGATGCGGAAAGTAGTGTTCCGTATGTGGGTCCATCATCAGTTCCCCTAAAATATAGTGATTGTTTACTCAATTTGGATGATTTGTCGATTAATCAGAGGTCACAGGCGCAAGCTGTCATAGATTCATTTCAGGAAATTTCTAGTGCTGATAAATTAGGGCGTACTAATATGATTGAGATGGATATCGATACAGGTGATACAAAACCCTTCAGGAAAAGACCCTATGTTATGTTTCCCTATATTAGTAAAGAGTTGGATAAGGAGTTAGATGAAATGATTCGATTAAAAGTAGTAGAACCGTGTCAGAGTCCATGGAATTCGCCTGTGTTGTTAGTTAAGAAAAAAGATAGTAAAGAATATAGATTTTGTTTCGACGGAAGGGCATTAAACGATGTTACGGTCCATGACAGCTTCCCTCTTCCTAATATAGATAGAATCCTAGGGATGTTACGTAATGCGAATAATATTTCCAGTCTTGATTTGCGAAAGTCATTTTGGCAGGTCCCTCTTAGTGAATCGTCGAAGGATAAAACAGCGTTTAGCGTTATTTCGCGGAGACAGTATAGATTTGTGACGATGCCGTTTGGTTTAAAAAATGCTGCACAGACTCAACAGCGTTTAGTTGATGCAATTTTCTGTCCGAAATTCGATCCATACGTTTTCTGCTATTTGGATGATATAATTCTATGCTCATCGACGTTTGAAGAACACCTAAAGTTATTGTACGAAGTCAAGGAACGCATTCGAGAGGCAAATTTAACGTTGAATTTAGAAAAGTGGGAATTTTTTAAGAAGTCGCTCAAGTTTCTCGGTTATATAGTAGGGTCAAATTCTTTAAGGACGGATCCGGATAAGGTGTCAGCTATGGTTAATTTTCCACGCCCAAGGACCACCACTGAAGTTAAAAGATTTCTTGGTATGTGTAGTTGGTACCGTCGTTTCATTAAGGACTTTTCATCTTTAGTTTCACCAATCAATGATCTAGTCAAGAAAAGAAAAAAAGGTCAAGTCGTTACGTGGACTTCAGAAGCAGAGGCTTCCTTTGTGTCGATTAAAGAGGCTTTAGTGTCTGCACCACTTCTGGCGCAGCCGGATTATTCCGTTCCCTTTACTATTGAGTGTGATGCAAGTAATACGGGTCTAGGTGCCGTCTTAATTCAGAATGTCAGTGGGGAAGAACGTGTTATATCGTATGCCAGCAAAACCCTTAATCGTGCTGAGCGAAATTATTCAACGACAGAGAAGGAGTGCCTTGCGGTAATTTTTGCCATTGAAAAGTTCCGTCCATGGGTCGAAGGAGTTCGTTTCACGGTCGTAACCGATCATTTTTCGTTGCTTTGGCTGAGTAATTTGCAGAACCCTACAGGAAAGTTAGCTAGATGGGCTGTAAGGTTAAGACAACATTCGTTCGATTTGGTACACAGGAAAGGAAAGTTTAACGTAGTTCCTGACTGTCTTAGTCGTGCAACTCCGGAAGAAAAACATGTCCTAAATTTAATAGAGGTCAAGCTTGATAATTTAGAAAATTGGTATGTGTCGTTACGTGAGAAAATTTTGGCGTCGCCTGAGAATTACCCTCAATGGAAAGTTGAGAACGAGTTTGTTTTTAAGTTTATTCCGTCAAACCTGCCTATGTCGTCAAATGTAGTAGAGTGGAAATATTTAGTGCCGAAAGTTCAAAGAGAAGAAGTCATCAGATCGTGTCATGACCCCTCAGTTGCAGGACATTTTGGGTTCTCGAAGACAATTGCTAGAGTACAGGAACATTATTATTGGCCCAAGATGAATTTAGATGTGTTGAAATTTTGTCGTGCATGTTTAGTGTGTGGTGCGCAAAAATCTTCTAATGCAGGTCCTTTAGGTTTAATGGGAAAGGAAAAAGAGGCCAAGTTTCCATTTCAAATTATCGCGTTAGATCTTATGGGTCCATTCCCTCGCTCAAAATTAGGATTTAAATGGTTGTTGGTAGTAGGAGATTGGTTCTCAAAATATACGATTCTACATCCTCTACGCAGTGCAAAGTCACATGTTATTGAACGGTTTATAGAACAGAAAGTGTTTTTAATGTTTGGAGTGCCCCAATTTATTATTTGCGATAATGGTTCAAATTTAGCTGGTCGAATTTTTAAGTCATTATGTAATAGGTTTGAAATTCAAAAGATATGGTATAATGCTGTTTATGCGCCACAATGTAATTTTGTTGAGAGGATTAATAGGACGGTAGGGACAGCTATTCGATCCTATCTCGAAGAACATGATACCTGGGATACTGAGTTAGCGCAGATTCAATTTGCTATTAATTCTGCTAAGCATGAGTCGACGGGTTATACTCCGAATTTTTTAGTTTTTGGCCGACACGTCCCCATGTCCGCTAAATTTTTACGGTAGTGGATTTATTCCTGAAGCTGATGTTGAAATCGTTCCTGGTAGTCGCCCATTGTATGCTTCAGACCATCAAGGTATATTTAAGGTATTTGAAGACGTTCGTGCGAAGTTGCATGTAGCTTATCAAAGGTCGAGTAATCGATATAATCTAAGGAGAAGGAACATCTCTTTTGAGGTTGGCAATAAAGTATGGAGGGCCAATAAGGTGTTGTCGAGCGCGGCTAATAAATTTACTGCTAAACTGGCTCCAAAATTTATTTTGAGTGTAGTCAAGAAGAAGTGCTCGAATGTGGTGTACGATCTAATTAATTTAGATGGATCGAAGGCAGGCAGGTGGCATGTCAAGGATCTAAAACCCTATTCTGTCGTAGATCCAGAATATGTACCAGAGGACTGATTGGTTGTCTTTAGTATTTGTGTCCCGAAGGATATATTATAAATTTAGTTATGAGAGAGCGGTGATGCTTAATTGAAGGCTTTTACCGGTATTTCGTTGCTGGTAGAGATTGAAAATTTCCCAAATAGTGTTGGTTTTAAATGTGCATTAATGGAATATTTAGTAGTAGTAGGCGAGAGAGAGACAAAAATGTTATTTTTGCCCGTGTTGTTGTTATAGCCCGTAGTGGAGCGAAACAAATATTTGTTGCTTCATGTTTGTGGACGTATTTTGATCACGTCATGTGGTGTTATGTTTAGAGTAAGTGAGGAAGATAGATGCTGTTTGTTTTGTTAATGTAGGTCGGAGTAGGCTAGTTGGTGAGGCCATTGTAGTATTGAGTAGCTTTTGGTTCGAGATGTTTGGTGTGGCCACAGTAGAGTTGAGGATTTTTTCTTGAGACTGGAGTGTCCCAAAGAAAAGAGTAGCGATAGGGCTATGAATTGCCATGAGCTGAAGAAGCCAAGTATTCATTAGTAAGCTACAATGAGTATGGAATATTGGCTTGATGAGCGGTTTATTTTTAATAGAAGCAAGAATCAAGTTTTGCTGAATATATTAAGCTGGAATTTTTGAGACCAGCGAATACATAATCATTGTTGGAACAGTATTGATATTTATGTATATAGATGTGGGTTTTCGATTTACTATTAATATTGGTAAGGTTATCGTGTCAAGGGTAATAGTAAGAAAGTAAATCTTTTTGTTGTTATTTTGCGATGGTTCATGTCAAGCTTTTTGTTTGAATTTCAGTTTATATTTTGAAAAGTAGGTTAGTTTTTTAGTTCCCCCGTTTGGTTGCAACTCGAGTGTTAGACTACAATATTTTGACTTTTACCGATTATGACTTTTTACCGATTATGACTTACCGATATTGACTCCTGACGGATGTGTGGTACGCAGAGTTACCTACACGCTCATTTGGTTGCATCCCATATTCCTCTTCTTAATTCAAGAGGTCACTCATAATTTTTTTGGTTCAGATATCAAAGTTCGAACTTACTTTGTTCTTACTTCGATTTGTTATGATGCTTTTTTGTATTTATCTTTTGGTTAAGGCGATAGTTTTCGTCTGTAGAAAAAAAATCTTCTCGGTTATGTATAAATTTAGATATAATTAACCTCAAAGTTTTTTTCTTTTTGGTCGGAGGCAGTGTAACAAAATTTTTGTTACGTTAAATATCTGTAAAGAAAAATATTACTAGCTGTTGTTATTTTACGAGATTGTCCTTTAGCGTGAAATCGTTGAATAATTTAATGTACTATAAGGAAGAACACCCCTTTCCGTTTACATTATTTTTCACCTATAAAGAGTATTTAATGGGGACTCCTATACTTTCGATATCGTGGATACCTTGAACGTAACTTGAGTTACATAAACTACAGGCGTTTTGACGTCCACTAGAGCGATTGTTAAACATAACGCCTGCGCGAAAAGTGACGCGATAGCTAAGGTTGTTGGCAAAGCAGGAGATCATCCATCTTGCAAACAACTACGTGTACGTAGACTTCATTTTTGAAGATGAGAAATTTTGTTTGTAAGTGGGAGCTAAGAATAGCTCAAAGAGAATGATGGTAGGGCTTTAGGTTGTCGCGTGGTGGCTTCACGAAGGAGCTCTTGTGAAAGCTGCCCAGTCAACCTAGAGAAACAACTACGACACGTGGCGAGGGAATCCATTAGTGGTAAGCATCATGTAATTAATCAGCATTGTTTAAAACTAATACTTGGTTCAATTTCTCTAGCACAATTTAAGTAACACGCTTAGCTATGGAATTAAAATTTGGTCGTGTATGGTGAAATTGTTTGATTTGGGGCTGGTCTAAGGATTGTAACTAATACAGGCATGTTTTGTATCTTTCTGTATTTCAAGAGGATGGAAGGCTATGTGTCTTAGTTCATCTATTACGTTCGCCAGCATCGCCGTTGTACAATTAAAACAAAAACAACCAGGAACTTATGAAACTATTTATTGAAAATTAATTTTGTGTACGAGTTACGATTAAAGTTTTGATTTAACATTTACTAAATCACAAGAAACTTTTGTTAAAGAACGTAAATTTCAAGTTTATTTGTAAGATGTAATTATGCTCAAATCTCATGTAAAAATCAGTTTGAAAATTATTCCCTAGATATTTGACAAGTCATATACCATTCGTCCAGAACTAAATTTTTTTTATAAGAGAAATTTTTTGAACCTTTAGATAATTTAAAAGTTGTTATTCAGAGCACGAATATGATGCACATGTTAATTGTTAAAAATATGTATGAAATTCACCTTTGATTGGAAGATGTTTCTTGCAATATGTTGTGATTAGTAGAATACCTAAGCTGTTTTTAACATATGTTGAACTGACTTTTATTAATTTCATGCTTAAGCCTTACGAACTGTTTATGTAACAAGTTCTTTAGATAAAAATCTTGTAAGCCAGAACAGATCTGTTTTATGGATGTTTAAGAACCTAGACTGTATTAAATAATTTATAAATGCTAAGACCTCTCTAAGTAGAGAAGCAAATTTAGAGATTTATTTTGAAACTTACTTTAAGTTGATTATATTGATTATAGAGAAACACATTAAGAAACTTTTGAAACTTATTATATATTGATTATTAATTTTTTTATAAATAATTTTTGCAACAAAAGAGAATTACACTTAAATTAAATTTTGAATTAATACCCTCGTCTTTTTATTTCACTAATTGAAATTAACATTGTCCAGATTAGATCAGCAAAACTTTGTATGTAGAAAAAGTTGATACAGTACCAGGTAGTAGAAACGGAATAAGTAATGCCCAGTAGAGTTTTTTATAGGTAAAGTGTTATTGAGATTTTGAATTCAGGCCAATCGATCTATAAAGATCGAAATATTTTGTTATTGTAAGGCACAAATAGTGTCTTATATATTATTATTTTGTGTGACATTTTCTTGCAGGTCCGACATCGTGGAAGCTGGGGCAGAGGTCCAAGAGGTTTCCAGAGGTATTGTTTATTGTAATTTGTATGTTTTTTGGTAGTCATTATATCCTATAGGTTTCTGCGTCTTCCTGTAGGATACTTTAGTTTTGTTTATTGTCCATATAGATGCAGTGGCGTCCATTTACGTTTTGTTGTTCCCGTTTGTAGTCGAGCCCACCCTATATCCACGCCCAAACTCATTGCTCACCCTTGGGGTAATTCCCAGACTAGACCGCGAATATAGTAAAGCTCGTGGGTCCACCGAGGTTTTGTTCACTAATTGACTCACTCCATTAGAGAAAAGCTTTAATAATTACACTTCACAGGCGCCCATGCATGAGGCTAGCCTTGTAATTACAAAAAAGATCTAATTATATTTCAAACTCCGCCAATTCCATTGAGCTAACCAGGCAAAGTAAAGTTAGAAAGGAATGTAAGTCTACAACTTCAAATTTTACAATTTGCTGTATCTGTATCACACAGCACTCTTTTAGCGGCGTATCAAAGCGAGGCGTAGTCGCAGCACTCTTTTAGTGACGCTCCAACGTGTGGCCTTGTCACAGTATTATATATATATATATATATATATATATATATATTGCCGTGGAACTCGGGTAAAAACCTCATCAACAAAAATATATTCGAAAATTTTATTAAATTTTCAAAACTCGAAAATAGAAAAATTTTCAAAAATTAAATAGTTCAAAAATATAATTTCTTACCCGTTTTCCTCTCTTCCTCGGTTGAATTGCCTTCTTCAATTGCTTCCGGCTAGTTCTGTTGGACCTCCTCTTGGATATCTAGATTCACTCTCATATTCTATCATTCTCTCACACTCCCAATAAAACCACAAAATACAACAAACATACAATCTTTTATTTTTCACTATTTACAAATAAAATTATATTTTTTCCATATTTCAGTGATCAAGTTACCTCAATAAATCCTATTGTGTAATGTCCTGTATTTTTAATTTAAATTATGAAATACATAAAATGTACCCGGGGTAAATGGGCCCTGAATAATATTTTATTTCTCATTCCTTTTATATAATTTACTTTAAATCTAAGTAAACTCTGGAGTATGGTGAGCTCATGATAACCCAGTTAATCATGAATAATGTATGCCCTTATACTTTGCATACTCTTATAACCAACAAAAAAAACACCCATGTACTCTTCACAAATTGTAACTTCCTGATGGAACGTTAATACGCTTTATATATACCTTCAGATTTCTATTTAAATACCATAATAAAGTTAGTTATATGTATTATGTTCAATACACAAAATAATGCACAATACCTTCAAAATCACTCTCATACGTCACTCAATATTCATAGTTTATAACAACACAATTTCAAAGCGTTACCTGGAATTTCTAAAAGATCTCCGCTCCGTGGACGATGGTATTTGTTTTTTTCTCTGCTTTGCAAGCCGCTTCTGGCTATTAGTAGAAGAACCCCATGTAAGTGAGCTGCTAGCGCTGCCTTCACGTTGTCTCCAATTTCCAAATCCAAATTAATTCTACGTCTTTCACAATTATTTACTTTAATCCACTTTACTTAATGTCACGACACGAGCTTGTTAAAAAAAATTATAGGTGATACCTCAATTAAAAAATGTAATCTCGGCACACAAACCGCGTACAAATTATGAGCAATTC
Organism: Platerodrilus igneus; assembly: GCA_036346225.1. NCBI lineage: Eukaryota > Metazoa > Arthropoda > Insecta > Coleoptera > Lycidae > Platerodrilus > Platerodrilus igneus. Next base: position 666,701 of record JARFIW010001106.1, read on the forward strand.
ACCATGCAATATAATTTAAAATAATTTTATTCTACTTACAAACTCGTTATAACTTGCATACGTCGTCTGAAGCGATCGAAATATTAAGGGCCTTCACCATGTTTTCGAAAAGCTTTTATAGAACTTAGGCCGGCACCACCGATTTCTAAGGCCGCGAATTTCAGCACGTCGTTACGATATTTTTCTGAAAATTAATATACACTACGCTCGTATTTGTGTCGCGTCCAACTAACAATATCACCCAATCGTATATTCACTGACGTCCTACAAGTCCCGCCTATCTCACGCTGTCCCTTGCTTATGCGTTTTCTACGTCTCTTTCTAACCTGGTGTGAGTGGTAGAAAATCGATATTCCTGACCATCTGCTATCTAACCTCACGTGGACTGTTACGTGCTTTAAATCACCCCTCGTTAGTGTTTACTGCAAACACATGCGACGGTTTACCGATATTCTTTGAAACTTGTAGCTTTATCTACAAAAATAATTGGAACTTGACATTTAAAATTCTGCAGGTGTTTAATCTTAACGAGTGTTTTAAATAACACTTCTACGAATTGGATTTTCCACGTATTTCAACCCCACCGATATATTTGTTTGTTAGAAACGCGTGTCACCTTGGTATTATTGATTTTACACGCTTTTATGCATATTATACGTAAATAACCGTTTAATTAAATTCAATTAAATTAATAAATTAATGGCATTGGCTTCTACCATTTATTTTCTTTACGAACCTGACTAAATTTCATTCATTATTTGTAAAATTTCGTTAATACCTGTTACTTAAACATGAACTAACTGGAATAAATTTCGCCCGTAAATTCTGGTTGTTCCTTTATACAGGGTGTTTTGAAATTGCTTTGTTTATATTTACTTTTAATCTTTTAAAACCACTATAATATATTGCTATGATAATAAGGTTATTTCGAGGTTTTTTGTGTGTCACACTAAATGGAAATAGTACTAGAAGTTAGAAAACTAAACAATTTTATCATGAAAAATACGTAATTCGCAAATTATGCAAAAAGAAAACATTTAACACCCTGTATAAGGATCACAATTGACTTGAATTAATGCCGGGAAGCACATCCTTCAATACTACAAACATATTCAGTAAGATAAATAACTCTGTACGCAATTAAATTCATTTAAATCAGAAAAGCATTCATAAATCCTAAACAAACACGCATTAGGAGCATTGAAAGCTAGAAATCATGATTAGAATTCTGTTAAAATAAACACGCAATGGTGCAAAGAAATAACAAAGCATCCTTGCAATAAACGCATCATTCAAAACAAATACGTTTCAGAAACACAGATCTAAATAAACGCATTTCAATTTACGTCATAATAGAAATTTAGCCTACGTGATTTTTCACATGAAATGCATTCAAAACCCAAAAGATTATGTTGAGAAAAATAAAAACCATAAGTTTGCCTACGTGCGAGGTCGAGGTAAACTTTCCTAAAACATAACAAAATATAACGAGTGAATGTGTGCAAGCTATAGAAATGCACTATGCAAAACATGAATGCTACGTGACGAGAACATCGTTCAACAAGATATTATCAAGTTCATACCAGAGAAAGGCCAAAGTATGAACAACGACAAATAACACGCCTGGAAACTTTGACCGGAGAACGGTCGATAACCAATCTTGTCAGCTGGGGGCGTTGCTTTAAATACCTCACAAGTTTGGTAAACAATCAGTCTCCTTTCAACAAGAGCACGTAGCAGTTCAAATTAAATATTTACGTCAAGTGAAAATAAAAAATTAAATAATTATATTTTTCAAAGTTGTGATAGAACAGTTGTTGAAAATTAAAAGAATAGTGAACATATACGAGAGCAGTTTGCCGTCAACTGAAAAACGCAAGTAAAAGCTTATTAATTAAATAATTTTTATATTTATTATTCAGGGCTCTAAGTAATCTAAGAAAATCTGAATATTATCCAAATGAAAATCTAAGTAAATCTAAGCATTATTTAAGTAAAAAATCTAAGTATAATCAAAGTATAATCTAACTAAAAGAATCTAAATTGGTACACAAATCTAAATTTGAATCCGAATTTAAACATACATCGATTAACTTAAAAACATTGGTTTGCATCTACGTATTGGAGCACCAGATGAAAGATTGTTTTGAGCATTGAATGGGTGATTGGGCCAAGCGGTACTATAAAATCAACAAGTGAACTCAACTGAAAGCAATCTAGAGGTACTGGTCAACAGCACGCAGCAACAGCACGCACGGAAAACTACAGGTCAGAACATTATTTAATAGCATAAGGTCTTATTTTTCTCTTTTTGAATATTTACAACTTTTATTATATCAGAATATTTATGTAAAAGGTCAGTAAAAATCTTTTTATACGTAAAAATTTACGTAAAAGGGGAAAATTATTGAACGCTCAAGGGTGTTTCCAATAGTGTACAGTGTCATTTTTGCTGGCTTTAAACTAACTAAGGGGAGCTATGATTTTGGGGATAAACAAATTGATATTATTATTATTTGATTCAAGGATTTACTTTGTCGAATAGTGAATCATATTAAGCTATAAAGTGTATGTAACTTTTCTTTGTCATTATACAAATCTTGGTCAATTTTGTTTGTCTCATTCAAGTAGGAAAGTATTAAATAAGAAGGTGGGTAAATTTTTTGTTATCGTAACGCTGTGCACTCTGTGTGGATTAGACTGTGCTAGTCGAGGCATATTTAAATTTTAGGTTGTTTAGAGACAGAGCGGGGCGGGCAGCAGAAAACTGAACGTTAACTACATCGGCGTGCAGCGTTATCATAGCAATATATATATATATATATATATATATATATATCGTCACCTCTCTGTGCCTTTAAAATAATTAAAAATTAATACAATCACATTAATGCCTCGTTAACTCACTGATACCCCGCACAGAGTGAAGCGACGATACGATAACAAAGAATTTTTACTCACTTCTCTCCAACGCTCTATTTACCCGAATAAGACAAACGAAACTCACTAAAAATTGTATAGTGAACTAAATAAAATTTTTAATCATATTACAACTTACAAATTTACGCCCTTTTCTAATATTATTTACCTTTTATAGAGCTTTTAAATCAAAATTAAAATAAATATTTCTATCGAATTAGCTCTTTACGACGATTAAACTTTTTACACCTTTTAAAACAATTAAAGCCAGCAAAAAAATTGTAACTTACCACGAATAGTTTCGTTGAACGTTCAAAGAAATATCTCCTTTTTAAGCATAACTCTCCGTACCAATCAAATTTTTGTTGACCTTTTACACACTATGTATTAATCACATGCAAATTTTATGCTTACTTCTGAATACACAAATTATGTAAAATTACAATTGCTTCGTGCTACAAATTGAATAAATATGTCTGACCTTATATTTCTCCTGGTTTTTATCCTGCTTGAGCTTGCTGGTTGTTTATTCAGTAGCTTAGAGTCGTTGACCAGCAACTTAGCGTGTTAACCCAATAATTTTAAGTATTTATTAGCAACTTGGAGTTGTAACCGTTGACTTGGAATCGGTTTACCCAATACCTTGGAGTGGTTTATATCCAGTAATTTAGTGTCGTTTACCCAATAACTTAGTGTGTTCACTCGCAATTTAGTGTAATTTAGAAGCAGCTTAAGGCCCTAAATTAATAAAATTGCAAAGATTTTTATTTAAATTAGTTTATATCAACGGCAAAATTTTATATAAATTTATTACCACACGCGCTCTATTGTTTATATCACTTGAAACTATAAAATTTTGCCAAGTTTTAGCTTTTAAAATTATCAGCTTTCACCAAATTCTATTCATGTAATAAATTTTTTTCAAAAAGGCACAGTCGGCGCGTGGATTATCAAATGATGGTCCTTTATCTGCTTCGTTAGTTTTATAGAATCAAATTCCTTCCCAACTATTCCAAGCGTTTTTATTGGTTGACAGAACGCTATCAGTTGTTCGTATGTGGAAATGCGTTTTAATTATGGTTTTTGATGATCTAGTGTATACGTGTATACCGTCGCCTTTAATATCCATATTTTAATTACATATGCTTGTTATATTAAATGTTGCATTTTATGTACGTTCGAAATTGCACGTACATCGAAACTTCCTAGCGGGACTTGATTAACAAATGGTATTTTATGTACGTTCTAAATCGCACGTATTACTGTCGCTTCTAATATCAATACTTCATTTAAATATGCTAGTTTTATTAAATATTGTATTTTATGTACGTTCTAAATTTCACGTATTTATTAACTTCTTTACGCAAATGCGTTTAGATTGAAAGAAATTTCATTTCACGGTTTTTATTCTTCAAATATGTTGAATTTGTATTTATTTTGGAGCTTAAGAATGTTTTTAAATGTTCTAAGATAATTGAATTGCTTCTGCAATTATTTATTTTAATGAATGTAGCGAAAATATTACGAAATGAGTTTCCTTTAATGAATTGTATCTTGTTATTGATTTTATACAGGGTGATTTGTATTTGCTTTTCTATAATGAATGAATTATGTACATTTTTGGGTTTTAGTGATTGGTTTTTGTGTTCTTTATGATATTTACATGAGGTATTCCTTCTTTGTGACCATATATGCCTTAAACAACCTTATAATCATAGCAATATATATATATATATATATATTGTAGTGGATTTAAAGGGTTAAATTTGGGTATAAACAATGCAATTTGAAACACCTTGTATAGAGGAAACCACCATAATTTACGTGCGAAATTATTTCATTTATTTAATTTAAAGTATCAAGTATTACCATAATTTTATAACTAGGGATTAAAAATTCGTAGCCAATAGAAATTATTAATTAATTTAATTTAAGGGGTTATAACGTCAGAGAACGCAAAAGAGCATGAAAAATCGATAATACCAAGGCGAATAGCTTTCGTTGTAACAAACAAATATATCGGTTGGGTTGAATACTATGAAACGCAAACTCCTAGAAATGTTATTTTAAAACGTTCGTTAATTCAACACCTGCATGTTTTGAAAAGTCGACTTCTATGTAATTTGTGTAGATAACAAGCGAGTTTCAAGGAATATTGTTCAACCGACTGTCGGAAAGCACGTATTCAACTCCACGTGGAGTAGATAACACACGGACAGTAATATTGATTTTCTACCACTCAAACAAGGTTAAAAGGAAACATCGAATATGCATAAGAGAGGAATAGAGTGAATATAGGCGGTGTTTTAAGACGTCACTGAAATGTATCATTGGTCGAAATAGTTAGTTTTTTAACAGACGAGCACGGGACAGATGAATGCGGGTTTTTCGAAAGATAGCGTGACGACGAGCTAAATTTCGGGGAGTTTGAAAACGGTTATACAAAATTTGAAGAAAGAATTAGTTCAATTAAGTATTTCGCGTTGAAAGGGTCTGGAGAGGTTACATTTTGAATCGTATAAATACGAAAGGGGAGTTATTAAGCTGCTCTTTGACTTCTTTAATTTGCATCGCTTATGACGTACAAAAATCTACTAACGAGCTTGTAAGTATTTAAAATTTAGAAATATATTAGTACAGTGTTAGATTTGTTACGTTTTTTTCGTGGCAGCCACGTTAAGCGCCAAAATTCTGTTACGTTTTTTTTTTCGTGGCAACCACGTTGGGCGCCAAATTTATGTTACGTAACACAAAGAAAGTCAAAGAAATGTCCGGGCTCAATCGGAGAGTAGGGGGGGTTGTAGAAAGCAGACCGACATATAATGTATGCGGCGATAAGGAGTTAGTAACAGTACCTGCAATAAAAGAAATTAGAATAGCAAACCTGCAATAAAAAAAAGATTAGTCCTGCAAACCTGAAATAAAGAAAAAGAATAGCAGCAATGCAAAGTCTAAGTTATTCAGTATTTTGTAGAATGTAAAAAAAAACTGTTTAGATAATCTATATAATATAACAACGGTAAAAGCAATACAAAAATTTTTAGTACAAAGTGAGGTAATATTGGGGAGTAGCAGAAACGTTTCCTCACACACCAATTAAACATAAATCAGACAAAATATCAACAAAAGACAAATAGATAAGACACAATTGGTATGAGTAATTCAGCAGTATTTATTTTTTTTTCTTTCTTTTTTTTTCTTAATCGCAGGCAAGTCTATTGTAAAAGGTATCAGGACGACGAAGATATGGCAAAACCACGGATAGATATTTAAAGTAATAATAAGTAGGAAATAGTTCAACTTACAAAAAGTCCTTCAGGAACGCTTCCTTGCAACTGAAGTGTGCACTAACGAAGCACTTCACCCTTGACTGTGGGGTGTTGATGGAATTTCTTACACTTTACACTAATCACACCTTCGTATTTCACTGGTGTTAGCAGCAGGCATTATCAGGCTGATGGAACTATGTAGCATTGATAAATTTATTGTTAATTCTATTTCCTGAGACAATAATGTCGAAATATTTTGTAACACAAATCGAAAAAACAATGGTAATAAAAATTTAGAATCACGGGCCTTCAAGGCACGATGTAATGCATTAAACTAACAGTAACGTGAGGACTAGATCGCACACAGTTCAAATATAAAAAGACAAAACAACTAAAAAAACACAATCAATAAAGCAACGCGTATCACTAAGTCAATATTCCGTAAAACAAGCACGTGCGGACGAGTCAACAAGTTCTATTACTTTTTTTTTCCAACAGAAAAGCAACAAAAAGAACAATCAGTAAAGCTACGCGTATCACTAAAACAATCCGACCCTTTTCAAAGCAAACAGCACACACTATGTTTTTCGTAATTCATTCGTCGGATCGAAGAGCAAACTTAAACTACTCCTCTGTTAATAATCCCATCGTTGTTACTCCAACCGCTTATCGACTCTTATCTAAACTTGTATATCCACATAAGGAACATCCCATAAATGAATGCAGCCATCATATCTACTAATTAATTACGAGCCGCTTATCACTTTCGACAACCTGGAAAGTAATTTACGAATAATCCAATTTACAATTCTTCCTTGCAATTCATTTATTAATGAAAATCAATCTTCAAATTATCTACTTTTAAAGTAATACCGACGAGTTAAATTGCATACAAATCTGAATTATTCTGAAGTATTTCCTTTATACAAACAGCGATCTCAAAGAAACGATGTATTTTTAAGTACGTTAACAGAAAGGAAGCGAAAAATGTTAAACTACAAAAATGCCCGTTACAGATTGTTGTGGCCTTATAATTTGAAACGCGGATAGTGTCGAGTTTCTTTATATTTAATTAAGGTACAACGTATACTTTAACAAGCTCGTAACGTAAATTAATTATGCAATAACCAATAAGTGTAAAATACATGAATTTGGATACTGAGTTGGATCTTGAATGGGTAGCATGCAGCGCAACTTAGATGGTGTTCATCTATAAATAGCTGGAGGCGGCAAGCAGCGCATATCTACTAACCGAGGGTTCAGGAACATAATACATCGTCAACGGAGTTGGAATCTTCAAGTTTATTCAGGTAACGCATTAGAATTTGCTGTTTTTTTATAAACTGTGTAAATTATTTATGATGGGTGAGAGTGAACTTTGATGGTAATTTTCGTTATTTTGCGTATTGAAAAGAATACGTATAACTAACTTTTATTATGGTATTTGAATATAAATCTAAAGGTGTACGTAAAGCTTATTAACGTTCTTCGTGAATTTAAATTCTATTGTTAAGAGTACATGGGTTTTTTGTGTTTGTAGTAAGTGTATGCAAAGTAGAAAGCATACAGCAACAAACTGGGTTATCATGAGCTCACCATACTCCAGAGTGTAGTAATTACAAATAATTAGAAAAAAAAGGTATTATTTAGGGACCATTTACTCCCGTTGCATTAAATGTGTTTGATATTTCAATTTAAAACAAGGACTTTACAAAGATAGAATTTATTGAGGTGTAACTTGAGCACCGAAATGTACATAATCTTGAATTATTATTTGTAAATAGTGGTAAATAAAAGATTGTATGATTGTTGTATTATTTTGTGGTTTTATTGAATGGTGTGTGTGAATAACAGAGAATGATAGTAAATTTAGGTATCCGCGAGGAGGCCCAGCTGAGCTAGCCAGGGAAGCTGCTGAAGAAATCAATTTAGGTGATGAAGCAGGAATCCGGTTAAGAAATTCTTTTTTTAAAATTTTCTATTTTATGAAATTTTCGATTTTTGTAAATTAAGAATTTTTGATTTAACTGGGGAGGTCCTGAGCTTAAGGAAGGGCCACGGCAATATATATATATATATATATATATATATATATATATACATGTATGTGTATATATACACATTTATCCTTCTTTTGTTTTTGATGATTTCGCTAAAATTTTGTTTTAAGTAAGTAGTAACTTGTTTCAGTTGACATTTTATTTAGGTATTTTCTTCTTCACCAGTTTCAAATAATCCTACTATCCGTCACATTTAATATATACCAAATACTATTATTTTATGAATTGCATATCATACTACAGATGTCAGTGATCTGAATATTGCGCTATCATTGAAAAGAAACCAAACTTATATTAAATTTCTATTTATTGTCTCACAAACCATTATTTTATTCAAATATCATTTCACAAAATGCAATTATTAATTGTTGAGCTTTATCTAGTTTCATACCGCATTCGGATTGAAGGTATACTTACGGTACAAGAGACAACTATAAATCTTACGTAATACGAAGGATAAACGACAATACATACTGAATATGTAACATGCGAAAAGGATTAACCAGGAACCTCAAATCTTACTTGATATTGTGGATCAGACTCGTCATTGTCATATAGGTAAGAGCGTTCCTGCGGATTTCCAGAAAACGTTCTCGAAACTTCTCCTTGTGAACTGACATTAAGAGGGGAATTTAATTATTATGGTTATCTTTATAAGACAAGGTAGATGAGCGAATAAGTAGAACTTCCCGACTTACGTATAATCTAGAGCATTATTTACATCGTGATACCTTCACTTAATTTAGATACCGCTCCGGCTTTGTATTCCAGATTTATACAATTGTTTACAAGTTAATTTGAAATTTAACTTCTTCATTTATCAGATTGTATACGCGATCTATTATTATCCTGCTGCATTTATAGTTTGTGACGAGGCACTTAGAATAAGACATTAGAATAAAGGACGTTAAATCTTACGTTGAATAAATAATTGGTAGCAATTTACAGATTACAAGAAACGTGAAAAGAAGCTCTAAAAGACCGCGATTAAATAAATAGTCATAGAATTTTTATTAAACCTTACAATTAGAATCTAGACATCAGAAGAAAGTAAATAACCAGTAAACACGAAATAGTAAACATAACACTCGACTTGAACAGCGGAGTACATTCAAAAGCTCAATCTCTCAATCAGTGCAGCTCATTCTCTCTACTACCCTTAAGTTTAGACATTTACAGCCGATGTAAACTTCAGATCTAGTCCTCATATACAGTCATCCTTCAATCAAGACACGATTTAAAACAGTCTTCAGGTCTGACCGGAGTCAGTTTTACACGGGTCGGAACATTTCTGGATCTCAATCATAAACTCGGCTGGATCCGGACATCAAGTTGGACTCGAAATCTTCGGACGAATCTGCAAGGTTGAGTGATGGGCTTGGCGACTAGATTTAATATTTCGTTCGTTCCTTTTTTTAAATCTTAATTGAATGTGGATGAATTCAAGATCTGTTTGGGATTGCACTTTGTTATTAAGCTAATCGATGACTTTATACAGGACAATTGTATAGAATGATAAGCATATTAACTAGAAAACCATTATTTCGGCAAATTATAAATGTTGGGGGATCTTGGTAGCCACAGGTTGCTTAACCCCCTTCACTGAATCTCGGTAAAATAAGACATAAAATCAGAAATCTCTCAATTGTATAAATAGAAACATGTTAAAAAAATGTTTTCCAAATTATTGAATTTATATAAAATTCACCAATAAAAATTAATCAGCTGATTTCACGTTAAGCGTATTGGCTACCATAGGAAAGTCGATCCCAGGTCGCAACACAAATTGAAGGCAATCATTCTTTTAAACTTTAAAATTTTTTGCTTAGTGTACTCAAACCAAATATTTCAAATATCAATAAATCAAAGTAACCTTCAATTTATGTCATAAACGTCAAACTTGAAGTTTTTATTATTTTGACAACGATCCTAGGTCATGGATCGAAACGTAAATAAAATAGATTTTAAAAACTATGAGTGGTTTCATTCCCAACGAAGATTAAGAAGAATGCTAAACAAACCACAACAAACATACAGGGAGTATTTACAATCTTTTTGTTTCCGATGCCCAGAGGATGATCAAACGATTCTGAAATTGTTTATACGTCATGCTTATAATATGATGAGCATTAAGATATTTTTTGTAATAAAATCAAAATCAAATGAAAAGTTCAAAGTTTTGTTTATTAAAACGTCAAAGAATATCACCGTTTTGCATTTTCAGCTTTGAATGTATTTAATCCAGCCGTTCACGTTGAGCTTAGATTTTGTCATTTTATATTAAGTAATGAATAGACAAATAAACCGTTCTGAATGAACCTGCACCTTGAAGAAGTTCTAGATTACTAGAACGGGGAGAATATCTTGAGAGTTCAAGTGATCTAAAAAGCCGAGCTACAGGTATAACCAAATTAGTGGAGTCTTTAGTGAGGAACCAGGCTAAGACAAGTCCTCGAGGCAGCAGCCCTTTCGGTATCTAGAGTGGCAGAGACCATAGGGATCGATATGGCATTCTAAGCTACACTACTGTGATGTGGAAGGCAAAGGGAAACCACCACATTACCTCCGAAGTACAGGGCGTACCTAAGTTGTTATTTAAGATGATGGCATCCTCTGGGGCAAAAGATTCCGGAGTTAAAATAGCCCCCCCATTCGGATCTCCGGTGGCGACAACTTCGGAGATGTGATCGGAAAGTTTAGAAAAAGAGCCGTAAACATTCTGCGAGTCGGAGCATGGAATGTCAAGTAAATAGGCTAAAGAACTTGAAAATTGAAATAGATAGGTTAGCATTAGACAGCAGGGATCAGCGAAGTTCGGTGGCCAGAAGCGAGGAATTTTCGGAGCAGAGTTTAGGGTAATTCATGCAGGATCAGACGAAGCAAATTTGGGTGTGGAGATAGTTACGAAAAAAAAGACAAGATACTGTCTAGAAAACTACATACAAAAGAACGAAAAAGTACGTATGGTTAGATTAGAATCTAAACCGATGAATACAGTAACAATACAAGTATACGTGCCACCCACTAGCTACAGTGAGGAAGAGGTAGAAGCGATCTACAAAGATAGCGAAAACATACTAAGATACGTAAAAGGACATGAAAATTTTAACGCAGTGGTAGGTGAGAGTAGGAAAGGAGCGGTAGTAGGTTTATTTGGTTTATGCACGAGAAAGGACACCGAAAATAGGCTGGTAGAATTTTGAGACAAAAACAATTTAACCATCATAAACACATTATTTCAACATCATGCTAGAAGACAATTACACGTGTAAAATGCTAAGGGATATAGGAAGATATCAAATAGACTACATTCTTGTCACAGAACGGTTTAGGAATCAAGTAAAAGACTATCCCAGAAACAGATATAGACACCAACCACAACATCGTTATTATGACGGCCTTTCCTAAATTTAAAAATTTGAGAAAAAGGAACGAAAAGGCACTTTGTGTTTGAGGAACTAACAGATAAAGATATCCACGAAAGATTTGAAAAAAGTCAAATGAACTGCTGAACGATATCGGGAAAATTTTTGATACTAAGGAAATAGAAACAGAAAGGAATAACATTAAATCCAGCTTAGATGTAGCGGCCAGAGATATTTTGGGTTGTACACAAAAAGAAAATAAGAAACCATGGATAACAAAGGATATCTTGAATTTAATAGCAGAAAGATGAAGATACAAAAAAAGAGCGGATGAAGCTAGAAAACAGATTACAAATCCATAAAATGGAAAATTATTCTCAAATGCAGTAAAGCTAAAGAGCAATGGATTGATGAAAAATGCAAAGAGGTACAAACTAGGATGGAAATAAAAAAAAACCAGACGAATCATACAAACTAATTAGAATTAATTTTGGGGATATAAAACCGTATAGCAAAAATATAAGGAGTGCGGTAAGAGACATCATTATAGAAAATGTAGAGAAAGTGGTTATATGACAAGAATACATAGGAAATTTATATGCATGAGAGGAACTAACAGCACTAGAACAGTAATCAGACATTGAAAACGATGACTTGGGATATCCTATACTTAGAGACGAGTTTGAATTAGCATTAAAATGCCTGAAAAATGTTAAGGTATCGGATATAGATAAGGTGCAAGCAGAAACGTTAAACACCGTTGGACAAGGAGTAACAACACGTTTCTTCCAACTTGTAAGCTATATGTATGAAACAGGTGAAATAACCCAAGATTTCAAAGGTAACATCATATCAAAAAAGAGAGGTACGGATAGATGTCAAAATTTTCGAACAATAAGTTTGACAGCACACATGTCAAAAATATTAACAAGGATTGTACAAGGACGGATGGAAAAACGGGCCGAAGAAGAACTAGGAGAACATCACTTTGAGTTTAGACGAAACAGGGGAACACGGGAGGTTATTCTGCACTGAGGATGATATTGGAGAAGACAATAGAAAAAAGACAATGCATGTGTATATGGTTTATATATCTGGAAAAAGCATTCAACAATATAAATTGGAAAATTGTTCGAAATACTCAAAAAGATTTAAATAAGTTTTGGGGATAGACAGATACTACATAGCTTATACAAAGAGCAAACGGCGGTAATAGAGTAAGAGCAGGAACGCAGAGAAGTAGATATTAGGAAAGAAGTGACACGGGGATGTGCCATATCCCCCATTAATAAATTGAATTGAATTGAAGAAAGCTGCGAAACAAGTAACAGAAAATTTGTGGCCAGAAAAACGCAGGATAAGATATGAAACGGCTTATAAACCGTACAAGTCGTGGTGTTAGGAAAAGGGAGCACCCAATATCTGCTCCGAAAGTGTTGTTCTAGCTTATTTTAGTCACTTGGTTTCCACCAAAAAGGCATCAACCTTATGGTCGATCTATTCAATGCTACGAAATACATTAAACGTTAAAGACAAGACTGATATTTCAAAATATTCAAGATTATTAGTATTCTTTAAAAAACAGAACATTGGTTACAGCCCTAAGAAATCAATTGTCTTCAATAAAGAAGACATTGATAAATTTTTCGATTGTGTCCCCTTGGATTTTCTTCCACAGAAGGTAAGGATCTCATTAACTGCACCGATAGTACTATTTAAACATTTTAGACTGCTCTAGTTATTGCGATTTCTGGTGCTCTGAGGAGTGAAGAATTATTTAAAATGAACATAAATGCTATAGAAATGACTGAAGAACGAATCATTATCATAATTCCAAATACAAAAACGTACCGTCCTCGAAGTTTTGTAATAACGAATCTAAAATGGATTGCCATAGTAAAAGGATATACCAATTTATGTAAACATGCAGTAAACAAAGAATTTTTATGCAAGTACGTCGTGGAAAAGTTACCCAACGACCCTACAGACATAATTCAATCGAGCAATTCCCCAAAAAAATAGCAATGTTTTTAAAGTTAAAAGACGTGGACAAGTATAGCGGACATTGCTTTAGACAGACAGCAGTTACTCTACTTGCTAATACTGGAGGCGACATTTTTCAGTTAAAGTAGTTGGGTGGTTGGAAATCTAGTTCTGTAGCTGAAGGTTACGTGGAAAATTCTCTAGAGGGTCGATTAAAAATTGCACAAATGTTGTCCGTAACCACTAAATCCGATGTACATAAATCATTGGCTCAATCCACTTTTCCTAAGACGTCAACTTCCAATAAAGAGTTCATAATATGTCCACAATGACCAGAGCCACAATATGGTTTAAACATCAATATCAATAATCAAGAAAATTCCAACGTAACAATAAATTTCTATCGCTCCAATTCTTAATTACTATTTTTTTTTTACTTAATTTCAGCTATTTGTAATTTGTGTTAATAAATAAAAATAACCATATTTTCTATGTATTAAATTATTTTCTGAAAATAATTCAAAGTAGAATAATCCCTTTTGGGTAACAGAAAGCTGCTAAAGAGAAACAATTTAAATGAATTAGATTAGAAAAAGAGGTCGGATAGTGGCTACTTTCCGACCTGAAATATTATTACACTTCAATCATTAGATGGCGTTTGAAATGTCAAACTTTCGAACTAATGACATATATAAAAATCATAATTATTGTTTGATGATTGTAAATAAAAGTTATTACTGTGTTTAAAGACAACAAACATAGAAACAAGGAATTGAGCATTAAGAAATTTTATCTAATTGCGTAAAAATAATGGAAAAATGAGGATTTGGGCTGCTTCGTAGAGGTGTTATTTGTAGTATCAGTAGTACATTATGGGCGTAATCAGCACCACATTTCCACCAGCATCCACATTTCCACCCACATCTGGACCAAAAAGTTTTCTTCGACTAACCATTTTTCATCTTTCGAGATAAATATATCTTAAATTTTTCATCTTTCAAGATAAATGAGCATCCTCATTTCCACACACGAGATAAACCTATTTTTAAGATTTTTTACCGCTAACATTCTGAACCAAATAGTTTTCTTCGTCTAACCAATGCATCTTTCGAGATAAACCTATCTTGTTTGGTATCAATTAATATTAGAATTTTCTCCGCTACCCGAATTTCTAGGAATTTTTTAGATAGCATCACCCCCAAGGGAACTACCCTCATTTTAAGATTTCTTACCTGTAGCCACTTTTGAGCGTTCTTATAAATTTTTTAGTCATGCGATACGCTACCCGAATCTCTAAAAATTTTTTAGATTGCATCATCCCCCAGGGAGTTACCCTCATTTTAAGATTTTTTTACCGCTAACATTCTGAACCAAAATAGTTTTCTTCGTCTAACCAATGCATATTTTGAGATAAACCTATCTTGTTTGGTATCAATTAATATTAGAATTTTCTCCGCTACCCGAATTTGTAGGAATTTTTTAGATAGCATCACCCCAAGGGAACTACCCTCATTTTAAGATTTCTTACCTGTAGCCACTTTTGAGCGTTCTTATAAATTTTTTAGTCATGCGATACGCTACCCGAATCTCTAAAAATTTTTTAGATTGCATCATCCCCCAGGGAGTTACCCTCATTTTAAGATTTTTTTACCGCTAACATTCTGAACCAAAATAGTTTTCTTCGTCTAACTTATGCATATTTTGAGATAAACCTATCTTGTTTGGTATCAATTCATATTAGAATTTTCTCAGCTACCCGAATTTTTAGGAATTTTTTAGATAGCATCACCCCCAAGTGAGCTACCCTCATTTTAAGATTTCTTACCTGTAGCCACTTTTGAGCGTTCTTATAAATTTTTTAGTCATGCGATACGCTACCCGAATCTCTAAGATTTTTTTACATTGCATCATCCCCCAGGGAGCTACCCTCATCTTAATATTTTTTTATCGCTAACATTCTGAACCAAAATAGTTTTCTTCGTCTAACCAATGCATATTTTGAGATAAACCTATCTTGTTTGGTATCAATTAATATTAGAATTTTCTCAGCTACCCAAATCTCTAGGAATTTTTCAGATATCATCACCCCCGAGGGAGCTACCCCAATTTTAAGATTCCTTACCTGTAGCGACTTTTGAGCGTTCTTATAAATTTTTTTAGTCACGCGATACATCTTGTTAGTTTAGAATTTTACGCAGAATTCGAATCTGCAAACAGATTTGAAATCGGACCACGCCCTGCAAAATTACACACATACCCTCTGCGAGATAAATTTTTCTCCACACTTCCACCCACGAGATAAATGTACTTTGTTTGGTATCAATTAATATTAGATTTTTCTCAGCTACACAAATCTTTTTAAATTTTTTAGATAGCGCCATCCCCCAGAGAGCTACCCCAATTTTAAGATTTCTTACCTGTAGCGACTTTTGAGCGTTCTTATAAATTTTTTTATACATGTAGCACATCTTGTTAGTCTAGAATTTTATGCACAATACGAATCTCTAAATAGATTTAAAATCGAACCACTTTACACACCCTCTAAATTATAACTTTCCTGCAGCTCATACCTAAAAGAAAATCTAAAAACAATTCTTAAAACTTTTTATTACAAACAATTTTTACTAATACAGTTTAAATTAGTAAACCACATTTCTAAATACATATTCACAATTTTTTTTTCTTAACTTAGAACTTCTCATATCGGCTTATACTTATTAATATTTATTTCTAAATAGAGCACCTTTTCCAAAGACCAACCGGACCCGCATGTTTCAAATTCCTCTGATTTTGTTCTTATGGTTTCGCTTAAGACCTCGTACATATTTTCCAGATTACTAGAAGACGTTATAACCACATTTTTTGTGTTAAAGGATTTCACATCCTCTACACCCTCTGCCGCAGCCATTTTGGTGTAAACGCCGTAGAGTTCGCAATAGACTTTAATTGCGGCATGTTGTATTCTTTTTTCATTTATTAATCGAATAAATCGCTCTTTCTGCTTCCAAAGAAACTCGGACACTCTATCGTTGACACTGGCGTTCTTTATGCGATAGCTAGCCATACGGTTTTTAAACGCTGTACTAACCATTTCTACACCATCCTCGTTAGTAGCGGTAACTGATGCATTTTTATGTTTGTTACTCCTTAAGTGCAGCTTTAACAGCTGGCGGAGCTAAACGTTTACGGCTTAATGACATATCATGCTGTTTTTCCTTGTGTCGCTGTAAGTTGCCCATTCTCGTAAAAGCGATACCGCAAGACCCACAGTTAAAGAACTTTGCTGCTGACGGATGTATAAGCTTAACCCTGGACGATGTTACACCACGACATTTGTTCTGGTGCCGTTTGAGAGCATTTTTCCAGGTATAGGAAGCACCGCAAGAGTCACATTTAAAAACGTTTGCAGGTACCATTTTAGTACAAAACAAAATCCGCACTATAAGACTTGGCTTGTAAGCGAACTAACTTATAACTAAAGAGTTTACTCTTGCGCACCTACATTATGTACCCTATAGAATGCATACCGAAGGTTTCCGAAGACACCCGAACGATGTTGAGGATTCAGCGGGGAACTAAATGACGTCATAATCCTTGCTGCTCATCCAATACATTTAGCGCCAATGCATGCACCTGGTTCGCATCGTCGATGGTGCGAATGCCGTTAGTAGAAACATCGGAAACGTCTTCCATGTTATACCATGTTGATACCAAACAAGATAGGTTTATCTCAAAATATGCATTGGTTAGACGAAGAAAACTATTTTGGTTCAGAATGTTAGCGGTAAAAAAATCTTAAAATGAGGGTAGCTCCCTGGGGGATGATGCAATCTAAAAAATTCTTAGAGATTCGGGTAGCGCATCGCATAACTAAAAAATTTATAAGAACGCTCAAAAGTGGCTACAGGTAAAAAATCTTAAAATGAGGGTAGCTCCCTTGGGGATGGCGCAATCTAAAAAATTCCTAGAAATTCGGGTAGCTGAGAAAAATCTAATATTAATTGATACCAAACAAGATAGGTTTATCTCGAAAGATGCATTGGTTAGACGAAGAAAACTATTTGGTTCAGAATGTTAGCGGTAAAAAATCTTAAAAATAGGTTTATCTCGTGTGTGGAAATGAGGATGCTCATTTATCTCGAAAGATGAAAAATTTAAGATATATTTATCTCGAAAGATGAAAAATGGTTAGTCGAAGAAAACTTTTTGATCCAGATGTGGGTGGAAATGTGGATGCTGGTGGAAATGTGGTGCTGATTACGCCCATAATGTACTACTAGTATCTGAGTATGTTACAAAAATGGGTTAAAAACTTCTTTAAAAATAATGTCCCATGGCCGATTTGGTTTCTTAATTTTAAAAAGAGACACATTATTAATTAAAAAGCCTCAATCTGTAGAGTATTCTAGCAAAATATGGTATAGTTTACAGTCAATGTCTTATAAAAAACTTTGAACAGCAGCAACTTTAATGATCTACCTATGCAAATTTGAAATTTGGACAAAACTAGTTTATCAATTGATCTTTCGAATACTAAAAGAGTTGGCGTTACTGGCATTGCGTGTTCTCGTACTACAAGCGGACCAGATGCAGAAAACATAACGGTGCTGTATGCTGTAAGTGCTTCAGGACACAAAGCATCTCCTCCAATCGTCTTTAAGGGTAAATATATCGGGACAAATGGATGGCTGAAAAGAAGGGTGGTGAGTTAGATATATAGTTTTGCAGCTAGCGCTAATAGCTGCATGGATTCCACTATTTTTGCTAATTACATCAAGAAGACATTTATTCTAGCTCTTAGACCTGTTCGACTCGTTAATGATGGTCCCAGTACCCACATAGACTGCAAAGTGGTACAAATTGCTATAGCAAATGGTATCACTATACTGAAAATTCCTCTTCATACTTTCCACCTTTTACAGTCTCGATCTGTCAGTATTCAGATTGCTTAAAGCAGTTTGGGACGAAGAACTTGAAACGTAACAGTGAAGAAATCAAGAGTGAACCTCCCGAAGAAAATCTTCTCCGAAGAAGTTCGTAAGCTTTGGAATGATTTAAAATTCGAAATTATACAGAACGGATTTAAGAAAGCCGGAATATTTCCATTTATAACAACTCTGTTACACCACAAGAAAAATATCATCCAAAGGCTTTGAAATGGTGGGAGAGTCATAGTAATGCGCTAAAAAATACTCAAGAAAATGGTGGTAACGAAAGAGAGTACCACGACAAAGAATCAATTATTGATCACCAAGCTAGACCAAATCGCATTTCATTTGAAGAACTTCTTTTAGAAACTGTCAAGCAAACGTCCGTAAGACAAAAAAGAAGCGTGTAGGAACAGGAGTAGAAGTAATAACTATAGGAACAGCTAACGTTTTTCAATGGAGGAGTCTAACTTTACAAAGACTATAATCTTAACTCTAAAAAGACGTTTTGTTGTCACAATTCCTTTGAGAAGATCACCGCTTGAGCTAAGTAATTCAAAGGATACCGCGATCGAGTGTCTATTTGTCTATTTGCCCTCGAGCGTCAATTTTCTCGCAATCTTCAATTAAAATTACAAAACAATTTATGTCTGAATACGCGGTCTTAGGTCACGGACGTAGTTGATATGCGTGTGACTACTACGTCCAAGGTCCCAGGTTCAAATCCCCACACAGTCTGCTTGAAAAATGTGTTACGTGCATCGAGGTAGCCTAAGAAAAAAACGAACAAGGAAAGAAGAAAGAAAATGACCGGGCTCAATCGGCGAGTAGGCGGGGTTGTACTAATACCAAAAATAGGGGCAGGCCTGAAAAATAAAAGAAACAAAATGCACTAACTCATTCACAACTTACAACAAAATATACAAAAAAAGAGAAGCCTCTAATTAAACAAAATATGTACATATCTATCCGGTAGAACAACCAAATTACTTTAAAAATGGCGAGCTGCAGTCTTTAGGGCGCTACCCCTCTGAAGTAATAATAAAAAAAGGAAAAAAGAAACCACAATTTAACCCTAAAACCACAGCTCGTAATTCCCATAGTAAACCTAACCTAACCTAACCTAAAATTCTTAAATAACTATAGAGTACACCAAAAAGGGGCGGCCACTCATCAGACCATCATGTCCAACGACGAAAACACACAGTGGTGTCCTCCCATAACAACAAGGGGCTGCAACCCCACGGGCGGTTAGGTCCACCGACGGAAGAAACTACAATAATTACGAAAAGATTAATATATTTATGCAGAAAAGTACACATTTATAAAACCATCATTACTTCCCACGCAGTAGGGCGTGCGCGAAATTTTCATAAAGAAAACGGGAACAACCAAAAATTCAACAAGTGTTTTCGTTGTGTAAATCAAAAAAAAAGTAAATATTCATTTCGTTTAACTAATGATCAGAGCTCAAAGTAATATTGTTATCAAGACGCGATTAAGAAAGTTTAACAAATTAAAGGATACCTAAACAGATATTGACTTATTTAAAGTTTATTATAAACTTGTCGTTTCCAAGCAAATAGATTTGGTTTAAAAATTAATGTAAAGCGGGCTTATTTTGAACAGGTAAAATATATAGGATGTTGATGGAAGATTCAAGAATAGCAACGGAATTTATTCGAACGAATAATGAATTAATAAGGGAGAAAGGGGTATTTACTTTAACCTGAAAATAAACGTAACAAATGTTAGGCGAGCATTTTTCACAAAAAACGCCCTCGTTCAGATGAGAGGTAAAATGGATGTCCCGTGTGTGAGTGTTGTCGCGCACGTTAAAGTTCCCTACCTTGTTTGCAACAGCAAGGGTTTGGCAAAACTCAAAATTTTCAGGTAAAAAAAATCGTTTCCTGGCCAATGTAGTACCTTCGGGTGAAGCATTGGAAAAATCAAATGTAGGGGGTCTTAGGTCACGTGACAAAGGTTAGCGATGATAGCCTGGTGCATCCCACTTATTCAGTATTTAACTTTGACCAAACTAAAATGAGTAATTGCTTATTGCAATCGTTTTATGTCTAATGTATCGCAGAAGGATGCTCAAAAAAGAATTATAGGCGGCTTATCCCGTCAAGAACTACAAACATTACTAAATACTTTGGTATATCTGGTTCGTCAACAGCATTATTCAAATGAAAATAAATATTTAAGAAATCATAAGCATATTCCCAAAGATAGCAAAACTGTAAAATTAAATAATTTTTTTAGATGAAGAAGAGTTATTAGGAGTCGGGGGAAGACTGCAATCCTTCAAGTTTAATTTTACAAAAACAGTAACAGTTAACAAAACCTAGAAGAGCATTAAGATTTTAAGTCGTGCAGGGCCTCAATTATTATTAGCTTCAATTCGTGAAAACTTTTGGCCTGTTTCGACTAGAGCCTCTCTTCAGAAGGGTTCTTGGCAGCATTGCACCGGTTTTCAGCCCGCCGGGGCAAACTGTTACGTTTATATTCCGATAATGGTCGATACCTTGTCGATACTTGCTCAAAGTTAAAACAAATTAAGGATTTCTTTTCCGATAACCAGTCAAAAATTGTCAATAGTGCATCTGAAGGCATAAATTGGCATTTTACGCCTGTATATGCTACTCATTTTGGAGGTATTTTGGGAAGCCCGTGTCGAATCACTTAAATTCCATTTAAAATGTATAGTGGAATGTCAATATTTTACGTTTGAACAATATTCTACTATTCTGACTCAGATTGAAAACATTTTAAATTCTCTGCCTTTAACTCCGCTCTCATCAAATCCTGAAGATTTTAAGGCTCTTACTCATGCTCACTTTTTAATCGGACGTCGACCTACTGCTGTAACCGACCACAATTTCATTCAAAAACCTATTAATCGCTTGTCGCATTTTCAACATGTACAAGTGTAGTAACGATTCTGCGAACGATGGTCAAAGGAATGTGTGGGTGAGCGCAAACGCGTGTAAAGTGGTGACAAAATAATACCAAGCTGTAATTTGGAGACATGGTGTTAATCAAAAACGATAATTTACCACGCTCAAAGTGGCAGTTGAGGCGGGTTTTGCGTATTATTTCCGACAAGGACAATATTTCTAGAGTTGCAGATCTGAAAACAATTCATGGAACGGCCAAGAGGACCTTAGTTAAGCTTTGTCCCCTTCCTATATACATTTGTGTTTAGTTCCATCTCAAGTTTTTGAAAAGCTTCGCCTTTCAAGATGAGGGTATGTTAAGAACTTCTATGTGCTTGATTGTGAAAAACAAGGCAGCAGGTTGAGTTGTAAGGATACAAAAACATTGTTGCCTTGTAGTTGTTAGTAAAAAAAGTCAAATGTTAATATAATTAATCTTTTTTCTGTATTAATACAATGTGCGAAACTATCATGTCCTGCAGAGTATTAATTGCTTAACACAAGATAGAAAACTTACTAAAATTGTAACATACTGTTTTAGTACAGTCGGTTATGTAAAAATAACTCTCTATTATTTCTCAAATTGGTTGATTTTCTAGTTTAATTTTAGCGTCCCAATTATTAAGATAACGGTTTTGTAGCATAAATATGTCTGCAATTTTAAACGGCTTCAAAAGCTCCGTTCCCAAGTAACCAGAGCAGGGTTCTTCGAAAATATAATCCAAAAATTTAATTAACATTCCCAAGGCACAAAGATTTACTTGGAGGGCACTTAGCGTGTCAGGTCTCTCTCATTTAGTAAAATAACTTTCTGCTGGTTATAGAAAAATTCACAGCCGCTATAATCCCCGCCGCCGTCCCGTCTCCTATCAACTAGGCGATTCCGTTTGGCGTCGTAATTTTGCTCTGTCCGATGCTTCCCGTCATTTTAACGCCAAACTTGCTTCTAAATTCGTTGGTCCTTTTCATATATCTAAAGTTGTTTCTCCCTGGACTTATGAACTTACCGATCCTTCCGGTAACAAATCTATATGGCATGTCAAAGACCTAAAACCTGCCCATCCTGATAATCCTAATGTCCCCGATCTAGCTCTGTTGTCCTCTTGACGACGCAAGCGCCGCAAATTTTGTCCGTAATCCACTCGTCTCCCTACGTTATACGATTACTTCGACTCATTAGATTTGTTTTTTGATATTTGACATATTTCGTAGTATTGTGTGGTGACTTTTATTTTTTTTTCTTCTACTCTTTCCGGGTTTTCTTTCATTCCACATTCCTGTCCATTTTGTTTTTGACTGGTTTTCCTTGCGGTTGGTTGATGTACTGATTTCGATCACTCGTTGTACCTGCTCCTGTGGTAGTTGCTCCTTAGGCCTACTTTCTGTCCTTTAGAAATCACGACTTAGTCGATTTTTGGGTCTATTAGCAGATTACTTTTCTTATTTGGTTGTATTATACGACTTTTTTTCTTCTTCTTCGTACCACAGTTTGAAGCCTTTCGTTACTTTTCCCAGTTTTCCGGTTGTCGTTCTCTAGCTTACTTGAGGCTTGACACTTGTGTCTTATGTTGGCTATTGCTGTTGGTTTTCTTCCTCGCTACTTCTCTTTTCTTTTGGTTTCTACGCGCGAGAAACAAAAAAAATTTCTTGAGGTTGGAAACTGTGCTGTTTCTTTTCTGAAGAGACATCCGTCCTTTGACGACATTGGCAGTGTTTATGCCTTTGCACCTTGGTCCTCTTCGATTGCTACTACTTACCTATCTTTCCCTGTGGATTTCTTTATTCTTAGTTTTGTCCGACACTTTGGTCCTTTGAGTCGAAATTTTTTTTTGGATTGGTATAGTTTTTTGTTTTCTTGGTCGAGTCCATTTGTTGTTAACGTAGTTCGTCCTCTGCTTCTCGTTCTCTACCCCGACCTTTTAATTTTGCTGGGGGGGATTTGTTACGTTCCCTTCCTGTCAGCGTACTTAAATTGCATCGTTCTTTGGATCGCCCATTTGTAAAAATTTTGTTCATTATATTATTATCCCAGCCTGTATAATAGACGATCAGAGGTTATGGGTAACAACTATTTTATGTAAACAGATTTGCAGTGAAGTGAAAGTTCGTGATAATTTTAATTAGTCGGTACCTTATTTCAATAAACCGTCGAGTTATACATTATCACTAGGCATTATTTTGCATGAGTTTTATCATTGTTATTATGCGGTTCTTCGAAATGTTGATCTACGTCGGATGGATAAACCACTTCGAAATTTCAAACACCTGTTTGATAATATTGGTATTGAGATTACGTTCTATTATAATAGAAAGCGAGTTCTATGCATTCTTTCTGAATTTTTGTGGCGAACAATACTTGATTTTCAATGCCTGGCTGCGTTTAATTTGCACTTTGTCACTTCATGTACCATTCTTTAACTTTGGATCGTCCGGGCACACATTTTGTGTGGTAAGTAGTTTTATGGTTTATACGTTAAAATTTGTTCGGAAATTATCTAATTGCGGGTCTCCCGTTCACAGCTTTTCTGCGGTGGGCATAAAGCCTACTATAATACATGGAATGGTACTGCTACCGATGGATCTCTGGCGTGCTTCCGTACCTGTCTAGAGTCCGTTGCTGCTGAAAACGTGTTGCTCCAGCAACGTTGGGCGCCAAATTTATGTTACGTTAGCTCGTAGCCGTGCATGACACAAAGAAACCAAAGGAATGACCGGGCTCAATCGCTGATTAGGGGTGTAGAAAGCAGACTAACATATAATGTACGCGGCTGTAAGGAATTAGTGACAATACCTGCAATAAAAATAGTCAGGCAAACCTGAAATAAAAGAATAAGAATAGCATGTTGATCAAACATAAATTATTCAGTACTCGGTAAAATGTAAACAACTGTTTGGAATAATCTATATAATATAAGAACGATAAAAGCATTACAATAACTTTTATTACAATGTAAGGTAATAAGATGTCAATCAAGTAGCTAAGACCCTAGTTATGTATAAAGCAGCCCGAGTTGTCTGAATAATTTTCAATTAGTTTGGGTACTTAACTAAAATTATAGTTTCGGAGTTTTCTTGTGAGGGAGATTTTGGCTATCCTAAAGCAATTGTTAGTTTTAATTAACTTTTAAGATTTATGACAGGCTTAACCTTTTCGATTATGAGAGCTAAACTGGACTGGGTATTTTTCAAATAAATTAAAGGTATATAAGGAGTTCAGCGTGGGATGGAAGGGGCTTTTTTATTTCGATACTTCCGACAGACAGGTGGTTTATTTCCGTACTTCTGAAAGTAAAGTGATGTGTGTTTTTTATTTTATTCTGAGTAAGTACTTTTCCAGTTACTAAAACAGAGTGTATGGTATTTTTTTAAATAATGAACTCAAAGGTTGTGTTATGAATTATGTATCCGTAATTGTTTAACTAAATTGTGCCGACGTTCTGTAAAAATACCGACGTTCAGATTAAAGCTCTGAGCTTGGGCTTAAGTTGAACGCGTTGAAATTTTAATACCTGTGTACTTATTTCGGCAGACAGCGAGGCTTCAGCAGGGTATACCGCTTCATTGTTATTTCGACGGTAGCCTGGGGGCTCACGTAATAGCTTAGCATTACATGTGATTTTCCAATGCTCCACCCGAAGGTACTACATTGGCCAGGAAGCGAGTTTTTTTTACCTGGAAAAATTTGAATTTTGCCGAATCCTTGCTGTTCCAAGCAAGATAGGGATCTTTAACGTGCGTGACAGCACTCACACACGTGACTTCCATTTTACCTCTCATCCGAGCGAGGGTGTATTTTTGCGAAAAATGCTCGCCTAACATTTTTCAAGCGGACCGTGTCGGGATTCGAACCCGGGACCTAGGGCGTAGTAGTCACACACATACGAGTACGCCACGGAGCCGCCGCAATAGCTTAGCAACGAAACCTACCTGACTACGCAATTTTCAGGTCAGGTATAGTAGTAAGGACTCCCGTGTTGATAATCTTTGTGTGTACTTGAACTAGTTCCGTTGCAGTAATAGTTGACCGGTGAAAAGGTCGTTTCTGTTCCGTTAGTTGGAGACACCCTTGTTAACTGAGAGCATGGGTCACAGCAGGTAACTTTATTAGAATACTGTATATATAATTAATTATTGTATTTAGGTGTTTGAGCCCGAAATTGTTTCTTATATCCTTAAAAAGTAGACTAGTCCTAAGGAATTAAGACATTAATTTTGTTTAGTCATATAGTGTGTAGCTAGCCGGGGACTATAAAGCTCCACAGTAGTGCAGTGTTAAAATTTTCTGCGTGCGTATTTGTGACAATCTTTTCCCATTCTCAAGAACAAAGTGCAACGAGTGATAATACCTTGATAAGGTCCGTAAGCCTTCCCCTCCTTTACGGTGGCGCCCTATTGTATATAACGGCAATTATTGTATATATTTTGTACTCATATGACAGTAGGTTAAGGTTTAATTAGTTGTACAGTTAATAAAACAATCTAATTTATATCTTAGGGTGTTGTAGCTTAATGAACCTCACCCTCTCACCGACTGTAGCAAGCTTGCGAGGCAATGTTCCGAAACGTTTGGGTACTTTAGATTTAGGGGTCATGTCCTATTATTTTATTGGTAATTTGATACCCTCGCGAGGCAGGAATGTATAAAAAGTTACAAAATATATTCAAAATAAGAACAAACCAATGTGTAACTGTAAAGTCAAGAAATGCCTGTATACAGAGCGACAAATCAATTTAAAGAACTAAGGTGTACAAAATAGTATAATATAGACGTATGGTTTCCAATCTAGGACCTCTAATTATAGTAGTACCTATATCTGAACTTTTTCGTCATAAATAAAGGTATTCTTATGTATTTACTCCTGACTTTAATTCAAAAATACTTTAACTGAGGGATTTAGTATGCTACAATTCAAAATCCCACTGTTGTCAAATCCACTCAGCATAATCAGAAAGCTCAAACTCTAAAAATTTATTCATCAAATATCCAATTTATTAAAGAGGAAAATATACATTTTAATACGACATTGTACTGCCCTAATCCATTCCCCCAGCATCTTCTCTTAGAATTCCTTACGTTATATTTCACCTGAACATCCGCTTTGTGTAGTTACTGAAATAGAATTGTAAAATAAAACTGACATAAAATCCAACTTGAACTTCCAGTAAACATGACAACCAATTAAGATGTAGATTGGAGCAGATTCAGTATTCAGATGATATAGGTGTAG
Organism: Platerodrilus igneus; assembly: GCA_036346225.1. Classification (NCBI taxonomy): domain Eukaryota; kingdom Metazoa; phylum Arthropoda; class Insecta; order Coleoptera; family Lycidae; genus Platerodrilus; species Platerodrilus igneus. The sequence continues at coordinate 693,392 of JARFIW010001106.1, forward strand.
TACTTACTCCCTATACGTTCGCTGTGTATACACACCACGAACCATCACTACAACCGTCGCCGTCTTATGTTTGCTCCGTGTATCTGTGTTTGGAATAAACTTAGAAAGGTAGAGGAACTTTGAGCTAATTTATTCCTTTCGTTTTCGTATTTTGCCATTTCATGCTGCTATGCACACACCCTCTTTATAAATCTGCGTTGACTTACAAGTTTATCTTTCTTGTGTTTGTTCTCTTAGAGGATGGAATTTTAAGCTGTACTAGAAACGTATGCAAGTATGTTTGGTTTTAAAGGGAGTAACATTTCTTATTATGTCCACATAAGAACTGTTTTAGATATTAGTAATTTATTACTACTAAAGCGAAAATTTCCGTTCATTAAATTAATTCTTCAAAACAAAGAATCCAAAAGGCTTGAAACTTTACACTGTTTCCATAAGCTATTGGGCATCAACAGTTCCATGTTTAGTTTTCGTTAAAGCAGCTGTAATTTTTTTGTTAATCGTAATCTCAAGGTTGATTTGACACACTCTTACATTTCAACGGTAGTTACATTTAAAAAGTTCGATAAATACAACACCGGAAGCAAGGTTTACTAGACACCATCGGTGGTTGGCAGCGCTAATCTTATACAGATTTGGGCGCGGTCATCTACCAATGACGTCCCCAATATTGCGCAATACTTCGGAATTTTACATATTAATTTTAAAACAAAGATAGAAGCGAACAATATAAACTATGAAGTACTCACATAATAGGTCCAGATTCCCGCGAAGTTGCGCTAGGGTAGACCTCTAACCAAGTCCATCAGGGCTCCTCCCGGAGGGATTAGAGATGATACGCCGACGCTCTACAAGCGTTCGGATCAGCTCCGGCCAGCTACGGCAGTCATGAGGTCTTCATCCAGAGTCGCGGAGATCGGTACGCCTAGGTGGCTCTCAGATTGTCACCTATGTAGGGAATGGGCAGGAAAACTAGGTAAGGGTAGACAACAAAGATAATCAAGCAAGGAACTACATAGGTAAACCTAACGATACGTTACCAAAAGAAACGTCCACTTCACTCGAAGCACAAGGCAAAAAGCCACGTTATAGAGAGAACCGGAAACTCCCCCCACTCTCTTTTGTCTTTTTTCACGTCCGCGAAGTTATTCGTCCAACCCTCTAGCATTGCACGATTTGCGCAAATGCACTACTATGACGTATCGGAAGCACACGCCTAGTCTATTCAAAATTCCCGCGCACCGCGTCTTTTGAAATTATGGCGCGAAACTTCCGTACATCAAAACTTAACCTAAAAACACTGTTTAAGTGACCCTTGGCACGTAACAACACGTCTCGACTGTTTCCCATTCTGAGCCAACTCCTTCAGTGCCTTTATCTAGGGCTTTCTTAACCTAGCCTTTATCATACACCTTACCTTATCTTCTGCTCTCAATTACTGTTTTAATTCTTCCTTCATACCTCAAAATATCATCTAATCATGTCTCTTTTAATTACACTTGTGACAGCCTGTTTTGGAGAGTCATGCTATCACCAAATTCCAGAGATTGTGCCTTTTGTTGATTATCGCAACAGTAATTAAGAAATATATGGGACATTCTGGAAACTACGCTCATTCGGTTTTTACAAAAGCAACATGCTATTTGCCTAGCGATAAGAAAGTATGATTCACAAGTATCGCAATACGATAGGGTTGTACTGGAATTATTTGATGACGCGCATTCTAGGTTTCTCTAAACGTAACCTCTATCTTATACAGGATGACGTACGAAAAAAGTTTGTAAAACATAAAAAAAGATGTACTACTTTTCAATAAGAATTTAAAGAAGCGCATAAACATTTGTTTGAGCATTTGCAAGCTACCGCCTCTCATTTGCAAGGAATATTATAATGTGAGTATGGGCCACTATGCCTGCGACCACGTCCCCAATGCTCCACCAGAAGATACTACATTGGGTTTAAACGCAAAATAAACGTTCTTCAAATTAAATTTAACTTGAAATTAACCGATCCTAAATAAAAATTTACAAACTGAAACTAACACTAAAAATAGGGTTCAAATAATGGTGTCCCTAGCGTTGATTTTGGAGTATGTCCGGTCATTACATGTGATTTTCCAATGCTCCACCCGAAGGTACTACATTGGCTAGGAAGCGAGTTTTTTTTACCTGGAAAATTTTGAATTTTGCCGAATCCTTGCTGTTGCAAGCAAGGTAGGGATCTTTAACGTGCGTGACAACACTCACACAAGGGACCTGCATTTTACCTCTCATCCGAACGAGGGTGTATTTTTGTGAAAAATGCTCGCCTAACATTTTTCAAGCGGACCGTGTCGGGATTCGTACCCGGGACCTTGGACGTAGTAGTCACACACATACCATTACGCCACGGAGCCGCCTAGTATGTCCGGTCAACAAGACACAAGCAAAATAAAAAGGAGAGAGATCCGCAATATCGGATAGCAGTTGCTAGCTCTGCTTACCGGAGCGACCTGAAGGGTTGTCTTAAAACTACCCAAATCTAGCTATCTAATCTAAAAATGGATTCAAATTTCTAAGCATTCGCCAAATATTTTAATAGTGAATCCGGCTATTTTGCCTGCTCCATAAATTTACAAAGTTGTGCTTCCTGGTCTAAGTATTTTATTCGATGTCAATCTTATATTCGTCCCTAACGTTCCCTATCGTTCCCTAACTGATTTATACTATAATTACCATCTTCCTTCCGTAGATGCTGCAACGGCAGAACTTCAAACTAAGCAAATCAAGCCCCAAAATAATACGATGCATGCAAAAATAAATATAAAATGTAAATACAAAATATAAATGTAAAATAAAAATATAAAATAACTATAAATAGATATCTAAATAAGCATTAAGCATATAGCAGTGCATAAAATAGCAAAAAGCATCATCCAATTTATCAGGTACACTCGCATAAGCATTATGTCGGTTAGCGCCATTACACTAGAAACGTGCTTGTTCAAGATTATTGCAAAATTTGCTTGTTAATATAAATCAATGCTTATGTGTGAACAGCCGCCACAATTTTATTCGTACCTCCATAACAAGTTTTTCCAGCTCCGAAGATCTGGTTGTCTGCCTACATCTATTTGTAGCTTACTGCTAGGAAGAGATGGATATGCACTGCTAAAGTCTTGATGCACTATGTACTAAACGTTGGGGGGTCCACAATCATTATCACTTTTAAGTCCTGAGGGGATGAGCGGTTTCAATCTATTTTATTTCTGTGTTTATTTTATTAATTATTTTAATTAGGGTTTTCTGATTTATTTTGTTATTATTTATTTGTTTTGGTTTATTCCCGATTTTCCGCGTGTCCCCCACTCCCTTCACTCTCTGAATTACACGCGGTTATCGCCATCTAATCTCACAACCCTTCCCGCAAATTCTTTAAAGGCTGTTCAGAACGCCTTCTGGTTAGTCACTTCCCCGACTTTCTCTAGGTTCTTTGGCCAAGCTAGCCCTGCAATAACTAATTTTCTATCAGCTAACCCTTGATTTGTCTCCTCGAGTGGGCAGTCAAAGGTCACGTGCTCTGCGCTATACTCGGTATGTATTTGTGTCAACCTGCCCGTGGCAGCGCTGTTCCACCCCTCTTCCCATTGTCGTATTGATCTTTCTCGCAGATTTCTTTTAATCAGAGACCTCGATATCGACTAGTGTGATATCCGGAACTTGCCCGTTGCGGTCACTTTGGCTAATTCACCAGCCCTATCATTGCCTACGTTACCATCGTGCGATCTAACCCAACAGAACTCTAAATGTCAAAACCGCAACGCCATATGTGTTACCCTCCAGACGTCCGCTTGGAGTTTTGTCGAGGTGTTCAATTTGTTAAGGCCGTCAGCGCTGATTTACTATCGCTGATGATGTTTCTACCCGTGTGATTTATCACATAATCGATAGCTTCCCGTATAGCAACCAATTTGCACTGGAAGATAGTGCTCCAGGTCGCGAGTTTGGTCTGAAACCGAAACACTTCCCTTTGTTCATTATATACGACAAACGCCGCGCCTGCTTGCCCATCGTCCATAAGCGAACCGTCCGTGTAAATCCTGATCCCTACCGCGTCCCCATCACCTTCGACAAATTCGATACCGCTAACATCGGCCAGGTGCCGTAACTCTGACACGACAATTTTTCTCTCAGCTTCCCGATTTGCAAGATTCATATTCTCTATAATTTCCTGTCCTTTTCCTGTATTAACTAATCTCCGATCTCCTTAACAACATATTCGATAGAGAGAGTTTTACTGATCACCCGGACCGCCTCCGTGGCGGTGGTCTTATACGCCTTCGCAGCCTTGACCGCGGTTATGCGTTGCACGCTCGTCAACTGTCGAGTTTCCCTTACTTTGCAACCCTCCGCCCAAACGGATGCTGCGTACGGCATCGCCGGCTCTATTGCTCCGACGTAAACTGTCCTAAGTGATTCGCCCCTGAAACCCCAATTTATTTTCGCCACCGCCATAATTTTATTTGATATTTCGCTGGTCTTACTTTTTATGTACTGTACTTGACACCGAGGTATATGATAGTGTCCTTAAATGGGATTTTCTCCCCTTCTAGCTCTAGCCTAAGAGGTCACTGTCCCGGTTTCGTCCCGAAATAAACCGCCTCTGATTTCAACTTGTTAAATTTTAACTTTACCTACTGCGACCATTCGTATAACTTTTAAGCGCCTCGTTTGGTTTTGTGCGCTTATCCATTAGTAATCGCGATCTGACAATTAAAAGTGTATCATCCGCAAACCCAACGATTGCGCATCCCGTGGGCAACCTGGTCCTGAAAATGCTCTTATACAACAACTTCCAAAATATGGGACCAGAGCATGACTCCTGCGGACATCCCCTTTCTACCTCGCGCGACAAAACTTCACCTAGAATTTCAACCTGTGCCAATCGTCCCGAAAATTAACTTTTGACCAAAGACATCAAGTTTCGCGGACAACCCCTACTTTCCAATTCGCAAACAAACAATGACCACTAGGCAGCATCAAATGATCCTGAAATGTCCAAAGCAACAACGACACAAAACTCCTTGGCATCCCTCGCCTGCTTAATTTCCCCGACAACGAACTCTAATGCGTCGATAGTCGAATTTCCCTCCATAACACCGAACTATCGGTTATGAAAACCACCGCTATCTTGCACTAAGTGCTCAACTCGCGTAGTCATAACGAGATCCAAAACTTTCCGCAGTACCGGTAGCAAGCTAATTGGATAGCTGTCCGGGCCTGACGCATCCGCCTTTTTAGGTTTAGGGATAAATTTTACGTTCTGGACTTTCCAGCAACGCGGAAATACGCCCCTTTATAAACAAGGATTAAATTACCTGGCAAAGACACACGGGGCTAACTGACACGCCTCCAGAGCTGCGTGTGCCAAATCGCCTTCCTGTCGTCTACAACTATTGTCGCGGAGGTCGTCGGCATCTTCCCGCAGATGGCCGCGTGCGCCTTCCTCACCCTGAACTTCAAAATTTCCAGCTCATCGAGGCCTGTAGCAACAACGCTACCGTTGCTGCTAGTCGACGTCTTCTTACACGGGGCCCTTGAAATTGAGGGCAATTCTGGCTTCGCAACCACCGCAGGAGACTCCAACTCCGCCGACACGACCGCCGCAAGAGCAAGCTCCTTCTATAACCCCTCAACCTCCTCCTGAGTCCCGAACATAATCTCCTGTTAAACGACCTTAAGCTCTTTCCCTTATAGCGCCCCCCAGCCTCCGACCTAACTACCTCCAACGGCTCCTCGTCTCGGTGGACCACCATGCTGACAAAACAAACGACAAAAGAACAACGGGAACAAACTTAAAGCCCAGATCAAAGACGACGTGACCATTTCGATGCTAAATAAACTCAAAGATTAAGATGTACCGCTAAAAATCACAAACAACAGCTAGTACAAAACAAAACGATGGTCCAATAAAAATAACTCGATTTAAAATCAACCGTAGACTGCCTTGTATTTATTTATTTAAGTTTATTTATTTATTTAAATTTCACACCGCCAAATCAAATTTCAAATTTATCAAAGGAACACTAAACGTCAAAAACGAGGACAAAATAAAATCACTAGCCCAATAAAATATATACCGTAAACAAGACTATTTATTTATTTAAATTTTTAAACCGCCAAATCAAATTTTAAATTTAAAAAGCTAATTACTCCTTAAAAATCAAATTTATAAATACTGTAGTTACAAGATATAGCAGAAAAATACCGAAACTACGAGAGATTAATGTTATAAGAGGAATGCCCTTTTAAAGAAAATTAAGCAACCAGTTCTCGATGAGTCCGTAAAACTTTACTACACAGAGGTGTTGGCTAGAGATGCAAACAAAAAATAGACAAATCGATTTATGAAGTAAAACATAATCCCGAAAAAGACGAATGGAGTTTGGGGAAAAACGCGTTGGAAATTAATCCTGTGACTGGTGACATAACCTTAACCAATATAATATACCCTGGTACTAGAAGTCTATATAATCTGCTAACTATTATAGACATCTACGCTGAAGATGGTAGTTTTAATTTACATGGGAATTTACCTAATTACTTGAAAATTGATCAACTCCACAACGATTTTCAGAAGAAGTTCAGTTCATACACGCTGCGGTATTTAAACGAGTTTTCAATAAACAACAAAAAGTTTGAAAATGATGTGCAAAAGAATTGAATGGAGCTTTGCAAGAGTTCACAACGCGTATCATCAACAAAGAAAAAAAGGATTAGGTCTACCCACTCAGATATATAAAACATTAAACTCGAATCAAATGCAGTATATATACTACGAGCAGATGAATTAATCGACCTACTAAAATTACTGATTACATCCGACCAAGCTGGGAATACTAGCGAGGAAAGCATAAACGAAATGGTATCCATAATTGAAGAGTTGCGAGAAGAGGGTATAATAAAGTAAGCTCGATAAAAAGTTGATCAGTTTTAAAAATGCCTATCGACTGCTTCGGACGTTCACACCACAAAGTTGACAATGTAAGACGAGATCGAACAGGTAGAGGATTTTTACTAACACTCGACGGTCTTGAGTACGATGTGCAGCAAAGAAGAATATCGCCGAACCTAAATCCGACGGACGCTGCCGTTCTCTTACGCGCATCCTACCCAGCTCGCGCTCTTTTCGATTTTTTAAAATCCTAGCATTTCTATTGGTCTACCGTAGAAGATTCACAATACGAACCGTTGTGCGCCCAATGGTTTCCATAGTTTTAGATAAAAGTACATATAATGTACAGGACGCACCGAAAGAAATTTTGCGATGTATTTAAAAAGGTTGACTTTGTTTAGTATCTCCACTTAATCCCTAACTTTCTTCGGATGTCTTCGACAACCTGCGGGTGCTTCTGTAATGTATTTTAAGTAGCCACACGATAGTACACAAATTACTTATAACTTAGTTCTCTTATAAGCTTCACTAAAACCTTATAGAGCGGTTTTTGTTTTCTACTGAAAGGAAACCTACAAATATTTTTAATTGCAATTCTTGTTGCGCTCCTTTTACCTGGAGGAATGCAGTCACACGGCACCAAGTAAAACTGCATGACGCAATCACATTCACATTGACTTCGGAGCTTAAACGTTCAGCTCTGTCAGAATAGAAAACTTGAACTGCGAGCCCTGTGGCATCATTTTTACCAGAATAATCAATTTATGGAGGTATGAGGTTAAGCAGCTTGAAACCTTGACTACATCAAGGAATAAATGTTTGACTTCGTCAACGGGCGCAAAATCTACCTTTAAACAACAACGGGTTAGTATCCGCTGCAATGTGTGTGATGTGGGGGTGACGAAAGTTGGGTACGCTGCTGATGTACAAAGCAACAGACATGATAAGGTTGCAGCTGCTATTACCACGAGCCACGATGCGGTGGTAATAGTAAGCATGACAAAAACCGCATGGTCAGCTATCGCGCAAACAATGTCCACCAACGGCGGCGGAGTGTCCGAGTTTTTTCGTCTACAGAAGGAGCGGTTTATTCGTTTAGCCGATGAAAAATTAAAGGAGTATATGGCTCTAAAGGTTAATTGTGAACTTCATAACGCTTGTGCCAAAATGGATGTTGATTCTTAGACCTCCGATGTGAATACGATTAGCACAAAGGATGTGATAATCACACCCGGTAACAACCTGCAAAATGAGTACGAGAACTTGTGCGAGGTTATGCGACATAAATCAGAAGAATTGATTCACATCGAGTCAGGATAGTTTCTACAGAATGTGCTTTACTTGGAAATCGATATTAATACGTATAATCCGCACATTATCCAGTGAATTAAAAAACAGTACTCTGCGAGACGAGAATAAAGATTTAATTTTTATAGTTAAATTAAATAAGAAAAATTTTGTCTAGAAATATGTATATGTATTAAAGTAGATGGTAAGTGAAAATAACTAGTAGTGTAAACTATATATTTATAAGTACACACAAATTTTTACAAAGAATGTATACTATTTTTCTGTCTAAATCATTCCTGCAATTTTTTCAAGATTTTTAGGTCTAGGTTTTGGGTTGATCCAAGGTTAAACATATTCGGACTTCTAAAACAATTTGAGTCTGTCCAATGCTTTACACGCTAAGAAAATGTTTATAAATAATAACGTTAAAAAATTCTGAGTTATGGGTTGTAACTTGAATAACGTTGGTTTTAGGGTATAAACTAATAAAGTTGAGAATACAGAAGTCGTGTGGAGTCGACAGGCGCCGAGATGTATCTCGAAAATTTTAGGAGTGGGAGTACACATTTTTTAGGGGTGTATGGTAAAAAAATATTTAAAAGCACAAGAGAGCTAACCTAGGTTACTTGGGAACCGTGCGAAGCTGAATTATACAAACAGCATCTTCCTTGTGGAGCTTTCACCTCCTTATGGAGATTTAATTGACGCTGAGGCGGCGGTGCTGCACAAGGACTATCCTATCTCCTACTAACTAACTTACATTTGTATGTTGGAATTTGTTTTTGTGAAGCAATAGGAACTTCTAGCTACTTGTGACAGATTAAGAGTTATCCATGAGAGATTTAAGATAGCAATCATAACGGTTTCATCATTTGTATATTTGAGGGGATCATGTTTTCGGTTAGTAACTAATCCAGTTCTGTGAATTTTTTGCATAAGTGAGTAACATTTACTGATGACGAATAGGTTTGTCTGAATAATTGCCGCTAAAAATATGAGCAGCAGCTCTAGCAGAAGACTTGAAAACTTTACAGTTTGCATAAGCTATTGGGCATCAACAGTTCCATGTTTAGTTTTCTTTAAAGCAGCTGTATTTTTTTTGTTAATTGTAATCTCAAGGTGGATTTGACACACGTATCGACTGATTCCCATTCCGAGCCAACGCCTTCGGTGCCTTTACCTAGAGCGTTTTTAACCTAACCTTTATCATATACCTTACCTTCTCTTCTGCTCTCAGTTACTGTTCTAATTCCCCCTTCATGCCTCAAAATATCATCGAATCCGTTTTCTTTAATTACACTTGTAACAGCCTGTTTTGGAGAGTCACGCTATCACCAAATTCGAGAGATTGTGCCTTTTGTTGATTATCGCAACAGTAATTAAGAAATATATGTAGTACAGGACCTAGGTGTCTAAAAAGCGTTGATCCGAGAAAAAAATACAGAAGTTTTTTGTCACTTGTTTTTTATGTGTTTTGAAGTGCTGAATCCGAATTTGAACTTTGCACCCGCGAAAAAATACCGTATCATTAAGAACATTTTAAAAATTTACCAAAATTCCTCTTATTTTGATGTATTTTGCATATAACTCTAAAACAGTGCATTTATCGAAGAAATGATTAATATAAAAAATTTAAGCACATGCAATTTAGAAAATAAATGTTTCACGCAATTTTTTTGTCAGATGAATGGTTTGGAAGCTACAGTGCGTTTAAGTTTGGGAAATTTGCGGTCCAACGCAACTACTAAATAGGATTTAGTAATGACGCTCTGCTTGTGTTTCACACCTATTCTGTTTAAAAATGATTATTATACAGGTGTTTTTAATGAATCAAATAGTTACCTTAAAAGTTATTTTACTGCTAATCCGTAATTAATTGTTATAATTTGTTACACTTTTTTTTATAATGTAACTACTCTACCTTATAACCGGCAAAGCCTCTATAAATTATGAGGGGTTCCTGTCTAAGGTTTAAGCCCAGGGTAAAGAGTATAGAAAATGGCTTTGAGTATAATAGGACCCTCTAAAGAGATCTTCCAGCCAGCTAAGCTTCTTCAACTTATGGCAGAGCTATGAGTTAGGGTCGTAGGATGGTATACGATAATAAAAGAATTTTTTAATGGACGCCACCGTATCTTAATAATAGCTATAATGAGAAACAATCCGAAGATAAGCTATGCAAATCTTCGAAAAGAAAAAAAAATCTCCTTAACGAGCAAAACATAGAAATATAATACTTACTTGTGACTCTGCAAACTGGAATTGGAACGACGATCTCGTACTATCTGAAAATTTAATCACTTCATAGCATTTTAGAGCTAGGGCTACATTAGAGCCTAGTCACTTTATCACATAAAAAAAAATTCCAAAAAGATTAACTAGTTAAGATTATACCTCAAAAAATTTTTACCAATACAATATCAATAACCTTTCCTTCTACACTACAAAAATTTATGAATTTGGTAGCTTGCTTTTATAGGAAAATTATTGTTGACTTCAATGAAAGAAAGCTTTAGAACAACTTAGGGAACTTTCTATTGATTTAAAGAAATATATATATATATATATATATATATATATATATGTGTGTGTGTGTGTGTGTGGAACTTACAAAAATTTGGGACTGAAGCTTTTACATCGATCCTTCACCTAAATAATACGAGCCCCACGAATTAGGCGTCATAAAAGTGCCGTGGAAGTCGGAACCGTCTCTGGATTTTCTATTAAAATTCGTGCCCCACCAGGGTCAACATAAAATTTTCAAAAATTCAAAAATTTCAAAAAAAAATTCCTTACTCTTTTATTTCGCCTTCAAACTCCTCTGCTTCCCTGGCTAGCTCAGCTGTGCCTCTTCTCGAATACCTAAATTTACAGATATATCTCTTTCACACTCGCACACCATTCAATAAAACTACCAAATAATACCACAACCATACAACCCTTTTAGATACACCTATTAACAGATAAATTATATTCACATGTGTTAAAACAGTTTGATACAATAATTATAAAACTCAAATTATGGTATGTTTTTAAAGTCCTTAATTTTTCTAATGCTTTTTAAACAAATTCAATGAGATATGAGTAGATGGGCCCCACATGTTACCCTAAATTGACTTCACACTGGAGTATGGTGAGCTCATTATAACCCAGTTTTGTTTGTATATGCCTATTAAACCTTGCATAAATTAAAACAAAATTTTACAGATACGTTTACCCTTTACAATTCAATTAAATTCTTACGCAAGCACGTTCCCTTATGCTTATATGTGTTTGATTAAATAAATTATGGTGAACTATGCGTATCCTTGAACTTCTATTTGCTTTGAAACTTTTTTCCTTCATGTACTCCTAACATTCCAATTATTAAATATAAAAATACCTTAATACTCGTCTATTTTCACTAAATGAATTAATTAATTTTGCGCATAAATAATTTGCTCTTTTCTATATACAGGTTTGTTGAAATTTTATTGTTTTACACCTATTTACCCCTTTGAATCCACAACATAATATATACATCATTTGTACAATTTTACACGTATTGAAGCTTTAATAATGTATAAGAGTAGTCTCTTCTTATTTGTATGAATTTTGCAAAGGCCAATTTATTATAATTTTTTAGGAAAATTTATGTGTTATTGATAATGTTCCACAACTTGTGTTTGATACCGACAAAGATCCTGTTTTGGTTTACATGTAATTAATTAAATATATTGACTTTTCATAAACTGCAGAACTAACATTTTTAATTAATTTAATTCCTTGAATCAAAGGTCAAAAATACGTATGGTCTGAACTAATCTGTATTTCAATTGTGCTGTCAAAAAAAGTAGATTTTATAATGTAACAAACAAATACGAACAGGTCACCTGCTTAGTTACAAGCACATTTCAGTGTAACCTTTAAAATTCAAATAAAGTTATCTTATAGAGATTTCTTTGCGTTCTTACGAACATTTATACAATATCTAACTATTATATTCTGAACAGAAAATTGCGTATACCAATTTAAATCACTATATAAAATTTACAAAAAATTATTACTTTTCCAGGAGTGGTTCGGAGAAACAAGAATAGAATTATAAGGCACTCACCCCAAATAATTCTCTAGACATCATCGTTCGTTAACCATTGTGTGCAGTTACAACAACGGGTGCGCGAGGTTCACATGTGTTTGGCATTACAGCTTGACTTCTATACAAAACAAAATTGACGAAAAATCTTTCAATACTTCATAAGATTGCAACACTCGAGAATTTGAACTTTCAATACTGCATAATAAAAAAGTGTTCCATAGCAATTAGACTGTGTTACATTCCATAATTAAAAATACTTGTCATATTACGTATCTACATAAAACTTGCGCTAATAAGAATCGAGAAAATGATTTAAATGCAAAATTGAAATTTATTCACCTACCGTGACGATGTTTACTCTACGGCTACAATAGGTCGATTAAATTATGATTTGGTACTAACGGTATTCGCTGGGACCATGCCGCCCGCATTTGGGACTGCATGTTATCAAAACTGGCCCACCTTGCTACAAACGTGTTTATCTGATTACATCCGTACCTTTAATGACGAACTTTAACCACAAAGCAATTTATTACTCAAGCACGCGCAGAACTGCGTTATTGCATCAACTCTTACACAGATAAAAGGTAACCTAAATTCTACTTCGAGTCCATAGACATAGATGGAGTTCTAAGTAACAAATAGATATTATATTGATGAAATAGGAATTTGGTATTTTCTGTATAATAAAGTATTTTGTTAAATAAATATTTATAACAAAAGCGTACATTAATGAAGCATGTAATCGTATTCGTTACACAGCCTCTCTCCAAAAAAAAAAATCTTGGATAAACAAAACAAATCCTAAATATGGATCAAAGATTTTTCTATAATCGTCGGCGTAATAGTCTCAACATAACCTATTAACCAATTGAAGATAAACAAATATCAACTAACTTAATCTTAAGCATTGACGTAAAATCAACTCAAAAAAAAATTCTTTTATAACCTACTTGACTAGTAATATGGGAGATGAGAATTAAAAAAAAGGTAAGCGAATGAGTGTAATAGTAACTAACGCGTACAACACGTCCAAAAAGGAGACATATCCGGCAAGACAAAATAGGTAGGGCTTAATCGGGAAGGTCTGACACTCAAAAGTCACTCAAGGAAGTGATAACAACACTAAGCGTGTGCGCATGTACAACCATACTACTACTCACTAACTAACGATCCTATTGACTAAAAAAAATATTAACTAGACGAAAAATTATAGACTTATAGACCTAAAAATATTTTCTCTAAGATTCTTTATGTCCTAAAACGCCTTGTACTGTTGATTATCCCCCCAAAATTTTCTCAAAAATCTACTTTCAAGCTCCTGAAATGTTCCTATCTCATTTTCCTTCAACATTGATCTAACGAAATTTAGATTGTACCTTTCATCCGTTGATCCCTGTATTAATTTTCTTATATTGTTTAAAAATACTTTTGGATTCACTTTGTTGTCTCCATAAAATTTGGAATACTGTTCTACTGAAATTTCTGGTCTGTTTATCCTAGTGTGTTGCCCCTGATTCCTACCCGCATTTTCAATTTCTGATTTTAAATTACCTAACTCTCTATTTACATTATTAAGTCCTATTTCACAGTTTTCCTAAATTTTCCGCATCTTTTTACCTAAATCTGTAATCCGGTCATTTGTTTCTTTTTCAAATGTTTCCTGATCTAATTTCATTTTCCAAACCTCGTCTCTAACTTTATCTACATCGTCCATCATTCTAACGAATTTACTTTCAAAGTGTACTTACATTTCCGCGATTGTTTGATTACTTTTTTTTAATCCGTCACTTATAATTTTTATTTGAGCACCTAACTTTTCTCCATTTTCTTTAATCTGCTTCTTGATGGCCTCTTCGCTTTCATCCATTTTCCTCGTTAACGCTAATAAAATTGATATCATTTCCGATTGTTGCGATGTCTGTTGTTTTTCACTTTGACTTCGTGTCAATTTTTGGCCTTGCATTTCCATAGATACATAATAAAATGCTGTGATATTTTATTATATTTAGCCCCACGATTTGGGTGTACATAAAATGCTGTGTTACTTTCCTTCCCACGTTTATAATGTAATATAACGCTCCCTTTATATTAATCAAGCACGTATGATGAGAAATGTTAAGTTATGGATTTTCTTTGCCTCAACTAGCTGATTCAATTAAAAAAAGCAATTCTACAATACACAATATAATGATTAAACATTTACAACTTTATAAAATCTTCCCCTTTTTCAGAATATTTACATATACCAGATTTAAGAAATTGAAGCCAGCAAAACGAGCCTTTTGTTATATTTAGAGACTTTTTGAAACGTTTCACGATGCCTATTACCTTTCATAAATTGATCAATGAAACTAATGTTTTGTTGACTCTTACATGTACCAAAAATATTGAATTAAAACAGTTTTCAGTAATAAATTATGTCAATATGGCTAACCTGGAATGATCCCATAGTTCCTCTGCATCCCCCAAGAGTTTTCGTGCCCAGTCTGAATATTTAGAGTCGAATTTGGAAGTCGACTTCAAACGAAATATAATATTCAAATGGTTATTCAAAAACCCATAAGTTAATTCAATTTAAGATTCAATTTGTATATCAGTAAATAGAAGGCTTTCCATCTCCGTATTTAACAAAGTAATTTAACAGGAGGTGATTAAACAGAGAATTAACCAGAGAATTCTCCAGAGTAATAACCAGAGAATCCACCAGAGCCCTTGTTTTATTTATGTTAGAAATTATATTTTTATTAAGTTGTTTTTACTTACGTCTATAATAGGGCTCACACTTGCACAATTTTTACACTTTTCAAAATGATTTTCATTTACTTCTGTATGACTGGTTACGTAAATAATTTAGCACTTCTGAGTATCGTCGTAGCCCAGTTTAAAATGTATACTAAACTCGTCGCTCAATTGTTATCGTATTTATAAGCCCTACGTCTTGTTTTCTATTCGTTTATTCACGTGTTGGGGCGATACCTTTTGCGTTTATCTTTTGTGTACTCCGGGAAATTTTACCAATTGTATAATTCAAATACTTGTATGAACGCTTAAATTGTCACGTACTCATTTACATACCATGATGTTTAATTGAGAAATCCCACGAATTTTCGTTTATTTAGTCACGTATTCATTGTTGATTGCTTATTCTAATCTAAACCGAAATAAATTTGGTGTTTATTTATTTCCTAGTTAAATTGGATTTTTGAACAAATGTGATACTTTATGTCACGTACGATTTATTCAAATAATGCATAATTTTAGTCTGAGTATACGATGATATATTTAACGCACTTGTTAAATATTTATAAAGTCAATTCATATAGGTTTTCTGTTGATTTAATTTTGATGCATTTCGTTACGTTTTTAAAACTTATTTTTGCTCGTAACTACTTTTAGATATTTCTATTTCTTATGCGTTTAATCTCTTGTACTTTTATATACAGTGTGCTATCAACTAACAATATGTATAGTGACCTATTTACTCGTATAGTACCTGTAATTATGTGCTTTTGTTAACTGGAAGTTTCTTTTATTTATTCTACGAACCCTGTGACTTAACCTACCCCTAAACTACCCTATAATTATAGCAATATATATATATATATATATATATATATATATATATTACTGTGATATTTTTCTTTGTTGTTGATTTTTATTCTTTCAACTCAAAATATATTATTTTGACCTCAACTAGCTCAGGGTAAGAGTGAATCTCGGGAACAAAAATGTTTATTGACAAAAGTTCTATTTACACATTAATAATTACTTTATTTAACCAATACAATCATAATAATTTCGAGATTACATAATTCGTTTTAAATAATCCAGTCACAAACTGTAACACTGCCCACATACGATCTTATAATCTATCCATAGGATCTATGATAATACAATCATTGGAGTTAATTTCCCCTGCTTTACTTATAACTATTAATGGAACTCCTGTTAAGAAGAATGCATTCTCCTACTAAAGATAATCCTAAAGAACAAGCAAACCCAGCTATTTCTTTTTTTACGAATTTCAACTTATAATTATTTTTTACCTGCAACCCATCATTCGTATGCCAAAACCCAAATGTTTTATCTTGCACTATCTTTGCCTTCTTTACATTCAATCCTTCGTCACAGTAGGTATAGAATTGTTTCTCCTTTTTCTCACTGGACCCCAATCTAAAATTATCCCTAAAACAAAAAGCTCGTTCTGAGCGCTTCAGAGACGTCTGTGGAAAACACTTGCAGCTCCGACAGACTTTTAACAGGTAGATATCTGGTCTATTTACTTAACCCTACTTCCGAATACTCAAATCTTCCTATTTGAATGCGGGTTTGTGTTGATGCTACTACAGCACCTCGTGATTGATAAAGATCCGGGTCTCCAAATTAAACCTTGTATACCCTCAACTTTATACCATTGACAGACGAATATGTATTTCAAGCTCCCTTCCTAGATCCCTAACACATTAAACTTGAAAAATTAATTGTACATCCAGTTTCCACTTATCACCATGTGGGTTAATTGCAACGTCTTTTACTTATTTTACATCAGCAACACTGCTAAAATATTATTTTAGCCACTTTACAATTGGCCTACTAAAGTCCAACAAGTACATCCAATCTGACGGTGGAATAAAATGAATGCAATATTTTACGATTAATACTGGTCAAGTAACTTTTGAGCGACCATCTTTTTCCAGTATCAGCCAAGAGAGCCTAGAACAACGAACCTTCTACAACCCAAGCCTTTTTGACATCCACTCCAAAGCAGATGCACACTCGGCAAACTATCACAAAACAATTACAATAACCTTAAACTATTTCACGGCGATGCGACACATGATTGACATACAAACACCTTAAACAAAAAAATACGCGATTCCACTTATCTCCACCAATAGAATTTCTCCGCAATATATATTCTTAAAGTAGGTATATACCATCATTATAGAACGCTGACAACTATTTACTATACATTAGTGATTTTGTAGTTCATAATATTGCAATTGGAATGTGTGTTACAATATTTCCTTGTTATTGGGTTAAATTACTTAATTTACCCTACACGCGTGTTCTTGTATCGTATATAGTGTAGGAAAAAAGATGGATGCGATGGAGCTTAATTAATATATTAAATATTTAAATACATGTAAAACAAGATACTCTACTGATTAAAGTAAATTAGAGTAGTTGCTGATCGGGATGGCCTCTTGGTTATCATACCTAAAATAAAAGACGAGTGTGAGCGTACAATGCCCGAAAGTATTGCACGTCAATTTAGCTGTTCTCAAATTAACGGGACGAATTTTGTATAAATTGGGCAGAAACTAAAGTTAAGCAACGCTGAACGCGGTCAGTACTTCGTTGAGTGACCACTTAAAACACTCGCGTCCTTGTTTTTTACTGTTTTCTTTATAAATTATTTCGTGTTTATTTTCTTGTGTTGGAAAAAATCTTACAATCTAACAATTTTAATGACAAACTAATAAGCAGAAAATAAATTACAAAAATTGATTACGAAACAAATTTTTATTCAATAACCTAAGAAATAAACATGAATGCCGGTTTTACAATTGTACGGAACTGAGTATAGACAATTTGTGCATTTCCTTGAATAAAATGTATTTGTTTATGCGATTATTTTTATTTTATTTTGGTTTGAACGAATAACTATTTTGACAGCTATTGTAATAACTGTAAAGAGATTCAAAAAACCTTCCAAATGAGGTGTCACTCGTTCCAAGTTCCACATTCAAAATGTTAGGGTAAACAAGTGCGTCCTACTGACAATAAAAATTGACAAGTTGATGGAAGTCTTTCAAATTCGCAAACAAATAAGTTATTAGGTATGATTATTTTTTACTGAGACGCCCTGTATATGTACACGATTGAAAGCAACCTTGTGGCAATCTATTAAAAACTGATTCGTTCGAATGAAGTTACGAGATAAGTAGGTCTTGAAGGTTCACAGATTATTACCAAAATTTGACATATGCCATTTCTCCAAATGGACTGAATTGGACCAATTTACACATTTATATTTATATTTATACTTTTTCGTGCTAAAGACAAAATTAGATTACCTCAAAGATCCGAAAGGTTATTTCTAAGAATATTTGATTTGAACGTGATACGTGCAGACACACTAAGATGAAAAGCAATGAACTTTTATACCAGTGCTTTTATGAACAACGTACTTTGACCAAAAGTGCTGTTACGACAAAAATTAAACGGCAATTCAAGCGACAGTATAGCTTTACAAGAGATAGGTGTTACACCTCTCCGTAGAGCATCGAGCTACGTGGATTTTGGACAATAGGTCGATTGTTTTACTGGCGAGAACAAGGGTAGAAAGCTTAAAGCTAAAAGCTCGCCAGAGGGAACAGTTGGCAATGATGTTAGTCAATGGAGCCGTCTGTATATTAGTTCCCGGAGTAAATGCACATTTAGAATACGCGAAATACGATGAAATATTAATGCCGAGGTTTGGTGTAGTTCAGGTAATTAAAAATCGCACATAAATTGTCGCGAGCAGAAAACAAAATATGCATACGTTGGCAGAACGTTGTCGATTTTGGAATCAATCACGACTATTTCAATACCAAGCGGATTAAACACCTGGGACGTAAGCGCCGCTCTGTCGTTTACAAGTTTGGGGTACATGACAAGATTGATGTGGTGGAAATAAAGGTGTTCAAATTTATATTGTATTTTACTACTGACTAAATTTAAATATTTTATTTTTACAGGGGTTGTTTATTGGAAATCTTAGTATAAATAGAAAATCGTTTTATGGGAAGTCTGTTAAGATTAGATGTGCTGTAATCCAATATGGTTTCAATGCTTATCACTTGATGTTTAACTGTTATTCCTCTGGTCATCTAGTAATACGATCTACGCACAACTAGCTCTAAAAGATTCAGATGATTTAAGTGCTTTGTATCTTATAGCGTATTTCAGTTGACATTGTTAATAGCGAACACCAAAAAGTGAGAACCATAACACCGTGGAGATCTATTACGTATACAACTTTACTATATATATGTATATATATATATATATATATATATATATATATATATATATATATATATTGCCGTGTAACCCTATAAATATCGTAGTCTCACGAATTGGGCGTCATAAATTGCTGTGTTACCTCTCTAAATCGAATTTCAGTAACAAAAATACATTCGAAAATTTTATTAATTTTCCAAAAATCTTCATAAAATTTCACACAATAGAAAATTTTAATAAAAATAATCTCTTACCCAGATTCCTCTCTTCATCACCTTAATTCTTCAACCGCTTCCCTGGCTAGCTCAGTTGGGTCTCCTCTTGGATACCTAGATTCACTATCATACTCGTTACCGTTCACGCACACACTCAATAAAGCCACAAAATAATACACAATCATACAATATTTATTTACCACTATTTACAAATAAAATTCAAGATTATCCATATTTCAGTGATCAAGTTACACCTCAATAAATTCTATTTTTGTACTGTCCTGAATTTTTAACTTAAAATATCAAACACATTGAATATACCCGGAGTAAATGGGCCATAAATAATACCTTATTTTCTTTCTTTATTTATAATTTATTTTAAATTAGTATACTCTGGAGTATGGTGAGCTCATGATAACCCAGTTAATTATGAACAATGTATGTTTTTTACTTTGCATACGCTGACTGCAAACAAAAAACCCATGTACTCGTAACAATAAAAATTTTAAATTCCCGATGGAACGTAAATAAGCTTTATATACACCTTTAGATTTCTATTTAAATACCATAATAAAGTTAGTTATAGGTATTATTTTCAATACGCAAAATAATGCACAATACCTTCAAAATTCACTCTCACACGTCACACAATTTTCATAGTTTCATAGTTTATAACAACAACAATTTTAAAGCGTTACCTGGAATTACTTAAAGATCTCTACTTCGTTGACGATGCGGTAAAGTAGTTTCGCTCTGCTCTGCTGGCCGCCTCTATCTATTTGTAGAAGGACACCATTTAAGTTGTGCTGCGTTGCTCTGCCTTCACAATGCATCCAAAACAAAATCCATATTTATTACACTTCTTTCATAATTGCGTACTTTTAGTTTAATTTACGTTTCATTACTTCACTTCACGAGCTTGCTTAAAATAAATGTTGCACCTCAATTAAAATTTAGACTCGACACTTATTCGCGTATCAAATTATGAGGCCAACCCTGTACTATTTAATTTAAAAATATGTATACTTACAAACTCGTATTCTGAAGCGGTGTAAATACTAATAGAACGAAGTTAAAAGAAAGAGACCCGTGTTACTTCTCTTCGAGTATTTATATCATTCGACTGTAACCTCTCCACACCCTCCTAACGCGAAACATTTAATTAAACTCATTTGTTCTTAAAATTTTGGTTTAACCGTTTTCGAAATCCCCAAAATTTAGCGCGTCGTTACGATATTTTCCAATAAACCCAACTTCAAATATTCTCGTGTTTGTCTGTTCTAGAACTAACTAGATCGACCAATAATATATCCATCGACGTCTTAAAAACCCCGCCTATATTAACGCTATTCCCTTCTTACGCATTTTCTATGTTTCCTTCTAACCTTGTTTGAGTGGTAGAGATTGATATTACTGTCCGCGTTTCAACTTTACTCCATATGGACTTGTATACGTGCTTTCTGAAATGCACTGTTATTATGCCTGCCTCAGTCCGAAGCATTTCATTGACCGTCTATCCTTTCTGCACTTAAAGGAAATTTTTAGTTAACATTTACGCGAATCGTTCTACCGTTGCACAATATACCTCGAAGCTTGTCTTTAATCTACACAAATTAGGGGAACCTGACATTTCGAAAACATGCAGGTGTTCAATTAACCAACGTTTTAACACAACATTTCTACGAGTTGGCTTTTCAAGGTATTTTATATTCAACGGCTGTTTATGTGTTAGCAAAGCGTTTCACCTTGGTATTATCGATTTTTCATTCTTTTATGCGTATTACCCGTTCAATTAAACTCATTTAAATAAATAAATTAATTGCATTGGCTTCTACAATTTATTTTCTTTGCGAACCTACTAAATTTTAATCGTTATTTGTAAAATTTTGTTAATACTTGTTACTTTAAAATGAACTAACTGGAATAAATTTCGCACGTAAATTCTGGTGGTTTCCTCTATACAGGGTGTTTGAAATTGTCTTGTTTATACGTGGATTTAGCCCTTTAAAACCACTACAATATATATATATATATATATATATATATATACTATAAGTCTGACCAGTCCATTAATTATTAATGTATATATATATATATATATTATATATATTGCTATGATAAGGGGGTTATTTAGGGTATATTAAGTCATAATGATTACACGATACAAGTAATTAGTGCTGGGAGTTAGAAAACTACATTTATTTAGCATGAAAACACGTAATTTGTATATTATGCAAAGAGCAAACATTTAACACCCTGTATAAGGATCGCAGTTAACTTTAATTAATGCCGGGAAGCAAATTATTCAACAATAAACACACATTCAGCAAAAGAAATAACTCTACATGCAATCAAACTTGTCTTAAACCAAGAGAATTCATAAATTGTAAATCAATACGCGTTAAATGCAGTAAAAGGCTACAAAATCATAAATCAATTCACATTAAACATGCGATAGTGAAACCAAATAGCATAGTATCCTGATAAGAAACGCATCCTTCAAAATTAATACGCTTCGGAAACGCAAAAATGTAAACAGAAATATGTTAATTTACGTCAGTTTGGCTACGTGATTTTCTACATGGAGTTAATATAAATCCCAAAGTATTATCTTGACAAACAAAGCCATAAGTGAGATTACGTGCCAAGGCGAATTAGAAATTCCTGTAACAACATCAAAACAGACTGTATAAAATAAATACAAACTAGAAATCCATTGGTACCTACATGATCAAAGGATCGTTTCGACAAGGTATTATCAGAGATAAACCTGTAAAAGCCCAAAAATATCCAAAACAACCGATGGTTGGTCGTTAACTTTGAACAAGAGCTCAGATAAACCAATGAATTTTTAGATGGGGCGTAGACTATATAACGCGCAAGTTTGATAAGCAGACGGTCTTAGTTAGAACCAAGCACAAGTTACATCACTGATACTCAAGAATTTACGCGTCGAGTAAATATTCAAATTAAACAATAAAAATTTTGTGAAAAGTGGTGTTATAAAATATTTTAAATAAATTATAGTGAAAATATATAAAACAAGTTCGCCGTTTGCTGGAAAACGTGAGTAGAAATTTATTAATTAATTTAGGTTAAATATTTATAATTTAGGGCTCTAAGTGACAGTACGAAATCTAAGTCTAAGTGACAGCACAAAATCTAAGTCTAAGTACGAAATATAAGTCAGATTACAAAAATTCTAAGTGACATTACGTAAACTGAAAAGACAATACGAAAATTCAAGGGACATTACAACATTATGAAAATTTAAGGGAGATCACATTAAACGGGGTAAAACTTGGAGACTAAATAAATTAAATAGAGCAACTCAACTGAATATAATATTGGGGTATGATGCACAGCACGCAGCAGAAAGACGCACAAGGAAAACTACAGGTCAGAAATATCTAGCATAAGGCATTATTTTTTATTTTTTTTTGGAACATTGATCATATTTTATACTTGAATATTTTATGTAAAAAGTCATCAAAAATTTATTTAATCGCATTCGTAAAAAGGGGGAAAAATCTTGAACGTTCAGAGAAATTTCCAGTAGAGTACGTCATTTTGCTGGCTTTAAAATAAGGAAAGGGAGCTTTAAGTTTTGAAGATAAACAATTTAAAATTTATTGTCATTTGATTCAGGGGCTCCTTTTTGTCATATAATCAAACAGATTAAGCTGTTAAGTGTATATGATTTTTCTTTTCTCATTATACAAATATTAATCGACTTCGTTTTATCATTCAAAGCAGGGAAAGTTTTAGAGAAAAAGGGATAAATTATTTGATTATCGTAACGTTGTGCACTCTGTGTGAATTAAACTGGGCTAGCCAAGGCATATTTAAATTTTAGGGTATAAAAATACGCAGAGCGTTGGTGATCAAAATGAGACTGAGAGTATAATTACAACGACGTACAGCGTTATCATATCAAATAAATCTGAAGACCCGACCGTGGGGATAGAACAACAAATCGAATACATTTGGCGACCCAACCGTGAGGCTAGAAGATCAGATCCAATAAATCTGGAGACCCGACCGTGGGGCTAAAACGTCATATCAAATAAATCTAAGACCCGACCGTAGGGCTAGAACATCAAAATAAGTTAATTTGGCGACTTGATCTTGGTGCTAGTAAAATTCAGAAAAATTTGTATATTATTTAAAATTAGGAATTACAAACAGGCAACAGATAAATTTATAAATTCAATTTAGTATTTAAGGTTTAGTGTAAATATAATTTTTGATAAAATGGACAAAAGAATACAGGAAGCTAGAGAGGCGTTGAGAAATGAAGGGATGGAAATAGGATTCCAAGAAAGTATAATCCTCCAGGATGCGCAAACCGAAGTTACCGAAAGGACATTCAAAAGAAGCCATAGCGAGGAACAACAGACCTCACATGAAGCAAAAATAATGTCGATTTTATTAGCACTAAATAACAAAATGGATAAAAATGAAGAGGCCCTGAAAAACATGGACAAGAAAATTGATGAGAACGGGGAAACTAAGCATGGAAATAAAAATTTTAAGCGATGGTTTAAAAGAGACTAATCAAACAATTGCAGAGATGAGAGCACAGATGCGAGATAAAATTGCGAGGAATACGGAAGAAATTGACGGTGTGAGGGACGAAGTTATAATGGTAAAATCAAGACAAGAAACAGGCGAAAGGGAGACAAACAGGAGACTCGTGGATCTAGATGTTAAAATGCAAAATGTTGAAGGGAATTGTGAGATAGGATTCAGGACAATAAACAGGGAAATAGGAAATTTAAAAACGGATTTACAAAACTTTAATGTTAGGGAACCCATAAGGTTAATACAACCGAATATTCCGATAGAACAGTATTCAAAATTTTACGGGAACGGTAAGCTCAATCCTAAAATATTTTTGAAAAACATTAAAATATTAGTACAGGGCTCAACAAACGAGCAATACAAAATAAATATGGTCAAATCAATGTTGAAAGGGACAGCAGAAATGTGGTATAATTTGATAGAGAGCGAGGTAGAAACGTTTTCACAATTTGAACAAAAATTTTTAAGGCACCTTTGTGGGAATAATGAACAGGATAAAGTGAGAGATGACCTGATCCTGGACAGATATAATCGAGATATAGGAATGACCCGGGAATTATATGCAATAGGCAAATTTAGCATATCACAATTAGATCCTCCTATAGGGGAAAAACTTAATAAAATATTCGATGTTAAGTGACTTCCTGGGAAAGGCTTCAGTGTGCAATCTGTTGGGGGAAATGCATTGTCACCAACTAAGATGTGCTTTTCTGGTAGCATGCCGTTTTCCAACGCTTGGTACAAGAACGATGCCACCATCACTAACCCTTCCAGTGCATCCTACGATTATATAACTGAATACTATTTGAGTCTTTATAATTGTAGTATAAACTTCCTGATTCTGGAGGAGCTTTAATAACTAGATGTTTGCCATCTATTGCTCCACAGTATCCTGAAAAGTTTCATTCACTTCAAAATTCATGCTCAAGTAGTAACAAATTTTTATGTTAATTTTCAGCCTAACCAGAAAATCGCACCGGCACCGGCCGATACAGAAACAAACAGAGATACTAACGAGAACACATATTCAGTTGACACTGATTCTCGTGAACCACAACCAAAATATAAGCCTCCGACAAAAAAGAAAAAACTTGCTAAGCTGACGAGCATAATTGGTCAGTTAAAAGAAATAACCGAGACTGCTAATGCGACCTCTACAGAAAAAGACAATGAGTTTGATGTGTTTGGTAAGCACGTCGCTCTACAACTGAAACTCATGTCCTTATTATTAGCACTACAAGCACAAGAATATATTCAACTTTACATAAATAAATTTCGACGACAGCACCTACAAAACATAGAAGAAAAAACAGGACATCAACACCATTGTCATATGATTCGCAAGATTATCCATACAGCACATACAGCAGTACGTCTATACACGATGAGCAATGTCATTATGACTATCAGCTGTCACAAGATATGATGTTATTACCACCATCCCTGGTAACCTCACAACAGCTGGCCCAGCAACAAACACGATCATTCATCACACCACCGTCAAAAGCATCAGATCTGAGTGACATAATTTCCGCAGCAATGAGAAGTGCTAATGCCTAATTCTTGTTTGCTGTTCCATTTTTTTTAAATCAATAAACATAATTATGTTTCTTAAATTATATGTATTATTTATTTAATCTCGCCTTGATGCCTTCTTTCAATGATTCATAAATAGCACCGCAAAATTCTGTAATAAATTCTGAAATAGTCGATTTTCCCAGTCGTAAGAAATGTGTGAGTGTTCTTAAACTACATCCGGTAGCAAGAAAATACAGCCTGGCCTATAATTTTGTTATTGCGGAAATTGCATGTCTTAATTTCGTATCCTGTCGTTGAATTTTTTATTCGGTTTTCATTATCATAAAATTGAAACAACTTTTAGTCATTCTCAACGTTGTGAAGTATTCTTTGGGATCATCCTATACTACTTCCGTAATCAGACTATTCGTGGCTCCTAACACATTTCTTCGATTAATTCACTGTTGTATCCATAGTTTCTTTACATTCATTGCAGTAATTTCATCCTCCACCTCTTCCAAAATAGCCATTGATACACGCATTATCATAAGATTTACTTTTTCCCGTTGTAGCCCGTTCATTTGTGATACACTTGATACACCGGCACCCACTTGTTCTACTTTTCTTTAAATGCGAACACTCACTTACTTACTTTATTTTAGTTACTAAATTACTCGCCATACGAATAAATTACTAGCCTAATGCGAATCAGCCTTAAGCAACAATCAGTAGTACAATCGACATAATGAGCAATTCCATAAAGTCAAAAAATACCTAGTCATTGTCACAAAGGCAGATATTGGTGCTGTCATTGCCATGGATAAACAGCAATATATTTATAAATCTGTTTTGTTATCTGATAGACCTATATATAAACCCTTACAAAAGGATCCTATGTTTACTACATAAGAAGAGGTAAATGACCATATAAAGGTACTTCGTAAAAAAGGGATGTTCAATGATTCTGAAGAGAATCAACTCAGTATTTGTAATTCTACTCCTAGTGAATATTATAGTCTACCAAAAATACATAAATCTGTCCTGACCTTGAGACTCATAATTTCTACGGTGAACACGCCCATTTATGGTACTGCTTCTTTCCTAGCTAGCATTCTTCAACTGGCGTTCCTTCTTGACTGCTATACTGTAAAAGACAGCTTTACATTTGTTCATCAATTTAGAGAACTCCATGTGTCCATTGATCACATTCTCATTTCGTTAGGTGCAACCTCCTTGTTCACGAATATTCCTTTACCATTGGTCATCGCGATCGTCAAAGAAACCTGGAACAAAATTAAACTTCATTGTAGGATGCTTGAAGATGATTCTTGTAATCGTTAGTTTGGTTTTCCATAATATCTATTTTGTTTTTCAGGATAACTATCTCCAACTTTTTGGTCCACCAATGGGATCATCGTTGTCTCCTGTCATAGCCTAAATTATTATGAACAACTTATTGTTTACAGTTTTACTACCTTATGAGGTGTCTTTTCTTTTTAAGTAGTGTAACAATTACGATTTTCTGTTATTTGAATATACAACTTTGTTCAATACACCTAATCAATAAATGTTAAATTTCTATTGAAACCTTTTATTATAAATTCATACATAGTACGCCATCTACATTAGAATAGCAAAAGTACTCTTAAAGTGAACTTCTAGTTGTTTGTATCTTGTTTCAATATCCTCCCTCCCGGCGCATGCTTGTATAACTAAGATTGCCTCGTGGAATAAGCCATTTTGGTATCAGATGTAGTCCGTAGACGAGTATTATCTTGATCTTGCAGGTTTTTGATTAAACATGCCGCCCGAACAATTGGTTAAGTGGAGTCAACATGTACCATAAGTTAGTTTCTGTAATAGAATCGACCTAAAATGGTTGTAGATATATTTTTACGGTAAGAAACTATTTCACAAGCTTACCCCAAATTTTTATTCTTTCGTTTCATTTCAGCGCAAGTTCTTCTTTGTTTTAGTTTAGAGTTTTAAGGATTAAACTACCTATCATTAAATATGAAGATAATTATAATTCGGAATTTTAAAATATTAAATTCAAGTTACAAGTAATGAAGTTATGGAAATTTAAGTATTATAAAGAAAACAATCGTTAAACATAAGGCAAGCACTAGAGTGAGAAGCAGCTTCAATTGTTACTTGGCAGGAATGTAAAAACCCGCACACCTGATTGGTTTGTATGATGATTAAATCCGGGCCCCTGCGTCGGCCACGCTCAGCGATAAGAGTAGGGACGCGGATGTTTAAAAAATTTTTAAAAAAAAGGAAGGAAAACCGGCCGCCAAGCAGATGGCCAGCGGTGAGTCATCCCCTATTTTTATACTTATATCTCTTCAAGAAACTTTCAATTAAAATGCTCAGATAAATTTTCGAAGAAGCTATACAAAAGTTTGTTTAAAATTAATTCTCGAAATTTTGTTAAAGTTCATAGTTCAATTAATTTGTTTCACTTAAAAGTTTAATTTAAAAATTTAGTATTTGAATAAGGCATAATTGACCTTAACATTTTTAAGATCTCTGTATAAGATTATGTTTGAAATTACAAAGTTGTATTGAAAGGTTTGCTTTATAGAACATGTGATATGATAAGAATTGTTTGCCGAATTATTGTGTATAACACATTGTGATAATACGTCTGAAGTATAATTCAATGTCGACAATAAGTACTTTTCTTTGACCTTTGATTTTAGTAAAGATAACTATTAATAATATACAACCATAACCAGAGAAATTATTTTTGAATATGTAATTTTTTTGTGAACTGAAAAGGATCCTATTCTAGTAGCATGAAGTCACTGTAACATAAAGTAAAAGTAATATATTTTTTTAAAGTGAACTGAAATAATTTATGCAGTTAATAAAACAATATTCCAAGAATGCTTAGAGATCAATATTAAATAGTGAAAACGGAACTGTTTCGAAAGTCTCCGTATAAATAAGTTGTATAAACGATGTATATATAAATATTTAAAAAAAAAAAATTTTATAGAAAAAATATTAAGTTGTCTAAAAATTTTCTTTCTTTGAAGTCAACAGTAATTATCCTACAGAAGCAAACTGTTTATTATTAAGAAACTTTAGTACTGAAGAAAAGTATTATTAGTGTTAAAGTTAAAAGTTTTTCTTGAAAGTATAATTTTGTCTAGTGGATTTACATATAATTATTTTTGTGATAAAGTGACTAGGCTCTAATAAAGCCCTAGTTTGAAAATGTTTAGGTGTAATTAAATTTTCAGATAGCACGAGATCGTCGTTCCTATTCCAGGTTGCAGAGACCACAGTAAGTATTTTTGTTGATGTTGCTCGTCGTAAATTTTTTTTCTTTCGAAGATTTCCGAATCTTCGAATAATTTCTTATAAAATACTCATTAAGATACGGTAGCGTCCAATAAAATTTCTTTTGTTTTATCGTATACCATCCTACGAGCCTAGCTCATAGCTCTGCCCTAAGTTGAAGAAACTTAGCTGGCTGGAAGAACTCTTTAGAGGGACCCTTTTTTTTAAAGCCATTCAACATCTTTTTCACCCTGGGCTTGACTATCAAACAAGAACCCCTCGTAATCTATCGAGACTCTGCCGCCTGTATGGTAGAGCAGACATATTATTTTCCTTTAGAGGAAAGTAGTAGGTTACAGTAGGTTGATGACATCATTTGCTTTTTGTCTCGTGAATTTGGTGACCAGACCATTACGCCGTTCAATAATTTCAATGAACACTTCAAGTTTACCTATGAATTGGGAGTTGATAGTAGACCACCTTTTCCTGACGTCCTTGTCATCAGGGGTCCTAACAATCTTTTAACGTTTGATTGGTACACTAAACCCACGAATTCTGGCAAATATTTGAATTTATCGAACAGATATCTGATCCTCAATTTATTAAGAAAAATAAAAACTACTGATGGACACTTTATTAAACAATCGTTATCCTAAAGGATACATAAGTTAATATATAATAATTATCTTACTGATACGAGTACTCATAAGAATGATTTGACGTACAAAAAACTATTATATATCGGGTTAGTATAAAATCTCGGAACGGTCGGGTAATTTTTTTATTTAAGGTGCATTTTTTAAAATTTGGTATGGAAATGTGGTTAACATTAACGAATCTGTTTATTTTCATTTTTCTCACTTCCTGTTTAACCGAAATGCTTATCACTTTTTAATCTTTAAATAAAACACTCACTATAATTTTACATTTTCGGATGCAGAATAAAAAACTACCTTCAGAAATATTAACATATTTTTCATTCTTAAGAACGTATTTCAAAAAATTAAAAAACTACCAATAACGCAAAATCAAGATGTCCTTGAAAACTATTTAAATTTTTTATTGACGGTACAACAAATGTTCAAATTGTGGTCAGTTTACGACTTGACAATGATTTAATCGATTAGGAAATGTCTTAGTGAATTCTGTATCATTTGTGGCATGATACGATTTAATTCTTTAACTATTCGTTCTTCTAATGCTTGTACATTAATTCGTCGATTTATATACACTTGACATTTTAAGTGACCCCACAACGAAAAATTGATTGGTGATAAATCTGGAGAACGAACTGTCCATTCAATTGATCCCCTGCGCCTAGTCCAGTGTACAGGAAGTATTTCGTTTAAATAATCACAAACATTGCGCTCAAGATATGGGTGATTTTACTAATTTGGCAATCCGGATGAATATTATTAAATAAAGTGCGAACCTCTTCAAAAGAACGTTGACGGTCACCATCCCCGCGCATCATCAGAACGTCAATCCGCTCAGATTCCGTTAATTTCATTGCCATTTTCAAAGTGTGTAATAAAGCAATTACAAAGATAGTGACAACAATAATTTTTGAAACAATTGCAATGTAACACGAGTTACATATCCCCAAATCAAATATGTATAATTAAATAGAAATTATTAGGTAACTTAAGTTAGATGCAACATTGTAATTCAAGGATAAATAAAGAAAAGGTTAATGAAAGTTTACAAGCAAGTTGTGAGAACGGATGTGAATACAATGTATTCCAGACGCAACATGATACTGCAGGTGCAGGTCACAGACGGTTATGAAACCGCAATTATTAGAATTAAGATTGTTACTTTGTATTGTATAAACTAATAAAGAAATAAGCAGACATGAGCTCTGCATTTCCCACAGAAATGTGAGGTGCAGGGACAACATAAATACCGCGGGAGCCTCAAGATCATCCGTCAGTCTTGAGCCTAACAGCTTTTACATTGTTGGTTGTTCAGGCTACTCACCCTAATTTAAATTCAATTAATAGTAATTTCGAATATAGTAATTTTATATAGTTTGTCAAAATTCCACTTGTAATTTCTGTTTTAATTTTAAAGGGTTCTCTTTCTACAAAATCTAAATAATGTTTTTTACGGTTTGGGGGCTAATTACTGTTTTTGAGGATCCAGCATCGATTAATAATTTAAGTTCTGCGTGGGGTATTTCTAGGTATGGTAGTATTTGTTGATTAATATTATTCAAATTAATTATGTTTGGTCGTATTTGCATCGGTCTAACTAAAAATTTGAGAACGCATTTTCCTCGTAGTCCTCTTCGTAATTTTCACATGGTTCGTCACGTTCGTAGTTTTCTAAATGATTTGGTTCATTGTCTCTACTGGAGTGTGTGTAATTATACCGGTCATTATTAAATTCTTCCACTTCTTGATGGAATAGTTCTTCGAAAGTGAAGTTTAGTTTTATTGACTATAATTTGGTTTGATTTGTGATATTTTTGTAATTTGTCTGGTGTTACTAGATGAAGTGTCAATAGGGGTTGGTTTGTAGTAATTGTTAGTTTTGTTATTCGTCATTGATGTGTTTCTGATTGGGTTTGCGCCAAATGTTTGCCTTGGCTGGTTTTCGTGTTGGTTGAATCTTGGTGGAAATGTGGGTTTTGTAAAATTTGAGTTAAATGTCGGTCTCGGAAATTGTTTAAATTGATTGTTGAAGTTTGTGTTATTAAGATTTGGGTTGTTAATTCGCGATTGATTCATTTGTGCGTTAAATGGTGTAAAGTCTGGTTATGTGGACATTTGTCTCGCGGTTTGTATTCTTCTTATTGGTGAGTAGTTTATATTTTCGTTAGGGTTATATAGTCTGTTTCGGTAATACATAACGTTTTCTTCTTCCATAATCATATTTTGTCTGATAAACCTTCAGGTAGTGCGCTTATGTAGGTGTCTAATGCCATTTCGTCGTACATTTTTGTCTTTAATAGTCGGATATTTTGGTCGGGTTCTTCGATTTTTAGTTTTGTCAGGATCAAACTTCGTACGTCTTGTCATTTCATTTCGAATTGGTATGATGATTGGTTACTTTCCATTCTAAGGTTTATCAAATCGCGGATTAGACATTTGATGTTCCTTTGGTCTCCGAAATATGCAATTAAGATACGTTTGAAGCCTTCCCATTGTTCAGGGTCTCCTCGGCTGGCAATTAGTGTCAGTGACCGTCCGGTTAGTTTACTTATTATTAGGTGTAAAAGTAGATCATTGCGTTCGCTGTCTCCTAGTTTATAAAAGGTTTTTAAAAATATTTCACACGCGGTAATAAAGTTGCTCCGTTATATTGCAGAATACTCTTGAGATAAATCTTCATGTCTGAATTCACGGTTGTTCTAATAATTAATGCTTGCTTTCAGTTCTAATTTATATCAGATTTTTGTATAAATTGAGATTTACTTTTCGGTTTGGTTTGTATTGGGTTATTTAAATAATAGCTTAGCTTATATTTTATCTGTAGTTATATGGTGTTATATAGTTATATTAAAGAATTTCTGCTTAATAATGTCTCGTCGATTAGATGTAGAAAAAATATATCATATATTTTTTTCTCTTTCAGTGACAGACAATAAGAAATTGATACGTACAAACACAAATCAGGAGCTCAGAAACGCAAAGAAAGGCGAGAGAAACTTGACAGCGAAAAAAAGGATATAGAACATTATTTGACGCTGTAATTAAAGTAGATATAGTTGAAAAGAACTTGATTTCGTTGAAGGATTGTAGGTGATAAGGATATGACAACGGTGCAAATATAGTCGGAGCTTATATAGCCGGACTAACTAAACATAACAATCTGGCATTTTTTTAGAATTCTGTCGCATATAGCCTGAACCTGTGTGAAGTTAATGCTGCAGAGTGCTGCGAAAAGTGGTAACATTATTTGGAATGTTACAAAAGACTTAACTTTTTCTAGAAGCCCACAAAGATGGGAATACTTAGAAAAACGTATATAGTGTTCGGCCTTTTGTGAAACATTTACCACTCATTATCCAAGCCTTGAATGACTGCAAGAAACTTAACCTAACAGTAGAGTGCAAAACGAATTTAAATGGACTAATAAAATATCTACAATCGTTTTAATGTATTATTACGTCAACAATATGGCTAAAAATGCTTGTCACCATTGATCACAAAAATAATGCTTTACAATCCCGATCTGCAACACTCGACATAATGACGAAAAACATTGCTGACCTAACTTAGGAGTTAAAAGATCGGAGGAATAAATGGATTAATCGCAAAGGCTAAACTAGTGGCAGCGAACATGACCACAAGTATAGAATGCGAAAAGGATTTCAAGGAAAAACAACTCAAGAAAAGAAAAATTTTCCATAGCGGGACCAGAGCTGCCCCATCAATCTCAAAAAGATGCGGTAATCAGGAGGGACATACTGTAAAATATGAAAGGGAGGATTTTAGAGTTAACGTTTTTTATAAACTTCTTGACTAGGTCATCGGGAGTCTTACTCAAAGATTTGAATTTTCCTGGAAAGTTAGTGACCTTTTCCAATGTCTTTGAACATATTCTGATGAAGAAAATCAAAATGAAATTAAAAAGCAATGTTTGATTTTATACCAAACATACAAAGAAGACATAGAAATTGACATTTTCAATGAAATAAAACACCTGAAGTCAATACATAAGACAAATCTAGAAGAAAAATCACTATCACTACAACCTTTACAGCTTTTGAACGCACTGAGGAAGATGAAGTTAGACAGCTTGTTCCTGATTATTTCTACAGCCATCAGATTGTTTTGCTGCATCCCTGTATCTCTAAGAAAAGGTGAGAGAAATGTCAGTGTTATGAAAAGGATCGAAAGTGTCAACCAGTTAACGATGAACCAATAAAACCAGATTTGGTAAGGAGTTTAAAATATGATGATATTATTGATGACATTTCAAGGGAGAGGGTCAGAAGAGCTGTATGTTCGTAAACGAAAAATATTCTACATTATGTTTTATTATGGCTTTCTATATGAATATTTTTTTATATGTATATTATAGTCCTGTGCCTTCGGCTTGACCTTGTGAGATTACATTCCCGTTTCTTTCAATGATTTCTGCTCGTTCATCCCTCATTTCCACCTCCACGTCCTCCCACGCGCTCGCGCACTCCGGCGCCCGCTTGACCGTCGCGAGCGCACGGAATATAATTCAGTATGCTTTGTTTCGCATCAATGTGTGTATGTACAGTTCATCTCTGGGTAGTAGTGCAACCGTGATCAGTTACGTAAAATTTTGTGTAAGCAAATAGGTTTTTCTCTATTACTGGTATAGCATGCCTTATGATAACCGAGTACTCCTAGTTCCGGTTATCTACAATAGGACGGTGGGCCCCCGCCTTCGCTGAAGCGAGGCCCGATCCTTGGAGGCATTTGGATCAATTCTTAGAGCCGCAAGCTAGACTATGGGAGCCGTCCCCTCATTAAGGGACTCGTCCAAGCAAGCCGCGCGGCTCAAAGATTCCTGAGCCGTACGGTGCAAACCCGAGCAGTAGGGCTCAGTTCTGAGCCGCGCACCTCGATCTTAGTCGAGCTTGCAAAGCAGGGTAATTAATGCGAGGCGTACAGCTCATCAGAAATTTAGTGTAACACCTGTTAAGATCTCTTTTGTTGTAGAAGCGGATAAAGTCAAAACACTGGTAGAGCTGGCGGAAATCATCCCTAGGAATCCAGATGAGGTTGCTATTCTTGAGCGTATCAAAAAGCTGGCAAATACCTCCTTACCGGAAGATTGGAAGCAATGGAAGGCGTTTATTTTCCGTAAGAACGAGCTCTATGAGACATGTGACCCCAAGTTTTAAATAAAATAAGGTACGCACTCCCTACAGTGGGCTTAGATCAGGCATTTAATCCGGGGGTAGCAAGGCTTTCAGAAAAAACTTTCAAGGACATGAAGGTCAAAATGTTAGATTGGCCATTAGCATTGGCATTATTATAAGACCGGCAAGCTTAGCAGCGAGGATAAGGGGATCCGCTGTTCAAAATGAATTGGCAATCGCAGCCCTGGCTGGCAAAGAACCTCTTTTAGTATCTCGCAAAGAAACTGCTCATCAGCTTTCTGAGGATCTATCAGATATAGAGATCTCGCGCAGAGGAACTTCTAGCCGAGTATCAGCTTTTTCACAACCAAAAAAAAAAGGAAAGTCGCTTAGATAGTTTACAGCGAGCGCCACAGGAAATAAAAGCTATGTTTAAATCCTTCGTGGATACCTTTGGTTCCACAAATCAGGGCACGCGTAGGAATAAATTCGAATCGAATGACGACTCTTCCGACTATGATGAGGAGCGTGAAAATATCCCTCCGCTGTTGGACTTGGCAGACGATGAAGCATTCGAAAATGAGTTTATGTATATGGACTTTAAACCAAAAACAAGGGAACATGAACCACTGATCCCACCGCCTAAACCGCACATAGAAGCACAGGGCATAGAATGCCTCAGGCTAGGAAAACCGTCATTCAATAAGATACGGCAAGCGGATGTTCAAAAAAAACTGCAAGCTTCGCCAGTTTTTAGTGCATTAAAAGTGAACAGCCAACTTATCCATATGCTGCCCACGGAAGAGACTTCTCAAGAGCAGATGGGGAAGGTTGACACGGCCTTGGGAATCATTCTTCATGGCCTCTTACTTCAGAGGGAAGCATTTGCAAAATCAATAAAAACCTTAATCGAGAAATACCCGATATAGCCTGTTAGTTGGACCCAAGGCAATTTTCAGGATGCTCTCGGATGAAGTTTTACAATATGTGTGTGGCCGAAGGGCAGAGCTGACAGAAAAAGACGGAAGCTTTTCCTTCCAAGAAATGCTCAGGTGGGAACACTGTTAGAAACAATACCGCTACCTTCTACTGATCCATTTACAAAGAAACCTCTGGCGGAATTAACCAGCTACTACGGAGATTCCTTTCGTACCCCTCACAAAAAAATTTCCACTTTTGCTATGTCAATACACAATTCGTCTAAGAGTCAAACGAGGCCAAATACGGCAGTGTTACAGTCACGACGACCCTTTAAAAAAATGGCCGCCTTCTCTGCCAGAAAAGATCGGCCACACAGAAATTCAGTTTCCAGAAAGCGGGGTTATACGCACACTCCCGATCGAGTGGCGAAAAGACCAAGAAAACGATGACAAAACAATAACAACGTTCAGGGCGGCCCAGTTGAGGGATTACCGATAGCAATGACAAGTCATTGGAGCTCCACAAAGAATTTTGGTGACCCTTAGCGGCTATTCAATACCGTTTGTCAAAAAATCGCCCTTTATAGCTTTTGTAAAACACAAAATGCAATACAAAAATACGCATCTGGACATGGATTTGGAAACGCGCAACATGATCAGACAGCGAATTCTGGAGAAATCCCTCTACTTCACAAGGTTCTTATCTCGGATGTTCTCAGTCCCAAAACTAGACGGGCAAAGAGACAAGTTCTCAACGTGAAACGTTTAAACCAGTTTCTATGTCCATGGGAATTTCGGCTTATAAACCATCAAAAAATTCTTTCGTTTCTCCAAAACAACGACTTCATGACCAAGATAGATATCTCCCAAGCTTTACTATTACATCCCAATAAAGGAAAGATATTTAAACTTGTCATAGTGCACAGGCAGGAAATATACCACATAACATGTTTATCGTTTGGCCTCTCAACCGCGCCTCTCGAATTTTCAAGAATTTGGAATTGGCTAGCAACTCTACTTCGCAAAAAAGGCATGAGAATAGTCGTATACCTAGACGACTTTTTACTAGCAAATCAAAACTCATATAGTCTTTATGTCAAAACAAAGGAAGCGATATTGCTTCTGGAAACCTTGGGGTGATGTGTGAACAAGGAAAAGTCAATATTGTTACCCCGCCGAAGTTTGGACTATTTGGGAATCAAGTGGAACACAGAACTAAATACGGTGACGTTGCCTTCAAAGAAGGTGGATTCTATAAGGAGAGATCTAGAACAGATTCAGAGCAAACAGTGCTGGAATTGGAAGATAGCAAAAAGTCTGCTAGAAAAAATGAATTTCGTAGCCTTCGCTATTCCTTTGGGAAGGCTGCATTCAAGATACTTGCTGCGCGCAAGTCGAGCGCTTCCAGAAAACAGGCCGTTTAGAAATGAAATCCTCGATTTTCCAGGCCCAGCCCGCAATATTTACAGCAACAGACGCCAGCGAGTCAGGCTGGGGGGCTCAGATACAAAGTTCTATAACGAAGGGGCTATGGTCTCCCGCTCAAAAGGAGTGGCACATAAACTACAAAGAGGTGTTTGTAGTTTACATGGTGATAAAGCAGAACGTGCGCTCCATGAAGGGAAAGGCTACACTACTTCAATCCCACAACAGTACGGTAGTAGTTTATTTGAAGAACGAAGGAGGAATGAGATCTTTCAAAATGTTGGAGCTGACGTACACTCTGCTTGAGTTTGCAAGGTTTGGGGGATAACCTTGATAGCTCAATATATGCCAGGAGTGTACTACAGTGATGCGGTCAGCCTATCGAGGAGCAAACCCTTGCCAGATTGGCACTTGCTTCCAAACATAACACACAAATTTTCAAGAGATGGGGTATACCGCAGATAGCTCTTTTTGCAAGCAGAACTTCGAGGGTGGTGCTGCGATACGTGTCAATGGATGTGATGGACCATCAGGCCGAATTTACAAATGCCTTCAGCAGGGCGTGGGTATACCATAGCATAGGTGTTTCCGCCCCCTGGTCTAACACCGATAGTATTAAACCACCTGAATTAGGCAAAAGGTATTTATATATTGATAGTACTGAATTAGAAGAAGGTTTTCTGGAAAGACGACCTGAAGGCACATGCATTGGTACCTCCCTTTCAACTAGCAAACCTCAAGCAATCCCTAATAGATGCGCGGACTCGAAAGTCCTTACACCAAGCACAGAAGTTACGCTTGGAGGCCTGGAAGGTACGGGGTGAACCGGTTATCTGGGACGTAGATAAACTCATTCTCTGGACGAAATCCCACGATGTGGACAGAAGTAGTATATTCCAGGTGTCCCGAAGATTGGCTCTGATTTTATTGCTAGCTTCGGGTCGCAGAATACACCACTTAACGCTATTGAAAATAAATGAACAATCGATGAGTAGAGAACAGGGATCAGTGTCGATCTGGCCCGACTTTGGATCTAAAACAGATAGGTTTTCTTACAGACAGTCAGGCTGGAAGCTATTAGAGAACTGCGATACAGATTTGGACCCAGTGCATTGGACAAATACATTAATCGAGCTCTCTTCGAAAAGAAGAGGGCCAAACAATATATCAGTTCATGTTTTAATTTCAACTCGAGGAAAATTTGACCCAGCCTCGAGAGCGACCAAAGCGGGCTGGATTAAGACAGCTTTCGTAGAAGCAAAAATTTTGGCCGTTATTAGGTGTATACCTAATCTTAGTCACAGTACGCTTCCACGTCGTCAGATTCTAAACACGTCTCACAAGGTCAAGCCGAAGGCACAGGACTAAAATAGACAGCATTTTCCCCCTGAAGCGCAGAAAACGACTTATTTTAGGCTTTGCCTAGGCTGTAATAGTATTAGTTTTAGTTTTAAATAAAAAACGGGGGTAATTAAAACTTTTGTAACTTTATTACCCTTTATCCTCGTGACTATCAGCTATATACTAAAACTCTCTATATTTAATCTGATGTCACTAGGTCGAGATTTTCTTCTTTAGACTCCAAGCCCATTGTAGTGTCAGATGGAAAACGGCTTTAGACAAAGAAAACTCTTAGGGGTTAAACGGCTAGTAGAGTGTTAGCTCTGGGTAGATCATGAGCATGGGTCATGGGTGGATAATCGACCAAAAATATTTTTAATAGGCGCCACCGTATTTTTTAATACAAATGCCAACAAAATTTAACTGTGTTTGTATAAGGGGAATGCGGAAACCTTATCTTAACACCACTATCATAGCCATAAAATTTGAATTTCACTCTTTATCACACACTTACCAAAACCTCAACCACCAGATGTCAAACAGTTGTCTCGGCTTTACCTGTGAACAAACAAAAACACCACATGGACACTATTTGTGTCTTCAAAAGCATATGCCAAAAATAGAATAAATGAATTTAAACATCTGTGAAATACTAAAGGATTCATTTTCATTATTCTGTCTTTTACTTAATGAGGGTTTGCTCTAGTTTTCTTTTCTTAATTTAAATGTAGAATAATAAAACTTCATTCAAATGAAACAAAATGAATTCTATTCATATGTAGAAATCGGATATATATACATGTGACTGCAATATATATGCTTACTATCTTGTCATTAATTTTTTATAAAAAGAATTTTAGTGAAGTTTAACCTTCTAAATAAATATTTATAAATTAATCATTTCTATAAAATTTTAGTTTAAGCAAACATATCATAATTTATTTGTTCATATCACAAGATTTTATTTTTACTATAATCATTGAAGCGCTTCCTTGACCATTTACAACAAAGATTGATCATCAGAAAAATAACGATCATAAAATGCAACTATTCAAATTTAACTGTTGTCTACACAAAGAAATATACACGAATATCAGCACCAATAAAAGCTTTTACATGACCTTAATTGTTTTAAGCAAATGTGAAAATTAAATCAAGACTGCATCTGGCGTCTAGATTAGAAACAGAATCTATACTATTTTTTTATCTGACACAAGTTGTCATTCTAAATATCTTGACACACATTGAATGCGTGTACAAATAACTGACAAACTAAATATCTATTCGGTGTGTTATTAACTTTAAAAAACTACTTTAAATTTGTGTTATTCTAATAATCAACGTAGGAGATCTTATAATAATTTATAATACTTTCAAAGTTACGGAAAGTTTCAAACACTCACGTGTATCCAAATAAATTGCAGGTGCAAAATCATGACGTCAGCTGTTGTATTTTTCCAGCGTATTAATCATCTGTAAGTTTGAAGTACCAAGATTCTTTGTTGAATAAACCATTTCTATACGGCGTATTAAATAGATAGAACGAAACCATAACTGCCTGCTTTAAATTACTGCGACGAAAATTTATTATAATTTAACATTGAAAATTGTTGTTGTAGATATGTCCATTAGATATTGCATGTCTTAAATGATGTATATTATTGTTCCATGTTCTCAACTCAAGTCTTTTCTACTCTTTAGATCTTTTAGGAAGGCTGCATTCAAGATACTTGCTGCGCGCAAGTCGAGCGCTTCCAGAAAACAGGCCGTTTAGAAATGAAATCCTCGATTTTCCAGGCCCAGCCCGCAATATTTACAGCAACAGACGCCAGCGAGTCAGGATGGGGGGCTCAGATACAAAGTTCTATAACGAAGGGGCTATGGTCTCCCGCTCAAAAGGAGTGGCACATAAACTACAAAGAGGTGTTTGTAGTTTACATGGTGATAAAGCAGAACGTGCGCTCCATGAAGGGAAAGGCTACACTACTTCAATCCCACAACAGTACGGTAGTAGTTTATTTGAAGAACGAAGGAGGAATGAGATCTTTCAAAATGTTGGAGCTGACGTACACTCTGCTTGAGTTTGCAAGGTTTGGGGGATAACCTTGATAGCTCAATATATGCCAGGAGTGTACTACAGTGATGCGGTCAGCCTAACGAGGAGCAAACCCATGCCAGATTGGCACTTGCTTCCAAACATAACACACAAATTTTCAAGAGATGGGGTATACCGCAGATAGCTCTTTTGCAAGCAGAACTTCGAGGGTGGTGCTGCGATACGTGTCAATGGATGTGATGGACCATCAGGCCGAATTTACAAATGCCTTCAGCAGGGCGTGGGTATACCATAGCATAGGTGTTTCCGCCCCCTGGTCTAACACCGATAGTATTAAACCACCTGAATTAGGCAAAAGGTATTTATATATTGATAGTACTGAATTAGAAGAAGGTTTTCTGGAAAGACGACCTGAAGGCACATGCATTGGTACCTCCCTTTCAACTAGCAAACCTCAAGCAATCCCTAATAGATGCGCGGACTCGAAAGTCCTTACACCAAGCACAGAAGTTACGCTTGGAGGCCTGGAAGGTACGGGTGAACCGGTTATCTGGGACGTAGATAAACTCATTCTCTGGATGAAATCCCACGATGTGGACAGAAGTAGTATATTCCAGGTGTCCAGAAGATTGGCTCTGATTTTATTGCTAGCTTCGGGTCGCAGAATACACGACTTAACGCTATTGAAAATAAATGAACAATCGATGAGTAGAGAACAGGGATCAGTGTCGATCTGGCCCGACTTTGGATCTAAAACAGATAGGTTTTCTTACAGACAGTCAGGCTGGAAGCTATTAGAGAACTGCGATACAGATTTGGACCCAGTGCATTGGACAAATACATTAATCGAGCTCTCTTCGAAAAGAAGAGGGCCAAACAATATATCAGTTCATGTTTTAATTTCAACTCGAGGAAAATTTGACCCAGCCTCGAGAGCGACCAAAGCGGGCTGGATTAAGACAGCTTTCGTAGAAGCAAAAATTTTGGCCGTTATTAGAGTATACCTAATCTTAGTCACAGTACGCTTCCACGTCGTCAGATTCTAAACACGTCTCACAAGGTCAAGCCGAAGGCACAGGACTAAAATAGACAGCATTTTCCCCCTGAAGCGCAGAAAACGACTTATTTTAGGCCTTGCCTAGGCTTGGCCTAGGTATTCTCTTGACGACTTGCCTAAACAAGGTACTGAATTTTATTCCGCGTGCTCGTGACGGTCAAGCGGGCGCCGGAGTGCGTGAGTGCGTGGAAAGCTGACGGACGTGGAGGTGGAGATTGAGGGATGAACGAGCAGAAATAATTGGAATGTAATCTTCTTACAATAATTTAACTTATAGATGGGTTTAATAGAATAATTAAGGAAACCCGTGGGTTCTTTAATGTTCTCAAATGAAACCAGTGAGCTTTAAGGAAGGATTTCCTTAAAATGATGGAGCGCAAATATCTTCCGACTATGCTAGGGGTCTATTCCTCGGGTAGAGCTTATGAGGATTGATCGCGGTTCTTTTTACAAAGCATTATTTGCTTACTAGGGCTTGATTCTTACCAAAACAGGAGTTTAGTGAAGGCGTCACCAAGTCATTAAATTTTAAACACAGGGTTTCCCTAAGGAGGACTTGTAAGTCCGTAGAGAGGAATATCGTATTAACTGCTTACGCGGGAGCTGTAAAGAAAATTGAATTAAATTAACAAGGTGAGGACACAAGAGGTATACTCTTGCTACCTCATAAAAAACTGAAAAGATTAATTATGCACACAATTCTATGAACACAAATATTAGGCTTCAAATTCTGAAAAAGCAAATAGAGCTTCTTTGTTAATTAGAAGCTATCACTATCATTACCTCGAAGGTATTTATGCCTTTTGTTCATTGACCTGGTTACACTATTTCTGAACTCACTTGTTCAAAATAAAACAATTAATTAAGAGAATTAAATGTTGATTCTTTAATTAAAAGTTGTTTCTTCATGA
The DNA here is from genome assembly GCA_036346225.1 of Platerodrilus igneus. NCBI lineage: Eukaryota > Metazoa > Arthropoda > Insecta > Coleoptera > Lycidae > Platerodrilus > Platerodrilus igneus. The sequence continues at coordinate 735,813 of JARFIW010001106.1, forward strand.
AAAATTGTGTGTACAAAATTTACATTTAAAAAGGTTAATATAATTTCTTCTACCCTGAGGTAGTACTATGAATTCGAAAGAAATATCAAAAACTTTAAGCGTTTCTTTTACTACAAAAATTAACTCAAATCTATACCAAAAATACCAGATCTGCTATTCGGTTTACAAATATACATGAAAATATCTAAATTGTCTAATAATTTAATGTTCAAAAGCGGTAGTTAAAATTATGCATAAATGAAACTTTAATCAGAACTCTATGGATTTGCTTAATTCCATTAATAATAATAACTGCTATTACACTACATTTATATTGGCAATAAAAATTTATCAAAGTCCTTTCTAGTTTGTTAAACAAAATAATAGCAATAGGTCATCATAATGTTATTTTCTGGTGCACCCTTGTATCAAAGTTTGCCAAGTGTAGACGTGGTGTAAGAATAATACAAATTTCTTACCTCGTTTCAACAGGTGTTGTTTGTGTGATGGCGCTACAACATCTTAGAACAGATGTTTATACATACGGTCCTTGGACAAACAAGTGGTGTTGCCTTCACGTGTTGTACTGCTAATAACCAGCTGCGCGATTCCTGTACCTGATCATATGGGCTTAAAACGTATTTTCTATACGCACCAACGGGACAAACCAAAATCCATTACAACGGTAATCACAAAAATGCAAAACTTTGATGTACTACTGTATGTAGATCGTTACCAAAAATGATTATCATCATGTAGTTGTCCACATAGTTACTTGTAAATTCATACTAGCAATTTCAAAAAGACCATTATTATTAATTATCGGACGTTAGATTCAAACCATAAAATTGCCATCCACTTTGCAGAACATTTCCTTAAAATTTAAAACACAGTTTCATCGCAGAACATTGCATTAAATCCAACTATTATAGTAAAGTTAAAGGACGGTCATGCTAGACCAATATTTTCTTATCGCTACGTTGAAGTAATTGAATTATAAACTCGATAATCGTAAATGCAAAGAAAGGATCCATATCATCTTGAAACACAACATTTAAACGGCCTAATTTTTATAAAACCAGATAAAACGGAATAATTCTAACAAAGGAATATACGAAGGCGTCTTGAAATGAATATACAAAAAGATTATTTAAAGAGTATTCATAAAAATATGCAAAAGTATTTGTAAGAGAAATACTTAAAAGAATAATTATAGGAGTATGTAAAAGGAGCGCTACAACAGAATTATTTAGTGTGTCTAGTAATTAATATTTAATTGCTTACCATTATTAGAAAGCACTAAGTCAAGTGTTCATTACACTTGAGCTCAACTACGGCGTAAAGCCACACGCAAATTACTTGCTAGAACCTTCAGGTTCCCCATCATATCTTCATGCCAAGTGTTCTAGCTAAAGTGACCGCTGAAACATTGTGCACGAAATAGGAAAGCTGTTTGACTTTAATATATTTATACTAATAATTAACGCCTGATGTTAGCAATCAAACTAGCTAGCATCTCTGTATTGCGGTTACACCACATGATTCCAATACAGATATTTATTTAATTGAAGATGTTTACTGATATAATGGACTAGACAAAAGGTGTATACAATTAATAATTTATCGGTGCTCTGCAGTGGTCAAAAAAACTGTTACAATTTTGCATGACCTAAAATAAGTCGTTTTCTGCCCCTCGGGGGGAAAACGCTGTCTATTTTTTATGTTCTAGTTCTAGTTTTAAAAATGACTGTATAATTCACAACAAAAATGTGTTTACCGATAAACATAAAAAGTTTTTATTTCGAATATATTTTCCCATCCTTTTTCACTGACATTTATTTATTTATATAAAAAATATTATAAGTACAGTTTATATTAGATCAATAGATCATGACTGGACATATTTATTCTGCAGAAAAATCAACATCAACAAAGTCTTGGTAAAAAAATAGCGTGCAAGCTAGCAGACTACAGTTATATCGTTTTAATTTAGGTGCGGGTGGGGCGAACTCAAAGTCAATTACCGCCATCTAGGGGCCTGGACCTCTAGTTGTCCAAGGGTCCGAGAAACCTGTTACGAGACCTGCTCTCTTGTTCAATTAAAAAAAACACTCTATCAACATATCATCATCATTTTGTTTTCGACCTTGTAACAATTTTTTTTGACGACTGCAAATCACAATAGTAATAAAACTATGTTTTGAGTTACCCCACCCCAACATTGCAAGCACATTTCTTTAAATTTTGGATATGACATGTCACCACTTATATGATCAAGAAAGATATGGCCAATGTTTGTGTGACCCTGTTTCCATAATGCGATTACATTGGCGTTATCTCTGAGTCAATGTTTTAAGGCACTAGCGTAAGTTTAACATAAGCAAAAGGAATTAATGATCTTATGTCGGAGACACTTTCACCTTATGAGGCAATTTCACCCTACGAGGCAATTTCACCCTATTCTGATGGAGATAAATTCAAGGAACTTTGCCATTAATGCACCCACAACCAGACCCAGATCTGATTATGCAAATAAAGAATTAGCTTAATATTATTGCAATATCACAAAAGTTATACGCAACTACCAATTTTAAAAAAATTGTCTTTGAAACTTAAAATGGATGTTATGACTAAGTTTTATCATTACAGTGGTACCATATCTGGTTGAACCGAGAAACAGTGCAATTAAGTTGATGAATGGATGTGAATTAGTGTAGCTCCGACTCCCAGCAGGTGGGGTTGAGCCTGTCTGACCGCAGAGTAGTCGTAATAACTGTCATTGTAAATTTTGGTATCTATATCAGTTTTCGAGTTAGAGGCCTTGGTATAAAATTTACAATTTTATATTAAAATTTTTCTAAGTCCGAACTACTAAAAATTTTATCAAGTCCCAAAACATTCAAAATGGACATATCTCGGGCGTATGTTGGATATAGTTTGGATGTATGTCGTACGGATGCGAAAGGAGAGAGAAGGACAAAGTAGAGTGGAGGGTTTAGGCTAGTTTACGTTGTTTGGAGGCAACACCAGCTAACCAAACTCCTGGCAAGTCCAACTAACCTAACCTATCTTCAGACAACACCGACTAACCTAACTCCAAACAACGTAAACTAGCCTAAACCCTCCACCCTACTTTGTCCTTCTCTCTCCTTTTGCATCTGTACGACATACATCCAAACTATATTCAACATACGCCCGAGATATGTCCATTTAGAATATTTTGAGACGTGATAACTAATTTCGATTCCCCAGGAATATTCTATACTAATTTGATAGGTTACACGATGGCTTTATCTCAAAAGACAGAGCAATACTGTTTAGAAATAGATTAAAGATAAATTCCATATGGTTTGCAAAAGGTTGATCTGTAAATAAGTAAGGGGTCGTTCGATTTAAAAAAAATCCGAAGGGTTTGAGAACATGAGGAAAAACACAATAATAATTGATATCTTACACGACGGTATATTAAAAATACTGCTAAGAGTAATTTTGTATAATAATTCTAAAAATGGTGTTGGTGGTTAAATACATATAGGTAAAACCCACTATAAAACAATTTTACGCGTCACTTTTCCAGTCAAGACTTGCATATAACGCCAATTATCATAAGAAGGAGCTGCGCAAGCTCAACCATCGGCATAAAAGGCGAGGGAGCCATGTTCCAGTGCACTAGTCGTTAAAGTATCGTCGAATTTGATCAAAATTACAAGTTAAAAATGGATTTTTCTTGTGTTGACGTTACAAGTGATGTGCGAGTACCACAATTAAATATCAACCAACTAGTTGGTAAGACAACCTATAGGATAGGAGAATTTTCTCCAAATTCTCACCACCATATAATAGAAGTTGGTTTTGATTTATATAGTGGTCTTCAACCTGTCATCCAGGTTATTTGCTGTAGTGGTATGTGTGCAGATTCTACGATAACATTCTCATACTTCGATTGGAAAAAATTGTGTACTTTTCAAGTGGAATTTCAAATTCACCAATTTGCTCAAGACTCAAAACAAGTCAGATTAAATAGTTTGACTACTAAAGACGACGTTGTTCACATACAATTGGATCAAGATTTCAAATTGCAGCTGAGCACAGCCTTTAATAGAAGTATATGGCTGTTGAACAATTTTGCAAAAGGAAATTTATATAATATGGAAATTACGAAAGATCGGAATGTTATTGTGCTACCTGCGTACGAGTGCATCAAACTATTAAATTTGCGAGAATTAATCTATTTTAAAATGGCTGAGTTGAGGTGTAGAAACTTTCCAGAATTTTACGAAAAATTTGTAGGTGATATAAGAAATGTATGTGGAAATACGACGGAGGAAGAAAGGGTTCAAACATTATTAGAGGAAGAGAGCTGTGCCAATATTTCTCTGTCTAATGATTGCAGCAATTTAAATTACTTGACAGTGTTGGAAATTATTAAATGTTACCTCATCCAATACTTAAAAGCTGCGACTGCAAGGCAATCGCTTGCGCAAATGTTTAGAGATTTGGCTATCCCAGATTCACCAGACTCTGGTTACCACAGCGGTTTATAGATGTTATCAATACATGTATATATTTTATTAAAAACATTATATTTCTTGATAAAGTTTGTTTTACATATTTGTATCGTCAACATTAGCAAAAATTATTAATAGACGTATTAAACTATCTTGTTTTTATTTTTAGGTTTAAAGTGGTGAACCCCGCAGATAATAAACACAATATACCACTTGTCAACAAAAAAAGTTGTAGGGAAATTCAAAGACAACTTTAATGTGCGTCTAGTATTAAAATTTGTTGGTAGTAAGGGTAAGTCCTACTCTATTGTAAGCGAGAAGGACACGATTAAAACGATTAAAGGGGTCTCACGAAGTGCAGTTAAGAATATTAATGTAGATAGTTTTAAGGACATTGTACATTGCGGAAGATTTGGTTCTAGGAAATGAGCAACCTACAAAAGTACGGAATACTTGGTATTAATGCTAATTGGTTTAGTGACCGCGCTTGTGCACTTTCGAGTGTCTTAAGCAATCTTCGATAAAATAAATTATTAAGCTTTCGTGTGCTTAATTTCTTTGTTGTCTTAGCTATTAATTGGCTTGCATTCAGCGTACTTTCCTTCTGTAATTACTGTATTTGTTTGGAGAAGAAATACGCTTTAAAAGGAATTATACACTGCTTTCGCATGTAATTTGGATAATCCATAATCGTCAAGAAGCTATTTCGGATACGAATTGTATTTTCCAAGTACCCATTTAGCATTGACTACATTGACTACATAATTATGTTATGACATGTTTAAAATTTTAAAAGTCGTGGTTTTGAATATTTTAAAAACAGTACATTACTGTTTGAAAATGGTTTTAAATATTAAACACTTATGGCTTATAAAGGGTTCATTTCTAAAATTCCCACGGTTTTAGATTGCCTGGGAACTTATAGATAAGATTAACATGGGTAGTCAGAGAACAGTTTTATCTAGGTTAGATATGAATGCAAAAATTTAGAGGTTTGGGGCCTTTAAAGTGTAACTTTGTAAGGGGTGGTCTAATTTTAAATCTGTTTGCAGATTCGGCTTCTGCGTTAAATTCTAGACTAATTTGATGTATTGCATGGTTAAGAAAATTTATAAGGACGGTCAGAAATCGCTGTCGGTAAAAAATCTTAAAATAAGGGTAGCTCCCTGGGAGATGATGCTATCTGAAAAATTTAAAGAGATTTGGGTAGCTGAGAAAAATCTAATATTTAATTGGTACCAAACAAGGTACATTTATCTCGTGGGTGGAAATGGCTAGTCGAAGAAAACTATTTGATTCAGAATGTTGGCGGTAAAGAATTCTTAAAATTGGGGTATCTCCCTGGAGTGGGGGGATGGGGGTGATGCTATCTAAAAAATTCCTAGAAATTCAGGTAGCTGAGAAAAATCTAATATTAATTTGATACCAAACAATATAGATTTATCTCGTGGGTGGAAATGTGGAGAAAGATTTATCTCGCGAGTGGAAAGAATGCGGGTGTGACCTAATCAAAATGGTTGATAGGTGGTGTCCGAGCAAGGAGGAGAGCACGGAGGGAGCAAGGAGGAGATTCATCTCCACATTTCCTCTTTATGGGAATTTACATGTAAATTTGGTCCAGATGTGTGAGGAAATGTGGTTGTTCGAGGAAACGTGGCGGCTGAACTGCTAAAAACAAGCTACTCACTTCATTTTAACTAAGTTATGATCGCTATCTATGTCAGCTCCTGGATAACTACGAAAGTTTTTAACTTGGTTTCTAAATCTTTGTTTAACTAAAATATAATCTATTTGGTATCTAGCCCTATCACCTGGGGCTTTCCAGGTATATCTTCTCCTAACATGTTGTTCGAATAGGGTGTTTACAGTTACTAATCTATGTTCCTGGCAAAACTAAACTAATCTTTCTCCTCTATCATTTCGTCTACCATACCCAAAATTTCCTACCATTTTTTCCTCACTACCTTCTCCCACTGAGGCATTAAAATCGCCCATAACTATTAAATTTTCATCTCCCTTTACTTTTCTCACTATACTATTTATATCCTCGTATACCTGTTCTACTTCCTCATCCTCGTACTGAGTTGTTGGCATGTAAACCTGTACTAAAACAGTGTCTGTGGGTTTTGTACTCAATCTAACCGTAATTATTCTATCACTAAATTGTAAGTACTCTAACTTTACGTCCTAATCTTTTACCTAACACTATTTCTACCCCAGCCTGTCCATTAGTTGAAAAAGTTGTAATTATTTTATAATTATCTTTCCAAAAGCCATTACTATCTGGCAATCTCACCTCACTAATACCTAAAATGTCCAGCTTGCCCTTTCTCATTTCAACTAGTAAATTCGTTAACTTATCTACTCTAAGTAATGACCTTACATTCCAAGCCCCTATCACTAAATCGAGCCGTTGTTTTAAATTCTTACGATGACGAGTCCCAAGTACCTCTGGGAGATTCGAATGATGGGGTATTTTACCTCCGGACAAGAATTTTACTTGTGAGCTTTCCTTCATATATAATTCGTGTTTTAGGCCACACATACCTGGGAAATATCGTGGTAGGTTCCCATATCTTTCCACAACGTAGTTTTTAAAGATTTTAGCAAAAAGCCGTATCCGTCATGGCCAACCCCCAACAAGCTTGTAAATTATTGATAATCGCCCGAGACCAACAGACACTCCTCCAATATCTTTTAGCCAGCATAGCTGCTGCCCCTTGCTGCGCCTTTTAATCGCCTTTTACGATAAGCAGGCTTACTATATTAGTATTCTTTGTCCTCTACTATAGGGAATATCAACACATACAGCGACAAATACTAAATACATATACTAAATATAATGACTTTTGTGTCTTCAATCTTCGGACAGTTTGCTCAAGTTGAATCATCACTAGACGTGAAATACCATCAAATCACCGAAATTTGTAACAATGTAGTAATTTAACTCATATTAAAATAGATCATCTTGGCATGGCTTGCAGTGTAAAAAACTCATCATTAAAATTCCACGCCAACTGATGTTAACGCTGAAGCTTTTATTATTACTACACCTGTTGAGATACTTTTAGATTTTTAATTCCTTTGTGAGTTCTAAAATATTCATTTAGGTAAAACGTACATGCAACGTCACTAAGAAAACGAACACCGCATTTGCAGATATTCTGCAATAAACGTAAATTAAGATTCAATTTCGCATTTTACAAAGTCAAACAAATGTACTCACATAAATTTTACCGCAAGGAGACTTAAATGAACTCAAGGGAAACATTGAAGAGAAATTCCATCACGATCAGTGGTGCTTGCACAGGTGGTTACTTTAAAAAGATTTCCCGAATAGCTACGGGCAATTTCACCTGTAAAATATTCCCGTCTAATATTTCATTTTAACGTTAAATCTGAATTTTATTTTAAAATGTTTTGGTGCCTATCGAAGTGATTTATTTGACGAAGGTAATGTGACGTGTTGTAAACGAAAATGTGCAATTTACCGAGTGTGAGCACACGGAACGAATTGAAATGGGCACTGGACGTGAGCTGTTAAATCGGGATGGCGTCAAACGTGGATTTCTCGAACGTAAACACCTCTGAGTAATCGGAAATACAAAACAATTTGCATCTGTTCACCTACATGAAGTGATTTACGTTTAATGCCAACATATATGGTTTTTGGGGATGTCTGGGAATTGTCGCATTAATAGCAGTTGCTTTTATCGTTTTCATAAATTATAGATGTCTTTGGCGAGACTCGCAGTAAAACTATACTTAGCAAGGACTTTTAGCAAAAGAGTATTCAAACAACAAAATAAAAAACGTCTTAGAAATGTACAGAGCAGAGCTGTCAGGTAGTTGGAGATAGTTGGTAACATGGGGAATACCAATTTTCTCTCTCTTAGGCACACTCTTAAAGTTGATTTAACGCAACTCTCCAATATTTTCTATCTAAGCTAGCTCATTCGGTGTCCTGCAACTATCCATACCTACATCTTTTTAACCTTAAACAATTGCAGCTGCCTATGAAAACATGCGGTTTTGTAGCTTAGTACCTACGTGTGTGACTACTAATCTTAAGGTCCCGGGTCCAATTCTGCACACTGGCGGCGTGAAAAATGTTAGGCGAGCATTTTTTTAAAAACTGCCCTTATTTGAATGAAAAATTTGTAACGGGCATTTTTGTAGTTTAACATTTTTCGCTTCCTTTCTGTTAACGTACTTAAAAATACATCGTTTCTTTGAGATCGCTGTTTGTATAAAGGAAATACTTCAGAATAATTCAGATTTGTATGCAATTTAACTCGTGGCTATTACTTTAAAAGTAGATAATTTGAAGATTGATTTTCATTAATAAATAAATTGCAAGGAAGAATTGTAAATTGGATGATTCGTAAATTACTTTCCAGCTTGTCGAAAGTGATAAGCGGCTCGTGATTAATTAGTAGATATACATTTTTGTTCTTTATGTGGATATACGAGTCGAGTTGATAGGCGATAAGCGGTTGTGATAACAACGATTTCATATCTACAGACGAGCAGTTGTCGTTTGTTCTACGTTCCTATATATTGTTTACGTTGATAATACAGTGTCCTGTTTGCTTTGAAAGTTGTAGTTTGTGTTTTGTTCCGACATGTTACGTGAAAAATACTGTTTCCTTGTTGCTTTACTAATTGTGTTTGTAGTTGAGTTTTCTTGTGAAGTAAAAGTGGTTTATTAACTGTAGAGTAGTGTAGTTCTGATGGCATTTGAAGAAAATATGCTTTATCTGTAACGTGTTTGATTGACCACAAGCGCGGTTTTAAGGTCATTGACTGACGGTTTTACGCGTTGCTTTACTTATCGTTTTTGTTGATCTTCTGTTGGAAAAAAAAGTGATAGAACTTGTTTTACTCGACCACACGTGTTTGTTTTACGGAACATTGAGTTAGTGATACGCGTTGCTTTATTGATTGTGTTTTTTTAGTTGATTTGTCTTTTTATATTTGAAATGTGTGTGCGATCTAGTCCTCACGTTACTGTTAGTTTAATGCATTACATCGTGTCTTGAAGGCCCGTGATTCTAAATTTTTATTACCATTTTTTTTTTCGATTTGTGTTACAAAGTATTTCGACATTATTGTCTCAGGAAATAGAATTAACAATAAATTTATCAATGCTACATAGTTCCATCAGCCTGATAATGTCTGCTGCTAACACCAGTGAAATACGAAGGTGTGATTAGTGTAAAGTGTAAGAAATTCCATCAACACCCTCACAGTCAAGGGTAAAGTGCTTCGTTAGTGCAGGACATGGTGAATCCCACACTTCAATTGCACGGAAGCGTTGCTGAAGGACTTTTGTAAGTTGAACTATTTCCTACTGGTTATTACTTTAAATATCTATCCGTTGCTTTACCATATCTTTGTGGTTCTGATACCTTTTACAATAGACTTGCATGCTATTTTAAAACATAGAAAAAAAGAAAGAAAAATCAATACTACTGAATTATTCATACCAATTGTGTCTTATCTATTTATCTTTTGTCAACATTTTGTCTGATTTATGTTTAATTGGTATGTGAGGAAACGTTTCTGCTACTCCCCAATATTACCTCACTTTGTACTAGAAATTTTTGTGTTGCTTTTACCGTTGTTATATTATATAGATTATCTAACCAGTTTTTTTTTACATTCTACAAAGTACTGAATAACTTAGGCTTTGCATTGCTGCTATTCTTTTTCTTTATTTCAGGTTTGCTATTCTAATTTCTTTTATTGCAGGTACTGTTACTAACTCCTTACCGCCGCATACATTATATGTCAGTCTGCTTTCTACAACCCCCCCTACTCTCCGATTGAGCCGGGTCATTTCTTTGTTTTTCTTTGTGTTACGTACGGCCACGAGCCAGCGTAGCATAAATTTGACGAACCAACGTGGCTGCCCCGATAATAACGTCACAAATTAAATGTAGGTTATGTGTGGGAGTTATCACGCACATCAAAGACTCCTACCCTGAGTTAGCAAGAATTTGCCTAAATTATAAATTACCAAGTAAATACATTCCACTTCAGCTTGCGAATGAAGTATATTTGGGTTAAGCACTGAATAATTCAAATATACGATATCTGAAATCTAAACTGCTCAGAGGTGTAATTGGTATATCTCAAGGTCCGTCGTGTACAATTCCCGATAGGGACCGCTTGAAAATGTTTGGCAAGCATTTTCAAAAAAAAAAATACGCCGTTATTCGAATCAAATAGCATGTTGCTCGCGTTGCCAAGGGTTTGACTAAATTCTTAAATTTCCGGTAAAATACCTCCACATAACCAATGGAATATGTAGATCCGTTTAGTCTACCTCTGTCCAGAATAATTATATTAGAACGCAAGTTAAAGTTCGGGCCTTTGGAGCTGGTTTTTTAAAAAAGCTTTTGACTTTAACACATTTATTTTACTTTGAAACAGATGAACTTGTACATAATACTAAAATTAATTATTGACTAGTGAGTAGCTTGAACAACGAAGTATGGAGTTCGAAGACTGACTGCCGGGCATTGAGCTCCCGGGCCTTTTATAATAACCTGCCCCTCACACGGCTGTGAGAACTTGCAGATCTCATGTCTGCGTTTCTCCTTAATTGTACACTTTAATACAATGTAACAACTTAATTCTAAGTAATTGCGGTCTGTTGACCGCCTGTGACCTGCCACCTGCAGTATCACTGCCCTCACGGATGCAAAGTTGCATGTCCGTTCACATGAACTGTCGATAACCTCTCTGGGTTATCCTTGTATTACAATGTTGCATTGAACTTATACTTTTACTTAATAATTTCTAATAATTCATATTAGATTCAATACATCAATATATATAGGTAATTGGGGGATACATGACTCCTCCACCGTAAATGAAAAATTAAGGTTTTCTTAATTTTAAATACATAAAATACATTATTTAAATTCATTTAAAATTCATTGTTTCTAATGGTATGCTTATTGTTTCCTTTTTTCTCTTTGTTTCCTTATATCTAGAACTGTTTCCTTCATTCTTATATCTAAGGTACATTTTGTATAATACATACATGATTACAAAAAATTACTAAAATGATTAATACAATTGTCCAAACACTTATATTATTATAATGTAACTTTGGCGTTTTGATTTCACTTAATTGTTCTTTATAACTTTCCACTAATTTCACGGCGTGGTTGAGATCGTCTAAGTCTAGATGCTCTAGCTTCATAGGTTTCTTGATTATTTCTTCGTCTTCTTGTTGTATCTTGAACTGTAGTTCCGGTAGGTTTGCAAGTTTCTTTGTTGCTATGGGATCTTGATAAACTCTGATAACTTCATCTTTCAATTTCACATAACAATCTTCTTTGAGGGTAATTAGTTTGCTTCCGATTAATGCTTGGTTATTTTCATCTTGGTTGCAGTGGATGGTTGCTATTACTTCTGTTGGGAAAATGGCTATCCATTTGTTATCTGTAACTTTTTGAATTTTCATATTAGTTATTTGCACTTGTTTGGTTTCACAGTTTTCGTAATGATTTGAGAATTTTAATAGTTGTACTTCACAAGGGCTGTCTTCCTTAATGGTTGTTGTCGTCATCGATTGACATAAATATTGGTTTGGTGTTACTTCAGTACATTTTTCGTTTGTATAACCATATCTCAGTTCATTTAGGGATAGGAATTTGGTTTTGGGTATGATTACTTGGTATGTGCTAGTAACTTTCGTTGGAAAAGTAAATAAATGATAATAATGATAATTGTTACTTTCTACTATTAAAAATATTATTTCGTTTTTCTTAATGTTGCTAAAATTTGTTACATTAAAGTAAGGGTTGATATTATTGAGTAAATATTGTATTTTGTATACTGACTAGTTTACTGGTAGTATACTGGGGTTTGTTTTTATATGTTATATTATTACTTGGTTGTCCGTTCTACCTGGGTGGAGGTTGACGGTAAGGGTGATGATTGTCCATCTGAAATTACAGGGTGTCTTAGGTTTTTCAAATGAATGTATTTAGTTATTTTACCGTTGTCTACTACTGCTATGTTTTTATCTGATATTTTCTTAATTTTAAATGGTCCTAAATTTCTGGGTGCTGTTTTATGTCGCTTGCTCTGAAAGTTTTTCTCATATACGGTTTGTCCTATTGAAAATTTATTTGAGTCGGTATTTTTGTTTCTGGTTGTGGTGATACGTTCTTTATCGTTTTCTAATTTATCTTTTACCTTGTCGTAAGTTATTTTTAGTTTTTGTTTGTGGTCTTTCGCATATTGTTGATATACTTCCTTGTTGTAGTGTATGTCATAGGGATTTCGTGAATCTGAATGTCCTAATGTTAATTCTAAGGGTGTAAAATTTGTTGATGAGTGAATAGTGTTATTATAGGCGATTAGTGCGTATGACATTAAATTGGTTATATGTTCCTTTTTATAATTTATTCTTAATAATCGAATTTGTTCTAGCAGGGTTAAATGTAATCGTTCGATTAGTCCGTTTGATTCGGGGTGGTTTTCCGTTATGAAATGAATTTTTATTTTGTGTAGTTCTAAAGTGTTTTGTAATGTCTCGTTTTAAATTCGCTACCATTGTCTAAAGTGATTGATTCGGGTGTTCCGTAAAATGTGAAGTATTGTAAAAATCCTTGGGTCACGTCAATGCTATTTTTGGATGTGATTGGTATGGCTTGGCCTATTTTTGTGAATGCGTCTATAATTGTTAGATAGTTTTGCGCTTCTACTACTAGAGTATCGGCGTGTAGTTTTTGAAATGGTTTGTCGGGTGTTTTGGTTAACATTAAGGGTATCTTTGGGGGTTTCCTATCGTATTTTGCTCTGTCACATAGTTCGCATTGGTTAATGAAATCTGTGGTCAAGTCCTTCATGTCTTTAAAATAATAACGTCTTACAAGTTGTTTTATTGTTTCGTTATTTCCACGATGGTTGATTTTTCCTTCGTGTTGATTTCTAATTACATCGTTTATTTCGTCAGGGTCGTTTAGTGTTATTAGTTTTCTAGTACATCTGATGAGTTCAGGTCCAGAGTTATTGAATAGTTCAATGTATAATTCTGAAAATCTTTGGTATAAATGTTCGGTATTGAAATAAAAATAAAATCGTTTTTTCTCGGGGGTGTATTCTTTTAGAATTTTAGTTATTTGTTCCTCGTTGTCGTCTTTAGTTATTTGAATTTGATATATTTTTTTATTGTCTACTTTTGTATATTTTACTGGGTTGGGGTTATTTAAAACTTCGGTTATTATAAATTGGTTAGGTTTCATATCGATTGCTTCATTTAAAATTTTAATCGCGTTTTTAGGTTTTTCGTTTTGTGTCGAATGTATCGTGTCGATCTCGTCTGGATCTTCCCTTATTTCTGTTTCGTCTACGTTTCCTATAATGGATTCAGTTTCTAATGCATTGAGTTGAATTCTACTTAAAGCGTCTGCGTTGTTGTTATAAATTCCCTTTTTATATATAATTTCGTAATCGTACTCTTCGAGTCTGATTCTCCATCTTTGTAATTTTGAATTCGGTTCTTTCAATTTGCATAACCATACTAGTGGTCTATGGTCGGTATATATGTAAAATTTTCTTCCGTATAGGTAAGGTCTAAAATATTTTGTTGCCCAAATTATGGCTAATAACTCTTTTCTATAGTGCTATATTTTTGTTCGGTTTCATTTAGGGTTCTGGATGCGTAGCTGATAGGTTTATCGCTACCTACTTTTCCTTGGCTCAATACTGCGCCTAATGCTACATTCGATGCGTCTGTCGTCAGTATAAATGGTTTTGTAAAGTCTGGGTATTCTAATACAGGGTGATTTGTTAATATGTTTTAATTTTGTCTACGGCTTTAATAAATTCCGGGTGTGTTCAATTTTGTTTCCTTTTTAAACAATTTGTCAGGGTTTGGTTATCTGAGCGTAACCTTTAATGAATTTGCGGTAGTAACCACTAAGTCCTAGAAATCCTTTGATTTCTTTGTTTGTTTTTGGTAATGGGTAATTTAGAACTGCATTTGTTTTGTCTGGATTTGGCATTACTCCTTGGGGTGTTATTACATGTCCTAAAAATGATACTTGTTTTTGTAAAAATTCACTTTTGTCTAATTGTACTTTAAAATGTGCTTGTCTAAGTCTTTCGAATACTTCTGTCAATCTTTCTATGTGTTCTACCAGTGATGTGGAATAAACTATGATGTCGTCAAGGTATACAAGGCATTTCTCATTGTGTATTCCTCGTAATATATTGTCCATGACTCTCTGGAAAGTAGCGGGTGCGTTCTTTAGTCCAAATGGCATTCGTTTGTATTCGTAATGTCCTCTAGGTGTGCTGAAGGCTGTTTTGATATGTCTTTTCTTCCATCTCTACCTGATGGTATCCTGATGCTAGGTCTAATGTTGTAAAATATTGGCATTTGCCTAATTTGTCTAAAATTTCGGTAATATTTGGTAATGGATATTTGTCATCTACCGTTTTTCATTTAACTTTCTATAGTCTATTACCATTCTGTACTTTCTCTTTCCGGTTGCGTCTAATTTCTTAGGTACTATTAACACGGGGCTGCTCCATGGTGAATTGGAGTGCTGGATTATGTCTTGGTCTAATAGGTCTGCTACTTGTCTGTCAGCTTCTTCTTGGCTTGCATGAGGTAGTCTATATGCTTTTGTAAAGATTGGTTTATTGTCTGTTAACTCGATATTATGTTTTACTGTGTTGGTGAATGTCAATGGTATTCCTTCACAATGGAATATGTCTCGGTATTCGAAACATAAGTTTTTAACTGCTCTTTCTTCTTCTTGATTGATATCGGTATTAAGGCGGATGTTAGTTAAATTTTCTCTTAACATTTCGTCATGTTCTATTGGGTTGTAATTATTTTCTAAATTCTCGTCTATTTCCATTTCGTTAAAATTTAGTTCTTCTACGTTAATTGGGTCTGTCAGTGATAATTCTACGGGATAGTCGTTTGAATTTAATATTGTTGTGGTTGCATAATTATCTTTTATTTGCACTAAGGCGGTTGGGGTTTCTACTCCTTGTTGAAATGTCATATGATTTATTATTCCTAAATTTTGTTAGATTTTACTGGGATTTTATTTTTCTTTCCGTTCGGGGTTCTATAGTGTATTTTTGTTCAATTTGTGTGTTTTGAAATTTAATTGGGATTTTTCCGTATTTTGTCCTTAATAAGCGATTTTTAATGTCAATGTTGGCTCCTAATTTTCTTAGAAGGTCCATTCCTATTAATCCGTCATATTTGTCGTTAAATTCGAATACACAAAATTTATGTTTCATTTTAACATTAAATGTTCTCGGTAAGGGTATATTTGCTACGAATTGGTGTAGTGTTGTTTGATGGGCTGTTTTAATTTTAAATGGTTCTCTTTCTACATAATCTAAATAGTGTTTTTGTACGGTTCTGGGGCTAATTAATGTTTTAGATGATCCGGTGTCGATTAATAGTTTGAATCTAGCGTGGGGTATTTCTATGTATGGTAATACTAAGTGATTTATGTTATTTAAGTTTATTAAGTTTGGTCGGTTATGAATTGGTCCATTTGAAAATTTGAATTTGAGTTTTCGTCGTCGTACTCCTCGTAAGTTTCGTATTGTTCGTCACGTTCGTAAGTTTCTGCATGGTTTGATTCATTGTTTGTAGGTGTCTGAATGTCATTATTCTGGTCAGTGTCAAATTTTTCTATTTCTTGATGAAATAATTCTTCTGATGTAAAATTACGTTTCTGATGAGGGTTTGGTCGGATATGTGTTATTTTTGTGTTTTGTCTGGTGTTACCAGATGAGGTGTCCATTGGTGTTGGTTTGTAGTAATTGTTAGGTTGTTATGAGTATTAGTCATTGGTGTATTTCTATTAGGGTTTGCGTTGAATGCTGGTCTTGGTTGGTTTAGGTTTTGATTAAATCTCGGTTGGAATGCGGGTTTCGTAAAAGTTGGGTTGAATGTTGGTCTTGAAAAATGTTTATATTGATTATTAAAATTGGTATTGTTAAAACTTGGGTTGTTACTTCGCGGTTGATTTGTTTGTGGGTTAAAGGGTGTGAATTTTTGTTGAGGGATTGTTTGTCTTGTAGCTTGTATAGTTTTTGTTGGTGAATAACTTTTATTTGCGTTGGGATTGTATAGTCTGTTGCGGTAATACATTACATTTTCTTCTTCTATTACTAGGCTCATAGCTTCTTCTAAATTTTGGGGTCGTTGGAATCTGATTTTATCCGATAGTCGTTCTGGTAAAGCGTTTATATATGTGTCTAGTGCCATTTCGTCGTACATTTTGTTTTAAATGTCTAACGTTTTGATCGGGTTCTTCGATTTTTAATTTTGTTAAAATTAAACTTCTCACGTCTTGGCATTTCATTCCGAATTGGTAGGGGATTGATTGTGTTCCATTCTAAGGTTTATTAGGTCTCGTACCAGGCATTTTATGTTACGTTGGTCTCCAAAATATGCAATTAGTAGCTGTTTAAACTGGTCCCATTCCGATAAGTCGTCCCTACTGGCGATTAATGTTAGTGCCCTTCCGGCTAGTTTACTTATTACTAAGCGTATAAGCAATGAATTTCTTGCGTCATCTCCGGGTTTGTAAAAGGTTTTTAGGAACATTTCACATGCTCCAATGAAATTTGAGAGATGGACCTGCGTGCCATCGAACGTCTGAATTGTCTCTAAATAGAGACGTAAGTCTGTGTTACTCATGTTGGTTAAGGGTTGTTTTCGATTTTTTGAAAATTTCAAAAAAAATTTTTTTTTTTTTTTGAATTAAGCTTTATTTCGTTATTTGTATGGTTACTTTTGCTTCGGATTTATTAATTTTCCGTTTGGGTTGTGAAATTTCAAATTTTGTAAAATTGGGGTTAATTTTCTATTTGTAGCGTTTATTATGCTTTGGATGTATTAATTTTCTTTTGGATTAAGTAATTTTGGATTTTGTAAAATTGGGGATGATTTTCCTTTTATGACGTTATTTTTGCTTTGGTTTTTAAATTTTCCTTTTAGATTGGATAACTTAGAGTTTTGTAAAATTGATGTTGATTTAGCTATTTGAAACGTTAACTTTGGTTTTGGTTTGTTAATTTTCAATTAGATTAGGTACATAAAGATTTGGTAAAGGTTGATGTTTATTTCGTTATTTTCGGCGTTATTTTTAGTTTGGAATGGTTAATTTTCAGTTTGGATTGGGTGGATAAAATTTGGTAGGAATTTGAGATTAATTTCGTACTGGTAGTATTAGATTTATTAATTTTAAGTTTATATTGCGTCGAGTTATTTTTAAAATCGTAGTCGTTCTTTGTTTATATTTAATTACACAGTGCAGTGATGTTCTTGTGAGATTTATTTCAATAATGTTAGAATAATTACCGTAGTCTGGGATTTGTCTGTTTTTAATGCAGCTTTTACTTTGTCTTGAGTTCCTGCTTCTTAAGGAATCTTAAATGGATAGATTTATTCTCGTTTAGCTTTGTTTTGGTTAAATTCTGTTAATTAATACTCTTTCCGTGGGTTTTACTGAGTTGCGTAAACGTACAGTTCGTCTGTCTTGTGTTCTACTTATAACTTAAGGTTGATTACTCCTGTGCTTCATGGTTGAAATTGAATACTTAAGAATGTAATCTTCGTTACTTTGTTACGTACGTTGAGTTAATTGCACTTACAGGTGTTAGTTTATGGAATTAGATAATTGACTTTCCGTACTCGCTAATGTAAAGTGTTATGTGTGTTTTATTTTTAGATCTCTCGGTACTGCTTGACTTGTAATTGAACTCTTCGTTATGTAGGTTTTCAGGTTTACAATTATGAGCGTATGATAACGTTTTAGCGTTTTAATTAAAGCTTCTTATGATGACCGTTTTACTGCACTTTATAATGCTGATTAATTAGTTGAAAAACGTTTAGAGTTTATTCCGTGATTGTTGCAAATTATTTATAGAGTGTTTGTGGTGTAATTTTCATGCGCTTCTATAATTCCGTGATAGATTAACTTATGATGCGAATTGCTTTAGTACTGAAAGTTCCTGAAAGCTATTTCTTTAGTACTGTGCAAGGATTCTGAAAACGATTTTCTCGAGTTTTAATTGTATAATAGATGCGAGCTTTGTTTTCTTAGGTGGTTTTAGGTTACCGTAGCAGAGTGTTTGCTATGATTTATCAGGTCAATGGTTTCAAATAATTGTTTTGTGATTGCTTAAAGATTAGCTTTAGCTTTGAAATTAATTTCGCGTTAGTTTACCGGTTTATAAACGTGGGTTTGAATCGCGCTTCTTATTTTGGTGTGAGTGAATGTGCGCCCGTTATTTTTGGATTATTTTGAGTTCGTTCTATTTATTATGGTAAGGATCTTTAATATTAATTCTCATTTACTTTTAAAAGAAAATCTCTTTTAAATTCAATTCTTATTTGCTTTTTAAAGAAAAATATCTCTTTGTAAATAATCAAGTCTCATTTGCTTTTTAACATTCAAGTTTCATAAAATGTTATATAGTCTCGTTTTGAAAGTAATTCACTTTGAACTATTTTCAAAAATATTCATAAAAATACAATTCATAAACAGTAAATATAAATGGTACTCAATAGTTATAATACTAGCATATATCAATTATAATTTGGTTAAAAGAAAATTTTTATGGAAATGAACTTACATTAGTTTCATCTGTTTCTTTGGTGGGTTCGATCGATTCTGTATCTTGTCCACCTTGGTTTGTTTTGTTGGCCTTAGACGATTCTTGTTCCTTGTCCAACTTGGTTTGTTGCTGGATTTAGACGATGCTTGTTCTTCCTCCAACTTGGTTTGGGTTCTGCCAAAATTTCGAATAAAAATTCTTGGTCAACAATCTTCCGATTTTTGGATTTTCAGTGCCCTTTTGACATCCGTTACGACTGCGCCAGTTAAAGTTCGGGCCTTTGGAGCTGGTTTTTTAAAAAAGCTTTTGACTTTAACACATTTATTTTACTTTGAAACAGATGAACTTGTACATAATACTAAAATTAATTATTGACTAGTGAGTAGCTTGAACAACGAAGTATGGAGTTCGAAGACTGACTGCCGGGCATTGAGCTCCCGGGCCTTTTATAATAACCTGCCCTCACACGGCTGTGAGAACTTGCAGATCTCATGTCTGCGTTTCTCCTTAATTGTACACTTTAATACAATGTAACAACTTAATTCTAAGTAATTGCGGTCTGTTGACCGCCTGTGACCTGCCACCTGCAGTATCACTGCCCTCACGGATGCAAAGTTGCATGTCCGTTCACATGAACTGTCGATAACCTCTCTGGGTTATCCTTGTATTACAATGTTGCATTGAACTTATACTTTTACTTAATAATTTCTAATAATTCATATTAGATTCAATACATCAATATATATAGGTAATTGGGGGATACATGACTCGCATACGAAGCGTTTGTACACAAAGGATGATTAATAGAACCTGCAAGGCGATTTTTTCAGATTTGATTAACAGGTTACAGAAGCAACTATACAATAGGAAATTTACAATGTTATTTAAATAATTTTCGGTAAGTTTTCGAATTAAACAATTGAAGGTATAAATAGCCGTTACAAGGTTAAGAAATTCAGTTCTAATTGAAGCTTTGATTATAGTATTACATTTTTACTCGAACCATAGAGTCGTAATTAAATTAGTGAAGTGATGGATATAAATTATTGCAGTGAGAATATAAATTAACATAAATTAATCATAGTGCATCGATATAAGTAATTAAAATGATAGCATCATAGTTTTAGAAGTTAGTATTTGTACTGTTAGCGACAAACTGAAAGAAAATTGTTGTAGGAGCTTTTAAAATTTTATTGCCGCTATAAGTTGTTAAAAAAGCATGTATAATCGACTTGATAATAAAAAAATGTTGTTTACGCAAGTAGATTTTTCGTTACATTGGTGTCAAGTAGAAAGACTGTAATGAAAAATACATTTGAACGATTTCTGTTTTCTTCGTTATTTCCTTCTCGCAACCAAAATTATCGACGCATCAACTAGTATTTTCCATGCATTACACCATCCATTTGGATCAAAATTATTTTCTCCCAATTCAGAATTATTATATACCCATTCGAAATATTGTCTATCCAGACGCTTGAACCATTGCATTTAAATTATTGTCATCACCCTCTGGACTACCATTATTAAACTTAGACTTATGCACCCCAAATTATTGTCGTCTCATTTAGACTTATTATTTCTTCTCACCAGACTCGGAATTTATTCTCATCAATCTCCCCAGACTTAGAATACCATCTATTCACCCCGGACTCAGAATATCATTTATTCTCCCCAAACTCGGATACCTTCTATACTCCCCGGACTCAAGAGCCCTATTATTATTATGTTTTAGTTTAAATAAATTCCCCAAAATCTACTTACGTTTAATCGGCAATCGTAATTTTCATCTTCGTCGCACTTAAACAATTTTCACTTTTAAATTATTCTTACGTGTTACACTTAGTTTCAAAGTGACGTACCTCGGCCTTTGTTGAGTTGAGAACTGACTTCGTTATCATTGTCGCTGTTAATATATGATTGATCTCCTACTCCGTCTGTGGGCATGGCCTACAAGCCCGTCGCTAATTTTAACCAATCAAGTCGTTGCATTTAAAGTAGTTTCTGATGTAACATTCTCTGCCTTCAAGTAATTGTTGTTTGCTCGCAGCTGCCTCGTTATCAGACATGCGGTGTTTTGAGCAATATAATCGCTTTCCCATGTTGTACACAAACAACTGATGCAATTCGAATTTCAATTTTCATATCTGCTTGTTTATTTACGCAATTTTTAATCACCTTTACTTATCAAAATGGTTAATTGTTTGTACGCATTTACACTATGCTTCTTGAAGCTTTATTTCTTATCTCCGTATTATCATAACTGACTGGAATTCTTTTGAATGCGTGTTTAATTACACTTTATTGTGCTTACTTATAAATACGGGTGCTTCCACTGAAAAATATCGTTATTTGCATTACCTAAATTAACTAAAACTACTTAATGCATGTATTACTCATTTCTGTGCTAACTATGCGTCTTCCTGTGTCTATTTGCGTCGCTTAAAACTACTTGTACTCTATACACAGGGTGTTGACTGCTTACTATTTACAAACTATCCTAATTACTCACTTTTCTATTAAATAAATGCAGTTTTCTACTTCCTATTATAATTTCTGATTCCTGCACGACCTTTACTATAAAATACACCCTTAAAAAACCTCTTATCACAGCAATATATATATATATATATATATATATATATATTGCTGTGATATACTCCTTTCAATGCGGGAACTGGGTCCTTTCAACAAAAAAAATTCTAGTCCCACAGATTGGGCGTCATAAACTGCTGTGATCCTCTTTTCGCCTCGGCTGCTCACCTAATGTTATAAACCTCCTCATTCATAAAAAAAAACAACACATTCCTACCAAAAACATCAACGTTAACTCTATTTACATCAATATTCAGAATACATTAAAATTTCAAAATTAAAACTCAGCATAAATTTCAGTTTTAAAAAGAATTTCAAGATTAATTTTATTATCATTTTAATGTGCATCCAAAATTAAAGTCCTTGTTGGATGCCTACTAATTAATATAACAATATAAGCAGACCGGAGTCCGAGTATAAAGGGAGCATCTACCACCCCTTTACGTTAATTAACCAGGTTCGTCTAATTGAGCTCAAAGACATACCCAAATTTTCATCAAATTACCGAACATCAAAACTAAATACTCCTTTCTACTTCAACAAGCAAATTTCATCTTAAAATTAAAATTTTATGGTTAGTACAATTTCACTAATGTCCATTTAAAGTAAATCAATTATAAAGTTATTCAACACACACAAAAATGTCAAACAAAATAGTATAATTTACCTGAAGGTTACTGTCCTCGTAGCTTCAAAGTACATCGTCCCTTTAGTTAATCACACCATTCCAACAGGATTATATTTACGGCTTCTAATTCTCAACGCTTTAAAATTTTCTCCATCACCAGTTGTTTCTGGGCTTTTCCGGAACTCATCTATGTATATCTGACCCTTGTTTCGTGGATCCAGACACGTATTTGAACCATTCAATTTAACACCCCGAAAAATAGCAAATAACTTCATACTTCTTTCACAAATATACGCCAAAACTGCCTACTTTTGTGTATACATTTGTCGTTGTAAATTTTGCTAATTGGTACAGTGAAACTAAATTTTATTACCTTGTATCTAAGTGCACTGAAGTACTTTCATGTTAGCACGTAAATAACCAACTATTTTGAATCACTAAAATATACGAGCAAAATTTTAAATTATTTTATCAACTAAAATGCACTGTTTAACATCTTCAATCAAGTCGCGGATGTACGAGCTTTTAACGCATCGAATCGTCAAAAGTCTAAGAGGGCTTGTTTATATTCATCTCGGTATATATAGCAAAAAGCCGGCACGTCGCTTTTGTCCCCAAAACGGGTAATTCTAAAGAATTCCTCATTCTATGTTCCCAGTCTGTCACTCGCGCGTCGATTTTTACGAATTTTGACTCGCCCCATTTAAATCTCAGAAATTCACACGGCACGCAAACCTGTCCGAGAAAAACTAATTAATTTTGTACAGAAATTGTTGTTTCTACCTCTGATATTTGCATCCTATTTTCAACCAATCGCAACCCCATGACGTTGCGCTACTCACGCCTTTTTACTATATGTGTCTCGTTCTTGCGCATATTATCTGTCTCTATCTAACCTGTTCTTATTTATGCAAAGTGATATTCTGTATTATCGATTATTTTAGTCCACATGGAGTGTGAAATACCCCACCTTTAGCATTTCTTGTAACTATTATGCGACGTTTTCCCCAAGATTCTTTGAAACTATTAATTATCTACAAAATTTACGCCGTATGTGATATTTAAACTACGCAGGTGTTCAAAATAATATTAATTCTCAGAGCTTTATTTTCTGGTATTATAATCTTGGGTTTTTACAAGTTTCTATAGATATTATCTGTTACTAACGGTTCAATTAACTTCAATTAAAATTAATACTCTTTAATTTTTAGTGAATCCTAATTAAATATTCAATTATTATCTGTACGTTTCGTTTAATACTCGTTGCCCAAACCTGAATCAATTCATATAAATCTTGCACGTAATTTCCATTTGATTCTTTACTTTGGAATAATTAAATTACACGTTGAGCATTTTAAAACTGCTTATTTTTATATGAAGCGTCTTGTAAATAATTTTAATCTCTTATTTTTAATAAAACGAATGAATTTTTATTCTCCACGGGTTTTTAATAAAGCGTATTATCTAATAAACTTCCTTATACACGGTGATTAAAATTATTTGATGTAATCCATTAATTTTCTACGTTTATGCTTGTTTATATATAGGAGGCTATGAACACTTCTGATTTGTGCTAATTAACACGCGTTCACATTAATTTTGTAAATATTTAACTGTGCTTGTCATTAACTAATTTAAGCATTTATTATACACACACACACACACACACACACACATATATATACATACATATAATATATATTATTTATATATATATATATATACATATATATATATGTTTGTGTGTTTACATATTTAGAGATATAAGAACGTTGTTCTTGTTTATGCTTATTAGCACGCACGTTTGTTAATCCTGTAAAAATACACAATATATATGTCATTATATATATATATATATATATATATATATTGCTGTGGTAAGGCCGCGTTGAAAGCGTCACTGAAAGAGTTCTGTGAAAAGATAATTCTGGTTTGAAACTTGAACTTGTTCACTTACCTTTTTTTCTAATTTTTCACTTTGTCTGACTAGCTCAATGAAATTTATGGAGTTTTCAAAATGAAATAAAACGCAGCAATATCACAAAGAATTTATACAATATGAAATATCTTCTTTCATACAAAATCATTTACATCATTTCTTTCAAACATAAAATAGTTTCTAAGAAGTCATTTTTACAAAAATATTATTGCTTACCTTATTTTACATTTACAGAATTAAACTTATTCTTTTGAGGATCCTTTACCTGGTTATAAATTATTTCCACGTTGGTAAGATTTGTTTTGATCAGAAATATCCTTGACACATAATCTTTAAAGGTCACAGTCTTTCGAACTCTGAACACAAACTCCTGGTAAAAAAAAATACTCACACAAAAAATATTATTAGGATTATCTTAAACTAGATCTAAATACTCTAATATCAGTTAAAAATAAATATAACAGTGATACTTGCAGAATCCAGAAAATGCTTCTAGTAATTAAAAATCTTCTTATTTTAAATTGTGTCGCCACGCGAAGGTTTGTTACGTTTGCAAATAAATTTTGCTGTAACATTCCGCAAATCTCAAAGGCCAGACGTACTTTTATAGCCATTTATAGAATCTACTATGTAGTTTCGATTCAATTCTGTACTTCCACGCTTAGTAGTGTTGGTGTTTTATCACCTGATAGCGGTTTTATTTACTTTTGCCATAGTACAGAGATTGTTTCGAAATTATATCAGTATAATAGCTTCGATTACTTCAGGGTTGGGAACTAATTCGCTCTAATGAGGCTCAACAAAACCGAAACCGTCGGTCAGTGGATGTTTCCTCCCTTGTGTGGTAATAAAGCCATTGTTTTGTTAATGGCTATATATCTACTAGCCCGATTTGTATTCGTCAATAAGCTCTTATTATTTTCATAAGAGTTTGTTTACAGATACATCTTATTTTATATATCGTTATATACATATTGGAATATTAAAGAATGTCAAATAATTTTTGGGATGAATTTCGTTCGGATGGTTTTTTTTATATTCAAATGAAAATCATTTGTTGATAATCAACGTTTCGGACTATATTTAGACCTTAATCTTTATTCTAAAAGTATAATACATTAATAGCTAGACTAATGGTTGAGTACTTACAAAAACTTGATTTCTTAAAGAACTAAATTGACAAACATTTTGACATTTGAGAAAATTATTATAGAGTACGAACGTCAAATTGAAGTAGACTACTTATTTAAATGTATTTAATATGTAAACGTTTTTTAAAAAAGGTTGTTAGAAGCAAGGTTGTAGTTAGGATTGTGTTTATCAACAAATCTATAGACTGTTGATTGAAATTATATAGTAGAGTGTAAATATTTGTGAGATTGTGTGTCTGTTTTAAAGTTTAAACTATTATTGTCTTTTTGTATATAGTATGATTCTAAAAACAATCTGTTTACATAGTTACATTCTATATCTAAAATCTTAGTATCATCCCAGTTGACTATGTGTTTAGTCTCATGTATGTGTGATGCAAGAGCACATGATTATTTACCAATTTTGGCGTCACTTTTGTGTTGTGTGAGTCGAGATCTTAGCCACTGATTTGTTTGTCCTATATACGTCAAATTACAAGAACACTTGATGCTGTATATTATGTTACTACATATTGGTTTGATAGTTGCATTTTTAATTTTTGTAAAAAGATTGTTAATAGATTTATTGTAGTGATAAACAATTTTGATATTATTGTTAATTATTGTTTTATGTATTGCCGGTGTAAGATTGTTGATATAAGGTATCTTTTTGTAAATAACGATGTTAGCAGGTTCTGTCTGTGTCGGTTCTATTTGTGTCGGTTTTTGTGTTTGAAAAATAAGTTTTTTTAAAAGTATTTTAGGATATGCATTATTTTCTAAAATGTTTTGTAATAATTTAAGATTTTCAGCTACAAACTGAATATCACATATTTTTATTATTCTATTTTTTAGGGCCAGTACAGTGTTTATTTTGTGTTGGTAAGAATGATTAGAAAAATAATTTATATAGCGACCAGAGTTTGTTGGTTTTTTGTAATAGTTGAATATAATATGATTATCATCGCTTCTTATCACAAGCGTATCTAAAAAAAAGGATGCTTTTATTTTTTTCTAATTCCAAAGTGAATTGCAGATGAGGATTGAATTGATTAAAACAAATTAAAGTTTCATTAATTTTATCATATGGTATAGAGCATAAAATGTCATCTACGTATTTAATTAAAAAAGGTGTATGAAAGGTAAGGGATTGAATAACATTGTCCAATAAGTTATCCATCACTATTTGGGCAATTATGGGAGACAGTGGTGAGCTCATTGGTGTACCTGAGAGTTGTATATAGTATTGATTTTCAAAAATAAAAAATGTGTTATTGAAAATTAACCTTATTGTTGTGATGAAAGAATCTTTAGAAAATTTGCAGTATAAATAAACTCAATGTTATATACATATATATATATATATATATATATATATATTTTGACGTGATAAGGGGTCACGAGATTCATTGAACCCTGATTCTCATGACCCCTTATCACGCCAATATATATTGACGTGGTAAGGGGTCACGAGAGTCATAGCAACCCTGATTCTAAATCCCACCAAAATGTAATAGAATCTGGAAAAATGGAATTTCTTGTAAATTCATGGTTACGCTCTGTATAATACAAGCGTACCTTTATTCATTGATGTACAATGCAAAAACGCAAATTGCGCGTGTAAAAATAATCACTCTGTATTATATAAGCGTATTGTAAATAAATAGCAAGTAACGTAAGTTGTAAAAATTAATTAATAGTAAAATACCGTAAAACGCAGTTAAATGCGAACGTAAAAATCCATCGTTTTAAGATAAATACAAAGCCATTTATTTATTTTATTAATTATCAATACATGTTTGATAAAAATGCATTCGATTTGCTGTAAATAGCATAAAAGAGTACTAGGTTTACGCATTCGGTTTAAGAAACCACAAACAAGATGTATTTAAAACTACTTTTGCATTAAAAAGCAAATAAAGTTTGAATTAATTACCAGTATTATAGCAATTTGTTCTAAACATAGAATTTTCTAGAACCTAAAATGATGAGTCATGGGTATTTTAGAACTACGTAAATATAATTATTGAATAAAGATTTTATTCTCAGAAGCGGCCGAAACACAAAAAACCCTGCAAAATCCCTGGAAAAATCCAAGAAAGTGATTATCTTTAGAATTAGTATGCAATGCCACAACAATAGCATATGCGGTCAAGAACAGATAACACGCGTGCGGATAACTGGAACTATAATTAGGTCAGAAAACTCGACGATTTGACGCTAATTGGGTTTTCCAAAAACCCTTACATCATAATGTTCCACATTTTTCTAGTAAGCTTCTGGAAACAGATAAATTTGTATATAAAGGAAACGCTTATTCACTTGTAAGATGATTCATTCATTCGATATCATTTATTAGAGCACGTAATTGAAATATGTAGTAAACATATTGTAGTTTAATAGTTGCAAAGTTGCAATGAATAAAGAAGCAATGTTTTAAACGAAACTTACAACGAAAAATAAAAATTATGAATTACAAGCGGGAAAGTTCTTCAAGATAACGCTATTTAAAAATTTCTATTAAATAATTGAAAGAAAGAGTTCAGCATAATGTACTTTGGTAACTACTGTTTTCAATAAAGATTTTTTTAAATATGAAAAAACTTGTGAGGTGATTTGACGTCAATGTAAAATAAGAAGATATTTCTATTACGAGGAATATTTTTGTGGATTCTGCAACTATCACTTTTAGATTTATTTTTAACCGATTTATATTTAATGTAAGATATAATAAGTGTTAATCATATATTTTTTATGTAAAAGGCTTTTACTATTTGTTTGCTAAGGCTTCCAAGTTTAAAAAGATTCTCTTAAGAAAATAAAAAAAGATCCCGTGTGTTTTCTCTTGTACGCTTCAGTTGTGGAAACTTATACAACGTTCCGAGATGTAAAAATGTTCACAAAATTCTATTATCCGTTTACTTAAGGAAATTTTCTTATGCCTGTATAATTATTGGTGTTATATACGGGCTAAATAATATGGTAAGCTTAATCCAAAACTTAAATATAAGATGGATGATAGGAATAAAGTGGGTATACCTTATTCAAAAGCAATTTTCAAGAAATTTAAACACGGCGGTATAATTAAGACTTGTTCTCCTCCGTCTAGAGAATCCACCGATTAATTCATTATCATGATTGGCGATTAGAATCTCAATTTATAAAATACACAGCGTTATAATTAGCAATTAGAAAGATTCCAGAGCTTTGTGTATTTTAACGATGATGTATTTTAATTAGTAGTCTTGTAAATCCGATTAAAAGTGGCGCGTTGTTATATATTAACTCCTAAGTGGCTCCGTTCCGTTCTGTTCTTTCGTCCGTACTTTGCATACTTCAACTTTCGCAAACTTGGCTTGCGCGCTGTTTGACTTGGAGAAGGTAAAATGCCTCGCAATTTTATAACTTATTTCCTCCCAGACAAACAAGGTGTATTTTGAGATTTGCATTAATTTAATGCCATCATAAATGCAGCTTATGCAATCGCGGCGTCGGCGGCGTCGGTGGCGTCGGCACGAGCTTGAAAAGATTGACTCGAACCTTAACTGTTCCTTATTGTGAGCATCTGTTTGGAAAATCGAGTAATCAGAAAGGTAAATCAAAGCGATTTCATTTATGCTTTGAAGCTAAAGTAGAGCGATTTTTGTTTATTTGGACTAAATTTATACCACCTCAACTAACATTCGGTGTATACAAAATTCCTAGGTTTATTTCCTTGTGCTTTATTTTCTGTGAGCATAAAACAATAGGGTCACGACGCTTTTAGCTACTATTGTGTGTATACTTTAAAACAATTGTTGTATAACGAATAAAAACTTTTACTAGCACTGTTAAGTTAGTTATATATGTTTTACAGCACTTAGAGCTTTACATTGTTTTACGATATTACCTCGTATTCAAGAATACTTTTGGCTCAGTATTTTTAACTGTAGGTGGTGACATTACTAAAACATGAAATATTGTAATTAACAAAGAAAGCTATCGATCTTAAGAAGGTAAAGAGAGGCGAATTTCTTTTTGACGGGTTGAAATCAATGCCTCGTACGAAGGATGTCCTTTATGTTTTGCATACTGGGACATAGAGGGCGCCACTAATCAAATGTTAGTTCTAAAAATTAACCTCCATCTTTAGTTAACCTAAATCCAAAGTTTCAGGACGTACATGTAGTGTTGTAGCTACGACGAACTTGCAATTATAATTACTTTTTGGCTAATTTATATTATTGAGGGTGGCTTTTAATTAGGATGACATTGAGCCACACTGTGTTGCCAAAAAGAAGTATAAATGCTCGCGGATTAGTCTCGGGGTCTATCCCTGCGGAGGCATGAGATGGGAGGGGTTTTTCTAAGATGCAACCTATCTTTGTACAATTTAGGGCGCTACTGCGTCAATTACATTAACAAAAAAATTATCTTTTTAAGGAAAGACGCAGATAAACCTTAAGGGAATTAACTTATGCCTGAGATAGATATTCAATAACAGAATACCATTTGTGTGGTACACGTTGGAGTGTATAAAAATCGGGACAGCTCCAGAACGTTTCCCAAAGCGTAAAGCTTAGCAAATGGACTGTAATTGTATGCAATTGGAGGTAAAGTGCGAAAAACAGTAACATAGGTCAAACCGTAATTAATGTTTTGCTTACCTTGCAATGTTGTTCACCAATTTACTCCCGCGAAGATAGGTGTTGTTTACCGGTCGACGCAACTTGGTCGGGCAGCAGCACTTATGCACTCGCGGTTATAGTTATTAGGTGTTGAGTCGGTGAAGGACGATACGAGAGAGTCATGTTGGTCAAGCGAAAAGGCTTTATCGCTCCGCCATATGTATAGCACAACAATAATATACGATAAGGCCATCTATATTGTCAATCGCTGACCTCCAACTGTATGAAGTTTTAACATACCCCCCATCCAAAATGGTAAATTTTGTTGTATACCGTGAAATGAATGGGAGAAAAAATGAAAATAGAAATTTTAAAAAAATGTTTAGGTATGTATAAATTATTCGAGTACTGCATTTTGCTTCCTGCACTAAAATATAAAATAAAACATAATTTGTAGAGAAAGAAGAAAAAATAAAATTGCATGTTAGAATGCTGAATTACTTATGGTGGAGGAAGTGGTACCACCTTGTTAATTGGGCGGACCGCTTCGCCTGTGGGTGTTTTAGCTTTACAACTCTTGTTACACCATCTTTACCCGGTAAAGCTTCGCCACTCTCGCCAAAGGCCAATACGCCGGGGTGAATCGGGAGTAAAAAGTACTAGATCCCTTCTTCTATGGTTTTGGAAGGGTGTTCCTCTTAGGCCTTTGCTGTAAGCTGTGCAAGTAGCCTATGGACCAGCACTTCCAAAAGCTCTGTACAAGTTGTTGGGACATTTGCCAACGACTAAGCCGATTCGCAGGAACTTTTTGTAGGTCCACTTCACACCGCGTAATTAAAGGCCCACCAGTTAGAAAATGGCCCGGAGTCAAGGCATCCGTGCCTTCGTTAGGTGACGTTGTAAGTGCGCAAAATGGACGGGAATTTAAGATTCCTTCTATGCGGGTCACAACTGTGCTAAATTCCTCCAGAGAAAGTGTCGTTCTATCCACTATTCGTTTCAAGTGAAATTTAGCACTTTTGACGCCGGCTTCCCAAAGCCCCCCAAAATGGGGTGCATAGGGAGGGTTGAAACACCAATCAATACCCCTAGAGGGTAAGTAGTGCGCAATGACGGGGTTAGCTTGATCAAAATGTTTATATATTTCTAACATTTCTCTAGCCGCCCCACGAAAATTTCGGCCCTGATCGGAGTATATGTTCGTGGGTAACCCGCGTCTGGCTATAAATCTATCTAATGCAGCAAGGCAGGCTTCCGATGTTAAAGCTGTGACAACCTCCATATGAATGGCACGTGACACAATACAAATAAAGAGGGCAATATATGCCTTTTGAAATTTTGTCGATCGCAACGAGGATAGCTTGATTGTAAAAGGACCGGCAAAATCCAAACCGGTATGCGTAAAGCATCTTCCGGGTTCGAGGCGATAAAGCGGAAGATCTGCCATAGGAGGCTGAATAGGCTCCCTTGGAAGCGATAGCAAGTCAGGCAGCGAAATATTCTACTTCGAATTAATTGACGGATACACGGAATCCAAAATGTACGGGTAACTAATGATTGAGTTAGCCGCGGACCCGCATGACCTGAATATATGTGATAGTAATCACATATTAATACAGCTAACCTGCTGGTTTTGGGATAAGGTAGGGATGTTTGCTAGTTATAGAAAGGCTGGAATGGCGCAAACGGCCCCCCACCATGACTAATCCCGTGGGAGAGAAAAGGTGACAACGGACGGTACATTTTTGTGCTAGGTTGCCCTTTTTCTAGTAAGACGATATCGTCGTAGATGTGCTCGTACTGAGTAATTCTAATGGCAAATGTGAGAGCGCTACGATACTCAGAGGCATTTAACGGACCAGTAGTCCTTGCAAGATTACGTTTGCGTGCAAGGCAGTTAAACGTGAACCTTTTAACGTACGCAAAAATTCGTTGAACTTTTAGCAAGTTCGAGGACCTATACTACCAAGTATTGTTTCACATCAACAGTAGAGACGAGTGCGTATTGTACGGCTTTAAACCCGTCTGCAATATTGTGTGTATTTATCACTTGGCCAATCACAATAATCGCGGTATAAAAATCAGGACCCTGCCACCAGAGTGTACAATTCAGTAGTTCGGATGGCCTCAATCCTCGGCTTGCAGGATCGGAAGCATTCGCAGAACTGGGAACGTATCTCCATATGGCTGTGGGTTGATTTTCATGAATTTGCACCACTCGGTTCGCAAAAAATAATTTTAACTGATAAGGTGGCATACAAATACACGTCAGTGTGTTTGTAGAGTCACTAAAGCATATTGGATCTAGTAAATTGATGGTGTCAAATGCTAATGCTGTATGTTTCATTAGTTTTGCCAAAAGACATGCCGCTCTAATTCAAGACAAGGAATGGTCCACGTTTTCAAAGGGCTACACGGGTTTTGGAAGCTATCAAATGTACATATATTTTTTCATCAACTTCTAATCGCAGATAAACAACAGCGGCCATCGCTACGGAACTGGTGTCGGAGAATCCGATTAAACGGGCTTGACTATTGCCGATTTTCCAAATAGATCGTGGTATTGTTATGTATTCGAGAAGTGGCAGTTCATTTTGAATTTGCTGCCATTCTTGAAGAATTTCTGCGGGCAATTGTTCATCCCAATCCACTTTTTGTAGCCATAGGCGTTGCATAAAGCATTTGAGAAGAACCGTAAATGGACTTAAATAACCATTAATATCGAATATGCGTGCTATGCGTGACAAAATTCCTCGCTTAGTAGGGATGTCTGCAATATTTGGAACTTTACATCTAAAAGTATCTGAACCCATATCCCAACAGAGACCCAGAACATCACGTGTTCTCAAAGTAGGATTAGAGTTCGGTAGATTTAGAACGTCCGTCTCCGACTTATCAATAACTGAAGTGTGTGAACTTCTCCATTTTCCTAAGTCGAAGTTACCTAGTTTTAGTAAATTGATCAGTTCATTTTTAGAAGGAGAGTTTCTTCTACAGAATCGGATCCAGTCAAAATATCATCAATGTAAGTTGATGATCTAAGGGCTCGGGAAGCCCGGGGGTACGAGTGACCCTTGTCTTCTACCAACTGCTGTAGAACACGAAGGGCAAGGAAAGGGCTACAGGTAGCGCCAAAAATAACGCGTGTATGTTCATATTCCGTTAAAGGTTCACAAGGGTGAAACCTCCAAAAATATGTAAAATTTTCTATCTTCTGGGTGAACGACTATAGATCTAAACATTTGTCGAATATCGCAAGTGAGTACGACTTGAGGTATTCGAAGTCTTGTTATTACAAGACCAATGTCAGATTGTAATTTGGGGCCCGGTAAAAGAATATCATTGAGACTTGTACCATTAATATCCCTATCGGCAGGACTAAACACGACTCGAACTTGAGTACTAGAGGGCTTATTTTTAACCACGCCGTAGTGGGTCATGATATATAAGGACTGTTTCACAGCGGGAGTGAGTTGTCTCTGCGATATATAATTAACAATATTTTCTGAATATAATTTATTAAAGTTTTTGTCGCGTGCAAATCGAGCTTCTAGTTTTAAAAAGCGATTGGTAGCTAATTCTCGTGTTGAACCTAATGTTCGGGAAATGTTTTCTATGAACGGTAGTCGAACCACATACTGGCCTAACTCGTTTCGTATAGTAGTGGACTTGAAATAATTTTCACAAGCCACGTTTTCAGGCGACATTGGCGGCGTAAATGGTATTTCTTCAGCTTCCCAGAAGGCACGAATAGTGTCGCTAAGAGACGGTTCTTCCGAGATGCTAGTGTACAACGCAACTCCTGAATACGGTTGACTTAAAGCTGGTACATCACCCATAATAACCCAACCAAACGAGGTAAGAAGCGCCGATGGCTTGCCTGTTAAACGCAACGAATCGTTGGGTGTGGCATCTAAGACAGCTTGAACACCTAACAGCATATCGACCGGAGCGGATATGTGAAATTCAGGATCCGCCAATTGTAGGGACGAAAATTTGTCTATTAAATGCTTAGATAAATTTGCTATCGGAAGATCTGCGGTAATACGAGATAAAACAACAGCCTGTAAATTTAAAGAAACGTTTTGATCATATATTGATGTAACGTTACAGGTAGCAATTTCATGAACCTTTTCTAGCGGAGATTGGCCTACTCCACGTATTTCAAAAGGACATTTCTTGCGTTTAAGACCTAACTTGTTAGCTAAAGATAATGTGATGAAATTAGAATGCGACCCTTGATCTAAAACCAAGCGACAGCGATGCCAACTACCGTCACAGGCTAAAATTGTACCTGCGCCGTGGCTAAAAGCGCAACGGTTCCCTGTTCATTTGCACAGGAATGAACAAGAGAGACTGGAGCAAGAAAATGTTCAGCCGAATTAGAGGCACCTGAAGAGTGTCCTATCGCGCTTTGTGGCGGAGTCGGAGTACTGCATGAAATTGGTGCCTCGATACACAGTAGCGTATGGTGCATTTTACTACCGCACCGTTTGCACTGATATTTTGACTTACAAGTCGAAAGGGGATGTGGTGATAAACACGCAAAACATCTATGATATTGCTTTACCATGTATTGCCTTTCTAGAGTTGATAAAGCTAATAATTTTGGACATCTGTAAAATTTGTGGAACTGATCGTCGCAGGCAGGACAGGGCTTAGAAACGGCCTGCTTTGCATTAAATCGTCGTGAAGTAATTTCCTGTGCGGACATTGTTACACGCTTATTGTTTACAGAATTTGTATAATATGGTTGAGGGTTAGCCCTTTGTGGTGGACTAGACACATTTTTTGATGGTGGTGTATTATTGTTACCGCTCACCAGTGCTAAGATAGAACATTTGTTGCGTAAATATTTAATAAAATCGTTAAATTTCGGAAATGTTTGATTTAAATGTTCCTTTTCGAATTCTTGTCTCGACTTCGGATCTAATAAACCAAGGGAAAAAAATAAAAATATGTAATCGGCCAACTCAGGTAGCTGCATGTCGATAAGAGCTGTGACGTTATTGCAGGGTTTCACATAAATCACTAAGAACTTTTGGGGAATCCGTCTTTAGTTGAGTTAGTGAAAATATTTTGGATAAATAATGATTAGCAATTAGTCGTTTATTAGTGTAGCGTTGAACTAAGAGATTATAAACAACCATATAATTTTCTGGAGCAAATCGAACAGATTGTGCTAGCTTTAATGCCGTCGCATCCAAATAAGAAAGCAAATATGTGAATTTCTCGCAATCATTAAGTGCGTTATTGTTGTGAATAATGTTGTCATATAGAGATTTAAACGCACCGAATTTTTCGGGGTCACCTCGAAATATATCTATTTTTATTTCTGGTAAATGAACATTAGATCTGGTATTTCCAGAAATATCAATAGTATTTACATTGGGCGTTGTGTCTGGAGCGACATAGCGCGCCGCATTAGCTAAAATATCATAGTACATAGTATTGAACGTAGATTCTAGATTAACGGTATCCGTAAATAAGGTTTTATAAACGTCAGAGAGTGACGATAATTCATCTAAGACATCTAAAAATTTTGTTCTTACGTCATCTAGCTGACTAACACGAGCTTTAAATTGATCAAGATTAGTTGGTAACGTTGAAATTAAATCGTAACAATCTTGCAAACATCGCCAGTACCTTTCTTTGCGATTTGTTAATCGTTTAAATTCAACAATAACTTCACGTTCTGGTTCCATATTGTACCAGGTATACTCGTAACAAATTGAAATCACAAATAACTAATGGAAAATGTCACGCAGTTGCAAAGCCTTAAAGGTAAATACAGTACTCGTGGAGAAGCAATGCTAATGTTGGTACAGACTTAAACTAACATAAGTGAATTCAGAACTCTAAGAAATAAAGTGCATTAGGTACGTAATATTTACAAACAAAAATGTAAACAAACAGTTTCGTTAAAGTCATTTGACTTATTTTGTTATCTACACAGCTGATTGATAAGCGTAGTAACAAGATGTTAATGAACTACAAACTTTAAATAAATTGGAACAAGTTTTTGAACACCTGTAATGCTAAATGCAAAGTACTCGTTTATTGATAATAATTGAAGTTTGAAATCTATAATAGAAATCATGCATTTTAATATTCAAACCAACTTTTAGAAAATAGTTTTGAAAATGAATTAATGTAATAATTTAAATTATAATGATCCCGCTAATGAATTATATTAATTTTGACTATAATTCAAAGCTTATTTGATCAGTAGGACCACTTTTTGTGATATGAGGCTCAGAAGGGCCACTTTTTGTGTGGTACACGTTGGAGTGTATAAAAATCGGGACAGCTCCAGAACGTTTCCCAAAGCGTAAAGCTTAGCAAATGGACTGTAATTGTATGCAATTGGAGGTAAAGTGCGAAAAACAGTAACATAGGTCAAACCGTAATTAATGTTTTGCTTACCTTGCAATGTTGTTCACCAATTTACTCCCGCGAAGATAGGTGTTGTTTACCGGTCGACGCACTTGGTCGGGCAGCAGCACTTATGCACTCGCGGTTATAGTTACTAGGTGTTGAGTCGGTGAAACGATACGAGAGAGTGTCATGTTGGTCAAGCGAAAAGGCTTTATCGCTCCGCCATATGTATAGCACAACAATAATATACGATAAGGCCATCTATATTGTCAATCGCTGACCTCCAACTGTATGAAGTTTTAGCACCATTTCTTTTTCACTTAATTATTGCTACCAGAATTGGATAAATCACTGTTTCTCTTGTTTGATTCTCAGAAATAAAACTATTACAATAGTTTGCAGATGTGTAATAAAATTATTTGCTCTTCTTTTATATACAAAAAAAATACAGACAATATCATAAATATAATAGCATAAAGTTGAATGCTCACAGAAATGTTAAGTCGACAAATTAGAAGTTATTAATGAGTTAGGCCTATCACAAAAAAAAAATATCTCATTACATTAAGCAAATGCTTCAAGCAAAGATCTTTGTTTTCGGCTCACAAGGTTTAGTTATAGATCAAACTTGAATCTTTTTAACATCTGAGTGGCTTTCCTTTAAAAGTCGAGAATTATCTCACTTGTTTGAAGAACATACGTGTGACTTGTTTAAGTAAACATGTATCACCAGATGTTTATCTGGCAGACGTTAAACAAAATTGTGCCCTAAACGACTATTTAAAACTAATAAATAATGACAAAAAAGTCTAACCAGATCATCTGACATATCCTAAATAAAGTATACTTTATTTTAACAGGAAAGCTTCCGTATTTAATATTCGAAAATATGTTAAAAATTTTAAATCGTTAGCCAGATCATATTATATATACTGAATGAAGCATAATTTATTTTAACAAGAAAGCTTTTATATATTTAATAATCGAAAATTTATTGAAATTTTAAATCGTTTAAGTAATTATTTGTTTTCCAATTCGACACCTTTTTACAACGAATTTGCTTCTCACTTGGATTGATGCTTGTTACAAAAAAAAGGAAGCGTACTCATCCTAGCAAAATTTGGTGCTTGCAAAATTTACAACACCTGTATGATTGCAGCCACGTGCAAATGTCGTTCCATTATTATGAACAAACAGGATTCCATCTTCAAAGCTTGACCCACCTCCATTTACTATAAAACTATTCAAATTAATTCCTAAAATCCATTATGAATTCTTAAGGATGAAACTGCTTGCTAAAAATTCAAACAAATTAGTAGCGATAGACGCCATATTGTCACGCTTACGAACAATTTTACAAATCTTGCGTCCACTTCAATGCTTAGCTTTAACAACAATCTTTTTTCTACATTACAACCCAAGCAACATGTCTTTGCTAAGAGTGAAAAATCCTTCTACTCGACATGGCAAGGAAATTTTCCTCCCACGTTTTTAAAAAAAATGCGTCTTTTCTAACTACATGCTAAAACAAGAATAATTTCAAGTATCTCGGGCAAGTGCCTCGAGCTTCATTCGCATGGCTGCGCGGATCGATAATCTCGTAGACTAACAATATTGCGCCCAGATCGTGGCATCCCACATAACATATAGCAACTTTGAATTTGCCTATACCTAAAATGTTACAAACTATCAAAGTTGTCAAGTTAATCGAAAAATGGAATTAAAATCTTCGCCCAATAATTTTTTATAATTTTAAGACGATTATCTCAACAAAAATGCCTCGTCGAGTTGTGTCTGTTTTAGGCAATGAAGCGCCATGTCAGTCAACAATTTCTCGTTGGTATGGAGAATTCAAACGTGAACAAAATAGACTTAACGACGATCCCAGGACAAATGCACCAAAAACGGCAGTCACTCAGGAAAACGTCGATGTTGTGCGCAAGCTAATCGACGAAAATCGAGATGTGACATATCGCGAAATTGAGGCAAATTGAGAATTTCAAAGAATTCAATTCAAAAGTTTTGCATGAGGAATTGTGTGTAAAAAATTAATTTCCTGTTACATACCGCATCTGTTGACCGAAGAACTGAAAATAGCTAATGTGAATTGGTTTCAAAAAAACTCCAAACTGCTTCAACACTGGAAACTCTAAAAATGTGTACAACATCATAGGTGGTGATGAATCTTGAATTTACTCATACGAGCTAGACAATAGACACCAGTAATCTGCTTGGGTGTTCCAAAGTGAAGAAAAGCCGATGAAAGTCGTCCATTATCGAAGTACCTACAAAAAGATGGTAGCAGTTTATATACTGACAATTCCTCCAAAAAATCAAAAAACTGTTACTACTGGTTGGTATACAACAACTTGTTTGTCGCAAGTCATTTCGGAACTTCAAAAACCCACCCCAAATGACGAATCCTTCTCCGCCAAGACAATGCAGATACGCACACAGCTCTTAAACCAATTGAATTGTTTACACAACAAAATTTCGGATTGTTAGACCATCCTCCGTACAGTCTCGGCCAAGTCCTAACGATTTCTATGTCTTTCCGAAAATCAAGGACGAACTGCGTGGTCAAAGGTTCCAGTCGTAAGCAGTCAGTCGATGCCTTTAACAATACAATTTTAACTGTACCAACAAACAAATGGAATAACTGCTTCCAGAGTCAGTTCGAACTCATGCAATACTGCATTAACCTATTAACAAATAAAAATAAATAACGGATTCTGTAGAACAAGCAAGAGCAATAAATTAAGCGTTACTATTTCAAAGCAAACGGGGGTGAGTCAACACAGAAACGCCGCGGTATTCAGGATCCATTCACCCTGCTATCGTAACTACAGCAGAGATCTACGGACAAAAGCAGTTGGTCTACAGACAAAAGCAGTTGGTCTACAGAAAGAAAGAACCTATTTGGCCTCCAGCTAAAAAAAAGCAATCCACGCAAGACACCTCGTAGCTGTCGAACATAAAAAAAACAGACGTACATTGCTTTTGAAATACGGTGACGAATGATGTAGAAAATATGTCGACGCACAAGTTGTAGAAGCAAATTCAACAATGGTTCAAATAACACAAATTCGAACTGCAAATCCTCGCTTATCGAAGCGCGATTAAAACTGGAAAACCCGGGTTTTATCGGATAGTGTGCGACCTTATTTCAACAAGTCTTTACATTGGAACAATAGAGAAAACCATTATACGCGGTCGTAATGTATACCAAGATAACGGGTACTTGAAACAGGATATAACTATTTAATTGTAGCATAAACTTGTCGTTTCAAAGCAACTAGATTTAAGTTGAGGACTTTATTCGAGAGCATGTTTATTATGAATTATGTTGAAGGATTTAACAGTAGAAACAGAATTTATTCGAGCGAGTATTGAATTAACAACGGAGAAAAAATGCGGTAATTAATTTTGAAAATAAATGTAACAATTCTTTAAAAAATCTTAGAAATAGGTAACAAAAGTACAAAATGTTTAACAATTTTCAATGTTTATGAAATTGTACGCTTAACGTACCTTATAACCTTTATCATAATTTGCGTCCGCTTTATTTTCTCGTTCCTACTTCAAACAATTTTATTAAAATTAGCTACTTGAAATTAGAGAGTTATTGTAAACGCGTTCCCAGCCGACTTTATTAAAAGAATCTCCAAATAAAGTATCCCTTTTTAAAAGTTTGCATCCAATCTAAAGGAGTTAATCTCTTTTGTGATAAGGTGCCTATAATACATGTTTATCTATATTGGAAAAGATCAAAAAAATTGTATTCACACAAAGATGAACCCTTTTTTATCGTTTGAGTCTTTCATTTCCCACTGATTCGATAACATTTGTATGTGTTGTGAAAGTGTTTTCACGGAATACTCTTCGAGTTTACTTTAAGACGCTGTTTTTACTTCTTCCCAAGCATATAGCATATCTGTTTTCAAAAGGATTTTTACAGCTTACCTCTAAGAAAAGCATTACAAAACAGCATCCTCGTATTTAGAGCGTTGATGTTTTATATCTTTTTCGTGTTATAAACTTGGACATTATATTTCTAACTTTAATTACAGAAACAACACTACAAAAAACCATTTATTTCGCTATATTTATACAAAAAGCAGACAATTAAGTGTAAGCTTGTACGTTAGGCATTTGGTATATGTCAAAATTAAGGCTGTAACAATTTTATTTTTGATTAATAAATCCCTTCATCAAAGTACGAGAATAATAAAACACTTTTATTAAAATAATGGTAAAATACATTTAACAACTAAGGTAATACGTTAAAGCAGCATCGTACTTTGGTATTCTATTTGTGGTTGAATGTCTGTGTCTTCTGCAGCTATTCGCAGGCGCGTTTCGGTTTGACAACTTCCCCCTCGGACGCTCCGGTCGCCCGAGCGAGTTTGATAATCAGTCGGCCATACGTGGAGGAAGAGATAA
This sequence comes from Platerodrilus igneus, assembly GCA_036346225.1. Classification (NCBI taxonomy): domain Eukaryota; kingdom Metazoa; phylum Arthropoda; class Insecta; order Coleoptera; family Lycidae; genus Platerodrilus; species Platerodrilus igneus. The sequence goes on from JARFIW010001106.1 coordinate 776,648, forward strand.
GATGTACCAGAAACTTCAGGCCGGCAATTTGCGTATAAATTTTGAGGAGTCGGGACACATCTTTGAATAGCGGTTGGTATCGTATGAACGTCATTAATTTGTTTAATTTGAGATATTTTATTTAGCGCACGAACGACATGAACAATGCCACTTAGAAGATAGGAAATTCAATCCCTTTTGTTAAAACCACTTTGTTTTACGACGTGTAAAATGCAACTTAGAAGATAGGAAATTCAATCCCTTTTGTTAAAACCACTTTGTTATACGACGTGTAAAATGCATCTTAGAAGATGGAAAGTTTAACCAATTTAAAGAAGACCACTTTGTTATACAGCCTGACGAATGTATTGTGACCGTATTTAATTCTACACCTGGAACAACTCCATGTGGTAGAAGCTGTTTAGGATGAGCTGGGTTTATACTACATGCAGTAAACATCGCATGATATAACAAGTATCTCATCTAGGCGAGAAAAGCAGTTTTTGGTTCGTAGTTAGCTTTAAGTAATTTTTCGTGTTTCAAATTAGAAACACGCTAATTTGTTCTTATGTGTAAAAGCACGAATATGATATATGTTTCAACTATTGCTGAGTTGGAATTTCCAGTGTCAAAATTAAAAATTCACTAATTTGATGTTCTAAGAAACCGTTAGTTACAACAACAGGTGTTACTGACGTCACTTGTTTTTCTGTAGTATACTGCTGACAGATGCGTTCTTGAAAGCAAATCCTTCGAACAGCTTTAGCACATCTTATGTAAATAAGAATATTTTTGTGATCATTTTTTTTAGAAACTAAAACTAGTACATGTAACTTAAAAAGGAATAACTTGAGTATTAACATTTTTAAATGTAATCTGCCTGAACAGATCTGCACGGGTTGGAGTATCTTTGTGTAACAAGTTTACAATATACTGTAAAATGTTTGATTATGAATAATTTTGATAAACCTTAATTTAAAATTCTCGAAGTAATTCAATTATTTATTAAATTTTGTTGCATTGCATTTTATTTTAAAAGAGATTCTTTTTAGTAAATTATTGGTTCAAGATTAAAGTTTTTTATTTTGATCAAATATGATCAAACCTAACCACAGAAAGCTAACATCTTTAAGAGTAGAATTTTGATGCCAACTTTATATAGAAAATATCTTTTCACTATTTCTTTATGTATATTTGCGGGACACAAATAGTGTTCCACCTTTTTTTATTAACCTAACTATTATAATTTCTTACAGGAACAGCGTCTTATTTTATCAAGACAGGTTTTTGTCATCGAAGGCGATCTTTTTTTCTTTGGGTCTCCACGTCCGCCCTTAGAAATATGCCATGCCATTATCGAGAATAAGTCCGGACTTGGTGGCGGTTATTTATCTGAGATTAAGTTTGACATACAAACAGATTTCGACTTACCCCCCCATTTCTCATAGCTCTACCCAAGGAATAGACCCCTAGTTATGTCGGAAGACTTCGTTTCACTAGCGCCCAACGTCTAGAGTCAGATATAATTAGAAAAATACGCTTCACTGGCGCCCATTCAAAAAAAACGCTTCAAGACGCCTTAAATAAAAGCATTCCTTGCCTGTATTTAAATTAAATAAAGGTGTCCTGTATTTTAATAAAGTACAAACGTTAAAGGTGTAATTGTGCATGTGTAAATGTCAAATAAGGGAAAACTTTATTAAAAAATTGGTAAAATGAACGTTGCTATAACTCTCTAGTGTTTTAGGCGGGAGACATAAATTATACACGCGATTGATAATATCGACGTTCGCCGCATGATTGAAATTTGAAGTATATACATATACATAATATTAATCGTGCAAACTTTTGAATTATGAATAGATCACCTAGTTTGATGTTCCTGGGCATTTTTAACTTGCCTAAAGTACAACATGAGGAACATTAAATAGGACTAGAAAAAAATATTTAGGATAAAAAGTGAGTTATAATATCACGTCTCCTTTACACTAAACAAAACGAAAAACGGATTATTAATGGGTTCATGAAGACACTACGTGAAAATATAATTAAGAACCTTTACTTACTCAATGTGAGATAGAAGTGAAGGGACGATGGAGTATCTAGTTGTGCGTTTTTCGGCCCGAAAAGTTCGGGCCGGCCCGAATCGTTTGGCCCGACCTGGCCCGAAAAAGGTAGGCCCGGCCCGGGCCCGGCCCGAATAAAGTAGTCAACGGCCCGGCCCGGATTCGAGCCCGAGTCCATCCCTAGGTCGCATATCTAGACCTTCTAATAGAAAATCTATAGGCGTAGATAGTTTTCTTTCATATGTACCTGTAGGTGAAAACTGTTTTAAGTGTATCACCAATATTTTAGGAAACCTTTGTATATACAGTGATTTGATGCATTTTCTCTTTTGTTTGCACTTAAAACATACTGGTTTTTCGTCGTCATCCATTGTTTCAGGCCTAGTAAAATGATCTAGACAAAGCTGTAACGTTAATCAGCCAGTGTGCTTAGGTATAGCAAGTAATAGGTCCCAAAAGACTTCGAAAGTTACAGAATAATGATTACAGTGTGTGCAACGTACTGTTGATTTTAACTATTTAGCGAAAACTTCAACAATTTTGGAATTGTTACTTCTTAAATATTGCAGCCAAGATTCATTACCTTTGTCAGAGTCACTTAATTGTTCATTTAATTTTGACAATATAGGGATTTGATTGGAGGTAAGCTGATTAACGTCTTCATGAATACCATCTAGCAAGTATCGCGTAAACTCTTGTGCGTCTTGTTGATAAAAGCCCATAAAACTAGGTGCAAATCGATGAAAGTGTGATTTCAAGTTAATAGTATATACCACATTGTCACAAGCATTTTCAGACCACAGATCTTTTATTACTTGTGCAAAAGATTTAATTATAGCTCCCTCATAGTTGAAGTGCTAGTATTGATATGCTTTGAAAACGCATTATTTTTAATATATTCAAGTAATAATTTTGTGTTTGAGAAGCACTGAACAGTTTATAAAGCAAGTATTACCAATATTTTCCAATCCTTTCTTGCCTAAATTTGTAATTGAATTTAAAAAATCATTTGAGTTCTTAAAGTAAGGATCGAGTTGTGATGCGTTAATTCTATGCTGGAGATGAGTAAATGTATTTGAAGATTGAGTCAATTTGTTAGGGCAATTTGGGTTTTTTGAAATTTCTTCTATTGTAAAAGCGATCACAATTTTATTTTCTTCCATGTCAACATTATCTAACTGTTGCTTAAAGACAGTGCAAGATGATCGAAGGTTTTGGTTTTTTAAAATGTAACATTTTGAAGGCAGGTCAAAAATTTCACCTAAATCTTTGGAAGGTGGAATGGTTCCTAGTATGGATGCAGCATTACCTCTTTGAATAGCTATGCCAATTCTTTGTAATAAAAATGAAGTGGCTCTTTGATCAAAGGTATTATGATAGATTCGCCAATCAATTTCCTCTATGAATTCCAATCCTGGACTACCTAAAACTCCTAAGGTTTCAATTGAAATTGGATAAAAGATATAAAGGTCTGATAAAAAGGAATTTTTTTATTTTTTATTTTTTCGACAGCTTTAGCTGCTGCTCCAATTCTATTTCAACAAACAGTAACATGAGAATTAGCAAGAATGTTGGTACATGTAAAATCCCACATTACTGCTTTACCGTATTTCCAAGGAATTAAACTAATGTCATCAGGTCTTTTACCATCTTCTTATGACTGGTCTAAAGAAGGGGTAGATAATTTTTTTAGTGATATATTTGTGGATAGATGCAGTCTGCTCAGTCTGTATTTTTTCAAAAAGTTTTAACCGTGGAAAACTTTCTAAAATATAAACGTAGATTTGCTCCATCGTACCAAAAAATAGTTTCGTGTCAATGCATGTAGTAATAAAATCTACAAGAACTAAATTAAAAATATGAGCACAACAGTGCACATATATTGCTTTTGTTGCAAGTTGCTTTATTCTTTTATGAACCCCGCTAATATGTCCAGACATAACGTTGACCCCATCATACGCTTGCCCTCGACAAAAAGCTATGTCTATATTTATTGAATTTAATTCTTTTAGTACAACATCAAAATATGATTCTGCCGATACACTAGAAAGTTCAATAAATTTTAAAAATCTTTCTTCCGGAAATCCATTTTTCCAACAAATCGGAGTGAGAGAGACAATTGTTCTTTTTTTGATATATCATGAGTAGAATCCAAAATTAAAGTAAAATATTTTGAAAAATTAATGTCAAATATAATTTTTACGGAGACTTCTTCAGCCATCTGTTTAAGAATTTCGTTTTGAATTATGTGGCTTGGGTATTTAGCATTTTGTTTTGCATTTGTAAAATGTTCAGCTAAAACTACGTGGTATTTTTTAAACAAATCTAGAAATTCTAAAAAAATTCCTTTATTGCTACTTGCATCGCCTTCAGGGTGCCCTCTAAAAGGTAAGTTTTGTTTTGATAAATATAATACTATGTCAAATATTCTCTTTGGAGTTTCCCAATTTTTTTCTACCTGAGTTTTTTCTGCTAGGAGATGTTCTTCAATTACAGTAATATTTTTTACAATGCGCAATTTAGTTAAAATAAACTTAGTATGATGACGTTGATGAGCTGCACTATTTTCGTGTAATTAAAATTTCTCGGTTGCTTTTTTATAATTTGAACAGCCTTGATCTGGCCAAACAGATTTCTTTTATATATCAACCAAAAAACAAGAAAGACAAAGCTCGAATACACGAAAAACCAATATTTTGTGTATCTCTTGAATACCATGAAACATTAAATTTTCTTTCTTTGGCAGCTGGAGACTTGTTAAAATTGTCTCTTAATCCCGGTTAGCAAGGTCCTTCTACAATCAATTTACGAATAATCTCGGGCATCAGTTAAATGTTTTTGAAAAGGATCGGATCAGACGAACAGAAATCATCATCGTACATGGTTTCATATCTTATATCTATGGCATTATCTGAAAAATCAAATTATACTTTATCTATTGCAGTATTGTACGTTTTTCTCTATTGCAAGGAAAAAAATTGCTCTACAACTAATAAATGTGTGGATAGATACATGCTAAATTGATTTTATTAATCAACAATAATAACTTACCAACTTTTTGAATGCTTCTGTTTTCAGAATCTGATATTTCCTCATCGTCGCCTATCTCTTCTGGCTTGCAAAATTCCATCTAAATTTCGTTATCAAGAGCCGCGCGATTTTCTAACTCGGAATATTTTGATGTTGAGAGAACATTGGATATTGTTGCCTCTGTCTCTGAGTCTGAGATATTTATATCAGAAGGCGAAGACGACTGAAAATACTTTTTCAGATTTATATGACTTGCCGACATAAGTTTTCTAATTTTTTCCTCGCGCATCTTTCTGTATTCCCAGCCAGATTTATTCTTTTTGTCCATTGAATTGTACTTAGAATTTGTTTGGTCTCTTTGTCGCACGTTTTCGTGGTTAATTTTAAGTCGTTGTAAAGTCGTAGTTGTAAATCAAATAGCAAAGCTATCATAAAACCTCCTTTGTGCTTGTGTAAATTAAGTTGAAAAAGGGGTAGTGACAGACACTTGCTCAAGGATATGGAAGACAAACCGTTGTTGGTTCGGTAAAGTGATTTAAGTCGTTAGTGTCGTCGAATGTGATTTTATGTGATTGCGGTTATGTTGTGGTTAGATAGAGGAGAAAATTTAGTAAATAGGTAACAAGGACTTTTAGCAGAGAAGAGCTTATAAAGAAAAACGGCCATATGAAATTTTCTTCTATCACCAAGCTTAAGCCATCGCATGTCTATGTAGAATGGAGTTACATGATGCCGCTTCTTAAGACTATAGATGAAACGAACACAACTATTTTGTGCTCTCTGAAGTCTTTCACTAAGCTCAGTTGAAGCACTTGTATAAATAGTGTCACAATAGTCGAAATACGGCATAATCAAGCTATGTACCAGTTGTACCTTAAGTTTAACAGGCATAAACCCTTTTAGACGGTTTAACGAATGCAGCGCACCAAATACCATACGACACGTATGTGTTACTTGATTTTTCAGACTCAATTGTTGGTCAATAACAAACCCAAGGTCCTTAACACAGTCTGAAAGTTTTATAGTATCCATGCATTTTTGGGGTTCCGACAAGGATAGCTTTACACTTGGATGAGTTAATTGCAAGTCCGTTATTTCTACTCCACCTGAGAATGCTCGAAAGATCTTCCAGATTATGTATGTATTATAATAAAAAATCTAATAGGAAATTATTTGAAAGTGTTAAGAAAATACTAAGTGAAGTGCAACAATGTAATACAAGGACAATTTATAAAGTTTATTAACAGTTCATGAGAACGGGTGCAATACTTTGTATCGCTGACGATAGCGACACTGCAGGTGGCAGGTCACAGACGGTCAAGATACCGACCTAGAAAATAAGGTTATAACATTGTAACAATGAATAGAATTAAGAATAAGCAGATATGAGCTCTGCAAGTTCCCACAGCCATGTGAGGGGGTAGGGACATTATAAAAAACCCGGGAGCCCCAGGACCCGGCAGTCATTCAAAGTATAATCATGTTTGTAAAATTCCATATTCAATTCTGTTTAATTAAATGAATTTGTTAAGAAGTTTGAAAGTGTTTTTTAAAAACGCAGCTCTCAAGCCACGAACCTTAACTAGTGGAAGTAATATTATCTGGCTAAAAATGTAAGTACACTTGAACATCATCCGCATAACAGTGATAACGGGAATGAAGAAGGAACTGCGAAATGTCTTGGCTATATATATATATATATATATATATATATATATATATATATATATATATATACTAAATAGGAGAGGACCCAAGACACTTCCCTGAGGAACACCTGCTTTTAGTTCTGCCCAATTGGAGAAGTACTTTGAACCAGCAGAGATAACTTGTTGCCTGCGGCCACTAAGGTAAGAGAGAAACCATTGAATTGTTGAATGAGATAAGTTGCTAAACTTGTATAATTTAGCACAGAAAATTTCAAAATTGGCACTATTAAAAGCTAAACTAAAATAAATTAAAATGAGAATGGTAATATGTCTGTTGTCCATAGCGTGTCTGATATCATCAACTACTCGAATCAATGCTGAACAGGTATTATGCCCTTTACGAAATCCTGATTGATAAGTGGCAAAAAAAAAGTTTTCTTGCAAGTATGCTCTAACCTGATCTGCTGCAATATATTCAAGAGACTGACAGAGTAGGCAGAATGCGTATGGGGCGGTAATCACTAGGAGTAGACGGACACGGTTTCTTGGGTAAAGGTCAAACAAAAGCCTGCTTCCAGAGATTAGGAAATGTGTTGGTGCGAAAAAAAGTATTTACAATGGAAGTGAAGCTTTAAAGAAAAGAAGAGGTTGTGTAGTTCAACATATGAAGTGAAATATAATCTGGTCCAAAAGCATTAGACTTTATGCGAAGAATAGAATTCAAAACGACATCATACGAGACTTCAAGAAAATTAAATCTAGGAGCATGTGGAAGTGGAGAATCAGTTATATTAGTAATAGCTTCGCGGACAAATGAAGGATCTAATAGTGGATATTGAGCAAGAAATGTATCTAAAGAATCTAAACAACAGTTAACAGGGATAGCATGATTATCCTTGCCAAAGCCTAAGGAATTCAATTCTCGCCATATTCTGAATGAGTTTGGTTTTAATAAAATAGTATAAAAATGATGCATTTTAACATTCCTAATTGATTGTTTAGTTCGATTCATAAAGAATTTATAACAAGCCAGTTCTGTTCAGTTCTAAATCGCTTAAAGTAATGGTGAGCAGCGTCTCTAAAATGCATATGAGTTTTTATTTGTTCGGTCATCCATGGAGACTTTGGCCTAGTGACTCTGGTAATTCTGCATAGGGCGAAGGTATCGTAAACTGTATTAACTATAGCATTGAACCTTTCCACTTTCTTATTTACCATATGAAGGTTATCGATTACATCCCTAGGTAAAAGATGAGGATCAGATTTAAGAGCCTCGAGAATAACATTTGTAAAGTTACGGTATCTTATCAGAGTATAAACAAATTTGGGAAACTTAATGAAATAAGAGACAAATAAAAATCATGTTTCGAGATTTCAAAAACAGGAATTTGACCTAAATTCAAAGCTTTATTCTTATTACAGACACACATGTAGTCGATAGTGGTATGTGATTTACGAGACAGGGATACAAAGTGGTGTGTTGGATTAAATGGTAAAATGCTTAAATTACATGACTCAAATATAGTTTTTAGATGTCGAACATCATTCGTATTATGCAGAAGATTAGCATTCCAATCCCCAAGAAGTATTGTTTCAGAATAAGAAGGCAGTAGATCAAATAGAACCTCCTCAATATCGGTGAGGTCTCCAATATGAGGCGGGCGATACCCTACCCCAACGAGAAATTTGAGGGATCGGTCATAAATCTCTATAAAAAGATTTCTGGTCTAGCCCGATACCTACTTGGAGATTGAACAACAACTTTGCATTTGAAGTCAGACCTGACATAAATAGCAACTTCTCCATCAAGCTTCCCTACACGATCATTTCTAATAATTTTGTACTCCTACAGGTGAACAAGTATGTCTGGTAGTGAAGGCTTTAACCAAGTTTCCGATATCACAATACAATGTACACGTACAGAGGAAAGGGCGTAACGAAAATCGTCAAAGTGCGAAAGCAATGATTCTGCATTAACATGGCAACAGATGAAAGCATGCCGATGGTGCGAGAACTCAAGAGATAACAATGATTGAGCAGTAGGAACACTGGGAAGAGATTCCAAAACATTTGACTCGCAGTCTTTCAGAACATCATATTCAATTAAGCGTAAGTCAGCAAAACTATCAGCTGTTGTGTAGAAGTAAAGTATGGTAGAGATTAATACAGTAACCAATCATCGGCCAATTCATCCACGCACACAAGCAGACACACAAACTTAAGATAATACTACGATAAATCATATTATACTATATAAGTCACAAATAGTGAACTAAAAATATATGAAATTCCAAAAACGCTAACACTACAATAAAACTAATTTAATTATTACAAGCGCATCGCGCTATAAGATTGCTTGAGAAATTAGCTAGATTTAACAGATTCAAACTATAATATAAAGTATAAAAAAATATTAAAACGAAAAACAAGAAATACCCAATAGTAATGACATTAAGGTTGAATTAATAGTGTGTTATACTTAGTTTGATTTCTTGTTGTAATACGTGAGTCAGGTGGTTTGTTAACTGGAGGAGCCAAGGCTTCAAACGATGGAGGATATCAATTCAATTTTTTTATTGATACTTTCTGGAATCGCTTCAGCACAAAGTGGTGCGCCAAGTAAGGTCCAATTCTTTTATTTTGTATCTGTATATCTGGTGCGATCATGTTTAAGAGTGAAATGGTTTTGTTAAAATTGGCTGGAGGTGAACGTAACAGTTTGCATTTATTAAAATTGAGTTCCAAACCAAACGACTTAGCGATTGTAATGATCTCTTCGACATTTTGGATTACGGAATGAATCTCGCCACCAATACATCCGTCATCTAAATACAAAATATTGAACTCTGTGTTTAATGAGTTAACAAGGTTGTTTATTGCCAGATAGAAGATTGCTGGGCCTAAAGGATCGCCTTGTTGTATACCTCTTTCGGAATTAATTATGTTATCTCAAAAAAAAGAAATGAAGGTTTTGTATAACATTGTTGAAGAAAAGGCATTAGATGGGGAATGTGTTTGTAAATACTATGTAAGAGAATATTTCGGTTAAGTGAGTTGAAATCGCTTTTAAAATCAAGCTTAAGAAGAATGTTATCGGGATTATTAATTAAACATATACGTGCTGCAGCGTGTGCTACCATTTCACAACCGCCTGAAGTCCCAAATCCAAACTATATGGGCCTGAAAAGATTTCCTAATTTCTCCTTTATATTCCAGCAAGATAATTTAGCTGCAAGTCTTCGATAAAAAGTACTTACGGCTATTGGTCTAATGCCGCCGTCCTTTTTTTTTAAGTGCGCATAAAGAGGCGCCATATAAAATAGGACAAATTTCGGAAAATATCTTACCCGAAAGCATCAGGTTACACAAATCAGTTAAAGATGATAAAAGCTTTTGTCCGAATATAGCAGTGGAATAACTCAAAATGTCTTGCAAATGTGAAGGCCGTAGGGCGTCAATACTTCCACCGGAACTTGACTTGAAGGATTTGATACCTGCTAAAACTTCTTCACGATTAACTGTGAAATTTGAATTAGTTTTCATAAAGGAAATTGGCGGCGAAATTGATTTTGGATGTTTTTTTTTATATCTTCTAAAACTGTAGTGTTTATATTTAAAAAAGATTCATTTGAACTTAAAATTTTAACCGCAGAGGATAAATCGCCATCTGAAACTTTTGATATGATTTTGTTTGGAAATATTGGTTTTAAAGGTAACTATGCCACTTCTACTACTAAGAAAAACAATTTCTTCAACGGATAAAGTGTTTCGTAAAATTTCTAATATTATTTTTGAAATTGATTTGCCTTTATTACTTAAGTTTCCACTAGCGATAGGTTCTTTCCATGATGACATTGAGTTTTTTTAAAGCAAGTGTCAATAAGCTCACATAATTTCTTTGCTGTCTCAGCTCTCATCGATTTTGGAATATGCTTAACGATAAAAACTCTTGACAATTTCAGATTTTTTTAATATGCTTTCTAATGTAGGCTCTTCGTCCTTATTCAAAGGTTTATTTTCACTTAATTGTAAACTTTGGCTATTTTCTTTAAAAACTTGGTTCTGGTTACAGTTACTGCTGTTTTTTTATGTATTTGTCTAAAGTGAATGTTAAGACCTTTAGAATTTTTAAATCTTCGTTTGCATATGTTTGGGTTTTATCATGAATTGTACTGTTATCGCTGACATTTTCTATTTTGTCAATGACCTCACATTTTTCGTATGAATTTGTAAAAATATTCATTTTAAATGATGATTTGGTCAATCAATTCAGGACCAGATCCCTTGTCCACATGCAAGACCTTTTTCCAAAAGAAATTAATTTGTTGTGTATAAATTTGTTGATATCTTAACCAAGTTCAACACAATAGTGACAGTAGCGTACAAAATCTCTTCAAAAGCAAAGATAATTGGTACAAGAGCAAAAACTATATAATTTTCATATAAAGTAAATCTCCAAAATTACTAAAAAATCTTCTTGTAAAATATTTTAACTTAATGTTGATTATAAAAACTATTTAATATTGGAATGTGTTTGAAAATAAATTCAACGATTTAATTTTTTTCTGCACAAAGTTTCTGGAAATACATTCCAGCTGTACAAATAATAACAGACGACGCATGAATTATTCTTCTTCACCGTCGCTCACGTGTACGGCGCCTCGACGCCTTTACCTGGTTATATTTTTAGAACCAAATCTGTAACTGACTCGGAAAAAGAACCGCGAAGGTATAAACATAATGTAAGGTATATTTACTCCGTATAAAAATAGAATATTCTGTATTCCTTTGTATCGTTAAAGTGCTTCCAATCAGCGGAGCACACGCCGCGTCTGCATTTTACAAAAATAACTTCGTCTACTTTAAGCTACTTATCAACAATGTTGCTGTATTGGAGAGCGAGCGGGTAAGTGTTATTAATTGCGTTATCAATACGCATTACAAAAACGAAAAATACTAGAAGCCATCTAAAACGATTCGGATGTTTTTCTCCGGTGATATATCAAGCCGGGCAAAGGCACAACAACCAGCGTCTCTAGTTTATCAACGAACTTATTTGAAATTCAATTTATTTTATGACAACACGACATTTACTTACGGATGGCTTTGTTCACATTTTCCTTTACGTTTTTATTTTCGGATAAAATTTCTAGTTTTATAGCAGCTTTTATAGGCCAATTCGTCGTAATTAAATAGTTGGTCGGGAACGTTTTAGCTGAGTAAAAAAATTTTCTATTAACAGTTTCGCTGCAAGGCGTTTTGTTGCTGCTTTACTTCTAACTTGATTTTTATATTGTAATGGAAAGCGAAATCCCTAAATTATTTTTTAAAGAAAGAACAGAATTACATTGGTTTTTTCTATTCTTTTTGTCTTATCGTCCGTTACATAGTTGAGCTATCCGTGGTATTTTTTCAGGGTTATTTCAAATTAGTACATATAGGAATAAAGTAGGGTAAGTAAAAGTTGCTCATATTAGACTAACTTTTTAATTGGACAACTACTGAATGTTCGCCAAGCGAGCATTAGTGGGTACCACCCGTTTATGGTGTTGTATGTAGGAGGCCATTGTCATGGTAATATCGATGAATTAGTAGGTAAGGTATGTTCCTTAAGGGATACGATGACATTAGGTGCTCCGGGGATAGCTCGCAAGAAACTTGATAGGTCGCAGGTTCGTTAGAATGGTAGGTGAACCACAAGGGACGGAAAATATTCGTAATAGTTGGAGCTTGAAAGAAGAATAAGGGCGCCAGGAACTGGAGCAATAGCAACAACCCAAGGTAACCCACTATACCGGAAAAATAATCATAACTACAGACCATTGCATTACAAATAATCAAATAAGTATAATCCCAAGTTATATCACACAGATATATCCATTAAGATACTCAACAAAAGGGTTCACGTAACGTAACCCAGTGGGACAACGGTAATACCCTTACACACTAGTACTGAGATTAAATATTTCAAGTTCCAATATGTAAAATAACTATCATTACAAGTGACTGACTGCTACATCTTTACACGAGCATGGCCAAATCAAGCCAACGATATTATCAATAAACAAGAACTATAAATTTATATATCAGGGCTAACATCCACACACACTGTAATTATATGGCCACACAACCGCTGTAAATTATTCAGTAACTTTGTTGCCCTCTTTGTCTACAGGCAAACTAGTCGTGTATAGATTCATACGTTATTTTGCTAAATAACTTTGCATTAAACGTTAAAGATTTCAACTTCAAATAGGAAAAATAAGAATAATTACAATTTCGTAACAACGAGCCAAACGACTCACGACAGTTTATATTATACAGTGTACTAGCGTACAACCTCAATGGACTAAGTCTACGGCACTGGATGTAACAGCAACTTCCACTCGCACCATCCAGGGGTCGGCAGGCGAACTTCGTTGGAATAGGAATCCTGGGGTCCAGTACGTGAAGTTACATTCACCACAACATAGAAAGTATAACAAAGGAATCCAATCTATAACCCAAGTCTAAGACAGAACGTACAAAATCAGCAACAAACGGTACAATAACAGTACTAGGAAGCACAAGCACCCTGAAAAATTCATTACACAATTAGATTCGAAACACGATTAGACAGAACAGAAACTACAAAACTACTTACCACCAGATGTGGGAATAAAGATAATCAGGTGCTCTTCACACTTTCCATAATTTAATTACATATTCTAGTTAACAGAAGGCAATCGAATCCGCTAAAGCGTAATTACTATTCCATATTAAACACAAAATGGCATCAGTAAATATCAACCTAGAATGCTTGCAAAAATCTGCAATAAGAGCGTTTCAAATAACTGCAGCATTCCAAGCATAACTTTCTTTAAACGATGACGGCACCAATAATAATTATTATCCACATGAATTCGATGCATATTTAAATATTGAAGTGATAACAAAATTCGCTCCATCAAACAACTTTTTACAGTATTAATGCAGAAAGTATTGGTTCTAACAATTCCAAGATATCAATATAATCAAGGTTAGAACTCAGTTCAATGAAATGAAAGTGATATACAAATCTGAAGAATATAAAAGCGAGATAACTGCGTGTGCAGCAAAGAAATACAGAAATTAGAATACGCCAGGGCGAGACGTTACACTCACCCTCAACTTCGTAGGAAGAAAACTTCCACTAAGTTTTCTGATATTCAGCTCAGGCTGAACAAGAACAAAAACCAAAATATATATTAGAACCAACTTCAATCATTTCCGGAAACGTATGTAGGTTTCAAGTCTTGGACGTGCCAAATACCCATAAGTTTACCATCTACCGTTACCAATTCATAAGTAAAACTACGCATTTTCTTTTTCACCTTGTAAGGTCCGAGAAACAGAGAAGCAAGCTTAGCGGAGAAAAATTTGCTTAGCATTACTAAGGACTTTATTCTGTCGCCAAACAAGTTGACCAGGCTCATAATTAACTTTTCTTCGACGTAGGTTGTAAGAGTGACGAAAACGATCATGAGCAAGACGTAATTTCTCTTTGACTTTAACATACAATTTCTGAAAACCAGTTTTTTCGGGTTTGCACAGTCGTATGCAAATCCAAATTCTCAGGTTCTATATTCTCCCTAAAATCTTCTCCACAAGAAATATGTTCACGTCCGAAATTGATAAAATAAGGGGTGAATCCAGTCGTTCCGCTAACGGAGGTTCTAATCGCGCATGCAACAGCCGAAAGGTTAGTATCCTAATGGCTATGAGCATCTTTAATATAGGAACTTATCACGGTCTTAAGAACCTTGTTCGTGAGTTCAGTCGGATTAGCACGGGGGTAGTACAAAAGTGTGTACGAAATCGTGGATTTATATTTCTCGCAAAGGGACACCATACACTAAAAATGTACCATCCTCAATATTCTTTGATAGCATCTTAGTAGTTGCAGAACGAAGAGGGAAAATCATGACAAATTTACTGAAGTAGTCTGTAGCTACTAAAATATACTTATATCCCTGAGTCGATCGAACAAAGGGTCCCATAAAATCGAGGCTTAACATTTGCCATGGGTGGGTAACAGGCGGTTGATCGCCCATATGTCGTGCGGGAAGTTTCTGTTCAGGTTTATGCTGTTAACAGGTAAGGCAAGGGCGAACATACCGGGCAATAACACACTTCATACGCGGCCAATAATATGAACTTTTAATTTTTGAATAGGTTTTAAAAGCTCCCAGATGACCGGAAGTAGGATCATCATGAAAATGCCGTAGTATGTGGGCACGTTGATCGGTAGGCACCACGAGCCGCCAAACATCACTTTCGGTAGAAAGTTCATGCAAAGTAGGTTTAACATATTTGTAAAGTTGGTTAGATTCAATTCGCTACAAAGGAAATTTCAACGAATCGCTGGTAATTTTTTGGATAATTTTTCGATACCAGGAGTCTGTGGTTTGTGAGTAATCCGCCCCTTCTACTACAACAGTTTCGACAGAAATGGGAACAGAGCGTGACAAAAAATCCGGTACCACATGTTCTTTTCCTTTACGATGAATAATCGTATAATCATAAGATTGTTATCTTAGAGACCAGCGTGCTAATCGTCCTTAGGAGGTCTTTCAGTTTATGAAGCCATAATAAAGAATGGTGGTCAGTAATTATAGTAAAGGGGCAACCTTCCAGATAGTGTCAAAGCTTTTCAACAGACCAGATTACAGCGATACATTCGCGTTCAGTTGCAGAATACTTTCGCTCCTGTGAAATGAGGGAGCGAGACAAAAAACATTTTTACCCATGTCAGTGGATTGAGTAAGTACAGCACCAATCCCGTAAGCAGAAGCATCTATTAGCAGTACAAATGGTTTCAAAAAATTCGGACACGTAAGGATCGGGGCAGTGACCATCAAATCTTTGATACGGTTGAAAGCCAGTTCACCGTCAGCAGTCCAATTCCATGTAGAACTCTTCTTAGTTAACACAGTCAACGGTTGGACAATGGTAGAGAATTCAGGAACAAAACGTCGATACCAGATGCCGTACCTAAAAAGCGGCGAAGGTCACTAACAGATTTGGGATAGGGAATATCTAAGGTCGCTTCTACTTTTTCAGGTCGAAGCCCATGACGATTCACTAGGAATTTCAAATAGTTGTCCATGCTGATCACAAGACCAGACTTAGTCAAACGATCGAATACTTTACCGAGTATTTCCAGGTGGTGATCAAAATCCTTCGATACAATTATTACATCGTCAAGGTACTGCAATACAAATGGTTGCAAATCAGCACCAAGAGTAGTATCAATGAGACGGTGAAAGGTAGCAGGTGCGTTGGTTAAGCCAAAGGGCATTCGAGTGAACCTATAGAGCCCACGACCCGGAATAGTGAAAGCAGTAAAATCCATAGAAGGTTCACTTAAACGAACTTGCCAATAAGCGGACTTAATATCAATAGAGCTTAAGTAACAGGCATCTCTCAACTGGTCTAAGATCGCAGAGATATAAGGCAACGGGTATGCATCTTTAATAGTAACTGAGTTCAACTAACGATAATTAACACAGAATCTATAGGTTCCATCTTTCTTTGGTACCAAACAGACAGGCGAAGACCAAGCACATTTGTATGGTTCAATCACTTTATCAGCCAACATTTTCTTTATTTCCTCATCTATAATTTTTGTTTAGCAGGTGAGACAGGATAGTAACGTTGTTTAATTGGTTTAGTGGTAAGAAATACTTCAATGGTGTGTTGGGTGGGTTTACAGTAACCTAAACCAGTCCCCATACTTTTCAATTTTTCAGAGATAAGAAAGTCTAATGTACAACATTGCTCGCTAGTTAAATTAGCTTGTTGGTGAATGCTAAGAAATGATTCAGGTTGATGTTCGGGTGAAAAATGCCAAATATCTTCCTTTAAATTGGGAATTATATTCATAGTTTTCCAAAAATCTACGCCCAATATGAGCGTATGCCTAAATTCAGGTACTACCAAGATTTTGATTATGTGTAATTTATTTTTATAGGCAAAACACCCCGTCTAGGATCGAGATAGAATAGTCCTAGGAAACCCCCTGCCTATCGGAAGAGGCGACTAATTGGGGCATCTGTCCTTCTTCCGTTTTCTATATTTCCCATCTTAATTCCTACCTTGCCCAACACACATATAAACATCATAAATACCGTTCATTACAAACGCCACTTACACCCTATTCACACAGGTTATACGTGCATAGTTATTTCATCTCTCTGCCCGCCGGGATCTCTGTAGAACATTTCATCGGTAGAGGGTACAGTTCAAAAGCCGGGAGTAGCGCACCCCGGCCGCCAGATAGCATCTTCATATTACTATAGGCGAAACTAGTACCATTAGGAAAGTAAAGGAAGGATTGTTAGTGGAAATAAAAACCATTAAACAATACGAACAACTAGCTGCAGTACATAAACTGGGCGGCATTATAGTTGGCATACAACCATATCCAAAGTTGAATAGCAGTAAGGAAGTCGTTTTCTGCAAAGATTTTCCAAACTGCACAGACGAGGAAGTCCTAGACGGTCTAAAAATCAATGGAGTCACAGAAATTAAACGGTTAAAGACCAAAAGAGAAGGATCGCCTGTTGATACAGGAAACTTTTTGTTGATTTTCAATAGAAAAGGCCTACCAAAAAAGATTAGTACGGCGTTCTACAGATTGGATGTTCGGCCATTATACCATCCCTTATGCGCTGTTTTAATTGTAATTAGTTTGGACACCACTCAGCTAGATACCCAAACGAAAAGGTCTGTGTTTTGTGGAGGTCAACCTCATGACGACACACCGTGTCAGGATTCTATGATCTGTGTTAATTGTAAATGGCATCATGCAGCTACAGACAGAGAATGTCTAGTCTTTCAACAAAAATACACTATCCAGGGAGCAGAATCTGACCTATCCTGAGGCAAGAAAATTAGTTGTTCGAAGCCCAACCGCTCAGAAGACTTTCAGTTAAGTAACGTCGACACTAAAAGTGGACAACTCACTAGAAGAAATGATATCCTCTTTAAAAAACTTCGAAATAATCAAAAATGCACTCCCAACGCAGGCCAAATCTAATAAAGTTCAGAGTAGGGTAGATAATGCAATGTAAGGGAAGAAAAGGGAGCAAACCCTCGCAAAAGTCTGTGTGAATTCAGAGACAACCGAAAAATTGGGAAAAAGGGATCGCAAACCACTTGCACTTGCTCTGCAAACAACGTCTGATAAACGCACTTGAAGCGACGATACCCCGTCTCCAACGCTGCCTGTAGATGCGATTGATTATCCAAAAGTAGAACAAAAGAAGCTCTGAGGATAGCCAAAAGGAAGATCTCGCAAAGGCTCCATATAACCAAAATTGCTGCCTACCTGATTATGCCTAAACGTTATTGCAATCATTGAACCAAGACCTACTACTTACAATTATGCATAAGATAATCCAATGGGACTGCAATGGTTGCTTTTTGAATACTCCCGAATTGCAACTCCTCCGATCTAGGCATAATCCCTTTTGTATAGCCCTATAAGAAACCCGTCTCAGAGTAAATAACCCCTTTAAATTACGGGGAAATAAATGTTTCACAAAATATGTCCCTTTCAGTCCTCGCGCCCATGGTGATGGGGCAATACTTATTAAAAAAAACCTTACCTGCTCTTAGGTCCAAATTCAATCACCTCTACAAGTTGTTGCCATTCAGATTGCATTTCCAGTAAAAATAACGACATGTAATGTGTATCTACCAAATGCAAATTTCTCTTTGCAGCAATTGAAACAGCTTCTCCCACTAATTCCAAGTCCATGTATCACTATGTGAGACTTAAATGCACATTCTCCCACTTGGGGATCAGGAAAATAGGATACCTCGAGGCAGTTGATTGAGCAGTTCATTGATAACCCAGATCTGGTTATTTTAATGCAAGGAACGACAGCGAATCTGCTATTGACCTAACCCTATGTAACGGCATCAACTTTATTACTACTCAACTAGAACCCACTAAACAATTAGCATTTTAGCGACAATTATCCAATTCTGGTCACAGCTAACACCCAGCATCCGCCAACCAGAAGCAAAGTAAGATAGATTACGAATAAAGCTAATTGGAATAAATAATCTGCAAAAGGAAATATTACAGATACAACAATCGATATCAACGGTGAGTAGATCTAATAAAGACCAAGATCATTTCAGTGGCGGAAGCAACCATTCGAAAAACCTCGGGAGTAATAAGAAAGCGAACGGTTCCGTGGTGGACTAGAGAAATTGCGGACGCTATATCTCAAAAGAAAAAGGCATTTCATGTTTTAAACGAAATCCAACTCAAGATAACCTGATAAAGTTCTAAAAACTCAGATCTATGGCTAGACAATTAATTATCTCTAGGAAAACCCAAAATTGGCACTCAAATAATCACAAAAACCCTTAACATTGCAAACACTATGGCAACGCAATTTGAAAGCAACAGCACCGATTTCAATTACTTACCTGCATTTTTAAGAGCAAAGAGGACTATAAAACAGGAAAATGTTAATTTTCATACAGCGGAAATATTGTACAATAATCTAGAACTTACTTATAACTTCAGAAGGCCCTAGAAACCTGTAACGAATCCTCTCTTAGCCCTGATTCTATAAGTTATAGCATGATTCAAAATCTACCAGAATCAGAAAAAGAAAAATCTTAAAAGTCTACGACGAGATCTTTAGAAATGGTACTTACCCACACTCCTGGAAACACTCTATTATTATTCCTATTCATTAAGTTGGAAAAGACTCAAATCTTCCTTCCACCTACCGTCCAACCTCCCTAACATGCAGCATGAGCAAAATTTTTGAAAGGATGGTAAACACCAGACTAATATAGCTCCTAGAGCACCAAAACCTGATATCGCAACGCCAGATGGGTTTCAAAAGAAAGCACTATGCGCTGGAAGTCATTGTTTTTTTGGAAAATCACATCCAAAAAGCCTTTCTTAACAGGGAACATTTTCTAATGTTCGATATTGAGCAAGCGTATGATACAACGTGACGATACGAAATACTCAAACTACTGCATGATTGAGGTTTACGAAGAAACCTACCCTCCATCATTAAAGAATATCTCTCACACCGATCATTTGTTGTTAAAATAGAAGGGGTCCAATTAACAAGCAGAAATCTCGAAAATGGCATTCCACGGGGTTGCGTCCTTGTAACACTCTTTACAATAGCTATGAACTCTATTCTGGAACAGATTTTAGATTCTGTTCAAGACATTGCCAATGCGGACGACCTGACAATCTTTTGTCGGTGTTCTTCGGTAGGCGATATCGAAGAAGGGCTACAGATTGGTATTAACCTAATTCTAGAGACAGAAAACGCCCAAAGATATCGCTTTAGTAACACTAAAACAATGTGTATACACTTTTGCCGTCTCCAGCAAGAGCATCCCAAAGCTGACCATGAACGGCACTGAAATAAGTGTAAAAGATTCCAGCCGTTTCCTGCGACTACTGGTTGATTCCAAACTTCGCTAGAAAATGCACATAAATGATCTCGAAGCTCGGAGTATAAAGGCACTTAATATAATAGAGTGTATGGCTAACCTTAAGTGGGATGCCAGTCAAGATATTCTTATCATGCTCTACAAGGCGCTTATCCTAGCACCAATCGAATACGGCTGCATTGCGTATGCATCAGTCAGAAGGTCATGGCTGCAGCATTTGGATAGAATTTGTTTAGGAGCCTTTCGAATAAGCCCGGTCGTAGCAATTATGTGCGAAATTTGTGTGGCCCCCATTCAAGTACAGAAGAGATATTCATCTCCTTTGGTACATGACAAAGATTAGAACTTACCAAATCACATATACCATGAGCTACTCAATAGTGACAATCTTTCCCCGTTTTTGAACTTTCCAACAAGAACTAGACCAGCAACTGTTCGTGCATTGGAGCTAATGGAAGAAAACAGAATTACAATCCTTGAACCGCTTGCACTAAAATTCTTAGAAACCCCACCATGGTAGGCAAATAAAGTAGAGATACTGTTTCATCTATCGCATTTTCCTAAAAGCAGCACTCTCAACAGAACATAAGTCAAGCTGAAAGACTCGAATGTGCCATTTTGATCTACATAGACGGTTCTGAAACTGCACAAGGCACATGAAGTGCCATATTTGTCGAAGCTTCTACATACTCTTGGAACTTAAGTGAATGTTCCAGTGTCTACTTAGCTCAATTCCACGCCATTTGGCAAAGTTTGATATATTGTTCTCATCATGCGGAATCTAGATTCGTTGTATTCAGCGACTCTTTAAGTGCTTTAAAAGCAATATTAAATCCTTTTACCACGGACACGATAGTCCAAAACGTAATAGACTAATGCAGCCGTAGCAACAGAGAAGCGTGTCACACACATATACTCTCTTACACATACACACACACACACACAACAAACATACACACACACACACACACAAACACAATTTTATTTCTGTTAAATACATATTATGATGGTGCTCAGGTACATTAATTATTATAAAACCACAAACAGGAAAAAAGATTTCTATATTATGCATTTTTCACATTGGTCATTAGAAATAATTTCATTTAATAATACATCGAAATAATTACAGACGAAAATATGGTTTAAGGATAATTGATTGTAGGCTGTGGACAGGTAGCCGATGGCCCGTGGACAGGTAGCCGATCGCTTAATGAATTAACTAAAACGTTCAAACATGTGTGTAAAATTTTGCGGTAAATTTCGAATAGCTCTGTGGTAAAGAAAAGTGGACATGTATGCGACAGAAAAATGATAATTAACAAATAACATAATTAAGGGTTTTAACCAGATCAAACATTTACTTCAAAGCATTCACCTGTTGTTTACGCAGCCGTTCCAACGGAAAAACGATGTAAACAAAAACGGTAGAATCTGTCCGACTAAAAAATCTACTCTTCTCTTGGCAGGTGTAGCGAAGCACATTTATGTCGATAGCAGTTGTTCTGAAGGAAAGCGGTTCTTCTAATTAAAGGTTCTACGTAGAACATGTAAGCAGTGATGCGGCCTGCTAGAACGACAAATCGATACTCATACTTGCTTCGTGTGTTTTCCAGTTAATACTACAATGTTCTTGTACATGCGGATAACAAAGTTTATCACTCGCGGCACTTGTTGGCGCGTGCTTGAAGTGAAACATGGAAATTTTACACTAACAAATTTAAATATACCGAAGCGGACGTAAATAATCATCAAGCCAAGGGAAAATAAACTTAGCTGTAAATTATTTACAATATAAACGGAACAATGCGTGTTCTGTGTGAATTTAATCGTATTGGTGGTGTATTAAAACGGCGATAAGTAAGTTTCCACTCAACCACTGTATATTGGATATTAAATCACTGAAATGGGGGACTTACGTGCGGAGAAAATAATCAGTCAATCATCAGAGTAACCTGAAAATCCTTAAATTACAAAATTGTGAGTATTGTTCTGAGTTTTCTTGTTGTATTTTGGTAAACGTTTGATAAATATGTACACGAGAACTTATAAATATAAGTTATAATTAATTCGGAGAGCGATAAAAAAAGTTGTGTGCATTTAAGTATAATTGGAGAGGAAATTTGAAACATTTAAAACGTTAAAAAGGAGGTGCATATTAAGTGAAACGCAAGCTTTAATTGTAGGATTCGTGTTCTGTGATTTGATTTTCATTCTTTAATTTCTTTTATAATTTTTAACAAATCCTTTTGTATGGACGTCGTGAGATTTTTTCAGTTCTATGTATGTTTTTTGTCACTTTAATCATTAATTTTTTAATGTAGTCTATTTTGGACCTGGCTACTGTAATGTTAACTTTATCAGCTTTGGTAATAATTATTATAATAATTATTATTGTGTTCCATTAAAAATTCTTTACATGTATAAAGATTTTCCGAATTATTAACATTTTTTGCGAATTTTCATGAATAAAATTTGTTAGTATATTAGTAATGTTACGAACTACTATTAGGCAACCCCTCAAACACACAAGCGCCGTAAGCAATGTATATTCTACAGAGGCCTCGAACTTTCTAGCATATACCGGAGTATGAATCATCTATTTAATTCAGGGTGTATACAAGACCGCTGATCAAGTACAGAGTTAGTCTATACCTAAATGTCGAATGTAAATTATATCGTGTAAAGTTAATTAGTTACGCTTTTGGAAGTCCAAGAGTAAATATAAATTTGTGCTATGTGAACGTGTATATTGTACCGCCAGCTTGTAGAATACATAAATAAACAAAAGTGTAATACATAAATTATAGAAGAGTTAGTGTTATTAATAGACCTATGGTTAAGAATTTAGTTTAAGAAGATATTAGTGCTTGTAAATAGCATTAACGTTATAGTGCTTTATTGTTAATTGTACTGAAAACATCTACAAATAAGGCATATACTGTTAATGAGACTTGTGAACAGTGAGTAATAAAGACTTCTGTTGCTACTTGTTTTAAATTGGCGAATCGTAGTTTGCTAGCGGATGAATTTAAAGGTCATCCAAAATCGGTTGTTCTACCAGAAAACATAGATGCTTTGCGCGAATTGATAGTACAAGATCGTCATCTGACATTGTGAGATTCAGACATCCCTAGACATAACAAGTATACATTAGATATTACATGAACATTTAGCTATAAAAAAGCTATGTGCGCATTGGATGCCACATAATTTGACAATCGATTAAAAAAAAAGGACTCGTATCGATTGGTGCAAAGAACTGTTCAAAAAATACGATTGCGGTGCATCAAACGCAGTGTATAACATCTACACAGGTGACAAATCTTGGATTTATTCGTATGAAGCCGAAAGTAAGCAGCAGTCGGCTCTCGACGGTATGGGTCTTCCAAGATGAACGAAATTCAACAAAAGTTGTTCGCGCTCGAAACACTTCGAAGAGAATGGTTGCCTGTTTTTTTCGGAATAAATAGACGTGTCACGACGTTTACTTTAGAGGATCGTAGAACAGTTAATTCTGTTTGGTATACACGCATTTGTTTGCTACAAGTTTTCGGGGAAATAAGAAAATTAAGCCAACGACGTCGAATCATTCTCCATCATAACAATGCGAGCTCTCACACATCGGCTCAAACAAATGACTCTTTGAGCACTGAAAACATCAAATTGATGGGTCATCCTTCGTATAGTCCTAATTTGGCACTTAATGATTTCTTTTTGTTCCCACACGTAACGAACAAACTGCATGGACAACGATTTTCGACACCAGAAGAGGTGGTTGATGCATTCAAAACCCATGTTTTAGAGATATCTCAATCGAAATGAAAAAAATGCTATGAAAATTGGTTCTAATGTATGTAAAAGTGTATCAATCATCATGGAGAATATTTTGAAAAACAGCAAAGAAGTTTTCACACCTTAAGTTTTGTTTTTGTTACTTATACCCCCCCGTGGAATTAACTACCTAATATATTTATATATTTAATACTTGGCTTATAGCCGTAATTTTGAGCGTTGCTTCCTGTCTATAACTGACATAAGCCAAGAACTTGACAATGTCAGATATATAATTGACAAAAATGCCGAACGTAATTGAAAGTTAGGTTTATGTATAGTTGTGTACACGATTTAGATTTGTAAGTTTTCCAATTGTCGTCATCGGTCTCGGTGGCGTAATTGGAAAAAGCATGGTCCGCGAAAGACTAAGATACAGGTTCAAGTCCTGTCCAAGACCTTATATTTTCCTTCTTTCAATTACTACTTTGAAATGATCATTTTGGCTTTACATAAAAGTCTAAGTTATTATTAAGTCTTACCTATGAGACTATTTTAGAGCGAGCACTGCAAAATTTTGGTTATCGCGTTAATATGCTTCTTGCAGCAGTCGGCACGCGCACGCGTGTGTGAAGTTAGCACGATGTTCTTCAAATTAAAAAAAAACGATAGTTCTAATAGCGCTTTTCATAGTTTTAGAGTTCCTGATAACAAATAAGAAGACTTCCTCACTGTTAATATCAAAAAGTGAAAATGATAATGTCCTGCTAACTTCGCGAATCTAGCACAACATATCTCCCTCTAAACTACAAGAAAATAATAAACCTTACAGCTTTAAGTAACAATTCTCGTTAGTTCTATTGGAGTTCCACCTTTGTTCACAATCAAAATAAAAAATTGCAACAATTACCTTATTTATTATATAAAGGTATATTGTACTCAGCACGACACTCAGTAAAAAATAGGTCCTGCTAATAATTTCTAACGTTGTTGCGGCGTGAATCAATAGTTGTCGATAAGTTCTCATAAGTAAAATCATTTTTACGCAGAGTTCCAGCAGTTAACTATTACTAAATAATTTTTTAACTTTTGACGGCAGTAGGACATTTGGTGACAAAATATCCTGTTGATAATTTTTCGTGTTTTTGCGGTGTTCTCCATTGAGCACAATTATTTATACCGCAGAGTTTCAATGGCCAATTATTATTAAATAATTTTTTAACTTTTGACGCTAGCAGAACATTTGATGAAAAAGTATCTTGCTGATAATTTTGTTACATTTTTCCTTAATTGGGCTTAACTAGCGTTCTCTTCTTAATACCTATATCTGACTCTAGAAGTTGGGGGTCAGCAAAACGAAGTCTTCCGACGTAACTAGGGGTCTATTCCTGGGGCAGAGCTATGAGAAATAGGGGGGGTAAGTCGAAATCTGTTGGGGGATCATACTCAAACTAAAACAAATAGGCGCCACCAAGTCCGGATTGATTCACGTTAATGGCATGGCATATTTCTAAGGGCGGACGTGGAGACCCAAAGAAAAAAGATCGCCTTCGCTGACAAAAAAACTGTCTTAACAGAATAAGACGCTGTTCCTGTATGAAAGTAAAATAATTAAATCAACATAAAATGGGAGCACTGTTTGTGTCCCGCAAATATACCTAAAGAAATATATAAAAAAAATATTTTCTATATAAGGGTGGCATCAAAGTTCAACTCTTAAAGATATTAATTTTTCGGTGGTTAGGTTTGATCACACTTGATCAAAATAAAAAACCTTAAGCATGGATTTATAATTTACTAAAAAGAATCTCTTTTTCTTTAAATAAAATTCAATGCAACAGAATTAAATAAAAACTTGAATTACTTTGTTAGTTTAAAGTAAGGTTTATCAACCTTATTCATGATCAAATATATTACAACAAGGTGTAACTTGTTACACAAAAATTCTCTAACCCACTCAGATCTGTTTAGGTCATTTACATTAAAAAATTAAAATACAAATTTTCTCTTTAAGTTAAATGTACTAAGTTCAGTTTAAAATGAAAAGTTCACAAAATTATTCTTGTTTCCAAAGGTGGTAATAGCGCAGTGCTAAGCAGCTGCTATCACGGATCCATGTGTCAACAACATATTTCAAACAAACAAGTGACGTAGGTACACCTGTTATTTTATACTGGAGCAACGTGTTGTTTCTTACAAAATTAACTGAGTGAATTTTAAGTTTGATACTGGGAAATCCAGCTTAGCAATAGATGAAGTGAATAACAAAGTCGTACTTCTACGTATCGGAACAAAATAGCGTGTTTCTAGAGTGAAACACAAAAGAATTTCTTAAAGCTACTACGAACCAAACAAAACTGCATTCCTAGACTGGATTAGGAAGTGTATCACCATGCGGAATTTACAGCTTACATTCTACCAAAGTAGTATCTTCGCTCGAGCAACAAACGATCTTCTATTAATTAGATCAGCTTTCCATCTTCTAAATACACATTGCAAAATGAAGTGGTTTTCTTAACGTCGATTCTAGTGTTCAAAGTTCTAACTGCATCGTAGATTGTATATTAAATTCTTATCGCCTAAATTTTGTCGCCTACATTCTTGTCGCTTAGATCCTCGTTGCGCGCTATTCAGAAAATGTGCTCACTTATTCAAATTGATACGCAGGTTACTGGCCATCGTTCTCGCATACATCCTGCTGCTTCTTCTACCTATGGCCGAGTGCCTATCACGCGCTCTCGGACGATCCGATGATCCAGGGGGGGGGGGTGTCACCTTTAAACGCGCCTGCGACTGACTGTGGAATACACCGACATCCAAAACACATAGACTAACGAACTAAGATGCTGTTTTAATATAATATTTGAATTGTTAAACGTATTACGACTTTACTTAATAAAGGTGTTTTTTTATTTTCGTACATTTAATGAAGGGATTTATCAACCTAGAAATAAAATTGTTACAATTTCTCACGTTTTCAAGACGCAAATCAATTGTGAGTTCCAATAAGTACAATCATTCTTACGCAGAGTTCTAACGGCTAGCTGTTATTAAATAATATTTTAACTTTTGACGCCAGCAGGACATTTAGTAAAAAAATGTCCTGCTGATAATTGTTCGCGTTTTTGCGGTGTGAATCAATAGTTCTCGATGAGGACATTTGGTGAGAAAGTGTCCTGCTGATAATTTCTCAAGTTTTACGTAGTGAATTAATAGATCTCGATGAGTTCCAATAAGTACAACCATTCTTACGCAGAGTTCCGACGGCTAATTATTATTAAATAGTTCTTTAACTTTTGCCGTCAGCAGGACATTTAGTAAAAACATGTCCTGCTGATAATGTTTCGCGTTTTTACGGTGTGAATCAATCGTTCTCAATGAGTTCCAATAAAAACAATCATTTTTAGGCAGAGTTTCAACGGCTAACTATTATTAAATATTTTTTAACTTTTAACGCCATCAGGACGTTTGGTGAAAAAGTGTCCTGCTGATAATTTCTCACGTTTTTACGTCGTGAATTAATAGTTCTCGATGAGTTCAGATAAGTACAATCACTCTTACGCAGAGTTCTAACGGCTGGCTGTTATTGAATAATTTTTTAACTTTTGACGCAAAACATTTAGTAAAAAAATGTCGTGTGAGGGTTTTTATTAATTAGGGGCGCGGTGAAGTATTTTATTCGGCTAGCTTTATGGGTAGGCTTTGGTCATCTTTAAAATAAAGCACACACGTAGTAACTACTTTTAATTTATGAAAGTCAACTGATAAACATATAAAACTTAAGTGAGTGTTTACACATTTTAACAAACTATACACTTTATACAAAAGCAATGAACAATAATAGTTTGTATGGTATCTTTATGTACAAAAGAAGCCGACTCATACCCGAAACACAGAGCACGCAAGAGTCGCTTCATCACGTCACAACGACTTAAACGATACTCCTCGATACTACCGATAGCACACGGCACAGCACTGCGCAGCGTATATTCCCAACAGGTGAGGGTCGCGTGTTCTATCATAAAAGATATGTTACACCTGCTGATAATTTTTCGCGTTTTTGTAGTGTAAATCAATAGTTCTCGATGAGTTTCAATAAGTACAGTTCATAGTCAGAAGGAGATTGTCAACAATTAACTTGCAACACAGCACTGAACGTGGTATTATTTACATGAAAACAATCAAATAAGTTGTTTCTTCGCATAAATTCTGTCATTTGGTAAACTGCTTAGATAGCGTTGGAAAAAATGCTTATAGACCGGTATTCAACGGGGAAGATCGAAATTAGCGTTTTATGTAGTAACCTTACAAGTAAATGTTAATAAATGCATTGGAAAACAAACGGATTGAAATTATGTATTAATGATTGACGTATATTTTTCAGGAAAGATTCTGAAACAATATTATCAGAAACATCGACAAATGAAAACTGTGGGCGCATAGGGGCAATGTGGTAGATGTTACATTTAAAGCATTTTGTTTAACACTTACCAAAAGTTAAGAGCTCATCACAGCAGGTTGCCTACCATCTGCTGTAAAAGCACGGGTTGGGGCGAGGTAGTGTAGGGCGGGACGAAATGTCGGGATGCAGATATTCATTAGAAAAGGATATGAAGTATATAACTCCGCCTACTTGGTTTATGAAGTACCAGGGAGCACATATAGACGGCAGTGCTGTGGAACTTATTAGTCCAGTTATAAACCTCACAGATATTTTAATTATACATATTTTCTAACATTTATAATCAGTGAAAACTTTTGAAATTTCGATATCTAATGTAAAAGAAAATTATTAGAGAACAAGAAATTATATGATTTAACATTCCTACATTTGCATCGCACAGTTTATTTTACAATTTCTAATATGCAATTGACAAAGCTGTTACATTAATTAGTTGGCCAATAAATGGAAAAAACAGAATAATGGTTTAAACGTATCTTTAATAATAAATGATTAGATAAAGTGTCAAGTGAGTTTTAATTACAGTTTGTGAAAAGCTACAAATGTTGGTGTGGTTTCTTTTCTTATCACACCTTCGTTTTCTTTATTATTTTCTAACGACGAAATAATAAACAAAGTGGCCGCAACGGACAAGTATGTTTTATTTCAGTGAATTTTTTACAATTAAAATTAAATATAAATATAAAATACAAATTTTCAATATGTTTACATTGCTGTTGCATATTTAAGATTGTACTGAATCGGACACAGTAAACATTCCTCTAGTAGAATAAAAATGCATGCCTTGCATTTTTAAGTAGTGAAAAGTTTGTTTTGCTTTTATTTATTTACGTTTTGATTGCAGCTTGTCAAAATTTGTTCCAATACAATTGCGTGTGTAACTTTGTGAATGGTGATTTTGTACCATAATGAACAAAAGTACATTTTACGTGTATTAGAGAAGTTTGATGGTAAAAAACTTAACTATACATGGTTTGTAAATTCTAATTAACCCTAAGAGTTTTTATAACATTATTCCTTATTACTACACAAGCCTAAATATGAGCGAAATATTACTGGTGGCTTTTTAAATTTATCCCAAAACATTAATTGAACTTGAGCATAAAAATTAAACACTTCTGTGTTTATTCTTTTTTACAAGTCTTATACTACTAGTTTTTCATCAACTATATAGTATATTATTTCAAAATTTTTTTACAATATAGAACACTATAGCAATGCAGTCTTTCATTATCATTTACCTCAAAACTGGGAGAATTCCAATTACCTACTTCTCTAAATAGGAAACCTAACAAAAATTTATATAAATCCAAGCTTTATGAAGAACAACTCATTTCTATAATTGCTGAGACACTAAATAATATGCATAATGAAAGTTATAAATAGATTTGCGAGCAATTACGACTATAGTCGAAAACTCTCATAAGGATAGTTTGATCTCAATAGATGTTTGTTGTGTTTTCTTTTGTATAGCATGTATTCAAACCCATTTCGGTTTTACAATAGTGTGTAACATGGAAGTTCTGAATTTTTCCACAGCAACACATTGCAGGTGCATTTTTCTTAAAAAATACTAATATTTGATTTATTCGATAAATAGCCTGAATTTTAGTGTGCAATTTAGATGAAAATTCATAAAAATTATTCACACATTTGGAAAAGTTACTGGTTTTGTTTAAATCGCTCTATTATCAGCAAAAAAATTTTCAGTTAAAAAAAACGTAAATGACTTTTCTACATAGACAATTATTTTATAAGTAACTTTTATTAAAACAGTTTTTAATTTCGGTGCCCAATAGGAAAAAATTTGGATCTTTAGAAATTTTAAAATGACCGCTACTGTAATGAGTTCTTAAGTGCTTGTATTGACAAGCGATAAGTAGGCTGAAGTGGCACGATGCACAAGCTGCACGCAGTATGCGATAAAAAGCCGCCGAGTATCCAAAGTTTGTTAATATTCCAGTTATCCAATATGGTATCCTCAGAGTAGTTCAGTAATAGCTGAAACATAGCATCATGTACATCTGATTAAGCACCAACTGGGGGTGGTTTAAAGACTACGCCAACTACAAATTACGCATAATTTACAGTTACTTCATCAAAAATATATTCTGGTCTTCAAATATATAGCGTGGAAGATTTAAGTGCAATTAAAGTTAAGGTTGTTTCAAATATAAACAAGTAAAATAATAAATGTGGGATTTATATCGAAAAAATTATTTAAATGCTCATAAACATGAAAAATTTTTCTAAAATATGCCACAAGAACGAGCTTAAAAATGTTAGAAATCATCAGCAGTCACTTTTTCAACGAGTCCTGTTAGCGTCATAAAGTTAAAGAATTATGCGATAATAGTTAGCCGTCGAAACTCTGAGTAAAAATGATTGTACTTATTGGAACTCGTTAAGAACTTCGGTTATCAGCAGGGCACTTTTTTATCAGATGTCATGCTGGCGCCAAAATTAAAAATTTTTTTAGTAATAGTTAGCCGTTGGAACTATGCGTAAAAATAATTGTACTTATAGGAACTCATCGAGAAGTATTGATTCACACCGCAAAAACGCGAACGCAGGACATTTTTTCATTAAATGTCCTGCTATCGCCAAAAGTTAAAAAATTATTTAATAATAGCTAGTCGCCGGAACTGAGAAAGAAGTATTGTAGTTATCGGAACTCATCGAGAACTATTAATTCACGCTGCAAAAACGTTAGAAATTATCAGCAGATCAATTTTTAACCGAGTGTCGTGTTAGGTACAATATGTGTTGTTTGTGTAAATAACACAATTGTTGCAATTTTTTATTTTAATTGTGTACAAAGATGGAACTCCAATAGAACTAACGCGTAACTCTTTGAGTGGTTGTGGTACGCGTGATGTACCACTTTTGTTGGTGTTGTTTAGCGGAAATGGTTTCAATAATGTACGATACTTTTGTACACCTTCTACTGATGATTGAGTGGTAGAATTCCTAAACCACTGTATGAGAAACATCTAGGGAGCCTCAACAGTTACTGCTGTGGTTTGAAACTAGGATTACTTGTGATAAAGTATCAATGTTTGGAGGTTACTTTCTGTAAAAGTTTTAGTTTTGGCTGTAAATATTAAATTTCGTGGTAGATTTTAGTGTATTGGTAAGTATTATTGCACTAGTAATATGCATTTTTGGTTATATTGAAAAATAAACAAGCGTTTATAGTGGTACTTATTATGTACCACCACTCCATTTATAGATTTCTAAAATAATGTGTTTTTATAGGGAAATGTCACGATTGAGGCAAGATGATTTGCAATTTAGACTGGTGGAAATGTCAGTTGATGAGCTGTATCAAGAAATTGAAAACATGAATATATCTGCTACACCAATACCATCACGATCAGAATCTGAAAATGAATCTGACATATCCGATGGTGAAGAGCATGCAGTGAATGTTGAAAGTCAACTCGAAGACATTTCATTTTCTGCAAGTGAAGAGTCCGAATCTGACCTACCACTAGCAACTCTTAGACATAGGATTATTTAAAATCTTCTTCCTGTTTCCAGTCAAAATGTCACAGAAGAATATAAACCACCAACGTGGGCGAAAAACTTCAAGCCAATGCCACCTCCAACATTTACACATAGTATTGGTCTGCCTGATTTTATCAGAAATATAGAAAACATCACGCCGTATAAAATTTTTCAACAGTTACTACCAGAGGAATTCATCGAACACTTGGTGCTTCAAACCAATCTATATGCAGAACAAAAAAAAATTTATTAGGTAAAAATTATATTTCTTCCACTATTATAGAAATGAAAACATTTTTGAGAATCAATTTGCTTATGGGTATCAAACATTCTCCTACCTACAAAGATCCCTTTATTAGTAACTTAATATATCTAATACGATTTAGTTGGCTACTGTCACATTTACATGTAAACGACAACTCTGTTATGCCTAAAAGGTCATTTCCTAATTTTGATAAGCTTTACAAATTACGTCCAATGATCGATGTTTTCTCAGCAAATTTTGAAAAATGTTTGGTTCCCGATACACAAATAGCTATCGATGAATCCATGATAAAGTTCAAGGGACGCAGCTCATTGAAGCAATATATGCGAAAAACCCAATAAAACGAGGCTACAAGATGTGGGTTTTTGCTGATAAATCTGGATCTTGTTGGAAATTTGATTTATACACGGGCAAGAAAAATGCCCCAGAAAAAAGTTTTGGCGCTCGTGTCATCAATCAGCTTTCATCTTCTTTGCGTGAAAAAAATCATACCCTATATTTCGATAATTATTTTAATAGCGTTCCATTGATGGAGAATTCGAAAAGGTATAATATTCATGCTGTAGGTACGGTCAACATGTCACGTCGTTACCTTCCTACATTTCGGCCAGATAAAACCATGAAGCGTGGTAAATATTAGTGGTTCACAAGTGATTCAGGATTGTTAATTATCAAATGGAAGGACACAAGAGCAGTGCATATTATTTCAAACTATCATGATCCAGAAGATGTAGGTGAAGTAAAACGGAAAGAAAAAGATGGCAACATTACTTAGGTGCCATGTCCTGTTGCTGTTATTGAGTTTAATCATAACATGAATTACGTTGATAATTTCGATCAGCTGCTAAGCAGTTACAAAATTGATCATCGTAGTAAGAAATTGTAGCACAGAATCTTTTTTTACTTGTTAGATGCATCAGTTGTAAATATTGTATTTACAAATTATTGGGATTACCAAAACTTACTGCTAAAGATTTTCGATGTGAGATAATGAATGATTTGTTGGCCGACCAGATAGTAAAAAAAGACAATCGTCTGGTATGCCAATGGAAAAGATCCAAATAAAAAAATCAAAACCTTTAACTCCAGTTGAAGTAAGGTTAAATTCTTCCGCTCATCAACCAGAGCGTAGCTCCCGAAGAAGATGTGCGTTGTGTAGCACGAAATCTAGACAAGTGCGTACCGACTGGATTTGCAATGTATGTCATGTTCCTTTAAGTTTAAGTAAAAGTAAATCTTGTTTTCAAACATATCATACTCCTGCTTACGTTTACTTTATATGTATTACAAATAACACAAAAGAAAATATTTTTGTTTGTAGTGGATTGATGGTACATTTTGAGTACCATCAAAAATTTAAAAAAAAAGGTATACTTTGTAAGAATATGTATTTTTATGTTAGCTAGTCATATTCTATCCACCTACGTATGCAGTGACTTATTATGATTTACAATTAAAAAAATAAAAACTTTTGCTCCAGTAGGAACTTTATTTTACTTAAATTTTTGCTCCTCAAAGAGTTAAAACTGTAACATTTATGACTTTCGTAGTTTAAAGGGAGAGGTGTCGTACTAGATTCGCGAAGCTAGGACATATTTTCATTTTCATTTTTTGATATTAATACTGCAAAACTCTTCTTATTTTTTATCAGGAACTCTGGAACTATGAAAAATGTTACTAAAACTATCATTGTATTTTAAAAATTCACAGAATGTCTTGCTAACTTCAAACATGTCACACGCACAGAGAGGTTTATTACTTGATGCAAAAAAACTTCAGAATATACTTCTAATGCTTTAATAATTTTCATAAACTTATTTGTTCATTTGCTTCTTTGAAAAATGTGTAAGAATTGTTAAGTGGGCTTTCTGAACACCCAGTAGATATTTATAATCCAAATTGTATATAAAAGTTGGTCTCCATATTGACTTAATATGAGAACATCCCTTAGTATTACTATTTCACATCTCGCTATCTTTTTGTTCATGTCTAGTAAACCTGCACATACAGAATACAATTATAATATCAATGTCCACTGATGATATTAACTAAGTTTTCCGTTGGATGGTGAAAAACATTTTTATGGAATACTAGGGTAGAGAAGTCAATTTTAGCTTCCATTAAGGTTCACAATGTGGTATCCATTTGTAACTGTCTACACAGCAGGTGAGCGTTTACACCTGACGAGTGAAACCGCCAATAACGTGCAAGCATAAATAACATGGTTCTTTTAATACTAGTCCCAAGAAATATTAACCTGTCAGAATCTACAGAAGGCGCATACAGTAACAAATGAGCAACATGGAAAAGCTGTATCTTTACCTCTAGTACCCAATTCTATTAAAAACAAGGAAATTAGGCTTTTTCGTGTTTAACAATAAATACCTTAGCTCTCTAACAAACCACGAAATTGTTGGCACTAATATTGAAATTTTATATATAGGTATTGTGTGTTTGAAATTTTTTCTTATTCGTACTAATTATAATTTTATTTTTACCTAAGAATTCTGTTGAAAAATGGGGATTTTAAAGTATTTAAAGCGCTTTTCTCTCCTGAATAAGATATTAACGATGGGAAATTACTCTTAGTTACTCACATCATTCTATTACTTGGCAGTCTTACGTAAACTCGTAAAATTTGTGTACTCGATAATATATGTTTTTTATATTTTTAACAATCATTGTTTTTGTTTGTAAATAAAGATTTACAAAAATAGGGGAATCTAAATAAACGCTATTTTTATGCCTTTAAAACCAATTGATTTACTCTAAGAAAAATGTTTAAGCAGATAAATTCACTCAAAACCAAAATTTTTATTTAAAAAAGCCTTGTTGCCAAATGGCGATAGTGTGGGTTACAAGTAACACAATTATTATTCTTGTTCACACAAAGTCCATTCCCAAACTTTTCATACACGAGTAAATCATTAATACTTGGGTACTAGCATCTTATTTTGACCTCTTCGTGACTGGCCCAATGATTAATTTCGTCTTTTCGAGTATACTGTGAGCGTGTGTTGCTGACCCTTTTTCTTTTGTTTGGATCTCATTTTCAATTGAGCCTGGTCTTCCACATTTATTTATTGCAGTTTTAACTTTATATAAGCAACTAGTTAGTTCAGTTTGAAAATTGCCTAGTCCATTATTTCTGAATTTTTTCCTTTTTGTTGCACAACCCTCATATATAGACCAAACATTTATCATGGTTAAAGTAAAATACCCAGTGCTTGGCACTTTCCCAGTTATTCGCAGTTACTAGATATTTGACCGTTTACAGAAATTCTTTTCAATACTTAATTAAGGTCATTTAATTTTTAAGTACGGCATACGGATCAACAAAAAACATATGTTTGGCTTAGTAGAAATGCAAATGGCGAACTAGTAATGTGTACTGAGTGTATGTGTTACGTATTGTTAGTGTTTTACTAAGGAATATTGAAACCGAGATCTGTAGGAGAGGCTGCGGCAGAAAGATCCCTTGTGATGAAACAATCCTCTTAAATATACGTGCCTGCTATAAGTGCCATCTATGCGCAAATATATGCAATAGTATCTTATAGGCATCGCCATTGTGTTGCATAGTTATAATTAACTTTTCTGTGTATGTTCTTGTATTATTGAATAAAATAGATTTTGTCTGTTTGAATATGGGGTAGTAGATCACTTGTCCTAAATCCACGAAAATTTGAAAAGCAATAATTTTTATGTAGGGGACACCAGTATATAGTGTTGCATAGTTTACTATTTTCGGTACAAAATCCTCCTATAAAAATATTGTTGGGTTATGTTAAAGTTTAATATCAGATTGGGACAAAACGGTGCCTTAAACGTAGGGGCAAACAATCCTAGGGATCCTATTGCCTCATATGGTGTATAGTAATGTTTTTCTTTTTGTTACATTATTCACGCCGTTTATATTTGATGTGAAATGGCACTTAATGAATATTTAAGCGACTTTATCGTAAAAAATAACCTGTGCAAGTACCTAAATATAATAAAACGTTAGGAAAACCAGCCGAAAGTTATGGAAAGCGGAATCCATGGACGACAGAGCACTTCAGATTGCGCAAAACAGAACTGACAAAAAACTGCAGCTAAAGAGATTTCAGCGTACCTGTTATAGCATTAAAATGTCGCTTAAAGGATGCCTCTACTAAGAAAGGCTTAGATCGATTCGATTGCGTTTTTAATGAAAATCAAGAAAATGATTTAGCTGAACACATTGTGGTTGTTTTTTTTTAAAGAAAATATTAGTGGCAGGGAAATATAACAACAACGCACCTTGCCGGCTAACTGCTGGGGTTCGTTGGAGAGCACTATAGGCGTAGGTTTATGTATGAATAAAATTAGGGCCACTTACTTAGGGGCAGAAAATTTAATGAGAATATAAATCTCAAACGAATAACTTGACTAAATCGGAAATATTTTGGGCACCACCTGTTTCGGTAATAGATGCAATGACACATTCAACTGGAAACAGGAAAATTGAGTGTAAATCAAGCGTATGTAAAAGATATCAACTATTATAGATAAAGTAGTCGAGAGGTTAATTTTTAGCGTATCGCATATAATGTCATTTCAAATAATATTGAATACAAGCTCTCATGATCGAGTAATTCAAATAAATAAATATGTAAATCATAAAAAGTGATTATTATAAACTTCAAGAGTATGCGACTATCAACGCAGTTACCATGGTTACCTCGTTGTTACAAACAAAACATAAACGTTTACGCATATGACAAAATTTGACTAAATTATGATAATGAAAAAATTGTAGCAAATTTATTTTCCACCTAATATATATCCGTATAATTAATCCTTTTATTTAATATTAAATAATATAATGCATTATAATGCTATCCAATCCATTTAGTTTGATATCGTCTATTGTCCAATAAAGTACTAGCAGTTAGTTCAAATTAAAAATTAATTCTACGGCGACAATATAAAAGCTCTTGTTTAGTATCCTTCCTAAAGTAACGTTGTTACCGGGCAGCAACACGCTTGACCCGTCACTTCTAACACAGCTGTGCGGAAAAGCAGGTTGAAATTGTTCTTAGGAACGATGTTCTTGGATGACTTTTTGTGTTGGAAGCATGTACGATTAAAGTTTAGTACGTGTAGGCCATCTTCGAAAATTATTTTAGATGGTCGATTTCTTGTTTAAACAACTCGTGGAGAACGAGGAGGTGTTTTGTTAAAGGACCGTTAGGAACATGTAACTTTAAAGAATAATGTAAATTAAAATATAATGCAACGTAAATTATAAATAAGCAATTTTTCTGAATGGTATTCAAGCGAAATTATTGAAAACAATTCTATTCTTATATAACATGGAATCCCAAATATAATTTATTCAAGTTAATTACAAACAACATTCGCTCTTTCTTGTGGTTTGAATTACTCCTGGAACATCTGTAAATTGAAGCGTAGATAATGGAGGTCAAGTGATGTGTTTTTCAGAATGCAGCACAACTATTTGTTTAAAATGGAAGATTCCGTAGTTAATGCTGACGTAAGCTCCCAAGCAGGTATTTTGGTATTTTGGTGCAAATTGGAGTTCTGGTATGTACAAAAAAATTACGTTCGTATGTTATTTGAACTATCGACGTAGTAACGAGATAAATTTTACTTTAACCGACTTGTGTTAACTTTGAACAGATCAAGAACAGACCTCAATTATATTTTTCGATGTTATGCGATATGAATCTGTAATTCGCTCTTACTAAATTCTCTTATTAACTCAATGAAACATCAGAAGATGTCACTACTAATTAGATAAAGTGAATTCTTACAATTTTGAGCACTTAAAAATTAAATTTCTATATTTGATATTTTATGAATACTTATCTGTAATTATCTACTGTGAAATTAAGGTAGATCTACCATAATTAACTTTTTGCTATAAATAAGCAATTTATGCTTTGTCAATTTGTTATATAAACCGCATTAAATAGTAATGGGTACGGATCTTATCCAGTGCCATTGTAATTAATTCTTCATTATCCAAATTAACTTATAAAGAAAGAAATATTTTTTTGTAGAAAAGTACATTATTGAATACCAAAAGAATAGACTCTTATTTTCGGACTAAAGACTATTTTTATTTAAGAGGAATGAAAGATGAGTCTGATTGTATTTAATTATTTTTGAGTTTGAACGCACAAACAGTGCTTTTCTTTGTTTAATCTGTTCACAGGTGCAGAGGAGGATTGCTAAGGTCAAGGTCGAGCCATAAGGTAAGAAACTTCAAAGATTAGGTGGTCTTTGAAAATTATATAGCGGTTATAGGAGAAAGGTTTCCGCATTAGCCTTGTACAAGGGACTTGTATCAGGTCTTCTCAGTATAGAAAAATACGGTGGCGCCTTATTCTGATTATTAGTGGTTGCAATTACACCCCGACCCACAGCTCATTCTCTATCCAGAGCATATAGTTCGACTAGCCGCTATACCTTCGAGATTTCCTCAACATAGAGCCACCTTCCATCCGAACTTGCCGTGGGCTCTTTTTTTAATTATCGGAAATTCTCATTAAACTAAATCAAAAAGAATAGTTAAAGGTTATAAAATATGTACATTTGTACTTGGTAATAATCTCAACATCAGTATCTCACAAAAATAGAGTAATGTAGTTTTTTACATTATAAGAGTCTAGCAAGAATTTATTCTTGTAAATGTTTAAATTTGAGTTCAGAATTGATTAAATTTATATTACAAACTTCATTTGGCCTTGGTAGTACTACGTAGACATTAAATGGTGAAATATTCCAATTATTAATTAATGAAAAGCAAAATGAAACAATTTAGTTCTCTAAATTAACATAATTTGGTAATCAAATCATAGCTTTAATTTTTGTTAATCCTGAAAGTTAACCTTTTCTATCTTTATATCGCCATCTACCATTTTTTGTTAGTACTAATACAAAGATTAAAAGTGAAGTTTTATAGATTCCTTGCACTAATGTTTAAAAATAACTTGTTTGTCATTCACATAATGAACTATGAAATTTCCACGTGAACAAACAAAACTTATTTGTTTGTCATACCAAAAGTTACAGCTGACGTATTAAAAAACTCTAATTACATACCAGATGTTAATCCATCAGAAGAATACCCGCAATGCATTTGGACCACACCCGGAATAACAATCGATGAATTGGAATCCTCCCATTCCAGCAATAACAGGCCAGAAATCTCCAACACCACCAAATCTAACCAACCTGACACTGAATTTCCAACAAACATCACGCGCGTTCACATCGAACAAATGAACCACGTTAGATTGATTACCCATCATCATCATTTTGTTTTCGACCTTACTTAAGGTCGGTTTGACGCAGCTCTAACTTCTTTTCTATTCTGTGCTAATCTAAAAAGCTCTACATACCCTTCACAACCTAAATTTCTAATAATTTGACTAGTATAGTTTGGTCTAGTTCTTCCTATATCCTTCTATCTTTTTCCTATCCACCTGGCTCTACATAGATATTAGCAACCTGATGTTTGTTAAAGAACTCTAACATGGTTACATAATTACCATTTATAAGGAAATGAAATATAACCTGGTTATCCAAAAAGGAAAAGTGTTAAATTATATGTTATGGTAAGGCTTAAGCAACGAAACGCTATCAACATGCCAGACCGCTAACTAATTGTGAGTTATGTCATGGTGACATTTAGTTACCTGATTTTTATTTTTTTTTGTTTTGTTTTCGAACTTACTTAAAGTCGGTTTGACGCAGCTCTAAATTCTTTTCTATTCTGAGCTAGTCTAAAAAGGTCTGCATACCCTTCACAACCTAGATCTCTAATAATTTGACTAATATAGCTTTGTCTAGGCCTTCCTACTCTATTTTTATTTGGTAGTCTATAATCTAAGACTTTACTAAATAGTCCCTCATGTCTTAACTGGTGCCCTATCATTCTATCTCTCCTGACCTTCAATTGTTTCCACATACAGGGTTCCTCACCTATCCTTCTATAAACTTCCTCGCTTGTTACTCTATCTGTCCAACAAATCTTTAACATTCTCCTATAACACCAAGTTTCAAAAGCTTCTATCTTTTTCTTATCTACTTCTTTAATTGTCCAAGTCTCACTACCATATAGTAGAACGCTCCATACGTACGA
This sequence comes from Platerodrilus igneus, assembly GCA_036346225.1. Taxonomy (NCBI): domain Eukaryota; kingdom Metazoa; phylum Arthropoda; class Insecta; order Coleoptera; family Lycidae; genus Platerodrilus; species Platerodrilus igneus. Next base: position 816,978 of record JARFIW010001106.1, read on the forward strand.
CTTTAAGAAACTTTTCTATTATCTAAACTAATACTATTAGCTATTAGTAAGTTTTCTTTCTTAAAAACATTTTTCTAGCTTGAGCTATTCTAGCTACTATATCCCTTCTGCTACGTCCATCCTTTGTGATTATACTACCTAAATAGCAAAATTCATCTACCTCCTCTAACTCGGTATTACCTATTTTTAATTTTGGTTTAGAACTAGGCTGTAACTCACTTGTCATTATCTTTGTCTTTACTGAGTTAATTCTCATACTATAGTTACTCCGTAGTATCTCATCTAAAATATTTAAAAACTCTCCTAACTCTTTTCTAGACTCGGCTATAATGGCTATATCATCTGCAAAACGTAACATGTCTACTTTCTGTCCCTGTACACTAATACCTATCTCTTTTCTCTCTAGCTAAGTTTAAAGCTTCCTCAATATAAACATTAAAAATCAAGGGAGACAGTATACAACCCTGTCTAACACCATTTCTAATCTTAGCTTCCTTTTCTATTTCATCTAATCTAATTACTACGCTTTGGTTTTATATAGACTGTAAATAATTTTCTATCCCTATGAGAGATTCCAATTTTTGCAAAACCCTGAACATAACAATCCAATTAACCATATCAAAAGCTTTTCTAAATCTACAAACGCAAAATGAGTCTTTTATTTTTTGTAACCTTTTTCGATAATTACCCTAATCATTAGTATCGGTTCTCTAGTCCCTCTGTCTTTACGAAAACCATATTGGTCTTCGCCTAAATAATTCTCAGTCAAAGCTTCTACTCTATTTTTAATTATTGTTGTTAGTATTTTGGAAGCATGAGAAGTTAAACTAACCGTTCTAAAATTCTCACACCTATCAGCTCCTGACTTTTTTGGGATTGGGATAATAATATTTTTTTCGAAATCTATTGAAACCTCACCTGTGTCATATATTACTTTTATTAGTTCATATAATCTATCTAAAGTTTTCTGACTAGCATATTTTATTAATTCTGCGGGAATATCGTCTATCCCTGGCGCTTTATTTAGTTTAAGATTCCGAACAGCTCTATCAAATTCCTCTCTTAATATTGAGAACCCTATTTCTACATCCTCTTCTTGGTCGTTCTCTAACTCATCTATATCGTCTCCCTTATATAAATCTTCTAAATATCTTTTCCATCTATCTGCTACCTCAACTTTATTTATTAGAAGCTCATTATTCTCGTCTCTAATACCATTATATTTTTTCCTATCATCCCCAAAAAACTTTATAACTGCCCTGTAAGCCCTGTCTGTCTTACCTACTCTCAAATCATCTTGTATTCCTTACAATTCTCCTCCATCCATTTATTTCTAGCTTTTCTACACTCATGTACTATCTTATTTCTAACTGTATTATATTTTGCTTACTTTCACTATCCACTTCTCTGAAAGGTTTAAGCTTTCTTCTATTCTCTATTAAATCTAATATCTCCTTTGTTACCCAGGGTTTTCTCGCTTCTATTTTTTCTTACCTATAGTCTGTGTTGCTGTATCATGTACAGTCAGTTTTATTTCTTTCCATCTATTTTCTACATTCCTCCTACAGCTATCTCTTTACTCTTATTATCTAATACTTGTTTATATTCCTCTTTACCCTACTATCATTAAGCTTACCTAGATTCCATCCTCTCTTTTAACTTTTCTCAATTTTTGAATTTTAGTTTACACTTCATTTTAACTAAGTTATGATCGCTATCTATGTCAGCCCCTGGATAACTACGACAGTTTTTAACTTGGTTTCTAAATCTTTGTTTAACTAAAATATAATCTATTTGGTATCTAGCCCTATCACCTGGCGCTTTCCAGGTATATCTTCTCCTAACATGTTGTTCGAATAGGGTGTTTACAGTTACTAATCTATGTTCCTGGCAAAACTCAACTAATCTTTCTCCTCTATCATTTCGTCTGCCATACCCAAATTTTCCTACCATTTTCCCTCACTACCTTCTCCCACTGACGCATTAAAATCGCCCATAACTATTAAATTCTCATCTCCTTTACTTTTCTCACTATACTATTTATATCCTCGTATACCTTTTCTACTTCCTCATCCTCGTACTGAGTTGTTGGCATGTAAACTTGTACTAAAACAGTGTCTGTGGGTTTTTTACTCAATCTAACCATAATTATTCTATCACTAAATTGTAAGTACTCTTTAACTTTATGCCACTTTATTACCACATCAAGCAAAATTTCAAATACGTTTTACAATTCCTACAAGATTCCAACAAGCCGCAAACAAATTTTCACAAGTCACCAATAAATTTCTACAAGTTTTCGCAAGTTACATGCTATCCTAAAGCCAACCATTACAATTCACGTCCCGTCTTATGCAAACCATATAAATGCCAAGCGTGAACATATAATGAATCTAGTCGAGACGATTTCATCATGAAATCGACTTTTATCTTTCTGTGCTTCCAACACCAGGTGTGCGACGTCATGTTCTTTTATATAAAGAACAATTGACCTTCTCTAACAACAGCTCAGGTGTCCTATTGACGTATACTGCCGCCTGACAACAGTTACGATTATTATAATAATCGAAGTAGGGAGCCCTTATAGTGAATCTCGCAAATGGCATTTTCTGTCACCGCTCGCTCGAAAGCTTACATTGGATTTAACAACATGTAATAATTATCACGTAGATTGTGTAGAGATATTATATTTGAATTGACTTTTTATAAATTTATTAACTTAGGTATTTGTGAAGATATTACTAGAAAATAAATTTGTTACAAGGTTAGATCAATAAATTCGATGATGGATGGATAACATACCACTACCAGTAACGCCAAGCATTTTGGCGTTCAATGGTTGGCGACTGATAAAAATATTACCGTTTAAAACCGTTGCGGTTATAACCGGTTATTTGCCAAAAAGGATCTTTAGACTTACGGTATACTTAAATATAAAGGTGTAGACTATGAAACGCGATCTTGTAAGCAAGATATTCTTGAGGTTCAGGTGAACCTTAAGAATGGTTTATAAATACCGCTCTTAGTGTCTATCTTATTGTCTTATGAATATCATTTTTAGTATTAGTGCAGGTTTATTTTGTTACTTACGTGTATTATTCGCGTCAAAAATAAAATTGAAAACAGCTAAGCAAACTGTCAATATTTTGAGTTAGAAAGGCACATCATATGTCCTAACAAACTTAATATTTTTCTAATCTCCACTACGACAACAAATTTTAAGTTTTGAGAGCATTCAAGATTTATATTTTTCTGGATCGCTCTTGCCTTGACACTGCTTTTGCTTAACTGTGGATCATAGGCTTATTCGTAATCCACAAAATATCTAAAAGCTTACGCATTCACAGGAATACGTAAAACGTAGAAATATTACCACCTCATAGTTTCAGTGAAAACCGTAGCTTTGCACTAAAATACCAAATTTTTCAACTCTAACTGAAAAAAAAAAATTTAATGTAATAAGTTAAAAGGTATGTTTGCAAACTAATGTTAGAAATTTAACGTAGGAGCGGAAACTTATTTAACCTTAACCTTCACTTAACCCAAAATTCCATTAACTTATCTCTATCACTTCTTTCGATCAAATTGAACGCCAAAAATAATATCCCACACTCTCACGTTTTCTATTACATCATAGTGGAACAGTAGACCTTAATAGAGATTTACGTTCAGGATTTCTCGGTTATTATTCAATAAATTACGACCATCCAGTTATAATGAACACGGCCCTTAATTAGTACAGAACCTGATATTGTGTTCTGGACACAGTCCAGTTATGGCCACTTGATTAGCTTAATTTGTATCCCAAGATTTCCTCTGTTAATGTGAGCATACGCTAGGGGCGTTAAAGATATTTTTAAAACAACGATTCGTTTGTGCAATACCTTTGAAATTCCTGAATAGGGTACGTACGTATTCGGAGTATGCCAGTGTGTGCGGAGATTTTTCTCCAACACGTTTCCTTGTTTAATGCAAATAGATGCATAAATATATTCGCTTCCGGTCTAAAAATACTTTTCACACTTTAGTTAGGTGTTGTAAATCAAAAAGCAAGAAATGTTTAACAAAACATATGCAAATTTATTTTTAAAACATGCGCTCGGTTTTTGCAAGTTTCACCTCGTCTAACGCAACAAGATTTAAATTAAACTAGGAAATTGTAAATTTGCAGAGTGCAAAATAAGTAAGCGTAAAAAACGAGTTTATTTTATGTGAACGGTTTAAACATATACATGATATAACCCCTGGAGTTTTACTACGGAATGCTTCTTGGATATTACACAGATTTTTATTTGACATGGAAAAAACGTTGCGATGAGCTGATGAGCTTAACTTGTCTTTAAATTGGAAACTGCCAATAATAAAAATTCGTTTAGAAAACTCTGGAGAATAATTAGGTGCTTAAAAAGTAATATAATGCACTCGTTGACGAATAGGAGATACGATTTTTAATGTTTCCTTACAATCACATACAAGAAAACATATTTGCTTCGGGCGTAGATTGATTAAAATTATAGCAAATTGTACATCTTTGACACTGGACACATTAAGGAGACACAACTGCTAAGATCCACACATCTAACTTGCAAAAACGTAACAGATATCAGGACGAAGCAAGAATTTTCAAAAAATTCTTACCGTAACAGGAATCCAACCAGTTCCTAACTACCAGACCACTTCATTCTCGTATGCCATTATAAATTAGAATACAATCTTTAAGGTTATGTCATGGTATAATGTACGAGGTCTGTCTAATAAATTCGGTGAATGGTCTAATATATCGGTATTCAACGTTTGAAACGAGGTAGCACGCATGCGTAGGAGTGCATAAACATTTCTGGACCTGTCCTCTGTCGGGGAGTGCGTGAAGCTGCTAAAGCAGTACTATTGTATTCATTGCACTGTGCGTCGAAAAGCCATGGTGCGACGATATAACATTAAACTCTGCTTCAAATGGGGTAAAACTACGACGGAAACCCATGGCTAGTGCAAGTGTACAGGGAAGATACAGTTAGTAGAAAATGATACGCTTTCGTGCTGGCAAAGAATCGGTGAAAGATGAACCATGTTCGAGGCAGCCATTCACAAGCAGGACACTGGAAAACAATGAAAGTGTGCGAGCATTGCTAGCAAAAGATCGGCGATTAAATCTGGGATTAATAGCAGTAGAAGTGGAGATTAGCAACGACACAGTGGGAGCCATCATTCATGAAGATTTGAGTAAACGCAAGATTTGTTCACGATTTGTACCGCACATCCTAACAGACGGGCAAAATTCAAGACTTTTAAAACTAGTAGCAATTTCATCGACATGTGTGACCACGATCCATCCTCTCCGGGTTCCATTGCCACAGGTGGTAGGTTTTGGTGTTTCAAGTTCGACCCCAAAACGAAAAGACAATCAATGGAATGACGGTCATCCTCTTCCCTGCGACAAACAAAAAGCCGCGTGCAAAAATCCAAGGTGTAAACCATGCTGATCACATTCTGCGACAAAAAGGAAATCATCTATAAAGTATTCGTCCCTGCTATCCAAACGGCGAATGCCGCACTCTACTTGAAGGTACTCAAACGTATGTTGCAGCGCAACCGGCGCGTTAGTGAACAGACGATCCAGACTGGAAATTGAATTTCATTACACAACAACGCAACATCGCATACGAGCATCCTTGTGCGCTAATTTTTGGCTCAGTGTGGCGTGGCTGTTGTGGAACACCCATCCTCTCCAAATTTTGCGCCTGCTGACTTCTTCTGTTCCCTCATGTTAAGGGAACCTTGATGAGATCACGGTTTGCGGATGTCAAGAAAATTCAGCACCGCGTGACAGTTATTCTGAAGACGTTTCCAAAATGACTTTTCCGACGGTTTTCAACATTTATACAAACGTTGTCAAAAGTGTGTTGTGTTTGGTGATGGCTACTTCGAAAGCAAATAAATGTATTTTCAAGATGCATTCTATTTTGTATTTTTTTAGACCATTCGCCGAATGCAACAGACAAATCAATATAATTTTGCCTCACTCCGGTTTCATTTTGTTTACTTCAACTGACAATTAAGAGCAGACCACGATAAAATACGGACCGCTACATAAATTAAAACTGCGCCTTTTAAGTTAAATAAATATATGGCATAAGAAATAATATAATCAGTTATGAAGAAAGTATAACCCGTGCCATGAACGATTTTTGAACGGGATAAAAAATTTTATATGTAGTTTTTAATGTAGATCACGAATTTGGTATTAAATATTACGGCGGAAATAAATATCTTTAAAGGGTACTACGGCAAGGTCTTAAGTAAATTTTTATATTAGACAAGTTTGTAGTTCTTTTTCCGTAAAATTAAATATATCTATAATTAGTACAAATTAAAATTATAAATATTTAAAACTAATTTAAATAAAATTTAAACACTAATCGCCATAGTTCTAAAACGATTAATTTTTTTAATATGTTCGATGCAGCAATGCAACCTCATCCACAAAAATTCACATAATCTTCTACAAAATGCCTCTCGTGATCTCCTCCTCCTCCTCCTCCACGTCGACGTCGTTCTTTTAAATGCTTCCATCCAACTTACTTCACTATCAAGGAATGATTCAGAATTAGATAAAGAAAGCTTTCCTGACTCAGCCAATAACAAGCACCCTATATATCAGAAGTAGGTTATTTTTCCTGATCTTTGACATAGTTTTTGGTGATTGGGAGAAGTATATTGCTGTATCGACGATCGAAGGGGCTCCGTCATACAGTTGGTATGCGAGTGATTACTATGACCAAAGTCCCGGCTTCGAATCTCGGCCCGCTTTACAATGTTAGGCGAGCATTTTTCACAAAAATACGCCCTCGTTCGGATGAGAGGTAAAAATGGAGTTCGCATATCTGACTGCTGTTACGCACGTTAAACATCCCTACCTTGCTTAAAACATCAAAGGTTCGGCAAAATTCCAAATTTACCAGGTTAAAAAAATTTGCTTCCTGGCCAATGTATTACCTTCGGATGGAACATTGGAAAATCAAATGTGATGTATCGACGATCACCAGAACAAATCTCATATCAATAGTTCTTCAAGCTCCCTCTTTCGACCATTCCAATGATCCTTCAACTATTCTTCCTTGATCATATATATTTTTTACAATCAAAATACTATTGTTTTCATTAAAAAGATTTAATCAACCTAGCCTTAAACATGATATCTCCATCAAATATATCAGTATTACTAATAGATATCGATTTTCAGTTAAATCTAACCTAACATTGTACAACAAAATTGTATTAAGTATTTTAAAGTATATATATATAATATATATATATATATATATATATATATATATATAAAATTAATTTTGTATTAATCTATAAAGTGATCAAAATTAAACAAAACATTAAATGTTACATTTTATTAAATGTCGTTGATATTTACATAAATATCGATTACATCAAGTAATAAATAGGTAATTCATATAACAGTATATATGTTTAATTATCTATATTATAAATTTTTCTATGTATGTCGACCATAATAAATTATCAGAAGAAGCTTGTCATATTACTGATTAAATTAATACATTAATTTTTGATGTAATATGTAGTTCACTTATCCCAAGACAAAAACAAATGATCTTGCTAATTTTGTTAATAGTGAACGACATTTATCAAGAATCCAACTTTTTCTATATTAATACTAAAATATATCAAGTAATATTTATATATATATATATATATATATATATATATATATATATATTATATTCGTACTTTCTTGACCATCTGTTTATATTATAATTAAATTTCTTGGAATTTGGTCATTTTCAACTATCTTAGTTATATGATGTTGTTGTGATGAAATGAAGCTGCTCAATCAATCATTTTAATTCAATACATATGACGCGTTTCGGTTTTCCATTTTCAAATATGTTTCTAAAAATACTATTACACAAATTGCTATTAATAAAAATCTAGATTTATATATACCTTAAGTTAACAATATAAAAATGTTTTTAAAACTATATTATTTTACATCTTCACTAATACATAACTTTAACTTATCTGACTACATACATATATGTATATATATATATATATATATATATATATATATATATATCCACTCTAATTTAGTACTTTCTCAAAAAACATTCGAGCCCCAACGTTGGGCCGTCATAAATTGCCGTGGAACTCGCGTAAAAACCTCACGAACAAAAATATATTCGAAAATTTTTTAAATTTTCAAAACTCGAAAATTGCACATAATAGAAAATTTTTCAAAAATTAACTAATTCAAAAATATATATAATTTCTTACCCGTTTTCCTCTCTTCCTCGGTTGAATTGCTTTCTTCAACTGCTTCCGGCTAGCTCAGTTGGACCTCCTCTTGAATATCTAGATTCACTCTATCTTTCACGCACATTCCCAATAAAACCACAAAATACAACAAACATACAATCTTTTATTTATCACTATTTACAAATAAAATTCAATATTATCCACATTCCAGTGATCAAGTTACACTTCAATAAATCCTATTTTGTAATGTCCTGTATTTTAATTTACATTATCAAACACATAGAATGTACCCGAAGTAAATGGGCCCTGAATAATATCTTATTTCTCATTCTTTCTTTATAATTTATTTTAAATCTACGTAAACTCTGGAGTATGGTGAGCTCATGATAACCCAGATAATAATGAATAATGTATGCCCTTATACTTTGCATACTCTTACAACAAATTAAAAAAACAACCCATGCACCCTTCATAAAATTTAACTTCCTGATGGAACGTTAATAAGCTTTATATATACCTTCAGATTTCTATTTAAATACCATAATAAAGTTAGTTATACGTATTATGTTTAATACGCAAAATAATGCACACTACCTTCAAAATTCACTCTCATACGTCACCCAATATTCATAGTTTATGGTTTATAACAACACAATTTCAAAGCGTTACCTGGAATTTCTAGAAGATCTCTGCTCCGTTGACGATGCCGTGTATTTGCTACTTTCTGGTCTGCAGGCCGTTTCTAGCTATTAGAAGAAGGACCCCATTTAAGTTGAACTGGTAGCGCTGCCTTCACGGTGTATCCAATTTCCAAATCCAAATTAATTATACTTCTTTCATAATTATTTAATTTAATCCACTTTACATAACGTCACTACACGAGTTTGTTAAAAAAAATATAGGTGATACCTCAATAAAATCTAAACTCGGCACAACCCGCGTACAAATTATGAGGCTAACACCGTGCAATATAATTTAAAATAATTTTATTATACTTACAAACTCGTGGTAACTTTCATACGTAGTCTGAAGCGATCAAAATATTAAGGGCTTTCATTATATTTTCGAAAAGTATTTATACAATTTACGCTGCCACCTCCTGGCTGCATTTCATCCGAAGTCCTTCATCTACAATCAAAACGTTCTTAAAATTTTGAGCTCAACCGATTTCTAAGTCCACGAAATTCAGCGCACCGTTACAATCTTTTCTGAAAATTAATCTACACTATCCTCGTGTTTGTCTGATGTCCAACTAACAATATCGACCATTCGTCTATCCACTGACGTCTCACAAATCCCGCCTATCTAACGCTGTCCCTTGCTTATGCATTTTCTACGTCTCTTTCTAACCTTGTTTGAGTGGTAGAAAATCGATATTCGTGCCGCGTTCTACAACTCCATGTGAACTCCAAAATACTTGCTTTAAATAACCCCTCATTAGTGTTTACTGCGAACACATTCGCCCGTTTACTCGATATTTTTTGAAACTTGTTTGTTATCTATAAAAATAAGTGGAACTTGACATTTAGAAAACACGCAGGTGCTTAATTAACCGACGTTTTAACACAACATTTCTAGAAGCTTCTTTTCATGGTATTTCAACCCAACCGATTTATTTGTTTGTTATAACGAACGCTATTCGCCTTGGATTTATTGATTTTTGATGCTTTTATGCATGATATACGTAAATAACCGTTTAATTAAACTCAATTAAATTAATAAATTAATTGCATTGGCTTCTACCATTTATTTTCTTTGCAAACTTACTAAATTTTAATCATTATTTGTAAAATTTTGTTAATACCTGTTACTTAAAAATGAACTAACTGGAATAAATTTCGCACGTAATTTCTGGTTGTTTCCTATATACAGGGTGTTTTGAAATTGCTTCGTTTATATTTACCTTTAACCCTTTAAAACCACTATAAATATATATATATATATATATATATATATATATATATATATATTATTGATATAACGACCAAGTGTGTATCAAATAGAAATATAAATTACCTGTTATTTATATATTTATATGTTTATATGTTTATATGTTTATATGTTCATATGTTCATATGTTCATATGATCATATGTTCATATGTTCATATGTTATAATGTTTATATGTTCATGTGTTCATGTGTTCATGTGTTCATGTGTTCATGTGTTCATGTGTTCATGTGTTCATATGTTCATATGTTCATATGTTTATATGTTTATATGTTTATATGTTTATATGTTCATATGTTCATATGTTCATATGTTCATATGTTCATATGTTCATATGTTCATATGTTCATATGTTCATATGTTCATATGTTCATATGTTCATATGTTCATATGTTCATATGTTCATATGTTCATATGTTCATATGTTCATATGTTCATATGTTCATATGTTCATATGTTCATATGTTCATATGTTCATATGTTCATATGTTCATATGTTCATATGTTCATATGTTCATATGTTCATATGTTCATATGTTCATATGTTCATATGTTCATATGTTTATATGTTTATATGTTTATATGTTTATATGTTTATATGTTTATATGTTTATATGTTTATATGTTTATATGTTTATATGTTTATATGTTTATATGTTTATATGTTTATATGTTTATATGTTTATATGTTTATATGTTTATATGTTTATATGTTTATATGTTTATATGTTTATATGTTTATATGTTTATATGTTTATATGTTTATATGTTTATATGTTTATATGTTTATATGTTTATATGTTTATATGTTTATATGTTTATATGTTTATATGTTTATATGTTTATATGTTTATATGTTTATATGTTTATATGTTTATATGTTTATATGTTTATATGTTTATATGTTTATATGTTTATATGTTTATATGTTTATATGTTTATATGTTTATATGTTTATATGTTTATATGTTTATATGTTTATATGTTTATATGTTTATATGTTTATATGTTTATATGTTTATATGTTTATATGTTTATATGTTTATATGTTTATATGTTTATATGTTTATATGTTTATATGTTTATATGTTTATATGTTTATATGTTTATATGTTTATATGTTTATATGACGCAAATTACTCGTTTTGTAGTTAGGATGGTAAAGGTACTACCTCATTCGACATATGCGGTACTAATTATTTTTGTTTGCAGATACCAACCAAGCACAACCTCCGTTCCACATCAAATTTAATATAGAAGAAATAAACTATAACATACATGCTTAAAATAATTTGTAGCCATTTCGTTTACCCGATGTTATTAATAAATGTATTAAACCTTATGTGCTTAAATGATTTTTTTGTGAATTTTACTGAGTTAAATCTAAATAAAAATATAAGGATAATTGTTGCTATGATTTGGATATTAAAAAGTATGCGAGTCTTTGTTACTGATGATTTTAAAAGACGGGTTAAGTAAAAAGGTTTTAAGAAATTTGCTGGAATAAAATAGAAGCGCAATGTGTTCATCAGATAGGGGTAAGGGAAGGGCGTACATGTTTTCTATTATGGCCACCATAATTTTTTGTAAATCCAAATATAATTTAATAGGTTGAACAATTGAACAATTGGTTTTGGTAAAGAAAATCTAAAAATAGGGGTAGCGGTTAGAGAGATTGTACGATTTAAAAAAATTAAAAAGATTTGGGTAGCTGAGAAAATTCTAGACTAATGTAATAGGTTAAATTACTGCAAAATTTACACAGAGTGGGTACAAAATGTAAATAAGGAAAAGTGCAGGGGAAACAGATTACGTGTATAGAAATTCCTAAATAAGAATGCTATCAATTTCGTTGTTTCTCAAGTATAGGCTCCTACATAATTCGAGATAAGATCTGTATGAAGTTTCTTATTCATCTGGTCTCTTACCCAAAGGTTTTTTATATTAAAACGACCCGTAAGTTAATCTATAACATGAGAAGAAAACTATATGGCAGGTTTATGTCATAGATATGTGAGGAAATGAAGGAAATTGGAGTAAATAATGATGATGAATTTATCCCAAAAGATGCAGAAGAAGGGAGAGATGCTGGAGTAAATGACGATAATAGTTTTATCTCAAAAGATACATAGGGAAGCTGGTGCAATTGAAAATGACTTTATATAAAAAAATGAAGACGAGAGATTTATCTCAAGATTTATTCCAAAAGATGTGTGAGGAAATGGGAGATGCTGGAGTAAATGAGGTTCCAAACCCCTAATTGTACTCTACTATCACATTTATGCTGTATCCACTACTGTTCCACTTGCCTACGCAAACTTTTTGTCTTATTCCTAAGTTTCGTAAATTTTTGCCGGCGTTCCTTAGTTGCCACACACGTTTCTTTCTTTCTCTTGATAAATATAACATTTCTTGAGCTATTCATCTTTCCTAACCATACATGTCGTTCTTTATGTAATACGTGCTCGTTGTAATACCACTTCCTTAAAGAGTTTTTACCATTTATTTTTGTATTACTTTTGAATTGCTTCACCTATATCAAGTTTGAGTAACCCTTCACGCATTCTTATCTTCAAACTATATTCTTGTGTAAGAAATTGTTGTCGTTGGCTATATCTGTACGTTGGTAATTTTTGCAATTTTTTCCCCATTTTCTATCTGTCCCAAAACCTATGTATATCACTAAGCATTTTCTGAGAGTACTATTTGCGCTTATTATTTTTATTGATTCAAATTAATTTATTTCTGACACTAAACTGTATTTGCTGATCACCTTTGTTACGGGCGTATGAGGCGTTAAATTATTAAACTTGGAATGGCTCAGAAGGGGCCGGAATCCCGTAACAAATTAGGAAGCACCAACTAACTACAGTAGTGCAGGAGTGTGTCCCTAAACAAACAATAAAATTCGACAAATATAAAATTTACCTAGGTGCAATTTGAAGCTACATTATCGATAACCCTTACCTCCAGATGCTTTCAATCTGTGATAAATCATGGGCCCCAATTTGTCTGGTTTGGCCTAGTCCAGCGGGAAACCTCTGGATGCCTAGTATTATAGAGAATTTTAATTATGTTGACCTCCTGGCGAAATAAAGTTCCTTTTACAAAATGCGATTTACATGTTTAAACAAATAGAACAAAAAATTTCAACTAACTGCGTCACCTAAATCTATCTGAATACACCGTCGTCACATCTTTCCTGTAAACAGGTATACATACAAAATTTTGAAGTTACCTAAATCAATTTAAATACCAGCGGCATAATAATACTCCTGTAAACAAACAGTCAGATAAGATAAATACATTGAAACATCTTACATTTAATTGCATGATATGATTAAATTATCTGCAACCTGATATTGGTCAGTTCTACTAAATAAGCGTCTGTATTTTTAAATAATTAACTACATTGTACGAATATGCTTATTGTATTTTCTGAAATTTACTGTGTATTATAACTATGCGTGCTTCTATGCATCGTTAAATTTTTCTCAATTTTATTACAAAAATTATGGTATGAAACCTGCATATTAATAATTTTACTGCCATTCATTTCTTAAATTATTTTAAAAGCTTTCTTAAAATGACATTATCAAAATTTACTTTGTAGTTATTTGTCTACACCACTACTCGGGCAACTATTCATGCTTATATCTTTATATTTGGCTTCCTAATGCGTAATATTGAAATTTGTTCCCCTTTTGCGGTTTTGTAGTAAATTGTGAACCACAGTTACGTTCCAATATGTATTACATAGAAATAAAACTATGTTTTTATGTTTTTAAGTTTATTACGCTTTATAAAACTAAAAATTTAATAAAACATTTTGTTCAATAAACACCACTATTCATGAAATCAAAGTATACAGGATACGTTAGTATTAATTTGTCTTGTTTAATATTAATTTTCCGCTTTTGCATGCGGTTTCTATTTAAAGTAACGTCTATGCGTTACATATTTTTCATTTTTCTCTAATTTATTACGCCTCCTGTCTACCTTGGTCTGTGGCTGCGTTAAAATCTCCTATATTTACCTCTCGTCTCTTCCTCTCCTATACTTGGCAATTCTTCTCCTTATCTAATGCGCTGAAGACCTTGTTTGGTCATACACACTCACCACAATCGCTCCCTACTGAGGCCTACAACTACATTAAAATTTCCCATAATTAACAATCTTCTTCTTTTTCTTTTTCTAATACCCTAGATAATCAATTTAATTCGATGAAATGTTGTTTCAATTCTTTCATAATCATGATCAGAAATGAACATGTGCACGTAAACTATTACTGCGGGGGGGGGGGGGTCGATTCTTGAAGTCATAACAATTCGTTCCTATGATTGCAAATCCTCACGATGAAATTCCCATGGTAACGACTGTAGCTATTCTTAAAAGGTATTGGAATCTAGCTTCCCATGAGAGTAATAAAATTCGTATGTCGGTGAGTTTTATTTGTTCCTGGTTGAGAACAAAATGAATTCAAAGTTCTTACATTCAGTGGATGCATTTATTTTATTATAAGTAGTTTTTGTTGTAGAATTGAAATGGAGTTCCCAGAAATAAACCCCGATCTTTTTATGACATAAGAAGACGTGAGATCGTTCGTAACATCCCTTCTGACAGTGAAGATTCAACACTATCTGATGGCAATGACGAAGAAGGTACATACTTTTAGTCATATACTTGAGGATTATAATCGGTTGTGAAATTTTTTTCAGCAGAAGAACAAATAAATAATGAAAAAGCTTCCCCAAAAGTGGAGTTAGATTTAGATGATCTTTAGGATGAAATGCCTCTACCGCAATTATTTAGACTTCCTGCAAATAAAAAGGTTTATTCAAATAAAAAGAAGGATAAAAGTTTGGAAGTAACCAAATCTGCCAGAAAACCAAGCGAAAATATATTTTTAGGCAATGCAAGTTTTCCGACTACATTCTAAATTACAAAACTCTTTTGAATTGTTCAAATTTTTCATTACTGATGAGTTTATTTCTGACATGGTCGGCCAAACTTATTTATATACTACTCAAGGAAGGCCAAATAAGCCGTTAGCTACTAATTCAAATGAAATGGCGGAATTTCTAAGTTTTGGATGTTTTTGATAAGTCAGCACTTCACTAGGCTCCTCAAACTAGAACTTCGCGCGTAGCAGATGCTATGGCAGTGAACAGATTTGAAGAATTAAAACACTTTCTTCATTTTAGTGATAATAGTTAATCTACTAGGAATACAGATAAAATTGTGCCAGTGCCTGTGCAAATAAAAGCAGCTTGTAAGCAAGTACCTTTTGAAAAAAATCTTTCCCATAACGAACAGATAATTCCATTCAAAGAAAGGTCTTCAGTGAAGACCTACAACCCTAAAAAGCCCCTCCTATGGGGTTATTAAATGTATGTTCTTTCTGGTGTTAGTGGCCTAAGCCTCAATTTTAAATTGTGTATAAATAATAAAACAGACATACAAATAATAGACGGAGAATCAGATTTATGAGCGGCTAGTAATATAATAGTTCGTTTGTGTAGGTCTATTCCGAAGAATGTCTTCCATACAGTGTATTATTACAATTATTTCTAGTGCACCTACTAGCTTATTTGAAAGATGGCGATATAAAGAGTGTAGCAAAAGTCAGATCAAATCGCCTCAAGGGATTAGGAACTCTAATACAAAATGAAAAAAAAAAACTAGGGGTTATTATGAAGAAAATTCTGTCATCGTGGATGGGAAAAGCATTCACACTGTGCAATGGTATAATATTCAAGTAGTTTCACTGATATCAACCCTTTTAGGTACTGAACCTCTCACTAAAGTAAAAAAATTTTTCAAATCGGAAACTACAAAAACCATATAGAGCGTGCAGATATAGTCACTGTTTATAACGTGCATGTGGGTGAACTGCAAAATTAGCCCTTGGAACTTTATCCGAACAAATTAAAAAAGCAAGAAATAGTATATGAGAATATTCTGTCATATGATATGTGTTGTTGTAGTCAATACCTGGCTGCTTTCAAGGAGGATTAGCAAACAATTAAACCAAAAGAGTAATGTCACTGCTAAAATTCAAAACTAATTTGGAACAAGATTTCTGTTCATTGTGCAAAACAATAGACAGAAAGAGAGTCAGACCAACAAGTATCAATAGTAGTCATCGTTCTTCACCTACAATTAATTGTCCCAAAAGAAAATGTTTAGAATTTCGCCTAACAAAGATGATACAAAGTGATAGCGTAGGGCAATGGCCTTTACACACCGAAAATAAAGAGCGGTTCCAAAATATTAGTTGTACAGGAAAACCCCGTATAATGTGTGATAAATGTAATATTCATTTATGCCTAAAGAACAAAAATAATTGCTTCAAAGGTCTTCAGACTCGCAACTGATAACCATCAGGAACAGTGTTTAATCCAGGGGGGTTGACCGGGAGGGAATTTCCCCCCCGAGCGTTATAGAATTCCCCCCCGAGTAACATTAACCCGAGTGACATTAACGTTAGTAATAATGTGTAATATACTCATAAAGACCAAAGCAATATTTAGATATAGACAGTTAGTCAGATCTAAGTGCATTAACCCTTTCGAAAAAACCTTTTTCACTTTTAGAAACATGCCAGTCAGTCTATGAAACAAAACAATAGTTTGACGTTGTATTAAACCATTTTGCAATGTAGTACCTTCGGGTGGAACATTGGGGACGTGGCCGCAAGTATGTGGCTCCTTATTCAAATTATAATGTATTAAACCATTATACAACCCGTATATGAATAGAAAGAAGGGTTAAAGACAGAACAAACGCCGGCGCGAAGAAGTCTTTGTAGAATATGGATTCTTACATTGACTTGTTCGCTCGCTGTTTATTCATTGTCATTCTACTTGAGACATTCGTGTATTTCGTGTTAAGAGAATGAATTGAATACCGTTTATTTATAGCGAATATAATTATCAGATTAGTAATTTAAGTTGTTTTGTAATTTAAAAGTTATTGACTACAATTATAGTACTTGAACTATTAATTAAAATTATTGCAAGTTACAAGATTCTAGTAATAGTTCTTAATTTAATTACAGAAATTTTTAATCCAGTTTTGCCATGTCAGAAATTAAAAGACAAATGGGTATTCCTCATTTTTTTCTAAGAGACAAAAAGTGGACACGGTTGAAATT
Organism: Platerodrilus igneus; assembly: GCA_036346225.1. Lineage (NCBI taxonomy): Eukaryota > Metazoa > Arthropoda > Insecta > Coleoptera > Lycidae > Platerodrilus > Platerodrilus igneus. The sequence continues at coordinate 834,369 of JARFIW010001106.1, forward strand.
AAATCGAAAACCGAATATCCATATCGGGATGGGTGGCTATGCTGTTGAAGCTGGTGGTGTGGCTTGTTCCTCTGTACGGACTAACAGTGATAGTATTGAAGTAAAGAAAATGATTCTGCGTGATGTTGATAATGATAAAGAAGCAAGTTAATTTTAATAAAAATTGGATGCTCAAGTATAACTGGCTGTATTACGGTAAAACTCGCGGTGGGGCGGGCATTTTGTAAGTTTTGCGAAATATTCTTCAAAAGTGATTCGAATGCCTTACAAAAAACGTCAGGTGTATTTATCATCCAACCGTTTATTAATTATTGGAAAGTTACTGGTAAATCAGGAAAGCTTGAGAAACACACTAATTCTGACCTTCACACACGTAGTCTGTCTATGAAAAAAATGCGTTTGCAAAATATAAAAGGACCAATTCATGCTTTATTAACCACTGAAAGTGAAATGCAAATAGCCGATAACAGACAGTCATTATCCTCTCTTATTAATGCTTATATTTTCTAGCTAAAGAGGAGATTCCACATACAACTAAATATGAACCTCTTGTTAAAAAGCTATTGCTAAAAAATAATATTTCTTTAAATAAGTGGGTGCAACCTCAAAGTCATCGTTAAATGTACATTAGTAAAGCAACATGAATTGAATTTCTTTCCTGTATTGGCGAGGTATTGGAGTAGGAGGAATTAGCCAATTCTGAAAAGAAAAAAACTCCCATTTAAATAACATTGTCATCTTAAATTTGACTCCCATAAGCAATACACATGCAAAAAATTGCATAAATCTGATATTTTGCACAATAGTTTTCTTCGACTAAGCACTTTTGCAACGAATTCGCACAAATAACAGCAAAATTCGCACAATAGTTTTCTTCAACTAAGCAATTTCTAGCCCCAGGCATGGCTAATTTAATTAAATTCTAATTTGTGCAATTATTCGCACATTGGCGAGGGGTCAGCACCCCGATCTGGCACGGATCTTGTTCTCATCTGGACCATCTACCCTTTAATCGGCAAATATTCGCCTAAATTTGCACAATAGTTTTCTTCAAGTAAGCATTTTATAGCTCCAGGCATGGCTCGTGCTAGTCATCATAAATTTGACTCCCATAAGCAATACACAGGCAAAAAATTGCACAATAGTCATCTTAAATTTGACTCCCATTTGAGCATATGCATGACAATTTCCAAATTTGCCTTAATCACGGCTTGGGATGCAGAGATGATTAAGAGTCAATATAATTACATCAATAAACTAATCTAATACATAACTAGATTAATCCATTAACCCTAATGCTATCTTTTGCAAATTAAATTCTTATTTGCCACAATCCCCGTCGGGGCCCCGACAGGGGCACCAGATAGGCAAATTCTTCCGGATTAAGCTGATTAAGAGTCAATTAATTACATCAATTATTTATTTATTAAAGCATTACATAATAAAAATACAAAGTCATCTTAAATTTGACTCCCATATAAGCATATGCATGGGGATACCTAAATTTCCCTTAAGATGATTAAGCTGATTAAGAGTCAATTAATTACATCAATTATTTATTAAAGAATTACATAATAAAAATACAAAGTCATCTTAAAATTACAGACGCCAACATTTCGCAATAAGCGCAAACAATCGGTTACCATTCTTTACCACACAGGTTTAACACTATATCATTTTAGCACAAATTTGTATTTTATATAATCCTAGTTTACAATAAGTATTTTTGCATGCATTTCGCACAAACATTTATGAAATGCAGCTTTAGGTCTTCTTCTATCGCCAGTATAATTACTAGGCTTAAAAACCTGCTTGTGGATAAAGTATTTTTAGTGTAAAAAAATTTGCAAAAACATATTGTTGAATGGCAATGTGTCATATGCAAAACAATTTTATTTGTTAATACGTTTCTGTTAAAGACAGGTTTCACGCGTAATAAAATACAGTTCTAGCTCAAAGCGAAAACATTAGTTTGGATAATGATGTAGTTAATATATATCTATAACCGTTCTAGATGTGTATTTAATGAATATTGTGGTACAAGTTTTCGCATCCATTTAAACCTAATGCAACGCTTGCAAATAATTTAGGGATGACTTAACAGCATTTGCAAACTATCATTTTGAGTTCATTATTACGTTTATAGCACTAACCATATTTTTAGAATGTAATGAAATGTAATCAAAAGTTTATACAGTTTATTCTGGATACTAATCATTAATAGCACAAATTTGCATGGCAAACAATTTTATTTGTTAATTGATGCAAGAATAATAATTTTAAACTAAAAAAGGACTTACCTCCTGCTTGCACATCGTTCTTCTGAAGTTGAAACAGATATTTTTTGAACTAGAAAACCCTAGACCAATACTTATATGAATCGATAGATCCTTTCCAATCAACATAAATCCTGTTATAAAACACGACCGTCGACTTTGATACCCTTTCACCGAACGCTGTACTTTCATATTGTTTATGGAAAATTCGAAAATGTTTCTTAACCTTAAGGTATTTTTGATGACGTTACATTAAATCGCGATAATTACGTGGTTTTAAATAGAGGTATTGCCAAACTAAAGCTGATAAAAATACATATTGCAAAACAGTCTTTGAGATGGATTCGTACTTTAGATATGCGTAAATAAAATTCAAACTGTAACAATATCTAAACCAAAAACGCTCCATATTTAAAATGAAATCTTTCACGTGAAAACGCCCTGGTAATTACATCACATCTTGATTTTTCCCATTTTCATTAACGCTTCAACAGGATGAAATTTGTAAAAAATTAGAAGCAGCGTGTTTATTGGAACAGAAACTCGACCTGCCCCAAATTATATTAAACCAGATTATATTATATGTCATAATTCGCGAAGAAAATTATATTCAAGCAAAATAATAGAAATTACATTTACAGTATTTTTTTAAATGATTGTAATTATGCCAAATCGCCATAAATAAAACCAATAGACTCATTTTTAGCAATATTCTACGTCATTAGAAGGTAAACAACATAACTGGAAAAAAATTTGTTGACCAAAACAAATTCCTTTCATACTTATGATACATTACTTGTTAGATATAAATTTGGGGGAAATGTTCGCATTAACAATAACATTTTTACATAGAAATGGATTTTAATTGATGCAATTTGAAGTAAATATATTACAAACGCAAATACGTTATTTTAGCCAAGTAAAAATGGATGCAAGTCATTAATAAAATACGACTTACAAAATAAAAACATTTTCAAGCCTTAAAATAAATTTACAGATTTAATAGTCTTTTAAGTGTTTATGAATACAATTTTAGTTATCAGTCTAACATGCTTTTGTTTATTTTAACTTTATACTTATTGGTAATTCGCGAAAAAATATTACCCAAGAAATGGATTTAATTACGGAAATATCCTTTAAACAAATAATAAATAACGTCTTTGACCTCATTAAAATGTAACATAATTAATAGATGGTAATGTGTTGGGAAGCTCTATGTATGCATTACGATACATTACTCGTAGAACTGAATTGGGAAAATTTACAGATTTTCGATAATATTTGCGTAGAAAAGAGCGTTAAACGCGGTGTTATTTATAATACAATAGCATATTATGCAAAATCCGAAAACCACAAATTTTCTGCAATACGATAACAAGCATGAGTTATCAATGTTTATTTATTTTCAGATTAATTATACGTCCTCGTTAAAAGCACTGAACAATGTCATAGTCATTTACACTTATTAGAATGTGAGTGGAATATTTTGGATGACAGAAAAACAAACCCATTCTACGCATTACGATACATTACTCGTAGAACCGAATTGGAAAAATTTACAGATTTTAGCATATTATGCAAAATCCGAACACCACAAATTTTCTGCAAACGATAACGAGCGAGCGTGAGTTATCAATGTTTATTTATTTTCATGCTAATTATACGTCCTCATGTCAAGTTCAAAGCATCGTTAATGAAATTTTTATTACAGTTCATTTAAAATGTAGATACAGGTAATTTCCTGCAATCGAGTGGTATAACAAGATCAATTAGTACGTCATTTTTAAAGTATTCTCTTTATTAGCCCTAAGGCATTTGTAAAACAACGCCGCATCAAATCCTGATAATTACGTGGTTTTAAATAGAGGTATTGCCAAACTAAAAGCTGCTAAAATACATATTGCAAAACAGTCTTTGAGAAGGATTCGTACTTTAGATACATTTGTAAATAAAATTCAAACTGTAACAATATCTAAACCAAAAACGCTCCATATTTAAAATGAAATCTTTCACTTGAAAATGCCATGGTAATTACAAACGACATTTCATCATCTATTTACATCGTTATAACATCCGGATTTTCCAAATCATAGTTTAAATCTTGTTTAATTTTGGTGAATGTAAAACTAATTAAAAAATCCTGGGGTTGTAATGTATATAAATGCGAGAAAACGGAAGTCTAAATCAGTGCAGTTACCGGTTTATCTAAGTAAAACGCGAAATATTTGTTTACCATCGTCCAGTTTGAATCTGAAAGGGTAAGTACATTTTTGTTTTACAGTATTTTAATATACCGCTTGAAAATATATTGCATTTTATTTGCTTGAATTAAATTCTAAACTGAAAAACGTATCATTTTCTCTGAATGTTCTAAACCGCAATTAAACGGCTCATAGTACAATAATTTTAGCAATATATCGCAACAGGTCAGGTAGCCAAGAAAACATAGATTTTGTAAAAATCATCTGAACGGGGTAGACAGTGACCCAACGATTAAGTATATTTTTGCTATAAATAGTACCTGTATATGGAACCGTTTATGTAACAAACATCATCACCCGCGTCCTTATAGCTAACAAAGTTGCGAATCTTGAACAGTTTCGTATTACAAATTTGAAGCAGTACGAAAAGATGGTTAATCTAACCAGTGTTTATTGCAGTTGACAGGGTTTAGTATCCTTGGAAGAAATCAGTAACAAAATCTATTACACATACCGCGAGGAGGCTCGACACCATATGCCAAAACGAAACGGTTCTTCTGAAACGAGTTGTTTAATTTTCTTTATAGGCGCGCCCATGTCTGCTTAACGTTCTTCTGGGGTATACCATATAACCTACTTGCAGAGTTAACACTTATACCCTTTTGTATTTCACTAACTGCCTTCTCTAAAGATTCCTTGGTGCAGATCTTTCAAATATAAGTTTAAACTGATTCAAATTGAAAATAAAATTCCATTCCCTTATATACCAGCATGGGCAGGGGTGTGCACGCGCAGGGGTGCGCATGGGCAGGGGTGTGCACGCGCAGGGTGCGCATGGGCAGGGTGCGCACGCGCAGGGTGCGCATGGGCACAGGCGTGCTTAGGTGTACACCGGAGTACGTGAGAAACTGTCTTGGATTGTCAAAAAAATCTTATTAATATTAAAACAACATAGATTTTATACAATTTTATAAAAAATATACGCAAAATATTTAACTGTGATTAAATCTATTAACAATTTCCGTAAACGGATTATATTCAAGCATGGAGTCATGTATAATTAATGCATAAGCCCTCATCGACGATTCAAAATTTCTTGAAGCTTCTAATTCCATTCTTACATCGAGCAACTAAACCATCCATCTTGGAATATGGTATCAAGCTTCCACCCGGTATGTGTAATAGATTTTTTGTTTCTGATTCATCCATGGATACAAGTCCTTAATAAAATACGATTTACAAAATAAAAAAAAACATTTTCAAAGCCTTAAAACAAATTTGACAAATTTAATAGTCTTTTAGGTGTTTATGAATACAATTTTAGTTATCAGTCTAACATGCTTTTAATTTTAATTTTATACTTATTAATATCTATTAATAAACTAAACATTAAACGCAGTACTTCTCTTTTATGAGGCTGTAGTGGAGCATGCACTGTGGTATCCGGAATCTTCGGAAAAAGACTCTTTCTCAAACATTTGTGCTAGCGATAGTGCCCCGATTACATCGTCGGTGTATTGATCGGGGTGACATGTAATTATTTCCAGAATTGTATGATAATTTGCCTCGGTGCAGTCATCAAATAGATAACGACTTGCGATAAGTTTGCTTTTTATTAAAATTGTATTTCGTTCTTCATCTGTCACCTCGATATTTCCACCACGATATGCATTTATTATATCACCAATAAACGCCTCGTAAAATGTCGAAAAGCCTCGACTATTCAACCCTCGCAGCTTGTAGCTTATTACCTCGCTCATCCTGAATATCTTAAATACTTCGCTTTGATTCAAAACAATGACACATCGCCCTCTCGCAATTTCCATATTAAACAAATCCTCTTCATGCAAATCATTTCCTACTAATGCGCTTTTGACGTTCGATGTAATGGTTGTCAGTTTCAATTTAAACCCATAAGCCAGTTGTAATTTTACATCATCTATTCCATCGCTGAAACCATTTTGCATAGCATTCTTTGCATCTCGTGCAAATTCTCTAACTCTAAATTCAACTTGAAAGCTACATAAATCGGACCAACCATTATACCCCATTTTCATTCCAACATTTCCGCATATACATCTAACACAATCAATTTGTATGACATGTAAATCAAATCCTACTTCCAATAAGTGAGGGTGAGATCGCGTCCATCCGCTTAAGGGGTAGTCAGTCTTGCCTACCAGGGTGTTTGGGTTTAATTGTGGCACATCACTTGTTACATCAACACCCGCGAAATTCATGACTTTAACTTGAATAGTTCGAAAATATTTCGCAAACTGAATTTTTAGCTTTACATTTCTCGTCTTATATATTGAGTGGTGGAGGTCATGCGCCGATCAATTTTGAACCTGTTTAAGTCGATCGACAGATTTAACTAGTGGTATTAAGTGCAAGTCTTTACAGGAAAAACATAGCCCAAGGCATAATTAATTATATTATCGCGGGTTTTCCTGAGTTTGTCATTGACATACAAGTATTTGGAAAGTATACACGGACTCAAAGTCCAACTTGTTTAACATTTGATTAGGCGCTCAAATTTAATCGTGTTAGGGGTAATATGACCGCATGACCATATGACCACATGGTCATATGACCACATGACCATATGACCACATGACCACATGACCACATGGCCATATGACCACATGGCCATATGACCGCACGAACCGTGACTATATAACCCATGATGCGCAATTTATAGGCATACTATCGTTGACATCTTACAGTACACCTCGGTTTAAACCTATAAAAAGCGAATTAATTGTAATAATTAAATTCTTTTCGTTTTGAGATTGCTAACATTTTATTTTTCAGAAATAATGGATTCTAAAAAGGTTTTCGCATGCAGCGGTTGTAACGCAACTTTTACTAGAAAAAATAATATTAAACGCCATTATGAAAAACAGCATAAAACAACTAATCGTTTAACATCAAGTCAACCTTCAACGTCAGGGGTTAAACGCCAAGCAGATGTAAAACCTGTTGAGTCGGCCGTGAAACGCACTAGAGTTGGGCCTGTTGTTAAACGGTGCGATGTTTGTGACATAGATATGCCTAGACATTTGTTTGCAGCTCATCTGAACACCAATTTACACAAAAATGCTGCAAGCCGATCTGTAGGTGGTGATAATGTTGTGCAGATAATATCCTCTGCATTCAAAACACGTATTGCAACTTACAGATTGCAAAATGTAAGTGCTACTGACAGCATCCAGCTGTTTCTGAACAAGAATCTTGAGCAGTTTGCACGCTTGGTTAGCGATAAACTACAAGTTCATACAGCATTTAAAATCAATTGCCAGCTGTATGGGCTTTATGTGAAAATGGTTGGTGGACAAGACATTAAAAGTTTTAACACTAAGAACGTGGTTGTCACCCAGTCCACCGATCTGAGTCATGTATACCAAAACTATCCGAGGTGCTAAAACAAAATCTGAAGAGTTCCAGCATCGGGATTCGGATGGTCTATTCAGCGTGTGCTGTACCTGGATATTAATATTAACAAGTACTCACCCTTGCGTGGATCGTCCTACATCACTCTACCCAAGTGGATCAGAGATAAAAAAGCTGTCATTAACATCAAGAATCCTGACTCAGCCTGTTTCGCCTGGTCTATTACGGCCGCTATCAACCCCATAGTAGTTAATAATCCTAGTGTCATATCAGCATACCCGCACTACAGCACGCTACTTAATTTCGATGAGCTAAATTTTCCCATGCACATTAACAATATTCCGCGGTTTGAGGACTTAAACGACATCAGCGTAAATGTGTTTGGTGTTGAAGGCAAATCCATTGTGGGCCCATTGCATTTTACAGCTAGAAAACGAGCTAAGCATGTCAAACTTTTGTTTATCCAGGCTGGTGATAAATCTCACTATTGTTGGATAAGGAATTTAGGTAGGCTAGTAAGCAAACAGCTGTCAACGAATTGTCATTACAGATGGATTTGCGATGGGTGTCTTATCTTTTTTAAAACTGGGAACCAGTTGCGGCAACATTGTGAACATGATTGTGGTCATGTGGCTACAACCATGCCTAATGCTGCCAACAATCTTCTTAAATTTAAAAACATTCATAAACAGCTGCGTGTACCCTTCGCCATTTACGCTGATTTCGAGGCGGTACTCAAACCGATTAGTTCTGTCATGCAAGATTCGCAATCCTCTTATACCAACAAAGTCCAACGGCACGGTCCATTCAGTTTTGCGTACTATGTTAAATGCTCGTTTGATGAGAGTCTGAGCAAATTCGAAACATACAGAGGATCTGACGCTGCCCACGTATTCATGTTGAAGCTTCGGCAGGATGCACGAAGATTGGGCAAAATACTTAAGACGAATGTACCGATGAAACCACTGAATTGTTTTGAGAAAATTTTATTCGACCAGTCACCTGATTGCGGAATTTGCAAAAAACCTCTTGGGGACGACAAAGTGTCCGATCATTGCCATCTCACGGGGAAGTTTCGCTTTCCAGCACATTCACAGTGTAATATTCAGTATAAGGTACCAAGCTTTATACCTGTGATATTGCACAATCTGAGTGGTTATGATTCACACTTTATAGTACGCGAACTTGGATGTGATTCCGAAAGTGTTAAAGTTATTGCCAACAGTTCTGAACGATTTATTTCTTTTTCGAAATTTGTTAGACTGCCTGACGATGACGATGATAACGAAGACGGCTTTAACAATAACGACTTTGACAATGACGATATTGATATTGATGACGCTGAACAATGTGGTAAACGTTGTGTACAACTACGTTTTATGGATTCCTTTAGGTTTATGGCTTCCTCGCTGGACAATTTGGCAAAGAATTTGAGTCTTCACAGTTTATGGAGGTACGCCGGCATTTCCCAATAAACTAGATAGTTCATTATTAACTAAGAAAGGCGTATTTCCATATAACTATGTCACAGATATATCTGTGTTAGATGAAGAATCTTTGCCGGTAAAGGACGCTTTTTACAATACTTTGACAACATCTGGTATCAGCGAGGAAGAATACCAGCACGCCAAAACCGTTTGGAATCACTTTAACATACGGACACTAGGACAATACAGCGACTTATACTTGAAAACTGATGTTCTGCTGTTGGCAGATATATTTGAAAATTTTAGAAATGTTTGCATCACTACATATGACTTAGATCCATGTCAATACTTGACGGCTCCTTCGCTAAGCTTTGATGCAATGTTAAAGTACACAGAGATACGTTTAGAGTTGCTGACATCATTTTATAAAGAATGGTATACGGGGTGGGTTGGTGCAATGCAGCGATAGGTTAGCCAGTGCTAATAACAAGTATATGGATGATTTCAATCCAAACGAATCGTCATCATTCTTGGTATACTTGGATGCCAACAATTTGTACGGGTGGGCCATGTCTCAGTATCTACCCAAAGGCGGTTTCAGGTGGTTGGATGAACAAGGTATAGACTTTGTTCGTCAAAACCTTATGAGTATTCCCACCACAAACAATCAAGGGTATATACTGAGCGTTGATATGGAGTATCCAGAATCTTTGCATGACGAACACAATGATCTACCGTTTTGCCCTGAAGTAGGGAAATCGCACTACACCAGTTCCAAAACACCCAAGTTACTTGCAACGCTTTGCAACAAGAGACAGTACACGATACACTACAGAAACCTTCAACCATGTCTACGCAATGGACTAAAGCTGACAGCCGTTCATCGTGTATTACAATTTGATCAATCTCCGTGGTTAGAACCGTACATTAACTTGAACACAAGTCTCCGCGCTCGGGCACAGAATACTTTTGAAAAAAACTTTTTCAAGTTGATGAACAACTCAATTTTCGGAAAAACCATGGAGAATGTGGACAAGCGTGTTGACATTAAAATTGTAACCCGATGGGTCTCTGATGGCAAAAAGTTGTGTGCAAGTAACTTGATTGCTAAACCTAATTTTAAGAATTGTACCACTTTAGGAGAAAATTTGGCAATCATACAAGATGAATCGCGTTAAAGTTGTTTATGATAAGCCTATATATGCCGGCTTTGCGGTGTTGGACTTATCGAAAAGTCATATGTACGACTTTCATTATAGCGTAATGAAGCCTCTGTATGGATCCAAATTGTCTCTTCTTTACACTGACACTGACAGCTTTATATATAGGGTTGAAACGGTAGATTTTTACGCTGACATTTACAAACACATCGACTTTTTTGACACTAGCGACTATTCCCCGGACAATAAGTACGGTATTCCTTTGGTCAATAAGAAAGTGCTCGGTAAATTTAAAGATGAGTGTAATGGTGACTTACTTCTAGAATTTATCGGTACACGGGCAAAATCATACTGTATCGTAACGGAAAAGGATGTGATTAAAAAGATCAAAGGAGTATTGCGCTGTGTAGTGAATAAGTATATTACTGTAGATGACTTTAAGGACGTTGTGACTAATAATAGTACACCCCTTATGCGTACGAAGTTGTGTATACGAAGTGACAAACACCAATTGTATACACAGCAAGTGAACAAGATCAGTCTGTCTGGGGAGGAAGATAAACGGTTTGTGATTCCCAACAGTACGTGTACGTATGCGTGGGGGCATAAAGACATAGACAAATATTATTTTACATAGTATTTAAGTAAATATTTGTACAAACTTTTAAGTATTTGTTGTTATTAGGTAAGTATAGAATAAGTATTTTTAAACTGTACCATATTATTTGGGGGAATGTGCACCTATTATCATTAGGCTAAGCAATTTTGTGAATTTGAAGTACTATTGTTATTAATCTAAGCATAGAATAAGCGTCCAGACAAATCTATCTATCAATTATTGTCTTGTTTTAAACATGGAATTGTTATTAAGTTAAGTGTTTTATGTATTGTCGTTAGAATAAGTGATATTTACACATCACTAATTATGTTTTTCACGTTTTTAGTTGATGTTCTGTTGCTTGGACAAAGTGCTGATTGGACTTAGCCCTGGGGAGTTAAAGTAAAAAAGGGATGTATTTTCTCATTGTTGTAGTGGACTAGGCGCTCTAGGTATATATTAGAGACAATAATATTTTTCTAAATCAGTTGATGTCATCTTTTGCAATGTCACTGATACATATCTCGAGTGGATACCACATTAAAAAAAGTGCTTCTAGTACACTACCTCATGGGTGATGTGGAAAAGTGTACGCAAATAATAAATACATCTATGCTTAACATATTACTAACATTTTTCTCTGTTTTAGACCATACACAATTTTCGTTGGCATAAGGATGCTCTAGGCTGAAATATGGTATATTAATTTCTTTTGCAAATGGATAATTTTTACTTAATGCTGTAATTGTATTTATTGTACTATTAATGTATTGTATATCGAATAAACTGCATAAACTATTAATTACATTTCATTACATTCTAAAAATATGGTTAGTGCTATAAACGTAATAATGAACTCAAAATGATAGTTTGCAAATGCTGTTAAGTCATCCCTAAATTATTTGCAGGCGTTTGCATTAGGTTTAAATGGATGCGAAAACTTGTACCACAATATTCATTAAATACACCTCTAGAACGGTTTATAGATATATATTAACTGCATCATTACCCAAACTAATGTTTTCGCTTTGAATCAAAGTCGACGGTCGTGTTTTATAACAGGATTTATGTTGATTGGAAAGGATCTGTCGATTCATATAAGTATTGGCCTAGGGTTTCTAGTTCAAAATATCTGTTTCAACTTCAGAAGAACGAGGTACAAGCAGGAGGTAAGTCTTTTTTATTTTAAAATTATTATTCTTGCATCAAGACGCGGAATTATGTCTTTTGCATTTTTTTTTAAAAGTTATATTTCGGTCTTACCTCATAAGTGATTTAATTGTAATATTTAAATTTCCGCCCTAATTTTAACTCATTATTTTCTTTATTTGCCAGCTCATATAATATGGATTTTGCAAAATTAAATGCTGTTATGAAGTGTAAAACTACGATAAGTGCTTCGGGGCTTGTCACCGATAGAAAATATCGTGTCTTAGGAGTCAGGCCTGTGTCAACAAAGTATGGGGATCGTGCTATTGTTGAAAGCGATGATTTTTTTGTGTTTTTACCAGAGCGCTTTTTCAACTACTTAAAACTTGATGGCATAGAAACCTTCAGCGAGCTAATTGATAGTAAGAAAAATGTTTATATGATTAGCAGGGGTAAAGTCGGTGCAACAGTGAACATAGACTTCGAATTAGACTGAAAATTAACATTTTGTCATTTTGCGAAATTTTTTGTTCGATCTATGTATCTTAACCGCATGCAAATTTATGCTATTAATGATTATTATACCGAATAAACAGTATTACCGCTTACTGTTATTTTCCAATGGGTTGTTCATAATAATACATTTATAAGCTGTAAGTTTTTTCCCCCTCTACCACTAAGAGCTAGTTGAATCAAAAAATAATGTGCTTGTGTTTGAACGCCTATTTGCTAATAAACGGATACCTGTCTTTTAGTTTATTGGCTTGCTAATTGGTACTGGTGATAGAAGAAGACCCAAAGCTGCATTTCATAAATGTTTGTGCGAAATGTATGCAAAAATACTTATTGTAAACTTGGATTATATAAAATACAAATTTGTGCTAAATGATATAGTGTTAAACCTGTGTGGCAAAGAATGGTAACCGATTGTTCGCGCTTATTGCAAAATGTTGGCGTCTGTAATTTTAAAGATGACTTTGTATTTTTATTATGTAATTCTTTAATAAATAAATAATTAATTGACGTAATTATATTGACTCTTAATCAGCTTAATCATCTTAAGGGAAATTTAGGTATCCCCATGCATATGCTCAAATGGGAGTCAAATTTAAGATGACTTTGTATTTTTATTATGTAATTCTTTAATAAATAAATAATTAATTGATGTAATTAAATTAACTCTTAATCAGCTTAATCCGGAAGAATTTGCCTATCTGGTGCCCCTGTCGGGGGCCCCGACGGGGGATTGTGGCAAATAAGAATTTAATTTGCAAAAGATAGCATTAGGGTTAATGGATTAATCTAGTTATGTATTAGATTAGTTTATTGATGTAATTATATTGACTCTTAATCATCTCTGCATCCCCAAGCCATGATTAAGGCAAATTTAGAAATTGTTATCCATATTGTTATATGGGAGTCAAATTTAAGATGACTTTGTATTTTTATTATGTAATTCTTTAATAAATAAATAATTGATGTAATTAAATTAACTCTTAATCAGCTTAATCCGGAAGAATTTGCCTATCTGACGCCCCTGTCGGGACCCCGACGGGGGATTGTGGTAAATAAAAATTTAATTTGCAAAAGATTGCATTAGGGTTAATGGATTAATCTAGTTATGTATTAGATTAGTTTAAAAGATTAAATAAATTAGCGCAATTTTTTGCATGTGTATTGCTTATGGGAGTCAAATTTATGATGACTAGCTAGTTTAAAAGATTAAATAAATTAGCGGAAGAATTTGCCTATCCGGCGGCCCTGGGGAAGGATGCCGGGGGTCCGACGGTCCAGATCAGGGCGCCGACAAAAGATACTTAGTCGAAGAAAACTATTGTGCAAATATCAGATTTGTGCAATTTTTGCCTGTGTATTGCTTATGGGAGTCAAATTTATGATGACTATTGTGCAATTTTTTGCCTGTGTATTGCTTATGGGAGTCAAATTTATGGTGACTAGCACGAGCCATGCCTGGAGCTATAAAATGCTTACTTGAAGAAAACTATTGTGCAAATTTAGGCGAATATTTGCCGATTAAAGGGTAGATGGTCCAGATGAGAACAAGATCCGTGCCAGATCGGGGTGCTGACCCCTCGCCAATGTGCGAATAATTGCACAAATTAGAATTTAATTAAATTAGCTATGCCTGGGGCTAGAAATTGCTTAGTTGAAGAAAACTATTGTGCGAATTTTGCTGTTATTTGTGCGAATTCGTTGCAAAAGTGCTTAGTCGAAGAAAACTATTGTGCAAAATATCAGATTTATGCAATTTTTTGCATGTGTATTGCTTATTGGAGTCAAATTTAAGATGACAATGTTATTTAAATGGGAGTTTTTTTCTTTTCAGAATTGGCTAATTCCTCCTACTTATTGGACATACAGGATTCAAATAATTTCAACAATAAATACTTTTCTTTGATGGCAGATGAGTCCACAAATATAAATAATGTAACAGAACTAACTATTCTTTTGGGTTACATAGATGAGAATAAGTTAATTAAGGAAATGTTTTTGTGTTTAGTTGAACTAAATAATTCAGATGCAAACACGATTACTGAGATTATTGTTAATGAACTATTACGTAGAAACATTAGTTTGAATCATATGGTGGCATGCGCATTTGATGGAGTAGCAACATTTTCTGGAAATATATCGGGGATGAGACAACGTTTATCGGAGAAAATGCAACGGAAAATTCCTTATGTTCACTGTAGGGCTCATATTTTAGCACTAGTGTTAACTAGTGCACGTAATAAATACCCCCAAGTTTATAAAGTTTTGCATGTAGTAAAAGACATTTACAAATTATTTCATACATTGTCCAAACATGAAAGAGTACTACATAATGTGCAAGCCATATTAGAAGAGGCTATTTTAAAAATTCCAGAATCAATCGATGTGCGTTGGCTTAGTAACTATAAATCAATAAATGTTGTAAACAATGTTATGTGGCAATAATGATGGCATGAAACATATACATAAAGATGGAGCAGATCTTGCTTTTTGGCACGTGGAATTTTGCTAGAAATGGAAAAATCTAATTTTTTTCTTACTTTTTGTGTTTTGGATGAAGCTTCATTTGCAGTTTGTAACTTGAGCAAAGTTTTGCAGAAAGAGGATTTAGTGCTTTCAAGTTTACCGGCACTCGTTTTTGCAACTTGTAGTCATCTAGAAAGTATTTCTTCCCAATGCAGTGAATTCAATAAAGATGGTGAATTATTTCAAAATTGTGAAAAATCAATTCATAAATCTTCAATTTCACGAAGAATTATTGAAAATGAGCCCAAAAGCACAACGATGAAGTCGGCTAAAAAATTTGTTGATACTATGATAGAGCAAATGAAAACTCATTTTAACTATAAAACATTTAAATTAATAACATTTGAGTTTTAAATTGGAATCAGTAGAAGCATTTGTCACTCTGACCATCGGCGATATCATAGAGTTATGTTCGTATCTTACTATTAATGTTGCTGAGGCAGTTTGGGCAGATATTTGTTCCTTTAAGTATGTTTTGAACACTGGGCAACAAAACAATAGCAACATCGTTTCATATATACTTGATTCAAATATAGGATATGAATATCTAAAAGATTTGTGCATACCAATTTCTACTGCCAGTGCAGAACGATCATTTAGTACAACGAAACGTATTTGTACGAAGCTTCGAAATCGATTGGGACAAGATACACTAAATTCATGTATGCAAATTAGCATTGAAGTGCCGGAAGAGCTATCCCAGGAATTAATTAACAAGGTGTTATATTTATACGCCGTGAAGAAGGTGTAGAGTAAGACTACTCAAGTGAAATACATTTTGTTCATGTATACTTAAGTTAATTTGTATAATGATTAAAAAAATATCTCTCTAGAAGTTACTCTCCCTCCCTCACCGATATGTAAAAAAAGTCTGAGTTTAACACATACGAATCCCTCCCGATTCGATATAAATCCCCTCCGGTAGAAGTGGTCTGAATTCAGCACTGATCAGGAAGAGGTATTATAGATGTTAATTTCTTTATTTTAATTTTGGAGGAATAAATAAATAAATAAATTGGATTTTGTACTATGTACTCATATTGTGCCCAAACGGGAACACTTTTTATTATAGTTATCGATAAAAAATTTCGAGTCGAACGTGCATATAATATATTTTTATACCGTTTCCATTACAAAAGTAACATACAATATTTTTTAAACGAAAAAACTAACGGTTTATGGAGTAGGGGGTTAATATCTAGTTATTTAAACTTCGTTAAGTAATGGATTTTGTAATAAGTAAAACAGCGCGCAGTGGGAACCTGTCAGAGAAAAACTCATTCATATTATGCAGCAGAAAGATGATCTCTGCAAGGGAAAATTTTCTAATAAAA
Source organism: Platerodrilus igneus (assembly GCA_036346225.1). Lineage (NCBI taxonomy): Eukaryota > Metazoa > Arthropoda > Insecta > Coleoptera > Lycidae > Platerodrilus > Platerodrilus igneus. Next base: position 850,946 of record JARFIW010001106.1, read on the forward strand.
TTACAGGCTCGACTGAAGTGGAAATTCTGTAGTGCATCTAATTGAACAATTTCACCAAAATTTGCTATTTCTTAATAATTTCAAAGCAGTGATTAATATAACTAAATTACAAACGCCAACAGTTTAAAAAACATATAGCAAATACGCATATGCACTATCAATTCTCATAGGAATTATCATGTGAATACATCCAACGAAACTTGGTGGAACATTGTATATTTTCCGCGGGAAAAAAGTTAGACTCTCATTGAAACAATTTCAAGAATTGGCCCCCTGTAGACTTGGTTTCAAATCTCACTACTATTATCCTACCACAAATATCATTTCATCAGGTCTTCGGTACTGGAACTAGTTAGACGCGCATCCTCATTGTTTTCTATTATGTGCTAACCTACACATTTCCTTGAAATTTTAACAGTCTGCATCTTTCACTATCTGCGTGCAATAGTCTGATCTAGGTCTACCTCTACTTCCTATCTCTGCTTGTAATATATCCCGCATTATTCCCTAAAGACGCCATAGAACGTTTTCTGCCCTTCTATGTCTCCTATTTTTCTTCCACGGATATCTCTATTCTCCTACTATTTCTATAACATCTTTTGTATAAACTTTATCTGTCCATGCTATCATCCTCATATATCTGAAGCACACATTACAAAAGGTTTCTACTGTTTTTCTGTCTGCTTCTCCTACTGCTCCCTATTTCATAGACATACTGTGCTGTGCTCTAAACGTATGCTTTCAATAAGTTTCTTCAAACATAGCCACTGCTCTTTCTTGTTAAATGCAGTTAGGTTCCCCTACTATAGTTTATAAATATATACTCTATTTCCCCGATATTCAGTACCATGTGAAGGAGGTTAAGCAGCCTGCGACTACCTAGATACCCCAACACTTGAATATTTGTCGAATTAATAATTTTCTAATATATCCTTTCGCACAAGCAACATTAGTTGAAAATATTTCAAAATCAACACCTGTAGTTTATAACAATCCTAAATTTTAAGTGCAATTATTTTTTCGTCATTAGGTTTACCGTCTTGAAACTGGTTGGACGCGTACCTTCACTGATTTCTATTCTTAGCTAGAGTAAACCGTTCCTTGAAATTCCCACAGCCTAGATACATTACATTTGATTTTTCCAATGCTCCACCCGAAGGTACTACATTGGCCAGGAAGCGAGTTTTTTTTTACCTGGAAAATTTTCAATTTTGCATCTCATCCTTAACTTTGTCTGTTCAAAATATCTTCATCATACGTCTGTAGTACCACATTTCAAAGGTTTCTATCTTTTTCTTGTCCGCTTCTCCTACTGTCCAGGTTTCACACCCGTACAGTGCTGTGCTCCACACATATGTTTTAAGCAATCTTTTCTTTGTTTCTATGTTTGTTGTCTTTGAACACAGTAATTGATTTTTCTTGTTAAATGTAGCACATCCTTGTGCTAATCTTTGTTTTATATCTTTTGCGCTCTTCCCATCTTGCGTTATTTGGCTTCCTAGGTAGCAGAAATTTTTAACCTCTTGTAAGTTCTCATTACCTGTGTGTATTCTAGTTTTCTACTTATTTTCCCTTCCCTTGCATACTAGTACTTTAGTTTTATTTTTGTTAATTCTCTTATCGTATCTCTCTGTTAGAACTGTTTCCACTTCATTAAGAGCTGCTTCCAACTCTTCTTGCCAGATGCTAATACTGTTATATCATCTACAAATCTAAGCATATCAATCTTTTGTTCTTGCATAATAATTCCAAATGTCTTCTTGCATTTGACAGTATTTATTGCGTCTTCAATGTACACGTTAAAAATTAATGAAGATAGGTCACATCCCTGTCTCACCCCTTTCCTAATATTCACTTTTCTACGTTTTTGCTCTAACTCTCTTACCGTTGTTTGCTTTCTGTATATGCTATGTACTATTCGTCAATCCCTAAAACTCATTCCAATCTTTTTGAGTATTTTGAAGATTTTTATCCATTTTACACTGTCGAATTCATTTTCCAGATCTACAAACCATATATACACGCTCTCCTCTTTTTCTATAGCTTTCTTTATTATCACGCTTAGAGATAAAATAGCCTCCTCTGTTCCCCTGTTTCGCCTAAACCCAAATTGATCCCCAAGTATTTCTTCAGCTCGTTTTTCCATTCGTCTTTGTACAATTCTAGTTAATATTTTTGACACACGTGTTGTCATACTTATTGTTCGAAAATTTTCACATCTATCCGAGCATCTCTTTTTTGTATAATGACTATGATGTTACGTTTGAAATCTTTGGGTATCTCGCCTGTCTCATACATATAGCTTACAAGTTGGAAGAGACGTTCTGTTACTGCTTGTCCAACGGCTTGTTGAGTATCTGCTTGCACCTTATCTGTACCAGGTACCTTATCTGTACCAGGTGCCTTACCATTTTTCAGACCTTTTAATGCTAATTCAAACTCATCTCTAAGTATAAGATATCCCAAGTCGTCCTTTTCAATGTCTGATTCTTGTTTTAGTCCTGCTAATTCCTGTCTTGCATATAAATTCGCTATATATTCTTGCCATCAATCCACCGCCTCTACATTTTCTATAATTACGTTTCCTCCCGCGTCCCTTTTATTTTTACTATACGGTTTTATATCGCTAAAATTCATTCTAATTAGTTTGTATGCTTTAGCTGTCTTTCCTATTTCCATCTTAGTTTGTACCTCTTTGCAGTTTTCATCAATCTATTGTTCTTTAGCTTTCCTGCATTTGCATAAATTTCCGAATGTATGGTTTTGTATCTCTGTTTTCCTGTTTCATCTGATCTATTTTTGTATTTTCGTCTTTCTTCTATTATTCAGGATATCCTTTGTTATCTATGGTTCCTTATTTTCTTTTCGTGTATACCAGAGAATATCTCTGGCTGCCATGTCTAAGCTGGATTTAATGTTATACTATTCTGTTTCTACTTCTTTAGTATGAGAAATTTCCCGATATCTTACAGTAATTCATTTGATTTTCTTTGAAATCTTTCGTGGACATTTTTATTTTTTAGTTTCTTTAACTCAAAGTGTTTTTTCCGCTCCTCTCTTTCAGATTTTCAAATTTAGAGCGGCCTTTACAATTACGCTGCTGTGGTCATTGTCTATATCTGCTTCTGGGTAGCTTTTATAGTCTTTTACTTGATTCCTAAACCGCTGTCTAACAAGAATGTAATCTATTTGATATCTTCCTATATACCCTGACATCTTGCACGTATATAGTCTTCTAGCATGATGCTGAAATAATGTGTTTGTGATGATTAAATTGTTTTTGTTGCAAAATTCTACCAGCCTATTTTCCCTGTCATTTCTAGTGCTTAAACCAAATAAACCTACTACCGCTCCTCCCAACCCTCGCCTACCACCGCATTAAAATTCCCCGTAATTGTTAAATTTTCATGTCCTTTTACGTATCTTGTATGTCTTCGATATTTTTGTAAATCGCCTCTACCTTTTCGTCGCTGAAGCTAGAGGTGGGCATGTATACTTGTATGATTACTGTATTTACCGGTTTAGATTATAATCTAACTATGAGTACTCTTTCATTCTTTTGTAACTAGTTTTCTACACGTTGTCCTATCCTTTTTCGCATAACTACCCCCACACCCGACTTTCCTTCCTCTGATCCTGTGTGAGTTACTCTAAAGTCTCCGCTCCAAAAATCCCCCGCCATCAAACTTCGCTGATCTCTACTATGTCTAGTGCTAATCTATCCATTTCAGTTTTCTAGTTCTCTAGTTTATCTACTTGCTTCATACTTCTGACATTCCACGCTCCGACTCGCAGAATGTTCATGACTTTTTTTTTATATTTTCGGATCATATCCCCCGAAGTAGTCCTCTCCCGGAGATCCGAATGGGGGACTATTTTAACTCCGGAATTTTACCCCAGAGGATGCCTCATCATTAATAACAATTTAATTACGCTGTGTACTTGGGAGGTAATGTGGTGGTTTCTCGTTGCCTTCCACATCGCAGTAGTGTGTCTTAGAATTCCATACCGACCCCTATGATCTCTGCCCCTCTAACTACCAAATAACCTGCTGCCCTCTTTCGGCAATGTAGTACCTCCGGGTGGAGCATTGGGGACGTGGCCGCAAGTATAGAGGCCCTAATTCAAATTATAATGCCCTCTTTCGGGAACCTGTCTTAGTCTGCATCCACACTAAAGATCCCAATAATTTGGTTAAACTTATAGTTCAACTCTTTAGCTCACTGAAACACACAGGCCATTCTACTCGTTCTAGTATTTTAGAACTTCTTCAAGGTACAGGTCCGTTCAGAATGGATCACAAACATATTGAAAATTTTTTGTTTCTTTTCTTGTTTTCTCATTTTTAATAGACTGCATCCTTCTTAAACATACAACCTTAGATATTATGCCATTTATTAGAATGTGATGTAAATTTTTCATTTTTGTTTGATTAGGTTTCATTTTGTTTGATTTTGAGTTAAAGATTGCACGATAAGGCACAATTTACTATTGTTGCACATTAAACATCAATTGTTATGTTTCAAAGGTTCAATTTGGCGGTTGTAAATTACCCCTCATTGAATAATTAACAAATTCCTACCAAGTAGCATAAGTAACGGCTTATAATACCGCCACAAAATACAATAACGTACTTACAGTTATAACATTCAATACTATACTTCCTAGAGAAGATCTTTGGGATGAGTTTCATGTCAATCAGCAGATCCATTGCACATGTCTCAAAATACACCTAAAAAAGGGATATAAAAAGTAAGATAGAGGTGTTCTTATGTAGCACTCGTTACAGCTAACTCGCCGCTTCAAGGTACCAGTAAAAGTGTGTTACGTTTTTTTCGTGGCAGCCACGTTGGGCGCCAAAATTCTGTTACGGTTTTTTTTCGTCGTGGCAGCATCCACGTTGGGCGCCAAATTTATGCTACGTAACACAAAGAAAGTCAAAGCAATGACCCGGCTCAATCGGAGAGTAGGGGGGGTTGTAGAAAGCAGACTGACAGATAATGATGTATGCGGCGGTAAGGAGTTAGTAACAGTACCTGCAATAAAAAGAAATTAGGATAGCAAACCTGAAAAAAAAGAATATTAGTCCTGCAAACCTGAAATAAAGAAAAAGCATAGCAGCAATGAAAAGTCTAAGTTATTCAGTACTTTGTAGAATGTAAATAAAACTGTTTAGATATACTATATAATATAATCACGATAAAAGCATTACAAAAATTTTTAGTACAAAGTGAGGTAATATTGGGGAGTAGCAGAAACGTTTCCTCACACACCAATTTAACATAAATCAGACAAAATGTTGACAAAAGATAAATAGATAAGACACAATTGGTATGAGTAATTCAGTAGTATTGATTTTTCTTTCTTTCTTTTTTTTTATGCTTTAAAATAGCATGCAAGTCTATTGTAAAAGGTATCAGAACGACGAAGATATGGCAAAACAACGGATAGATATTTAAAGTACTAATAAGTAGGAAATAGTTCAACTTACAAAAGTCCTTCAGCGACGCCTCCTTGCAACTGAAGTGTGGGATTCAACGATGTCCTGCACTAACGAAGCACTTCACCTTTGACTGTGAGGGTGTTGATGGAACTAATCACATGTTACACTAATCACACCTACGTATTTCACTGGGGTTAGCAGCAGACAATATCACGCTGATGGAACTAAGTAGCATTGGTAAATTTCTTGTTAATTCTATATCCTGAGACAATAATTCCGAAATATTTTGTAACACAAATTGTAAAGAAAAATAGTAATAAGAATTTAGAACCACGTGCTTTCAAGGCACGATGTAATGCATGTCATCTGATAAGTTCTTGCATTATACTAACAGTAATGTGAGGTTTATTTGCTACATCTGGTAACAAAGAAAACTTTAATGCTTTTTAATAACGAAATTTGCGCAAGCAACGATCTATTTTAGATTCTTTGGTATTAGAAAATTCAGCAACTACAGTATCAACTGTATTTAATTTGGATAAACCAAAGTATATCCTACTCTGACAAAAAAAAAGGGGACCACGAAACTAGATCGCACACACCGTTCACATATAAAAAGACAAATCAACTAAAGCAATAAAACCGTCTGTCAATGACCTTAAAACCCGTGCGGTCGAGTAAACACATTCTACAGTTAAAATACACTTTTATTTCACAAGAAAAACAACTAAAATCGTGCCGTGTTTGTTCATGTACAATTCGAAAAATTAATACCGCATTAATTTTTCACTATTATCAAAGCAAACAGAAAGCAGTATTTCAACGTACTTCGCATATCGGAACACAGAATAGAACTTCACAACTCGTCGCTATTATAACCGCTTATCGACTATTATCTACCTCGCTAATAACATAAGGAACATCTAAAACGTGAATGTCACAATCGTATCTAATAATTAATTACAGGCTGTTCATCGTTTCCGATAAGTTGGAATTTATTTACTAATGAGAATCAAGCTTCAATTTATCTATCTTTAATTAATACAGGCGAGTTAAATTGCATACAATATGAAAACTATTCGAAAGTATTTACTTTATACAAACAGCGATCCACTTATTATAATACGACGCATTCGCCAACGAGTTAATGAATATCACATATAGAAATAGTAGTTACAGAAATGTTAAGCCATTAAAAAATGCCCGTTACAAGTGTCTACTTCACTCCCGGGAAAGTAATTGTGCTTCCCACTTGCGGTAAGCAACCATTCTCGCTGGCTTGCGACAGGCACACAAGCGCTGAAAGCCAATCCCACAATTTCCAACAGGAATACACGTAATTGTTCAGAAAAAAAACGGTTCAAAATAACACTTAAGACTAGTAGGCCAGTCAAATTATACCAAAAAATGACCCAATTTGGAATTAATTAGTGGAAAGCTGGAAATTGTTTTAATTGCTTAAGTATAGGTCTAGTATTAAAGAAACACGTCCCCCCCCCGAGGTCGGCGTTGGCCACCATCTTGAAAAAACAGCTCCAAAATCGGAGTTTTTTAGTTTTTTGATAATTATTCAAAAACTATGAGTTTTATGTAAAAATGTAATCCGGTCTAAAATATAGAGCGCTAAATTATCTACAAAATTAAGTTTAAAAATAATGAGATCAGTCTAAAATTAACGTTCATAAGTGACGCTAAAAAAGTACATATTTGGAGGTTTTTTAAAAAAATTAATTTTTTTTTAGTTTTTTTTATTTTTTTGAAATACGGTGATTTTACGACAAAAAGTCATAACTTTCAATTTGTAGAGATTGTAATTTTACGTCTAACAGTAGGCATTTTTGTATGCGAAATCATGTCATCTTTATTTACAAGATATGCAAGAATTAAAATCTATATTGACAAATCTAGATTATGAACGTTTCGTAACAAAAGGATATTTCACAATTAGACGATCTGACAAGTTTTGGTCTGGAATATGGTCAGACATGGCGATCGAGCAGACACTCATGAGGTCTATGAAAAGCAATTAATGTATTAACTCGCGGAAGAGGTATAACTGAGAGTACTATGACCAAATGGATTAACTCAATGACTACTATGATAGACATTTCACAGCAAATGGAACAATTTTGTGGCGTTTCATTTGTTACAACTGAACAGCATGTTGATGCTAGAACGTCACGTATATCTAGAGACACCATTGATGTAAACAAGTTTTTGTATTGGTTTAAATCTCATGATCCTTTTACCAAGCCAGAAAATGTGATGTCTATAAGTACTGGAGTGATAGAAGACAATGAGATAAATTGTCATCTAGCGTACGAAATAGGTATTGAATCAATGTCAAGTGTACTTGGAAGTAATTTTGGTCAAGTCAAGTTTCGGCGAAAAAATCGAGTGATGCCCCTACGAGGTTTTACTTCGAAAGTAAAAATTTACGATGAAGAGATTCCTGTTAGTCCTGATGTTATTTTTCGACAAATTTCATACATGAAAACATCGGAGGAAGAATTTAAGGAATATTTTGAGTTTGAACTGGCTCCCTATCTTCTCTCACTATTCGATGAAAAAAGAATGCGTAAGACTAAGAAATCAGTTTTTTATAATTTATTTAATCCTGTAACTGACTATAATTTTGAAAACGCGGTTTACGTAATAGATGGTGGTTTTCTTTTACATAGAGTTGTTTGGCAAATAAGAGAAATATTTTCTTCAATTTTAAATAAGTACGTGAATTATGTGAAGCAATATTACAAAAATGGTGTCACTATTGTTTTCGATGGATATCCAGATGATGCAATTAAAAGTACCAAATCAGCAGAACGCTATCGAAGAGCAATTCGTTATGGAGCTGCAAATGTACTTTTTGACGAGACAATGTGTGTAACTATGTCTCAAGAGCAATTCCTTTCCAATGATGCCAACAAACAACGTCTTATATTTTTTTTACGGGAAAAGCTTGAAAATGAAAATTTTATTGTGAAACAAGCTATTGAGGATTCTGACACTTCAATTGTTTGTAGTACTATTGAGATCGCAAATAGTGCAGAGTGTGTTGTTATGGTTGGCGAAGACACTGATCTTTTGGTCCTACTGTCAGCTCTATCCCCTTCATCTTGTACCAACATTTATTTTTTGAAACCACGAAAAGGGAAATTGGACCATTTGTGTTATAGTGCTAACAACTTTAAATATTTAAAGCATGTTAAGGATAACATATTATTTCTCCATGCTTTCAGTGGCTGTGATACAACTTCGTCATTTTTCAGAAAAGGAAAAATACAATTCGTGAAATTGTTAGATAAAAATAAGAAATTGCAAGATATTCTTTCCATCTTCTTTGATAAGAACGCTAATGCAAATGATATCGATGACGCCTGTCAACTTTTTATTACTGCGCTGTATGCAGATATGTGTGTCGAAATGTTGTCATTAGATAAATTACGAAATCTTTAATGAAAAAGGATTTCAATCTTGCTTCTTTACCTCCTACTCAAGCAGTTGCACGTCAGCATTCCTTACGTACATATCACCAAATTCAAATGTGGATTGGAAATGAAAAAAAATCCTCTAGATTGGGGTTGGAAGAATACTAAATACAGTCTTGTTCCAATTACCACGAATAAAAATCCAGCTCCACAATCGGTATTGAAAAAAGTTTCGTGTAAATGTGCGAAGGAATGCAGAGGTTCGTATAGTTGCCGAAAACTAGGCATGGCTTGTTCAAATATTTGTTTTAATTGTCGGGGACAATCATGTACAAACTGTTTAAAAGACGATCAAGAAAACCATTTCGAAACCGATGAGGATTTTGAAAAAATAATTGAAAACTACTGTGAAACAGATGGAGAAAACGAAGAAAACGATAATACAGAAGATCAATTAGAACAACAACATGAAGGAAATGATGATAAAGAAGACCAGATAGAAAAAAGTTACCAAGAAAATATTTATGGGCCATTAACATCGAAAATATTGAAAACTAACTAATGTGGTGTGTGTATAAATTATCTTATATTTTTATTTCTGTATATTTAAAAAAAGTACTTATATTTTAATTTTAAATTATTTTATTCTAGAAAGAAGTAGATCAGAATTAGCAGTCGAAAAAGATAACATGGGCCATAACATAAGCAATAAACTCAAATAGTATTAAATAAATTTTGTAAATAATATAACATTTGTATATATGTAATATGTATGTATATTAAAATTACAATACCTTTAAATTTTTTGTGTTGAACGAGTTACTTAAAATATAGCATATTATTATTTAATTGCATAATATTATTTGTTAGTAACTATACTCATTCAACTACTAACTTAATAACCTTGATTGTAATAATTATAACTACATTTACTAAAATGTATAAATGAGTACATATTTGAATATCAAAATATACCTTGATACTAAGTCCAAATTATTAAATGTAACACTCTTCTTAATCTTCTTTGGGAATGAAACCACTCATAGTTTTTAAAATCTATTTTATTTACGTTTCGATCCATGACCTAGGATCGTTGTCAAAATAATAAAAACTTCAAGTTTGACGTTTATGACATAAATTGAAGGTTACGTTGATTTATTGATGTTTGAAATATTTGGTTTGAGTACACTAAGCAAAAATTTTTAAAGTTTAAAAGAATGATTGCCTTCAATTTGTGTTGCGACCTGGGATCGACTTTCCTATGGTAGCCAATACGCTTAACGTAATGTAACACTGTTAGACGTAAAATTATAATTTCTACAAATTGTAAGGTATGACTTTTGTCGTAAAATCAACGGATTTCAAAAAAAAATAAAAAAAACTAAAAAAAATCAATTTTTTTAAAAAAAACTTTAAAAAACATACTTTTTTAACGTCACTTATGAATCTTAATTTTAGACTGATATCATTATTTTTAGACCTTATTTTGTAAAGAATTTAGCGCTCTATATTTTAGACCGTATTACATTTTTTTATAAAACTCATTGTTGAGGAATAATTTGTTTGGACAGCATGTTTGACTGTCATTGGCTTATTTTCATTCTAATTTTAAGTTCTTATTAACTTGTGTGCCTGACTACGCCAAGCCAAGCTACTAGCGTTCTTGTTAGTATTTAATGTTTAATAATGTTTAATGAGGGAAACTACAGTCCACTTAATTATATAGTAGGTAGTGACTTTTTGATGGTTGCTAATATAATATAATGTCAAGTTGAAAAACTAGTATAAGAATATTCCTGTCACTGTTTATGTTTTATATAATAAAAAGGATAATTAAATTGTGAAGCAGCGTTTATTAAGGCATTACATAACACAAAAAATAAGTTTCACCAAGGAGAAATATACATGGTCGACTTCGAACCGGATCTCTATCACAATTTAATTATAAAGGATCTTTACAATAGAAAGGCAGTTGACAGGAATTGTACCAAGTTACAGTTGGAATCAACTTGGATACAAAGGTTTAAGGAACTCTTACGGTACACATTATCAAAGGCTGTTTTACAAAGGAAAGGTACTTGACAGGAGTTATTCAAGGAAGCAACTCGAAGGCAAAGATTTCAAAAGGCTTTAAAGGACACATAATTAAAGGTTGTTTCTACAAGTTCTTAGCTAACTAAAAGGTACAATTATTCGACAAAGGAAAGATTGTCAAAGGACAACGGAACATTCATTATTTTAACCTACAGCACTGCAATTTAAAGGGACAGAAGCTATTACATGCAAGGAGGTTGAGATAGTGAATCAACAAGAAGATTAATTACATTAGAAGTGTGATTATCGTTTCCATAAGGAAATTTTCTGGTTCAGGAGGAATTTGTCATAAATAAAATAAAAAACTTCTGAGACTATGGTTAACAACGACACTATAATACAAAAACGAGGTAGAATTAAATCAAAAATTACAAGAATAGAAACTTATGTAAGGGCTAATGAGAACAACGATGGTATTGACATCAACGAATTTATAATCAGGGAATCCATGTTAGTGAAGTCGTATGAAGAGTATGAATTTATTCAAGATCAACTGGAGGAGCAAGAACCTTCTGAAGAGGAGGACCGGGTAATGGTAGAATTGCAATACACTTCGCTGCATAGTAAACTTAAGTCAGTTATTCAAAAAAGAAATCTTGTTAATGCAAACAACGGTAGCGTGGCATTGGAGCACTCAGGTACGGTATTAACAGGCGCGGTTGCACCCTCAGCAACCCCCTCCTTTCAGGTAAGGTTACCAAGTTTCAATATTCCTACATTTTCTGGGAAATACGAGGATTATAGGTCTTTCATAGAGTTTTTAATTCATTGATACATTCGGATTCGCGTTTAAATAAGGTTCAAAAATTCTTATATTTAAAGTCAGTTTTGCAAAAAGAACCATTGCTAATAGTAAAGGACCTACAAATTACTGACGGGAATTATGACATAGCGCTAGACTTATTGAAAAAACGTTACGACAATAAATTGGTAACCATAAACTGCCATATACGCGTTTTAATGGACACTCAAGTCACCAAGAGTAGCGCGGCTGCATTAAGGGACTTTGTTGTATCAATCAAACAAAATTACAATGCACTACAAGCGTTAGAAGTTCCAGTAAAGGAGTGGGATCTAATTTTGATTTACATTCTGGCTTCATAATTAGATTTCAATACACATAAGGCATATGAATTGGAGAGGAATCTATATGATCTGCCAACTTTTAAGGAGTTTCTAGAATTTCTAGAAACGCGATGTTTAGCTCTCGAAGCTTTAGTAAACTCAGAAGTCAAATCAAAGGTTATTAAAGGTAGTTATCATTCGGTAAATGCTGTACAAACAGGTTTCAAGGGGAAATGCATATGTTGTGACTCAAGTTATCATCCCATTTACAGGTGCACCAAATTTTTGAAATATGATTTAATACAAAAAAGGGAATTTGTTGCTAAAAATCGCCTTTGTTATAATTGCTTGGGTTTAAAGCACGGTGTAAATAATTGTAAATCAGAAGGGTGTAGAGTCTGTAAGGGAAGACACCATACGTTGTTGCATGATAAGGGTCGTAGAATTGAAAATGTTGAAGGTACATCTTTATCCGAGTAAGAAAACAATGAAGGCACTATTAATAAAACTAACAATTTATCAATGGTAAAGGCAACGTCATTAGCAATCACCCCATCAGGAGAAAATATGGTTCTCCATGCCCCTTGTTCAATGGCCAATACAGGCAACCAGGTACTTTTAGCTACCGTCTTGGTGAATTTAGTTGCTAATAACGGTTCTACAATAGAGGCGAGGGTACTATTGGACTCAGGGTCTCAAGGCTCATTTATGACAACAAGGATGGCAAATAAATTAAATCTCGTGAGAACTTCTAGTAACATTCAAGTGTCAGGGATAGCATACAGCGATGTTCGTATAACGGAACTTATTACAGTTACAGTTGAGTCTCAGCACAACACAAAAACAAGAATATCTACAAAATGTGGCGTGCTCAAACGGATAACTTGTCCATTGCCACACATGCATATAAACATTAACAATTTAAAAATTCCAGACGATTTACGTTTGGTGGACAAGGGTTTTTTTATTCCTGGGGAAATAGATTTATTGCTAGGAGCAGACGTGTATTTTGAAATAATTCGATACGGACTTATAAGACTAGGAGAAAATCTTCCTATTTTGCAAAATAGTGTGTTTGGTTGGATTGTAGGTGGAAACATTCCGGTATCTAATACCAACTGCTCCAATTTAAGTGTAGTATTGTTTTCACAGGGTATTAATTTAGATGAGTTAATCCCACAGTTTTGGATGATGGAAGAAGTGTATCAGAAAAGGCACGTGTCTCCTGAAAACAAGGATTGTGAAGAAATTTATTTAGCTACAACTAAGAGATTAGAATCTGGTGCTTTTGAAGTTAGATTGTCTCTCAAACCTGGTTATGATGTATCATTCTTAGGAAACTCGTTGACAAGGGCTACTCAAAAGTTTCATTCGTTGGAGAAAAGGTTTAGTAAGGATCCCAAGTTACAGAGCGAATACAAGGCATTTATCGATGAATACCTAAAACTTGGTCATGCTAAGGATATCACTCAGGAGATTAACTCCACAACTATAAACAGGTACTATTTTCCGCGCCATTGCGTAGTACGTGAAGATAAACTCACGACTAAATACAGAGTCGTCTTTGATGGGTCAATGAAGACTACATCAGGTTTAAGTCTAAACGACATCATGCTTAAGGGCACTTCTGTGCAACCAGAGCTATTTGACATAGTGTGTAGGTGTAGAACATTTAGGTATATTCTTACAAGTGACATACAAAAAATGTACAGGTGTATTAGAATTAATCGTCAAGATACCATTCTACAAAATATTGTTTGGCGAGATGATCCTTCTTGTCCATTGAAACATATTGAGCTCCAAACTGTAACGTATGGAACTAATTGTGCCCCGTTTCTAGCCACTCGAACGTTGGTAGAATTAGCCAATCAAAATAAAACAAGGTTTCCGTTGGCTGCAGAAACGTTGCTTAAGCAAACCTATGTTGATGACATATTGAGCGGTGCAAACACTGCTGAAGATCTTTTACAGCTTCAGCTTGAATTAAAGGAATTATTAGAATCCGCCGGGTTTATGCTACACAAATGGAACTCTAATATTCAATCGTTATTTCCATTTGTACTATCAGAAGGAATTTCAAAGATTTTAGGAATTGAGTGGAATCCTATCTCTGACATGTTTCAAATGTCAATTCCCGAGTTAACGGAGAAGGAATCTTTCACAAAACGAGAAATTCTGGGATTGAATGCACAAATCTTTGATCCCATGGGACTTGTTGCTCCTGTGATAGTTATTGCAAAAATGATTATGCAAAAATTGTGGTCGATAAAGGTGGAATAGGACGAAATTGTGCCACCAGGAGTACTAGATGACTGGCTGAAATTCTACAAACTATTACCTAATTTACGAAAGGTCAGCATCCCTCGTTGGATTTTTATTCCAGGTAATATAGTTGCAATGCAATCAATAGGTTTTTCAGATACGTCTTTTTATGCATACGGAGCTTGCATATACATGAGGGCCATTTATGAAAACAATATGGTTTCTTGTCGTCTTGTTGGTGCAAAATCTAGAGTGGCTCCACTAAGAACAATTTCGTTGCCACGTCTAGAGTTGTGTGGTTTTTATTGTTAGCTCGTTTATGCGACAAGTTTCATCATGTATAGAGTATAATTTTGACAAGATTGTCATGTTCACAGACTCACAAATAGTTTTGGCATGGCTGCAGTCACCACCATCACGTTGGACAACGTTTGTGGCTAATAGAGTGTTAGAAATTTGTGAAATTGCTCATCATGCAATATGGTTACATATTCCTTCTGGTTTAAATCCCGCAGACTGTATTTCGCGCGGTCTTGACTCAACAAAGTTAATACATAAAAGGTCTTGGTGGGAAGGTCCAGACTTTCTGCTTGATTTTAATTGGAATCCTCAGAAGGATACTGTAAATAAGGAAATAGTTTTTCTACCCGAGGAACGGCGGGTAGCTTATATTCAGACAAATATTGAAACCATTTGTTCAATATTTCTCAGGTTTTCATCATTTGTTCGAATACAAAGAACCTTTGCTTTTATATTTCGATTCATTAACAATTCACAACACAATACAACAAAGGTTTCTGGTCCCTTGAGAGTGGACGAACTAGATCGAGCTGCAACACACATATTTTTATTAGTTCAGAAGGAGCATTTTTCAAAGGAAATATTTTATTTAAAGGAAAATAAGAAATTATCTAAAAGGAGTTCAATTCTAACATTAAATCCGTTTTTAGATTCCAAAGGTCTACTAAGGGTTGGCGGGCGATTGGGAAATGCAATGTTACCTTTTAATGCACAACATCCAATCATTCTTCCGGCAGCTAATCATGTTACTGATTTGTTAATTGAACATGAACATAAATACTTAGGCCATGCAGGCCCTCGTGCAGTGCTATACAGTTTACGCCAGCGAGTGTGGCCTATTCGTGCTTTGAGACGCATTAAGGCAATTGTACTAAGGTGCATAAAATGTCACAGGTTTAAGGCAGTGGTTGCCAAGCAGCTTATGGGAAACTTACCCTTAGAACGAACCCAATTGATCCGTCCTTTTCTACATGTCGGAGTAGATTTTGGTGGGCCGATTATGGTCAGAGAAACAAGATTGCGCAAGTCAATTATTTCTAAGGCATATGTTGCATTATTTGTGTGCATGGCAACAAAGGCCATACACATTGAGTTAGTGTCAAGTCTCGCAACTGAGACGTTCATACTTACACTAAAAAGTTTCGTGGCTCGTCGAGGCAATCCGATCTCGAACAGCGATAATGCGACAAATTTTAAGGGAGCAAATAATGCTCTGCATGAAGTTTATCAGTTCTTTAATTCTCACGGAACTGACATACAAGAGTTTCTGTCTACACGAAGCATTTGTTGGAAGTTCATCCCTCCAAGTAGCCCACATTGGGGAGGTCTATGGGAAGCGGGTAATAAAAGCACTAAATACCATTTAAGACGAATAGTAGGTCGGTCAACTTTAACCTTTGAATTTCTAACTACAGTTCTAGCCCAAATTGAGGCTATTCGAAATTCCAGGCGCCTACAAGACATTTCTGAATCAGTATCGGATTTTGAATGCCTGACACCGGGACATTTTCTAATAGGTCAAGCGTTGGCTGCATTTCCTGAAAGGGACGTTTCTTCTATTCCGGACAACAGAATAAATATGTGGCAGCATTGTTCAAAATTAAGGCAATTATTTTGGAAAAAAATGGTCTACAGACTACTTAAATCAATTGCAACACCGTCCAAAATGGAGGTTAATGGAACCCAATCTAAAGGTTGGCGACTTAGTATTAGTGAAAGAGGACAATCTGCCTCCTTTAGAATGGTGCCTTGCCAGAGTAACAAATATTAAATCTGGACGAGACAATAAGGTACGGTAGTTACAATAAAAACAAATAAGGAGAGTTTATCCGACCCATTACAAAACTTTCCCCATTGCCTGTTCAAAATAAAACTTCCACTGTTGAGGACGAAACCTCAAGGGGGGGGGGGGATAATGTTGAGGAATAATTTGTTTGGACAGCTACTAGCGTTCTTGTTAGTATTTAATGTTTAATAATGTTTAATGAGGGAAACTACAGTCCACTTAATTATATAGTAGGTAGTGACTTTTTGATGGTTGCTAAAATAATATAATGTCAAGTTGAAAAACTAGTATAAGAATATTCCTGTCACTGTTTATGTTTTATATAATAAAAAGGATAATTAAATTGTGAACCAGCGTTTATTAAGGCATTACATAACACAAAAAATAAGTTTCACCAAGGAGAAATATACACTCATAGTTTTTGAATAATTATCAAAAAACTAAAAAAACTCCGATTTTTAAGCCGGTTTTTTAAGATGGTGGCTAACGTCGACCTCGGAGGGTGGAAAAACATATTCTCCTAATACTAGACCTATACTTTTATATTATACAATTAAAACAATTTCCAGCTTTCCACTAATTAATTCCGAATTCAAACCTAATTTGACTGGCCTATAGTGGAAAGTCAGCTATCCCAGAATTCTGCAAAATATCTACTCTATAAACTTTCTACCAATAAACAAGGAATACTTGAGATAACGTTTAATTAAGAAAGCCCATACTCCATTGTGCTTTGAACATAAAATCGTAGACGTTTAATAAAAATCTCGTTTGAAATTCAATATCATTTCCAATGTCACTATTGTATTTCTTGTTTTGTGCGTCTTTCTATGGTAATCGTTCGTACCGCTTGTTTTAAGTTCGATAATAACATTAAAAAACAATTTTAATAATTCAAAGTAAACTCTCGAAGAAATAGTAAGGACGAAAGAATTATGGACGTTCAAATAGCTTTTACCGTCAATAGAATTTGATGGATTTACAATCAGGAAAGTGCAGTTACTAAAGCTTCGTTTATTTACGTCTAGTATGTTAAGTGTACAATTTCGAAATGATCCCTACTAGGGCCATTAATAGGCGTGAGATATTTATTTAGATATCGTAACCTAACAACAAGCATCATGCAGCACGTGTCGACCCATCACGGTGACCACTGAACAGGACTAGCGTCACGTTCTGCAACATGTCGCAATGGCATGAGAAACCCTTTCCATCCAGGATCGTAATATATAGTAATGGACTTTTTAATCCAATCTAGAGTTTCCTTAAATTATCCTATAAGGATGATAACTATAAATGTAAATTATCGAATGAAAACGTAATGTAAATTGAACACGATCGATGGCGTTCCGACGATTGTGTTTGTATAACAGCAAAACACTGGAGAAGTCGCGTACGGTTCTGATCTTTTCTGTCAGGAAACTCAATAACACTCGGCAGCAGGTGCAAAGGAGAGGTGTCAGCACCAGGGGTCGCGTACCCTTACCTAATAAATGAGGTAATTTCCACACTTCCAGTTCTGCCGCAAGGCATCACTTGAGTTGGCGGACTCCCTTATTAAGAACCTGTACCTGATGTTTGAACACGATTGTTTATTCGGCTGCAAATTAACACGGACCCCTTGTTTAACGAGCTTATAATTGCGCATAATATTATGGAGTTGTGAAGCGAAGGTGCCCGATAAAATAAACATTGAAATATTCTTTTATTTCTGAGATAACACGTGGCATAATCGACTTTTAAAAATCTCTGAGTTTTAATCTATTTATATTTTATGAACATAGGAAAAAGGGCTAAGAAAACTTTGTACATGCAATTTACTTCTGAACAAAATTCAAATTTCAAATTGAACGGCAATTAGTTTGTAGGCAATGTAACTATTTTTTTTAATCATACATGTAATACTATTGAAAGAAGCTCAGTGGAGTGACACAGCGACTTCAGCATACACCTCTTCTGGAGCAGTAAATTCTAACTAGAAAAATATGTAACGCTAACGCGCTACGTAAACCAGCAATAGATAATTGAAGTGAGGTTAGTAATTCAGTTAGTTAAATCAGCTTTTGGTATAAAAGCAGCTATAAAATTTAAAAGTTTTGATAGTGTACATTTAATAACGTGACTATTCCAACATGATATTAAATTAGGATAAATAAATAGTAAAGCGCCTAGTATATTTTTATACAAACAGCAATAATAATCGGGACTTTACACTCTTCGTATTAAATTTAGAAAAATGCAGATAGACATTAGGTACATAACCGACATAGAAAAGTTTAGTTCTATACCTTCAAACAAGTTCAAAAACAAATCAGTGAATAATGGAATTGAACCTGCACATCCTACAATCGCAATAATCAAAAACCAATCATAAAAATTAATGCACTACATGTAAATCGTAGGGGAATTAAGAGCTCACACAAATTCAAAGAACCTGCAGTCATAGTAGATTACCTCAAATATTCATAAACTCATAAATTACAGTCATAAAATGTATATTGCGAACGTAAACAAATGACGCCGTCTTCGGTCTTCAATGTGTTACGTTCATTTTCGGCAATGATTGGTTATTTTATTTACATAAATTCTTTTCTAGTATTAAATTCTCAAACAATACCCGATATATTGTACCTGTTCAGATAAACTCGCTTTACCATAATTTTCAACTCAAATCCCTTGTTAATTCATTATCCGTTCGTATAAATTCCATGTTTATTGTTAAATCCTTCCGCATAATTAATAATAAATATTCTTTCTAAGAATTTCTCAACGTATATCTAGTTGTTTTGAAACGACAAGTTTACACTAAAATTAATTAGTCAATTAGTCAGCTACAATTAAATAGTCAAGATCCTGATAGGTATCCGTGAGCGCGTTATACCTTCCGATAACGTATAATTGCGTTCTAGTGGGTTTCCATCTAAAGATTTGTCCAAATAGTATATTCTACTATTCTCCGGTAAAACCGTGTTTTCCTGTTTCAATCGGGTTTCGATAACGCGGATGTTTGCTTTTCGAGTTCGTGTTATTCTGAACTCCTTTTAAACTTTGATTCTGCACCTTGTGCGTTGATACACTTGTAAAAATTACTCGTTCTGTTACTCCAAGAGCGACGCCTCTATCAAATGTGTAGATTTGGTGTGTATCAGTAAGTGCTTCTGAGTAGTTAATATTAGTAACACTTTCCTTTTTTTCAGCTCTTAGCTGGAGGCTAAATTGCTTGTTTGTAGCCCGACTATTCCTTGATGTAGATCAACTGCTCTTGCATGTAGACCACCGTTGCAATTACGGTAGTAGCATGTTTGTTGCTCACTACCGCGGTGATGCTGTGTCAATTCACTTCCGAGGACTGACAAGATAAGTATCCCGACACATGTATGTGACTTGTTTCCCTTTTCTAACATACCCAGGAATAAACCCAATTTGAAATTAGATACGCTAATGTTTGTTCTAGTAAAATCCTTACTAAAAAAGTTTCTAACTTTAATGCTTTTGCTTTTTGTACTTAACCCATCTGCCTATACGAAAGTATCAGCAGTATTCTTCTTTTACTGATTAGAGTTAAACAAATGCTTCGTATTCTAAAATCCTTACTAGAAAAGTTTCTAAATTTAATGTTTTTAATTAACCCATCCGCTTATACGAAAGTATCAGCGCTATTCTTTTTGATACTGATTAGATTTATTGTATATTAGCTACGAATTGCGCACTTCGTGGAACAATTAGTGAATTTGTCCATAGAGTAAAATTGTTTTATTAAATAGTAACTTTAGTTAATTTTGTTTTGCTGTTTCGATAGAAATTTCTATATTTGTGTTTTTTACTGTAAATAGAAAATTGTTGTGTATTATTTTTGTGTCGCTAGGAACCCCTCTCCTCTCCGCATTGGTAGTTAGCCTGGTATATTTACGTTTTCTTCCGGCTACGTCATGGTACGTAGCATAATTTCTGACGCCCTGGCGTGGAGCGCAATTTTTTTTTGTGATTAATTTCTACTCCGAGTTTTAGTTAATTTTTGCTCCGATTTTTTTTAATTGTTAGTGCCTAAGTTCCTACATGACCCGCATTTTCTCGGTCTGACACTACTTATGTTTCGTAAATACTCCCTGTATGTTTGTTGTGGTTTGTTTAGCATTCTTCTTAATTTTCTTCCCAAAGAAAATTATGTTTCGTCCCTTATGCTCAATATTATTGGTGGGTTAATTTCAGATTATTGGACTTATGTTTTGGCCAACAATCCTAGTCCGTTGAAAACGCTGGCGTCCAAGATAAAGGTGTTCAAATCCGTAGCCATCAGCTTGCTTCCTTGTGTTCCCGCTACCGTCCCCAAGCCAATCGTGCTGAACGTGTTAACCGTGACCTCAAAACTATGATTGCGTCGTATGTGCACAACGACCTACGTCATTGGGATGTGAACCTCCCAAAAATTTCTTGTGCAATCCGCACCTCTAAACAGGAAATCATAGGCTGCACTCCGTTCTTCGCTCTATTTGGCGATTATTTTGGACAGTTGTCCGAAATAAACGACATGTACATTCCTGATCCCGAACATCCTTCACCAGATCCCGACCACTTTTGAGAATATCCGTTCCCACGTTCTCAAAAAACTTTCTGCCGGTTATCGAAAAATTCACAGATGCTATAATCTTTGCCGTCGTCCTGTCTCTTATCAACTAGGCGAATCTGTTTGGTGCCGTAATTCCACTCTGACCAACGCTTCTCGTCATTTTAACGACAAACTAGCCCCTAGATTCATTGGTTATTTTCCCGTTTCTAAAGTCGTTTCTCACTGGACCTTCGAACTTACTGATCCTTCAGGCCACCAATCCATTTGGCATGTTAAAGATCTGAAACCTGCCCATTCGGACAATCCTAATGCCCCCGATATCGCTCTGTTTTCCTTCTGGCGGCGTAAACGCCGTAAGCCCAATATTTAGTCCTCGTGCCCCAGATTCTTATGCCGACTTTGCGCTCCTTAGGTTTTGATTTTTGGATTTTACGATTTCGTTTTATTTCCCTGTTTTACTTGGTTCTCCTTTCTTTTTTTTCATTCGTGTGGGTCCGGGAATAGAATAGTCCCATGGCACGACCTGCCCGTCGTAAGAGGCGACTACAGCGGTAAAACACATACATACACGCACACTCTATATACGCATAACACATACACACACGCTTCTTACACCCACCCCCCCCCCCCACATACACACCCACGCACGCACACGCTCACACCTACTATACATAACTACACTGGGATTCTGTTTTATTTTCTTTTGTACGATTTTAGTTTTTTTGGGTTTTGTACTTGGTGTTGGTGTTATTCTTTTGGTTTTCTTCTCGTTCCTCTTGTTGCACTTTCCTTTCCCTATCCTTTTGCTGGTGTTCTTTGCTGTCGGTCCCTGGTCTAATTGTGTTTTGTCCATCTGCTTCTGTGGTAGGTGCTTTCTAGTCCGTTTTTTGTTTTTCGGAAACCAGGACTTAGTCGACTTTAGGACTAGTTAGCATTTCTTTTATTTGGTCCTTTGTTTATTGAGATGTTTGGTTACCACAGTCTGTAGTACACCGGTTCCTTTTACCAGCGTTTCTCATCTCTTCCTCTCGTTCAACCCGTGTTGTTCCTTTACATCCTTGAGGTTTGACCTTTGGGTCCTGTTTTGGTTGGCACTGTTGGCTTTCTTCCTCATTCCTTTTCTTCTTTGGATGTCGATAACCTTACTGTTTCTTTTGAGAAACATCCGTTCGTTGACGACTCCGCAGTGCTGAGGCCATTCCACCTTAGTCCTCCTTGATTACTTATTACCCGTCTTCCCTTCCTTTTTTCTCTTCTTCTTTTTTCTCCCTTTCTATAATAGGTCCTTCGAGCCAGATAAAAGTTTTTTTTGTGTTTTGCTCAATGGTTCTTTTTGTTGTTTTTTTTTGTTTTCGTAACGATTTCTTTTAGTTTTAAGCGAATTTTCTTTTTGTTTGTTTGGGTTTTTTTTTGTTTGGTACTGTCCACTCCCATACTTTTGCTTCCCAACCCCGACCTTTTAATTTTGCTGGGGGAGATTTGTTACGTTCATTTTCGGCAATGATTGGTTATTTTATTTACATATATTTTTTTTCTAGTATAAAATTCTCCTACAATACCCGATATTTTGTACTTGTTCGGATAAGTTCGCTTTACCATAATTTGCAACTCAACTCCCTTGTTAATTCATTATCCGTTCGTATAAATTCCATGTCTATTGTTAAATCCTTCCTCTTTTTAAGAATTTCCCAACGTAAATCTAGTTGTTTTGAAACGACAAGTTTATGCTACACTTAATTAGTCAAGATCCTGTTAGATATCCGTGAGCGCGTTATACCTTCCGATAACGTATAATTGCGTTCTAGTGGGTTTCCATCTAAAGATTTGTCGAAATAATATATCCTACTATTCTCCGGTTAAATTGTGTTTTCCAGTTTCAATCGCATTTCGATAACGCGGATGTTTGCTTTTCGAGTTTGTGTTATTCTGAACTCCTTTTAAACTTTGATTCTGCAACTTGTGCGTTGTTGCACTTGTAAAAACTACTCGTTCTGTTACTCGAAGAGCGATGCACGTTTCTCCTCTATCAAATGTGTAGATTTGTTCTTGGCTGGCGGCTAAATTGCTTATTGCGTATCCCAATTATTCCTTGATGCAGATCAACTGCTCTTGCATGTAGACCGCCGTTGCAATTACGGTAGTAGCATGGTTGTTGCTGACTACCGCGGTGATGCTGTGTCAATTCGCCTCCAAGGGCTTACAAGATAAGTATCCCGACACATGTATGTGACTTGTTTTCCTTTTCTAACATCCCCAGGGATAAACCCAATTTGAAATTAGATACGCTAACGTTTGTTCTGGTAAAATCCTTACTAGAAAAGTTTCGAGCTTTAATGCTATTGCTATTTGCTTTTTTTTTTAATTAACCCATCTGCTTATATGAAAGTATCAGCGTTATTCTTTTTGGTACTGATTAAATTTATTGCATGTTAGCTACGAATTGCGCACTTCGTGGAACAATTGGTGAATTTGTCCGTAGAGTAAAATTGTTTTATTAAATAGTAACTTTAGTTAATTTTGTTTTGCTGTTTCGATAGAAATTTCTATATTTGTGTTTTTTTATTGTAAATAGAAAATTGTTGGCGATGTATTATTTTTGTATTGCTAGGAACCCCTCCCCTCTCCGCATTGGTAGTTAGCCTGGTATATTTACGTTTTCGTCCGACTACGTCTAGGTAGAGCTGTTTCAAAATCTCAGCGACCCTGAGATGCGCAATGGGGGAAGTGAGAAACCTTTAGAAAAGGATATAACACGGTGTTTTCAGTTCAACCTAAAAACATCACGATTCGCTAAAATAACCCTTAATGTAATGTCAAATTATTAATGTGTAAACAAATACCTAACCTTATTACTAATTTAAGATAAAAGGCAATTCACTTTTGAGTTTTATATTACTTCTTGGGACTAAGTGAATTAAATAAATCATATAAAGAAAGATTATGGGATATTCGCTATAAGGTCAAAGTCACTATTCCTTTCGAACAGGAGGAATAAACTGTCAAGATAAAAAAAAACTGGAAAATGAACTTAAAATTCTTCAAATATCATTAACAACCACGTTTGAAGCATGGGTTTTTCAAATACGTATAGAGTTTATAAGTGTGGATAAAATCCATTGTGGAATCTGCATCAAAGGATTCAGCACGAGCATAACATGCAGGCTTACTGTTCTAGAAATGGGCAAATTTTAAATCTTTGCAAAACAACAGCTGTATTATTTTCAACTGTGTTACCTGATCATAGTTTGTTTATAAAAAGCTCAGCTAATAAACTTCTGAACCAGGAGTCCTGCATTTGTTTCTTAGGAATTGAAGTTGATTCGTGTCGTAACTGGTATAATTATATTAGGTAGCATTGGTGAAAAATAAACTAAAGGTCAAATTCTTAATTATATGGAGATTACGGGAGGATGTTAGCTTAAACATTCTGGTTGCTTATTACTATCCATTCAATGTTAAGTTATAGCATAGTTGCCTGGAGAAACTCACGAAAGGCTAGGGAGATATTTATACTTCGAAAGAAAATAGTTAGATTAATGTTATTCAAGAAATATAACTATTCCTGCAGGGACTTGCTCAGGCAACTCAAAATACTTACAGTGTCTCAATTTATATCTTAAATGCAGTAATGTATATAAAGAAGTGCCCTACTCATTGTATAAATTCAAATGAGATATCATCCTACAGATTTAGGGTGGGAAATACACTAACATTTCAGCAGCATCATCTTGAAATGATTTATAGAAGTAGTCTTATATTTCAAATAAAACTCTATAATTACATACCATCTGCGATAAAAACTATAAAAAATGTACATCAATTTAAAAAAATTTAAAAGAAAAACTTGCTATTCTTTTGCTTGTACTCAGTGGATGAATTTTTCGCTATAAATACTGCCGACTGGGTTTTGTAGTGCCTCTAATTGTATTATATATAGAAAAGAATAAAGGGGATTGTTTGTATTATTCTCTTACCTTAAGTATTATAAATGTTTAAAATGTAAGGTATATTATGACATGGCTTGATGTACAACTTGTACCGTATGAGCGCAATAAACCTTAACAAAGTGTAGATTTCTACAAAACTTCAAAGATTTTAATTAGAACAATCAATTAAAAATAAAACTTGGAATATAGGTAGTTTATTGTTTGAATCTTGCAAAACTATTGGTAACATAAAGCACGGTTTTAACAATGGAGAAGAAATTCATAGTTATGGAGACATTGTAAATTGTAGGCTTGGCTAGCAAAAGTAACAGTAGTACAAAAAGTTATTTTTATACAAATATTTCAGTTAAATAAACATTCAAAACAGTTTGAGCAAAATAGTAATTGTATACACTGCTTGAACTTTACCCTGAGCTATCTACATTATACAGTCATAATAATTACTTTAGACAGCATGATTGAAATTTTCATACAACTCGTCCAATGATTTCAAATAAATTTAATAAAATATATTATTTAGATCAGACACCCAAGTAAAATATTAGTTATTAATAAGTAATACAATAATGTTGTTTATTTAAATGAATAACAATATGCACTACAAACAAATTGAAAATGCTTTATAGCATACACAATCATATTGCACGTTACTGTAATGGTTTGCAACCAAAATCATCATCACTATCATCATCAGGCAAACTCAAGTCTGAAGAACTCTATCGCAGTTAACATTTATTATTAGTTCTTCTATGTCGTCTATTATATATTCCCTACTGAAGTATTCTTTTTCGATTTTCTCTACACGAGAACAAACATTTACCCATTCTTGATGACCAACGGTATTGAATTTATTTTCAGCCAACTTCCATATATCCTCTAACTTGCAGCACCATTATTTTTACCATTGCCCATATTTTTTCAATAGGGTTGAGTTCCGGATGATACGGGGGCAATCGCAACACTGTATGACCATGTTCAGCTAAAATTTTATCAACAACGTATTGCTTGCACGGAGGCTTATGTTGGTTAATATTTGCATATAGTTTTGATTTTGTATCATTAAGCTGAAAAGGTACGTTTCTTTTCAGTAGCCAACACCTCATGTATTCTTTTTTCCAAGCCGTAGTTGGATTCGGTTCCTCGGTCGCATTATGATATGATGCATTATCCATCACTAACACAGAGTTTGGTTCAAAATTTTGTAAGAATTTATCTTGTAACCATTTACAGAAATTTCTATGATTCATTTCATCGTTATAATCACCAGTTTTAAGTCCAGACTTCCAAATTAGTAATCCATTCGGAACAAAACCTTTTCTGCCACCAGCATGTATAATAATTAAACGTTTCCCTTTAACCAATGGTGCTTTTGAACATTGATTTGAACCATCGTCCCACGACTTCGATACAGTATGTGAACTGTGCAGGTAGGTTTCATCACAATATATAATATTTCTTCCTTCTGATCGATATTGTTGTACTTTTCGTAAAAAATCGACTCGTTTTGCTCGAATTTCTGGTTTTTCAATTAAGACTTTGCGATTGTCTTGGCACTTCTTCCAACGAAACCCCATTTTATACACCAATCGTCTAAACGAATTGATTTTTCCACAGAAATTAATTGCTTCAGATTCGAAAGCTTCAAATACAGCCTGCATTGTAGGTTGTTTATGGTGTGTATTCGGAAATCGATAAATAATTGTGCGCACAATTTCTTCTTCAAATTCATCTAACGTAGACTTTGGACTACCTTTCTTGATGGTTTTTCTTGGTGAGGTAAATTGTGACTTAGCACCAACTGGCTGCATTTTGCCTTCTTTAATAGTTTTCTTAACAGTTGTTAACCCAACACCAGTTGCTTCAGACACTATTTTGCTGAAATTGTTTAGCAAAATCATATCTTGGCCAGCATCCTTCTGCTCTTTCATATAATTGTAAAGATTATATATAATCTCACGGCCTTGGCTATGAACAATTTTTTTAGAATTGCTCATAATGAAGTCGAATCTTACTTAAAATAAAAAAATATGTACTCAAAAAATATTAAATTTAAAAACGTTTACTTACAATTTCAAAATAAACAACGAAGTATAGTCTTGAAAAAGACTGTTTTATAAATATTATTAAGAAAAGTAAATTAAACAAAATACAGAAAACAGAAATAGACTGGAATCGCAAATGTCAAAATTACGTATCTAGAAAATGCAGTATTGACTTGGCGGTAAGTTAAGAACATAGATTAGATAAGGTTAATATAGATAAACCACTTTCATAATAGAAGCACGTGACTTTTTCTTATATTAATAAGCATAGATTTAATCAAAATAATAAATATGATATAGAACAGAGTAATCTAATAAATAATAATATAACCCGTAACGTGGTGTAGTACAGAACAAATATTTTTTAGTATGAAAAATGTATAAAAAATATTCATATGGTAACATCGATTTTAACATTATATTGCAGTAACGTTAACGCTGTTGGAGCCATGAGTATCATTCCACAATACTATATTTTCATTTTGGTCTTTTAGTTTTGTCAGTAATATTTGGGATTTCTGCGCAGGTCGCTGAGATTTTAAAAGACCTATACGTAGCACATACACTGACAAAATGTGCGATGTTCCAACGTAATTAAATAGTTTCGATTGCCTGATTCACTGAATAAGTAATCAAATGCACAAAGATCGCCTCCAAGTTTATTAGGCGCTGGGTGGTGGTCTTAGACTCGCTATATAACACCTACTCACATCCACTCAAAACGAGTGGAACATTCGCATTTAGAAATATTTAAAATACGGATAAATAAGCTCTTGGCTTAAGCGGTAAACTATTATTTGCCGTTTATAAAGTTTTATGCAGCTTTTAGGTATAGTATGAATTGCCGATAACGTAGAAAACAGTAAATGGTTTGTTATGAAAGCCCTCAATCTTTGAGAGCGCACAGAAGAGGAATCTGCAAAATTCTTGTCTACATCACTAAAATAAATAAATTGCCTGCAAGGATTTTCACTAGATTAAATCTATTACTACAACATGAAACAATTTTTTAAAAAAATAATTAATTAAAGACCTTCGCCATTCTAAGGAAATTTTAAAAACAATGAATATAAATGTTAGCAAGTACAATCTTGTTCGATGAAATTATTCGGCTTTATAGAGAGAAAAAAACACTTCAAACCTTCTAGAAAGTTTTATATGTAGTACTGTCTACACAAAGCTATCCAAACTCGAACAAATAGCGAATGATTCCTCAACGAGATGAGATTAAACGGCGCAGTGATTTATACGAAAATCAAATTGCACAAGATCCACAAGTAGAGTGGCAATTGATTTTATCTACGGTTACAGTACATTTGCTAGAAATTGGAAAAGCGAGTCTTCATTTGACGCGCTTCGTTCTATTGCGGTCTCAGGGGCACCCCCAGTCCAGTAAGTAGCCGATAGGGACGACGCACCATGTCCTTCGGGAAATAATCCACTAGCGAATAACGCTATTGTAACCAAACCATTCTAGCATACCTATTCGAGCACGTAACGTGAACACCGTGACCGGTGGTCAACCGAGTGTAAAGCGAGTCTGGCAGAACGTGATAGCGGGAATTAGGGATCGGAACAACGCAATGGCGCAAAAGGATTAGTGAGAAGGTATCTGTAGGTAAACGGCTAAGAGATAAGACTTTTCATTTCGGTGATGTTATAAAAGCGGGCAGTCAGGTGGAGAAGTAAAGTCGTTCTTATACTGCATGCGAGAGCGAACTATAACACAACGAAAAAGCTCAGCTTTGAAAATGTCTACATTACGTATGATATCATAAACTACTTTGCAATTTTATCACTGTTTCTCATAGGTATATGACAGGATTTAAAAATACGTAAGTTTGATACTCGGTTTCGACTTACTCTGCCTGTTAAACAGTTTTCAACGTACCCAAGCGTCTGAATTTATGATATAATC
This sequence comes from Platerodrilus igneus, assembly GCA_036346225.1. Classification (NCBI taxonomy): domain Eukaryota; kingdom Metazoa; phylum Arthropoda; class Insecta; order Coleoptera; family Lycidae; genus Platerodrilus; species Platerodrilus igneus. Next base: position 879,798 of record JARFIW010001106.1, read on the forward strand.
ATAAATCTACCTCTCGTTTTCTTTTCCGATTGAATCTTACAACTTCAAAATAAAAGTTTGAATCAAACCTCGTTGCAATATTTACTTTCTCTTAATCCATTAATGTCCATCGTATTTTATATCATAACTAAAGCTTTCAAATGCGTGACCATCTCTTAATGGGTAATCCGTTTATTTCCTACTAAATTCTTTTGTAATTTTTCACATTTGTTCACAATTTCTGATACCAATACAAATTCAATCCACCTTTTAGAAGCGAATGTGTTTCAGAACACGTGTTCTGTACTACAATTGCAGATAATTGTGATGTATAGGCACCGACAAGAAGTTAAAAGCGCATTAAAAATTATATTTTACGATAATTTATATATATATATATATATATATATATATATATATATATAAATATTTTAGATAGTTAATTACACAAGGTAAGTTGATAAATACTATCGTATTATAGTGAATAAGATGAAATAATAACTTAGACTTTTATGCAAAGCCCAAATGATCATTTCAAATCGAGCTAGTAATTGAAAGATGGAAAATATAAGGTCTTGAAGAGGACTTGAACCTGTATCCTGGTTTTGCCAGAACCATGCGTTTACCAATTACGCCACCGAGACCGATGACACAATTGGGAAATTTACAAATTCAAATCGTGTACACGACGATACATCAACCTAACTTTCAATTACGTTCGGCATTTTTGTCAATCATATCTGACATTGTCAATTTTTGACTTATGTCAGTTATAGACAGCAAGCTACGCTCAAAATTATGGCTATAAGCCAAGTATTAAATATATAAATATTTTAGGTAGTTAATTACACAAGGTAAGTTGATAAATACTATCGTATTATAGTGAATAAAATGAAATAATAACTTAGACTTTTATGCAAAGCCCAAATGATCATTTCAAATCGAGCTAGTAATTGAAAGATGGAAAATATAAGGTCTTGGACAGGATTTGAACCTGCATACTGGTTTTGCCGGAACCATGCGTTTACCAATTACGTCACCGAGACCGATGACACAATTGGGAAATTTACAAATCTAAATCGTGTACACGACGATACACCAACCTAACTTTCAATTACGTTCAGCATTTTTGCCAATCATATCTGACATTGTTAATTTTTGACTTATGTCAGTTATAGACAGGAAGCTACGCTCAAAATTATGAAGTGTACGTAATATCTAAAAGGGTATAAAGAGCAGTTTGTTGTTTTAAGGTTGAGTATATGCCAAAGAAAGCCAATGACCAGATCACGTAATCGAAATTTTTGTGTTTGACGTACTTTACAAATGGTGAAGTATTTAAAGTATATTAGTCAGAGTAAAAATGCCAATACGTGAAGGAATGACTTGATAACGTGAGAAAACGCAGTATTCGAGGATTTATACTAAGTCGTACGATGATAATCCATAGAGTGTAAATTTGCTGATCTTAAAGGCGGGTGCGTCTGTGTAAGTTCCACTGTTCACAACACATGGACAGGGTTATATGTGAACCATTTCGGCACCTATTTATTAGAATCAACCTTTGGACAAACTTGTTTTATTAAAATTTTATGTGAAAGTGCGACGCGATCATATTCGCAAATGATCGAACAGTTATTAATATGATCGAAAATGGTACACATACAGGGTTATTACAAATGAAATAGACAGTTTGGATAGGTTATAGAAAGTTTATTTTTGAAAAGTTAAGATTATTACTTATATGATTATAAAGAAGAAATGATTAAGTTTTTATTTAAAATTTTTACAAATGTTCAATGTGTGCACCTTTGGTAACACGACAGATAGGTATCAACACGGTAGTCGAATTCTTGCCACACGCTATTAAGCATGTAACGGTCAACTGTAGCAAGAGCATTAGTGATACGTTGTTTAAGTTCGTCGATATCAACAGGAAGCGGTGGTATGAAAACTTTGTCTTTTACATAACCCCATAAGAAATAGTCGCAGGGCGTTAAATCTGGACTACGAGGTGGCCACGGCTTAAGCACAAGGTTTTCCTCACTTGCACGGCCGATCCATCGTCTAGGAAGATGTTCATCCAGATATTTACTGACCTGTAAGTGCCAGTGAGGCGGAGCTCCATCTTGTACAAAAACGAAGTTATCACTATCTTCCTGTAGTTGAGGCATTAACCATTCGTGTAACATGTCCAGATAAATTACTCCGGTTATTGACACTTCGTGAAAGAAGAACGGACCGTAAACCTTTTCACGAGATAAAGCGCAAAACACGTTAACTTTAGGGGAATCGCGTATATGTTGTAAAGTCGCTCTTGGGTTTTCTGTGCCCCATATCCTTACATTATGTCTATTAACTTTTCCACTAATGTGAAAGGTACATTCGTCACTGAAAATTAGGCGATTAAAGAGTGTGTCATAATTTTCGAGACATTGTTGCATCTCCAGACAAAAATTGTTACGTACGACTTTATCACCGGCATTTAAACTTTGTACTAACTGCAATTTATAGGGTTTCATTTTCAAACGTTTCCGCAGAATTTTCCACACAGTAGGTTGAGGAATTTGCAATTCTAAACTTGCTGATGTAGTCGATTGTCTTGGACTTCGTAAATAAACATCACGAACACTATCGATTTGTTCTTTTGTAACAGGAGGTCTTCCAGTACTCTTTCTTTTACACAGACATTCACTATTTTCGAAACGTTTATACCAGTCATAGATTGATTGCCTTGTTGGTGGTGTTTAACCGTATTTTGTTCTGAAATGATGTTGCACAACAGTAACAGACTTTGTTTTGGGTAATTCAAGAACACAATAAGCTTTCTCCACTTTAGTAGCGGCCATTTTGCTAAACTGGTCGTTGTTTTAACAGCAGTACCAACCTAACAGTTGTACCAACATAAACTTTAAGAAATTCCCTATAAACCTATCTCGCTTACTATATTCAAATACACCAGTCTGATTTTTTAAAGGCTATCCAAACTGTCTATTTCATTTGTAATAACCCTGTATAACTGATAGGTATTAGTGACACAACACTAGTTGCGACGATATAATTGGGTGTTGGAATTTAGAAATGTATAAAGAATAGGCATAATAATTTGGAAGGTGGCGGTATCACCTAGGTGAAAATAATAAGGGAGAACGATTTGAAAATTTGTGGTAGAAAGACGTGTTTTGATAAAAATGTACTAAGTTTGAATAATTTAAAGTTAAAATAAAATCTTTTGGAAGCTAAAGCATTTGATTTCAATTAGAGAAGAGTATAGAGAGTCAGAGGGAACATTACGAAGTAAGAAGAGTGGAAAGTTAGTGGAGTAAAAATTAGAAGATTAGATATTGGAGCGGCACCGAGAGAGGTGTTAATAAGAGCTGGTATTTAGAGTGGTTTGGATTAAGGTGAATAAGAGTTGGAGTGAATTTATAAGGCCGAAGAAAGACGAGTTAGAAGTGGTCTGGGTTTTATATGCGATCGAAAGGCAGTGGGTGGAAAAATTTATAAAGCGGCACAGAATTTGAAAGAGCAGGTTGAAAATGGTATTGGATTGTATATCGCTGGATTGGAAGGAGTGGTTGAACAGAACGACGGGATAATAAGAAGAAAATTAGCGCGGGGAAGTTAAGAGTAGAGGTTTTCTAAATTCTAAATTCAGTTAATTATTTATAGATTTGGGTGGAAAATAACAGAAGTTATATCAAAAACCTGGTATCTGGAAAGCGAAGTAGTCTTGTGGAAGCGGAGCGTAGTGTGAAGACACAGCCGGCTGCGGAGATCATTAGCCAGAGTTAAAAAAGAGCGTACATCTAAGTATAAATCGGGCGAGTACTGTGTTATTCGTAGCGTCAAAGTCATTCGGTAAGTTTATTTGAATTGGCACAAGGCTACGCGGATCTGTTTGTTATATTTGGCATATACGCATAAAAAAGGGTTAACTATACTAAAAATAAGGTAGTGCTGTTTGGTTGGTGTCGTGGCAATCTACCTACCACCGAACCCACGGTAGGTAGGTGTAGACACCCTGAGAAAAAGAGATTCTAAATAGTCGAGGCACATTTATATAGTTTTTTTTGTAGACCGACCAAATATATTTAAAGCACGTAAAATAGTCAAAATCTTCACACTATCAAGTAAATAAAAAGTATTTAATACCAAAATAATATATATATATATATATATATATATATATACAGGATGTCCCAAATTGAGTATGATAGCATGGGTATCTTTCTTATTATTAATGATAGAGATCTGCTTAAATGGGCAAAGTTGTGTCATTTGGATAGCTAATTTAAATTCCTCATAGATACATTCTAAATTCCAAACGGTTTAGAAATTATTTAAAAAAAACTGAAAACTGCCAATTTCTTCGAAGTCGAATATTTTTGTTATAATAAAAGATACGAAAAAATGTTTCTTATAAAAGTTACTTAGTTCAATTGTGTGCACTTAAAAGTAATATTAAAATTAAATTCAAGATGGCGGTTATCGAGATATTAGCATCAACTTTCATATTTTAAATGGACGCCATATTGGATTTTTAGATGGTTAGATAGCATATTTTTTTCTCTTTTCAACGATGTATCAGAACATATGTTTAAATGAAAAAATTTACTGAAAATGATAATGAAAACCCACGCATAACAGTTCCACGCCGCAATCAAATTCGATTTGGTTGTAATGTTTTTTGTGGTATATTGGGAAACCGTTTACTTGGTCCTATAGTATTCGATGGAACCTTAACCTCTCAACGTTATTTGGAAATGCTTCAAACATCTTTAGAAGATTTATTAGACGACCTACCTTTGGCACAAAATAATCAAATTTGGGATCAACAAGTTGGCGTACCTCCACACAACGCTAGAGATGTTATCACCTACTTAAGTAACCGTTTTGATGGCAGGGTAATCACGACCCACACACCTGTAAAATGGCCGCCTAGATTAGCAGACTTAATACCCCTGGATTTTTATTTATGGAGCACTTTAAAAGATAATGTATATTAAAGTAATTTCCAGTACAATAATGTAGATGAACTACGGGAAGCGGTTATGCAGGCAATAAAAGGTCTTAATAGGAATACATTACGACGCATAACAAAAAGTGTTCTAAAACGTTGCCGATTGTGTTTAAATAATCACGGTCAACATTTTGAACAATTGCTATGATTTATTAGTTGGTGTTTAATGTTATTCTAATGTTTTTTTTTCGTTTAATTTGTTTTAAACCTGATTTGTGTTGATGCCTACTCGATAAAAAATTAAAATTATCATTTTCAGTAAATTTTTTCATTTAAACATATGTTCTGATACATCGTTCAAAAGAGAAAAAAATATGCTATCTAACCATCTAAAAATCCAATATGGCGTCCATTTAAAATATGAAAGTTGATGCTAATATCTCAATAACCGCCATCTTGAATTTAATTTTAATATCACTTTTAAGTGCTCACAATTGAACTAAGTAACTTTTATAAGAAACATTTTTTCGTATCTTTTATTATAACAAAAATATTCGACTTCGAAGAAATTGGCAGTTTTCAGTTTTTTTTAAATAATTTCTAAACCGTTTGGAATTTCGAATGTATCTATGCGGAATTTAAATTAGCTATCCAAATGACACAACTTTGCCCATTTAAGCAGATCTCTATCATTAATAATAAGAAAGATACCCATGCTATCATACTCAATTTGGGACATCCTGTGTATATATATATATATATATATATATATATATATATATATATATATAAGTGCAGTAACGGGTTTATAGTCTACGTTCATAGTAAAATTAAAACTCTTTGTTCTTTAGGTTAGGTAAAGAACAAAGAGTTTTTAATTTTACCTTTATGAACGTAGACCTATAAACTTATATATATATATATATATATATATATATATATATTGTTGTGATATGGTTGCAATAACCCGGTGCCCCCTTTTTCTGAAACATAAGGTTAAAATTTTCCTTTTGTCAATTTTTAATTTTACTTTTATTTACCGCAGCTAGCTCAGTTTTAACCACGCACGGAGCTTGCGACAATACCACAACAAAGATTTTAAATTTACCTTCTACCTCACCAAAACACCATTAAATACAATTACTATAATATTCTCATAAATATTTACAATGAAATGTTTAAGAATTCTTTAAATAAAACTTTCTTTTAATAATTGAATAAAAATTCTTTCCATAATTATCATCCCCGAAATTAATCAAAAATCCAGCAAAAATCACCCTTATTATTCTTATCCGAAACCCGATGAACGTTCACTAAACTTATTTCTAAATGTACGTAATTTATAAGGTGTATAGAAAAATTTGATCTTTGTTGACCCTCACATAAAAATTTTATGAAGCAAGTTTTAAATTGTTCAAATTAGAAAATATGCAACCAAATATTCACAATAAAATAATAAAACATTCATATTGGCTAACCTGTTGTTTCCAGCCCGAATCAATCCCTGTACCAATTGTTCCCGTATTCAGCTTAATGATTTAATAGTCCCAACGTTGAATTCAGATCTGCTTTAGATATGGTCTTCATTTTTCTTAGCATACCTTTAAATTATTTTTGCGTCCTTTGTTAAACATCCCAGTAATTAATAATTGAATTAAATACTTGTTGCATTTCCTCCTTGTATCCAGTAATTGTTCAGAGTCCTTAATTGAATTAATGCTTGTTGAAATTCCTCATTTGATCCAGTAATTATTCAGAGTCCTCATTTGATCCAGTAATTATTCAGAGTCCTTTCTATTAATGTTAATATTAACATTTAAATTAACCTTCAGTTACTTACGTACCATTCTTTAATTTTTCACAATAAATCACTTCTAATTCTTTTACGTGAATATTTTCCTTTAAGTGTTTTGGACTAAGCCTTAACTCATGTTGAACTGATTTGTTTACAAATCCGGTCCTATTTAAAAGGTCGTCTATCTATTGACAAGCGCAGAGTTCACTATTATACGTGATTTTTACATGCCAGGTTTTGGGTTTTACTATGGATATTTACCGTCTACACAAGACTGATGCTCTACTTTCAGCACGTAGTACTTCAAGTTAATGTATTGTTTCTATTGGATTTTCTGATTTCAAGCTTAAACAAATTATTGTTTGTACAATAAATTTGTTGAACTTTGCAATTAACACCATGCCGTGTTTATTTGTAAGCTATCATGTGTTGAATTTTACTTTCTGGTCACGTATCCTCAATATAATTTAAATATTAAATTATCCGCGTTTTCTATTACGCATTTTTAAACCTACTTGTTCAATTGTGATTCTTGGCGTAATGATGATGCATTATTCATGCGTATTGTGTTTCAAATTTTGTTCACGTTGTTTTATGACTTGCCAAATCGTTTATTTAATCAAATCTTTTAAAGTACTTTTTATTTCTTAAATTAATTATGACTACTGCTTATATACAGAGTGTTGTCTATTACTTTCCTGCCTAATCTTACTATTTCTTATTTTCTTCGTAGAAATGTGTAGTTTTCGGTGCCCTCATGTGGTTTTGATGAAGTGCACTATACTAGTGGTCCTTACTACCCCTAAATGACCTTATTAACACAGCAATATATATATATATATATATTGCTGTGATAAGGGGTTGTTTAAGGGTGTATTGTATAGCAATGGTCGTGCAGAAACCATAAATTACGATAGGAAGCAGAAAACTGCATTTATTTAATAGAAAATTAAGTAATTGAGATAGTTTGGAAATAGTAAGTATTTAACACCCTGTATATAGAGCATAATTAGTTTTAAGCGACGCAAATGAACACATCTTACAACAATAGGACGCATATTTAGCATAGAAATAGGTAATTCATACATTAGGTAAATGACAAGCATTTAACACCCTGTATATAGAGCTTTAATAATTTTAAGTAATGCAAATAACGATATTTTTCAGTACAATCAACATTTTTTGATAGTAAATGTAATTAAAGATGCGTAAATAAATAAACATACATGAAAAGCAAAGTTCAAATTACATCATGTATTTTTGTATAATATGGAAAACGCGATTATTTACTCAAAACAACGTATGGTTTGATAACGAAGCATCTGTAACAAACAACCATTACTCGAAAAGCCAAGTATATTACATCAGAAAACCAATTCAAGTGTAGGAAATACAAAGACCTCATTGGTTAAGATAGCGACGGACTGGTTGTAAGCCAAACCCACATCCAAGTGGGATCAACCCATATATTAACAGCGAGCAATGATAACAGAGCTCAATTTTAACTCAAGAAGGCCAAGCTGCGATACTCTGAGCCTAAAAGCTACGCGTAATATTTTAATAGTGAAATTAGATAGTGACAAATAAGTGCTACAAATATGGAAGTTTATTTTGCCAATTAACGTGAGTAGAATTTTGGGGAATTTATTTAAACTAATAAGATAATAATAGGGCTCCAAATGGGTGTATAATAAATCCGAGGGGATAGATATAATAATTCCAAATGAGTATACGATGTTAATGATCCAAATATGTGTATAATTTTGATCCGAGTGTATGGATAATCCGAATTGAGGGATAACAACTCTTACTTGGTTGATAATAATTCAAATGTGTTGATGATAATAATTCTGAATTGATATTGGTTGATAATGGATGGTATAATAGTTTAAATGCATGGAAAAATTCTAATTGATGGTATAATATTTTAAAGCGTCGATGATTTTGGTACAATTTTGAGTTGCGAGAATCAATAAAGAAGCACGAAGTAAGCAGACCAAGTCAGATCTTATTAGTTTTAAGATATTTTTTTCTATTTTTAAATTTCATTACTGAATTTATTCAAACTTGTGTAACAGAGTCGGCAACAAACTTCGCATACGTTGAAAGTTACTTAATATTATAAAGGGGTTTCGAACGTTCCAGGCTTCTTTGATAAAAAGAGTAGTTTTTGGTGACTTTAGATTGATTGCAAAGCATATGACTTTTGGGATAAATAAGACTTATAATATTGATTGATTTAAGAGTGTATTTTAATAATTTTCAAAACTTGTACATAATATTTCTTTTCATTATATGGAATTAATTAACTTCATTTTATAATTCAAACAAAGAGGTAATCATAAACGGGTAAAAGAGAGAAAAATTGATCATCGTAACATGGTGCACTCTGTATAGAATAATAAAAGCTAGCTGTAGCAGAATAATAAGTAAAATTAGTGGGAGTGAAATTTGATTAGGAAAACACAGAGAGGTGTAGTTATAAGTAGAATACGCCATTGACACCGAGTACGGCGTTATCATATCAATTTTTAAGGACGGCCCAACGTCGGGGCTCCATAGTTCCAGAAAAATACATAACAATATATATATATATATATATATATATATTGCTGTGTTAATCGAGCCCCACAATTGGGTATGTCATAAATGTTGTGATATAACCCTTATGTTGCTCAAACACTTGTAAAGATGTTAATTTATAATTTTCTTTGCCTCGACTACCTGATTCAATTAAATAAAGCACTTCTACAATACACAGTCCACTTTTTTTTAATTTTTTTCTTGCACCTGCTAGTACTAACATAGCACCGCATAGCACCACCAATCGTATAGCTGGAACCCAAAAAATGTCGCAGATATAAAAGTTTAGAGTTTAATTTTTTTCTTGCACCTGCTAGTACGTCAGTCTCCCCCACACGCACACTGTTTTCAAATTTTTCCTCTTGCGACTGTTAGAACTAATATAGCACCGCATAGCACCAACAGTCGCATAGCTAGTACCTAAAAAATGGCGAAGATATATCGGTACAAACTTTGTGAAGGACTAAAATAGCGTGAACCTCCTGACAAAATTTTTTTCTAATTTTTTCTCGCTCCTGCTAATATTAACAGAGTACCGCGTAGCACCACCAGTCACATACCTAACACCCAAAATATAACGATTCGAAGTTTGGGGCCATATAAGATTAACACCACCAATTTTACCACCCCCCTCTCCGCTTTGTGCACTTTATTTTAATATTTTCGTGCACTTACAAACACTAACATAGCACAGCGATTTAAAGTTGCGTGAGCTAGACCTAGTACTACCAACTTCCAAACAACATCTTTCAGAATTTTTTTCCATTAAGTGAATGGAAAAACGTATTATCTTATTTTGTGTTTTCTTCCAATTAGTTTGCCAACCCGTGAAATCCTGGAGTTTAGATAGTTCGTAGCTTGCAGCAACTAAGATATGCTTACAGCCCACACCTTTCGCATTTGATTGAATTTTTTAAATAATAAGAATTACCGTTTTAAAGTTTCATGCAATAAATCACCTTAAAATTTGTTGTATTACTTAATCTGATGAAAACAGTGGTGGCGCTATAAAATTATTTCCGCACCACTACTATACCTGCTTTATTGGAAGATTTGCAGCACTTATTCTTAATGTGCAATTCGGTGTTTTTATAATGGCAAAGGCACGTAGTGATTGAAAAACAATCTACTAGATAATGCAACTTGTGACTTATACCAGAAGTACACTTATAGACCTGAATTAAATATGTTTTCTAAAGCAAAGGTCTGTGGTTCTATGCCGTGCTATATTAGTACTAGCAGGTGCAAGAAAAAAAAAGTGAAGTGTGGGGCATTGCCTAAGGGCATAAATTTTAAGCTGATATATCTACGTTATTTTTTGAGTGCTATCTATGGGACTAGTGGTGCTATGTAGTGTTATATTAGTTCTAACAGTTGCATGAGGAAAAATTTCAAAAAATTGGGGGTGGGGAGCTGACGCACTGGCAGGTGCAAGAAAACAAAATTAAACTCTTAACTGTTATATCTAGGATATTTTTTGAGTGCCAGCTATACGATTGGTGGTGTTATACGGTGCTATGTTAGTACTAGCAGGTGCAAGGAAAAAAAAGTGGAGGTGGGGGGGGGGGCGTTTTGACTTCGCCTGTGGGCATAAACTTTAAGCTGCTATATCTACGTAAATTTTTGAATACTACCTATGGGATTGGTGGTGCTATGTAGTGCTATGTTAGTTCTAATAGGTGCAAGAGGAAACATTTGAAAAAAATGTTGTGTGGGGGGGAGGCTGACGTAGCCTAGGACCCTAAACTTTAAGTTGCTATATCTACGCCAATTTTTAGGTGCTAGCTATGAGGATGGTGGTGCTATGTTAATGTCATCAGGTGCAAGAAAGAAATTTGAAAAAAGTATAGGGAGGGGTCTGGCATAACATTAGCTCCCCCCTCCCCAACTTTGAACTGTAATAACTGACATACTTTTGGGTGCTAGCTACCAATCTTGTTGTGCTATGTGGTGCAATGTTAGTGCAATCAGATGCTATACAGAAAATAAAATAATTTGGTGGGGGGGGGGGGGCAATGTGATCTTGCTTTGCCGAGTTGAAAATTACCGATCAGAGATAAGCCCTTAGTATGTAAAAAGGCAAAGACAAAGCGGTATCCGTGTTTAGGTGTTTATTAATTGCGAACTTAGCATAGAATAAATTGTTTAGTTGTTTTCCATTAGTGACACTTATAACACGTCTAAAGCAGTGATAGAATCAAACGTGGTAAATTGTTAGTTCAAATGGTACAAGATCTGCAAGACAAGTAATTTATAGTCAGTCGAGATGTAAGTATAAAGTAAATGTTGTTTTTAGTTAAGCTACGTTGGTTACTGAGCCGTTACCTAAATATATACATTTAGCTGCACTGTCTGTGCTGAGAAATGATTTTGTTTTAAGTTTCAGATAGTTTATGTTCACTTGTGCCTGTGCCCATTTATGATGAAAACTGTGATATTAATAATGTGTCTCTTCCTGATCATAATAGTACAATAACAAATGTTCGTTTTTAACACCTTATTGATGTGTGAAAAAATATACTGAGTATTCCATTTGAAAAAGTGGAGAAAATTTACTTTGAATTGCGAAAAAAATGGCAATTAATTCTGGAAACCCTGTGAAACTTAAATTTGAGATATTTAGATCAGCGACAACTAGAGACCTTCTCAAATAAACTTCCCACTCAGTTTCGATTTCAAAATATTTCTCATATTTTTTAAAGATTTTCAAAAACAGTGGTACAAAAACCTTTCTTTTTAAATATTATTTTTTCTCTGAGAACATTGAACCGATTTTGATAATACTCTAGGAATATTTTAGTGAATCTCGGTAGAACCCAAAAACCAAAAATACATAAGGCATTTCATTTAAAAAAAAAACAAAAATCGAAAGTGGCACACTCTTTTGGGCCACACTGCATAAGTGAAAATATTTTTCTGAGAATCAGCCTGGTGAACACTGAAGCTCCGTAAAAGACCGAAATTCCTAACATGTTTGCTATAAGAGCTATCAAAGAACCACGCACTGTTACAGGATCCGGTATATAACAACATGTATGGAGAAGCTCAGTGGAATACAAACGCCTGTGAAAAACACAATGTCAAAACTGTCAAAGACGCTGAAATACTTTGTATTTCCACTGGAAAAAGATACAAAAGTTGCAATAGACATATCAGGTTCGCTCTTTATATTCTTAGACAAATATCTTCTACTAACAAACGAGAAGTACTTTAAATGTATTGAGTTTTTGAAACAGGACTGTATGTTTTGAAATAGTGATCCAGTTTCTATTCTGTTGATGCTTCTCATTCGTTTTTAATATGTTGCGGTTCAAACGCGAAATTATGACTACGGCCATAATAGTTTTCGACATTATTACCTTACTTGTGGTCATCATCATTTTGTTTTCGACCTTACTTAAGGTCGGTTTGACGCAGCTCTAACTTCTTTTCTATTCTGAGCTAGTCTAAAAAGGTCTACATACCCTTCACAACCTGAATTTCTAATAATTTGACTAATATAGCTTGGTCTAGGTCTTCCTATATTCTTTTTCCTTTCTAACTGGCTCTACATAGATATTAGCAACCTGATGGTTGTTAAAGAACTCTAACATGTTTACGTGATTCCCATTTATAAGGAAATGAAATATAACCTGGTTATCCCCTTCAAAACAGGAAAAATGTTAAATTATATGTTATGGTAAGGCTTAAGCAACGAATCGCTGCCAACATGCCAGGCCGCTACCTAATTGTGAGTTATGTCATGGTGACGTTTATTAAATTATATGTTATGGTAAGGCTTAAGCAACGAAACGCTACCAACATGCCAGACCGCTAACTAATTGTGAGTTATGTCCTGGTGACATTTAGTTAACTGATTTTTATTTTTTTTTGTTTTCGAACTTACTTAAAGTCGGCTTAACGCAGCTTTAAATTTTTTTCCATTCTGAGCTAGTCTAAAAAGGTCTACATACCCTTCACAACCTACATCGATAATAATTTGACTAATATAGCTTTGTCTAGGCCTTCCTACTCTATTTTTATTTGGTAGTCTATAATCTAAGACTTTACTAAATAGTCCTTCATGTCTTAACTGGTGTCCTATCATTCTATCTCTCCTGACCTTTAATTGTTTCCACATACAGGGTTCCTCACCTATCCTTCTATAAACTTCCTCGTTTGTTACTCTATCTGTCCAACTAATCTTTAACATTCTCCTATAACACCAAGTTTCAAAAGCTTCTATCTTTTTCTTATCTACTTCTTTAATTGTTCAAGTCTCACTACCGTATAGTAGAACGCTCCATACGTACGACTTTAAGAAACTTTTTCTATTATCTAAACTAATACTATTAGCTATTAGTAAGTTTTTCTTTTTTAAAAACATTTTTCTAGCTTGAGCTATTCTAGCTACTATATCCCTTCTGCTACGTCCATCCTTTGTAATTATACTACCTAAATAGCAAAATTCATCTACCTCCTCTAACTCGGTATTACCTATTTGTAATTTTGGTTTAGAACTAGGCTGTAACTCACTTGTCATTATCTTTGTCTTTCCTGAGTTAATTCTCATACTATAGTTACTCTGTAGTATCTCATCTAAAATATTTAAAAACTCTCCTAACTCTTTTCTAGACTCTGCTATAATGGCTATATCATCTGCAAAACGTAGCATGTCTATTTTCTGTCCCTGTACACTAATACCTATCTCTTTTCTCTCTCTAGCTAAGTTTAAAGCTTCCTCAATATAAACATTAAAAATCAATGGAGTAAGTATACAACCCTGTCTAACACCATTTCTAATCTTAGCTTCCTTTTCTATTTCATCACATTTAATTACTACGCATTGGTTTTTATATAGACTGTAAATAATTTGTCTATCCCTATGAGAGATTCCTATTTTTTGCAAAACCCTGAACATAACAATCCAATTAACCCTATCAAATGCTTTTTCTAAATCTACAAACGCGAAATGAGTCTTTTATTTTTTGTAACCTTTTTCGATAATTACCCTAATCATTAGTATCGGTTCTCTAGTCCCTCTGTCTTTACGAAAACCATATTGGTCTTCGCCTAAATAATTCTCAGTCAAAGCTTCTACTCTATTTTTAATTATTATTGTTAGTATTTTGGAAGCACGAGAAGTTAAACTAACCGTTCTAAAGTTCTCACACCTATCAGCTCCTGACTTTTTTGGGATTGGGATAATAATATTTTTTTCGAAATCTATTGGAACCCCACCTGTGTCATATATTATTTTTACTAGTTCATATAATCTGTCTAAAGTTTTCTGACTTGCATATTTTATTAATTCTGCGGGAATATCGTCTATCCCTAGCGCTTTATTTAGTTTAAGATTCCTAACAGCTCTATCAAATTCCTCTCTTAATATTGAGAACCCTATTTCTACATCCTCTTCTTGGTCGTTCTCTAACTCATCCATATCGTCTCCCTTATATAAATCTTTTAAATATCTTTTCCATCTATCTGCTACCTCAACTTTATTTATTAGAAGCTCATTATTCTCGTCTCTAATACCATTATATTTTTTCCTATCTTCCCCAAAAAACTTTTTAACTACCCTGTAAGCCCTGTCTGTCTTACCTACTCTCAAATCATCTTGTATTACCTTACAATTCTCCTCCATCCATTTATTTCTAGCTTTTCTAAACTCATGTACTATCTTATTTCTAACTGTATTATATTTTTGCTTACTTTCACTATCCAATTCTCTGAAAGGTTTAAGCTTTCTTCTATTCTCTATTAAATGTAATATCTCCTTTGTTACCCAGGGTTTTCTCGCTTCTATTTTTTTCTTATCTATAGTCTGTGTTGCTGTATCATGTACAGCCATTTTTATTTCTTTCCATCTATTTTCTACGTTCCCTCCTACAGCTATCTCTTTGCTCTTATTATCTAATACTTGTTTATATTCCTCTTTTACCCTACTATCATTAAGCTTAGCTAGATCCCATCCCTCTCTTTTAACCTTTCTTAATTTTTTGAATTTTAGTTTACACTTCATTTTAACTAAGTTATGATCGCTATCTATGTCAGCCCCTGGATAACTACGACAGTTTTTAACTTGGTTTCTAAATCTTTGTTTAACTAAAATATAATCTATTTGGTATCTAGCCCTATCACCTGGCGCTTTCCAGGTATATCTTCTCCTAACATGTTGTTCGAATAGGGTGTTTACAGTTACTAATCTATGTTCCTGGCAAAACTCAACTAATCTTTCTCCTCTATCATTTCGTCTGCCATACCCAAATTTTTCTACCATTTTTCCTTCACTACCTTCTCCCACTGACGCATTAAAATCGACCATAACTATTAAATTCTCATCTCCTTTTACTTTTCTCACTATACTATTTATATCCTCGTATACCTTTTCTACTTCCTCATCCTCGTACTGAGTTGTTGGCATGTAAACCTGTACTAAAACAGTGCCGGTGGGTTTTGTACTCAATCTAACCATAATTATTCTATCACTAAATTGTAAGTACTCTTTAACTTTATGTCCTAATCTTTTACCTAACACTATTCCTACCCCTGCCTATCCATTACTTGAAGAAGTTGTAATTATTCTACAATTATCTTTCCAGAAGTCATTACTATCTGGCCATCTCACCTCACTAATACCTGAAATGTCCAGCTTTCCCTTTCTCATTTCGACTAATAAATTCGTTAACTTATCTACTCTAAGTAATGACCTTACATTCCAAGTCCCTATCACTAAATCGAACTGTTGTTTTATATTCTTACGATGACGAACCCCAAGTACCCCCTCCCGGAGATCCGAATGAGGGAGTATTTTACCTCCGGACAAGAACTTTACTTGTGAGCTCTCCATCATATATATTTCGTGTTTTAGGACACGCACACCTGGGAAATATTGTGGTAGGTTCCCATATCTTTCCACAACGCAGTTTTTAAAGATTTTAGCAAAAAGCCGTATCTGTCACGGGCAACCCCCAACAAGCTTGTAAATTATTGAGGATCGTCCGAGACCAACCGACCCTCCTCTAATATCTTTTAGCCAGCAAGGCTGTTGCCCCTTGCTGCGCCTTTTAATCGCCTTTTACGATAAGCAGGCTTACTATAGTAGTATTCTTTATCCCCTACTATAGGGTCCTTGTGGTCATATGTTATTTTTTACGCAAACGTTGACTTTAGTATCTACTTGTTGCTGCTCCTGAATTTCTTATTTAACACTTACCCTAGTAAACACCTTGTGGCTCAGACGTAAAAATTATTTACCTGCAACAAAAGACCACGTTAGTATAAAAACTCAAATGAATAACTGTTTAACTTTAAAAATATTGTCTGTGAGTAATGAAACATTGTGTATATGCGATATTACCCAATAGGTATTTTAACATTGGAATGTTTCAAACGCGTAAATTTCTCCTTCACTCTGTTTTCATAAGACTGCTATTTATAGCCTTATTCAACAAAACTGCTTACACCCACAATTCAATGCCTGATACGATGGTCACATAAATGCGAGGAATTCAAGGTAATTAGTTTTGGATATTACGTTTCATGTTTTACGACTTGATACCGTTTGCTTGTAACTTTAAACGCGATAAGTGCTTCTGTAGATATATTGTAACGTATTTTTTTACGTAGTTACACTTCGCTTATTAATCTAAAATAATACAGCAATAATATAAAAATATAATTTGTAAATTCCGTA
The DNA here is from genome assembly GCA_036346225.1 of Platerodrilus igneus. Taxonomy (NCBI): domain Eukaryota; kingdom Metazoa; phylum Arthropoda; class Insecta; order Coleoptera; family Lycidae; genus Platerodrilus; species Platerodrilus igneus. Next base: position 896,796 of record JARFIW010001106.1, read on the forward strand.
CAATAAAAATAATTCATAAAATTTATAATAGCATATAGACTCCTTCGCTTTTGAGGTCTAAGTTCGTAATATAAGCTTTGTCAAGTTGTCATTTCGCGTCACTTTGCTATGAGCGTCTGAAGAGGTAAGCTGCTATCAGCGGCGTAGTAAAGTCAAGATGGTCGTGTCCAAGCACGTGGCCTGTAACACGGTCCAAAAGAAAATATTTAACTGATTAAATCTTCGTGTCTGAAGGTTGTTCCTAGCGCCTTTAGCGTGATGTTATTCATTTATATGTTCCACCTAGAGCAGCTCAGTTGTTTCCTGCAGACCAAAGGAGATAGAAGCTCCCCCCCCATCATTAAAACAGTTGGTATAATCAAGTAAAGAAATTTTATTAATATTTTCCTCTTAGTGCAATATCAAAGAAGTAAGTAATACAAAAGATGTAGTTAATATCTTGGATCTAGAAAATATCTCGGAAGCAATATTTAGAAAATTTAGTTTGGGATTTGGAATACTAAATTTTATAGGATGTAATCACGGAAAAATTGGTTTCGTTAAATACTGTTTTATTCAGAAGAGTTCTCAAAATTCCAGCAATAAATTCGTACGTTTCACGTGGCTTCTATTTGTGCATCGCAGAACGCAGATGTTAATGGAATTTCCGACAGCTGAGGTTATAGTTCGATTTCTTTTGGTCGTACTGTATTTCCACACGTGAGTGTTATGTAGCATTTAATCACTTTTATAATTATTTAAATAGTAATAAGAAAACATAAGGTTGAAACTTTATTTACACTAAAGTCACTTAAAAATCGTTTAAGGAAAGAAACAATTAGGTAATAAATTTATAACCTTGCATAAATTTTAAAGATGGCTATGCTGTTTGTTTGTCATAATTATTGCACAAACAGATAACGTTAACTAAAGTAAAAAGCTGTTAGTCACATATTATGTCAAAAAAAAATATTCAGCTGTCTAATTTAGACATCACATGTTATGTTACGCTAATTTAAAATATATTTAATCATTTTGAGGTCATGTACTTTGATTCTTAATTAACGTGACGAATTCTTTTAATACCTATTAAGTAAAACCAACTCTATGTTGAAACATGCTATTTTATCTGAACTTAAGTAATTAAATTTGATTGTTAAGTCAACGTAGTACTACTATGACTGAAGAATATGTAATATGAATTATTAAGAGAGCTCAAACTTTTCATAAAATTTATTAAGAAAGATTCAATTTAGAGATCTTTATGTTTTTAAATACAAATCCTTATTATACTTCTGTTCTATAAAAAATTATTAGTTGAAAAATATTGTATTAAAACAAATCAAGGAATTTAATCAAATAGAATCTATTTTTGCATGACTCTTTTATTATTTAAAATACAAGTAAAACTTACAGGTCATTCCTGATCAGAAATTGTGTGTAATGATAACAAATACCCTGGGTGTATATTTTTGGAACTTAAATTCTATTATATTATTTTTGGTAAATATTTTTGAGGACACAAACATTGTCCATGTTGTGCATTTGTTTGTCACAGGTTAAGTCGAGACATCTGTATGACATCTGCTATTTGAGATTTTGGTAAGTGTTTTAGAAAAGTGAAATTCAGGTTTGATGGCTATATTAGTGGTGTTGATATAAGGTTTCCGCATTCCCCTAATACAAGCACAGATAATTTTTGTAGGTTGTTGTATTGAAAAATACGGTGGCGCTCATTATTTATATTTTTGGTCATTTGACAACCCATGACCCAAGCTCATGATCTACCCAGAGCTAACACTCTACTAGCAGTTTATGTCAAAAAAGTTTTTCTTTTCCTCAAGCCGTTTACCATCCAACTTTACCTTGGGCTTTCATTGTTAATAAGAAATTCTCGACCTTGTGATATCAGGTAAGGTTTTAGGATATATAAGGGTGCAATTTGTTATCTGATAATCACGAAGGTAAAACTTTTTTTTGCTTACAATATTTTTATCAATTAGAAGTCCATCATATTTGTACTATTTTGCGATACTTCCAAGGAAGGATTTGCTGAAACGCCCTTCTTATCTTTCACTGTTCATAATGTACCACTTCTCGGATTGGGAAGATAGAAAACTATTCTACTCACTTTTCTGATGGTATCTTCAATCCGGAATGAGTGGTTAACGTGTGTTATACGTATTTTCTGTCATTGTTTTATTAAGACCTTTGAACATTTTTATCTGCGTTACATAATTACCTGGCTTTAAGATTATTCAATTCTGTCCTATAAATCTCTTTTAATTCTTTTCTTATAACTTTAGTGGACGTCCCAGTTGTCACAAGAAAAGGCACGGTTCCTGACCCTAATACTGTCTCGTTTTTTAACTTTTCTTCAATACGCAATCGCGCCTCTTAAGAATTGAGGTTTGAAGAACCTAACAATCCTCGCTTAGCGCTTAATTTTGACCATGAGAACCTCAAGATCGAAATGGCTCCCTAGATTGTTAAAGTGAGTACAGTGAAGTGTACACAGCCGTATTTACAGAAGGATTAAAGGGTTATAGTTCAGGGTGGCAATCTTGGTGGGCGGCAAAAAGGAGGAACAGCCTTGTGATTTTTTACGCAATAAAATGCTTTCATCAATAAAATTACTCAAAATATTACAAAACGAGCACAACATACAGATTACAATAGGTTAGATAATGTTTTCGTACTAACTATGAGCGGAGCTGCTTATGGAAAAGTTGCCAAAGAACAAAAATGAAACATAACGTGAACTTTGAAAAAATATTAAACAAATATCTAGTTTCTTCAAATAACCTATTGTACGAAGGCGTAGAAGAGCCACAAAAAATCGCTCTACTTATTTTAGTTAAATTTCGACTTCGATTTCGAAATTTATTAAATTTCGATTTCGATGTAGAAATTTAGTTAAATTTCGATTTCGATCTCAAAATTTATTAAATTTCGACTTCGATGTCTAAATTTAGATAAATTTCGATTTCGATCTCGAAATTTAATAAATTTCACTTCGATGTCAAAATTTAGTTAAATTTCGACTTCCATCTCGAAATTTAGTTAAATTTCGACTTCGATATACAAACAAGAATAAACTTTTGACTGTAAGTTAAAAATCCAGCAAAATTTCGAGATCGAAGTCGAAATTTAACTAAATTTCGAGACTGAAGTCGAAATTTAACAAAATTTCGAAATCGAAGTCGAAATTTAATTAATTTCGAGATCTAAGTCGAAATTTAACTAAATTTCGACATCGAAGCCGAAATTTAATAAATTTCGAGATAAAAGTCAAAATTTAACTAAATTTCGACATCGAAGTCGAAATTTAAGTAAATTTCGAGATGGAAGTCGAAATTTAACTAAATTTCGAGATCGAAATTTAACTAAAATAAGCGAGCGATTTTTTGTGGCCCTTCTAAGCCTTCATACTATTGCATTGAATGTGCCTCACAAAAATAATTCCAGTTTTAGTTTAATATCGGATTTTCATCGGGAAACTCAACAAATCGGGTTTGAGAGCAATCTTGAAATAAATTTAACTCGTTTCCAAAATTTATTGTCTCTGACACCTCAAGTAGCGGAATTTACACTCAACCATAATGTCAGCGTCTACGACTAGCCGAGTGCATTTTCTACGAATTTCTGTGTTCAAAACTCACCTGAAGGTACATTTCAAGATCCGACTTTATGGGAGATGAATGCTACCCGCAAACACATTCTTAAACATAAAACATGGTATAAATCAAGACATAAATAAACTTGATTTTAGTGCATTTAAACGACTTCTTGCAGGACAATACCGTTTTCTTTTCCAGTCATTATTTAAAACTCAATTAGTCAATAGCCAACAGGTATAGCGATCAAACTTTATGTACTCAGAAAAACCGGAAACATTGCTCTGTGTACTTTTTCAATTTTCAAATTTGCTTTCGAAGTCAAAACTTCTTTTAAAAATAATTTTATTTTTATTAAATGAACAGAAATTACAACTTGTATATAAATATTATTACAACTTACAATTACAATTACAATTTACAATTTTAAAATAGAATATAATAAAAATAAAACTTAAAAATAACAAAATAAATGTTGTATTGATCCATGTAACTGAAGTTTGTATAGGGTCTTCAAGTACGGTTGGTTTTAAGTTTTCTACCATTACCTTCAGATACTTAATTCTTTCGTTGTATCCGAAGTGTATGATATTCTTTTCAAAAACCTATAAGATTTGATAGCCAGTCTTTGTGTTAAAGTTAAGAGGTGCAAATCTATCGCTAATCGGGATTTACGTCCGAGGGGTTCGGAGTTGGGGGCGCGCGGCCGGATCGAGGTCCGGTGGAGAATTTTTCGTACGTGTCATAGGCCGTTTTTAATCGCGAAAAAACCTATAAATAAGGGAAAAATAAAGGTTTTTTTGGAAAAGATTAATTTGCAGCGAGGTATTCGCTTACGTGTTAAAACAGCTAAGGTTTTCCGATCTTTAAAACCGAGCGACCAGTGCGACGAAGCCGACAACGGGTGGGTTAGCGTTGGTACGAGAGAGAAGGATTGCATTGGTTTCAAAAATTCGTATCAGGCCTCTAAAGAATATCTAATATACACCAAAAAAGGCTATCGATATCCTAAAACCTGAATTATTAACGGTTTCAGCTAGTGCTGTGGTATTTTCTTAAAAAATTTATTAAACTTTGTATAATTAATTGGAGAAACGTCAAACACAGGTAACGAAAATCGGCGTAAACGAACCTATACCTTCAAAATATATGATGATACACTTTTTTCAAATTTCTGAAATTTAAACTTATAAATTATGTAATATAGCCTAATAGTACCGAGAATTGATTATTATTACACGAAAGCATCGTTTTTTAATATACGCGGGCTATTTTTTAAGAGATCATTAAATATTAAATTTGACGTTTATTTACGAAGACAGCCGAGCGATTACAATAGAGCGTGACTTCGTCAGAAATCGCTATAGTTCTTATATGTCGTGATATTTTGCAAGTATTCGGCCAACGGGATTCCAATAAACGTCACCTAGATGTCTCCGAGTTAAGGGCTCTGCTTTTCAATCACAACGTAAGTGGTTCGGTGCTCAGTAAAATTGCCTTTTTGTTTTTAAATTTCATATTGACCTTTTAAACGGCCAATACCATTCATTATATACAAACAAAAACCCCAACAACATTTATAACCGCTTTATTTAAGAATACTCATGTAAAAACCAAATGAGTTTTTCATATGCTTTAGTGAATTCTACGATCTCTCAATTATAAGTTACATTTACTCAAACAACCACTTTCAATGCTTTAGCTTTTTTTGAAATTATCCAAATTGCAGTAAATATTCGATTGTGTCAAAAAAGTAATAATCGTTTTAAATTATCCGATTCAAAAACCCGAGTGCTACGTGTGACAAAGCCAACAACGGGTCGATTAGTGTTAATGCGAGAGAAAAGGACAAAATTGGTATACGGTCCCAAAAGATTTCTAATATATGTCAAAGGACGATACTTATATCCTATAACCTGAATTATTTACCGTTTGCACGCAAATACTCCGTTTCCTTAAGAACTTTCATTAGAATTACTGCAATTAATTCGAGAAACATCAAAAATATGTTGCGAAGACCAACGTAAAATAACGATTAAGTACTCTCTAAATCTCTGAAGAAAGACATATTTAACAAATTAAAATGTAATACTTTGTATTGTATCAAGAAATAGCAGACATGAAATCTGGATTTCCCACAAAGTGATGTAAGAACAGGAATAGCATAAATACCCTCAGGAACCCAAGATGGCCAGTCAGCCTCGAGCTTCGCAACTTTAACATTGTTGGTTGTTCAAGCTACTCAATTTAGTTTTAATTAATAAATTAAGGAAAGTAACTTTGATTATTTTTATTTTTAAACGTTAATAAACATAACGTAACCATTTGTTGAAATCAATTGTAGTTTTTGTGTAAATTAAAATACATTTGATAGGAGTGTAAATTTGAAAATAAAGTCTTTTTAAAAAGAAGCTTCCAAAAGCCCAAAACCTATATCGTGTTCTAATGTAAGTATACTACCAACGGCATATCTATCACCATTGACTCCGTGACGGAAGGCTAAAGTACAGGCTACCAATCGCAACTTCAGTGGTTCGGTGTCCAGTTAAATTTAGTTTTTTTACTTAATGTTGATTTTTAAACACTACAAAGCATCTAATAAGCATAAAAATACATAATCAAAATTTATAATCGCTATACAACGAAATAGAATGTTATTTATTGCTTATTTTCATTCAAAATTAACACCATACTGTTAGCATGTATGAACTTTTATTTGTTCTATCCCATTTGTCATACAGGACAAGACTTATACACTGTCAGACAGAGGCAGCATGGAATTGATTCGTAAAAATAAGACTGGGAAGGTAAAACCAGTAAGTGCCTAAATTAGCTGTAAGTATATTTCCAAGAATATTCGTTGCACGTGAATTAAACTAAGGCAATCCAGTTGATTTCGATAATTTTGACAGACCACCGTACGTTCAGGAACATGGCTTGAATTGTTAAACAACATTTGCTTAAACTTTCTGTAATTACTTCATATTGCAATAGTTTATTTAACCAATGTAAATAATATCTGTTGCGCTTTTATATCTGCATTACTTATTTAACAATTATTGTAGATTAGAATATGTATCTGATATTGTTCCTATTACCAAATAAACCATCCACTGATGTATTTCTAACATACTTAGAAGATTCATTTCCATTATTTATATTGCACGCAGGTTTTGTTTTTACAGATAATAACGTATACGGCTGTTCTAAAACATGGGTTTGTTACTATTTCTAGAAAATTATTTTTTTCTTTGCATTGCACTACATTGCACTACATTGTACTACAATGTACTACATTGTACTATATTGTACTGCATTGTACTACATTGTACTACATTGTACTACATTGTACTACATTGTACTACTTTGTACTACTTTGTACTACTTTGTAAAAGTTTGTAAAACTTTGTACTAGTTTGTACTACGTTGTACTACTTTGTATTACGTTGTACTACTCTGTGCTACTTTGTATTACTTTGTACAACTTTGTAAAACTTAGTACTGCATTGTACTACTACTACTAAAACGAAGTCTACTAAAATGAAGTCTGCTAAAACGAAGTCTGCTAGAACGAAGTCTACTAAAACGAAGTCTATTAAAACGAAGTCTGCTAAAACGTGTAACGAATACAATTACCTGCTTCATAGATGTACGTTTTTGTTCTAAATATTTATTTAACAATATCCTTTATTAAACAGAAAATATTAAATTCCTATTGTAGCAATATATTACCAATTCGTTACTTAGGACTCCACCTATATCTAAGGACCTGAAGTAAAATTTAAGTTTTCTTTATCTGTGTATGTGTTGATACAACATTCCAATTCTGCGCGTGCTTGAATAATAAAATTGCCTCGTGGTCAAGGTTCATCATTTAACGTCCGAATGTAATCAGCTAAGCAAGTGTTGAAACGTGAGCCAGCAGGTTTTTTATAAAACAAGCCGTCCCAAAGGCAGGTGAAATGGTGTCGACGTATACCGTGGCATCAATTAGTAGTTGAATCGACCTAGTGTTACTGTAAAATACACATCATCTACGGTAGGTGAATAATTTTTAATTTTGCATGCAAATCATTTTCTCGATTCTTTTCAGCGCAAGTAAAAATGTAGATACCGTATTGAAATGCAAATTTAATGTGGTTACAGTATTGAAGCAAGTTTTAGGTTCAATTTTGAAACGCAAATTTTATGTAGTTACATCGAAACAAGTTTTATGTTATACAGTATTTGAAACGCAAGCACGTAATGTATAAAGTATTGGAGCGATAAACCTTATGTATATAATTGTTATGAAACACTGAAGCACAATTTTTTGTTACGCTGTATTGAAAGTTCAAAGTCTCAAATGTTGCTATGGAGTATGGTGGAATTTTCAGTAAATTTTGTTTTGTATAGAAGTCGAGCTGTAAAATCTGGCACGTGTGAACTGCGCACACCTGTTGTCGTAAGTATTCAAGATGCTTGACGAAATCTGATGCCTAGCATATTATTTGTGCTGATTCATCTCCAATTTTCGTTTCACGGAACCATTACTGGAAATGTAATTATAATTTTTGTAAATTTTATATGGTCATTTAAATTGGTACACGTAATTTTTGTCCAGAATTTAGCAATTGGATAATGCATAAATGTTCTTATAAACACAAAGAAATTTCTATAAGCTAACTATATTTGAATTTACAAGGTTATGCTAAAATGTATTCGTAACTAAGCATGTGACACGTTAATATTTGTTTGTCACATTATAAAATATAATTTTTTTGGACAGTACACTTGAAGTACAGATTAGTTCAAACCATAAGTATTTTTGACCTTTGATTCCATCAATTAAATTATTTAAAAATGTAGTTATGCAATTTAAGGAAAGTCAAAGTATTTAATCAATTAAATGTAAACCCAAACAGGATCCTATTTAGGTATCGAAAACAAATTGTAGAATAATAACAAAAACACTATAATTCTTCTAGAGAACTATAATAAAATTACAATTATAAAATTCATACGAATAATCAGAAAATACTCATAGACATTATTAAAAGTAGATATCTCAAAAGTTTCAGTACGTATAAAATTATACAAATGGTGTATATATATTTTTTTGTAAATCAATAGAAAGTGTAATAAGTTGTTTTAAAGCTTTCTTTTTTCTATAGAAGCAAGCAACCATATTTATAAAATTTTTGTGTGAAGAAAGATAGATTATTGGTATTGTGTTTAAAAATTTTTTGAGGTATAATTTTAACTAGGTAATCTAGTTAGAATTTATTTTTTGTGATAAACTGACTAGGCTCTAATGTATCCCTAGCTCTAAAATGTCAAAAAGTGATTAAATTTTCAGATAGTACGAGATCGTCCTTCCAATTCCAGTTTGCAGAGTCACAAGTAAGTATTATATTTCTATGTTTTGCTCGTTAAGGACATTTTTTCTTTTCGAAGATTTCCATATCTTATCTTCGGAGTGTTTCTCATTATAGCTATTATTAAGATACGGTGGCGTCTATTAAAAATTCATTTATTATCGTATACCATCCTACGACCCTCATAGCTCTGCTCTAAGTTGAAGAAGCTTAGCTGGCTGGAAGATCTCTTTAGAGGGTCCTTTTATACTCAGAGCCATTTTCCATCCTCTTTAGCCTGGGCTTAAACCTTAGACAGGAACCCCTCATAATTTATACAGGTTCTGTCGCCTATAAGGTAGAGTAAATACACTATATATAACTATATAGAAAAATAGTGTAACAAACAAAGTCTGCTAAAACGAAGTCTGCTGAAACGAAGTCTGCTATAACAAAGTCTGCTAAAACGAAGTCTGCTAAAACGAAGCCTGCTAAAACGAAGTCTGCTAAAACGAAGTCTGCTAAAACGAAGTCTGCTAAAACGAAGTCTGCTAAAACAAAGTCTGCTAAAACGAAGTCTGCTAAAACGAAGTCTGCTAAAACTAAGTTGCTAAAACGACGCGGTCTGTGTAGAAAATTAAACCCAGGCCCTTGGGATCAGCAGTCATACGCAAACCTGTCTGATTCACGTAGCCGCACAAATGGTGTTACGATAGCAAGAAAAAACAATTTATTAGAAGTGTTGCCATGATTTTTCACTACACAGAATAATATTGCAAAATTAAAAAAAAATATGTTGAGACAAATACACAAAGCCAAAAGTTGAAGTATCAAACAAACGTTACGTACCTGTATTTATAAGGGTTGAAAAGTAGACATCTGTGAAAAATTGGATTGTATGTTTCAAAAGAAGTAATATTCCATTGAAAATGAGATAAAACTGAGAAGATAGATCTCTATACCACCTCTCTAATCTCAATGCAGTTCATATAATATTATAAGACCGTATTTCTGAATTCGCCAATGCTCCGACCGAAAATACTATGTTAGTCGGTAGCTAGTTTTTATTTGGAAATTTAGAGTTCGGGCTAACCCTTGCCAACATAAGCAATGTATGCATTCTAAACGTGCCCGACAACACTCAAACACCAGACCTATATGTAACCTCTCGAGCAAACGATAGATGCTAAGCTAACGTTTTCAAATGGTTCATGTTGAGAATTAAAGTAGGAATTTAGGATAAATAGTTACACATGAACCTAAATCTGCAGAGTCGACGATATTATAAGACTGCCAAATTGAGCTAGAACGAATATCTGAGACACTGCAGACTTCACATGGACACGGCCACATTGACTTGGGCAAGAAAAAATTTAACAAAATGACTCCCCAAATGCTTGAATAAATCGAGCAAAAGTAAAATCAACGCACTCAATCTGTACTCTCTGCAAAGAAGCTAATTACTTCTTAAGTGACACCGTTACTAGGATGAAACAAAACAGCAACTTAAGTAGTAGCTGCTTCTCCAAGATGTAAGAAGTTACACTTTTAAAAATCTGCTAGAAAAGTTCTTCCATCAGCTTTTGAAATGACTGAAATAAACATGGATAATTATCTGTATATGAAAAAACTGTAACTGGATGATATTATTCCAGTTGATTAACAACTTTACTACAAAAACAGTGAAAAAATATCCAAAAATTGGCTGAAGGTACTTCGTTTATCTAAAATAATACGTAGGTAGGCTACATTTGAATTGTAATGCAAACAATTTGTGATGAGGTTACGTTCATTTTCGGCAATAATTGGTTATTTTATTTACATAAATTCCTTTTCTACTATTAAATTTTCCAACAATACCCGATATATTTTATCTGTTCAGATAAGCTCGCTTTACCATAATTTTCAACTCAAATCCCTTGTTAATTCATTATCTGTTCGTATAAATTCCATGTCTATTGTTAAATCCTTCCGCATAATTAATAATAAATATTCTTTTTAAGAATTTCTCAACGTAAATCTAGTTGTTTTGAAACGACAAGTTTATGTTACAATTAATTAGTCAAGATCCTGTTTAGGTATCCGTGAGCGCGTTATACCTTCCGATAACGTATAATTGCGTTCTAAAGATTTGTCGAAATAATATATCCTGCTATTCTCCGGTAAAACCGTGTTTTCCAGTATCACTCGCGTTTCGATAACGCGGATGTTTGCTTCATGTTTGTCGAGTTCGTGTTATTTTGAACTCCTTTTAAACTTTGATTCTGCAGCTTGTGCGTTGATGCACTTGTAAAACTACTCGTTCTGTTACTCCAAGAGCGATGCACGTTTCTCCTCTATCAAATGTGTAGATTTGATGTGTATCGGTAAGCGCTCCTGAGTTGTTAATATTAGTAAGATTTTCCTTTTTAGCTCTTAGCTGGAGGCTAAATTGCTTGTTGCGTAGCCCGATTATTCCTTGATTGTAGATCATCTGTCTTGCATGTAGACAGCCGTTGCAGTTACGGTAGTAGCATGGTTGTTGCTGATTACCGCGGCGATGCTGTGTCAATTCGCTTACGAGGGATGACAAGATAAGTATCCCGACACATGTATGTGACTTATTTTCCTTTTCTAACATACCCAGGGATAAACCCAATTTGAAATTAAATACGCTAATGTTTGTTCTGGTAAAATTCTTACTAGAAAAGTTTTGAACTTTAATGCTTTTGCTTTTTGTGCTTAACCCATCTGCTTATACGAAAGTATCAGCGTTATTATTTTTGGTACTGATTAGATTTATTGCATGTTAGCTACGAATTGCGCATTTCGTGGAACTACTAGTGAATTTGTCCATTGAGTAAAATTGTTTTATTAAATAGTAACCTTGGTTAATTTTGTTTTGCTGTTTCGATAGAAATTTCTATATTTACGTTTTTTTTTATTATAAATAGAAAATAGTTGGCGATGTATTATTTTTGTGTTGCTAGGAACCCCTCCCCTCTACGCATTGGTAGTCAGCCTGGTATATTTACGTTTTCTTCCGGCTACCTCATGGTACGTAGCAATTCTTAATGATCTGATTTGGCTGTCTCGAGCAATCACATTTTCTATGAAATAAAAAAAGTTTGAAAGTCGTAAATTGCATTTGAATAAAGCGATAATAGAAACCATGGATTCTTTGATCAACAAAATAGAATTTCATTTCGAAGGGTTAAACGACGTCATAGTTTCGTTGTAGTAAATGTACTTCTTTAAGAGAAGTTTTATTGTAAAATTGCTAAGTGAGCGTAAATATTAAAAACTGCGACCACGCATAAATTTCAATGTATATAATTCACCATTAATTGTGTTAGCATAAATTCACAATAAATTCATAAATAGCCATCTTGTCTTTTTTCCATCATCTAATTAATATTAATATAGGAGAGGGAAAATCTAACAGAACCAATCAATGGTAAAGGCGGCAAATTTAAATATAAAACAGAATGCCTACAATATTGAACAATAAACTATTTGAAATTTTGTTTGCTTCTATACTAGCTTGATGTATACGCTTTGGTATTTTTGATGTCTGTAGAGGTATCCAATCAGTTGACGTTCAAAAAACCACATGTCCCAAAAGTTAGATCAATTAGTTCTATGCTGAACCGGACACAAATAAATGAATTTATTACTATAAATTCGTTCAAACAAAAACTCTTCCAAAAATAATATTAATATTACCGTTAGGTTATATTCATTCAGCTTCACCCCCAAACTTAGTACACATGATTAATGGCTCGTTTATAAAAGTAATCAGCCTCTTTAAATGCGAACCCTTTGTGTCACTCAGGCTCAGAAGCAATTGTTTCTATTATGCGATTTAGAGCTATATAGGGGTGGAAGTAAAGCAACCCACCTTACATACGTGATTTAATCCGCCCGAGGCTTGACACCTGAGTACATTGGCCGCGGGGGATAATGTATACTAAAAGTAAATGGAATGGACCGCGTCCCTAATGCGATGTATGCAGTCAGTAACTCTCACGTGAGCACATCTGGTGCGAGGTGCATTGGGGTAGCTGGCGTATTGGGTCTTTGTCCCGATGCATAATATGTATTGTACCCACCTTAAGTTACCCTCGTCTACCATCTGCCAGTCAGTCACCGCTCACCGGTACCTATGCATAAACTCCCCCAACGCAATCCAATTTAGAAGTGATTGCAATCTGCACCGTGTAAATCAATAGATGCTGTTCTATTGTAGCATGAGGATATAAACCCAGTTCGAGTGCACTTGCCTATATGTTACGATTTTAATTGTAATTTCGATGAAATAGTGGAGGATTTGTTTTACATTCATATTAATTTACGAAAGCTGTGCATGTTTTCCTCAATTACTCATTAATATATAAATAATCTAATAACCAAAGACATTTTAAGGTTTAAAATTTGATACGGCTATAGGATGTTTTTCCTAAAGTTGAGTAAAAGATATATGAGCAGCCAAAAATATAATTAATTCAAATAAGTTGAAGTTATTAAAACGGTTTCGCTATTCTAAGCTCATCAGTAATTAATAAAATTATATAATAAATTGGTATAACTTTAAAGTTATATCCTAACAAGTTGAAAATGCAAGGCATTGTCGCAACGAACTTCCAAATGTAGACTTACTTTAAAACAATTTAAAGAAATTAAAATTATTATGTTGTAATAATTATAAGTATTCAGATAAAATAAAAATTAATTCCCCGGGGGTCGGATATCCGTGGTCAGATTTTGTGGGGGGTACCATATTTCGACTCAGCTATTTTAGGGGAGTCCAAAAATTTATCGCACATTAATTTTGGACCTATTTGAAATTTTAATTTTCCCGACGGAATATCGCGGGGGCACGGCGTCCCCGTGGCCCGATTTCAACTGACATCAAAACTTAAGCTCAGGACACCGAGCTGAATCGATTGATGTATCACACATTGATGTCCGACCATTAGAAAGGCCTCGGACGGACAGACGGACAGACAGACGGACGACAAATCGATTTCATAAACGAACAAAGTTCGTTGAAAACAACAATAATAGACATTATATATATATATATATTCAAATGAGATAGGTAACGGGTTTATAGGTCTATGTTACTTTATAGATTAAAACCCTCTGTCTTTAACCAAGCTTTCGATTTTAATTAAAATCTTCATCACGGTGCTGCAATATTATAACATCATTAAAATATAATAGATAGAATGACTTACAAAAACTGGAGTATTGGTGTAAGTTTTTTTTATGTCATTTTATCTATTATATTTTAATGATGTTATAATATTGCAGCAGCCTGATAAAGATTTTAATTAAAATCTAAAACTTGGTTAAAGACAAAGAGTTTTAATCTATAAAGTAACATAGACCTATAATCCCGTTACCTATCTCATTTGAAAATAAATTAAAGGTCGTAATTTTTAACATTATACATATATGTATATATATATATATATACATATAAATATATATATATATACATATAAATATATATATATATATATATATATATATATATATATATATATATATTACTGTGTACGGGTAGCGTAAACATGTGTAAATAGGACAAGCATTTATTTATTTTTTGGGGACCCTGTACCTCAAAGTTAATAATTTATTTATTATGCTTCAGCATAGTTAGATTGGGTTAAAATTACGTGTTATAATGTAATTTTAATTTGTATACGTTAATTTAAGTAACGTACATTTATTTAATATCACAAATTAAAGCATTCGTAGAAAGCTACAAGGTTTAAGATTGCAAACAAGTTAAACTGGTCAAGGATTTCAAGGAATATATAACCACTGCTGGAGGTAGATTGGCTCTTATTTTTCTGACTTCTTGTTTACATTTTGAATTATCCAGAAGAACATCCTAGCTTTGATACCGCGTGACAATGCAGTCCGCCGGAAAATATTATAAGTGTTTGTAATGCACAAGTGGGTGCAGAGTAGTTAATCGTCAGTCTGCTGGAAAGTCGCCTATGAAGGTGGTAATCTGGAAGACCACATTCCAGGTAGCGATTTTTTTTATTGAAACTGTTGTGCTGGTGCTTAAGTTATTTTAATTTATTAGTGATTTGGTTTAAGTGGTGAAAATTACTGCATATTAATTTTATAGACACATGTAAAGTACAATTTTCTATTATTAATCTTAGGGTGTAAATACGTCAGTAATATGTTATCGATGTAAGAAGTAAACGGATCTTTAGTATAATTTGACAATGCAAAAATGTATGCACAGAAAATAAAAAGGTCTATACTGAGCCCAGCATTGACCGGGGAAGTAAATTAAGGGCACAGGATCGGTCCATCTACTTTTAAATAAAAATATGAAATGTAGAGGAGCATAAAAATCACGGGGATATTAGCTCGATTATTGAACAGAAGTATAAAATGTTTTAACTTGAATATTAATTGTAAATATTGAAATGTTGCGAATTTATTATTTATGCTAACAGAATAAAAGGGCTGTATGTTTTTGTCGAAATATTTTTTCTTATTTTTTTTCTTATTAATTACAAAGGTGTTGAAAGAATGAGTATCTGTTGTGAGTATCTCGGAGGACGCAGTGAGCAGAGCTAGCCGAGGAATCTTCAAAAGTTACTCAACCTAGACATATCATAATCATAGCGGGGACTCAAAAAATTTTTTTAGGTGAAAATTGGAGGAGTTATTTCTTATTTTCAGCTAAAGTAATAGCAACGAAAAGAGAGGCACAACTTCCTAAGTTAGTAAAACGGGTTAATAAAAGAATACACTGCATTTTTATGATCAACCTAAAGTAAGCAGCACGAGTCAGAAGGAGAAGTTCGTAAAATTTATGACGCCCAATGTGTGGGGCACAAATTTTGGAACCCTTCCAATAAAATAGGTTTAGGGCTACTGTCCAAAGAACGTGGCATTTTTATGTCGACCCAACGTTGGGGCTCGAATTAGCAAAGCCGTTCAAAAGGTAACCACTGCAATATATATATATATATATATATATATATATATATATATATATACATATTACTACGATCTCCGCTTCTGTAGGACGTCATTTATTGCTAAGTAGTTCCCTTAAAATACAAAAATTTCCACGTTTTGGGTGTCATAAATTACTGCGATCGCGGCGCTGCAATTAATGCTTATAAACATATAAAGCCCCACTTTCTGGGTGTCATTTGTTTGCTACGGTCTCTGAGTTCCAATAAATGATATCTACTTAAAAAGCCCCACGACTTGATCGTCATTTAATTGCTACAAGCTCAGGATCTTAAAATAAAACTTTGCCACGGCTGCTCAGTTGCTTTCTGAAAATAAAGCTAACTACTCCAAAACAAAACGAAGCTGCAACGGTACATCGCTTGTCTTTATTAACATACCAGACATAAAGTACACGCCAATATAACAATTAAACTCCTTGTTCACACATTATTTATATATTATATATACATTTCAAATTCGACTCTTATACCAGATTATATATCCAATTACTTATATACTAGAAACAAACCCGAATAAATTTACTCCTTCAAATCTCTGATAAAAGCTATATAGGTCCCCCTCCTCTCGCAAATTATTCCTTTAACAGTACTTTCGATATCCATAATTACCCCATATAAATATTTCCTGTTAGTAAAATTTAAAAAAAGCAATAGGGCTTTACCTTGTTTCTGAGCCCTGCTTTAATACAAGCTCATAATTAAAAATAACAGAAATTAAAAAAATCACTGTCACGCATGGCCTAAACTTATCTAGAACAAAAAGGATACAAGTTATTTCACACAAAGATTTAGAAACAGAATACATTACACTCAATCTTCTAACATTAACTTCGTAATTTTCCTCTACTTCTATTAAAATATCATCCTCACATTCTTCGCTTAGGTCAGCATGGCTTCCAGTTTTATTGTTTTTTGGGAATTACCGATCCAGTTTTCCTAATTCTTTGATGTCGAACTATAAATGTCTTGGGAGCAGAATGTTCTATATTTGGAAATTTATCCACATACTAATGTGCCGCTGTCCGAGCGTTGCATTACATTTCACCATACAATAAATGCATATCGACAAATTTTTAGTTACTAGACCAGACCATTAGAATATTCTTAAACTTTTGGTATTTGGAAATTAAAATTAATGTGGCACTAAATAATAAGTAACTCTTTAATTAAAACTAGTTTAAAACTTACAATATCGAAACAACGGTCATTTGACATTAATACAATTTTTTACTCATATTTATTTTTACTTTATACAAGCCAAATCATTAATTGAAAACAGTTTATGACATAACAACAGCTTGACATTCATACATTTGTTTTTAGTTCATTTTCCATGTCTATTTTTCGTAACTGAGAAACGAATTTGTAATCAATGGAAATGAATGCATTGAGGTATAAAAAGTCAAAATAACAAAACCTGAAATACACAAAAAATGTAAATAAAAATGTCCAAAAACCCTCCCAAACGAACCACATAAGTACAATTAAAAAACCGTTTCCAGTGTCATCCGATTGAACATTTTTCACAAAACAAATGTACAAAATGTTATCACTCAAAAGGAAACCGTTTTGAAGATATATGAATTAAACCGATCTTATGTTACCTTCTTAAAAGAGCTCTAACTATAATAAATATTTTAAAAGCTATATATGTGTGTGTGTATGTATGTATGTATGTATGTATGTATGTATGTGTGTTTGTGTGTGTGTGTGTGTAAATAAGGGGGCATCATATTTCGATTCAGTTTTTTTAGAGGATTCTAAATATGTATCGCACATTAATTTTGGACCTATTTGAAATTTTTGATAAAATTAATTCCCGGGGGTCGGGTATCCGTGGTCAGATTTTGTGGGGGTACCATATTTCGACTCAGCTATGTTAGGGAGTCCAAATATGTATCGCACATTAATTTTGGACCTATTTGAAATTTTAATTTTCCCGACGGAATATCGCGGGGGCACGGCGTCCCCGTGGCCCGATTTCAACTGACATCAAAACTTAAGCTCAGGACACCGAGCTGAATCGATTGATGTATCACACATTAATGTCCGACCATTAGAAAGGCCTCGGACGGACAGACAGACGGACGACAAATCGATTTCATAAACGAACGAAGTTCGTTGAAAAATATTGGCCTCTTGCAAAAGTAAGTTTTTATAATATAATCTGAAAAAGACATTAAATAAGTGAAAGAATTGTTTTGTTTTTCTTACCATTCTGGTTTTGTTAAATTAAATTTTTGAAAAATGGGGATGGAATTGAAATACATCCCAAAACTCTTCATAATTATAGGTGTAAATTTGACTACATCCGAAAATATTAAGAAGATTTAAACGAGTATAAAGTAGTAGTTGAGATGATCTATAGCGTGGTTTGTAAAAGATTAGGTCTATAAATTATTTCAGAACCACAAAAAAGGAAAACAGATTTCAGTGTTACGCATTTTTCACATTAAATTAAGAAAGCTTTGGTACGCCGTTCATTAGAAATAATTCCATTTAATAGTACAAGAAAACAGTTAGAACTATTGTTTTCAATGTAACAAGACAAGCCAAAAATAAGATTATTACAATGTAGTTAAATACAAAGAAAGAGCGACGATTTAGTGAAATCCACATATTTAAGGTTATAAACCAAACATCATCATAAAATACAATGTTGAAATATATCAACCCAGTTGCCTAAAGAACAATAAAGCACGTATAGGGAGTCACGCATTTTGTACGTATTTGAATACTAAAGCAATATGAATGTTATGTATTGGCATAACCCCTACGAAGGCACAAGGAGTGCAAGAAATGACAGAAATTAGACAGACGTCACAAAACCATTAATCAATTACTCGCAAACTAGTAACGACTAGAGATGTAAAATGTAGTCATCGATAAAAGAAATTAAAGAACCCTATTGGCTAGGATGTACCGACCGGGCGTTCAACGTGGTAAATCCGAGAATAATCGATAAGAACCCAAGATCGAATTTAGACAGGTTAGCTACTAACCACTTTTGACTGGCAATTAAATAATACTTTTTTAATGTGGATTTCAGTTGGTAAAATGAGTGGCCTTAATTAAATTGACGCCGGTTGTAATTATAGAAAATAATTGTAAATCGCTCTTTTGTTCTGTGATGGCAGGTATTCATGAAACCTGTTTAGCTAAACATTAAGAATGTAAAACGTCCACCCGTGTTGTAGGTTATATTGTTTACTGTATTAGATTTACAAAGCCGGAACATTGGAATTAAAGTTAACAAAATGGATGATGTGGTTAAATGGTTATAGGTAAATAAAAAAAAGGTGTGACCAATCGAACGTGAGTAATTTATGTAATTTCAAATATTATACGCGTATTGCTTCATGAGAATATTGTTGTATTTGCGCTTAACTGAATGTAGGTAACTTTCAAATTCTGTATGCAGGAATATTACGCGATTTGCGTTGAAATTTAATCAGGTATCCTTAAACATTTTATACTGTAACATGTAAAAATTCTAAGCAAAATCATTTGTCAACGTTACTGCTACAAGCCGGTTAATTTAGTATTATTTATTTAATGCTTTACCCAGTATGAATTCTAGTACTCTAGTATATTTAGTAAACCAATAAAATTAAAGCATTCTACTAATACAGCTAATCACACTATTACATACCTTGCACGTGTTCCCTACTCGTATGTTATGACATCTAAGATTTCCAAGTTGTTCGTCGACTAGGGTCAGATGGTCACTTTTTGTCTTCTCGTCAAGCCGAAAGGTCACTTGCTCTGTTAAATTAAACAGGCGAGATGATACGGGAAATTAAGTTTTCCTGGCGTAAACGCCGAATTAAGTGAAACAGTTTTAGTTTAGTTGTCTAAGACAACAGAATGATAGGGAACGTTAGGGACAAATTTAGGATAAAATACTTAGATCAGGGAGGACGAATTTGTAAATTTATAAAGCAGGCAAAATATCTGGATTCACTATTAATACATTTGGCAAATGCTTAGAAATTTGAATCCATTTTAAATTAGTTAGCTAGATTTGGATAGTTTTAAGTCGACCCTTCAGGTCGCACTGGTAAGCAGAGCCGACGTCTGCTATCCGGTATTACGGATCCCTCCCCCTCTCATTTTTGCTCGTCTTGTTTGTTACGTTTTTTCGTGGCAACCACGTTGGGCGCCAAATTTCTGTTACGTAACACAAAGAAAATCCAAAGAAATGACCGGGCTCAATCGGAGAGTAGGGGGGGTTGTAGAAAGCAGACTGACCTATGATGTATGCGGCGGTAAGGGGTTAGTAACAGTACCTGCAATACAAGAAATTAGAATAGCAAACCTGCAATAAAAAAAGATTAGTCCTGCATAACCTGAAATAAAGAAAAAGCATAGCAGCAATGCATAGTCTAAGTTATTCAGTACTTGGTAGAATGTAAAAAAAACTGTTTAGATAAACTATATAATATAACAACGGTAAAAGCAATACAGAAAAATGTTTAGTACAAAGTGAGGTAATATTGGGGAGTAGCAGAAACGTTTCCTCACACACCAATTAAACATAAATCAGATAAAATGTTGACAAAAGATAAATAGATAAGACACAATTGGTATGAGTAATTCAGTAGTATTGATTTTTCTTTCTTTCTTTTTTTTCTATGTTTTAAAATAGCATGCAAGTCTATTGTAAAAGGTATCAGAACCACACAGATATGGTAAAGCAACGGATAGATATTTAAAGTAATAATCAGTAGAAAATAGTTCAACTTACAAAAAGTCCTTCAGGAACGCTTCCTTGCAACGGAAGTGTGGGATTCAACGATGTCCTGCACTAACGAAGCACTTCACCCTTGACTGTGAGGGTGTTGATGGAACTTATCACACGTTACACTAATCACACCTACGTATTTCACTGGTGTTAGCAACAGACATTATCACGCGTCGGAACTATGTAGCCTTGATAAATTCTATTTCCTAAGACAATAATTTCGAAATATTCCGCAGCACTAGTTCAATTCCAACTGGGACCAGATGTATATTATGTTCATAAACATCCCAATAAGCAGTGAAACTTCAAACAATACCTTTGTAAGCCGGCAATCTGCCATATTTCGCAAATAACGAAATTTGCGCAAGTAATGATCCCTTTCAGATTCTTTGTTGTTAGAAAATTCAGAAACTACAGTATCACTGTATTTAAATAATCCAAAGTATACGCTACTCTGAGAAGAACAGGACCGCGAAACTAGATCGCACACACAGTTTTAAATATCAAAAGACAAAACAACTAAAAAGAACCATAACGGGTAAAGCACGTGTATCACTAAAGCAAGTCCGTCAAAATGTTCCTTAAAACATTTATCTCACAAGAAAACAACTAAAAACAATTAGGAAGACACGCGTATCACTAAAATAATGTTCCGTAAAACAAGCACGTGCGGTCGAGTCAACAAGCTCTATCACTTTTTTTTCAACAGAAAAGCAACAAAAAGAACAATTAGTAAAGCTACGCGTATCACTATAACAATCCGACCCTTTTCAAAGCAAACAGCACACACTATGTTTTACGTAATTAATTCGTAGGATCGAAGAGCAAACTCAAAACCTGTTTATATAAACTCGTTGTTACCATAAACTCTTGTCGACTATTATCTAAACTTGTATATCCACATAAAGAACAAAATTTATTTGAACGGCCAGACAAGAACGATGCAATTTATAATTAATTACAAGCGGTTTATCATTTTCCAAAAGTTGGAAAGTAATTTTCGAATAATCCTATTTAAAATACGCTCCCTGCAATTTATTTATTAATTGAAAATCAAATATAGAAATAGTAGTTACAGAAATGTATTTTTAAGTACGCTAACACAAAGGGAGCGTAAAATGTTACGCTATAAAAAATGCCCGTTACATGTTGATCGGGCACACTCCAAAGTCAAAGCTAGGGATACCATTATTTAAACCCTGTTTTTAGTTTTCGTTTTAGTCTCTTACATTTTTATTTAGGGTGGGTTGATTATGAAGTTAGAATAAATTAGAAGCACGTTTATTTGTGCGTTTAAACCCAATGTAGTACCTTCGGGTGGAGCATTGGGGACGTGGCTGCAAGTATAGCGGCCCTTATTCAAATTATAATGTCTAAGACAACAAACACATGAAGTAATTTGATCTTTGCAACGGTTTGTTTTGTAGGTAATTAATTACAATTTATAATAAAGTATATTGCAGTGCACCTTCCGTTACCTACAAAATTCTTAATGAAATATTATGGTTGTTCTACATGGTTCATGTTTAAATAAAATTTATCAACATGGAAATTCATTTTGTGCTTAAATTGTAAGCAGATTTGTTGGAACGTGCCGACACATGGCAGAATGGTGACATTGCATCATGTGCTTAGAGGTTAATAGGTCGTTGACGCCGATGGGTAAGCCCATTTAATTTCCTGAAATTTTTGCTGCATGTGCTGTATTTTATTCCGTATACAGATATATGAATTTACGTAATATTTAATTGTTCAGTTGTAAATTACCATATCCTCTGTTATATGCAAGCACGTCGCCGTACAAATAATTTAGTAGCATACGTGTTAAAGAAAGAGGCTTAACCTTTTTAAGGGCATAATATTTTAAAATATATAGAAAGATTTTATTTCATTAATCACGTGTTCAAATTTAGAAATTATTCATTGTCATACTATGTATAAAAAGATAATAAGTATAGATAATCATGGCAACATGTTGTTTGCAGCATTTAAAGTTTAAACTACATGTTATTTCTTATCTTGTTTACGGAAACCTTATTTCAAGATGTTCAGTTTGTGTGCCTTCAATCCAGCAAATAAAATTTTAAATTGAGATTAACTAGCAAATACATTATTGCATGTACAAAAATTCGAATCTCTTGTACAGTCTATCGTAGAGCTACTTCGGACTATTAAATATAAACAAATATTGTTAATAAAATACAGACATCAATTAAAATTCAGTAGAATTAAAATTTAAAAAAATTAGCTTTACATCTCCTGAGTAACGTAGTTATTATATTCATAAGAATATAACTTTTGTTCAGTTGCATTTATCATGTACATAATTGTTTAATATGAGAATATAGAATCAATTTTTTCTTTAGCTCATTATTTTATGAATATTGAATTTCTCCCAAAGATTTTATGACCGTTAAAGGAATTCATATAACAATTCAGTGATAAGTATTTGAAACAAAATTAAGGACTTTGTGTAGTCACAGAATTATTAGATAGATATCTTTGTTAGTTATAATTATGTTTCAGAGCCATCCTAGAACTTTGTCAAAGCAGTAAGAAAGTAAGTAACGTATAGGTGGTATTAAATTTAATTCCTAAAGAGGTTTGATAACTTTTAGGTTTCCAAATTTTCCCTTTAAGCAAATTGATTTAGTCAGTTGCTTTATAAAAAATTTAGGTGGCGTCCATTATCTTATTTTTTTTCAACTTTAATAAACCCACTGACCCAATCTCATGCGACCGTGGGTCAAAACTCAGTTAGCTAAAAGTCTTTAAAAGTTTTCTTTTTCTAAAAGCCGCTTTTCATTCAACCTTACCCTGGGCTTGTTACAATTACTAAGAATTCTCGATAGGTCTATAAAAAATCTACGACGATTTTTTTTACACTTACAATACGTACCTGTTTGCAGGAATAATAATATCATACTAAATTAAAAATAGATTTAGCTGGCACCGTGTTGCTTCTTGCTTGAATATATCGGTTGATTGTAAGATAAATTTTATTCCATCAGGAGGTCAACGTAATTAAAATCCCGAAGGATTACTTGTCGTCCAGAAGATTATCACTAGACGCGTTGGCGTCTATTAATTTGACAGTGTTGAAAGCCTTTCAAAGTAAGTGTTATTGGTAACGTAGCTTGATATTGCACCAAGTTAACTGTTACATTTTTCGAGTTTTGTTCCATTTCTTTCATTGTTTCTATATGGACCCATTCCCGCGCCACTCTAGTTAGCTGGAGCACCTTTAATTTGGTACGGAATTCTCGCTCCTTATGGGTCATTCCAAATTTACGAATTTAACGCTACATTAGCTCCGAGCATTTCAGCTCGGGGCTAACACATTGAACTGAAAAACTCAAGGTGATCATGCAGACAGTCTATTTTCTCTTATCCATGAGTTTGGAAACATGATATTTAAGTGTTTTTCACTTTTACATGATTATAGGGTGGTGCTCCGTCTAGTTGCAATCACTCTAACTGCCCTTGTTTTCAAATGTAACTCACTGAGCATATCTTGAAATTCATTAAGTGCGAAATGCAAATCTCGTTCATCATCATCATCATTAAGTCTTCAGTCCTGCAACTGGTTAGACGCGCACCTCCATTGATTTCTATTCTGAACTAACCTACACGTTTCCCTGAAATTCCCACAGCTTACATCTTTCACTATCTGCGTGCAATAGTCTAATTTAGGTCTACATCTGCCTCTGCTTTTTCCTACATCTGGGCGTAATATAGACTGCACTATTCGCCAAAAATGCCTTAGAACATATCCTGTATTTCTATCTTCTATTTTTTTATTTGATTTTCATAGATATCCTTATTCGCCTAGTATTTCTATAACCTATTTGTTATTAACTTTATCTGTCCATACTATCATCATCATACATGTAAAGCATAACATTTCAAAAGGCTTCTTCCTTTTCCTATCTGCATCTCTTACTGTCTCTATTTCACAGACGTACAGTACTGTGCTTCACACATATGTTTTCAACAGTTTTGTCCTTGTTTCTATGTTTGTTGTCTTCGAACATAGCCGCTGCTCTTTCTCGTTAGATACAGTCCGGTTTCCCTTCTATTGTTTTGTACATATATACCCTATTTCACCGATATTCAGAGTTATACGAAAAGCGTTGAGCAACTGACGACTACCAACACCCCTCAACACTTAGACATTGCCGAATTAATTGTCTCCCAATAAATCTTTTCGCACAATCAAGATTAGTTGGAAATATTGCAAAAAGCAACACCTGTATTTGTTTCCAGTGCTTATCAGGTTTAATTGCCATTAGTCTTTTGTTATTAGGTTTTTCGTCTTGGAACTGATTTCTATTCTGAACAAGCCTACACATTTCCCTGAAATTCCCACAGCCTGCATCTTTGACTATCTGTGTGCAATAGTCTAACCTAGGTCTAGCTCTACCTCCCTTTTTTCCTATATCTGCTTGTAATATATTCCACACTATTCCCTCATGCATTAGTATGTGACCTATCGCACTATCTCTCCTAGTGTTTACAGTTTTCCGCATATTTCTTTCTTCCCCTCCCATTTCTAGCACCTCTTTCTTCTTAACTTAGTCTGTCCATGATATATTCATCATACGTCTGTAGCAACACATTTCAAAGGCTTCTATCTTTTTGCTGTCCGTTTCTCCTACTATCCAAGCTTCACAGTCGTACAGTGCTGTGCTCCACACAGATGCCTTCAGCAATCTTTTCCTTGTTTAACATGTTTGTTGTCTTTGAACACAGCAATCGCTCTTTTTTGTTAAATGTAGCACGACCTTGTGCTAATCTTTGTTTGATATCTTTTACGCTTTCCCCATATTGCGCTATTTGAGTTCCTAGGTAGCAGAAATCCTTAACCTTTTGTAAGTTCTCGTTTCCTATTTGTATTCTAGTTTTTGATTTATTTTCCCCTTTTTTGCAAACTAGTACTTTATTTTTATTTTTGTTAATTTTCATACCATATCCCTTTATTGGAACTGTTTCCATTTTATTAAGAGCTGCTTCTAACTCTTCCTTGCTAGATGTTAATATCGCTACATCATCTGCAAATCTAAGCATATCAATCTTTTTAAATATTTATGGTTTCGGCCGTGAAAGCCTCCGACAATGTCATATCAATCTTTTGCCCCTGCATACTAGTTTCAAATGTCATTTGACAGTATTTGTTGCCTCTTCGATGTACAAGTTAAAAATTAACGGGGATAGGGCACATCCCTCTCACTCCTTTCCCAATATCTACTTCTATACATTCCTGCTCTAATTCTATTTCTGCTGTTTGCTCTTTGTATAAGCTATGTACTATTCGTCTATCCCTATAACTCATTCCAATCTTTTTGAGTATTTCGCACATTTTTTTCCATTTTACATTGTCAAATGCTTTTTCCAGATCTACAAACCTTATATATACGCTTTCTCCCTTTTCTATTGTCTTCCCCATTATCACCCTCAGAGCTTAAATAGCCTCCCTTGTTGCCTTGTTTCGCCTAAATCCAAATTGATGTTCTCCTATTACTTTTTCGGCCTGTTTGTCCATTCGTCTTTGTACAATTCTAGTAAATTGAAGGCAGCGTAGGTTTGTTTCTAACATTTGACGACTGTGACAAGACCTGGTGTTGAAACATTCAATATGGAAAAATCTAAGAATATCAGTTCTTCTGTAAGAATGTCATTCACAAAGTTGTTTAATCAATTTAAAGGAAACATATTATGTAGATCTTTGGATTTTTATCAGAAAAACATTAAGAATTGTGTAATTTAGACAATCAAATTTATGATTTGCTGATTGAAAGCGAAGCAGATGAAACTTGATTGCAAAATGAGATAGATGGTCGTGATGAGTATCGAAAGAATTTTTGTAGGATGAAGGTTGAAGTTGCGAAAATCACGAAAAACAATACAAGGTCGGTAATAACATCTTCAGATGGTGATAGAAAGCGTAGATCTAAGATGCCTTGTATTGAATTAAAAAGATTTGGAAATGATGTAAAAGCTTGATTGTCGTTTTGAAAAATTAACAAAGACAGTGATGTTTCAGATACTGCTAAGTTTCAACATTTAATGCAAGCAACAGTACCTAGTTCTCGTGCAAGGCCCTAAATATAAATTTTTCCACCCACCACAGAAAATTATAAAAAGGCGATTCAGGGTTTGAAGGTTCGTTTCAAAAGAGATGATTTGTTAGAGGAGCTGTATGTAAGAGAGCTATTAAAGCTTTTATTGCAGAACTTGAGAGGGTTAGTTTTTCAACGTTATATGATAAGTTGTAATGTCAGTTGTACGCTTGAAAAACCCTTGACTTCACGCCCGAAAAATATGCAGCTATGCTTTACCTGCTTGTAGAATCATGACTACCGAAGAACATATTAGGGGATTGGCAAAGATCTATTAGTACGGGAGGTAGCGTTATATTTTTGATGGTCATTTCATCCCGCTTAATTTTTTGTGTAATTGATAGTTGAGATACAGCTAATAATCAAAACAAGCGTCAGTCGCCGGAATCGTGGTGGGGCAGATCGTGAGAAAATGTACATGTTGTAAAAAAACAATTGTTCAAAAGTAGTTTCAAGCCACTTGAGAATTTGCACAATTATTGTTTAGGTGATGGTAATAACAATAAAAATAGTCAGCTGCGTGCGTAGTGGGGGGTTAGTATCACAGTCGCTTGTGTAAACCTATCATAAAACAAATTATGTAAAGTAATTTCAAATTCAATGAAACTCAGACATCGAATTTAGTATACAATTAGAATAATAAAAACATAAATCAGCTGTTTACATATTGGTGGTAAAACCGTCAGCCGAGGAACTGTAAGTGCTAAGTCGGCATTTGGCTAAGTATTTTATAATGTTAGCAATGATGCAACTGACGATCTTTACCCCGTTATGTAGACAGCTGACTATCATTTTTATTCAATACAATATGTGAACTATTCATTAAACAAATTTCATGTGGTTTGAAATCGGTCAAACTATAATTTCGTTGATTAATCTATTTTTGAATGATATTATTGAATTATTTCAATCTATGTAATCGTTCAGTTGAATAAGAATATCTGGATCTGGTAAATGGTAATGAATCATTTAGAAAAAAATATGTTTTATATTTATTGAATAAATATATTTTTAATAATTAAAAGAATCCTTCATCTTCATCAGAGGAATTTGTTGATGTGTCAGATTGTTTTTCATAGTCCTGGTAGCTGTCATCAGAACTATCGATGACATCTTATGCTTCTTCAGCTTCTTCTGCTGCATCCTCCTCAGCGGAATTAACTACCACTCCTTCCGGATTCTCCAGTATCAAGAGTTCTTCGTCCATTTCGGTGTTTTCTGGAAACAGAACCAAATTCGATCCTCGTAATTACTTTTATTTCATTATGCTACGCATAACTTTTACTAAAAATTATGTTAATTAATAAATACCTGTAGGGGTGATAACACCTGTGACGCTGGTAATATTCGGTGGGAGCTGGTCACCATCGAACCATTTAAAATGATATTTATAATCTCTTTCTTCCCATCCATAATCTCCTGGTGAATGTTCAGTTGGAACTGATAGATAAGCATGACTCCAGAAGTGGGCTGTATATGCAACGCATAAAACTTGTTGATATAACTCCGACTTACAGGGCGAAAATTTCGCCCCTTCAATAGTTTTTTTGAAGGTTAAAACATCTGTTTTAAATTTCATTTTACATGCTTTCGTAAATGTAGCAATTCTTGCTACATTTACGTCACCAATACCTTTAATGCCATACATTCTGCAACGAATTCATCTATAGTTTTTTGGAGTTTTTGGTTTTCATGATAATTATTCACGTTTGAAATGTCTGTAAAGGCTTTTACATAAGAGGTTGAATTTTTTTAATATCTTATAAGGTATTCTTTTGCTGCGTCTAAACAAGGATTGAAGTCGCATCCGGTGAAGGCATGAAACCCTGGTAAAGATGCGCACAAGTCTGGTCCGAGAGTTTCGTATATTTTATTTACATCTATATATCTTATGGTATTCGCTATTCCAAAGAAAACGCTAATTTGTAAATTTTGTTAAATATGCAGCATGTTACCCAACAGTATAATCAGAATATCCGTGTCCGAGCATCTTATAGTCATGTGCGCAGCAAAATCTATGTGACAAACATAAAAGACGATTTTCGTATCGGCTTCTTCGTGAGCTTTGAAGTCTAACTCTGGGACTGTATTTTTCACTATTTTCTCATTTTCTACTTGGTATTTATAACAAGATTCATAATTTATGTAAATAGTTTTTTCACCGATGAAGGGAGCCATATGATCATTTTGCCATCCTTAAAATGTATGTTTTTTAACTCAATAATGAAATTCGCTGGCCGTATTTGATCTGGACTTTTTATGTTAAAATGTTCACCTGATATTGTACCTCTTGGTGAATGTTCATGATCTATTGATGGACAAATATAACACCTAAACGTTATTATAATAGAACGAGCATTACTGGTAGTAAACATTGTAAGCAATTTGCGTGAAATATTCCCAAACGTAAGTGGAATGTCTGTCATGGAATGTAGAATAAAAAACCCATCATAAATCATTACATCACACGTTACTGGTGCATTTGTTTCTATATTTGCTTCCAAACATTTCAGCAATTTAGATATATCAGTTTTACAAATCATCCCGTTTAAGTGGCACATATCCAATGGAACTGGTGTTAGCGAATATGTGAAAACTGCATCAACATTTAAAGTTTTTGGTAGATATAATAATAACAAATGCCCAAACAAGTCGCGCTGCATGCCAACTTTCACGATTTTTCCCGCAACTGACATTGTTTTCTTTTTTATCATATTTGCGAATGTCAGTACCTTGTTCTTTTTAATTGTTTTCTCTAATATGTCTAAGTCGATGCTACATTCATTAATAAATGTGCCACGCTGTTCATTCCCTGATTTTTCTACATTTAGTAAAAAAATCGGCAATTTTATCTGGTGCTGCTTGACCTGTGGATATATTAAGTACAAACCTTTCATCCATACCTTCTGAAAATGGATTGTTCTGTCTAATATGTTCGACCGTATTTTGCCTCTGTATGGAATGTTTTTTAATCCTATTCTTATCAAATTCAGCTGTAATATCTTGACCTTGTATCAAACCTGTTTCTTCCATTACTTGGCTGATGATTGCTGTACGAAGATTATGGCTCTTACACTAACGTTGACGAGCAGAAATCGAATTGGTGGAATGAACTATTCCTGTTAATCTACTTGAAGCATCGCCATTTATTGTTTTCTCCAAAGTTAAATCCACTGGCTGACGTGAAAACGGTTTATCAGTTCTTTTGATCCCATATGATTCTGTATGAAATTGCAATTCTAATCCTGGATGAGTTGTACTTGCTTTCATCAAATTATCATGATATAATACCATGTAAGGAGAATAATTTTGTTGATTAGACGTAAAGAAAATATTTGCAATTTTGGATAATACAAATTTGAACAATTCAAGATTTGATTGTCTGATACTCCGACTTAGTAAAAAATAGTAATTAATTAGTTTAATAGAAATCATATAAAATTGGGCAGTTTTGCCATGCTTGCCATCCAGCGTTGTCTGTTGATATGTCTTGTATGCGTCCAATAACGTTTTTAATTTCTCATATGTTATTGTGGGATTTTCAGAATTTTGTTTTATAAAATCTAATAATGATTGTTTGACTTCGTCTGTTATTGTAATTTTACTGTCAATCAGGAATCTTTCAAAATGTAAAATCTGAAGAGCAAGTGACAACATTGGATGTGAACTTTTACAACGATTGAAGCGCCTTCCTGTTATAAAAATATTTACCGAACCGCTTGCAAGTAATTCTGAGTTAAACATCATATCTCTGATTCCACAATTTTTAACAAATTTTCCAACCGCTTTGAAATATGCCATCATAATATGAAATGATCCCAAGTGGATAAATAAATTATCGAAGCGTGGTTGTTCCGTAATTCTGATTTGAAAAGCAACTTTTGCAATTGCTAAATCATAAGTTATTTCCATATACGGCTCGTTGCATTCTAATGCAATTTTTTGAGCTGTTTCATGGTTTCCATGACTACAGAAGCATTTGTAGGAGAAGAATTTATTGTGGTTAAATATGCAATTCTTTGCTTACAACTTGTGTCGTCATAAAATATGCTGTTAAATCCTACCCAAGACGGTATACGAGGTATTTGGATAAATTGAGAAACCATCCAAGCAAGATCAATACGTTCAAACGTTATAATGTTATTTGGGGTTTGTAATCATAACAAACTTGTTGATGTTTCCCGAAATTTAGGTCTTTTATTGTATGATTCTATTTCGGCAGTTATAGCATCAAAAGTTCGTCGTCTTTTTGGTCTGCTTGTTGAAGGTTCTTTCTCCTGAAGATCATCATTAATTATTTCTTGAGGAGTTTCATTAGAATTTTGGGAAGTGTCAATTGAATCTTGGGAAGTTTTAATCAGGTTGGCTGATGTTTTGAAATATTATACCTACAGTATCTTGTAAAGTGGCATTTGTTTCCAGAAAACACCGAAATGGACGAAGAACTCACGATACTGGAGAATCCGGAAGGAGTAGGAGTTAATTCCGCTGAGGAGGATGCAGTAGAAGAAGCCGAAGAAGCATAAGATGTCATTGATAGTTCTGATGACAGTTTCCAGGACTATGAAAATCAATCTGACACATCAGCAGATTCCACTGATGAAGATGAAGAATTCTTTTAATTATTAAAAATATACTTGATCAATAAATATAAAACATATTTTTTTTCTAAATGATTCATTGCTATTTACCAGATCCAGATATTCTTATTCAACTGAACGATTACATAGGTTGAAATAATTCAATAATATCATTCAAAAATAGATTAATCAACGAAATTATAGCTTGACCGATTTCAAACCACATGAAATTTGTATAATGAATAGTTCGCATATTGTATTGAATAAAAATGATAGTCAGCTGTCTACATAACAGGGTAAAGATCATCAGTTGCATCATTGATAACATTATAAAATACTTAGCCAAATGCCGACTTAGCACTTACAGTTCCTCGGCTGACGGTTTTACCACCAATATGTAAACAGCTGATTTATGTTTTTATTATTCTAATTGTATACTAAATTCGATGTCTGAGTTTCATTGAATTTGAAATTACTTTACATAATTTGTTTTATGATAGGTTTACACAAGCGACTGTGATACTAACCCCCACTACGCACGCAGCTGACTATTTTATTGTTATTACCATCACCTAAACAATAATTGTGCAAATTCTCAAGTGGCTTGAAACTACTTTTGAACAATTGTTTTTTTACAACATGTACATTTTCTCACGATCTGCCCCACCACGATTCCGGCGACTAACGCTTGTTTTGATAGTTGTATCTCAACTATCCATTACACAAAAAATTAAGCGGGATGAAATGACCATCAAAAATGTAACGCTACCTCCCGTACTATATTGATTGTAAAACACATAAGAATTTGAAAAATTAGTTGTAAGTCAAATTTAATGAATTTCTTGCGGAAAGAGGAAGAAAATAATGCATGTATATCATCAGCGACTCCTGGATTTTGAACGAGTAGACTGTTTGTTTTTAGAATTGCGCGGATGACTTAAAAGGAGTACCTACTGAGGCAGGTTTGATACATTCAATCGAAAATGTTGGCTGCGTTTTTGGCAATTCTTCGCATCAGACCGAAGATTGTCTAAATGCAAGAAACGTATCCATCAAATCGAAGAGAAAATTGAAGCGCTATTGTATAAAAGGATCAAGTCCGTTATCATCATTTTTAGAAAACTGGAATATAATAAAATTTTGGATACGGTTGTTCTCATTTTATATGGTTGCACAGACAAAATGACGCTGTGAAGGAGATATATATTTCGCTATGTCAAAAAAGGCACTGTGTTGAGGATTTACTAAAATATAATCTTTTTTAAGAAGGACATCCTTCCTTTATACAATAAACAGAGGTAAGGCAAACATTAATTGCCAACTATATTAATAGCTGATACATAAAGAATGATTGATTTTTAGTTCGCTAATGTTAAGTGTATCTGGTTGAAGTATGAATAAAAAATACTGGACACAAAATGTGGCCCACGGGCACGACACGTGGCCCTCCTGGATGCAAGTCATGATCCGTCATGATCCCAAAATTGACCAATATGAGCCAAAATGGACTATTTTAATGCAGTGAGGGTAGAATTTTGCGACAAAAACTATTTAACCATCACAAACACATTATTTCAACATCATGCTAGAAATCGATATACGTGGAAGATGCCAGCGGATATAGGAAGATATCAAATTGATTACAATCTTGTTAGACAACGGTTTAGGAATCAAGTAAAAGACTGTAGAAGCTACCCAGAAGCAGATATAGGCACTGATCCCTACATCGTAATTATGAAGACTGCTCCTAAATTAAAAATTTTGAAAAAAAGGAACGGAAAAGTTACTTTGACTTGGATATCCACGAAACATTTGAAAAAAGTTAAGGGAATTGTTGAAAGATATGAGGAAAATTTCTGATACTAAGGAAATAGAAACAGAATGCTATAACATGAAATCTACCTTAGGCATGATGATCACAGATATTCTGGCGTATACACAAAAATAAGACACCATAGATAGCAAACGATATCCTGAATTTAATAGAAGAAAGACGAAAATACAAAAACAAACCGGACGATGATGGATAACAGAGATACAAAGCCCTAAAATGGAAAATGGAAAAATAAAGAGCAATGGATTGATGAATAGTGCAAGGAGGTACAAACTAAGATGGAAATAGGAAAGACAGACGAAGCATACAACAGAATTAGAATGAACTTTAGGGATATAAAACAGTATAGCAAAATATAACAATGAATGATATCGGGAAAATTACTAAAACTAAGGAAGTAGAAACAGAATGGAATAACATTAAATCCAGCTTAGACATGGCGGGCGGAGATATTTTGGAGTATATACAAAAAAAAAAGAAACCATGGATAACAAAGAATATTCTGAATTTAATAGAAGACGAAAATACAAAAATAGATCAGACGAAACAGAGAAACTGAGGTGCACAGCCATAAAATAGGAAATTATTCGCAAATGCAGGAAAGCTAAAAAACAATGGATTCATGAAAAGTGCAAAGAGGTACAAACTTAGATGGAAATAAGAAAGACAGACGAAGCATACAAACTAATTAGAATTAAGTTCAAGGATATAAAACCGTACAGTAAAAATATAAGAAACACGAAAGGAAATGTCATTATCGAAAATGTAGAGAAAGTGGTTAGATGGTAGAAATATATAGGGAATTTATACGCAGAAGAGGAACTAACAGCATTAGAACAAGAATTAGACATTGAAAAGGATGTGCTACGTATCTAGACGTAGCCGGAAGAAACGTAAATACCAGGCTAACTACCAAACGCAAAGAGTTGGGAGATTCACCTAAATACCAAAAAAAAACAAAAAATAACGCGTCGACCACGATTATCTATTAACAATAACAATACATAAAGGATTCTGTACAAACAAGCAAAAGAAATAAATTAAGCGTTACTATTTCAAGGCAAACAATTATGTGATACGAACAATTTAGTACTTTAGATATGAAGTGCGCATATCGTATGTTACACAAAATAAAACTAATTAGTCGAAAATAAACATGTGAGAGCTTTTGTCAAGAGTTTTTAAAATTGCACATAATACCTTTTGTAAAATAAACTAATCAGTAGAAAAGATTTAACATATGAGAACTTTTGTCAAACATTCTTTTAAATTGTACATCACATCTGTAGAGCGATAATATCGATTCGCAGCAACAAACAATAGTCCTTCATTGTCACGTTTCTTATCACGTAACTACACCAAACGCTGATAAGGAATATGCCCTTGCTATACACAAAAGGAAACAAGTTGTATACCTGTATGTGTCGGGATACTTAGTTTGCATTCCGTCGAGAGTGAATCAGCACCGCATCGCCACGGTCGTCGAGGTCTATTTACCCTGTTACCATAACGGCACTAGCGATCTACAGGCAACGGCAGTTGA
Source organism: Platerodrilus igneus (assembly GCA_036346225.1). NCBI lineage: Eukaryota > Metazoa > Arthropoda > Insecta > Coleoptera > Lycidae > Platerodrilus > Platerodrilus igneus. The sequence goes on from JARFIW010001106.1 coordinate 931,546, forward strand.
TCTGTGGCAAATAACAGTTGGGCTTACATGAAAAAGAACCAATTTGGCCTCCAGATAAGAGCTAAAAAGAGAATCTGATTAGGAAGGGTAAGCGCGGAAAAACTCACCGATACACGCAAGATACCTCCTACTTGTCAAACAAAAAAACGTGCATCGCTCTTGAAGTACTGGGACGAGTAATGTAGAAAATATTTTAACGCACAAGCTGCAGAATCAAATTAAAAATTGGTTCAAATAACACGAGTTCGAACTGCAATCCTCGCGTTATCAAAGTGCGATTAGCAAACTGGAAAACACGCTAACAAATAATAGTAGAATCCATTATTTCGACAAGTTTTTAGATGGGAAACACAAGAGAAAGCAATTATTCGGTATCGGAATGTTTAACAAATTAACGGATACTTAAAACAGGGTATTGATTATTTAATTTATTGAATAAATTTTCGCTTTAAAAGCAAAATGGATTTGAGTTAAAATTATGTTAAAGCGGGCTTATTCTGAACAGGTAAACTATATAGGGTATTGTTGGAGAATTTAAGAATAGAAAAAAAATTATTCAAGCGGGTAATGACTGAACCAGGGAAAAAAGGGTATTTAATTTATGTTGAAAATAAACGTAACAGATGACACGGGATGTCCTATACATAGATATGAGTTTAAATTAGCATTAAAGGGTCTGAAAAAGAGTAAGCAGAAACTCTAAAAGCCGCTGCACAAGCAGTAACTGAACGTCACTTCGAACTTGTAAGCTGTATGTATAAGACAGGCGAAATATCCAAAGATTTCAAATGTAACATCATAGTCACTAACCATAAATGAGAGGCGCGGATAGATGTGAAAATTTTTGAACAATAAGTTTAACAGCACACGTGTCAAAAATACTAATTAGAATTGTACAAAGACGTATGGAAGAGCGAGTTGAAGAAATATTAGAGGAAGGTCAATTTGGGTTTAGGAGAAACAGGGGAACACGAGGGGCTATAGAAAAGTAGGCATAGGTTGGACTATTGTGCATATAATTAAATATGTAGGCTGTGGGAATTTCAGGGAAATGTGCAGACTAGTTCAGAATAGAAATCAATGGAGGTACGCATCCAACCAGTTCCAAGAAGGAAAAGTTAATGACAAAAAAAAATAACTGTACTTAAACTACAGGTATTGGTTTTCCAATATTCTAAACTAATGTTAATTGTGCGAAAAGATTTACTGGAAAACTGTTAATTCGACAAATGTCAAAGTGTTGGGGGATTTTTGGTAGCCACAGGCTGCTTAACCACCTTCACTTACTACTGAATCTCGGTAAAATAGGACATATAAGTAGAAAACAACAGAACGGGAACCGAGGTGTATCTAGGGTGTGGAAATTTCAAAGAACTGTGTACGCCAGTTAAGAATAGAAATAAGTGGAGGTATACGTCCAACCGGTTTCAAGGCGATAAACCTTGTTCGAAAGTGTATATAGGAAAACTATTAGTTCAGCAAACGTTCAAGTGTTGGGGATCTTGGTATCCGCAGGCTGCTTAACCACCTTCACATACCACTGAATATTGCGGAAATAGGGTATATATTTGTAAAACAATAGAAAGGGAACCGAACTGCATCTAACAAGAAAGAGCAGCGGCTATGTACGAGGATGACAAACGTAAAAACAAGGTGAAAAATGTTGAAAGCATATGTGGAAAACAAAAAAATAGGAGAAATAGAAAGGTAGGATATGTCCTAAAGCACTTTTGGGATATAGTGCGGGATTTATTACAATCAGAGATAGGAAACAAAAGACAGAGGTAGACCTAGATCAAGCTATTGCTAATACACGCAGATAGTGAAAGATGCAGACTGTGTAAATTTTATGGAAATGAGTAAGTTAGCTCAGAAGAGGAAACAATGAAGGTACGAGTCTAACTTGTTCCAGGAGTGAAGACCTAATTATGATGATAGAGTAAGGACTTTCCAGGAATATTCAGATAAGGGAACAGTTAAGCAAAAGAAGTAACTTAGGAAGGTTATTAAAAACATGTGATACATGTAAGGTCACCCAGGGTAAATGACTTTGTATTTGGCAAAAATGGTCTTTTTGGACTGTAGAATTTCACATGTTAAATCCCATAACAAAACCGGTTTTTTGGTCTCGTACTTGTTTTGTATCTCAATTGGTTTTAATTTTATTAGCTTCCGAGTGACCGGCGTTCTTTTTGTCAGACCCTGTATTTTACACAAAATAAGTAATGTGTGCTAACGTTGTAAAATCCCCTCAATGTTTGATTTATCAAATAAAATTTAACGTTTCTGAAGGGAGGTTACAGAGGGTTCTTCAACGTATTACATTTATAGAAAATATAACTGAAATATTGTGAAAAAGCGCACTCTATGAAGTACTAGCAATACAATAATCAACCTGAAACTGCAATACACTCTCCGGTTTTTACATCAATTTTTGTTATGGAACTAAAAGTAAATAAACAAAAGTATTTCATTTTATCAATATTCATGAGTCACTCATTACAGGATGCCAAAATGTCTAAAACGGATCAAATCGTTTCAGTTGGAGCAAGTTTAGTAACTTGGAGTTAAACAAAAAGCTTAATTCGCAGTCCATAATATCGCCGACGCGGCAGCTTCGATAAAATTTTCGGGACGAAATATCCTCTCGTTCACTTTTGAAATCATTTTCAACTCACGGTTATAAACCTGTAGCAAGCAGCACGGCAAAATCGAGGCCCTTACTGTTAATAATCCGTTTAACCTGTTACGACACAACTTTCCCATTTAGCTGTGGTTCCCTAGCGCAACTGGACACTTTCAGGAAAATGAGTATGAGTGCGATTAACTTTACTACCGTATAACTTGATGATAACTGTCATTAAAAGCATCACGGTTATGGCCTCTCTGAGTAAATTGATTAACGAAAGATGTCCCTGGGTTAATAAAACGGTTTTTGCTTACTCACTGTGCTTTAATCAAATATTGTTTTCCCAAATGGGCGACAACTGCAATTTTCGTAATTACAATTTAAACTGGGAATGAACTAAATACAAACTATTAAAACGTTGAGTAATAAGTTATATAGAGGTGGAATGTTTTTGAGTGACTTCCGTGTTTACTCTTTTTTATATGGGAATCTATTGAGGGTAAAGCTAAGTGAAAAGCGGCTTAACAAAAGCGCTATAAAGAGAAACACGTTATAGCGGTACAAACTTTGAAGTCTCTCGTTATTATTAAAAGCTGCATGTCTTACGCATCTGTATCTTTCAAGGGTGTTCCATAATGTACCCAACTTTTAAATTTCACGGAATTTTATTGTTTGAAAATTGTTAAACATTGCTTGACTTTTGTAACGCTTTCGGGTTACTTTAGATAGAAACCGAATAGGACGGGCAAAATTTATTTTAAACGAGCAGAATAAATACAAATGTATCCTGTGTATTATGATTTCACGTAGTATATATATATATATATATATATATATATATATATATATATATATATATATTACTCATATTTAGACCAGGGTAGAAAATTAAATAATCACATCAAATAATTTTAATCACCGTGTATAAGGAATTTTATTAGATAATACGCTTTAGTAAAACACCGTGGAGAATAAAAATTTATTAGTTTCATTAAACATAAGAGATTTAAATCATGTACAAGACGCTTTATATCAAAAGAAGCAGTATTAAAAAAGCTCTGCGTGTAATGTAATTATTCCTAAACAGATGGAAATTACGTGCAAAATTTATCTTAATTAACTCTATTTCAAGTAACCGGTATTGAACAAAACGTACAGATAATATCTATAGAAACTTGTAAAAACCCAATAAAATGCAACTCCTAGAAGTGTTAGTTAGAAGTAGGATGTTTGAACACACCTGCGTATTTTAAAAGGCAATTTCAGTTTAATTTGTTTAGATAAACATGTCGATTCTAAGGATATTGAAACGGTCAGATGCTTTAGCACGAAATACAAAACAGGGTTTATTTAAAAGCTCTGAGAATTAATATTATTTTGAACACCTGCGTAGTTTAAATATCACGTACGGCGAAAATTGTGTAGATAACAAATGGTTTCAAAGAATCTTGGAGAAACCGGGGCTTAATATTCACGAGAAGGTGCGATACGGGGTTATTAAACCAAGATAGTCCACATGGACTAAAACATAATCGATAATAAAGAATATCAATTTGCACCAATACGAACAGGTTAGAAAAGGAAAGAGAAAATGCGTCAAGCAAAGACACATATAGTAAAAGGCGTGATTTAAGCAACGTCACGAGGGTCACAATTGGTTGAAAATAGGATGCAAATATCAGAGGTAGAAACAACAATTTCTGTACAAAATTAATTAGTTTTTCTCGGACATGTTTGCGTGCCGTGTGAGAAAATCTGATTTTTAAATGGGGCGAGTGAAAATTTCGTAAAAACCGACGCGCGAGCGACGGACTGGGAACATAGAATGAGAAATTCTTAAGAATTGTCTGTTTTGGGGAACAGACCGACAGACAGGCTTTTTGCTATATATACCGGTGGTAATATGAATTTCGGTCTCTTAGACTTTTGACTATTCGATGCGTTAAAAGCTCTTACATCCGCGACTTGATTCAAGATGTTAAACAGTGCATTTTAGTTTGATAAAATAATTTAAAATTTTGCTCGTATATATTAGTGATTCAAAATAGTTTGTTATTTACGTGCTAACATAAATGTACTTCAGTGCACTTAGATACAAGGTAATAAAATTTAGTATCACTGTACCAATTAGCAAAATTTACGACGACAAATGTATACACAAAAGTAGGCAGTTTTGGCGTATATTGGTGAAAGACGCATGAATTTCTCTGCTATTTTTCGGGGTGTTAATAATTAAATGGTTCAAATACGTGTCTGGATCCACGAAACAAGGGTCAGATATACACAGATGAGTTCCGGAAAAGCCCAGAAACAACTTTAAATAAATGGTGATGGAGAAAATTTTAAAAGCGTTGAGAATTAGAAGCCGTAAATATAATCCTGTTGGAATGGTGTGATTACTAAAGGGACGATGTACATTGAAGCTTTGAGGACAGTAACCTTCAGGTAAATTATACTATTTTGTTTGACATTTTGTGTGTGTTGAATAACTTTATAATTGATTTACTTTAAATGGACATTAGTGAAATTGTACTAACCATAAAATTTTAATTTTAAGATGAAATTTGCTTGTTTAAGTAGAAAGGGGTATTTAGTATTGATGTTCTGAATTATGATGAAAATATGGGTATGTCTTTGAGATCAATTAGACGAACCTGGTTAATTAACGTAAAGGGTGGTAGATGCTCCTTTATACTCAGACTCCGGTCTGCTTATATTGTTATATTAATTAGTAGGCATCCAACAAGGACTTTAATTCTGGATGCACATTAAAATGATAATAAAATTAATTTTGAAATTTTCCGATATTAAAAATTTATGCTGAATATTAATTTTGAAATTTTAATGTATTGTGAATATTGATGTAAATAGAGTTGACGTTTATGTTTGTGGTAGGAATGTGTTGTTTAATTTTATGAATGAGGAGGTTTATAAAATTAGGTGAGCAGCCGAGGCGAAAAGCGTAGTTCACGGATTTTGGAGGTTTCACAGCAAATTTGGCGACCCAAAAGTGAGGCTCGAGTTCCAAATAAAATTTTTGTAATTTTATTCCAGGAAACTGGCGATCTGAGAGAGAGTTTTTGTGTGTGTATAAATTTAAGAGTATTTTAGAGTGTGTGAGTGATTAGAACGTATGCAGAGAAAAGAGTGGTTAAGGAGTCAAGGAGTGGAAATTGGAAGTGACGATAGTGCATTGTGTGAGAAAAATTCTAAAATGGAAGAAGCTGGAGGCAGTAGAGATCAGTCGAGGACGGAATCAGGGGATCAAGGAAACGAGATGATATTGAGAATGTTAGAGAGGATGAGTGAAGAATCCAATAGAAAATTAGAACAGCTAAGCGATGAATCTAATAGAGCTAGGGAAGAATCGAACAGGAAGTTAGAAGAGATTAGAGAAATGAGTGAGGAATCGAATCGTAAGTTTGAGCAAATTAGTCAGAAAATAGATAAGACGAATCAAGAAGTTTCAGAATTTAAAATAGTCTTACCGTAAAGATGGGGAAGTTGAAAATAGGGTTGAAAAAATGAGCGTGATATTACAGGTCTTCGACAGGAAATGGGACATTTAAGGGCCGAAGTACGCATTTTTGTGAAGAAGAGATTAATGTAAAATGACTGAAGTGACGGACTCATGTAGGGATCAGTTAGGCAGGGTAGAACGCGAAGTTAGTGGTATCAAATACAACATGTCAAATTTAACGGGGGATAGTCCCAGATTTTCTACAGGTGGAGTATCATTGGACCAACACATGAAGTTTTATGGCGATAACAGGGTAAATCCACAAATTTTTATTAATAGTGTAAGAAATCTAGTGGGAAATTTATTTGACGAACAGACTAAACTAAATACGATAAAGGCTTTATTAAAAGACAATGCGGAAGCGTGGTACAATTTAGTAGGACAGGACATAGACACGTATCAGGACTTTGAAAACAAATTTCTAAAGCACTACTGGAGTGACCACAGACAAGATCAGGTACGAGACGACTTAATCACAGGGAAATTTAAGAGAGAATTTTCAGGAAGTAGGGAGCAATATGCTATACGCAAGTATAGCATAGCAAAGCAACTGAACCCACCACTGACGGACCGACAAATTATTAAGTATTTATCACGACACTTCGAGGTAGACATAAGACAGCACGTAGCACTACAGAACATAGTGGACAGAGAAATGTTTTGGAATACCTGCAGAGGTACGACGACGTAAGTAGTGGACGACCTCGGGAAAACAGGGAAAGACAGATCAACACAGTTAGGTTTGACAATAGACGGGACAACTATGCTAGAAGGGGAATAACTACGGATACCAGCGACAGAATTGGGAACAGAGACGACCATACGTTAGAGTAATAGTTTAGGAAGGGGACCTGCACAGAGACCGGGACCTACCAGAATGAATAGTTCACCAGACATGAGCGGGACTGCTAATACAGACACGGAACGAGTGGAAACGCCTAGGACGTACGCTGAGGTGACGGCTAGACCAGGACCGAGTAGGGAAAACAGACCTGGACAGGATTTTTAGAACGCGACAGACCACTAGATTTCAGTGTAAATGTATATGAACATCCACGTGAATTTTTCAAAATTGAGGAGGAAGTAGAGCCAGAAACTGAGGAAAATTATGTTTGCCAATTATTAATTTAGAAATTTTGAGAATAATGTAGAAGTATTACTTGATACAGGGGCAGAGGCGAGTTTAATATCGGAGGAATTCGTCAGCAAAATTAGGGATAAGGTTTGTGATAAATTATGCCTATAAAGCGTAGCCATTTAGTAGCTCCAAATAAAAGAAGTTTGCTGTAGTAAATAGTGTTGTGGCGCTTAGGATAGATATAGGAGATTTAAGATGTGAACAGGAGTTTGTAATTGTCCTGGACTGAAGTTTCAGAGCATTTTAGGTGTTGACTGTATGATGAAGTTAGGGTTTTGATAGATATGGAAAGGAAGGTAATAAGGATTAAGGATAGGGTGGTGCCATGGAAGGGCAGTTATGAAGTCACAGAGGATGACACGGGGTTGAATATTAATGTAGTAGAGGTAGAGGATGATGAAGGTAAACAGATCAACACAATAAGATGTCCAGAGGATAGGAGAGTAGAGGTTCAAGCTTTGGTACAAAAACATGCAGAATTAGTGGTGGTAGAAGTAACAGCAGCATATCGGGAGCAGGTGAAGGCAGAAATATTTTTGACGAGGTTAAGTGGCAAGTTTGTTTTTAATAAAGTAGATTTAAGGAATTCATTCTGGCGGATTCCATTACATAAGAATTCTAGAAGGTACATAGGATTTTCCGTAGAGGGAAAAATCGATAATTGTAAGGTAGTATCGTTTGGTTTGTCGGCAGAAAAGAAAATAAGAATAAATAAGAAACAGACAAGTGTAGGGACTGAAGAAGAAGTAATATTTAAGAGTCAGGATAATAGGGATGATAAGTTTATTTTATGTGAGATAATAGGGATGATAAGTATAAATATAAAAGGAGGAGAAATAGGGATGAAGAGTATTAGGATGGTGAGAAGAAAGACTTGGAGGGTCAAGAAGAGAGTTAGATTTAAATAGGATAGGGATAGAATAGGTGTATATAGAAGAGTAGAAGTAGGTGTTTATAGAAAATAAAGCTAAGTATAGGATAAATATGGGAGATAATTAGAAATAGGTTTAGGAGGAGAATAAAGAGTAAATGTAGGAAGAAAATAAGATAGGTTAAGTGTAGATATTTCATAGAAGATTAGTGGAGAGTTAGGAATAGAGTAAGAGTAGGATAGGCATATAGGATTAGGTAGGGGGAAGTAAAGTATAGTGAAGATTAGTTAAAAGTTAGGAATAGGATAGGTATATAGGATGTATATAGGATTAGATGGATAAGTAGGATGAAGTTAGGGATAATTTCAGTTTATAGAATTAGGTGAGAGTTAGGAATAGGATAGGGATATAGGATAGGTGTAAATATTTTTGGATTGGAGACAAAGTAGGTAAGTTAGATAGATAAGGGTAGAGAGAGATAGGCAATTTTTTTGTAATTTTTGCTAAATGCTTAATATTTGCATTCAAATAAGTGGGATTATTTGTATTCAAATAGGGGAAAATACTCATATTTAGACCAGGGTAGAAAATTAAATAATCACATCAAATAATTTTAATCACCGTGTATAAGGAATTTTATTAGATAATACGCTTTAGTAAAACACCGTGGAGAATAAAAATTTATTAGTTTCATTAAACATAAGAGATTTAAATCATGTACAAGACGCTTTATATCAAAAGAAGCAGTATTAAAAACTCTGCGTGTAATGTAATTATTCTAAACAAATGGAAATTACGTGCAAAATTTATCTTAATTAACTCTATTTCAAGTAACCGGTATTGAACAAAACGTACAGATAATATCTATAGAAACTTGTAAAACCCAATAAAATGCAAATCCTAGAAGTGTTAGTTAGAAGTAGGATGTTTGAACACACTGCGTATTTTTAAAAGGCAATTTCAGTTTAATTTGTTTAGATAAACATGTCGATTCTAAGGATATTGAAACGGTCAGATGCTTTAGCACGAAATACAAAACAGGGTTTATTTAAAAGCTCTGAGAATTAATTATTTTGAACACCTGCGTAGTTTAAATATCACGTACGGCGAAAATTGTGTAGATAACAAATGGTTTCAAAGAATCTTGGAGAAACCGGGGCTTAATATTCACGAGAATGTGCGATACGGGGTTATTAAACCCAGATAGTCCACATGGACAAAAACATAATCGATAATAAAGAATATCAATTTGCACCAATACGAACAGGTTTGAAAAGGAAAGAAATGCGTCAAGCAAAGACACATATAGTAAAGGCGTGATTTAAGCAACGTCACGAGGGTCACAATTGGTTGAAAATAGGATGCAAATATCAGAGGTAGAAACAACAATTTCTGACAAAATTAATTAGTTTTTCTCAGACATGTTTGGTCCTTAGATTTTGAGATTTAATGGGCGAGTGAAAATTCGTAAAACCGACGCGCGAGCGACGGACTGGGAACATAGAATGAGAAATTTTAAGAATTGTCTGTTTTGGGAACAGACCGACAGACAGGCTTTTGCTATATATACCGGTGGTAATATGAATTTCGGCTCTTAGACTTTTGACTATTCGATGCGTTAAAAGCTCTTACATCCGCGACTTGATTCAAGATGTTAAACAGTGCATTTTAGTTTGATAAAATAATTTAAAATTTTGCCGTATATTTTAGTGATTCAAAATAGTTTGTTATTTACGTGCTAACATGAATGTACTTCAGTGCACTTAGATACAAGGTAATAAAATTTAGTATCACTGTACCAATTAGCAAAATTTACGACGACAAATGTATACAAAAAGTAGGCAGTTTTGGCGTATATTGGTGAAATACGCATGAATTTCTTGCTATTTTCGGGGTGTTAATAATTAAATGGTTCAAATACGTGTCGGATCCACGAAACAAGGGTCAGATATACACAGATGAGTTCCGGAAAGCCCAGAAACAACTTTAAATAAATGGTGATGGAGAAAATTTTAAAAGCGTTGAGAATTAGAAGCCGTAAATATAATCCTGTTGGAATGGTGTGATTACTAAAGGACGATGTACATTGAAGCTTTGAGGACAGTAACCTTCAGGTAAATTATACTATTTTGTTTGACATTTTTGTGTGTTGAATAACTTTATAATTGATTTACTTTAAATGGACATTAGTGAAATTGTACTAACCATAAAATTTTAATTTTAAGATGAAATTTGCTTGTTTAAGTAGAAAGGGTATTTAGTATTGATGTTCTGAATTATGATGAAAATATGGGTATGTCTTTGAGCTCAATTAGACGAACCTGGTTAATTAACGTAAAGGGTGGTAGATGCTCCTTTATACTCAGACTCCGGTCTGCTTATATTGTTATATTAATTAGTAGGCATCCAACAAGGACTTTAATTCTGGATGCACATTAAAATGATAATAAATTTAATTTTGAAATTTTCCGATATTAAAATTTATGCTGAATATTAATTTTGAAATTTTAATGTATTGTGAATATTGATGTAAATAGAGTTGACGTTGATTTGTTGGTGTGTTGTTTAATTTTATGAATGAGGAGGTTTATAAAATTAGTGAGAGCAGGCGAAAAGGCGTAGTTCACGGATTTTGAGGTTTCACAGCATATATATATATATATATATATATATATGGGTCCTTTCAACAAAAATTGTAGTCCCACAGATTGGGCGTCATAAACGGCTGTGATCCTCTTTTCGCCTCGGCTGCTCACCTAATGTTATAAACCTCCTCATTCATAAAAAACAACACATTCCTACCAAAAACATCAACGTTAACTCTATTTACATCAATATTCAGAATACATTAAAATTTCAAAATTAAAACTCAGCATAAATTTCAGTTTTAAAAAGAATTTCAAGATTAATTTTATTATCATTTTACTGTGCATCCAAAATTAAAGTCCTTGTTGGATGCCTACTAATTAATATAACAATATAAGCAGACGGAGTCTGAGTATAAAGGAGCATCTACCACCCCTTTACGTTAATTAACCAGGTTCGACTAATTGAGCTCAAAGACATACCCAAATTTTCATCATATTACCGAACATCAAAACTAAATACCCTTTTCTACTTCAACAAGCAAATTTCATCTTAAAATTAAAATTTTATGGTTAGTACAATTTCACTAATGTCCATTTAAAGTAAATCAATTATAAAGTTATTCAACACACACAAAATGTCAAACAAAATAGTATAATTTACCTGAAGGTTACTGTCCTCGTAGCTTCAAAGTACATCGTCCCTTTAGTTAATCACACCATTCCAACAGGATTATATTTACGGCTTCTAATTCTCAACGCTTTTAAAATTTTCTCCATCACCAGTTGTTTCTGGGCTTTTCCGGAACTCATCTATGTATATCTGACCCTTGTTTCGTGGATCCAGACACGTATTTGAACCATTTAATTATTAACACCCCGAAAAATAGCAAATAACTTCATACTTCTTTCACCAATATACGCCAAAACTGCCTACTTTTGTGTATACATTTGTCGTTGTAAATTTTAATTGGTACAGTGAAACTAAATTTTATTACCTTGTATCTAAGTGCACTGAAGTACATTCATGTTAGCACGTAAATAACCAACTATTTTGAATCACTAAAATATACGAGCAAAATTTTAAATTATTTTATCAAACTAAAATGCACTGTTTAACATCTTCAATCAAGTCGCGGATGTACGAGCTTTTAACGCATCGAATAGTCAAAAGTCTAAGAGGGCTTGTTTATATTCATCTCGGTATATATAGCAAAAAGCCGGCACGTCGCTTTTGTCCTCAAAACGGGTAATTCTAAAGAATTCCTTATTCTATGTTCCCAGTCCGTCGCTCGCGCGTCGATTTTACGAATTTTCACTGTCCCATTTAAATCTCAGAAATTTCAACACACGGCACGCAAGCATGTCCGAGAAAAACTAATTAATTTTGTACAGAAATTGTTGTTTCTACCTCTGATATTTGCATCCTATTTTCAACCAATTGTGACCCTCGTGACGTTGCTTAAATCCCGCCTTTACTATATGTGTCTTTGCTTGACGCATTTTCTTTCCTTTTCTAACCTGTTCGTATTGGTGCAAATTGATATTCTTTATTATCGATTATATTTTAGTCCATGTGGACTGTTATCTGGGTTTAATAACCCCGTATCGCACATTCTCGTGAATATTAAGCCCCGGTTTCTCCAAGATTCTTTGAAACTATTAATTATCTACAAAATTTACGCCGTATGTGATATTTAAACTACGCAGGTGTTCAAAATAATATTAATTCTCAGAGCTTTTAAATAAACCCTGTTTTGTATTTTGTGCTAAAGCATCTGACCGTTTCCAATATCCTTAGACTCAACATGTTTATCTACACAAATTAAACTGAAATTGCCTTTTAAAAAACATCCTACTTCTAACTAACACTTCTAGGATTTGCATTATTGGGTTTTTACAAGTTTCTATAGATATTATCTGTACGTTTTGTTCAATACCGGTTATTTGAAATAGAGTTAATTAAGATAAATTTTGCACGTAATTTCCATTTGTTTCTTTTGATATAAAGCGTCTTATAAATAATTTAAATTTCTTATTTTTACTGAAACGACCGAGTTTATTTATGCTTCAAGGTTTTAATAAAGCGTATTATTTAATGAAATTCCTTATACACGGTGATTAAAATTATTTGATGTGATTATTTAATTTTCTACCCTGGTCTAAATATGAGTATTTTCCCCCTATTTGAAAACAAATAATCCCACTTATTCGAATTCAAATATAAAGCATTTAGACAAAAAAAAATTACAAAAAAAAATGCCTATCTCTCTCTACCCTTATCTATCTAACTTACCTACTTTGTCTCCAATCCAAAAAAAATATTTACACCTATCCTATATCCCTATCCTATTCCTAACTCTCACCTCATTCTATAAACTGAAATTATCCCTAACTTCATCCTACTCATCCATCTAATCCTATATACATCCTATATACCTATCCTATTCCTAACTTTTAACTAATCTTCACTATACTTTACTTCCCCCTACCTAATCCTATATGCCTATCCTATTTCTAACTTTATTCCTAACTCTCCACTAATCTTATATGAAATATCTATACTTAACCTATCTTATTTTCTTCCTACATTTACTCTTTATTCTCCTCCTAAACCTATTTCTAACTATCTCCCATATTTATCCCATACCTAGCTTTATTTTCTATAAACACTTACTTCTACTCTTCTATCTACACTTATTCTATCCCTATCCTATTTAAATCTAACTCTCTTCTTGACCCTCCATGTCTTTCTTCTTACCATCCTAATACTCTTCATCCCTATCTCTCCCCCTTCTATATCTATACTTAACATCCCTGTTATCTCACATACCATAAACTTATCATCCCTATTATCCTGACTCTTACATATTGCTTCTTCTTCATGCCCTACACTTGTCTGTTTCTCATTTATTATTGTTTCCTTTCTGCCGACAAACCAAACGATACTACTTTAAAATTATCAAATTTTCCTCTACGGAAAATCCTCTGTACCTGCTAGAATGCTTGTGTAATGGAATCCGCCAGAATGAATCCCTTTAAATCTACTTGATTAAAACAAACTTGCCATCTTTGCTTAATTTCGCCTTCACCTGCTCCTGATATGCTGCTTCTACCCCCACTACTTCTGCATGTTTTTGTATTAAAGCTTGAACCTCTACTTTCCTATCCTCTGGACATCTTATTGTGTTGATCTGTTTACTTTCATCATCCTCTACCTCTACTACATTAATACTAAACCCCGTGTCATCCTCTGTGACTTCAAACTGCCCTTCCATGGCACTACCCTATCCTTAATCCTTATTACCTTCCTTTCCATATCTATCAAAACCCCTAACTTCATCATACAGTCAACACCTAAAATGCTCTGAAACTTCAGTCCAGGTACAATTACAAACTCCTGTTCACAGCTTAAACCTCCTATATCTATCCTAAGCACCACAACACTATTTACTACAGCAAACTTCTTTTATTTGAGCTACTAAATGGCTACGTTTTATAGGCATAATTCTATCACAAACCTTATCCCTAATTTTGCTGACGAATTCCTCCGATATTAAACTCGCCTCTGCCCCTGTATCAAGTAATACTTCTACATTATTTTCAAAAATTTCTAAATTAATAATTGGCAAACATAATTTTTCTACAGTTTCTGGCTCTACTTCCTCCTCAATTTTGAAAAATTCACGTGGATGTTCATATACATTTACACAGAAATCTAGTGGTCTGTCGCGTTCTAAATCCTGTCCCATCCTGTTTTCCGTGCTTGGTCCTGGGTGTCCTTCTACAACCTGTGCGTACGTCCTCCTCGTGTAAATATCCGTGTCCCTGTCTCTATCCGGCGTGCTGGTCACAGTCCTGTTTACTTCCGGTAAACTGTTCTGTCGCGTAGTAACTAGGTCTTGGCGTCGGTCCCCTAGTCGCACTATTGCTCCTGTATTCCTGTCCTCGTCGTTCCCAATTCGGTCGAAAATTTCTGTTGTAGTCAGGCCGTCTCGGATAATTCGGTGTCCTGTTGTCAAACCTAACTGTGTTAACGTTTCGTTCTCGTATCTCTCTTAGTCCGTCCAACACATTACATCGTCATATCTCTGTAAGTATTCCAAAACGTCTCCCGTTCAGTGATGTTTTGTAAGGCCACGTGTTGTCTAATTTCCAGTTCAAAATGTCGTGATAGGTACTTGATTATCTGTCTGTCCGTCAATGGTGGATTCAGTTGTTTGGCCACACTGTATTTGCGGATGGCATATTGCTCCTAGAACCTGCAAACTCTCCCTTAAATTTTCCTGTAATCAAGTCGTCCCTAATCTGATCCTGTTTGTGATCACTCCAGTAATGTTGTAAAAATTTGTTTTCAAAGTCCTGATACGTGTCTATGTCCCTGTCCTACTAAATTATACCATGCCTCCGCATTGACCTTTAATAAAGCCTTTATCGTATTTAGTTTAGTCTGTTCGTCAAATAAATTTCCACTAGATTTCTTACACTATTAATAAAAATTTGTGGATTTACCCTGTTATCGCCATAAAACTTCATGTGTTGGTCCAATGATACTCCACCTGTAGAAAATCTGGGACCATCCCCCGTTAAATTTGACATGTTGTATTTGATACTACTAACTTCGCGTTCTACCCTGCCTAACTGATCCCTACATGAGTCCGTTACTTCAGTCATTTTATATTAATCTCTTCGTCACAAAATGCGTACTTCGGACCTTAAATGTCCCATTTCCTGTCGAAGACCTGTAATATCACGCTCATTTTTTTCAACCCTATTTTCAACTTCCCCCATCTTTACGGTAAGACTATTTTTAAATTCTGAAACTTCTTGATTCGTCTTATCTATTTTCTGACTAATCTCCTCTAACTTCCTGTTCGATTCTTCACTCATTCGGTCAAATTTTCGATTTGAGTCCTCTCGCTCTATTCGATTCATCGCTTAGCAGTTCTAATTTTCTGTTAGACTCTCCATCGCTCTATTCGATTCTTCCCTAGCTAATCGCATTTCCTCTAACATTCTCATCATTAACTCATTTCCTGTTTCTCCTGATTCCGTCCTCGACTGATCTCTACTGCCTCCAGCTTCTTCCATTTTCGAAATTTTCTCACACAATGCACTATCGTCACTTCCAATTTCCACTCCTTAACTCCTTAACCACTCTTTTCTCTGCATACGTTCTAATCACTCACACACACTCTAAAAATACTCTTAAATTTATACACAAACAGAAACTCTCTTCTCAGATCGCCAGTTTCCTGGAATAAAATAACCAAAATTTTATTTGGAGCTCGAGCCCTCACGTTGTGGTCGCCAAAATTTGCTGTGATATACTCCTTTGAATGCGGGAACTGGGTCCTTTCAACAAAAAATTGTAGTCCCACAGATTGGGCGTCATAAACGGCTGTGATCCTCTTTTCGCCTCGGCTGCTCACCTAATGTTATAAACCTCCTCATTCATAAAAAAACAACACATTCCTACCAAAACATCAACGTTAACTCTATTTACATCAATATTCAGAATACATTAAAATTTCAAAATTAAAACTCAGCATAAATTTCAGTTTTAAAAGAATTTCAAGATTAATTTTATTATCATTTTAATGTGCATCCAAAATTAAAGTCCTTGTTGGATGCCTACTAATTAATATAACAATATAAGCAGACCGGAGTCTGAGTATAAAGGAGCATCTACCACCCTTTACGTTAATTAACCAGGTTCGACTAATTGAGCTCAAAGACATACCCAAATTTTCATCATATTACCGAACATCAAAACTAAATACTCCTTTCTACTTCAACAAGCAAATTTCATCTTAAAATTAAAATTTTATGGTTAGTACAATTTCACTAATGTCCATTTAAAGTAAATCAATTATAAAGTTATTCAACACACACAAAATGTCAAACAAAATAGTATAATTTACCTGAAGGTTACTGTCCTCGTAGCTTCAAAGTACATCGTCCCTTTAGTTAATCACACCATTCCAACAGGATTATATTTACGGCTTCTAATTCTCAACGCTTTTAAAATTTTCTCCATCACCAGTTGTTTCTGGGCTTTTCCGGAACTCATCTATGTATATCTGACCCTTGTTTCGTGGATCCAGACACGTATTTGAACCATTTAATTATTAACACCCCGAAAAATAGCAAATAACTTCATACTTCTTTCACCAATATACGCCAAAACTGCCTACTTTTGTGTATACATTTGTCGTTGTAAATTTTGCTAATTGGTACAGTGAAACTAAATTTTATTACCTTGTATCTAAGTGCACTGAAGTACATTCATGTTAGCACGTAAATAACCAACTATTTTGAATCACTAAAATATACGAGCAAAATTTTAAATTATTTTATCAAACTAAAATGCACTGTTTAACATCTTCAATCAAGTCGCGGATGTACGAGCTTTTAACGCATCGAATAGTCAAAAGTCTAAGAGGGCTTGTTTATATTCATCTCGGTATATATAGCAAAAAGCCGGCACGTCGCTTTTGTCCTCAAAACGGGTAATTCTAAAGAATTCCTTATTCTATGTTCCCAGTCCGTCGCTCGCGCGTCGATTTTTACGAATTTTCACTCGTCCCATTTAAATCTCAGAAATTTCAACACACGGCACGCAAGCATGTCCGAGAAAAACTAATTAATTTTGTACAGAAATTGTTGTTTCTACCTCTGATATTTGCATCCTATTTTCAACCAATTGTGACCCTCGTGACGTTGCTTAAATCCCGCCTTTTACTATATGTGTTTTTGCTTGACGCATTTCTCTTTCCTTTTCTAACCTGTTCGTATTGGTGCAAATTGATATTCTTTATTATCGATTATATTTTAGTCCATGTGGACTGTTATCTGGGTTTAATAACCCCGTATCGCACATTCTCGTGAATATTAAGCCCCGGTTTCTCCAAGATTCTTTGAAACTATTAATTATTTACAAAATTTACGCCGTATGTGATATTTAAACTACGCAGGTGTTCAAAATAATATTAATTCTCAGAGCTTTTAAATAAACCCTGTTTTGTATTTTGTGCTAAAGCATCTGACCGTTTCCAATATCCTTAGACTCGACATGTTTATCTACACAAATTAAACTGAAATTGCCTTTTAAAAAACATCCTACTTCTAACTAACACTTCTAGGATTTGCATTATTGGGTTTTTACAAGTTTCTATAGATATTATCTGTACGTTTTGTTCAATACCGGTTATTTGAAATAGAGTTAATTAAGATAAATTTTGCACGTAATTTCCATTTGTTTCTTTTGATATAAAGCGTCTTATAAATAATTTAAATTTCTTATTTTTACTGAAACGACCGAGTTTATTTATGCTTCAAGGTTTTAATAAAGCGTATTATTTAATGAAATTCCTTATACACGGTGATTAAAATTATTTGATGTGATTATTTAATTTTCTACCCTGGTCTAAATATGAGTAATATATATATATATATATATATAATATAATATATAATATATATATAAATATTTTCACCTATATACTGGGTGTGCCAATATGGTTTCCAACCCAAAGTTATGTTTTTTTAAATGAAATACCCTAGATTTGATACCATATTCTAAAAGCTCTTTTGATGCTCATCAAAATTATATAGGGGTATTATAGGTCTACAATGGACGGTTTGCTTTTTATGAGTCATTTTATGTCAAAATCATGTCAACTTTGGAAGATTGCAGTAGTTTTCTTATTGAACTTGGAGAGTTGATTCTTTCACGACATAATTTTTCATATCCTGTTGTATTATTATCGATAGCGCGATGTGCTTGTTTTTTCCTTTTATTGTGCAAGGTGAAGCAAAACGCAAAATGAACAAAAAGTCAATTTTTTTAAATGGCACCCGCCATATTGGATTTTGCCATTGAATAGCGTTTTTGCGGAGCTTTCTATTGACATATAATGTTTTATAGGTTACATGAGAAAAAATTCTGAAAAATTGAGAAAACATGTTTTTTATGCAGTTTTGGGACTAGAGAAAACTAAGTAGACTACTAGCATCAAATCTGACATATCTTGTCAATATTAATTATCTTAAAAATTTTTCGTTTAATCTGTTGATGTCACAATGAATTTCACACGTTAAGAATTAATTAATATGATATACTGTATTGGAGAAGCTGATCGAAACCCTTTATTGGCAAGTTGAATCTATCATCAAAAATATTCAAACTTGAGAACGCCACGAACTGTAACCTTGGAAAAGCTGCGAGACAGATTTGAAGCTACTGGAAACGTTGCATATTCTAAGTGTGAAATAATAGCAAAACGAATTGACGACGAATCCGAATTAGAAGTTTTGCTGATAATAGAAGAAAATCGGAATCTGAGCACCAGAGAAATCGCTCTAGTAACTGATATTTCAAAAATCAGCGTAAACAATATAATATTGAAACATCCATTCCACCCTTATCACATCGAACTTCATCAAGAACTATATGGAGATGATTTTGAGAATCGCATACAATTTTCAAGTAGAATGAGCGGTGTGTTTGCCGAAAATTATTACATTTCGAACATTTTGTTCACTGACGGGGCATCGATCAAAAGCAACGAATCAGTCAATAGGCATAATATGCATTACTATGCAACCGAAAATCCCCATTGGTTAAGAACTGTTGATCATCGACATCAATGGTCCCTTAATGCATGAGGAGGTATTATTGGTAACCAAGATATGTCAGATTTGATGCTAGTACATTTTTGGTTAAATCTTCCTTTTAATAAAATCTTTAAAATAGTATTATATTGAAGAATTTTCCCTCTTGATTGTAATTAATAAGTTCCATTTTCAACCAAACTTACGAAGTAAGTTAGGTTAATAACATAGCTACGTCGCCGTCGTCGACGCCGTCGTCCGTTGCACGTTTTTTTCGTTTTACAAACATTTGATATATGGATCTTGTTCAGTTTTTTACGATGATTAAGAATATGCTATCCATTTTTCGATATCTCATTTAGTTTTCGAGTTATTCGACTTTAAAGTCGAAATTTTGACTATGATAAACTTCACTCCAGCAAAAAATAAATAAAGTTTTAGGTTAATATCGACCTCTTGAGCATATTTTCTCATAGCTCTCATAGCTCCATACCTCCTGAACATATTTTCTCAAAGCACCAATGCTCCAAGTCGAAAGGTTTTCGAATTATTCGACATCTTGTTTTTAATGTATATGTAATATTTATATTTTTAATAACAACATATCTGTAAGTTTGGTTAGAAGTTCTGCACATGAGAACTTAGATTTTTTAATGTTATTTTCATTTAAAACATCACTGGATATTTATTGTACCAACGTAATAATTATTAAATTAAGGTATACTTACTGCATATTTCAAATATTATCTTCGCAAAGCAATAGCTCGCGACTTAAAATAACATTTTGCGATCGCATTTAAGAATCAAATGTATCGACTGAATGAATCTAATGAACGAATCCCCGTTTTTAATAAACGCTTTCTTATGTACTTGATTTTATATGTTTTCAGAATGTTGTAGAATTTCATTCTAAATAATAAACGCCTATCTTACTTACAATATTCTTGGAAATTCTCATTAGCGTTCAAATTTGTAGAGCTTTATTATCTTGTTATCTGATTCCACTTATTCGTGACGCGCGCTGCGTCTTCTTGTTTAACACATATACTATTATTGTGGCGTCGCATACTAATGCAAAGGGTAATCAATTTTATTGCCAATAAAGGGTTTCGATCAGCTTCTCCAATACAGTATATCATATTAATTAATTCTTAACGTGTGAAATTCATTGTGACATCAACAGATTAAACGGAAAATTTTTAAGATAATTAATATTGACAAGATATGTCAGATTTGATGCTAGTAGTCTACTTAGTTTTCTCTAGTCCCAAAACTGCATAAAAAACATGTTTTCTCAATTTTTCAGAATTTTTTTTATGTAACCTATAAAACATTATATGTCAATAAAACGCTCCACAAAAACGCTATTCAATGGCAAAATCCAATATGGCGGGTGCCATTTAAAAAAATTGACTTTTTGTTCACTTTGCGTTTTGCTTCACCTTGTAGAATAAAAGGAAAAATAAGCACATCGCGCTATCGATAATAATACAACAGGACATGGAAAATTATGTCGTGAAAGAATCAACTCTCCAAGTTCAATAATAAAACTTCTGCAATTTTTCAAAGTTGACATGATTTTGACATAAAATGACTCATAAAAAGCAAACCGTCCATTGTAGACCTATAATACCCCTATATAATTTTGATGAGCATCAAAAGAGCTTTTAGAATATGGTATCAAATCTAGGGTATTTCATTTAAAAAAAACATAACTTTGGGTTGGAAACCATATTGGCACACCCTGTATATAGGTGAAAACATTTTTAGATTGTGAGGCCTAGCCGTGGCTATCGTTTAAAAAAACCGGAAGTTGATATCTTAAATAACATAAAAGTTATAGAACTTTCACGGAGGAAGTGGACACCTGTATATATATATATATATATATATATATATATATATTGTTGTGATACATGTGATACATAGCAATACCCCTATGCGCCCTTTTTCTGAATCAAAAAGGTAAAAATTTTTAATCTCTCAATTTTTTATTTTTAATATATAATTTTAATTTCATCGGCTAGTTCAGTTTTTGTATTACGCACGGAGCTTGCGACAATACGACAAACAAAGCATTTAAACCTACCATCTACCTCCCCTAACTGTTTTAATCTTTAAACCAAAACACCATTAAGCACAAATTATTATAATGTTCTCAAAAATATTTACAACGTATGAAAAGGTTAAAATTCTTTAACTAGAATTTTCTTTTAATAACTGAATTAGAAAATTTAATATTATCATTCCCAAAGATGATCAAAAAAGTCAGCAACATCACCATTATTATTAATTATTAACTGAAGCCTGATGAACGTTCATTTAACCTCTTTTACTATTTACGTGATTTATAACGTATACTCAAAAATTAAATCCTGCCGACCCTCACATAAATAATCATGAAAGCAATTTTTCAAGTATTTAAATTAGTAATATTTAATTAAATGTTAAATCTTAAATTATTCAGTTTAGCAAAGTGCAATGAAATATCCACAAATAAAATAATAAACATTCAGATTGGCTAACCTGTTGTTTTTCAGCTTATATCAATCTCTGGTCCAACCGTTGTGTGCATCCCTCATAGCATCGCCTTAAATATACTAGCGTACTCCATTAAACTCCTTCACCATTAATCATTAAAGTAAATGCATCTTGCATTTCCTCATTTGTTCCAGTAATAATCGCTTCAGCATTTATTTAAACTTGTTCCCGTATTTATAAAGCCTGAACTCCAGTAATTATTTAAATTTGTCTCCCGTAATTGTTTAGAGCTGTCTCCCGTAATCATTTAGACTTGTCTCCAGTGATTCTTTAAAGTCCTTTTTATTAAGGTTAATATTAGAATATAAATTAAAACAACTTTTAGTTACTTACGCTTTTTTCTATTTAAGGCTAAAACGACAAACCCATCAATTTTCCATATTCAGCGGTATTATTTTACATTACACTATTACTCACTTTACGTGGATATTTTCGTTTTCAGAGTCGTGAACTATACTTTACTTCATGATGCACTGATTTGTTTACATATCTGGTCATATTTAAATGCACCGTCTATCTATTGACAAGCGCAAAGTTCGTTGTTTGTATAAACTTTCATACTAAATTTTTGAATATCCCATGGTTTTATTGTTGTATATTAACATCAACGCGTTCCTCTCGTCACGTACGATTTCGAGTTAATAGCATTGATTCGCTTGGATTTTCATACTGCTAGATAAGTAAACCATTGTTTGTTCAAATAAATTTGGTGAACTTTGATTTTTAATTACCATGCTTTGTCTGTTTCCAATAAATCAGGTGTCGATTTTAATTTTCCAGTCACGTAGACTAAATACAATGTATGCCTTAAATTATATGCGTTTTCTATCCTACGCATTATTAAACCTGCGTGTTTTAGTTGGGATTCTTGATGTAATAATGTTGCGTTATCCACGCGTGTCGCGTTTTAGCTTGCAATTATGTTATTTAACGACTTGCGGATTTGTTTTATTCAAATAAATTTTCAGAATATTTTTCATTAACTGAATTAATTATGATTATTGTTTATATACAGGGCGTTGTGATTTACTTTCCAGTCTAATCATCATATTTCTTGTTTTTTCAGAAAACTGTGTCGTTTTCTGAGCTCTTATGTATTTTATACGGAGTGCGCTATACTATTGGTCCTAACTACTCCTAAATGACCCTATTAACACAGCAATATATATATATATATATATATATATATATAATATACAGGGGTTTTGAAACATCGTTTAAAGATTTTAAGGGTATGTAGTACGATCGAAAATAAGGTTGAAAGTCATAATAAACATATGTCCACAAATTAACTGTTTACGAGATAACAGCGATTTTATTGCAATTGCAGAATAAGTTTGCTTTATTAAGATGTTATTGAATTTTAACATAAAATAGATTATAACTAGAGAAGTTGTTCAAAATGATGTCCTTTCATTTCGACACAGGATCTACATCTTATTTCAAAGCAAGCACGCACTCTTTCAGAAAACAAGGGTTTTTCTCGAATTATCTGGTAACAGTGTTGTATTCGTCGGCGCAACTCTGGAAGATCGTTTACCGGTGTTGCGTACACAAAACCTGTCAAATAACCCCAGATATTAAAGTCCAACGGGTTTAGATCAGGAGATCTTGGAGGCCAAGCAATGGGACCTACTCGCTCTATCCACCTCCCAGGAAATTCATTGTCAAGATGTTCCCTAACAGCAAGCGTTAAAGTGCGGTGGAGCTTCATCTTGCATAAACCAGAGGTTCAGTCTCAGATTTAGAGGTAAATCTTACAAAAGTTCAGGTAAAGTATTTTCCAAGAATTCGAGGTATGCAAGACTACGGAGGCTCCGTGGCGTAGTGGTATGTGTGTGACTACTACGCCCAATATCCCGGGTTCGAATCCCGACACGGTCCGCTTGAAAAATGTTAGGCGAGCATTTTTCACGAAAATACACCCTCGTTCGGATGAGAGGTAAAATGAAGGTCCCGTGTGTGAGTGTTGTCATGCACGTTAAAGATCCCTACCTTGCTTGGAATAGCAAGGGTTCGGCAAAATTCCAAATTTTCCAGGTAAAAAAAACTTGCTTCCCGGCTAATGTAGTAGCTTCGGATGGAGCACTGGAAAAAATCATATGTAAGGTATGCAAGACCTAGGGCGGCTCCGTGGCGTATTGGTATGTGTGTGACTACTACGCCCAAGGTCACGGGTTTGAATCCCGACACGGTCCGCTTGAAAAATGTTAGGCGAACATTTTCCACATAAATACACCCTCCTTCGGATGAGCGGTAAAATGGAGGTTCCGTGTGTGAGTGTTGTCACGCACGTTAAAGATCCCTACTTTGCTTGGAACAGCAAGGGTTCTCGTCACACCAAACGTGATTGTTGCGGAAATTAAATATTCCATTTTTAGTAAAACCAGCTTCATCGGTAAAAAGGATGTCACCAGCGAAATCTTGCCGATCAGCAGCTGTTGGCAAAAACCACTCACAAAAAGGCATTCTCGCTTGATAATCCGGAGCAGTAAGGGCTTGTACCCATTGGATATGGTAGGGGTATAGGAGTTGCGCATGAAGAGTTCTGCAAAAAAGATAACTGCTTACACCCACTTGAGTCGAAATTTTTCTAACACTAGTTTCGGGACTTCCATCAATAATATTCAACATTCAATCTTCTATTTTTGGAGTATATGCTATTCTATGCCGTCCAGTATCATAAGACCAGTTTCTTTTAGGCGTTGAAACACCGTCTGAAACATCACATGCAAAGGCAGTTAGCGATCAGGAAACGTTTCAGCACAGAAGTGACGTGCTCGTAAAGAATTCCCATACCGTACATGAATACGATACCGCTCATTTCAGCATTAGAATACGCAACTAATGTAATTGCTTCAAATTTCATAAAACGTCAAATTAAACTGTCATAAAACAAAAGCTGGTAAGCACTTGTTTACTGGAATAAGTTATCGTTTAGTTATTTATTATTTCGTAAACAGTTAATTCGTGGACATATGTTTATTATGAATTTCAACCTTATTTTCGATCGTACTACATGCCCTTAAAATCTTTAAACGATGTTTCAAAACACCCTGTATATATATATATATATATATATATATTGTTGTGATAAGGGGTTGTTTAAGGGTGTATTTTATAGCAATGGTCATGTAGTAATCAGAAATTATAATAGGAAGCAGAAAACTGCATATATTTAAGAGAAAATTGAGTAATTGGGATAGTTTGTAAATAGTAAGCAGTCAACACCCTGTATATAGAGTATAAGTAGTTTTAAGCGACGCAAATAGTAACAATAGGACGACTAGTGAGCATAGAAATAAGTAATTCATGCATTAGGTAAATAACAGATATTTAACACCCGGTATATACAGTTTTAGTAATTTTAAGTAAGGCAAATAACTATATTTTTCAGTAGAAGCATGCGTATTTAGAAGTAAGCATAATAAAGGTGATTAAACGCGCATTCAAAAGAATTCCAATCAGTTATGATAATACGGAGATAAAAGATATAGCTTAAAGAAGGGTAATGTAAGTGCGTACAAACAATCGACAAGTTTTGATAAGTAAAGGTAATTAAAAATGCGTAATAAGCATATATGATAATTGAAAGTCGAATTGCATCAGGTATTTGTGTATAATATGGAAAAGCGATTATATTTTTCAAAACACCGTATGTCTGATAACAATGCAGCTGTAAGCAAACAACAGTTACTCGAAAGGCCGAGAATGTTACACCAGAACACAACTTTAAGTGTAGGAAATGGAAACACTTGATTGGTTAAAATTAGTAGGCCAAACTCACAGACAGAGGGGGACCTAATCATATATTAACAGCGAGAATGATAACGGAGGTCAGTTTTCAACTCAACAAGGCCAAGCTGTGTCACTATGAATCAAAGAGTAACGCGTGCGTAATAATATTTTGATAGTAAAAGTGTTTAATGACAGATAGTGCTACGAATATGAAAATTTCTAATGCCAATGAACGTAAGTAGAATTTTTGGAATTTATTTAAACTAAAATATAATAATAATAGGGCTCCAGAGGGGGACGATAACATTCTAAGTTGGACGATAATAAATCTAAGTGTGATAATAATAATTCGGAGTTTGATGACAATGTTCTAAGTTTCGTGATAATAAACTCTAAGTCTGACGATAATAATCCAGAGGGTGATGACAATAATTTAAATGTAATAATTCAAGAGTGTGGATAGATAATATTTCAAATGGGTATATAATAATTCCGAATTGGTGGAAAATAACTTCGAATACGATGGATGGTATAATAATGCATGGAGAATTCTAATTGATGTTAGTTGATAATGGATGCGTCGATAATTTTAGTTGCGAGAAGGGAATAAAGAAGCTCACAGGCCATGTTAGATCTTTTTAGTTTAAGACATTTTTATTCTATTTGAATTTAAATATTGAATTTGCTTGATTAATATAAATTAGTGTAACTGAGTCAACAACGAACTTGCATACGTAGAAAGTACGCAATATAATAAAGGGGTTTTGAACGATCCAGGCTTCTTTTATAAAAACAATAGTTTTTTGGTAACTTTAGATTGATTAAAAAGCATATGATTTTTGAGACAAATAAGATTTACAATATTAAATGATAGAAAGTGTATTTTATTAATTTTCAAAACCTGTATATAATATTTGTTTTCATTATATGGAATTGAATTAACTTCATTTTATAATTCATAATAAAATAAGTCGAGGCAGAATAATAACCTTAGTGGGAGTGTAACTTGATTGAGATATACACGGAGAGGTGGAGTTATAAGTACAATACGCCATTGATACCGAACACGGCGTTATCATATCAAGTTTTGTTATTGGTCGACACAAGGTCGGTCCACGATAGTTCCAGTTAATTCATAGCATAATTTATATGGCCGCCCAAACGATGGCGCACGAATAATTGTGAGAGTACACAGCAATATATATAATTTATATATATATATCTATATATATAATTTATATATATATATATATAATTTATATATATATAATTTATATATATATATAATTTATATATATATATATATATATATATATATATAATTTACTAATAAGATGAAATTATGGAATATCCTACAATGTCATGTATATTTACATATTATGATAAAAAAATGTTATAAAAAGAAGAAATTATTAAGATTAAGTAACTAATTATTGCTGAATGCTTTCGAACTGTTTTACTTAAGGTAAATTGTAATTACAGTCAATATTCAATGTAATTCGTGTTCACTTTGCATTAAATATTTATTTATACTATTTGCAAATAAAAACTTAATTGGCACAGTCGTAAGGATTCACAAAAGCACAAAAATGTAAATTAGCAATTAAACCTTTGATCTTAATCATTAACTTTTGAGACGAACCAAAACCCAAGAAGAAGAATAACATAAGTGTCGAATCCTCTATATTCATATATGTTTTAAACACTGCATGAATTTTGATATTATAATTTTAAGAAATATTTTATGCCAGATAACGAAACAATTGAATATTTAATTGAAAATTTTAATAATACCAATATTAACAATATGGCAACTATCCAAGCGGCAAAAAAAATAGATAGTACTATTAGATCATTTTCAGGCTATAGTGAACATATTGAATCGTTTATAAACGTTGTAGATCGCCAGTACAATAGATATGATAAAACTAGTGATAAAAGGCTTAGTGAATTTGCTTTTGCCTGTATCTGTTCTAAAATAACAGAAGAAGCTGGTTATTTATACTATGTAGACTAGACTTAATAACACGACCAGAAATTAAAACAACCTTAAAACAAAAGTTCGATCACAAGTCAACCGACATGTTTTACAACAACAATTTATATTTTTAACTACACAAAAAGGGGAAAATGTTATTGTTTTTTTTAGACAGACTAAAACTAATAAAAATGCGTTTAAATTAAAAATAAATTTTAATACTGAACCAAGGAAAGCAGCATTAATTTTTGAAAAGGAAGCAACGACAGTTACAGTTCTAATTTCAAATACAAATACTGAATTAAGAACACTCTTAATGTTACAGAAACCGGAGACTATCGATGATGCTACTTCGTTAATAATCAATGAGGTTTCGATGGAACAGTAAATAAATAGTAGAATTCAATTCCAACATAATAATTCAAACAACAATTTTTCGAAAACTTTCAATAATAATAAACAACCATATAAACCCCCACATAATTATAGAAACCAAATGCAACCTCAACAATGTATGTATAATCCTAATTATCAAAATAATCCTAACTACCAAAATAATTACAGATTCCAACAATTATCTAAACATAAAATGTACAAGAATAACAATAACGTAAAACATTCATTTCTAACTAACAGATAAACATCCTGAGTAGACCTGATCAACAATGACTCCCAACCAATGAGAAACTATTTTGAAAACCCATTAATGTATTCTCTCCCCAGAATTTGCATAAACCAAAAAACCTACCAGAACTCATGTCAGTAAATTCTAGACTTTCCAATAATTCAAATCGATTTAAAACCCATAATAGATTCGGAAACGAAATGACGAATATGGAAATTTCACAGCAAGAAAACGCTCAAGAATATTTTAATGATAATGAAATAATTTTTGATAATGTACGATTGATGAAAAGTGGAAAGAGGTACAAACTAAGATAGAAATAGGAAAGACATACGTAGAATACAAATCAATTAGAATGAATTTTAGGAATATAAAATCATATAGCAAAAATATAAGGGACGCGGGAGGAAATGTCATTATAGAAAATATACAGAAAGTGATTACATGGCAAGAGTATATAGGGAATTTATATGCAGGAGAACTAACAGCATTAGAACAGGAATCAGACATTGAAAATAATGACTTGGGATAATCTATACTGCGAGATGAGTTTGAATTATCATTAAAAGGTCTGAAAAATGGTAAGGTGCCGGGTACAAATAAGATGCAAACAGAAACTCTAAAAGCCATTGGACAAGCAGTAACAGAACGTCACTTCAAACTTGTAAGCTACATGTATGAGACAGGCGAGATGCCCAAAGATTTCAAACGTAACATTATAGTAAGTATACAAAAAAAGAGGCGCGGATAGATGTGAACATTTTAAAACAATAAGATTGACAGCACACATTTCAAAAACATTAACTAGAATGTACAAAGACGAATAGAAAAACGAACTGAAGAAATACTAGGAGAAGATCAATTTGGGTTTAGGCCAAACAGGAGAACACGGGAGGCTATTTTAGCTCTGATGGGGATAATGGAGAAAGCAATAGAAAAGGAGGAAAGCGTGTATGTAGGGTTTGTAGATCTGGAAGAATCATTCGACAATGTAGAATGGAAAATGTTTGCGATACTCAAAAAGATGGGAATGAGTTTTAGGGATAGACGGATAGTACATAGCTTATACAACAAGCAAACGGCGGTAATAGAATTAGAGCAGGAAAGTAGAGAAGTAAATACTAGGAAAGGGTGAAACAAAGATGTGCCTAATCCCCATTAACTTTTTTTTAACTTGTACATTGAAGAGGCAATGAATACTGTCAAATGCAAGAAGACGTTTGGAATTACTATGCAGGGACAAAAGATTGATATGCTAAACTAATAATATTAGCTATCAGTAAGTCTTTCTTTTTTTAAAAACATTTTTCTAGCTTGAGCTATTCTACGTCCGTCCTTTGTAATTATACTACCTAAATAGCAAAATTCATCTACCTCCTCTAACTCGGTATTATATATTTTTAATTTTGGTTTAGAACTAGGTTGTAACTCACTTGTCATTATCTTTATCTTTCCTGAGTTAATTCTCATACTATAGTTACTCTTTAGTATCTCATCTAAAATATTTAAAAACTCTCCTAACTCTTTTCTAGACTCTGCTATAATGGAAAGATCATCTGCAAAACGTAAGATATCTATTTTCTGTCCCTGTACACTAATACCTATCTCTTTTCTCTCTCTAGTCAAGTTTAAAGCTTCCTCAATATAAGCATTAAAAATCAAGGGAGATAGTATACATCCCTGTCTAACACTATTTCTAATCTTAGCTTCTTTTTCTATTTCATCAAATTTAATTACTACGCTTTGGCTTTTATATAGACTGTAAATAATTCTTGTATCTCTATGAGAGATTCCTATTTTTCACAAAACCCTGAACATAACAATCCAATTAACCCTATCAAATGGTTTTTCTAAATCTAGAAACGCGAAATGAGTCTTATTCTTTTTTTGTAACCTATTTGGATAATTACCGTAATCATTAGTATGGGTTCTCTAATCCCTCTGTCTTTATGAAAATCATATTGGTCTTCAATAATTCTCAGTCAAAGCTTCTACTCAATTTTTAATTATTTTAATTATTCTCACACCTATCAGCTCCTGACTTTTTTGGGATTAGGATGATAATATTTTTTTCGAAATCTATTGGGACCTCACCTGTGTCATATATTACTTTTACTAGTTCATATAATCTGTCTAAAGTTTTCTGACTTGCATATTTTATTAATTCTGCGGGTATATCGTCTATTCCCGGCGCTTTATTTAGTTTAAAATCCCTAACAGCTATATCAAATTCCTCTCTTAATTTTAAGAAACCTATTTGTACATCCTCTTCTTGGTCGTTCTCTAACTCATCAATTTCGTCTCCCTCATATAAATCTCTTAAGTATCTTTCCCATCTATCTGCTAGATCAACTTTATTTATTATAAGC
The DNA here is from genome assembly GCA_036346225.1 of Platerodrilus igneus. Lineage (NCBI taxonomy): Eukaryota > Metazoa > Arthropoda > Insecta > Coleoptera > Lycidae > Platerodrilus > Platerodrilus igneus. The sequence goes on from JARFIW010001106.1 coordinate 962,157, forward strand.
TGATTATTCTCATCTTTAACACCATTATATTTATTCTTATCTTCCCCGATAAACTTTTTAACTGCCCTGTAAGCCGTGTCTGTCTTATCTACTCTCAAATCATCTTGTATTCCCTTACAATTCTCCTCTATCCATTTAATTCTAACTTTTCTAAACTCATGTACTATCTTATTTCTAACTGTATTATATTTTTGCTTACTTTCACTATCCAATTCTCTGAAAGGTTTAAGCTTTCTTCTATTCTCTATTAAATTTAATATCTGCTTTGTTACCCAAGGTTTTCTCGCTTTTACTTTTTTCTTACCTATAGTCTGTGTTGCTGTATCATATACAGCCTTTTGTATTTCTTTCCATCTATTTTCTACGTTCCCTTCTATAGTTATCTCTTTGATCTTATTATCTAATACTTGTTTATATTCCTCTTTTACCTCACTATTATTAAGCTTACCTAGATCCCATCCCTCTCTTCTAGCCTGTCTCAATTTTTTGAGTTTTAGATTACAGTACATTTTAGCTAAGCTATGATAGTTATCTATATCAGCCGCTGGATAACTACGACAGTTTTTAACTTGGTTTATAAATCTTTGTTTAAATAAAATATAATCTATTTGGCATCTAGCCCTATTACCTGGCGTTTTCCAAGTATATCTTCTTCTAACATGTTGTTCGAATAGGGTGTTTACAGTTACTAAGCTATGTTCCTGGCAAAACTCAACTACTCTTTCTTCTCTTATTATTTCGTCTGCCATCCCCAAATTTTCCTACCATTTTTCCCTCCATCAAGTGTGGTTAGCAAATGGTGTCAATTAGTACTTACGCAATCACACTCGAGTTGCTGCCGTCGGACCGGCTCCTACCGTATTTAACGACGGGGCGAAGGAGAAGAGCGCGTGATCCCACCTTGGGGTTGTACTCGCATTACAACAAAGAACGACCACTCATGGTGGCTTTAAGGGCCACCGGAAGAAGCTATAGTAAGTACAAGTAAAATTAATTTATTGATGTCGAAAAGTACAATTTTACTAAACCATAAATACCCACCACGCTGTAAGACGTACGCGAAATTTTTATAAGGAAAACGAAACGAAGAAAACCAGAACGGATGTTTTTATCGTGTGAGTTGAAAAGCAAATGAATACTAATTTCGTTTAACTAATGACCAGAGCTCAAAGTAATATTGTTGCTAAGAATTAAAACTGGAAAAACACGGTTTTATCGGATAGTACGCGGCTTCAGTTCGACGAATCTTTCGATGGAAAACGCATAAGAATCAATTATCGGATACCTAGAACAAGTTATTGACTAGTTAATTATAGCATAAACTTTACGTTGAGAAATTCTGAGAAGGAGTATCTATTATTAATTAGGCGGTAGGATTTAACAATAGAAATAGAATTTATACGAACGAAGAATGCATTAACAAGGGAGAGGGTTATCTTAAAAAAATAAATGCAGGAAAAATTGTTTGTACGTATCAATTTCATACTCTTTGCCGTACACTCCCCCGACATCCCAAATGCCAAATCTCCATTCCTGCATGCGGTCGTTATCTGATGGGCCAGATATTTTGCATCTCACATCCACCATGATTTTGACGGTCGGAGGCTTTCGAAAAGGTCTTGTTAGTAATGTTAATTAGGTTGATACAGGTAACCAGCAAAGATTACAACCGTGCCGTTGTAGCTTTCCCTACTAACGGTAACACAACTTGCCGATCAGTGTTGGCATATTTAGCCTCTTTGCCACAGACGTCGCCACGATTCTTAGACCTCGAGGTGTGCCTAACGTCTTTCAATACAAGCTAAAACTTCCCCTTCCAAGGGGATTACCTTGTAAGCCAGCAGAAAGTTTCTCGCGCTATGATCACTAGGAGGTACATGCTGTGCACTGACACACATACGAGGACTATTTTTTTCCAAGGTCCGATCGGTCGCGAAATAAAAACTCCCCTAAAAATCGGATGAACCAGTGCGCAGATGTGTTACGCAGTGTCACTAGTATGGCTGTCAATCGGGTCGCGTCACTTCCGTTTAGTTGTGTTCACGTAGGTAGCACGTAAACATGTCTACAACAATAGCATCTCCCGCCAAGTGTGAAGTTCGTGCGGTAATTCGATTCCTTCAGGCTGAGGGGTGTAATGCAGCCAAAATTCATCGACGAATAAGTACTGTGTACGGTGAAACTTCAATGAGTGACAGCAAAGTGCGACAATGGTGCAGAAACTTTAAAGCAGGACGTACAGATGTTCATGATGCAGGCGGTCAGGGAAGGAAGTCAGTGTCAACCAATGATCTCGTTCAGCGAGTGGATGTGGCAATTCGAGAAAATCGTCGGTTCACAATTTCTGAATTGAGCGATTCATTTCCTGAAATTTCAAGGTCAGCTCTCTACGTCATAGTGAGCGAGAAACTTCAGTACCGCAAACTGTGCGCGAGATGGGTTCCCAAGATGCTGTCCGACCCTCTCAAAACACAGAGAATGGAAGCCTCCCTAACGTTTCTTCAGCGTTACCACAAAGAAGGAGAAACTTTCTTGAACAAAATTGTCACAGCGGACGAGATATGGGTCTATTACGAAACTCAAGAAACAAAAGAACAATCCAAATAATGCATGCATTCCCACTAGTAGAGTATAATTGGGGCGATTGGGCCCTCATTTCCCCCAGAATCCCTCATTTCCCCACACATCTGGACCAAAAAGTTTTCTTCGACTAACCATTTTTCATCTTTCGAGATAAACCTATCTTAAATTTTTTATGTTTCGAGATAAATGAGCATCCTCATTTCCTCACACATCTGGACCAAAAAGTTTTCTTCGACTAACCATTTTTCATCTTTCGAGATAAACCTATCTTAAATTTTTTATGTTTCGAGATAAATGAGCATCCTCATTTCCTCCCACATCTGAACCAAAAAGTTTTCTTCGACTAGCCATTTTTTTATCTTTCATCTGAACCAAATAGTTTTCTTCGTCTAGCCAATGCATCTTTCGAGATAAACCTACCTTGTTTGGTATTAATTAACACTAGATTTTTCTCAGCTACCCGAATCTCTAGGAATTTTTCAGCTATCATCACCCCCAAGGGAGCTACCCTGATTTTAAGATTTCTTACCTGTAGCGACTTTTGACCGTTCTTATAAACTTTTTTAGTCATGCGATACATTAAATTAGCTTAGAATTTTATGCACATCCCGAATCTGCAAACAGATTTAAAATCGGACTACTCCTTACAAAGTTACACTTTAAGCTCTCAAACCTCTAAATTTTGCTCTTTGCTTTATAAGCAAAACTAACAAATACTTTTCTTTGTCTAGCCAATGCATCTTTCGAGATAAACCTATCTTGTTTGGTATCAATCAATATTAGAATTTTCTCAGCTACCCGAATCTCTAGGAATTTTTCTGATTGCATCACCCCCAAGGGAGCTACCCTCATTTTAAGATTTCTTACCTATAGCGACTTTTGAGCATTCTTATAAACTTTTTTAGTCATGCGATACATCTTGTTAGCTTAGAATTTTATGCAGAATCCAAATCTGTAAACAGATTGGAAATCGGATCACGCCCTGCAAAGTTACCCCTTTAAAGCCCCCAAACCACTTTAAATTGTTTTGCTCGTCTATGACATATGCTTTAACCAACTATTTCCCTAGAAATCTAAAACCGCAAGGATTTTAGAAACGAGTCCTTTATAAGCCATAAGTGCTTAGTATTTAAAATCATTTTTTCAAACAGTAATGTGCTTCTCTCAGAATGTCGCAAAACCCATGACTTAAAATTTTTTCTGGTTCTAACATAATTACATGTACAATGCTAAATTGTTGGAAAATACATAGACAAGAACAAACTAATCGCTTTACAATTATGTGACGTATAGTGAAAGTAGTATAGAGGACAAACTAATTGCTTTACAATTATGTTACGTAAAGTGAAAGTAGCCTTTCTTTTATTAATTAGCAGCTATGTGATTTGAAAATACAATAGATATGCTCAATGCTAAATGCTTGGAAAATACAAGTCGTTTCAAATCAATTTCTTAACGAGCATGTGAATCACATGTGAAAACTGTATATAATTTCTTTTCTTGGACTTTCTATTAATTATGTTTGTGTATTAGAAATTGATTAATAATTGCAGGATACAAATTTTAAATAAACACTTTGCTAAGGGAACACCGAACTTGTTGTATACAGAATACTTACTAATAAAGCAATTTAATTTTAAATAACTTCTACGCCATATTTTTCGAAAATGGCATGCTTTGGAAACAATCGAAGATTACCGAAGACACTCGAAGAGTGCACAAACGCGGTCAGTAAACCATAATTAATAATCGCCTTTATAGGTTCCACATTTCGACCATTTCCCAATAGCTTTAATTTCTTATTAGAGAGAATTCTTATTCTCCCACGCACTGCTACGTAGTTGCATGTCCATTCCTTTTGGAGGTATATGCTCGTTATAGGTTGTAGCACCCGCGGTTTTACTTAACTACACTTTGAGAGATCCCTTTAATCTTTTTTTAATCGTGTCCTTCTCGCGTACAATACAGTAGGACTTAGCCTTACTACATACAAATTCTAACACCAAGTCACCGTTAAACTCGTCTTTAAATTTCCCCCACAACTTTTTGTTAACATGCGGTATATTGTGTTTATTATTTCCGCGTACACCACTTTAAACCTAAAAAAAAAAAACAGGATAGTTTAATACGTCTATTAATAATTTATGGTAATGTTGGCGATACAAATATGTAAAAACAAACTTTATCAAGAAATATGTTTTAATAGAATACATACATGTATTGATAACATCTATAAACCGCTGTGGTAACCAGAGTCTGGCGAATCTGGGATAGCCAAATCTCTAAACATTTGCGCAAGCGATTGCCTTGCAGTTGCATCTTTTAAGTACTGAATGGGGAAACATTTAATAAGTTCCAACACTGTCAAGTAATTTAAATTGCTGCAATCATTAGACAGAGAAATACTGGCACTGCTCTCTCCTCTAATAACGTTTGAACCCTTTCTTCCTCCGTCGTATTTCCACATACTTTTTATATCACCAACAAATTTTTCGTAAAATTCTGGAAAGTTTCTACACCTTAACTCGGCCATTTTAAAACAGATCAATTTCGCAAATTTAATAGCTTGATGCACTCGTACGCAGGTAGCACAATAACATTCCCATCTTTCGTAATCTCCATATTATATAAATTCTCTTTTCAAAATTGTTCAAAACCATATACTTCTATTAAAGGCTGTGCTCAGCTGCAATTTGAAATCTTGATCCAATTGTATCTCAACAACATCGTTTCCAGTAGTCAGACCATTTAATCGTACTTGTTTTGAGTCTTGAGCAAATTGGTGAATTTGAAATTCCACTTGAAAAGTACACAATTTCTTCCAATCGAAGTAAGAGAATGTTATCGTAGAATCAGCACAATACCACTACAGCAAATCACTTGGATGGCAGGTTGAAGACCACCATATAAATCAAAACCAACTTCTAATATATGGTGGTGATAATTTGGAGGAAATTCCCAACCTATAGGTTGACTTACCAACTAGTTGGTTGATATTTAATTGTGGTACTGCACATCACTTGTAACGTCAACACAAGAAAAATCCATCTTTATTTATAATTTTAATCAAACTCGACGATACTTTGACGACTAATGCACTGGAACATGGCTCTCGCCTTTTATGCCGATGGTCGAGCGTGCGCAGCTCCTTATTATATTAGTTGGCGTTATATGCAAGTCTTGACTGGAAAAGTGACGTCTATAATTGTTTTATAGTGGGTTTTACCTGTATGTATTTAACCACCAACGCCATTTTTAGAATTATTAAACAAAATTACTCTTAGCAGTATTTTTAATATACCATCGTGTAAGATTTCAATTATTATTGTGTTTTTCCTCAGGTTTTCAAATCCTCAATTTTTTCCAAATCGAATGACACCTTACTGATTTGCAGAATAACCTTTGCAAGCACCGTATATAATTCATCTTTAATCTATTTCTAAACCGTATCGCTCTGTCTTTTGAGATAAATCCTGGTGTTCCCACAATCGACTTCCTTTCCACCCCAAACACGTTGACACTGATGTTGTTTAATTTCGAACCGGGGTATATCCTTTATGGATATCGGGAACTGCAGTCCTGTCAAATTGAGAATGGTGCTGTAATGGGGTAGCTACCGACCCTTTGCGGATTGTGAGCACTGAGAGGCGCAGCTATCACGCACCACAAAATGCGTTGTCGTCATTTTGTATATTAATAACAGCTCTGGTGTTTCGAACCCATTTGGGGAGCTCGATGTATGAGGATCCACCAAAGGTTGTACTTGTTTACATTAATCTCCAAACAACGCCTGTTTCAAGTCCATCCTAAAATTTAAAAATTAAAAAATAAATTATTGTAGAAACTAACCAGAATCTCGTTCTTGGAACTCCTCTGACTTAGCTGACATCCTCTCCACAAAGGAATTGTAGATCTCCCAGGTTACTGGAGGAGGTGATCACAACATTTCAGTGTTGAAAGATTTAACATCCTCTACACTGTCCATCTTAATGTAGCCACTAATTAGGTAGTTTACTTTAAATTAGGAGAAACCCAGCGTCGTTTAACCTTGAGTAACATTTCATACCAGTCTATTCACGTCGGTGAAAATCAATTAACTTTTGCTTACCCTACATCTATAATTATCGGATGTATCAAACGAGAACAAAGTTAGACGGGGTAAATATTTATACATATTTTTCGAAATTGTGAAATTGGAATAGTCTGCATTTGCATTTTGATAAGTAAACATCGTAATAAAATGAGCGGGGAAAGAATTATATCCTTAGATCTATAAAATTTTTTTAAGGAAGAAAAAAGTTTATCAAACAATTCAACTAGCCAACATTTGAATGGTATGTCTAATGAATCTCTGGTAAATACTAAAATAGTGCAAGATAAACCTACACATGATAATGTTGATGCGAAAGATCAGAACATAGACTCCAAGTCAGACGTTTCTGACAGAAAAGAAAGAACAACTTAAATCGTATACTAAAGAGGAAAATAAAGCCCTTGACGAAATAAACAAAGGATGGATTACTGGTTCAGAAGCATCCGAAATTACAATGTTCCAAAAGCTACACTCTATACGAAACTCAGATCAAACGAAAATCGTGGCAAAATTTGGATATGTATACTACACATTTGCCAATTAAAAGGAAAAAGTGACTTTTGTGTGTGTGTGTGTGTGTGTGTATGTGTGTATTAGTTTTAATGAATAAAAATATATTTCTATGTGAAGTGTACATGTTAAGTATTTGAATTGTAATATAAATATTGTTTCAAACGTTTTGGTTTTATTTTAATATAATGGTATTGTTAGGATACAATTACTCGGAAGCAGTAGCAGAATTTTGGTTTATGTAATATCATAGAAGTTGAAAAAACAAAAAAAAATATTTTGAAAACGTATTTAGTCATTTTTTTTTCAAAAATTTTTTTTAAAAAAATTTTAAATTTTAAAATTTTTAAAAAAAAATTTTTTACCGTTTTTCCAAATAACCCAAAATTTTAAATTTTTAGACGTTTACATTTTTCCCCTAAAAATTCCCGTTTTTCTTGACTTTTAAAAAATTAAGGTTTTTTTTTAATTTTTTGGCAAACCCAAAAACTTTTGGGCGTTTAAAGGAAAGGGGCGTGATTTCCCAAGGAGGGGATTCTTTTTAACCCAAAGGAAATCAAAAAAATTTAACCGAACTTTGGCCCAAACTTTTAATAAATTTTCATTTTTTAAACTTTCCAATTTTCCTAAATTTTTACCAAATTTAAAATTTTTTACCCCCATTAAAAATTTTTTAAATACCCGATTAAAGATTGACGTCCTGGGTTAATTTCTTTTAACCATTTTCCCTTTTGGAAAAAGTCGGGAAAAGAGGTTTTTACAAACTTTTTTTCCCCGGGTTTCAAAAACTTCCTTTTTTAAAAAAAACTTCAAATTTTTGGTTTTCCCAAAATTTTAAGGCCCGAAAACCCTTTTAAACCCCTTTTTAATGCAAAACCCCCCTATCCCAAACAATTTTTTTTAATTTTCCCCCCACCTTAAACCATCTTTTAATTGGAACACCCCCAAATTTCGAAATTTTGGGCACCCCAAAACCGAACCCGGCCCCCAGTTTTCCGCAATTTGCCCCCAAAAAATCCCCCCCCAACCCAAAAAAAACCGCCCCCAGGAACCACAACCAAAGACTTTGGCCCGGGCCAAACCGAATTTAAACCTTACCAAAAAGGGAAATTTTCCCCTCCCAGGTTACAAACTCCCGGGTCCCAACCTTTAATTTTCCTTTTCTAATAGGTAACTTGGTTTTTAAGGAAAACCCAAAAAGCTTATGTTAATGGGAAGAGAAAACTCTTGCAATTAGGCAATGGCAGTTCATTTCTATGGTATTTCTTGGTATATTCTTGGTCATGGGATATGGTATTTCTTGGCTTTCATATGGTAGTGGTTTGGGTATTTATATTATTGGCAGGGTAATGGCATTGGATATTCTGTGGTTTGTAAAGATTTTTGGAAAAATGTTTTGGGTTGGCTTTTTGAAAATTTTTTCAAAAGTCCACAACAATCTTTCCAAAAATCTTTACAAAACACAGAATATCCTATGGCCATTTCACCTGCATAAAAAATAAAACCTGAACAACATGCAATATGAAAATTGAAACTGAAAAATTACATAATTCCAACGATGCATCCAGAGATGTTATACCAGTAGTTAAAATACCATGACAGAATTATGATAACTTTGCTATTGCTAATGCAAAAGAGGATGGTAAACATGGTCCTTGTTCCCATCTAACATACGAGCTATATTGTGGGACCATCGAGTTTGAAGACCAACGCTTTAATATCTCTGATCTTGCACGAGAACGGTCTTAGATTTCAAAATGTCTATGTATTTTCGAAGAGTTTGTATCAACCGAAATACGAATTGTTAAGAAACGTTTTACACCATTAAAAGAAGAAATTGGTTACCATGAGTTTGAAAATTACGATGATTTGATCGAACCCGGAGATACCAAAGAAGATTCAATTATGGTTTTCGATGATATACCTGCAAACGAGCAAAGTAAAATCACTCAGTTTTTCTCGTTCGGTCGACATAAAGCAATAGATTCGTTCTATCTATGTCAAACTTACGCTAGTGCCTTAAAACATAGACTCAGAGATAACGCCAATGTAATCGCATTATGGAAACAGGATGAAACCAATCGGACATATCTTTTCGGATCATATAAGTGGTGACATGACATATCCGAAATTTAAAGAAATGTGTTTACAGTGTTGGGGTGACTCAAACATAATTTTATAACTGTTGTTAAAGATTTTGATTTGGATAAAGGTCGATATAGGAAGAATTTCGACGAGTATATAAATATTTGACATTATTCAAAAAGTTAGTTCCCATCCAAAGTTTCATTATGACGGACGTTAACAATTTTATTGCGAATAAACGCAGTCTTCATCTTATGCAGGATGCTGTACGAAAAAAGTTTATAGCGTACAAAAAGGGAGATGCTACATCTCAGCAAAAATTCAAAGAAGTGCACAAACAATTGATTGATCCACTGCAAAAACGCTTCCCAGTTGCAATCGATCACCGAAAAATCTCCATACCTACAACAAAGGTTAAAGTCGAAAACATGGACGTACCTATAAAGAAAATTAAGCAACTCGTTCCAGAAGAACTGTTCCATCTTTACTATGCGGATGTGTTAGCTAGAGACGAAGACGAAAATATATACAAGTCGGTTATGGAGTAAAGTATAACCGTCAATTGATACGCATAGTTTAGGAAAAGTATGTAGGAAATTGATTTAGAAAACAGTGACACAACCTAAAATAATAACGTTTATCTAGAGACTAGAGGTCTAACAAGAGTTATAATTATTTTAAAGTCCTTAGCATTTTTCTTAAGAAATGTAATGATTTTGTTCATAGAATACATTCCATACCGGTTGCTTCTGCTGCACACAAATCGGGTGCAATCGGTACATATCCGAATAGGAGTAGCTCATATAAAAGGACTGTTCGCGTAGAAGTTATTATTTGTTGATTGTACGGTTCAAAGAGACAATATAACAAATATGTATAAAGACTGGAGAGGTTATTCGAAGATTTCGCAATGCTTACGAGTAAAAAGCAGAATGTGGGCAACGCTTTTCGATAGAAGGAGAAAATGTCTTATGTGTCAGTCATACGAGGAAGCAATACAGCACTGTGCTGCAGTGTTATCAATGCCCGAGGATCTGGATGATTTTATGGAAATAATCGAGGAGATGGGGTTTATAAAACTGTTGGCAGATATTCAAATGGAATATATACTAAATTGTAAGTTTTAGAATAAAATTTAACCACCACAACTGTTATCATAAGAAATGAATTATGTGAATTTAGAAATTATTTTTGTATATATTAGCTTGTTTATGTTTTAAAATATAAAGCATACATTGGTATTGTTTAATTTTTCAAATGTCCACGTAACTGAAATGGGTATCTAACTAATTATGAAAAGAATTATAACAAAGATGTGTATTATTTTTAAAAGGGTGTTATAAACGTTTTACAAAATTATTAATCAGAATTGTTTTATTTAAAACTATAACATAATTTTATTGACATCTATTAATATCTGTAGTTGAAATACAACAATTTAGAAACGTATAAGAAAACAAAAGTGTGATTAATAGTGTTACAAAATTTTCAGTCTTCGGGTTAAAATTTAAACATCGCTCGTAAATGCGTGGGATGGAAACCTGTTGTATTCTTCCATATACTCAACTTGTTTACAAATACTGTTTTCAAACAATCTTGGGTAGGTTCTTATAAATTCGTATAATATGATCCCAATATCACTATTACTGTATTTGCTTTTAATTACATCATGTGCGAGATTCTGTAGGACATCATTCCTATTATATCTTCCCATTGCAACATCTAACAGAAACAGATCTATATTAGAGTACCCTTTTCCGTTAGTTCTTTTAAAGTATTAGCATGGTTGAGAACGATCTGAGATACCCTAAAAGTGCTCTAAAGTTCCTTTGGTAAATATCATATAATTCCCATCAAATGTCAACATCTTCACTAAAGAATTCTTATTTAAATAAAACGCAAGTTCTCGAATTTGCATATCTGATTTTGCATGTCAACTTCCATAGTGCGTATAATGTGCGGAAGATTTGATATAAACTTCCTAAATACGTTGAGGGAGAAAGTATAAGTATAATTTGTCCTTACATTAACCCAATTTAAATCAAATTATAGAATGTGTATTCCGTATATTAACTAGAATTGTGGAAAGTGCTTTTATTAAATTAATAGTCAGACGTCATCAACAAACAATGCAAGGCTAATGATCATACATTTCACTAAATTTATTTAGAATATACGTCTTATGTTGAACTACATTTAAAATAGATTATCGAACCACTTTCTAGGTCACCGTATAGAATTAATATATGTATTATACCTTTTGGTTTAATCATTTGTATGTGGATTCACTAATTGAAAATTTTAACAATTCTAGCCACTAATAAATATTTTTGGAGTTTAACTCTATTATCGAGCTAAATCTAAATAAAAATGCAAAGGTGTTTTGCTGATAGGTTTTGAATATTAATACAATATATACAGGTCTTTGTTGGAACTAATTTTAAAAGACGTGATAATTAATTTCAATTCCCCAGGAAAATTCTATACTAATTTATAGGTTACACCAGGGGTTTATCTCAAAAGACAGAGCGATACGGTTTAGAAATAGATTAAAGATGAATTATATACAGTGATTGCAAAAGGTTATTCTGCAAATCAGTAAGGGGTCATTCGATTTGAAAAAAATTCCGAGGGATTTGAGAACCTGAGGAAAAACAATAATAATTGAAATCTTACACGATGGTATATTAAAAATACTGCTAAGAGTAATTTTGTTTAATAATTCTAAAAATGGCGTTGGTGGTTAAATACATACAGGTAAAACCCACTATAAAACAATTATAGACGTCACTTTTCCAGTCAAGACTTGCATATAACGCCAACTAATATAATAAGGAGCTGCGCACGCTCGACCATCGGCATAAAAGGCGAGAGCCATGTTCCAGTGCATTAGTCGTCAAAGTATCGTCGAGTTTGATTAAAATTATAAATAAAAGATGGATTTTTCTTGTGTTGACGTTACAAGTGATGTGCGAGTACCACAATTAAATATCAACCAACTAGTTGGTAAGTCAACCTATAGGTTAGGCGAATTTCCTCCAAATTATCACCACCATATATTAGAAGTTGGTTTTGATTTATATGGTGGTCTTCAACCTGCCATCCAAGTGATTTGCTGTAGTGGTATGTGTGCTGATTCTACGATAACATTCTCTTACTTCGATTGGAAGAAATTGTGTACTTTTCAAGTGGAATTTCAAATTCACCAATTTGCTCAAGACTCAAAACAAGTACGATTAAATGGTCTGACTACTGGAAACGATGTTGTTGAGATACAATTGGATCAAGATTTCAAATTGCAGCTGAGCACAGCCTTTAATAGAAGTATATGGTTTTTGAACAATTTTGAAAAAGAGAATTTATATAATATGGAGATTACGAAAGATGGGAATGTTATTGTGCTACCTGCGTACGAGTGCATCAAGCTATTAAATTTGCGAGAATTGATCTGTTTTAAAATGGCCGAGTTAAGGTGTAGAAACTTTCCAGAATTTTACGAAAAATTTGTTGGTGATATAAAAAGTATGTGGAAATACGACGGAGGAAGAAAGGGTTCAAACGTTATTAGAGGGAGAGAGCAGTGCCAGTATTTCTCTGTCTAATGATTGCAGCAATTTAAATTACTTGACAGTGTTGGAACTTATTAAATGTTTCCCCATTCAGTACTTAAAAGATGCAACTGCAAGGCAATCGCTTGCGCAAATGTTTAGAGATTTGGCTATCCCAGATTCGCCAGACTCTGGTTACCACAGCGGTTTATAGATGTTATCAATACATGTATGTATTCTATTAAAACATATTTCTTGATAAAGTTTGTTTTACATATTTGTATCGCCAACATTACCATAAATTATTAATAGACGTATTAAACTATCCTGTTTTTATTTTTTAGGTTTAAAGTGGTGTACGCGGAAATAATAAACACAATATACCGCATGTTAACAAAAAGTTGTGGGGGAAATTTAAAGACGAGTTTAACGGTGACTTGGTGTTAGAATTTGTAGGTAGTAAGACTAAGTCCTACTGTATTGTACGCGAGAAGGATACGATTAAAAAAAGATTAAAGGGATCTCTCAAAGTGTAGTTAAGTAAAACCGCGGGTGCTACAACCTATAACGAGCATATACCTCCAAAAGGAATGGACATGCAACTACGTAGCAGTGCGTGGGAGAATAAGAATTCTCTAATAAGAAATTAAAGTCATTGGGAAATGGTCGAAATGTGGAACCTATAAAGGCGATTATTAATTATGGTTTACTGACCGCGTTTGTGCACTCTTCGAGTGTCTTCGGTAATCTTCGATTGTTTCCAAAGCATGCCATTTTCGAAAAATATGGCGTAGAAGTTATTTAAAATTAAATTGCTTTATTAGTAAGTATTCTGTATACAACAAGTTCGGTGTTCCCTTAGCAAAGTGTTTATTTAAAATTTGTATCCTGCAATTATTAATCAATTTCTAATACACAAACATAATTAATAGAAAGTCCAAGAAAAGAAATTATATACAGTTTTCACATGTGATTCGCATGCTCGTTAAGAAATTGATTTGAAACGACTTGTATTTTCCAAGCATTTAGCATTGAGCATATCTATTGTATTTTTCAAATCACATAGCTGCTAATTAATAAAAAGAAAGGCTACTTTCACTTTACGTAACATAATTGTAAAGCAATTAGTTTGTCCTCTATACTACTTTCACTATACGTCACATAATTGTAAAGCGATTAGTTTGTTCTTGTCTATGTATTTTCCAACAATTTAGCATTGTACATGTAATTATGTTAAAACCAGAAAAATTTTAAGTCATGGGTTTTGCGACATTCTGAGAGAAGCACATTACTGTTTGAAAAATGATTTTAAATACTAAGCACTTATGGCTTATAAAGGACTCGTTTCTAAAATCCTTGCGGTTTTAGATTTCTAGGAAATAGTTGGTTAAAGCATATGTCATAGACGAGCAAAACAATTTAAAGTGGTTTGGGGCTTTAAAGTATAACTTTGCAGGGCGTGATCCGATTTCCAATCTGTTTACAGATTTGGATTCTGCATAAAATTCTAAGCTAACAAGATGTATCGCGTGACTAAAAAAGTTTATAAGAACGCTCAAAAGTCGCTACAGGTAAGAAATCTTAAAATGGGGGTAGCTCCCTTGGGGGTGATGATATCTGAAAAATTCTTAGAAATTCGGGTAGCTGAGAAAATTCTAATATTGATTGATACCAAACAAGATAGGTTTATCTCGAAAGATGCGTTGGCTAGACAAAGAAAAGTATTTGTTAGTTTTGCTTATAAAGCAAAGAGCAAAATTTAGAGGTTTGAGAGCTTAAAGTGTAACTTTGTAAGGAGTAGTCCGATTTTAAATCTGTTTGCAGATTTAGATTCTGCATAAAATTCTAAGCTAATTTAATGTATCGCATGACTAAAAAAGTTTATAAGAATGCTCAAAAGTCGCTACAGGTAAGAAATCTTAAAATTGGGGTAGCTCCCTTGGGGGTGATGATATCTGAAAAATTCTTAGAGATTCGGGTAGCTGAGAAAATTCTAATATTGATTGATACCAAACAAGATAGGTTTATCTCGTGGATGGAAATGTGGAGAAAGATTTATCTCGCAGAGGGTATATGTGTAACTTTGCAGGGCGTGGTCCGATTTCAAATCTGTTTGCAGATTCGGGATGTGCATAAAATTCTAAGCTAATTTAATGTATCGCATGACTAAAAAAGTTTATAAGAACGGTTAAAAGTCGCTACAGGTAAGAAATCTTAAAATTAGGGTAGCTCCCTTGGGGGTGATGATATCTGAAAAATTCTTAGAGATTCGGGTAGCTGAGAAAATTCTAATATTGATTGATACCAAACAAGATAGGTTTATCTCGAAAGATGCATTGGTTAGACGAGGAAAACTATTTGGTTCAGATGAAAGATAAAAAAATGGTTAGTCGAAGAAAACTTTTTGGTTCAGATGTGGGAGGAAATGAGGATGCTCATTTATCTCGAAACATAAAAAATTTAAGATAGGTTTATCTCGAAAGATGAAAAATGGTTAGTCGAAGAAAACTTTTTGGTCCAGATAGAAAACTTTTTGGTTCAGATGTGGGAGGAAATGAGGATGCTCATTTATCTCGAAACATAAAAAATTTAAGATAGGTTTATCTCGAAAGATGAAAATGGTTAGTCGAAGAAAACTTTTTGGTCCAGATGTGTGGGGAAATGAGGGATTCTGGGGGAAATGAGGGCCCAATCGCCCCAATTATACTCTACTCCCACTCTCTCAGTAAACCAAAGAAGTTCAAGCGAACCTTCTCCAACAGCAAGTGCATGGCTACTGTGTTCTGGGACCGAAATGGCGTTCTCTTGGTGGAATTCATGGAACGTGGCACAACCATTACAGCAGCCTCATACAGCGTGACTCTTCAACGTCTACGAAGGGCAATTCAGAATAAGCGGAGAGGAATGTTGTCATCAGGCATTGTCCTTCTCCACGACAATGCTCGGCCGCACACTGCAGCTTCAACAAAGACACTCCTACAGTCTTTTCAATGGGAAGTGTTTGGTCATCCACCATACAGCCCGGACTTGGCTCCATCTGATTTTCACCTGTTTACTCACATGAAACGCTGGTTAGGAGGACAACATTTTAGCACAGACATTGAGCTGCAAACGAGCGTACAAACATGGCTGAAAACACAGGCGGCTACGTTCTACAACGAGGGTATTGGGAAGTTGGTACCACGCTACGACAAATGTCTAAATCTGAGTGGCGACTATGTAGAAAAATAGAGTAATTATGTAAGTACTTGTTACAAATAAATAATTTTTGATTTGTACTGTGGTTTTTATTTTGCGACCGATCGGACCTTGAAAAAAAAATAGCCCTCGTACATATATTACTAGGTTTAATTTTAGGGCGCATTAAGGTGCATGTTTAGAGCAATATATTTCTTTTTAAACTTTACATTGTGAATAGTAGGACAATTTCAGGTTTGTTCTGTATAAATAAAGTTTACTTTATATCTTATAATTTAATTTGTTTTTAAAAGGAAATGCTGTTATCTCGCAAAATTACCCTACAAGGAAAAACAGTTTAATCGTAGGCATAGCTGTAAAAATTTAAATATTTCTAAATTTCCAAATATAAATAATATTCAGTCCAATTATAGACTACGTTGTATTCGGTTTTTTACATTGGCAATGGATCTAGAAGAGTAGGTTAGAAGTGTGTATATTTACGCTGTAACTCAGCTTCGCACCGGTGAAACTGCCGGTCAAAGCCAACACGATACGACAACTTTTCATGTCACGTTCAGATAAAACCAGTGATTAATGACGGCCGGTTTATCAAAATAAGATTTTTTCTCTAGTCTAACAGGAAACTGTTCCACCTACTCGGCAACCGACGGCGACTGACGGTGAGAACGGTAGGTAAAGTAATCCAGATGTTTATAATTCACTTTTATATCGTGAGCTTTTTAAGCAGGTGAAGTCGTTATACTTACATTAGCTGAAACATGTAAAAACGATTTAGAAACTTTTGATACTGATGGTTTTTTAAATTATTAGTTCACCGACGTTGTCGGGTAATGTAAGTCATTTTTTAGCGGAAAATTTGGCAACAAGTTTAAAGGTGTTTAATAATTTGTGTGTTCCTAGCTTTCAGATTTGCCATCTGTAACGATTAAAGCTATTCTTGCTAAATATAGATTCCACTCATAATTCTAATCTCTTACAACATAAATTTATGTATATTTTAAATGAACTTGACAGCGAAAAATTTTTAGAAAAATAAACAGCTAGAAAAATGACTCGATTTTTTAATCAAATTAGAATAAGATATTAATAATAAATTATAATAAATCACACTCGGATTGCCTACACGGAATAAGTTACCAACCATACAAGTTTCATATATAAAATATTTTTAGAAGACAGTTTTGTATTTGTGGAACATTTTTCTATCTTCGCTAGCATTCTTGTTAATACCAATCGGTTAATAAATCGGCCGTCTACATAAAATGCTGTCAAAGTTTGAAAATACATGGTTGTTTTGTTAATTGGTATGTCACCGTAATATATCTACCTACAAGAGATCTAGATATTTGCATGCGGAAAGATCAAAGGAACACTATTAAAAAAATATTTTCAAAACTGTACCACTTCCGGTTAAACCGGAAATCGCATTAACTTCGTTGTTTTAAATAGAAAGCCCTATACATCATTGCATTATGACTGTCCCCGTTAAGTTTTAGATAAACTGGTATTAAATAACCGTAAATCTGTTCCGCAATTTTCGAGAATTTTGTGTTTTCGCGATTTTTAACACTTGAAAATTGACACACAAATGGAAATAATAGAAAACTTAATGCGCGTACAAAATTGCCAGGTTATGTATTCGTGGCAAAAACAGACCAGACGAAACAGGAAAACAGAGATACAAAGCTAAAGAACAATGGATTGATGAAAAGTGCAAGGAGGTTCAAACCAAGATGGAAACAGGAAAGACACAAGAAGCATACAAACTAATTAGAATGAATTTTAGCGATATAGAACCGTATAGCAAATATATAAGGAGCGTGGGAGGGGACGTCATTATAAATGTAGAAAAAGTGGATAGATGGCAAGAATATATACAAAATTTATGCGCAGGACAGGTACAAGCACCACTAGAACAGGAATCAGACATTGAAAAGGATGACTTGGGATATCCTATACTTAGAGATAAATTTGAATTAGCATTAAAGGGTCTGAAAAATGGTAAGGCACCTGGTACAGATAAGGTACAAGCAGAAACTCTAAAAGCCGCTGGACAAGCAGTAACACAACGTCTCTTCCAACTTGTAAGCTATATGTATGAGACAAGCGAGATACTCAAAGATTTCAAACGTAGCATCACAGACACTAAACCAAGAAAGAGAGGCGCGGATAGATGTGAAAATTTTTGAACAATAAGTTTGAAAGCACGCGTGTCAAAAATATTAACTAGAATTGCACAAAGACGGATGCAAAAACGGGCTGAAGTAATACTAGGAAAGCAATTTTGGTTTGGGCGAAACAGGAAAACATGGGAGGTTATTTCAGCTCTGAGGGCGATAATGGAGAAGACAAATAGAAAAAGAAGAAAGCGTGTTTATAGGGTTTGTAGATCTGGTAAAAGCATTTGACAATGTAAAACGGTAAAATATGTTCGAAAAAATTGGAATGAGTTTTAGGGATGGACGGATAGTACATAGCTTATAGAAAGAGCAAATACCGGTAATAGATTTAAAGCAGGAACGTAGAGAAGTAAATATTAGGAAAGGGGTGAGACGCAGATGTGCCCTATCCCTATCCCCGTTAAATTTTAACTTGTACATCGAAGAGGAAATGAATACTGTCAAATGCAGGAAGACATCTGGAATTATTATGCAAGGACAAAAGATTGATATGCTTAGATTTTCATATAATATAGTGGTATTAGCATCTAGCAAGGAGGAGTTAAAAGCAGCTTTTAATGAAATAGAAACCGTTCTAACAGAGAGATACGGTGTGAAAATTAACAGTAATAAAACCAAAGTACTAGTCTGCAAAGAACAGGAAAATAAATCAAAAACTAGAATACACATAGGAAACGAGAACTTACAAGAGGTTTAGGATTTATGCTACCTAGGAAACCAAATAACGCAATATAGGAAAAGCGCAAAAGATATAAAACAAAAATTGGCACAAGGTCGTGCAACATTTAACAAAAAAAAAGCAATTACTGTGTTCAAAGACAACAAACATAGAAACAAGGAAACGGTTGTTTAAAACATATGTGTGAAACACAGCCGTGTACAGCTGTGAAACGTAGACAGTAGGAGAAACAGAGGGAAAAAAGATAGAAACCTTTGAAATACGTATGATGAAGATAGCATAGACAGACAATGTTAAGAACAAATAGGTTCTAGAAATAGTAGGGGAAGAAATAACTATGTGGAAAACATTAAAAAATAGGAGAGATAGGATGATAGGCCACATACTAAGGCATGATGGAATAGTGCGGAGTATAATATTAGAAACAGAGATAGGAAAAACGAGAGGTAGATGTAGACCTAGGTTAGACTATTGCACACAGATAGTTAAAGATGTAGGCTTTGGGAATTTAAAAAAAATGTTTAGGCTAGCTCGGAATAAAAATCAATGGTACGCGTCTAACCAGTTCCAAGACGGGAAAACTTATGACGAAAAACAAAATAATTGTTCTTAAGTCTGATGATTATTATAAGTAATTACAAGTGTTGGTTTTGCAATACTCTCAACTAATGTTAATTGTGTGAAAGAATTTACTGGAGAACTATTAATTCGGCAAATGTCTGTGTTGGGGGATCTTGGTACCTGCAACGCTGCTTAACTCCCTTCACATATCACTGAATATCGGTGAAAACAATAGAAAGGGAACCGAGCTGTATCTATGCTGTAGGAATGTCATGGAACTATGTAGATTAGCTAAGAATAGAAATCAGTAGAGGTACGCGAGTTAAGGCTTGGGCCTTGGCAGCTGCTTTTTTAAAAACAAGTTTCAAAACTTCTTAACGATTTATTTATCTTAAACAGAAATTATCATGGAATTTTGACAAACTGAATAAAATAACTTTTAAATCAAAATTAGTTAATTAATTGAAATAATATTAGGGCGAGTAGCCTAAGTAAACAACAATGCAAACGCTGTAATACTCAGACTGACTGCTGTCAACTGGGGCTCCCAGGCTTTTTATAATATCCCTACCCCCTCACATGGCTGTGGGAGCTTGCAGATCTTATGTCTGCTTATTCTTAATTCTACACCTTCTTACATTGTTTCAATTTTAATTTCTAGGTAATTGCGATATCTTAACCGTCTGCGACCTGCCACCTGCAGTATCACTGTCGTCTGGAATACATTGTATTGCATCCGTTCTCATGAACTGTTAATAACCTTTTTATATCTATCCTTAAGTTACATTGTTGTACTCGACTTGTGATTTATTTAACAATTTCTAATAAGTTCCTATTAGACTCAATTATTCAATATATATTACTCAAATTTAGACCAGGATAGAAAATTAATTAACGACATCAAATAATTTTAATCACCCTGTATAAAGAAACAAATAGAAATTACGTGCGAAATCTATATTAATTAATTCAATTTTTAAGTAACAGGTATTAAACAAAGTGTACAAATAATAATTAATATTTAATTAGTATTCGCTAAAAATTAAAGGGTAGAAGTCAATGCCATTCATTATTATTTTAATTGGAGTTAATTGAACCATTAGTAATATATAATAAGCATAAAAGCCTGTAAAAATCCAAGGTTAAAATACCATGAAAACAAAGCTCGGAGAATTATATTAAAACGTTCATTAGGAGCACACACCTGCAAACTTTTAAATGTCAAATTCTAATAATTTCGAGCTGATAAACATGCAGATTCTACGTATATTGGAAACGGTCGGATGTTTTAGCAGGAAAGGCTAGATGAGGGGTTATTTTACTTACGTAAGAATCCATGTAGATTTAAATAACAGATAGTAAATAATATCGACTTGTACATTTTAATTGTGTTGCCGTAATTACTTTTTAAAAATTTAACCAAGTTGCATGTCATGAATAAGTGTTGTTTGTTAAGTTTAAATTAGGTTTAAGTCATAGTAATTTATTCTATGAAGAAGGCATAAAGTCAATGCCGAAACGTTGAATAAAAATTACAATTTGACGCTGTAGTTTTATCTGGTAGAACGAGTGTATCCCAAGATTTCAATTAAATCAGTTGTGTACCTACTTTCGTTCGAGAAATAATACTAATTGTTATATATATATATATATATATATATATATATATATATATATATATATATATATATATATATATAATATTGAAATTTCTTGGACGTTGGTCAATGTATACCTATAGTTATTTCTAAAAGTAGGTAGAATAACTAAAACAATTTGTAATTGCGTTTATTATTTTTAATACGGTCATCAGGACCATTAACAATTATGTTCTACAAAATATTACCTATAGAATATGAAAAATATTTTTAATAATTACATACCTAAAACTTAATTGTAGATTGTGTATCTAAGCTAAAGTAAAACATTTAAACATTTGTCACAGTAATAAAAATTCTCTAAAAATTGTTATTTCATAAAAACAAAATGATGTTTTTCGTTTAAAAATACAAGAACGAAGAACACTTAAAGTATACGAATGTAATAATATTAATTATTTAGTCTAAACTGTTAAATAATATAAACTGTAGTATGTGGTGATAAGTAAGCTTGTTTAAAAGTGGTGGTATATATACGAAATATGTGCAATAGGATATTTATAACAAAGTGCAATTAGGCTATTAAATTTTGGTAGAAATGTGTGAAATTGTCTTGATCGTTTTTTGAATTTATTGCTTGTGAATTTCTTTGGATTTGTATAGTTTCTAAAAATCCTCTTTTACTATCTTTCATTTCAGTACCTAAAATAACGACTACCCAAAAAGCTTCTACGAGCCAGTTATAAAAACAAAAATACATAAGATATTTAACAACTATGATAGTAAAAAATCAAACGTAATAGACAACAGGATTAGTATCGACTACACCGCGGGACTATTCGAAAAACTAAAAAATGTTTACAAAGTCATAATATTCAAGTTGTACACAAACCAAACAATTTTACAAAAACCGTTTTTACAAAATTAAGACCAGAAATAGCGCAAAAATACAAAACACACACCATATACAAAATAAATTGCAGCGATTGTCCCGGCGTGTATATCGGAAATTCCAAACAATACCTCCATAAACGAATATACGAGCATACATATTCAATAAAAACTAACAACAAAAAATGCACCGCTCTAGCAACCCATGCCTTAGAACATTTACACAAATTTGATTTTAATAATGTAGAAATTTTAGGTACTGAAATGAAAGATAGTAAAAGAGGATTTTTAGAAACTATACAAATCCAAAGAAATTCACAAGCAATAAATTCAAAAAACGATCAAGACAATTTCACACATTTCTACCAAAATTTAATAGCCTAATTGCACTTTGTTATAAATATCCTATTGCACATATTTCGTATATATACCACCACTATTAAACAAGTTTACTTATCACCACACACTACAGTTTATATTATTTAACAGTTTAGACTAAATAATTAATATTATTACATTCGTATACTTTAAGTGTTCTTCGTTCTTGTATTTTTAAACGAAAAACATCATTTTATTTTTATGAAATAACAATTTTTAGAGAATTTTTATAACTGTGACAAATGTTTAAATGTTTTACTTTAGCTTAGATACACAATCTACAATTAAGTTTTAGGTATGTAATTATTAAAAATATTTTTCATATTTTATAGGTAATATTTTGTAGAACATAATTGATAATGGTCCTGATGACTGAAACGCGTATTAAAAATAATAAACGCAATTACAAATTTACAAATTGTTATATATATATATATATATATATATATATATATATATATATATATAAATTGGGGGATACATAACTCGCGTTCAACCCGTTGGAAACCTAAAGATGAAAAACTAATTGCACTTAAAACTGATGAGTACTAGAAAAAAATATAGGTGTTAGTTTTGTAATATTTTCAACTAATCCTGATTGTGCGAAAGGATTTATTGGAAAACTATTAGTTCGGCAAATGTTCAAGAGTTGGGGGATGTTGGTAGCCACAAGCTGTTTAACCCCCTTCTCACACGACTGCATATCGGTGAAATAGGGTATATATTTTGTTACGTGCCAAAGTGGCCCTTAAACATGTTTAGGTTAAGTTTGATGTGCGGAAGTACGCGCCTTATCTTATCTATGTAGATATCCTGCCTCAATATCTTTGTTTGTCGCCCTTACCTTGTTCCTAATCCGATCCCTGCATAGGTAGGAGAATTTGCAGCCACCTAGGGCAAACCGAACCGTACGACCCGAGAATAAGCCGGAAGCCCATGTTCCGCCAACAGCACCGGAGCAAGCCCATCTTTAATCACCTCGGAACGGAGCCCTGATTGCTGGTCCGAACGCGTTGGAAGAGCGTCGGGCATATCACCTTTATTTACCGCAACAGGGTTTTGAGTAGTCTGATGGACTTCAATAGAGGCCTACCGTAGCGCAACTTCGTGCGAATGCCGGATTTCTGATGTAAGTAATCCATTATCTAATTTCTTTGCTTTTATAATTGTTTTAAAATTATGTAAATTTCCTATTATTATGCAATATAAATTGTGCTTTGGTGACGTCATTGGTGGATGAGCGCCCAAAATCTGTATAAAATTGGCGCTACCAACCACCGATGGTGTCTAGTAAACCCCGCTTCCGGTGTTGTATTTATCGAACTTTTAATTGTAACTACCGCGTAAATGTAAGAATTTATATTTTGGACAAGCGTCCGAGAGAAGGTAGAGAGTTGTCCCTGTTAAACACAGCGCAGTCTGAAGGACCACCTGCGATATTATTCCGACAAGATAAGCATAGACATTTAAAATTCACTAGACTCTTAAGAGAACTAGTACGATCATTTTCCTAACGAGTACATCCACTACGATAAGAAAATCAGACAAAAGTTGACGCAACAACTTACAACTATCATTACAAATACAAACACACAAAAACAAACTGTTTTAAAGTAGTTTTTCAAAACGGTAGCACCCTAAACACACAAAAATGCCCAATTATAAGCAGTTAAATACAGGTACACTGTCCTAATACACTAAAACAACCGAGAATTTAATAAGATAACAATAAAAAGCAATAGCACCTTATCTATTCCATGTGTTTTTCCTCTGAATTATTCCAGTCGCCCACATTATACTACATCATTATTTCTTTCTTTTTCTACTAAATCAACATAACTTATAAACATTTTTTTTCATTGTTTTTTGTTGAACTTTGTGGTGAGGCGCTATCGCTTCTTATGGATATCTTATTAAATTCTCGGTTGTTTTAGTATATTGGGCCAGTGTATCTGTATTTAACTGCTTATAATTGGGCATTTTTGTGTGTTTAGGGTGCTACCGTTTTGAAAAACTACCTTAAAACAGTTTGTTTTTGTGTGTTTGTATCTGTAATGATACTTGTAAGTTGTTGCGTCTACTTTTGTCTGATTTTCTTATCGTAGTGGATGCACTCGTTAGGCAAATGATCGTACTAGTTCTCTTAAGAGTCTAGTGAATTTTAAATGTCTATACTTATCTTGTCGGATTAATATCGCCGGTGGTCCTTCAGACTGCGCTGTATTTAACAGGGACAACTCTCTACCTTCTCTCGGACGCTTGTCCAAAATATAAATTCTTACATTTACGCGGTAGTTACAATTAAAAGTTCGATAAATACAACACCGGAAGCGGGGTTTACTAGACACCATCGGTGGTTGGTAGCGCCAATCTTATACAGATTTTGGGCGCGCTCATCCACCAATGACGTCACCAAAGCACAATTTATATTGCATAATAATCGGAAATTTACATAATTTTAAAACAATGATAAAAGCAAAGAAATTAGATAATGGATTACTTACATCAGAAATCCGGCATTCGCACGAAGTTGCGCTACGGTAGGCCTCTATTGAAGTCCATCAGACTACTCAAAACCCTGTTGCGGTAAATAAAGGTGATATGCCCGACGCTCTTCCAACGCGTTCGGACCAGCAATCAGGGCTCCGCTCCGAGGTGATTAAAGATGGGCTTGCTCCGGTGCTGTTGGCGGAACATGGGCTTCCGGCTTATTCTCGGGTCGTACGGTTCGGTTTGCCCTAGGTGGTTGCAAATTCTCCTACCTATGCAGGTATCGGATTAGGAACAAGGTAAGGGCGACAAACAAAGATAATGAGGCAGGATATCTACATATATAAGATAAGGCGCGTACTTCCGTTACGTCATAGTGAGTTTACGCAGAGTGCGCGACGCTAGAGGGTTGGACGAATACTTCGCGCCGACGTGAAAAAGAAAAAAGAGTGGGGACGAGTTTCCTCTGCTCTCTATAACGGGGTGTTTTGCCAGAATCTTCAAGGAGTGTGGACGCTTTGAGGTATCGTATCGTGCCTTATCTTATCTATGTAGATATCCTGCCTCAATATCTTTGTTTGTCGCCCTTAACTTTTTTCCTAATCCGATCCCTGCATAGGTAGGAGAATTTGCAGCCACCTAGGGCAAACCGAACCGTACGACCCGAGAATAAGCCGGAAGCCCATGTTCCGCCAACAGCACCGGAGCAAGCCCATCTTTAATCACCTCGGAACGGAGCCCTGATTGCTGGTCCGAACGCGTTGGAAGAGCGTCGGGCATATCACCTTTATTTACCGCAACAGGGTTTTGAGTAGTCTGATGGACTTCAATAGAGGCCTACCGTAGCGCAACTTCGTGCGAATGCCGGATTTCTGATGTAAGTAATCCATTATCTAATTTCTTTGCTTTTATCATTGTTTTAAAATTATGTAAATTTCCTATTATTATGCAATATAAATTGTGCTTTGGTGACGTCATTGGTGGATGAGCGCCCAAAATCTGTATAAAATTGGCGCTACCAACCACCGATGGTGTCTAGTAAACCCCGCTTCCGGTGTTGTATTTATCGAACTTTTAATTGTAACTACCGCGTAAATGTAAGAATTTATATTTTGGACAAGCGTCCGAGAGAAGGTAGAGAGTTGTCCCTGTTAAATACAGCGCAGTCTGAAGGACCACCTGCGATATTAATCCGACAAGATAAGTATAGACATTTAAAATTCACTAGACTCTTAAGAGAACTAGTACGATCATTTTCCTAACGAGTGCATCCACTACGATAAGAAAATCAGACAAAAGTTGACGCAACAACTTACAACTATCATTACAGATACAAACACACAAAAACAAACTGTTTTAAAGTAGTTTTTCAAAACGGTAGCACCCTAAACACACAAAAATGCCCAATTATAAGCAGTTAAATACAGGTACACTGTCCCAATACACTAAAACAACCGAGAATTTAATAAGATAACAATAAAAAGCAATAGCACCTTATCTATTCCATGTGTTTTTCCTCTGAATTATTCCAGTCGCCCACATTATACTACATCATTATTTCTTTCTTTTTCTACTAAATCAACATAACTTATAAACATTTTTTTTCATTGTTTTTTGTTGAACTTTGTGGTGAGGCGCTATCGCTTCTTATGGATATCTTATTAAATTCTCGGTTGTTTTAGTATATTGGGCCAGTGTATCTGTATTTAACTGCTTATAATTGGGCATTTTTGTGTGTTTAGGTGCTACCGTTTTGAAAACTACCTTAAAACAGTTTGTTTTGTGTGTTTGTATCTGTAATGATACTTGTAAGTTGTTGCGTCAACTTTTGTCTGATTTTCTTATCGTAGTGGATGCACTCGTTAGGCAAATGATCGTACTAGTTCTCTTAAGAGTCTAGTGAATTTTAAATGTCTATACTTATCTTGTCGGATTAATATCGCAGGTGGTCCTTCAGACTGCGCTGTATTTAACAGGGACAACTCTACCTTCTCTCGGACGCTTGTCCAAAATATAAATTCTTACATTTGCGGTAGTTACAATTAAAAGTTCGATAAATACAACACGAAGCGGTTTACTAGACACCATCGGTGGTTGGTAGCGCCAATCTTATACAGATTTTGGGCGCCATCCCATCGCACCGAAGTTTTTTAGACGTACAAAGCAAGAAATTATATGGATTACATCAGAATCCCATCGCAGAATGATTTGAAGTCCATCAGACTACTCAAAACCCTGTTGCGGTAAATAAAGGTGATATGCCCGACGCTCTTCCAACGCGTTCGGACCAGCAATCAGGGCTCCGCCGAGGTGATTAAAGATGGGCTTGCTCCGGTGCTGTTGGCGGAACATGGGCTTCGGCTTACTCGGTCGTCGGTTCGGTTTGCCCAGGTGGTTGCAAATTCTCCTACCTATGCAGGGATCGGATTAGGAACAAGGTAAGGGCGACAAACAAAGATAATGAGGCAGGATATCTACATATATAAGATAAGGCGCGTACTTCCGTTACGTCATAGTGAGTTTACGCAGAGTGCGCGACGCTAGAGGGTTGGACGAATACTTCGCGCCGACGTGAAAAAGAAAAAAGAGTGGGGACGAGTTTCCTCTGCTCTCTATAACGGGGTGTTTTGCCAGAATCTTCAAGGAGTGTGGACGCTTTGAGGTATCGTATCGTGCCTTATCTTATCTATGTAGATATCCTGCCTCATTATCTTTGTTTGTCGCCCTTACCTTGTTCCTAATCCGATTCCTGCATAGGTAGGAGAATTTGCAGCCACATAGGGCAAACCGAACCGTACGACCCGAGAATAAGCCGGAAGCTCATGTTCCGCCAACAGCACCGGAGTAAGCCCATCTTTAATCACCTCGGAACGGAGCCCTGATTGCTGGTCCGAACGCGTTGGAAGAGCGTCGGGCATATCACCTTTATTTACCGCAACAGGGCTTTGAGTAGTCTGATGGACTTCAATAGAGGCCTACCGTAGCGCAACTTCGTGCGAATACCGGATTTCTGATGTAAGTAATCCATTATCTAATTTGTTTGCTTTTATCATTGTTTTAAAATTATGTAAATTTCCGATTATTATGCAATATAAATTGTGCCTTGGTGACGTCATTGGTGGATGAGCGCGCCCAAAATCTGTATAAGATTGGCGCTACCAACCACCGATGGTGTCTAGTAAACCCCGCTTCCGGTGTTGTATTTATCGAACTTTTAATTGTAACTACCGCGTGAATGTAAGAATTTACAAAGCAATAGAAGGGAAACCGAACTCTATCTAACAAAAAAGAGCAGTGACTATGTTTGAAGACAACAAACATAGAAACAAGGACAAAAGTGTGGAAAGTATATGTGTGAAACATAAGCACTGTACGCCTATGAAATAGAGACAGTAAGAGAAGCAGACAAAAAAGGAGAAGCCTTTTGGAATGTTATGCTTCAGATGTACGATGATGATAGCATGGATAAAGTTAATAACTAAGAGGTTATAGAAATACTAGGGGAATAAAGATATGTGTGAGAAAAAAAAGAAGACATAAAGGAGAGTATCCGGTTTAAGGCGGTTGATTCAACGGAGTAAAATAAAGCATCAGCTTAGATGTGAAAATTTTAAATGGAAATAACTTTTAAAAGAAAAACAACAACAATTTACATAGCTATAAAATGCAATACGTTTTCTTGTGTTTATTTCTTTAATAATTGTAATAATAATAACGATAAAAATTAATGCTTTTCGACACTATTGGGAAAATATTCAAGTAGTAAGAAATCTCTAACATTCTTACAATTGTTTTCTTCAGGAGGTTCACTGCTGATGTCATCAAAATTGACATTATTTCAATTAAGTTTAGGATCCAATGGTGGTTGCTGTTCTTTATATTTAATAGCAATAGTATGGAGTATGGCAGTTGCTATTATTACCACTAATGTTGTTTGTATCGTAAGCGTATTCCTAAAGCAAGAACAGGAAAACGTCGCTTCCACACGCCATAAGACCTTTCCACTGGACTTCTTGTCCTCGTAACTATAATGTTGTATTGATTAAATAGCAAATGTACAGCATACAACTTACCTGCTTCATTGTACAGCTGTTGAACTTCAGTTGCAGTCTACAATAGAGGCGTTACTACACGCATACTATTGGCATAACTAAGGTGACCAGATGTCCCGCTTTTGGCGGGACAGTCCCGATTGTTCACAATTTGTCCCGCGTCCCGCGACGTTTTTCAAAAGTCCCGACTTTTAGAATTAAGTTAAATTTTATATTTATGAAAATCATTGTTTTGTGTTCTAAGAATCCTTCAATTTGTTTTGCGTTATAAGAATCGTACGGGCTACGACGACTAACATATTGCTTTTGCTACTCAGTTACATTGTATTTGTCTCTCAGATGATACACTTCGTGTTCGTACTGCGTGCTAGCAAGCTAATTAACAAATAAATATTACAAATCTGCTACTTACCATAGAAAATTAAGGTAAGTAATTTATTTATATATTTGATAAATTCATAAGTTTTCTTAAACTTAGCTTAAAATACTCGT
This sequence comes from Platerodrilus igneus, assembly GCA_036346225.1. Taxonomy (NCBI): domain Eukaryota; kingdom Metazoa; phylum Arthropoda; class Insecta; order Coleoptera; family Lycidae; genus Platerodrilus; species Platerodrilus igneus. Next base: position 991,498 of record JARFIW010001106.1, read on the forward strand.
AGTCTCCATATTTTATATTGATGACAAAAAGTATATCACCGACTTTAACCTTAAAAGAAATTTTAGAAAGAAATATACGAATAAAATTTTGCAAATATTTTTAGTCAATCAAACTAATTTCGTTATAAACAACAATAAAATATGTTCATGTAAATTATGTTTAGTGAAAATTAATTCGGCGAATAAAAATATGTCAAAGAATAAAATATTATACATTTGCAAATTGTACTTACGTTAAAAATAAAAAAATATTACGGTATTATTTTTATTCTGTATGAAAATTTTGTTGATACCCCCCCCCCCTCCTTCAGAGTTGTCCCGCTTTGCTCATCTAAAAATCTGGTCACCTTAGGCTGTCTGCCACCAAGAGCGAATTGCCAAAGTTATTATTGTCAAAGCGTCTGTTTAATGCAGAAGAATATCCAGTGAATCAATATGTGAATTAATAACTTTGAAGAGAAACTTTCTTTGAACTGTTTCAATCTGAGAAATCTAGTTTCAGTTGTATGGATTCCAGACTGAAGAGTTATTTCCAACTTGAGTGCAAACTAGACTTGTATAAAGTGTCCTAACAATATTGTTGAAATTACTACAATGTCTTTTTATGAACTCTAAAATCTTGCAAGAATTGTTAATTATAGCATTGATGTAATGAAAACTTAGAGAAAAGTCAAAATTACACCCAAATCCTTAATATTGTGAACACCACTTAGACTAGTACTGAGTTTTACACAGTTCTCTATAGTTCTTATATGACGAAAGAGTTTTAAATCATCAGTATGGAGTAGATGTTTAGAATTAACTAAATGTTAACTAATCATATATAAAGATAAAGAATAAGGGAATAAGGTGGAACCTTGTGGAACACCTGAAGGAACTAGTGCTTTTTCTGAGCTATAACCAACATCATCATTTTGTTTTCGACCTTACTTAAGGTCGGTTTCACGCAGTTCTAACTTCTTTTCTATTCTGTGCTAATCTAAAAAGTTTTACATGTCCTTCACAACCTAAATTTCTAAAAATTTGAGCCTAGGTCTTCCTATACTCTTCTATCCTTTTCTTATCTACCTGGCTCTACATAGATATTAGCAACCTGATGGTTGTTAAAGAACTCCGATATGATTACATGATTCCCATTTAGAAGGAAATAAAATATTACCTGGTTATCCCCTCCAAAAAAGAAAAAGTGTTGAATTATATGTTATGGTAAGACTTAAGCAACAAATAGCTGCAAACATGCCAAACCGCTAACTAATTGTGAGTTATGTCAAGATGACCTTTAGTTAACTGATTTTTATTTATTTCTTTTTGTTTTGTTTTCAAACTTACTTAAGGCCGGTTTGACGCAGCTCTAAATTCTTTTCTATTCTGAGCCAGTCTAAAAAGGTCTACATACTCTTCACAACCTAAATCTCTAATAATTTGACTAATATAACCTTGTCTAGGTCTTCCTCACTCGTCTTTACTGGTGCCCTATCATTCTATCTCTCCTGACCTTTAATTGTTCCACATACAGGATTCCTCGCCTATCTTTTTATAAATTTCCTCATTTGTTACTCTATCTGTCTAACTAATCTTTAACATTCTCCTATAACACCAAGTTTCAAAAGCTTCTATCTTTTTCTTATCTACGTCTATAATTGTCCAAGTCTAACTACCATATAATAAAATGATCCATACCTACGACTCAATAAACTTTTTCTATTGTCTAAACTAATACTATTAGCTATTAGTAAGTGTTTCTTTTTAAAGAACATTTTTTTAGCTTTAGCTATTCTAGCTACTATATCCCTTCTGCTACTGTCGTCCTTTGTAATTATACTACCTAAATAGTAAAATTCATCTACATCCTCTAACTGGGTATTGCCTATTTTTAATTTTGGTTTAGAACTATGCTGTAACTCACTTGTCATTATCTTTGTCTCTCCTAAGTTAATTCTTATACTACAGTTTCTCTGTAGTATCACATCTAAAATATTTAAAAACTCTCCCAACTCTTTTCTAGACTCTGCTATAATGGCTGTATCATCTGCAAAACGTAACATGTCTATTTTCTGTCCCTGTACACTAATACCTCGTCTCTCTCTCTCTCTCTCTCTCCCTCTCTCTCTAGCTAAGTTTAAAGCTTCCTCAATATAAACTTTAAAAATCAATGGAGATAGTATACAGCCCTGTCTAACACCATTTCTAATCTTAGCTTCCTTTTCTATTTCATCAAATCTAATTACTACGCTTTGGTTTTTATATAGACTGTAAATAATTTTTCAATCCCTGTGAGAAATTCCTATTTTTCGCAAAACCCTGAACACAACAATTCAATTAACCCTATCAAATGCTTTTTCTAAATCGACAAACGCGAAATGAGTCTTTTAATTTTTTTGTAACTCTTTTTCGATAATTACCCTAATCATTAAGTTCTCTAGTCTCTCTGTCTTTACAAAAACCATATTGGTCTTCGCCTAAATAATTCTCAGTCAAAGCTTCCACTCTATTTTTAATTATTATTTTTAGTATTTTGGAAGCGTGGGAAGTTAAATTAACCGTTCTAAAATTCTCACACCTATCAGCTCCTGACTTTTTTGGAATTGGGATAATAATATTTTTTTCGTAATCTATCGGGACCTCACCTGTATCATATATTACTTTTACTAGTTCATATAATCTGTCTAAAGTTTTCTGGCTTGTATATTTTATTAATTCTGCGGGTATATCGTCTATCCCCGGCGCTTTATTTAGTTTAAGATCCCTAACAGCTCTATCAAATTCCTCTCTTAATGTTGAGAATCCTATTTCTACATCTCCTTCTTGGTTGTTCTCTAACTCATCCATATCGTCTCCCTTATATAAATCTTCTAATTATCTTTTCCATCTATTTGCTACCTCAACTTTATTTATTAGAAGCTCATTATTCTCATTTTTAATATCATGTTCTTCCCCGAAAAACTTTTTAACTGCCCTGTAATCCCTGTCTGTCTTACCTATTCCCAAATCATTTTGTATTCCCTTACAGTTATCCTCCATCCATTTATTTCTAGCTTTTCTATACTCATATACTATGTTATTTCTAACTCTATTATGTTTTTGCGTACTTTCACTATCCAATTCTCTGAAAGGTTTAAGCTTTGTTCTATTCACTATTAAATCTAATATCTCCTTTGTTACCCAGGGTTTTTTCGCTTCTACTTTTATCTTACCTATTGTCTGTGTTGCTGTATCATGTACAGCCCTTTTTATTTCTTTCCATCTATTTTCTACGTTTTGTCCTATAGCTCGCTCTTTGATCTTATTATCTAATATTTCTTTATATTCATCTTTTATTTCACTAACATTAAGCTTACCTAGATCCCGTCCCATTATTTTAGCCTTTCTCAATTTTTTGAATTTTAGATTACACTTCATTTTAACTAAGTTATGATCGCTATCTATGTCAGCTCCTGGATAACTACGAGAGTTTTTAACTTGGTTTCTAAATCTTTGTTTAACTAAAATATAATCTATTTGGTATCTAGCTTTCCAGGTATATCTTCTTCTAACATGTTGTTCGAATAGGGTGTTTACAGTTACTAATCTATGTTCCTGGCAAAACTCAACTAATCTTTCTCCTCTATCATTTCGCCTACCATACCCAAATTTTCCTACCATTTTTCCATTTTCCATTTTCCCACTGACGCATTAAAATCGCCCATAACTATTACAGTCACATCTCCCTTTACTTTTCTCACTATTCTATTTATATCCTCATATACGTTTTCTACTTCCTCATCCTCGTACTGAGTTGTTGGCATGTAAACCTGTACTAAAACAGTATCTGTGGGTTTTGTACTCAATCTAACCATAATTATTCTATCACTAAATTGTAAGTACTCTTTAACTTTACGTCTTAATCTTTTACCTAACACTATTCCTACCCCTGCCTGTCCATTAGTTGAAGAAGTTGTAATTATTTTATAATTATCTTTCCAAAAGTCATTACTATCTGGCCTTCTCATCTCACTAATACCTAAAATGTCCAGCTTTCCTTTTCTCATTTCGACTAATAAATTCTTTAACTTATCTACTCTAAGTAATGACCTCACATTCCAAGTCCCTATCAAGATATTACATAAATAATTTAGGTTAGGTGAGTTACTGACAAGTTCTTTTAACGCATGTGCAGGTTTCTATCCGTTTAATAAAGCTGCTATCTGTCAGTTAGAAGTGCCAGTTAAATATTTTCAACTTTAACATCTCGTTAAACTATATAGATATCAATAAACACTTTACCTATAACAGATAAATTTTATTTGAAAGTTATCCAACTTAACTAGAGATTGATAATTCGGCCCTAAGTACCGAGTTTGTGCATATTATGAATTCTAAACGAAACATTTTAATTATCTAACAAAAAGCAAAAATTAAAACTGCTTTCAAAATTTTTATAAATTCCGACTGCAGATGAGATTTTTTTATAATTTCTAATTTAGTAGGGGTTTCGAAAACTCCTGATTGTCGATTATGTCATTTACTTAATTTTTTCTATAGCCAAGATTGGTATGAATACCAGAACCGGGAGGCTAGTCACGCCGTTTTTGAAAAACCTGAATATATACTTCTAGTTTACTTCTAGTTTATTTGGTGTTTTAACAAAAAAAACCTTTTTGTTTGTAGTAATTTTCTCAAAAGTAGTTTTTTGGACGTGTGTTATTTCACAAATAACGGATTATTTGTTTCCTGTTGCATTTACAAATTAATGAACTTACGATGGATGGATGTACTTGGCAAACTAAATTTTGTATACTTCACGCGCTCGGTAATTGTTAACGACGCCGACTCCTGGAATAAACCAAACTGTTTAAAATGTAAAGCATAGTACAATCTGTTATACAATATTATATACAAAGCGAACGTCCGCACTTATTGGCAATAATCGCTTTCTGCTATATAAATAATACACGCAACATTTACTTTGTTTATTCATTTGTATACGCTCAGGACTTCAATTGACTCTAAAAATAAAGCAATGCACGCTGCAGTACTAACTTATAGGTTCCATATGCTAAATTCATTTTCTAGTAAATAGTCTGTAAATACACATGTCTTATTTTGCAAATGTTTCACTCGAGTGTATTTGTGCACTTAATTTCCGCTGACTTTTTCAAGTACATTGTATACGTGTTTTAGAAACTGCAGTTTGAAATTCTATTATAGATCCACTTCCTTATTTTAGCCAATACTGACGTGTAAGTATATTTATGTTCAACCTGAAAATATATTCAAATTCACTTGCTTACTGAATATTACTAATATTTATATATTCGTTGGGCCGGGTGTACAAAATTTAATAATAACTGATCTGTTTAGAAAATTTTCTAGGAACTAATGGGATATATTCGAAACTGCTAAACAAAGTAAATGCATGTTCAAAATTTCACGTCTGTAAATGTAAAAAAAAACTTCTGATTCAAGCTCACTGGCGTTCCTTTAACCCGTTTGAAGGAATGGGTCTGTGAGGCCCGGGCAGATCTTTATTTTGTTATATTTTCTTAAACAATTTTTTTAATTTCTAAATCTTCTTAGTACCTACTTAATTTTAATAAAGACATCTTTTTTAATTTCACCCTGTCGTTTAACTGCTAGCAAGGCTTTGGGTCCGTCAGACTTCACCCGTGTATTCGTGTAAATTCTTTCTCCTATTATTCATTTTTCGTATTTGGTAAAGGGATCAATTTTATTTCGTTTATGTTTAAAATATTCTTATGCTTCTTACGTATTCAAGCAGAATCTTTTGTATACGGGCAAGCCTCTAAAATCCTACCGTTTATCGTTTCTGGGTGTTTTAGTAGATTTTTTCTCGAGTATAGGGGCAATCCCGTTCTTTATGAAATTGGTGACTACTATATAAAACAAGACAAAGTTTTCAACGAACTTCGTTCGTTTATGAAATCGATTTGTCGTCCGTCTGTCTGTCCGTCCGAGGCCTTTCTAATGGTCGGACATCAATGTGTGATACATCAATCGATTCAGCTCGGTGTCCTGAGCTTAAGTTTTGATGTCAGTTGAAATCGGGTCACGGGGACGCCGTGCCCCCGCGATATTCCGTCGGGAAAATTAAAATTTCAAATAGGTCCAAAATTAATGTGCGATACATATTTGGACTCCCCTAACATAGCTGAGTCGAAATATGGTACCCCCACAAAATCTGACCACGGATACCCGACCCCCGGAATTAATTTTATTTTATCTGAATACTTATAATTATTACAACATAATAATTTTAATTTCTTTAAATTGTTTTAAAGTAAGTCTACATTTGGAAGTTAGTTGCGACAATGCCTTGCATTTTCAACTTGTTTTTTTGTTTAATCTCTACTGGAACTGAAGGTTTTAACCTTGTTTGCTGTTTGTGACATTTTCCACTTGGGATTACTTTACTTTTGTTTGGTGAGCCGGACGCTTCTGAACAGGAAATTATTATGCTTCAAGCACTTTATAATGATATACTAATTTGGTACGGGATTCACGTCCCTCTCTGTAATTTAAAATTTAACGATTTAATGATTTTTCACTCGTAAAGAACTCTTACAAGCCGACAAGTATTCGCAAATGATAAATAATAGCAAAGTACTATAGGGATTGCTAGGTTCCCAAAAAAAGTAAGCCGTTACCAAAGAATCTTCGTAAAAGGAGGAAATTGCTACCCATTTTACGCAGTTTAACAGAACTTCTAAAGTCTGGAGAAATATATTAACGATCAAGCATTGAAAACAAAGATACTCCATACTAGCTTTTCCTTCAGTTGCGTATTGAAGACCAATCAGAGCTCGGTTACTATTAGTAATTAATGTAGCATATGTTACGGCTTAGTGCCGGTGATTGGAGGCGGCGTCTAAATTCTAAGGCACAGAATGCGAGTCTTGGTTTTCTTTACTGATAAATACTTACAAAATATACATATATACAGAATAAAACAATTATAGGATCAATATATATTGTTATGATATCGCCGTACTTCGATGTATTAAACGCTCAGTTACCTGCTGCTCGCCACCGCTTTGTGCTCCTAAATAATCTAGAATAAATTTTAAATTTTACACAACTAGATGTATGCCTCGACTACCCACACAGAGTGCACGACGATAAGATAACAGAGAAATTATTACCCCCCCCTTTTCCTCTAACACTTCATACCTAAATAAGATAAACTGAATAACCAAAAATTTTTATAATAAACCAAAATATGTACAATTTGCACTTCTACAAACTTCGTAATATTATTTGTTACTTAAACCCTTGAATCAAAGTAAAAATATAAATCTGTTCGTCACCAAATTATAACCCTATTAAAAATATATAAAGCCAGCAAAAAACTCTGTGCTATTTGGTAGTCTTGTTGAACGTTCAATGACCCTTCGTGATTTTAACGTAATTTTTACGTATCAATCAAAATTTTTGATGACCCTTCACATAAATATCTAAGTACGTGCAAGTTTTAAATGTTCAAAGAAAAATAAGTTTTATGCTATTAATTTAATATTATCTCTAACCTGGTATTTTTTCTGTTGATTTACTGGTTCGAATGTGAAGTATTGCGTGCACCCCAATCTTTTGACCTGCCGCTACGTGCTGTTAACCAGTGACCTTGGGTTGCTTTCAGCTTAACGTCCTGATTCAGAGTTTTCTCCTTTATTATCCCTGTTACGTATAGGATTTTTACGTTAAATTTCTTATTGAACTTGTTTCGTGAATTGTTTATTAAATCGCTTCATAAATCATTCAATGAATTTCTCAGTGCCCTAAATTAATAAATGTTAAAGATCATGTTTACCTTAATTAAAATTTGAACTTACGTCTTATGTCGACGGCGAATTTGTATATTTCAACGTGCATTTGTACTTGAAAATTTTAATTATTAACAGTTATCGAAAGACTCGCCATTGTCTTCTCATGTAAGCCTTCGGATTTTACAGAAAGTTACCTATCCTAAATTTTGTTGCAATGGTCCCAAATCACATGGGCATCAAAGCTTTACATTATGGCGTTCATAATACTTTGTACCGTTCAATATCATGTTTTCGTATTTTGTATAGTAAATTATTAGTCATTACATTTAATCGTGCACGTACGCCAAAACGTATGATTTCCTCATATGCTAGATTTTATTCGAATTTGTCAATTTTACTTTTAAAAGATCACGTAGGCAAATTTTATAATGGGATTTTATAACAGATGACGTAAATTAGATGCGTTTTTATTTACTTCTAACGTACTGAAATATGCTTCTTTTGCAAGACCCGTTTGTTCTGAGCACGCATGATTGTTTTCTTACATTAATGCGTCGAGTCTAAAATATTCGTTTCATGGTTGTTTGACTTTAGATACTTCTAATTTGAATTTATTTAAAGCTTCTGAATGTATTCTTGTTTCTAAAATTTCGGATTGCGTCTAGAGTTATTTATTCTACTAAATGCGGTTAAATTATTAAAGAATGGGCCTCCTTTCATTGACTAAAGTTAGTTGTAAATTTTATTCAGTGTGTTTGATATTTGCTTTTTGCATAATTAACGAATTGTGTACTTTTTTATGATTCAAATGTTTAGTATCCTTGACTTTGGTGTTGTTTACATGAAGTATATGGCCCTTGTTATATTCTCCTAAATAACCTTATTATCATAGCAATATATATATATATATATATATATATATATATATATGTATATATATATATATATATATATATACAATTAGTTAAAAGTGACGACCAGCAGTGTATACAATTAATACTAACAGGTTATTTGGTCTTCTAGTAATAAAACTCTTATTTGTTTTTTACCGAGCTATCGATTTATTTAAAATCTTCTTCAGGGTGCTGTAAAGTAACTGTGACTGTCATTAACATAAGAATTCTTAAATATTATTTACAAAAACTGGAGTTAAAATACTGTCATGGCTTTGATAATTATCATTAAAACTTAAAATAAATAAATTAAATAAAACATTTGATAAAAGTACAAGAAACAACTATTCACGTCTATCACAATACACGTTACAAATTAAAATAAAATTTGGCTTTTAAAATATAAATTCCATTGAGAACTAAAACATGACGATTATTAAAATAATTAGTACGATAACATTCTTGAAGTGCATGGTTGATTATCTGTATTTATCTAATGTTGTTTGATTTCCTATACTTGAGTAAATACATACATATATATATATATATATATATATATATATATATGAAGTAAGATGTATCTGTAAACAACTCTTATGAAAATAATAAAAGCCATTGACAAATACAAATCGGGCTGGTAGTTATATAGCCATTAACAAAACATTAGCTTTATTACTTCATAGGGTAGGAAACATCCACTGACCATGGTTTCGGCTTGTTAGCCTCGTCAGAGTGGAATAGTTCCCAAGAACCCTATGAAGTAATCGAAGCTATTATAATGATATAATTTCGAAACAATCACTGTACTATGGCAAAAGTAAATAAAACCGCCATCAGGTGATAAAACACCAACACTACTAAAGTGTGGAAGTACAGAATTGAATCGAAACTACATAATAAATTTTATAAATGACTATAAAAGTACGTCATGCCTTTGAGAATTTGCGGAATGTTACTGCAAAATTTATTTGCATACGTAACAAACCTTCTCGTGGCGACACCGGGTTCATGCCCCAAGGGCAATTCAAATAAACAAAGACAAGTTATTTGCAGTCCGCAATAAGAAAATTGTATATGAAGTAAGATGTATCTGTAAACAACTCTTATGAAAATAATAAAAGCCATTGACAAATACAAATCGGGCTGGTAGTTATATTTGTTATATTTGTTTATTTGAATTGCCCTTGGGGCATGAACCCGGGTGTCGCCACGAGAAGGTTTGTTACGTATGCAAATAAATTTTGCAGTAACATTCCGCAAATTCTCAAAGGCATGACGTACTTTTATAGTCATTTATAAAATTTATTATGTAGTTTCGATTCAATTCTGTACTTCCACACTTTAGTAGTGTTGGTGTTTTATCACCTGATGGCGGTTTTATTTACTTTTGCCATAGTACAGTGATTGTTTCGAAATTATATCATTATAATAGCTTCGATTACTTCATAGGGTTCTTGGGAACTATTCCACTCTGACGAGGCTAACAAGCCGAAACCATGGTCAGTGGATGTTTCCTCCCCTATGAAGTAATAAAGCTAATGTTTTGTTAATGGCTATATAACTACCAGCCCGATTTGTATTTGTCAATGGCTTTTATTATTTTCATAAGAGTTGTTTACAGATACATCTTACTTCATATACAATTTTCTTATTGCGGACTGCAAATAACTTGTCTTTTTATATATATATATATATATATATATATATATATATATATATATAGAAAGAAAATATAAGGTCTTGGACAGGGTTTGGACCTGTATGTTGGTAATTCGGGTACCATGCGTTTACCAATTACGCCACCGAGATCGATGACGACAATTGGGAAATTTTACAAATTTAAATCGTGTACAACAACTATACATAAACCTAACTTTCAATTACGTTTGGCATTTTTGTCAATCATATCTGACATGTCAGGTTTTTGACTTATGTCAGTTGTAGTTATTATTTCATCTTATTAACTATAATACGTTAGTATTTATCAACTTACATTGTGTAACAAACTACCTAAAATATTTATATATTTAATACTTGGCTTATAACCATAATTTTGAGCGTTGCTTCCTGTCTATAACTGACATAAGTCAAAAACTTGACAATGTCAGGTATGATTGACAAAAATGCCAAACGTAATTGAAAGTTAGGTTTAAATTTCTAAATTTCCCAATTGTCCTCATCTATCTCGGTGGCGTAATTGGTAAAGGTATGGTACCGGAAATACCAAGATACAGGTCCAAGTCCTGTCCAAGACCTTATATTTTCCTTGTTTCAATTACTAGCTCGATTTGAAATGATCATTTGGGCTTTGCATAAAAGTCTGAGTTATTATTTCATCTTATTAACTGTAATACGTTAGTATTTATCAACTTACCGTGTGTAAAAAACCACCTAATATATATACATTTCTGTGATATTTGGGATCTAAAACAACATTAGTATTTAATTGGGTAATTATTTCAGGATTCTGTATATAAAATACAAATAACAAGCTGAAACGCTTTTCTTTAAAGTAAAAATCAATAATTGCACTAAATAATTTCAGTAAGCTAAAAGTCAAAGTTGAATTTTAGCAAAAGAGGATGTGTATTTTCTAAAAAGAGCTTAAGCACTTTAAAGCGTTGTAGTTAAGGAGGCAGTTGTATTCGAACAAAGCTTTCTAAGTATCGTTAAAGATAAAACGACACAAATTAACAAGCAAATTCTTGGTAAGGGGTCAGGCAGCTATCAATTAAAAATAAATTAATAATTTTGGGGGTTTAAGCGGTTACAAATATTGCTTTGCCAATAGAGAAACAAAGCGGATGTAGTTGTTTTTATTTAAAAAGAGCCAACTTCAGAGTAATTATGGCGTCCAAATCGTGGGGCAGTATTAGTAGCATTTAAGTTTTTTTTTTTGTTTTAGGTGTCTTTAACTGATGAACTTCAGAGTAATATATATATATATATATATATATATATATATATATTCACTTAATAATTATTCAAGTTCTTACTTGGCTCCACAAACAACCACAAAGCCTTCTGAAGAGTTTTGAAGATTACCGAAGACTTCCGAACTGTTTCAAACTGTACAATTGTTCATTTTTAACTATTTAACTTTCATATCTATGTATCTATGAACTTTATAATTGTTTTTGCTTATACATGTTGAAAATAATAAAACCGAGCCTATAGACATTGTCTAAGAAGTCAGGCGCTGCCCACTCGAACGGCAACAAGTGACTTCCAATGTGATTGGACCGTCTTCACAGAAGATTTTGCAAACACCGCACTTGCAAAAATCATCAACATGCCCAAGACGAGGAGTCAAACATCAACAAATGTCCAGTCGCCTCCAACCCAGGAGGATACAAAACCACCAACAGTTCTGGGACTGCAACAACCCGTGGCTCACAACAAACATAACAAATCAGCAAAATGGTCACAATCAAGACGCTAGTAAAGGACCTTTACACGTCGCCACAGCGACCTCCGAAACAGAAAAACCTATATTCTCTGGCACTCTTATGAAGAATCCCGCAGAACTCCTCCAACAGATGAAAGCGATGGAGGCGGATGTACCTACAACAACCATTCAACTCCGAGGCCAAGCGGCCACATGGTGGGCAGCATACGAGATATTCCAACCTAGCTACAGCGAATTCAAAACGTTCCTCCTGGACAAGTACGGCAGTTCTACCATTAGAGTCAAATCACCTTCGAGTACTACGAACAGAAACAGATGGCGTCGCAACTAGTAGCCACCTTCCTCGGCTCTAAGATGTGGCAAGCCCACCGCCTAAAGCTAGACATCAACCGGGACATGGAACTGTTCACGGACGTCTTCCTGCCGACACTGAGGAACCCAATTAAGTGCACATTCCGAAAACAGCAGGGAAATGGTGTCCCGCCCTACAAAAATCGAGGAAAAGAATACGATTTGCATACGCAGCTTATTAATAAAATTAGTTTATCGAGAGAAGATGACAAAAGGTACATCATTCCTAATAGTACAACAATCTACGCATGGGGGTGTAAAGATATAAGATAGTTGTTTATATTTGTACATATTAGTTTTAAGATTCCATAATTTTTAAGTTCTTCTCCCACCTTCCAAATCCTTCCGGCTTCTATCCTGGTTGACAGAGTATACGTGTTATCTCCACGTGGTATTCGCGGGATACGGCGGTTTTAGATTTATCGGGAGATGGTTGGCTAAGGCATATGTCTTGGGTAGCGAAAAAGGTTTTAAAAATGGTGTTAAATAAAGATGAGCAAAAATTAGTGATTTGGGTCTTTAAAACGCATAACTTTGTATGGGGTGGTCCTATTTAAAATCTATTTACAGATTTGGGGTCCCTAGAAAAATTTAATATTAGTTGATACCTAGCAAAATATATTTATCTTAAAAGAGTGACTACCCTGCGTATAATAAATACAATATAACACTTGTCAACAAAAAAAGTTGTAGGGAAAATTAAAGACGTATTTAATGGGGTCCAGTATTAGAATTTGTTGGTAGTAATGTTAAGTCCTACTGTATTGTAGGCGAGAAAGATACGATTAAAAAGATTAAAGGGATCTCACGAATTGTAGTTAAGTAAAACCGAGGGTCTTACAACCTATAACGAGCATATACCTCCAAAAGGAATGGACATGCAACTACGCAGCAGTGCGTGGGAGAATAAGAATTCTCTCCAATAAGAAATTAAAGTTTCCATGTACGTAGCACCAGTCATTGGGAAATGGTCGAAATGTGGAACCCATAAAGGCGATTATTAATTATGGTTTAGAAAAATAGTAGTTTTCGTGGACTAAATAAAATAGCTTAGACTGGTTAATGTATATGGTTATATATTCTCGTACACATCCACAAACATCTGTTTACGTCCACAACGGCGATACCGGTAGTTTTTGTTTAACAAATAGTAGGAAAGATACGTCAGGTGTTAGTGCGTCGAAGCCCATAGGATCGTTGGATTCAAAAAGAACGGTGCGGCGGGATGTATGGTGGTCTCCGTTAGAATAATCGAAAGTGGTTAATCAATCGTATTAGATGTTTAAACAAGCGAAAGTGTAAAGACCTACAGAAGCAAAATTTAATTATCAGACGAAAAAGTGCGCGATGTGCTATAGAAAGTATAAAAAAATGGTGCTTTGCATCGGTCCTAACAGTAAAAAGGAGAGTGACTTTTTCAAGCAACTACAAGAATAGCAGTAGCGCAGAGAAGGGGTATGCATGTATTATACAGTGCACAGTTGCTGCAAAATATGTTAGTTTACGCGTAGCTCGAACGTGTAATTGATCACGACTTAAAGATCCCTCGGAGGTTTAAAAATTCTCAGCCCATTGTCGTTTGAAAAATGTTTGTAAATTATCAGAACAGGAGCGGGTCGAAGTTTAAGTTAGATGGATGATTGACCGAGTTTTTTCTACCTTTTACGAGGGAATCGGAAGTTGACAGACATCGAGCATCTAATTCTCTATTTGGGCGATATCGAGTACTTACCGGTTCTAGAAATCATTACGTGCGGCCGACCGCTATGCGAAAGTGTAAAAGCCTACAGACGCAAAATTTAATTATCAGACGAAAAAGTGCGCGATGTGCTATAGAAAGTATAAAAAAAATGGTGCTTTGCATCGGTCCTAACAGTAAAAAGGAGAGTGACGTTTTCTAGCAATTACAAGAATAGCAGTAACGCGGCGAAGGGGTATGCATGTATTATACACCGCATTGTTGCTATAAAATATGTTAGTTTACGGGAAGCTCGAACGTGCACAAATTAAATTTTAATCTATACATAGCCACGGTCGTAAAAATGGGAAATTAATGGTTAATTTTAATACTACTAAGCATATACTTTCGCTTGGTGATTCATTTGGAAAATATTCAAGCCCACCATTTCCTAAAGTATGACGTAGAAGTTATTTAAAATTAAATTACTTTATTAGTAAGTATCTTGTAGACAACAAGTTGGTATTTCCTTAGTAATGGTTTAAAGTGTTTTTATTAAGTTTATGGTTATAGTAGCACTGCATCTTCTACAGCACGACTTGCACACAATTTGTGTGCGTGTGCTATCACCCTTTTGGATTTTTAATATGCACGCGATCCGTATAGCATGGAAGACGTTTCCGATGTTTCTACTAACGGTATTCGCACCATCGACGATGCGAACCAGGTGCATGCATTGGCGTTAAATGTTTTGGACGAGCTGCAAGGATTATGATGTCATTTAGTTCCCCGCTGAATCCTCAACATCGTTCGGGTGTCTTCGGAAACCTTCGGTAAGCTTTTTAGTTATAAGTTAGTTCGATTACAAGTTTAACCAAAGTCTTATAGTGCGGATTTTGTTTTGTGCTAAACGTTTTTAAATGCGAGCCCTGCCACGTCTACTTTACCAGGAGGGATGCTCTCAAACGGCACCAGAACAAATGTCGTGGTGTAACATCGTTCCCGGTTAAGCTTATACATCCGTCTGCAGCAAAGTACTTAAACTCTGGGTCTTGCAGTATCGCTTTTACAAGAATAGCTCACAGCGACACAAGGAAAAACAGCACGGTATGTCATTAAGCAGTAAACGTTCAGATCCGCCTGTTAACGGGGCTTGTACGAAACAACCACGGATTCTGTGTAAAGTGCGCGACATGGAGGTGATAAAGTCTGCATACCCTGGTCATTTACGGAGCAACAAACATAAAAATGCATCAGTTACCGCTACTAACGACGATGGTGTAGAAATGGTTAGCACAGCGTTTAACATCCGTATGGTTAGCTATCGCATAAAGATTGTCAGTGTCGGCGATGGAGTGTCCGAGTTTCTTTGGAAGCAGAAGGAACGATTTATTCGATTACTTAATAAAAAAAGAATACAACATACAGCAATAAAAGTCGATTGCGAACTCTACGGCGTTTACACCAAAATGGGGGAAGAGACTACCGATGTGAAATCCTTTAACACAAAAAGTATGGTTATATCGTCTTCTAGTAATCCGGAAAATATGTACGAGGTCTTAAACGAAACCATGTAAACACCAACTTTATACCCAATTAATAAAATCAGTTTGTCGGGAGAGGACAACAAAAAGTACATCATTCCTAATAGCATAGCAACCTAATTAAGGTAGGTCGGTAAGCAATATTTAATTGCTATTAATTGACTTGCATTTAGCGTACTTTCCTATTGTAATAACCGCATTTGTTTGGAGAATATACACGTTTAAAAAGAAATTATATACAACTTTCTTAATTATTAACCACGCGATGATTACGTCAAAAGTCGATCTTCCCATTTATATATTTAAAACACATTACATTGGAATGATTAGTTTATTAAACTGTAAATTGGATAAAATAAATTATTAAAATTTTGTGTGCTTATTTCTTTGTATTGGTTAAAGGACTGTAGATATTAAAAAGGAGAGGTGATTAGGAATTGATCTTAGTACAAAATCTTAAAATTGGGGTAGCTCCCTTGGGGGTGATGCTATCTGAAAAATTTAAAGAGATTTGGGTAGCTGAGAAAATTATAATATTAATTGATACCAAACAAGATACGTTTATCTCGAAAGATGCATTGGCTAGACGAACAAAACTATTTCTTAGGTTTGCTTATAGAGCAAAGAGCAAAATTTAGAGGTTCCGGACTTTAAAGGGGTATAACTTTGCAGGGTGTGGTCAGATTTTAAATCTGTTTACAGATTCGAATTCTACGTAAAATTTTAGACTAATTTAATGTATCGCATGTATAAAAAAATTTATAAGAACGCTCAAAAGTCGCTACAGGTAAGAAATCTTAAAGTGGGGTAGCCCTCTGGGGGATGATGCTATCTGAAAAATTCTTAGAAATTCGGGTAGCTGAGAAATTCTAATATTAATTGATACCAAACAAGCTAGGTTTATCTCGAAAGATGAAAAATGGTTAGACAAAGAAAACTATTTGGTCCAGAATGTTAGCGGTAAAAAAAATCTTAAAAACAGGTTTATCTCGTGTGTGGAAATGAGGATGCTCATTTATCTCGAAAGATGAAAAATGGTTAGTCGAAGAAAACTATTTGGGCCAGATGTGGGAGGAAATGTGGGATTCTGGAAGAAATGTGGGGGTGATTCGTCACTAAATACCCTACTAAGACTCCTATAATTATTTAATTTCTTACTTGGCCTCACAAGTAAATCACGAAGCATTTGGAAGGGTTCCGAAGACTATCGAAGACTTCTGAATCTCTTTAAGACTATGTATATATGTATGTACAATTTATAGTTATTTAAGTTTTTATATTCATATCATAGTTAAAAGTTCTTACCTTGTCCCACAAGTAAATCACGACGCCTTTCGAAGAGTTCTGAAGACCGCCGAAGACTTTTGAACCTCTTAAAACTGTAAATATGTTCAATCTATATTTATTTAATGTCTTACTTGGTCTCACAAGTAAATCACGAAGCCTTTCGAAGACTTGTGAACCTCTTTAAACTGTATATATATATATATATATATATATATATATATATATATATATTGCTGTAATTCACGCCCTGTTGAATCTCTTCTGATAATCGCCTCTTTGCTCTTTCCGCCCCGGGTTGCTCCCCTAGATAACTTTCATTCTCATTCATAAAAAAAAACAAACACATTCCTACCACAAACATCAACGTTAAATCTATTTACATCAATATTCATAATACATTAAAATTTCAAAATTAAATTTCAGCATAAATTTTAGCATCAAAAAATTTCACGTTCAAATTTGTCATCATTTTAATTTGCATCCAGAATTAAAGTCCTTGTAGGATGCCTACTAATTAAATAAACAATATTTGCAGACCTGAGTCTGAATAAAAGGGAACATCTCCCACCCCTTTACGTTAATTTAACAGGTTAGTCTAATTGAGCTCAAAGACAGACCAAAATTTTCATTATAATCAAAAACATAAACCTGATAAATACTCCTTTCTACTTATACAAGAAAATTTTACCTTAAAACTAAAAATTTGTTGTTTATACAAATTTACTACTGTCCAATTTTTATCAAACAAATTATAAAGATATTCAACACACACCAAAACATCTAAGATCGAACAAAATGCATAATTTACCTGAAGGTTACTGCACTCGTGGCTTCAATGTACATCGGACTTGCTCATTCCACCATTCCAGCTGGTTTATGTTTACGGCTTCAGATTCTGACCGCATTTAAAATTTTTCTTACACAACAATTCGTCTAAATTGTTTCAGGGCTTCTCAGGAACTCATCTATGTATATCTAAATCTTGTTTTGTGGATCCAATCACGTTTACAAATAACACTTGATTATTCACTCCCGAACAAAATAGCAAAGAAATTCATAATTCGTTCACGCTATACTAAAACTGCTTACTTCAATGTATTTATTTATCGCTACTTGTATTTTCTCTAAGTGTACTAATAAGTTTTAGTGTAGCACGTAATCACCACGTATTCTATTTAAAGTATCAAAAAATAAAGAGCAAAACTGTTTAAAGTATCAAATAACATCAAAAATCTAAGAGAGCGAAACTCCTATAAACACGGGTTTATATAATGGCCCGCTTGCACGTCGAATTTGTCCCGCAACGGACAATTTTTAGAATTTCGCATTCTATGTTCCCTTTCGACGGTCCGGCACAGCGATTCTATTAAATTTGCACACGTCCAAGTTGAAAATCTAAGAAATTTTCACACGTCTCGCAACGCGTCTGCGAACAACTAATCAATTCCGTATAGAAATTGATACGTTTCCACCTCTTATATGTGCATCTTATTTCAACCAATCGTAAAGCTAGTGACGCTTCTCAAATCCGGCCTTTTATTATCTGTGTCTCTGCTTTACCTGTTTTATCCGTCTCTTTCTACCCTGGTCTGAGTGGTACAAATCGATATTCTTTACTATCGGCTGTGTAAAATCCACGTGGACTCGCGACGTGACTTACTTGAGTTAAATAACCCCTCATATAGCCTTTCCCGTTAATACAAGCTACGGTTTATCCGACCGTTTGCAATATACCCAGAATTTTCATGTTTATCCAAACAAATTAAACAGAACGTGATATTTAAAAATACGCAGGTGTTCAATCGTAATACTTCTACGATTTGGATATTCCACGTATTTTAACCTTCTTGATATATTTGTATGCTAGCAACGCGTCTCATATTTGGTATTATTGGGTTAAAATAATAATAATAAAAATAATAATGAATGGCATTGACTTCTACCCTTTAATTTTTAGCGAATCCTAATTAAATATTAATTATTATTTGTACACTTTGTTTAATACTCGTTACTTAAAAGTTGAATTAATTAATATAAATTTCGCACGTAATTTCTATTTGTTTCCTTATACAGGGTGATTAAAATTATTTGATGTCGTTAATTAATTTTCTACCCTGGTCTAAATTTGAGTAATATATATATATATATATATATATATATTACTCATATTTAGACCAGGGTAGAAAATTAAATAATCACATCAAATAATTTTAATCACCGTGTATAATGAATATTATTAGATAATACGCGTTATTAAAACCGTGAAGCATAAAAATTTATTAGTTTCATTAAACATAAGAGATTTAAATCATGTACAAGACGCTTTATATCAAAAGAAGCAGTATTAAAAGCTCTGCGTGTAATGTAATTATTCCTAAACAAATGGAAATTACATGCAAAATTTATATTAATTAACCCTATTTTAAGTAACCGGTAGTAAAACAAAGTGTACACATAATAATTAATATTTAACTTGTATTCGCTAAAAATGAAAGGATAGAAGTCAATTTTAATTGAAGTTAATTGAATCGTTAGTAACAGATAATATCTATAGAAACTTGTAAAACCCAATAAAAAGCAAATCCTAGAAGTGTTAGTTAGAAGTAGGATGTTTGAACACACCTGCGTATTTTAAAAGGCAATTTCAGTTTAATTTGTTTAGATAAACATGTCGATTCTAAGGATATTGGAAACGGTCAGATGCTTTAGCACGAAATACAAAACAGGGTTTATTTAAAAGCTCTGAGAATTAATATTATTTTGAACACCTGCGTAGTTTAAATATCACGTACGGCGAAAATTGTGTAGATAACAAATGGTTTCAAAGAATCTTGGAGAAACCGGGGCTTAATATTCACGAGAATGTGCGATACGGGGTTATTTAACCCAGATAGTCCACATGGACTAAAATATAATCGATAATAAAGAATATCAATTTGCACCAATACGAACAGGTTAGAAAAGGAAAGAGAAAATGCGTCAAGCAAAGACACATATAGTAAAAGGCGTGATTTAAGCAACGTCACGAGAGTCACAATTGGTTGAAAATAGGATGCAAATATCAGAGGTAGAAACAACAATTTCTGTACAAAATTAATTAGTTTTTCTCGGACATGTTTGCGTACCGTGTGAGAATTTCTGAGATTTAAATGGGGCGAGTGAAAATTCGTAAAACCGACGCGCGAGCGACGGACTGGGAACATAGAATGAGAAATTCTTTAGAATTACCCGTTTTGGGGAACAGACCGACAGACAGGCTTTTGCTATATATACCGAGGTGAATATAAACAAGCTCTCTTAGACTTTTGACTATTCGATGCGTTAAAAGCTCTTACATCCGCGACTTGATTCAAGACGTTAAACAGTGCATTTTAGTTTGATAAAATAATTTAAAGTTTGCTCGTATATTTTGGTGATTTAAAACAGTTTGTTATTTACGTGCTAACATGAATGTACTTGAGTGCACTTAGATACAAGGTAATAAAATTTAGTATCACTGTACCAATTAGTAAAATTTACAACAACAAATGTATACACAAAAGTAGGCAGTTTTGGCGTATATTGGTGAAAGAAGTATGAATTTCTTTACTATTTTTCGGGGGTGTTAATGATTAAATGGTTCATAAACGTGTCTGGATCCACAAAACAAGGGTCAGATATACACAGATGAGTTCCGGAAAAGCCCTGAGACAAATTTAAATAAATGGTGATGGAGAAAATTTTAAAAGCGTTGAGAATCAGAAGCTGTAAATATAATCCAGTTGGAATGGTGTGATTAACAAAGGGACGATGTACATTGAAGCTACGAGTGCAGTAACCTTCAGGTAATTTATACTATTTTGTTTGAACTTTGATATTTTTGTGTGTGTTGAATAACTTTATAATTGATTTACTTTAAATGGACATTAGTGAAATTGTACTAACCATAAAATTTTAATGTTAAGGTGAAATTTGCTTGTTTAGGTAGAAAGGGGTATTTAGTATTGATGTTCTGGATTATGATGAAAATTTGGGTATGTCTTTGAGCTCAATTAGACGAACCTGGTTAATTAACGTAAAGGGGTGGTAGATGCTCCCTTTATACTCAGACTCCGGTCTGCTTATATTGTTATATTAATTAGTAGGCATCCAACAAGGACTTTAATTCAGGATGCACATTTAAATCATAATAAATGTAATCTTGAAAATTTCTGATACTGAAATTTATGCCAAAATTTAATTTTGAAATTTTAATGTATTGTGAATATTGATGTAAATAGAGTTAACGTTCGTGTTTTTGGTAGGAATGTGTTTGTTTTTTTTATGAATGAGGATGAAAGTTATCTAGGGGAGCAGCCGAGGCGATTAACAGAAGAAAGTCGACGGACCAGTTAATTTAGGAGATTTCACAGCAATATATATATATATATTTAATAAGTATTTAAGTTCTTACTCCACAAGCAACCACAAAGCCTTCCGAAGAGTTCCGAAGATTACCAAACACTTCCAAACTGCTTCAAACTGTACAATTGTTCATTTTTAACTATTTAACTTTCATATCAATGTATCTATAAACTTTATAACTTTTTTTGCTTATACATATTAAAAATAATAGAGCCAAACGTACATACATTGCAACTTCTTTTATAATCTTCTTCTCATTATGTTTGGTATGGAAGTGACGTCTTTAACCAATGAGCGTCGTTAACCAATAGAAATGCAGGGTTTAAAGTTGCTGGGTTTAGGGTTTTGCTGGGTCTCGCGGGTGTTCTTCAGAATTTGTTATATTTCCAACACGTGAATTTTAATATAGGGTATCACCTAAAATTAATTCTTGTAAGTAGCAGCAAATAATAAACCTACACTAGGTGTGTTTTGAAAAATCAGTGATTAAATAGGAAAAATTATAAAAAGATTGGAACAAAGTGCCTTACAAAAATATGTTCAAATTTAACCTCTCCTGTATATGACTTACAAACCATTTGGCAGTAACCGTTGAGTGATGAAAAATATTAACAGTTTACTGCTAATGCGATGCATAAGTATAATAATTATTCCAATCATTTTACTGGAATTAAGGAAATGAAGGTCTGTATAACAAATTCGAATAATAGGAACATAAAGGAATTAAAACCATAATTAGTCGAGTCGCGTACAGCAAACGGAATTTTAAAAACACCCTTAGCTTACTTACCATAATGAAGCAGCTAACTTAATTTAAACTTAAATTTGCCCATAGAAGGGGACGGATTAATGAGAAAGAATAAGTTAGTAGGTGTACAGCTCTGTTCTTCTCTGTGTTGCCGTGTGTAAGTATAGAGTGTATATAGCTTGTTCGGATGAGACGATTACGTGCATTAAAGTAAAAGTTTGCGGAGTGGTTGATGCTTCTCGCTGGGGTCGCCTACCTATCACTTACCATGCAAATTAAATAATTTTAAAGTAAGTAGAGAGTAGAGTAAAGAGATGATACATTTGCTCCGGATGATGTTCAAAGTAAACGAATGAGCATTTCAGCAAGGGACAGAAACTTTTATAATTATCAAGCTGCTCAAACTTTCTTATAAATACTTTAAAAAACAGCTAATAACTAAAAGTGGGGGTTGATTAACACACCCTAGTTTGTTACGTTATGCATAATAAACTAATTGCAAACAGGCTATGCAAATTTAAGTTCTTTTTAATACTCTAGTCAGCTTTCCGTTTTTGACCAAACGCGCTTCCTTTCACGAAAGCTATTACCCCATACCTAATTCTTTTATATGAAGCTTTTG
Organism: Platerodrilus igneus; assembly: GCA_036346225.1. Lineage (NCBI taxonomy): Eukaryota > Metazoa > Arthropoda > Insecta > Coleoptera > Lycidae > Platerodrilus > Platerodrilus igneus. Next base: position 1,014,173 of record JARFIW010001106.1, read on the forward strand.
TTAAGAGGTAAAGGTATACATTTGAATCTGATTTTAAATACATTACATTTTTGTTAACGTGAAGAAAGTTAACAGTGAGAGTAAAGCGATAAAGCAATAAGGCAAAAGATAGATTTATAAAAAATTCTCTTGATTAACCCATCTGGGATCGGAGTAACATAGTCTTAGAGATCCTCATGCCTATGGAAATGGGCGACTAACTAAAGAAACTCTCGAAATATCCTTTTACTCATATAGGTAGTGCAACACAAATTTTATTTTAAAAAGGATGAGAAACAAAACCAAACATAAAAGTGACCTCTAAAATTTGCGCAGCCCATGTGGAACGAGACAATCTCAGAATTCCACCTCACTTCCATTAGTCGTCAATATTGATTCTGGGGCGAACAAAAATCAACAGAAAAGCTGGTGATGCCATTAAACGAAAGAATGTATAAAAGAGGTATAGTGCTCTACACAACGGGTTGTGGAACGTTCGGAGTCTGGAATTTAAAGTTAGAAATGGTTAGGTTAAAACCAGACTTCTTAGGGGGTTAGCTAAGTTACATGAACGACAAAAGCAGCATTTAGGCCCAACAACTTAAGCGCTGGCAACGGTTATATACGGAGAGAAAGCAATAACAATGGTGAAAATGTTCAATAGATTAACCATGGAATAATAGCAGCAAAACTTGGTACTAAAGCAAACACTCATAGTTCAAACCTGCATCTCCACATCAGGTCATGATGAAAATCAAAAAAAATTATTTAGGGCGTTAAAAAGGAAAACAAATTCATAATTATAAGAGATTTTAGCGCAGTTGCTAAACAGAAAAGGGTGCAGATTGTGAAGGAATGAAGACGTCACTGAGCAGTGACAGATCTGACATGGCCCAAAAAAATTAGGAGCGTTAATACTTTAGCCAAAAGAGAGGGTTTTTTCCAATGGGGCTGTCCGTGGTCAAGAAGTAGAAAGAAACGTAGTTCGCGAGTAGCGTTCTCCGGCATCACAGATATAATATTTCACTTAGTATCACGACAGTAAAAATTGGAAAGGAGTGATAACTCTTCCAGTTCGCGAGGGTTATGCCCGTATGTTCGCGGATTTATAGTGATACAAGATAAATAATAAAAAGCTTGTAGGCATGTGACGCACAAGTAAGTGATATTGTCAATAAGATCCTGCCGAGTTCGTGTGCCACTCCATTATTTAAAAATTACAAATAGAAGCAACAAGCGAGATTCTCTCCCCCAATTTAAGAGCTGTTCTACATTGGAAGGCAAGCCATCAAACAATGGACGATTTTTAGTAAGTAAGTTTTTATAGTTAAGTAGCATGACCAATTTTTAGTTAGTTTATTTGTTAGGACGTTTTGGCCATAAACCGTAGGATTAATTTAGTGTAAGATTTATAATATAAGTTTTCTTTCATATACAGTGTTTGGGAACGTACGCAAAATTTTAATAATTCCATATTCACCTATTCAATTAAATTTCTAAATTAAAATCAATGAATGTAAGAGGTTCACGTTTATGGCTCTGTTAATTAAATAGTTTTGTTTGCCGTTCATTAAGTCAATAGTTTTTTTTTTATTATTTTTTTATCATGAAAGTTGCATAAGTAGAAAAAAAGATAAGAGTTGATTAAAAGAAACAATTGTCCTCCTTGGGATGACAAGTCTCTCAAGGTTTTGCACGAACATTTGGACATTCTCGACTTGTCTGGCGCCCTTGGTAATTGTCATTAAGCCACAATATTTATGAAAGGTAAGTGCCAATTTTTTTTGTTGTATTTTATAAATTAATTTAACCCTTTCTGCAAAATTTTAACCCTCTATATGATCCACGACCTTCCGCTAGCTAGTGCCGGTGACCTCCCTTTAATTTTTGTTTTACAGGCCGCCCCCATTTTATAATTTTACTGGAAAATACATACGTAGTAGCTTTCCGCCTGTAACAATATATTCCACACCATTCGCAAAAAATGACTTAATACGTATCCTGCCCTTCTATGTATCCTATTTCTTTGCTTCCCACAGATACCTTTATTCCCCTACTATTTCTATAAACTCTTTGTTATTAACTACGTCTGTAAATGCTATCATCCTCACACATCTAAAGCACAACATTCCAAAAGGCTTCTACCGTTTTTCTGTCTGCTTCTCCTACTCTCTCTATTTCATAGACGTACTGTGCTGTTCTCCACACATATGCTTTCGACAATTTTTTCCTTGTTTCTACGTTTGTTGACTTCGAACAAAGCCGCTGCTTTTTCTCGTTAAATGCAGTTCGGTTACCCTTCTATTGTTTATAAATATATACTCTATTTCCCCGATATACAGTAGTATGTGAGGGGACTACCAAGATTCCCCAACACTTGAATATTTGCCAACTTAATAGTTTTGCAATATATCCTTTCATACAATCAACATCAGTTGAAAATATTTCAAAAGCAACACCTGTAGTTGTTTATAATAATCATAAGATTTAAGTGTAATTATATTTTTCGTCATTAAGTTTTCTGTTTTGAAACAGATTGGAAGCGTACCTTTACTTATTTCTATTCTGAGCTAGCCTACACCGTTCTGTGAAAATCCCACAGCTTAGATACAGCTTGGTTCTCCTTCTGTTGCTTCCTAATTGTAAATCTTATTTCACCTAAATTCAGTGGTATGTGAAGGGGGTTAGGCAGTCTTGGCTACCAACAATCATCCAAAACTTAAACGTTTGCTGTATTAATAGTTTTCCAGTAAATCCTTTAGCACGATTAACATTAGTTGAGAGTATTGCAAAACCAATACCTGTAGTTGCTTATAATAATCATCAGGTTTAGGTACAGTTATTTTTTCGTCATAAGGTTCTCCATCTTCGAATTGGTTAGATGCGTACCTCCATTGATTTCTATTCTGAGCCAGCCCGCACATTTTCCTGATATTCACACAGCCTACATCTTTCAGTATCGTGTGAAATAGTCTAACCTAGGTCTACATCTACCTCTCTTTATCCTATCTCTGCTTCTAATATATTCCGCACTATTCCATCATGCCTTAGTATGTGACCTATTATAATATCTCTCCTATTTTTTACTGTTTTCCACATAGTTCTTTCTTCCCCTACTATTTCTAGTACCTCTTTGTTTTTTACTTTGTTGTCCATGAAACCTTCATCATACGTCAGTAACATCACATTTCAAAGGCTTCTATCTTTTTCCTGTCCACTTTTCCTACTGTCCAGGTTTCACAGCCGTACGGTGCTGTGGCCCACACATATGTTTTAAGTAATATTTTCCTTGTCTCTATGTTTGTGGTTTTTGAACACAATAATAGCTTTTTCTTGTTAAATGTAGCACGATCTTGTGCTAGTCTTTATTTCATATCTTTTCCGCTTTTCCCATCTTACGTTATTTGGCTTCCTAGGTGGCAGAAAATCTTAACCTCTTGTAAGTTCTTGTTACCTATTTATATTCTTGTTATTAATTTATTTCCCCTCCTTTGTATACTAGTACTATAGTTTTATTTTTGTTAATTTTCATACTGTATCTCTCTGCTAGAACTGTTTATATTGCATTAAGGGCAGCTTATAACTCTTCCCTGCTAGATGCTAATACTGCTATATCCTCTGCAAATCTCCGCATATCAATCTTTTGTTCCTGCATAATAATTCCAAATGTTTTCTTGAATTTGACAGTTATTCATTGCCTCTTCGATGAACAAGTTAAAAATTAATGGCGATAGAGCACAACCCTGTTTCACCCCTTTCCTAATATTTACTTCTCTACGTTCCTGCTCTAATTCTAATACCGCTGTTTGCTCTTTGTATAAGCTATGTACTATCCGTCTATACCTAAAACTCAATCCAACCTTTTTGAGTATTTCGAACATTTTTTTCCATTTTACATTGTCGTATGCTTTTTCAGATCTACAAACCCTATATACACGCACTCCCTTTTTTCTAGACCTAAAATAGCCTCCTGTGTTCCCCTGTTTCGCGTAAACCCAAAGCCTCCTGTGTTCCCCTGTTTCGTCTAAACCCAAATTCATCTTCTCCTAGTACTTCCTCAGCTCGTTTTTCTATTCGTCTTTGTACAATTCTAGTTAATATTTTTGAAACACTTATTGCTCGAAAATTTTCACATCTATTTGAGACTCCCTTTGTTGGTATAGTATAGTACAGTATAGCTTACAAGTTGGAAGAGACGTTCTGTTACTGCTTGTCCAGCGGCTTTTAGGGTATCTGCTTGCACCTTATCTGTACCCGGTGCCTTACCATTTTTTAAATCCTTTAATGCTAATTCAAACTCATCTCTACGTATAGGATATCCCAAGTCATCCTTTTCAATGTCTGTTTCTTGTTCTAATGCTGTTAGTTCCTCTCCTGCATATAAATTCCCTATATTTTCTTGCCATCTATTCACTTTCTCTACATTGTATATAATGAAGTTTCCTCCTGTGTCCCTTATATTTTTGATATACGGATTTGATTAAATTTTTAGTAGTTCAAACTTAGAAAAATTTTAACATAAAATTGTAAATTTTATACCAAGGTCTCTAACTCGAAAACTGATATAGATACCAAAATTTACAAAGACAGTTATTACGACGACTCTGAGGTCAGTCAGGCCCAACCCCACCTGCTGGGAGTCGGAGCTACACCAATTCACATCGATTCATCAACTTAATTGCACTGTTTCTCGGTTCAACCAGATATAGTACCATTGTAATGATAAAACTTAGTCATAACATCCATTTTAGTTTCAAAGACAATTTATTTAAAATTAGTTGTTGCGTATAACTTTTGTGATATTGCAATAATATTAAACTATTCCTTTATTTGCATAATCAGATCTAGGTCTGGTTGTGGGTGCATTAATGGCAAAGTTCCCTGAATTTATCTCCATCAGAATAGGGTGAAATTGCCTTATAGGATGAAATTGTCTTATAGGGTGAAATTGCCTCATAGAGTGAAATTGCCTCATAGGGTGAAATTGCCTCGGAGGGTAAAATTGCCCCTGCCCGTGCGCACCCTTGCGCGTGCGCATCCCAGCCCGTGCGCACCCCTGTGCGTGCGCACTCCTACCCATGCACAAGATGACGTTCAATGGTTGGCCCCAATCCGACGTTTCATGATGACAGACATTAAAGATTTTATTGCAAATAAACGAAAGCTTCATCTTATGCAGGATGTCGTACGAAAGAAGTTTGTGGAACACAAAAAAGAATTTACTACTTCTCAACTAGAATTTAAAGAAGCTCATAAACAAATATTGGAGTCTTAAGAATAAAAAACTGTGTATATGTATTTAGAAATGTGGTTTACAAAATTTAAACTGTAATTAGTAAAAATTGTCTGAGGCTTCTTCTTCCGAAGTTTTATTTGCATGCAGGATTATTTTATTCGGTATTAAAATTTAAAAAATGAAAACAAAAATATATACAAGTCGGTTTATAGAGTAAAGTATAATCCACAATCTAATACGCATAGTTTGGGAAAAACTGGGTAGGAAATTGATCCAGAAAACAGTGACACAACCTTAAATAATAGCGTTTATCTGGACACTAGATGTCTAAAGAGTTATAATTATTTTTAAAGTCCTTGGCATTTTCCTGATGAATGTAATGAATTAGTTCATATGATACATTCCATCCTGTTGTTTCGTACATGCACACAAATAGGGTACAATCGGTACATATCCGAATAAGAGTAGCTCATATAAAAGGACTGTTCGCGCAGAAGTTATTATTTGTTGATTGTACAGTTTAAACAGACGAATAAACAAATATGTATAAAGACTTTGGAGAGGTTATTCAAAGATTGCGCAATGCTCTACGAATAAAAAAAGCAGAATGTGGGCAACGCTTTTCTATAAAAGGAGAAAAATGTTTATGTGTCAGTCATACGAGGAAGCAAACAGCACTGTACTTCTGTGTCAGTAATGCCCGAAGATTTGGATGATTTTATGGAAATAATCGAGGAGATGGAGTTTATAAAACTGTTGGCAGATATTCAGATGGAATATATACTAAATTGTAAGTTTTAAAGTAAAAATTTAACCACCTCAACTATTATCATAAGAAATAAATGATGTGAATTTAGAAATTATTTTTGTATGTATTAGCTTGTTTATGTTATAAAATATAAAGTATACATTGGAATTGTTTAATTTTTCAAATGTCCACTTTACTGAAATGGGCATCTACGTTCTTATGAAAAGAATTATAACAAAGATGTGTATTTTTTAAAAGGGTGTTATAAACGTTTTACAAAATTATTAATCAGAATCGTTTTATTTAAAACTATAACATAATTTTATTTACAGCTATTAATATCTGTAATTGAAATACAACAATTTAGAAACGTATAACAGAACAAAGTGTAATTAATAGTGTTACATAATTTCTCTAAAATCTATGGCTTAAAATTTAAACATCGCTCGTAAATGCGTGGAATGTAAACCTGTTGTACTCTTGCATATACTCAACTTGTCTACAAATACTATTTTCAAAAAATCTTGGGTAGGTTCTTATAAATTCGTATAATATGACTCTAATATCACTATTACTGTATTTGCTTTTAATTACATCATGTGCGAGATTCTGTAAGACATCATTCCTATTATATCTTTCCATTGCTACATCTAACAGAAACAGATCTATATTAGGAATACCGTTTTCCGTTAGTTCTTTTAAAGTATTAGCATGGTTAAGAACGATCTGAGATACCCCTAAAAAGTGCTCTAAAGTTCCTTTGGTAAATTACATATAATTCTCATCAAATGTCACCATCTTCACTAAACAATTCTTATTTAAATAAAAACGCAAGTTGTCAAATTTGCATATCTGATTTCGCATGCCAACTTCCATAGTGCGTATAATGTATGGAAGATTTGATATAAACTTCCTAAATACGTTGAGGGATACATCAAGTACGTTCTGCGAAATGATGTCCACAAATCTGAAAATTATTTTATAATCGTCGAACAGGTTCAGACCTACAATTATGATTTTGGAAGAAGATTTTGTTGTAGCGTATGGTTTTTCAAATAGCAACTTGGTTCGCTCTAACTGAATTGCGGCGTTTATACATTCTTTATGCGCTGCGGTCGATTGGTTTTCCAAATTCTTAATTTGTTCCCACTCATTGTCTGTAATTTCTAGTTCCTCCTGGAAATAAACCATCTCGATGTGCCTCTCGTTGTGTTTTTTTATGGCGTCACATCCAGTAAAAACGCTTTCACACACACTGCATGCAATACTTAAGATGTTCATTCTAGAAAAAATTAATGATTAACAGTTTTTGAATTATACATATAAATATTAATTTCTACTACGTTTGCAAAATTCAAACTAAGACTTACTATTCTTTATCGATATTCCTCACACGAAATTTCTAAGACGGAAAATTCTGTAATACAATTAATTACACTTTGAACGACTATACGTTTTACAAAAATAAACTTAAAATGAACTTTTGATATCATTTCCTCCGTATTTATTTACATAGAGGAGGTATAAGTATAATTTGTCCTTACATTAACCCAATTTAAATCAAATTATAGAATGCGTATTCCCGTATTTTAACTAGAATTGTGAAAGGTACTTTTATTAAATTAATAGTCAGACGTCATCGACAAAACAATGCAAGGCTAATGATCATACATTTCACTAAATTTATTTAGAATATACGTCTTATGTTGAACTACATTTAAAATAGATTATCGAACCACTTTCTAGCTCACCGTGCAGAATTAATATATATATATATATATATATATATATATATATATATATTATACCTTTTGGTTTAATCATTTGTATGTGGATTCACTAATTGAAAATTTTAACAATTCTAGCTACTAATAAATATTTTTGGAGTTTAACTCTATTATCGAGCTAAATTTAAATAAAAATGCAAAGGTGTTTTGCTAATAGGTTTTTGAATATTAATACAATATATACAGGTCTTTGTTGGAACTAATTTTAAAAGACGTGATAATTAATTTCAATTCCCCAGGAAAATTCTATACTAATTTTATAGGTTACACCAGGGGGTTTATCTCAAAAGACAGAGCGATACTGTTTAGAAATAGATTAAAGGTGAATTATATACGGTGCTTGCAAAAGGTTAATCTGCAAATCAGTAAGGGGTCATTCGATTTGAAAAAAACTACGAAGGATTTAAGAACCTGAGGAAAAACACAATAATAATTGATATCTTACACGACGGAGTTATATTAAAAATACTGCTAAGAGTAATTTTTTATAAAAATTCTAAAAATGGTGTTGGTGGTTAAATACATACAGGTAAAACCCGCTATAAAACAATTATAAGCGTCACTTTTTCAGTCAAGACTTGCATATAACGCCAATTAACATAATAAGGAGCTGCGCACGCTCGACCATCGGCATAAAGGCAAGGAAGCCATGTTCCAGTGCATTTGTCGTCAAAGTATCGTCGAGTTTGATTAAAATTACAAGTTAAAGATGGATTTTTCTTGTGTTGACGTCACAAGTGATGTGCGAGTACCACAGTTAAATATCAACCAACTAGTTGGTATAGGTTAGGCAAATTTCCTCCAAATTCTCACCACCATATAATAGAAGTTAGTTTTGATTTATATGGTGGTCTTCATCCTGTCATACAAGTTATTTGCTGTAGTGGTATGTGTGCAGATTCTACGATAACATTCCCATACTTCCATTGGAAGAAATTGTGTACTTTTCAAGTGGAATTTCAAATTCACCAATTTGCTCAAGGTTCAAAACAAGTCAGATTAAATGGTTTGACTATTGGAGACGACGTTGTTGACATATATTTGGATCAAGATTTCAAATTGCAGCTGAGCACAGCCTTTAATAGAAGTATATGGCTGTTGAACAATTTTGAAGAAGAGAATTAATATAATATGGAAATTACGAAAGATTGGAATTTCCAGAATTTTACGAAAAATTTGTAGGTGATATAAAAAATGTATGTGAAAATACGACGGAGAAAGAAAGGGTTCAAACGTTATTAGAGGAAGAGAGCCGTGCCAGTATTTCTCTGTCTTATTATTACAGCAATTTAAATTACTTGACAGTGTTGGAAATTATTAAATGTTACCCCATTCAATACTTAAAAGATGCGACTGCAAGGCAATCGCTTGCGCAAATGTTTAGAGATTTGGCTATCCCAGATTCGCCAGACTCTGGTTACCACAGCGATTTATAGATGTTATCAATACATGTATGTATTTTATTAAAAACATTATATTTCTTGGTAAAGTTTGTTTTACATATTTGTATCATCAACATTAGCAAAAATTATTAATAGACGTATTAAACTATTTTGTTTTTATTTTTAGGTTTAAAGTGGTGTACCCCGCAGATAATAAACACAATATACCGCATGTCAACAAAAAAAAGTTGTAGGGAAATTCAAGGACAAATTTAATGTGGGTCTAGTATTAAAATTTTTTGGTAGTAAGGCTAAGTCCTACTGTATTGTAAGCGAGAAGGACACGATTAAAAAGATTAAAGGAATCTCACGAAGTGTAGTTGAGAATATTAATGTAGATAGTTTTAAGGACATTGTACATTGCGGAAGATTTGGTTCTAGGAAATGAGCAACCTACGAAAGTACGGAATACTTGGTATTAATGCTAATTGGTATAGTGACCGCGCTTGTGCACTCTTCGACTGTCTTCGGCAATCTTCGGTAAAATAAATTATTAAACTTTTGTGTGCTTAATTTCTTTGCGTTCTTAGCTATTAATTGGCTTTCATTCAGCGTACTTTCCTTCTGTAATTAATGTATTTGTTTGGAGAAGAAATACGCTTTAAAAGGAGTTATACACTGCTTTCACATGTAATTTGGGCAATCCATGATCGTCAAAAACTTAGTTCGGATACGAATTGTATTTTCCAAATACTTAATTAGCATTGACTACATAATTATGTTATGACGTGTTTAAAATTTTAGAAGTCGTGGTTTTGAATATTCTAAAAACAGTACATTACTGTTTAAAAATGGTTTTAAATATTAAACACTTATGGCTTATAAAGGGTTCATTTCTAAAATTCCCACGGTCTTAAATTGCCTGGGAACTTATAGATAAGATTAACATGGGTAGTCGAAGAAAACTTTTATCTAGGTTAGATATGAATGCAAAAATTTAGAGGTTTGAGACCTTTAAAGTGTAACTTTGTAAGGGGTGGTCTAATTTTAAATCTGTTTACAGATTCGGATTCTGCGTAAAATTTTAGACTAATTTGACGTATCGCATGACTAAAAAATTAATAGAACGGGCAAAAATCGCTACCAGCAAAAATTCTTAAAATGAGGGTAGCTCCCTGGGGGATGATGCTATCTGAAAAATTCTGAGAAATTCGGATAGCTGAGAAAAATCTAATATTAATTGATACCAAACAAGATAGAGTTATCTTGAAAGATGAAAATGGCTAGTCGAAGAAAACTATTTGGTCCAGATGTGTGGGGGAATGAGGGATTCTGGAGGAAATGAGGCAGCAGTTCAACCAATTTTCCTCTACTCATGACCAATCGTTGGCACTTATATCTAGTATTGAGGCAAGGTATGAAGAGATGTATCATCCAAAAAAAAAACGAAAATCATTTTGGTCTGAAGTGGCAAATGATTTGATAAGCTTAGGTATAAACCATGATCCTAAATGATTAAAAAAGGTGGGAAAATCTTGTTAATATATATAAGAATACTAAGGATTTAAAAACAAAAACTGGAAAGGGTCTGGCGAGGTTTTTGTTCTTTGATAGGTTGGATGCCTTATTAGGCAACAAGCCTAATGCTTGTAGCCCACACAGCTTTGATGTAGCAACTGCAACACCTACAACTTCCTATCCATCTATTTCTACTACTGTAGCTGCTACCGAGGAAGCACATACTGTACCTGTCCCAGCAGTACAGACTACTATTCCAAGAAAAAGAAAGCATAAAAGTTGTTAGTTTTTGGATAGTATGACAAAATTTTATGCTGCCAAAGAAGAGGCCATAAAACAAAAAACTACAGCATACACCAACTCATGCAACAAAAAATCGCTTTAGAAGAACGTGGGGTTACTGCGTTAGAAAAATTAGCTAATTCGAAAGACAAATAATGTAAATATAAGCCAATTTAGTAATGTACAATTATATGTTTTATTTTTGTTTAACTTATGTACAATGCATAAAATAATGTAATTAATTTAATACAATAAATTCTATTGAATATATGTAGGTATCGCATACAATTAAAAACTGACTGGCATATCACACTTTTAATCTAATCCCATTTCGGCCATAATTTCAAGTCTTCGATAGTGTGAAGGTATTACACCACAAATTTGATGTACCATGTCTTCGTCATGTTGTTCGTCATCATAATCAGTCTCATAGGATACCTCATCAGCCAAATCAATGCAAGCATTATGCAGAACACATGCAGCAACTACACACTGTACAATAAAATAGATTTCGCATTTTCAAAATATCGTAGTCTACGAAATCTTCCCTTCAGAAGTCCAAACGCATTTTCTATTATAATTCTCGTAGCCGAATGACGATAATTAAAAAGAGTTTGATTTGGCGTTAAATGTCCATTGTCTCTAAAGGATGGAATTAACCAATTTAAGCAGGGATATGCTGAATCCTTTAGTAAAATGTCATTGCCTAAAAATTCATTAAAACATTTCTGATATAAGGAAGAAAGTTTTAATAAGCGGACATCATGGATGGGTCCGGTCCTGCTTACCCACAAAACAAGTCTATGAATCTTTTCTCATGATCGCACACCCCTTGCATGAGAAAGCTGTAATCGGATTTTCTGTTGCAATAAACTTGTGCATCTACTTAGTGATGGATTCGAACCGAACGGAACCGAACCGAACCGAACCTTGCCCTAGGTTCGGTTTGGTTAGATAACTTTTTAGTCCGGTTCGGTTCGAGGTTCGGTTCGAAAAAATATAATCCGGTTCGAAAAAAACGAACCAAACCGAACCGGTTCGATATTTTGATATTTTAAACAACTAGTGCGTTCAACTACAACAATTTAAATGTAGTTATTATATTTAGTAGTTGTTACTTTCAAATAAACCCAACATTAATTTGCTTTAGATTTTAGTAGCATAAATCATATTTATACTATTTGTCCAGGTTTGATTTTTCAATATGTACTATCTTTAACACAGCGTAATTACAATTGGGTTGATAGTGAAAGCCACCTCTAAAATTTAGAATGTGTTAATAATTGATGATTTTTACTATTGTCATTTTACCGTGAAAGAACGATATCACACGATCTTTGCGATTACTTTTATTTTAGTTTTAGTTAGTATAAAAAGAGTATCAAGACAATAAAGTGTTGCTGATTTCTTATACAGTACAAACAAAAAGCTGTTTGTCAGTTTATCTTTATTATTATTATTATTATTTCTTTTAAAAGACAATATCAGATGGTTGTTGGAGAGAATCGTAAATCTACTTCAAACAGCGTTTACGTTTTTCATAATAAAATATAACAGTATTTATGGCACGGGCATTGTGTCTGCTTATTATTTGCATTACACTGTGTTATTTTATGTCGACATTGATTGAAAAGTTAATGCCGCCATGAGTCATAAACTTCAACCCTTGGTTTTGAGAGAAAGTTCGGGGTCATTTTTCTGGAGTATCGGCTACTTCTAAAGACGTTGGTGGTAATGGCCTCACTAAACAAACAGTAAATTGTATGGTACCGTGCGTTTTATAACACCATTTGTTGAGCGATTATGTACAAAAGAAAAGGAGATTAGTTTTTGCTACAAAGTCACATTTTTTAATATTAATAAAGAGCTGGTTTTCATACAAAAGTGAAAAATTTAAAATGATGGATTAGTAATACATACTTAATTAAGAATTAAACTATTTCGTTTATTCTAAAAACTTCTGTAGTCTCTACACCGTGACCTCAGCTTGTATATGTTTAAGATGGTTTTCAACACGACTTCTGTTCACTAAATAAAATAAGCTTGTTTTTAAAACCAAATTTTCAAAATCATTTTGAGTTTCTTTAATATCTAATACTAGTTATAAACAAACAACAATTTGAAATATGAAGCATTAAACAAATCGAACTAATCTAGAATTTTTGATCTACACACGTGCCTCGATGACAAAATTTATTAGATACTAGAAGCGGTTTGTAGTCCCTACGGGACTACTTTGAGCGCCCCGCCCTCTCTGCGCCCCACCTCTCTGTGCCCCGCCCTCTCTACGCCCCGCCCTCTTTGCGCCCCGCCCTCTCTGCGCCCCGCCTTCTTTGCGCACCGCCTTCTATGCTCCCCGCCCTCTATGCTCCCCGCCCTCTCTGCTCCCCGCCTTCACTGCTCCCGCCCTCTCTGCTCCCGCCCTCTCTGCGGTGACACTTTTCGGAAGTCGGTTAGTAGTATACTTGCATTTTTTGCGTCCACATACGGAATACACCGATTTCTGAGCAAATCACGGTCTATTGTAAATGCTCGGATATCGTCGTATGGAATCGCCAAATTTAAAAACTAATTATTTTTGAAACAAATAGCCCGTGTATATAAAAAAGCCATGTTATTGTATAATAATAATCAATTATCGGAATTAATACGTAATATTGGATGATTTATAATTCTCAATTTAACAAACTTTAAAAAAAAATGTGTCCTTATAGATTTTGAAGGGACATATTCGTTCATTTCCGTCAGCTTTCGCTACCCGTGTTTAACGTTTCTCCAAGTAATTATACAAAGTTTAATGTCTGTTTTAAGAAAATTCTATACTACCACCTTGCAAACCGTTAGTAATGCAGGTTTTAGAATACGATTAGCGTTGTTTGGCATATTTTAGGTATTTTTTAACGCCCGAATACGAATTTCAGAAACCAACTCGACCTTTCTTGTCTCTCGTACCGACGTCAACCGAGTAGTTGCCGACCTCGTTGCACGCCTCGTTCGGTTTTCAGATCGGAAATTTTTGAGGGATCCAAGCTTTTTTAACACGTTAACGAATACGTCGCTGCAAATTAATATTTTTCTGGAAAACCCTTATTTCTCCCTTACTTATCGGTTTCCCGCGCTAAAAACCGGCCTATGCAAAGCACGCAAAAATTCTCCACCTAACCACCACCCGCCCGCGCTCCCAACTCCGAAACCCTCGGACGCAAATCCCAAAAAGCGATCGATTCGCGCCTCACAACTTTACCACATAGACGGGCGTACGAAATTTATAGTTATTAGAAGATGTAACACTAATTAATACCTATTACATTTTTACCTATTGGCTTAAAACTCGATGACCATGTACATTAGAAAATCGTTGTATTTCTTATATGCTTGCGACTAGTAATTTTTAAAATGTGCATTTGGGAAAAATGACATGTTTTTAGTGAAAATTAAATTTTTAAACTAAATTTTTATTTCAAAAATCGAACCTTTCGAACCGAACCGGACCGAACCTTGGGCTAGGTTCGGTTCGGTACGAAAAATTTGCCGGTCCGGTTCGAGGTTCGGTTCGAAAATAAAATGTCCGGTTCGGTTCGGTTCGAAAAATCGAACCGAACCTCGAACCTGTTCGGTTCGTGTCCATCCCTATCTACTGCAGGCTTTTTAATATTTATGTGACACCCGCCAATCGTACCGATAATGTTTTCGATTCCCTGCTTTTTCTTAAAACCATTAAGGACATCTGCCCTTCTATCACCTTCAGGCCATTTAATGTATTTGTAGCTGTTAGATACTAAATACGTAATTACTCTTTCTATAGTGCGATGTGCAGAACTTAACGTAACATTAAATCTATCGGCTATTTGTCTAAACGTTTCAGTGTTACTTAAATATCACACAGTCAGTAGAAATGCATTTTCAGCAGTAATTTTCTTTCTGCCAAATTCATGTGTTAGCAATACATTATCGTGTTAAATTAATTCTGAAATTTAATAACTTAAAACTTTCATATTTGCAATTTACTAAAGTTACCAATAAAAAACCTGGAAGTTGCTCGACTCAGCTTAAAATGCTCTTTAAATTCCTGATCATAAGCAGGGACAATCCTCTCAACATAATCCAAAGTTCTATGTAACTTGCGCCTGGTGGTTAAGAAATTATCCTCTGAACAATCAGAGGATGACGGGTCTGACGATGATAAGCAGCTAATTTGCTTGACTTCAGATGTAAAACTTGAGAAAGAATCGCTTTCACACACATTTACCTCCAACTAAAAATAATAATTTTAATTTCAATCTAATAATGTTATTGCTTTTTTTTTAAATTTTAAATATAAATTGGCGCGTCTATCTGACATTTCACCAGCAGTTTTACAATACTAAATATTATATAATAAAACTAATTCACATTACTAATTTAGTTCCTAACTTTTTTTTATAGATTATATAACCTTATAGCTTACAATGATTAAATTAAAATACCGGATCTTCTAATAAATGAGTAAATTTCAAAATTAATCTGAATGTTGTTAAATGCTAAAACCATATTCAGTTGAAAAGGTTGGTAGACAGATGTGATTTTAGATATTTCCAAACACAGTTTATCTCGATGAAGGCCAGAATTTTTACATTCGAATATAATATGGTTCACAGACCCAATTTCACCACACTCACAGAGAGGATCTTCTTTTTTCTTAATTTTGCGTAGATATTCTGGGCATAACCCATGTCCGCTTCTCAAGCGGGATATAACGCGTATGACGTATCTATTTGTATACTTAAGACCTATGTTATTAGATATTGTTAACGAACTAAACCAAAGATGCTTTGGAGGAACATGTTCGATGCACTTGTAAACTTTCCCTACCGAGTTCCCTGCGTATTTCCTGCTCCAGTCAGAATTACTGATTGCTTTAAGAATCGGGTACATATCGGTGTGAATGCATAATGCTAGATCAGTTTCCATAAGGCTTGTAGCTGATTTTGCCAGCGTGTCCAATCTTTCATTTCCTATAATCTTACAGTAAGCTTTAACCCATAGGAATTTAATTACGAATCCCCTCTGTTCTAAGGTAGTTACACTCTGCAATATGTTTTTATGGATGAAGAACAAATTTGCGTTGAATTTAACGTGTTTCAAACTAAGTAGACAGCTTTGACTATCGCTAATTATCAGAACGATCTTTGAGGTAAACTCCTCCGATTTAGAGCATACGTATTCCAAAGCCTTCCACAATGAAAATAGTTCTGCGTAAAATATTGAGTACTTGCTATTCGGACGATATCCGCAATACTTTTTTGATAGAGGATCAAACACGGCACATCCCACATTACCTGCGAGGAGCGAGGCATCGGTGAAAATTTTCCGATAATCTAAGTATCGAGAGTTCATTAAAAATTGAAATTCTTGTTGTTCTTGGTTGGTAGTATAACACGGAATATATACATCCTCCATCTTCTTTAGCTTTATCAAGTCCAACGAATAGAAAGGAATTTTATTTTCGGTAGCTATCTCTTTTAACATAGGTTCAACAATGGCATGACTAGAGATTAATACGGGTTCTTTTTTAATAATCCAATATTTATGTGTCAATATTTATGTGTGTTTGGATAATAGGCGATAAAAGGCTTGCCGTTTTTATGATAAACTTTCGAGCTAAAAATTCCCGACGGAATCGGAGTGGTAACTCTAGTGATTCAGCAAGAACGACATCATTTCCGGTGCTCTTTAAGTATCCAAAACATATTTTTGAATGACATCTAACTTTGCAAGCAAAGTTTCTGAAGCATCTCCATAAAAAATGGAGCCAAAATCCAAAATTGATCTAATGTACGATCTATAGAACTGAAGAGCAATGGCCTGGTCCGCGCCTCAGTGATTATGACACACATACCGAAGTAACTGATTTCCCTTTTCAGCCTTGTTTAGAAGGAGTGCGATATGTTCGATCCAAGATAGCTTTCTATCCAAAATTATACCCAAAAAGCGAACAGAAGAATTATGTGAGAACGTATACCTACCAAAAGTGATGTTATTAGGTAGAACAGTTCTTTTCCGAGTGAACGTACATATGACGGATTTTGTTGCACTGAGTTCATGTCCATGATCAAACAAAAATTTGTGTAACTTATTCACTGCAAGTTCTAGTTTGTTTTGGGCGTGTGAAATTTTTTCATTTTGAACGTAAATGCATATATCATCTGCAAATTGCAGAATTTTTATATTAGAATCACAGAATATTTTCTCCAGTCGATTATAATAAATGGTAAATAATAATGGCGACAGGATGCTCCCCTGAGGTAGCCCCGTGCTGGAATATCTAGGTCCTAATATTTCTTGTCCTAGTTTGAGACGAATTCGTCTGTTAGAGTATAACCTGGTTATAAACGAGGTGAATTTAGAAAATAATCCGATTGATACTATTTCATCTTCCAATATATCCAAGTTTACATAATCATAGGCAGATTCTATGTCTGCCAAAATTCCATTATCGATTCGCCGATTGTGAAAGCGAAGTTAATGTCTACGACTAAATGACAAACATCATCATAAATGGAGTGTCCTTTTCGAAAACCAAATTGGCATTTAGGAAAAATGTTTTTATCTTCAAGCCACCATTCTAATCTAAATTTGATCATTCTTTCAAATGTTTTCAAAATACAGGAACCCAATGATATTGGTCTGTATGAGCTGGCAAAAGACGAATTCTTCTTGCTTTTTAATATAGGGATTATTATATAGTTTTTCCATTCTAAAGGAATTTTACTAGTTTTCCATGTCATTAAATATATTTAAAAGTTGGACTTTACTAGCGAACGGAAGATTTTCTAGTATTATATACTCAAAACCATCTTGCCCTGGAGCTGTATTGGCATTTGACTTTAACGCCATGCTGAGTTCTTGTACAGTAAAAGCATGATCAATAGGGCCAATAGTAGAATCTTCATGATTCCTAATATTTTCCTCTCGAAAAGTTGAGTCTCTAGTGATACTACTTAGAAAATCGCCTGACCATTGTCCTGGAACTATCAGTTGAATAGGCGACGAAGGAATATTTCTGATCTTTTTAATATTGTGCCAAATTGAGGAAATCGAAGAGCTGCTGCTAAGAGAAGAACAAAAACTGTTCCAAGACATTGTTTTTTTGCTTTGATAATTCGTCGCGCTATTGCATTGTGTTTATTGTAATTGATAAAGTTTTCCATGTTAGCTTGCTTCTTGTATTGAGCTAGGGCGACTTTTTTATTATTGATGGCAATTTCACATTCATTGTCCCACCATATTTTTACAGACTTTTTCTTATAAACATTGTTGAAAATTGGGATAGCGAAATTGCATGCGTCTAATAGTGTATTTATAAAATCAGTGTAACTAGAATACTCTTGGCTTTGGCAACGGTTTAAAAATTCCGAAAAAGTTTTCCAGTCCGCTCTCTTTGTGTTGAATTTTCGATTCGTGGTGTGCTGTAAACAGGGGATATTCTCATTTCTAATAATATGGAAGGAAATCGGCAGATGATCCGAACCCAACGAATTATCTTCTACCATCCAATTATTTACAAATGGAACTAGAGAAATCGAACAAATTGTAATATCTACTGCAGATTTATTTTCAGCAGGAGAACTAATACGAGTAGCATGTCCATTGTACATTATAAATAAATTTCTGCTTTCTACTGCGTCTAGAATCTGACATCCGGGGTGGATATCATTGATAGATCCCTAGGCAGAATGATGGAGATTGAAATCTCCTGCTATTATAAACTCGCCCTGAAAGTCATCGAAAAATGATTCCCATTCATGTTGCTGGTAATTTGAGTTCGGAGGAACATAAGCCGAATATAGAAACAGGGCTTTTCCGTCAGAATAGGGGATTTCTATACCTGTTATTTCTAAATCTTTTAGTTGAGGTGGATCAAGAACAGCAGTAAAAGGGAATTTATTTTTCAATAATATCAGGACACCGCCACCCCTACCTTGCGGTCTGTCCTTTCTAAAAACGTTGTAACCAGAAAAGGATATTGAATTATGAGGCTTGAGCCATGTTTCACATATTAATGCTACATCAATGTTATTATTTCCGAGAAAGTTTTCTAATGAGCCTTTGTTTTAGTAAATGGATCTAGCATTCCACTGAATAACGCGTATTCCCGCCATTTTTAAGAATATAATTTTTGAATTTTACTTTCAATTTTTCATGGAAAGATTTGTCCATGAAAGAATCTTCTAAACTACTCAAATCCGTGAGACATTTCAGAACTATATTAAGTATTTTTTCAATCTCATTTTCCATGCCTAAGCAAACTCCATTACCTGATTGGACTTTCGGGACTGAAATAATCTCTTTATGTTGTCTGTCCAAGTCTAAATGAGCATTTAAATTACTGGTCATTTTTCTTTTCTTATTTAAAATTATTTTATCCGAATGTAATGGAAGTGAAGGTCTATTGAGTGGTAGTCTGGACGGGGTAGAAGAGATATTACTACCTGTAATTTGAGCATAGCTTGATTCCAATTTATCAATCGCATCTTTAAATGAAATATTTTCTTCTGCGATTTTCTGTTTTATCTGCTTTTGTTTTCCGTAAAATGAGCACTTTTCTCTATCATTAGACCAGCGAGGCTCTTTACAATGAATACAGTAAGTATCTTCAGACTTACATTCGATTAATGCATGATCATCGCCGCACTTCTGACATCTTATGCGACTTTTACACAATTTCTCCCCATGGCCATAACGAAGACATTTTGAACATTGCACCACTTTTTGTATAAACGGATTTACTTCTAAAGAACATCCATATAGACCAACATAGGAAGAAAGCTTTTGACCTCTAAAGGTAAGTAAAACAGATGTAGTAGGAGCATAATTAACAGAATTATCGGCGTTAACTACCCTTCTATTCAACCTTCGAACCTGTATTATTTTACAGATTTCTCCTTTGATAAGACAGAGAGAAGATTTTATATCATCTTCACTGATATCTGTATTCACTGATCGAATTATACCGAGTCGACGTAAAAGAAATGCAGGTATATATGCCTTGTTCGGTTTCTTTGTCGCACGTTCGCGTGGTTAATTTTAAGTTATTTAAATTTGTAGTCGTAAATCTAATAGTAAAACTGTCATCCCTTGTTCCCTTATATCCTGCCATAAAAATTCCTTCTGCATGTGTGAATAAGGTGGACAGAGTAGTGAACAAACACTTTCTTATGGATATTGAAGCAGAACGGTCGTCGGTTTCTTCGTTCGGTATCGTAAGTTAGTCAAGTGCCGCAGACTTTAGTTGTTAAACCCACTAAAAAACACAGTGCAAGTGTAACGTAACATAGACTCAATTCGCATACAGTCCACTTGGTTGAAGGAAGAGGAACTGCAGCTTAGAAAAACAAAACACCGCGGAGGTAAGTCGATATATAAATTTATAAGACCCCCGCGCGTGAACATGCCTGAAGTTTATTTTCCTTTAAGAATTCCGCTGACACAAGCTCATTTGCACTTTTAAATGTTCTCTTCTCAATGAAAACTTTCTTGATGCCATTTTTTTAAATATTAATTACATTATTTAAAATATTAGGGTCGCCTCGAAACAGTTTACTGACAGACATTTGAAAAAGATTTTAATACACCTATCCCCCGATTTACACGGTACTTGTTTTACACGTTCTCGCTTTTACACGGTTTTCCAAATAAGTTTTTTTTTGTTTTTATCGCACTCTACTAAATGCTACTGTGATTGAACACGTGCGCTATGTACACATCTCACGGGGAATCCCGAGCTTATGTGCTGACTTGCTGCACACGCTCACTGTGTCTGTATTTCTTCGCATAAAATTAAAGTTTTATCTACGGAAAATTGTATTTGAGTGAAAGTTTCACAGTTTCAGAAAGATTTAATTTTACATATTCGTAAATTACAAGTGAGTGCATAATTTAGATTATTATAAATTAATGGCTGTAATTAAAGTAAAATTCAGAGGGGAAAAAATGCGGGAAATTTTGGAGGGAAATGATGGCTTTTCGATTTACACGGTTTTGACTTGAAAATTTTTAATTTTCGATTTACACGTTTTTCTCAGGAACGTATCTACCGTGTAAATCGGGGGATAGGTGTATTAGCATCTATCGAGTCCACATACACGATATAAGGTCCGATATCTGCGAAGTCGTATTTTAATATTAAACTGGTATTGATATCTTTACTACGAGAACTAGCATTCGGCACAGATCGTTCTTTGTTATTAACAGGAGGATAATCATTTAACGACACCTTAGAATGATTATGATTATTATAAAACGAGTTCCCCATATTTCCTTGTTCCAATCCTTCCATCTCAATATCTTTATTAACAACCACTGATAGTGCTCTACTTATTGACTCTGATAGGGTGCACTCATCCCCCCGTTCGGGGGGATGGTTAACGAACATATTAAATTACCTTTCGATATCCAAAAAGTTTGTATACACTTTCAATAGATTACAACTATCTACACACTAAAAATTTGAATCACGCTTCGTTGCAAAACCGTTCTCTTATGTCTGTATTCAACAACGGTCGAACGAACGGATTATTGCTTATTCACCTCTAAAAGAAAAACATTTTTTTTATCCATCTTTTCCCTATGTAGCTATTTACACCAATGCGAAATAAAATATTTTAAAACATGTTACGTTTATTTTTCTCCCTAAATTAAATACCCTTTTTTCTCCTTTGTTAATTCAATACCCGCACGAATAAATTCCGTTTCTACTGTTAAATTCTTCAACAACACCCTATATAGTGTACCTGTTCAGTATAAGCCCGCTTACCATAATATTAACTCAAATCCCTTTTGCTTTTAAAACAAAAATTTATTCGATGAATTAAATAGTTTATATCCTGTTTTAGGTATCCGTTAGTTTGTTAAACCTTCCGATAACGTATAATTGCTTCTCTTGTGTTTCCTATATAAAGACTTGTCGAGATGATAGATCCAAGTATTATTTGATAGCGCGTCTTCCAGTTTTAATTGCGCTTCGATAAGCGAGAATTTGCAGTTCGAATACGTGTCATTTGAACGAATGTTGAATTTGATTCTGCAGCTTGTCCGTCGAAATATTTTCTACGTTATTCGTCACCGTACTTCAAAAGCAATGTACGTTTGTTTTTTTTATTCGACAAGTAGGAGGTGTCTTGCGTGTATTGGCGAGTTTTCCCGCGCGTACCCATTCTCATCAGATTCTCTTTTTAGCGTTTTTTAGCTGAAGGCCAAAT
Source organism: Platerodrilus igneus (assembly GCA_036346225.1). Taxonomy (NCBI): domain Eukaryota; kingdom Metazoa; phylum Arthropoda; class Insecta; order Coleoptera; family Lycidae; genus Platerodrilus; species Platerodrilus igneus. Next base: position 1,036,345 of record JARFIW010001106.1, read on the forward strand.
GGGTTCTTTCTTTATGTAGGCCCATCTGTTCGTTGCCGTGGACCAGCTGCTTTTGTCTGTGGATCGCTGCTGTAGTTATGGTAGCAGGGTAAATGGATCCTGACGACCGCGGCGTTTCTGTGCTGACTCACCCTCGACGGCTTGCAAGCTAAGTATTCAGACACCTATAGGTATGCAACTCGTATTCTTTTGTGTGTGTGTCAATGGCATATTCCGTATCAGCGTTTGGTGTAGTTACGTGGTAAGAGACATGACCTTGTGAAACTATTGTTTGTGGCCGCTAATCGATATTATCGCTCTACAGGTGCAATGCACTATTTTTTAAACATGCGTGTCAAAAGAACGCACACGTTTATTCGCTTTACTAATTAGTTATTTTACAAAAATTATTAGGTGAAATTTTAAAAACGCTTGACAAAAGCTTTCACATATTGATTTACTACTGATTAATTTTATTTTGTGTGAAATACGAGATGCGCAATTCGTATCTAAATTCCTAAATTGTCCCTACAATATAATTGTTTGCTGTGAATAATAACACTTAATCTATTGCTTTCGCTTGTTTGTACAGAATCCTTTATTTATTTTTATGTGTTAATAGATAATAGTGAGCGATGTATTTAATTTTTTTTTGTTTTTTTGGTATTTAGGTGATTTCCCCCACTCTTCGCGTTTGATAGTTAGCCTGGTACTTATTTCCCTTCCGGCTACGTCTAGGTACGTAGCAAACAACAAAATAGAAATCAATAAAAAATTCAAAAGTAAGGTTAGATTAATGACTCAAAGTGGAAGTATCTATTACAGGCTAAAAATGCGTTCCTTTTACACAGATAAGTAAGCAAAACCACTTGACTCTAACCTTAGAAAAGATACTTTACTTAAAAAGGATAAGTTGTAAAAGGAAAGCACCTATAAACATACATTTAATCTACTTGTCGATCCCCTGCTATCGTTCGTGTGGGCGGCGTCTGAAAGTGTGTAGGCTTGGCTTGATTATTTGCTTGATAAGTATAACCAAAAATAATTACAGGTTTCATAAATACATAAAAATATAAGTGAAATAGTTAAAGTTGAATGATTTTAACAGTTTAAAACAGTTCGGAAGTCTTGAGTAATCTTCGGAACTCTTCCGAAGGCTTCGAGGTTGCTTGTGGGACCAAAATAAACTTAAACACTTATTCAATGAATGGATATACAGCTTAAAGGTGTATAAAGGTCTTCGGTAGTCTTCGAAACTCTTCGGAAAGCTTCGGAATTTGCTTGCGAGGCAGAGCAGAACTTGAATAATAGTAGTTAAAAATATTTACAGTTTGAAAAGGTCCAAACGCGTTTGGCGGTCTTCGGAGGGTTTCGTGTTTTACTTGTGAAACAACGTTAAGTTACAAAGAATTATGATATGAAATTAAAAACTATTAAATGAACATATATACAAACAGCGATAGTTAGAAAATTTTTACAGTTTTAAGAGACCCAAACGTCTTCGGTGGTCTTCGGAACAATCGGACGGCTTCGTGTTTTTCTTGTGAGAACGTGATGGTATGAAGAATTATGGTGTGGACGTATGTACAGCTTGGAGGAGTTCGGAGGTCTTCAGAATTCTTCGGAAGGCGTCGTTGTGTTGTACCGGTGGTAGAGATGAGAGACGCAATCACAATAATGACTTGTCGGTGATGGATGGAACGGAGCTTAACGCCCATACGTAGTTAACTATTAGTTAACTATTGATCGATGAATTATAGTGACGTGTCCTAGGTACGGCGGCGGACAGTGTTACCGTCGGAGAATAAGCAGGCTATGGGGAGACTGTGCGCTGAAGCATAACAGGCTATGGAGGGCGTTTCTTACTTTGTTCTGTGTGGAGTCAACAGCGATTCTTTAGTGTGTTCTGTGTTCAGCTCGGGCACTGTGATATAGTCAATACCCTTCCCCTTGACCGTTCCTTTATAATTTTTGTATACACTGCCATCTAGTAACATGTGCATTCTCGTTTTGCGTGCCAACAGTTCCCCTATCTAAGCGTCGACACCATGGCCACACTAAACCAAACGTAATATAAAATACATAGAGCAAAACACGCGCTTGTGCGTCATCTGTGTTGGCCTAAATGGCATAATCACGCGTTAGCGTGTAGTGTTCTCTTGGGGTCTTTCGTAGAGGTGATTAGAAACAAAGTCAAAGACCATTTCACATTTAATTTAATTAACGCTTTAAAGTGCAGTACAACTGTTACATCTTAGGGTTAGACTGTTAATGTTCTTATTCTATATTAGTTCTTAACTGCTAACAATAATTATGCAATTATGCTTACTTAATAATTCCAATTACACCTAGCCTAGAGTTCGTTGCACGTGTACTTCCTATTGATTGTCTTACTGTACAATTCCGCACTTTGCACTTCCTATAATAAGTCACTCACCTTTTACAGGCATAAAACTTAATTCAATATAATAACTATAAATTATTAGGATATTCGGCTATTACACCATCACAAGCGCCTGATTAGCAGTGAACGTGTTAAACGGGTTACTTTTATACCAATTGATCACCTGGATTTACATACATTTTTTTACACCACTAGAGCTTAAACTTAGAATAAAAATTATGAAATCACAAATTTTAAGATTTAGATTTTTCTAAAAAGAAAAATTGACCAGTGACGAAAAAATACTAAGGTACTTCTGTTAATACCACTATTCAAGAATAATACTAAAACAAATAGGACTACTTGTAACCATGACACCAAAGAAAGCGAACAAAGGCGCCAATTTTAGAAAATCTCAAAGAAGACAGTTACCTTGAAAACCGCGCGACTTTTACTGAGCGTGAATTTACAGAGGTTCTCCATTCGCAACTAAAGGATTATCCATTATTTACCGGAAGATGTCGGAAAAATATGTAAATTAGTTGTCTAGTGCTGCAAGTCAAAAATCTGTATATTTGAAAACAATAGATTCTTTATCTTGTGCAGTGTATTTTAATTAACACAGAGATAATGACGATTTAGTCTTCATCATCATTAGGTCTTCAGTCCTGGAACTGGTTAGACGCGTATCCTCATTGTTTTCTATTCTGAACTAATCTTCACATTTCCCTGAAATTTGCAGTCTGCATCTATCACTATCCGCATGTGAAAGTCTGATCTCGGTCTACTTTTACCTCTTTCTTCCTAGCTCTGCTTGTAATATAACCCGTACTATTCCCCAAAAATGCCTTAGAACGTATCCTGCCCTTCAATATCTCCTATTTTATTTGTTTTACACAGATGTCTTTATTCCTCTACTATTTCTATAACCTATTTGTTATTAACTTCGTCTGTCCATGCCTACCATCCTCATACAACTGAAGCACAACATTCCAGAAGGGTTCTATCTCTTTCTGTCTGCTTTTCCTACTACACTTATTTCATAGACTTACTGTACTGTGCTCCACACATATGCTTTGAACAATTTTCTTCTTGTTTCTATGTTTGTTGTCTTTGAACATAGCTGCTGTTCTTTCTTGTTTGATGCAGTTCGGTCACCTATTGTTTAACAGTTATATACCTTATTTCTTCAATTTTCAGTGGTATGTGAAGGGGAGTAAGCAGCCGTTGACTGCCAAGTTCCCCCAGCACTTGAACCTGAAACAGTTGATTTTGTAAATTTCTACATTTGCCATTATTTATGTAATTTAATATTATTTCCGTGCTCAGATCTTCATGGTCTGTAATATCTTTTATGTTGGCTAAATTGATAACTTCAATTTGGAGGTGGTTGATAAGAACCTGCCGACGAGGCCATTGTTCTTCTTTCAACGAACGCCACTTTGACAAGCAGTCTTTTAATGCATCCATCTTCATCTCGCCTTATAGCGGTTTTGGATGTATTAAATAATATATTTGTGGAGTAGATTTTGGTATTACATTGATTTATACGTTTATTTTTCTACTCACAATACCGCCTTGCGGATATTTCCTGCTTTTACTTATATTAGGTGAGCCACGTTTTTCCTGTTTTGTGTTTTCTGATATTAATTATTTATCTTTCAGAATCTTGTATTGTACGAATGTCAAAGATGTTCTTTGTTAGCTACTGATTCATTGAAACCCACTTCTGTGGTAAAGTATATCTTCCTGAAATTTCAGTACTAACATTACTTATTTCAGGGTCCTGAATCTTGCTTATAATCTTGGTATTAATCTTGTTTCATGTAAACAGATCCTTTTGTCAGCCCGTGGATGCTCCTTGTGAGCTCACTTCAATTCTCTACTAATCATCCGTTTGGATTTCCGTTCAAATTCAATATTAAATATTACTTCAATCTGTGGCTTATGTACTGAAGACTCGTCGGAAGCGGAAAGCATTGATTTATGATCCAGACTCCAGGTTGTATACTTAGAAGTTAGTGATACCTATTGCTGTATTTATTGTGTGTTACGTTACGCAAGTATTGGCGTAATTATTGTTTATGGTTGATTGAATCCGCGTAATTAGTCGTATGCTGGTTATATTATTGCATTGTTATTGGTAAACTAAAGCGAACTCTTGGTATCCTACCATCAGCTATTTGTGTGTTTACTCATGTTACAGGTCAGCACTGGAGCACAGCGATTCACTAGCTAGTGATTGCATCGTCCAGGTATGCTCAATTTATGCCGCTTTCTGGTGAGTAATCATTTACATTAATTAATATTTATTGCTAACCTGTAGGTGAAAAGCCATTTGTGTATATTTTTGTAAGACCTTTCTCCTCTGTGTTTTTGAAGTTTACTTACTAGCAAGAAACATTTTGCGGCTAGTTTAATGTCAATTTGTACTCGCCAACAGGCGAAAGATACCTTAAATTCATTGCTTTTAGTGGGATACCGGTTTATATATTACCCTTTATGTGTGTTATTAAAATACATTTATATTTGCATTGCCACTGTGGTGTGTATTTAATTCCAGATAAATTGCATGTGCTTCTAATTCAGTTATTTTGAAATATAGTTATATGATTGTAGTGGCTACCGTTGTTATACTTATTTTGCTCTTTAAGTGTGATATTATCCGAAACCATTGGGACTTGGGGTTTCGTAGTTCTTTCGGCATTTTAATCAAGTCTCTGGCGCCTTTTATACTGTATTTACTTGTAGGTCTGTTCGGGTTCTTAACGACCTACTTGCAGGAATCAAGATCCACCCCTGCAGAAGAGTCTTTATTAGCCGAGGTGCAAAAGGTCACCGTATCTACCCTAAAGAACCCACCTTTGTAGCTTTCATCAAATTACCGTGACAAACAATTGTCGAATTAATAGTTATTCCAATATATCCTTTCGCACAATCAACATTAGTAGAAAATATTTCACAAACAACACCTGTAGTTGTTTATAATAATCGTCAGATTTAAGTGCATTTATTTTTTCGTCATTAGGTTTTTCGTCATTAGGTTTCCGCCTTGATTTAGTGATATGGTTAAGAAATGTTTCGGTGATTGATAAATTCTGTTTTTAAATCTGAATTTGATATTTAGAAAATATTTAAACAATGTAAATAAATAGGTAAAATTTTATGGGTGTTGCTGCCTTTCATTTGCTGCAATCTTGTATCTGTATTTTAAGAATTGCAATTATGATTTAAGTAAAGCATCAGACCGCAAAGGATACCTCTGTGTTTGCACTCCATGACGTAGTTATAATTCTCAGCAATATTGTTTATTTGTTAATCAAATATAAAATTGCATAATCCTTTCTATAGTCATAAACTCAAATAAAAAGGATAAAGAAGAATCAGCGCCCACCGTTCCGTGGGAACAGAAGACCCACCTGGCTTCATCAGCAATAAAGCACGTGTGATCCGAAGGGGCACGTGCTCATTGGGCGGTAAGTATCGGCACTGATTGACCGTTCAATGCCCTGAGGTAGCATGAACAATATCCTTTATTAGTGAGGGTCGCGAGCTGCACGTGTTTGCTTAAGTTGTTTTAAATTTTATCGGTGCATTAGTTAAATCTGAAGGTAGAGTGATGCGAATGAGATTTATATTGTTTATCTATATGGCCTTAGATAGTTATCAAAAACTTTGTTATATTACACAACATTAGGAGATTTAATAGCGTTGAAAATCTATACGTGAAAAATTCTTTATGTGCGACATAAAATATAGCCTAGCAATTTACTAATAGAGTAATAAAGTTGTAAGTTTTTAATAGTTGTCGTAACAAAAAAATTTAAGAAGTCATTATAAGGAAACTTTCAAACACCATACAACTTATTAGATCGTGTTTTTGCCTCTTTAAACTGCATATCTAGTGTTGAAGCGCCCACAATTTACGAATCATTAATTGGGTTTGACGAATGCAATTTTTTCAGACAAGAAAATAAATCATAAATGGTCATAAACTATACAGGATGTTTCTATATTCAGTGCAAAAAATTTAAGGGCGTATTTTTGAGATAAAAATACGATTTTCTAAAATGCGCCCCCTACGATCTACAGGTACTGGGAATGAGGGGAATTTAATAAGAGTTGTTATTTTGAAATTACAACGATAGTCTATCTTTCCATGAATTTTAATTTGAAAATTATTCGTTGAAGTCTATATGTTCAGCGCGGGGGGTCTTATAACTTTATACATCGACTTACCTCCGCGGTTTTTTGTTGTTCTAAGCTGCAGTTCCTATTCCTTCAACTAAGTGGACTGTATGCGAGATTTAGTCCGTGTTACTTTGCAGTTGCACTGTGTTTTTTAGGGGTTTAACAAATAAATTCACATTAAGCGGCACTATGACTAACTCACGTTACCGAACGAAAAACCGACTGTTCTGCTTCGATATCCATAAGAGAGTGTTTGTTCACTACCCCTTTTTCAACTTATTTACACATGCACAAGGAATTTTTACGACAAGATATAAGGGAACAAGGGATGACAGTTTTACTATTAGATTTACAACTACAAATTTACGACTTAAAATTAAACACGACAACATGCGACAAAGAAACCGAACATCCCGCCCACCAAAATAAGTATGAACTAACTTATTTTATATTTAAAAATAATAATAACTATTAACTAAGAAACCTAAATCGACAAACTTATATACGTGAATATATGAATACATACCATTAAATATTAAGTATTTGGCAGTAAACATAGTTTCACTAGAGGACGTTTAACTAACCCTTGGGCTGTCTTGATTGTAGGTATCCGAACGATACCGTCCCTACCAGGATGAAAATGTCTTTCATGGCAATCTAAGATAATAATTTCAGTCAACCGATGCGACCGAAGAAGCAAAATTGGAAATTTTGCATCATGCAACAACTCAGAATTACGTAGGCGACCGCCCACCCTCAACAAATCACGACTATCTAGAAACGCACTAAGGCTACGAAGTTGTTTACTAACAAGTTTTCTAGTTTTAATATTTGCAATGTCTTAAGCAAAAACATTTGTTTGAACTCTCTTAATCAATAAATGTATAGCCTCTTGCTGATGAGCTAGAGACAAACCATCAGAATATTTTAAACGCAAATCTGCCGGACTTTGAACATTACGAATGAAATGACGAATACATGTAATAATCCTACAAATTTTCTGCAGTTTTGAAAATTTATCCAACAACAAATCTAAGAAATTCTCAGACATAATGACTGTTAACGACATAGTACGATATTCGACGTCCATCTGAGATGGGTCGATAAGTTTTGGCAGCGATGTTACTGGCCATTCTTCATTACGACGCACTAACCAGGAAAGTCATGTCCACCAACTCTGAAGCCAAAAGTCCACGTGAGGCACAATCCGCAGGATTATCCTGGGACTTAACATGACACCACGAAGATGGAGGAATACGTTCTTGAATCTGCGAAATGCGATTGCTAACGAATGTCTTTCACTTATGCGAGGAAAATATTACTAAAGGATAAAATATCTGTACAAGTATTTTTGACGAAATCTACTAAATCTGCCAAGAGTACGGCAGTACACAATTCGAGACGGGGCAATGAAACGCGATTAGTAGGAGCAACCTTCGATTTTGCGCATACTAAGGACATGGTAATATTACCTTCTAAATCGAACGAACGAAAATAAATAACAGCTGCATACCCGACTTCAGAAGCATCGCAGAACCCATGCAACTCCACCTTTTTAAGATTATGACATACAATGCGACGCGAAATTTCAATATTCAAAACCGCTGGCAATTCACCCAAAACATGTTTCCATTTTTCTAAGACTTCCAATGGCGGCTCTTGGTCCCACCCGAGACCTAAAAGTCTAAGATCTTGAACTAAACGTTTAGCGAAAAGTACTAATGGCGCTATCAAACCGAGAGGATTAAAAATTTTTGCGATAGCCGACAAAATATTACGCTTAGTGCAAGTTTGCTCTTCAACGTCTAAGTTGTATAAAAATGCATCTGTAAGAGCGCGCCACAAAAGGCCCAAAATTTTTATTGAACTATCTTTATCTTGAAATGTAATTACGTCCGAACTGGACAGGGAATCCCTCAAGTTGGACATCACTTCCGAGCAATTACTACTCCATTTTCTTAACTGAAAACCACCACTAGTGCAAATAGTATTCAATTCACCAATTAATTGATTAGCAGCTTCAATCGAATTGCATCCAGTGACTAAGTCATCAACATAGGTATCGCTCGCCAATACTGATGATGCGAAAGGAAAATTAATCGATTCTAACCTTGCCAATTCTTGAACAGTACGCAAGATCCAAAAAAGGTGACGACGAAACTCCATAAGTCACAGTATTTAATTTAAAGTCCATAATAGGATCTGACGGAGAAAATCTCCAGACGATACGTTGATAATCACGATGAGTATCTTTAACCAAAATCTGCCGATACATTTGTTTAATGTCAGCTGTAATTACGATAGGATGTACACGAAAGTGCAATAACAAAACTGCAATGTCCTATTGCAGAGCAGGGCCAATAACCAAGCTATCATTCAACGAATTTCCAGATTGATCCTGACACGAAGCATCGAAAACCACGAGTAATTTGGTGGTAGTGCTATCACGCTTATGTACAGCATGATGGGGAATGTAATACATATTCTCATGAACCGACGAATTTTCAGGCGATTCCACTTGAACCATGTAACCGCTTTCCAAATAATCTTCCATAAATTTTTTATAATCCGAATACAATTCAGGTTTTTTTAGCAAACGACGTTCTAACGACAAAAATCTTTTAATACAAATTGATCTCATACTCACGAATGAGGGTTCCGAAGTTTTAAAGGGCAAGGACACTACAAAACGACCGTCCTTGTTAAGTCTATAATTTTCCACAAATTGATTTTCACACCTTTCTTCTTCAGGAGAAATGTGTTTTTTGAAGGGAATATTTTCTAATTCCCAAAATCGACGAATGTCGCTGTCTAAGGGCTCAAACGAAAGCACACAACGACGTAATAGAATTATTCGGGGAAACGACCTTTCCCGTTAAAACCCAACCAAAGGTTGTTTTAATAGCAACTGGCTCGTTAGCGACACCCCAACGAGATTCGTTCAACAAAACCTGAGCAAAGTTTTCTGCTCCGAGCAGCATGCCAATTTTACCAGAAATATTAAAATTAGGGTCAGCTAAGGCCAACCCTCGAGTATGCGACCATTCCTTGACCCCTATCGACGACGAAGGTAATTGATTACAAATGTTAGGTAAAATATAACACTCAATTTCATATGCTGGAGACCGTGCTCCCGAGGGGCTGACTACACACGATAGTGCACCAGATACCAAGGACGAATTCAAGCCAAGTGTTTGAACAGTGACATTGGCTGTTCGTTTCCTTAAACCTAATTTCTGACGGCACCTTTCAGTCATAAAACTTTCCATGGATCCGTTATCTAATATTACACGAACATCTTGCAATGGTCCTGTATAATCAAGCACCGACACCCTTGCCGTAGCTAACAGCGTGTTTGTGTGTTCTAATGACCTCGAAATCAACGAGCTAGTGGCAGGTTGTTCATGCACAACTGACGACGACAGATTGTCTTCACTGGGTCTACTAGTAGCAGTAAGTCTAGGCGCCGCTATCCGAGAAGACACTGACTTTTGACGATGAGTTTGTCTGCGTGGAGACATCGATTTTTCTCGTTTATCGAAGTGGAGTAACGAATTGTGTGACTGATGACATTTTCTACACGACCAATCTAACGTACAATTTTTCATCGAATGTGAAGTATTTATACATTTAATACAAAGATTTTTAAGCTTTACCACCTCAAATCTTTCCTGACGGGTTTTATCGAGAAACTGCTTACATCTATAAATAGGATGCACAGCTTGACATAAACTACAATTTTTACCATCATTGGTGGTACCAACTATAGAAGTTTTAGCCGAAGTGCTAAGAAACCTCCCTTTTTCCCTTTCTTTCACGAAATCTCGAGATTTCAAGCATGTTCCTGAAGCAATGCCATTTATTTCCAACACTTTACATTGTTTTTCAATGTACGACCTTAAATCTTTGAACGAAGGAATTTCGTCTTTATTTCGTAATTCGAAACGCTTTAAAATGTTTGTATCTAATTTTTTTGATAACAGATTACACAACATGAAATCTACTAAATCTATTTCCATTTGCCTTAATGCGAATATATTTTCATCAAAACAACTAATTAATTGCCGGAGTTCCGCATGCGAGTCTGAGGAACTGACCTTAGGGCATTTTTCAAGAGCATTAAAATATGTTGAAAGTAATAACCTCTTGGACTGAAAACGATTAGTAATGATTTTATATGCTTCCTCGTATGCATAATTATTTAATGGCAAGTGTTTTATTAAGGCACGCGACGACTCATCTAGTGTATCAACGAGATGGCAAAATTTTTCCACAGGGGACAAACCGACATTATCGTGAATCAACAGCTTATAAATTGCATTATAACTCTCAAAATCCGAAATGCGTCCCAAAACCGCGGGACAGAAAGGTGTTTCAAGCGTATTCCGCTATTCACGGACAAAGAATTATTAATATTTTCCACCTTTGGCTTATTTTCTACGCGATCTAATTCGCATTGTTCAGCGATAATGTGAATATCTAATAGATAATCATCGATATTCACCCTAAAGGCGGAGAATTCATCCAATTGTTCAGTCTCTTCATCAAAGAAAATATCCTTGCAAAAAAATTTGAAATGGGTTTCAATTTGCTCGACACTTTTAATCGATGCTCTAATTAAAGCAATCGATACGTTTTCCGGTTGGTTAATTTTACTATATATATGATCCTACCTTTTAACTACAAATTTAGCTTCAAGAATAGCTTTATCAATTGATATAACCATATTTGATTAATGATTAATGAACGACAATAAAAATTAATATAAAAACAATGCGTAACTCGAATACGCTACAACTTATTAATCTACTACGAAATTAAATTATTAATCGACAAATGCAACTAATTACAGTGCTCGCCCGACAAAGCGTTTAACGTTTCAAATAAATTTCAACCCCTTTGTTATACAAGTTGCATGAACCCGAATGGTCCCTCCAACTTCAAACGACAAATAAGGTAAAGATTTACAATACAATAACCCTTCATAAAATTTAGTTTACCTAAGGTAAACTGTTCGACCACTAATCTTTGCAACAAAGGATAAGGAATATATTGTAAAATCTACCGTTATAACCAGATGTTTCTACCATTAAATGTGTAAGCAGGATGTTATTCTCTTCGTAACACGTTTAAACATACTCAAAACTACGGCAATTATTAAATTTTGGTATAAATAAGGAGCTTAAAGGATAGGAACTAATTAATTAATTAATAATCCGGTGATGAAGGCCCATTTGCTCAGCGCGGGGGTCTTATAACTTTGTACATCGACTTACCTCCGCGGTTTTTTGTTGTTTTAAACTGCAGTTCCTATTCCTTCAACTAAGTGGACTGTATGCGAGATTTAGTCCGTGTTACTTTGCACTTGCACTGTGTTTTTAGGGGTTTAACAAATAAATTCACATTCAGCGGCACTCATGTTACCGAACAAAAAACCGACTGTTCTGCTTCGATGTTCATAAGAGAGTGTTTGTTCACTACCCCTTTTTCAACTTATTTACACATGCACAAGGAATTTTTACGACAAGATATAAGGGAACAAGGATGACAGTTTTACTATTAGATTTACTACTACAAATTTACGACTTAAAATTAAACACGACAACGTGCGACAAAGAGACCGAACACTATAGGAAGAAAATAGAAAGGCATCGCATTTAAAAACGGTGGAATTAAGTTTCGTTTCCTTTTGGATTTAATCAGGCAAAAATGTAAGTATGAAACTTCGTCAGAATTGTAGAAATATTTACTTAAAAATTTGCAAATAAAATTAAGTCAACGTACTTGTGTTTAAAATTTATAATCGCGTAGAATTTTTCACGTACGTAACAAATCTGGTTTATTTAAATGCTAAGATGTTAAACAACTAATTTTAATTGGGATTTCTAGTATGAATAGGAATAAAAGACTTCTCGTGTAGAATGAAATAAAGCTCTTCATAAATAGCATACTGATCCTGGTGTAGAATGGAATTTAATGCCAGATTAATTTAAATTTGGATGTTGCACATAACAGACAAAAAGATTTGGTGTTAAATAATAAAATGTCATGTGTATAACAAGCCTGTTTGAGGAACCAGATAAACTGGAAGATGTCTTTGAGAAGATTCAAATCAGATACCAATTAGAGTGTTTATTTTATTGCTTATATGTGTGTTAAAGTGAATAATATGAGCTTTGGCAGTAGTAAATGTTTAAAGCTCGTAATAGACGCCCTTGTTAAAATATGTTACTGTAAGTGTAAATTTGATATTCATTAAACACTAGTACGAGGATTATTAAATAAGGCGATGTTAACTGATTAGATATCACTTTTAGAAACCACTTATAATGGTCAAACGTCATCGGAGTTTGACCTCAAAATAAGATACAATATCCCTTTTCACAAAATTATCTATACGTAAAAATCTTATAAAGGCTTAATCTACTTAAACTAAATATATCACGAAATGTCTTTTAGAAAATTTAAATAAAGTTATACTTGCGTTTTCAAAATAAATTGTTCAAGTCAAATCCTTGATAAAATTTCTATCTCAATTTTGAACTATAGTAACTGCATCGAAAATCAAGATTCAATTCCTTCGTTTATGACTATATTAACTTCATAATTCCATTCAAGTTCTTCTTATTTCAATACATTTTATATTTGTACGTTGAACATAAAAAAAATGTTTCAACCAATAAACGTCGAGCATGGTCCTTGTGCTCAATTTTGAAATTACAACTCTTACAATTCGTGGTTACAAAAAAATATCGTCGACAAGCACTTTATAAATAGGCCGACCGATAAATGAATACCTCGTTTGCATTCTTTTACGGCTTTATATAATAAAAATCTTCATACGTCACATGCTCTCGAATTTCTACACATCTCTAGGTGATATGACTCACCAGGATGATATAATACTGTAATTTCTTTTATTTTACATGTTGCTATCTTAATTAGCTGTTATTGTAATTTATGAGAACGTAAAAATTTTACAATCAACCTTAATAGATTTAGTTTACAGGGATGCATGTAAAGTATTCATTCGTTATCGCTTTTGTTATAATTTATGGCCATTAAAACGTGTTATCGTATCTGATTAATAATTTTTACCTATCTTATCGTGCTCTAGTTATTGGGTCGTTTATTCATATTGCTTGCTATTGTACGAAAAAATTACCTGTCATTTGTGATTTATGGGTTCAATTGTTAATATGCGCTTTTGTAAACTTTTGTTAAAGTTTTGGATTTTCTGTTTGTACGACTATACCTACATTAAAGTAATTGCCGTGTACCATGTAGGGTATTGATTATGCCGAGGTACCAAGTCTTTTCTTCTATATTTTTCTAAGAAGGTACTTCGGTTGTTTAGATTGGCTAGTGTTTTGTTGATGTTAGTCCACTGCTATAAAGACATACACACGTCTTCACTAAATTCCATACCTATGTTTTGGTAGAATCCCACAACTGATTATAATATAGGTAATTTCTCGAACGGTAGCAATGTCTATAATTGTGACGGTTTCTAGGGCTACATACGAACGAGTGTATTCCAAGATACGATCATATATATTATCGTGTAATTAAGGGGTCATTGGGATATATAAGGGCACAAGTGAACTCATGGGTTGAGAGCTTTTGAATAAGAGGAAACAAATTTATTTAATTAGGGAGTTGGAATATTTTTAACAAGTTATTTTTTTTTAGCTTGAGTAGTGTATAGTAATGTAGGATCAATGCCGCATTACTCAGTCCCATTTATTGTCGAATGCGACGCCAGCGATACAGGGCTCGGAGCAGTTTTAGTTCAGAAAATAGATGGTGTAGAACACATTATCTCTTATGCCAGTAAATCACTTACCCGAACTGAGCGAAATTATTCAGTCACGGAGAAAAGTGTCTTGCTGTAATTTTCGCTATAGAAAAATTTTGACCTTGGGTAGAAGGCACCAGAGAAGAAATGGGTCAACTGGGTCACTGGGCCCAAGTGGGTCACTTTTTTGTTTGGGTCACTGGGTCAGTGGGTCCCGTGTACTGACCAGGATTGACCCAGTAACCTACATTGACCCAGTGACCCACATTGACCCAGTGGCCCAAATTGACCCGGTGACCTGAACTGACCCAGTGACCCAAACTGACCCAATTGATTCAGTAACAAATTGAATTATTGAAGTCATAAAAATCTTTTTCCCATACTTTCAGCTCAATTTATTAACTATTTTCACAAATGCATAAGCTTATTGGTGCCGTTAGTTGCTAGCATTCGTTTCATATTTCAAGCAAACGCTAAAATGTTTTGTAATCAATACATCGCTTTTTATGTAATATGAAACGCATTTTTACATGTTTTTCAAGAAACGTGCTGTGGTGCTGTGCCGCGAGAATGCTGTGTTATGAACGTATACAATTTTGTATGTTCAAATAATAGTATTCTTTCACATAAGAACTGAAATAATTTGTAGCAAAAATCTTAATATTATATACCCGGTTATTTTCAGTGTCCATTATTTTTGTAATTTGTATATGATTATTATTAAGCATGGATAAACATCACCTTAATTGTCATTTAAACCTTATACAT
This sequence comes from Platerodrilus igneus, assembly GCA_036346225.1. Taxonomy (NCBI): domain Eukaryota; kingdom Metazoa; phylum Arthropoda; class Insecta; order Coleoptera; family Lycidae; genus Platerodrilus; species Platerodrilus igneus. Next base: position 1,051,464 of record JARFIW010001106.1, read on the forward strand.
AAGTACTGACTTTTATAAATCTCCGTGAAACCGAGTTTTCTTGATAAGACTAATTAACTAAAAGAATGATGAAGATCATATAAAACAATGTTCCTGTATCAACTCGAAGTCAGAAAACGGGATTATTCAATTTATATTTTATTGCGTCTGTCATTGAAAAATATTTTGATCATTTAGTATATTTATTTGTTAAACATTCTCACACTAATTAAAATTGTCTCGGACAGCAGCTACTCCATCTGCCAGATAGTTCTGAGATTTATTTTGTAACAGCGCATATTTATTAAAAATTAATTAAAAAATTTCCAAATTTCATAATAGGTTATTCGATAAAACTCGCCCACTAATTGAAGACATCACAGAGGGCCAATTTGAGACAGTAAGAAAATTTTGCGACTGCATCAATTTGGGTCAATTTAGGTAACTGGGTCAATTTGGGTCACTGGGTCAATGTGGGTCAATTTGGGTCACTGGGTCAATCTGGGTCAGTGGGTCAATTTGGGTCATGGGTCACTGGGTGGTGGGTCACATCCTCATTTGGGTAACTGGGTCATGGGTCACATTTTAGGTGACCCATTTCATCTATGGAAAGCACCCGTTTTACTGTTATCACAGATCATTTTTCGTTGTTATGGCTCAATAATATACAGAACCCAAATGGAAAATTAGCTAGATGGGCTGTCCGTCTACGGCAGCATACTTTTGAGTTAGTCCATCGAAAGGAAAGTTTAACGTAGTTCCAGATTGTCTTAGCCGAGTCGTCTCAGTCGTAAATCATGTAGATAATTTAGTTGAAATCAAGTTGGATAATTTAGACCCTTGGTATGTGTCTCTACGAGAAAAGATTTTATCTTCGCCTGATGATTACCCGCAATGGAAAGTGGAAGATAACCTTGTATTTAAATTTCTTTCTTCAAATTTACCACTTTCATCGAATGTAAGGGAATGGAAATATTTAGTCCCTAGATCACAAAAGGAAGAGGTTATTCGGATAAACCATGACCCTTCAGTGGCCGGACATTTTGGTTTTTTTAAAACATTGGCACGCGTGCAAGAAAATTTTTATTGGCCTAAAATGCGTGTTGATGTGATGAAATTTTGCAAAAAGTGCTTAACGCGTGGTGCACAGAAAGCAACGAATAGAGGACCCCTTGGGTTAATGGGAAAGGAAAAAGAGGTAAAGTTCCCCTTTCGGATTATTGCAATAGACCTCATGGGCCCATTTCCACGGTCCAAGGTCGGACACAAATGGTTACTAGTTATAGGTGACTGATTCTCAAAATTTACATTAATGTTTCATTTACGTAGTGCAAAAGCGCATTTAATAGAACGTGTACTGGAAGAAAAAGTTTTTTTGGTCTTTGGTGTGCCCAAATACGTTATTTGTGATAATGGTTCACAATTTAGTGGAAGAAATTTCAAGACAGTATGCAAAAAATATGATGTTCAAAAAATCTGGTTTGATGCAGTTTACTCTCCCCAATGTAATTTCATGGAAAGAATAAATCGAACTGTCGGAACAGCTATACGGTCATATATTAAAGAACATGATACTTGGGATATCGAGTTACCCCAAATTCAGTATGCGATTAATTTTGCAAAACACCATGCCACTGGTTATTCGCCAAATTTCTTAGTTTTTGGTAGACATGTTCCTGTGTCTGGAAGATTTTATGGTCTTGATATGGAACCCACAAATGATATAGATATCATTCCTGGTGATAGACCTTCGTATGTTTTAGATCATCAAGGACTATTCGATATTTTTAAAGAAGTACATAAAAAGTTGTAGTGGTTCTAAATTTATTTACAATATTTAAAATTGAATAATGTGATGCGTAACCGGATATTCGATAGCTGTGGTTGTTGTGGTATGACGGAAAACGTCGATCACACGAAAGAGGTGCTCGTATTAAGAGAAAACGCACGGACGGCGATGGAGAGTCGGTTCTCGATGGTTACAACGAGAAGAACAATAATTATTATTATAACTATGAAGAGCATCACATGGTTGAATTTAAATACGACCATCACCTTTAATCAATCGGTAATTATACTACAGCTGCATGGGTTCAACACTGCACAACAAGTAAAAAAAAAAGGTTTTATTTTTATGGTGGCGTCACCAATTGAATCGGTGAGTGCAGAAACCACTTAAGTCAAAAAAATTCGAAAACTCGTTTTCAATGAAAATAAGCGTAGAAAGGCAAGATGCGTGTTGAGTGCAAAAACTACGTTAGTCTGTTGAGTAGTTCCGTAAATACAGGACGTTTGTTTCGAGTGTTGAGTGCAGAAATAACACGAGTCAGTGACTGACGTTGTTTCTGCACCCACCGCTAGATCGCGTGACCAGTCTTGTCAGGTACCTTGCCGAGCATGCGCCGTGTGATTAACACCTTAACCTTAAGGTGAGGCTTGTATCGAAGTCAGTTCAGTCAAGTGTTTCAACGTGCTCTAAGTTAGTTTTCAACGTCTACTGTCAGTCTTTAGCAATATGTCAGTGAGTCTCACAAGCAGTGAGAGTGACAATGAAACAGCTCCCAAGAAGAGGAGGAGGAATGAAGAGAAGTTTCGAAGAAACGTGATTAGAACATCTAAAGTTCGTGGGGTTGAACACATCAACTGGAAAGGGCATCTCATCCCATCTCGATCAACAGGTGCTGCTTGTAAGTGTAAATTACAATGCTTTACTAACTTTAGCGATGATGAAAAATCTGAATTTGTTGCTAATTTGAATCAGTTCATATCAAAAGATGAGCAAGATATTTTCTTACAACAACTGATCGAAAAACACGCCATTAAGCACCGTAGGCCTCGTTCTGAACAGCCTAGAGAAACAGCAGCTAGTTTCAAATATTTCTTACTATACAGAGGAGAAAGGAAAAACGTATGTAAAAAAGCGTTTATTTCATTGTACGGCATTACTGAGGGCAGAGTTCGAAGGCTTACTGATCTCCTGATTAAGGGGAAATCACCTCATGATAAACGCGGTAAAAATCCCAAGAAGAACACAATTTCTGCCGAAGTTTGTTCTAAAATACGTGAATATATTTCATCATTCCCAACAAAGACTACACACTATGGCACCAAAGATATCAGTTATCTTTATGCCCGCCTTAATGTAAAAAAAATGCATTCCTTGTTTAAAGAAAAGTACCCTGATTTGGATGTAAAATATGAGTTTTATCTTAATTATTTTCATGACAACTTTTCGTTAAGGTTTGGACGTCCGCTGGTAGATACCTGCATAAAATGTGAAGAATGTGATGTAAAAATCAAGAGCTCCTCTCTTGGTGATGCAGCTAAAAGGGCTGCTCGTGCAGACCTTACTGTTCACAAAAGGAGAGCCAAGAAATTTTACAATAAACTTCAAAAGGTCACAAAGTTGTGTGCGGAACATGAAGACACCGTTGCACTTTCATTTGATTTCATGCAAAATCTCCCCCTTCCAGCGATCCCAGTTCATGATATTTTTTACTTGAGGCAACTTTGGGTAAACTGTTTTGGAATAAAAAATCTAAAAACTGGGAAATCTGAAATATTCCTGTACCACGAAGGCGTAGCCCATAAAGGAGCAAATGAAATATGCAGCACGCTACTGAAATACATTGACACTAATATGCCATCAAGTGTAAAAAAAACTGTACCTTTTTTCTGATGGTACCTGCGGACAGAATCGAAATCACACCATGATAAAATTCTGCCTTGCTCTTACAGATACAGAACGTTTTGAACAAATTTTCCATTACTTTCCGGTTCGAGGGCATTCATATCTTCCAAACGATCGAGATTTTGGTACTATGAAGAGGATGATACGTAAACATGATCGGATATACACACCTGATGAATATGAAGAATTGTGTGCTCAATCCAGTAACAACTTTCACATCACCAAGCTACTCACCAGTAACATAAAAGATTTTGATGGTTGGTGGAAGGAATATTACACAAAAAACCCACTAGCCAGAGAATGCCCAGGGAGGAGTGTGCCAAAAGAAGCAAAATTCAAGTTTGCTCCCACCCGATATAAAGAGTTCCGCTATAACTCTGAAGAAAAGGGGGTAATCACAGCATACATTTTCATTGAAGGATTACACAAGCACAGCTATCAGCTGCTGAGACCTGCTTTCCGTAACGTCGATATTGATTTTCCTTCAAGTATTGCAGCCTACCCATCAGGGAAAGTTCCAATCAACATAAAGAAAATGAAAGACATCCAGAAAATGATTGCTCATATTCCTGAAAACTTCAAAGTTTTTTATGATGAACTATTTACCTGGCCAACCACTGAACATGACAATGATACTATCGTCAAGAATGATCTATTTTAAGAGCGTTTCAGTTTGTTATATTCCTGTTTTATGACTTTGCAATACTGTAACTTCATTTCTCATGTAATATGGAAAAATATACATTTGTAAATTTTTTGTGAAATTAATTAAAATTAATATTATTAACTAAAATCGTAACAAAATTAATAACAAATACAAACTTTTAACGAATGGTTATCTTTTTCCAAGTTTCCTACTGTCTGTAAAAACAGTTGAGTGCAGAAACAGCATTAGTCAAAATCATAGTTTTAATTCTCCTGAGCCTCATTTATGTGGAAATTAGGTAAATTTTTTTATAACAGCAACATAAAAGCATGTTATGACAAAGGAAAAAAAAGTTCTCAAATATTTTAAAATTTGGAGGAGTTATTATGTTTTTTCTCGCTCTTGAAAAATTTGAAATTTGTGACTGACGTTGTTTCTGCACTCACTGATTCAATTATTCCGTTTAAAGTCTAATTAGGTTAAGATTTAAGATGAAATATGTCATCAGGTTAATGGTAAGTTTTGTTAGGTAAGTGACAAATTTGTATGTTACCAATAAAATTATTTGTGAACGCAGTATACTTGATTTGTCTTCGAATTTTTATGTAGAAACCCCCTTCAAATTTAATAAAAACACTACAAAGTTACATTTAGCTTACATGCAGTCCAGTAATACATATAATTTAAGAAGACGTAACATTTCCTTCGAAGTAGGTGACAAGGTTTGGAGGTCCAATAAAGTTCTTTCGAAGGCAAGTGATAAGTTTACTGCTAAGCTTGCGCCAAAATACGTTTTGTGTATCGTTAGAAAGAAGATATCTAATTTGATTTATGAATTGAATAATGAAGATGGTTCAAAGGCAGGCAGATGGCATATTAAGGACTTGAAACCTTATTCAGTATTCATTAATGATGTTGAAAAAGATGATGTTTCTGAATATTAATTAGTAGTGTTAGCATGTTTAATGGTTAATAATGATAACCGTTTCTGTCGTATCTTTTCGGTCAAGAATTTATTTATTGTGTTAGAATACCGTTTGATAATCCAAGCTTAGAAATCTAAAAGTTGGATGTAGGATATGAAGTCAAAAAGGGATAAAGAAATTTTGTTGTACAGTAATGTTAGTATTAAGTTGCTCCGAAACTATTGGTTGCAATTTGATAGTTGTATTAAAGATGTTGTGTTGAATATCTTGAAGTTGTCAAGGTGTATATGACATATGTTGTAAGTTGCATGTTACCCTAAATGCCAAATGTCATTAATAGATGTTTATATTTTTTTGTGTATGAACAATTGATAAGTTTTGTATATAGTTAGTTTAAAAATTACTTTTGGATTTATATATAACCTGGTCATATTTACGTATGCGTGGTCATACTAAATTATGGTGAGTTAGGTATGAATTAATTCACGTAATTCATTTAGCTTGTTTAACGCTTTGTATATATTGTCTATATTAGTCTGAAACATAGCTTCTCGAAAAAATTTCTGTGGAGAACAATTGTTTCTGGAAGGTAATTTAGTAGTCAAGAGGACAACTGAAATTTATAGTAGTTCTTGAGATTGTATTGGAAGTCAAAAATTTGAGTCCAAGTTATATATTGGTAAGAGACCAATTATTGTTTGTAACTAAAATAGTTATAGCTGTTATAGGTATGAATATTGTATAAATTGGCAATGTTCAATTAGGTTCATTCATGCGTGGATGAAATTTTTTGAAGAGTAAGTTGTGGTGATGTTTTGGTTGTCTCTTCATAGGTAGAAATATTTCTACATTTTCGTTAGCATGTACTGCGGTAGAATAGTAAACATTCGTTATTTTGAAATGTTTTCGTTGTAAATTCAGATAGTATTGAACCATTTATAACGTTTTGCCTTACTAAGGGGGTTATTTCCTTTACTCCTATATGACCAGCTGAAAGGCACAAGGATAGATGACGAGGATTTCCTGAAGATTTAAAGAGCCCAAGGTTAGTTTCGGTGGAAAATGGCTCGTAGATGAGGAAACCTCCAAAGGCTAAGCGGCTAGTCGAGCGATTTGCTCTGGGTAGAACATGAGTTTTGGGTCGGGGTTGGACAGCGACCAAAATATAATGAATATGGCGCCACCGAATTTTTGTATACTATGAAGACCCAACTTGAGTCTTTTGTATAAGGCGAATGCGGAAACCTATACTCAAATACCGCTATACAAAAAATATTACGAGAACCCAATCCCTAAAGTTTTCTTACCTTATGGCTCGATATTGATCGTTAAAGATGCACTGCTACACCTGTAAACAGATTAAAACAAGGCTAGCACCTCTTGCGCATTCATTTCAAAAAAAATCATAATTAATATGAATCAAACCTCATTCATTCGAACTAATAATCATAGTCTTGACCAAAATGAATATCTATTCCTTTAAGTTGCAGTTTAATATTATTTACAAAACATCATCTTTAAAAGTTTGACTAAATTATGATAATGAAAAATATGTACATATGTACTTGGTAATAATTTCAACATCAGCATCTCTCAAAAATAGAGTAATGTAGTTTTTACATTATTAGAGTCTAGCAAGAATTTATTCTTGTAAATGTTTAAATTTGAGTTTTTGGATTAATTAAATTTATATTACGACTTTATTTGGTCTTGGTAGTACTACATAGACTTCACATTAAATGGTAAAATATTCCATATATTAATTAATGAAAAGCAAAATGAAACAATTTAGTTCTCTAAAATAGCTATAATTTTTGTTAATTCTGAAAGTTAACCTTTTCTATCTTTATATCGCCATCTACCATTTTTTGTTAGTAATAATACAAAGATTAAAAGTGAAGCTTTATAGATTCCTTTCACCAAAGTTTAAAAATAACTTGTTTGTCATTCACATAATGAACTAGGAAATTTCCACGTGAACAAACAAAAACTTATTTGTCTGTCATGCCAAAAGTTACAGCTGACGTATTAAAAAAACACTAATTACATACCAGATGTTAATCCATCAGAAGAATACTTGCAATGTATTAGGACCATACCCAGAATGGTAATTAATAAATTGGAATCTTCTTATTTCAGCATTTACAGGTTAGAAATCTACAATACCACACAATCCAATCAACTGGATGATGAATTTCTAATAAGCATTACGGGCGTCCGCATCGAACAAATGAACCACGTTAGATTGATTACCATATCAAGTAAAATTTCAAATATGTTTGACTATTCCTACAAGATTTCAAATAGTTGCCAATAAATTTTCCATTGATTACTAATAAATTTTATAAATTTTCTTAAATTATAGTAAGCTGCTCTGCAAATATTAAATTAATAAGGGCCTTAAGGCTCGGTAATACTTACTGCTATCTTAAAGCCAATCAGAACAATTTACGTCCCGTCTTATACCAACTAATACATGCCAAGCGTGGACAAATAGTGAGTTTTGCCGAGACGATTTCATCTTGAAAATCGACCTTTATCTTTCGGTGCTTCCAACACCAGGTGTACAACGCTATGTTCTCTTATGTAAAGAACAATTGACCTTCTCTAACAACAGCTCAGGTGGAAGTGTCCTATTGACGTCTTCTGCCGCCTGACATCAGTTACGATTTTTATAATTATCAAAGGAGGGAGCCCTTATAGTGCCGCTAACAAATGGCATTTTCTGTCACCGCTTAATTTATAATTTTATGCTCGCAGTTCGAAAGATTATATTGTATTCAACAATATGTAATTTTTATCACGTAGATTGTGTAGAGATATTATATTTGAATTGACTTTTTATGAATTAATTAAATTAGGTATTTGTGAAGATATTGCTAGAAAATAAACTTGTTACAAGTCTATGCGTCTTTTACAGATGTCTAGGGCTTGTTTATGAACTGGGCACTCGGGGCCAGTCACAGGGTGGTCGTGTGGTTTGTATATTCTTAGACAGTTCGTGCAAGTGGGGGCGGCTGTTGTTGGTCTGGTGCAGTTTCGTATTGTGTGCTGTTTGGAACACCTGGAACCGACAGACCTTCGCCGAGTGGCCGAACCTCTGACAGTTGTAGCACTTGGTAACGGATACCAGGTCTCGGGTTCGGCAGGCCTTGTATCCTATAAACAGGTGCGTGTGGTTTGTCAAGATCGTTCTAAGTCGTGGAAAAACGTTGATGATCATATTGTCCGTGTTGTCTATTTTAGGTCTTCGTACCGCTACGTGTATTTCGTTTCTGTACTGGACTTCAGGAAATACTTTGCGAAGGGAGTTTTGAGTGTAAATGAATTTTAGGACGGTTGTGTTGGAAGTATCTTTGTCTAGGTCGAAGATTATGAGCTGTGGTTGTCTTGGAGCTGAGACGTGGACGGAACAGGATTGTTGGTTTAAGGTTGTAGTAAGTTTAATATCTGAGGGTTTGTCTGTTAGGATGGTGACAGCGGTTTTGGTAGGTCGGATGTTTCTTATGTTGAGATTGGGAAGGGACGGTTGAAGGAAAGTTTCTATGATTTTTAGGAAAGCTAAGGGGGTCGTATCTGATGTAGTCGGTTTTAGGGTAATTAATTTAGAAGGTGCTCTTGTTGGGGGAGGGTGTTGGGAAATTGTTTTGAATGATGTTGCGGCAGCGTATGTAATGGGGGTGAAGGCAGAGGTAGATGGTTGTGTGTTAGTGTGTTTAAGTGCACGTTTTGAACGTAACGCAAAACAACGACATTCAAAAAGTGGTATTTCAGTTATCTTAGTGCAGAGCGTGAAACTCGGATTAGCCAATTTACTTTGTTAATAACCTATTTGTCGTTATGAGTAAACAGTTTACTTTTATGGAGTAACTTGAGCGTGACAAAATTTGACCGGTTTTAAAATATGCACTCATTGTTGTGGCGCCATCTTCACGTCTATAAAGGTAACATGTGCTCCTGCTCAGAAAAGTTATTTTATTATTTTATGTACAAAGTGTTTGATGACGATGACAGATAGAGCCATTCAGGACTTTCATGATTAAATGTTATTATTGGGAAAGAAATATTTCAGCAAATTAATTTCTAACTTTTAGTTGGTACGCCTTGGATAACTAACATGAAATCCAAAACATAAAAATGTTCAATCAGTGAGAGAGTTACATTCAGACTCCAATAAACAAACTTTAAAGCGGGACTATAGTTGTGCTATCTATGCAGTCACAAATCATCGGTATGCACAACCGGTTAATCTAATACATCATAAAATTCATTAAATTTCAATTCAAACTTTGCCCAGAAAGTGGAAAGCCGCAACCTAGCACACAGCGCGTTCCAGCATACAACTTTTTGTCGCTTCACCTTCAATTTACCTACGGAGTGCAAAAACATTCATCCATTTAGCAAACTGGGCACATCACATGCATGACAATGCGGAATTATAAATTACGTTCGAATTAAACTATGTAATTGCAAAACCAGCGAACACATTTATTATCCACTTGTGCTTTGGTCCTTCCAAGCCCCTCGTTTCGTTTGAATTTCTACATTACAACACGAAAACGTGTGATTGGTTTGAACGTGATTTGTACCGTTCATGGTTTTTGTTTAGAATTACTGAACAAGTTTACTCTTTGCATACGCATTGAGTTTTACGTTCAAAGCATATGGTGAAAATATTCAGTTTTTCAATATATCAGCATCTAGCTGGCTTGCGCTAACAGTTTTCTACTCATCACTAACCCGGCAAGGCATTCTATAAAACTTGTACTTGTATGATGTGATTTGAATTAAGTTATCTGCCGTTTACGAACAAGGTTTTGAAATCCTAGACAATGTAATTTCAATATCTATAAACATATTTTTACATAAAGTATTTCAAATGTTATAATTTGTGTCTGAATACTCCTGCACTTACCAAATAACAGGTAAAAATCTACTATTACTACTCGAGGGGTTGCTACAAGCTCTAAGCTCAAAAATATATAGTTTCCGAAGGGTTAGATAGAAAATTTGCTAAATATTCAAATGTAATCTTTTGATTATCTCTTATAACATCATACACTACCATCAGTGCGACAGCGTCAATCTTGGAGGTGGTTTACACTAACGCGTGTGTTACTGTTGAAAGAATCGTAGATCCTGCTTATGTCGGCCTCCCGGTAGAATCGAATTTTTTTACAACCAATCTATAATCTAACCAAAAAAACAACACTAGTTTCTTACTGCTTCACCTAATTCTATTTTACTACAATCCTCATAACATTTTCCTCTGAACAAGTACGCACATAAATTTATTTTAAATTACATAATTAATAATATTTTCAAATTGTTATAACATTATCCCTGTAAACGGGTATACACACAATTTAAAATTACTTAAATAAACTCAATTTTGATTTATCATAAATCATAATCTTATTCCTGTAAGCAGGTACACATAAAATTTAAAATTACATAAATAAACTCAATTAGAATTTATCACTACCTTCACCTATCCAAGTCCTCAACCATTTTAAAATAAATTTCATGCAATGTTTTATATCTAATAAATTGAGTACTATAACATACTTTTATCACTACCTCAGCAATATCAATTCACAAATGCCACCGTACTAAAAAAATATTTACTAGGGTAACTTAGTTTTCTTTACTTTTCGTGATTCTAAATAGTGACCTCCATGAATCAGACTTAAGTCCGCAATATGAAAAGTAATGTGATTCTATCAATGTTGTTGACAACATCTGTTCAACCTGTTTTCGTCTGTCGGTCCTGTCCACATTAAGTCCGCGGATATCACCAACTAGAAACATTTGCACTAACTATTAGGAAAATCTATTACTTTTTTCAACCCCTAGAAACGAATTACCCCCATTTAGTTTACCGATTCGAGAGCAATGGATTTAGTTTTTTCGTCAACTCTCTCGCACTGCTCCCCACTTTCTCTGTCTTTCGTGATTAAGGCATTGTATTATTGAGCTTACATTAGATCACATGAAAAATGCGTGATTTCCCGTGGTTTGCTCCATGAGTAAGCGTGACTATTGTTATCTTATTGCGACGTACGATTTACCTATACTATAATTTAAGTAACTATGTGTCGCCACCTTCGGCCCAATGTTGACAAGTAAGGATTGCCGACCAGCTACAGTGAAGACGGAGTGGGTCCTCGAGTTTGGTAAAAACCAAAAGTAGAATAAAAACGGGCGTCAAGTAAATTTTCCTCCATGCGATCTCCTAAGTACCTCGCACCACCAAATACATCAAACTGGTGCAAATACCTTTAGAAAGGGTTTAGTTATTTAAATAATACCTTATGTATATTCCTAAGGAACCACTTTCAGGTAGTAGGTTGATTACTGTTTAAATACCAAACCTCGTAGTCTGATTGATTAAATCAGTTAAGTATAAACCTTATTCATTCATCATTTTGTTTTCGACCTTACTTAAGGTCTGCGTCACAGCTCTAACTTCTTTTCTATTCTGTGCTAATCTAAAAAGCTCTACATACCCTTCACAACCTAAATTTCTAATAATTTGACTAATATAGCTTGGTCTAGGTCTTCCTATATCCTTCTATCTTTTTCCTATCCACCTGGCTCTACATAGATATTAGCAACCTGATGGTTGTTAAAGAACTCTAACATGTTTACATGATTACCATTTATAAGGAAATGAAATATAACCTGGTTATCCGCTTCAAAAAGGAAAAGTGTTAAATTATATGTTATGGTAAGGCTTAAGCAACGAATCGCTACCAACATGCCAGACCGCTAACTAATTGTGAGTTATGTCATGGTGACATTTATTGTGAACAAATTTAACAATAATAGCAGCGAAGTTAATGCCCCCAAAGTATAGTTACTACGGTTGCCGCCACTTGAGCTCTAGCGCTGCCAAATTAATGTTTACTATAGTGCCGAGACTCGACACCACAAAAGAATATGTCAATTTCTCTGCAAAAAAATTAACGCGTTAACTGCCGCTTAACAAACAATCAAATATGGCATCAACGTGTACATAGCTGATAATAATTATTGCGGGACTATAAGTAATACAGATAAACACAAAATAAATATCAAAAACATGCGGTCTTGGCCGAGTCCCGGGTAGATCTCAGCATTCGACAATTCACCACTTGACCTCCGGGTCTTTAAGGTAGAACCAGGTGCGTCTTGCAGGCGTTACGTTGTTGCAACACCTTATCAATTAACTAGGGGTGAACCATCGCAACTACGGAACTTCGCCAAAAAGGAGAATTTACCCAAAAAGTACACTACGTAGCGAAGGTGTTTCTATTAAACCATCAAGTTCTACTATGCTTTCTATCAAAGAAAGTCAACTTTAGCCTTACAGAATACTGCAATCTGTTTTAACTGAATGTTAAATATGCAAAGCAACGGGTAGTTCCAGGACAATGAGTGAAGTTTAAATCCCTCCACAGAGGTAGAAATAAGTGTTATTAACCGAAACAACCAATAACTGGTAACCTACAAACACTAAATGTTGTCCAAATCAAATTCCCCAAAGGGATGATTGTCCGTTTGGAAATTATTTACACACACACGCACACGCACGCACGCACGCACGCACGTACGCACGCATGCACACACGCATTTACAAAAAAAGACAAAAATAAAACTCAAAAGATATGTTAGGCGTTTTGGCTACAGTGAGAGGAAAGAAGATGGGATACGTCAAGATGTCCATACATTATAAATTACCAAGGACAATTTTGCTACGATTGGTCGCTGGGTGAATACAAACGTATTTGTTCACATAATGGTTCGAACATTTCATTGAATATACAAAACCATCACAAAACTCACAAGTTCTGTTAATTTTTGACGGCCATTACAGCCACACCAAGAACATAGATGTTGTTGATATTACTAGGGATCACCATGTTACGCTCTTGTCGTTGCCACCATATTTCACAAATAAATTCAGCATACGGACAGAGCTTTCATGGGTTCGGTAAAAAATTGCTACAGCGAAGAAGTGCGCATTTGGTTCTATGTAAACAATAAACCTTCGATTTCTTATGATATCGCTGAATTATTTAGTCGTATCGCAAGTGTCAAGTCAGTGAAATAGCAGCCAAAGTTTTTAGCATAGGGGACATATTTTCAGCGAAGCTGATTATTTTGCCACTGAGCGTGAACAGTTAAAAGAATTAGAAAATAATGCATCTCAGCCTCTATACGATCCTACCAAGAACTTAATGGGTCGCCCTAGAAGTTATTAACCAGATTCGTTTGGAGTCCCCGAAGAACGAGGTCCGACTTTGAGTGATTTTCATAAAAATACGCCGTGGAATGCACGGCTTCTAAAACCTCAAATGTTCATCCGGTTCTTCTTCCTCCCTCATCCACCCTCCTCAGTCTTCCTTTGTCCTCTTCCATTCTCGTCAGCCTTTTTACGTACTCCCTTCTCCGTCCTCCTTCTTAGACTTCCTCAATCCTCTGTACAATCTTAATCTTTCGCAATCCTCTTATGTCACCCCCCTCCTTAACCTTCCTCCTACCTTAATCGTCCACCACCTCAATCATCCTCCTCTGTAACCTTCCTCCTGCCTTATTCATCCTCCTAACCAAATCATCGTCCACCTCAACCTTACTCGTACCTTAATCGTCCTCTATCTCAATCGTCGTCGTCCTCCGCCTCAGATAGGTAAAATACACACAACGCTATGTTCTCGGTTACCTAGTTTCAGGTACTTCCAAGGTCACGGCAACGCCAGTTTTCTAAAAAAAATAAAAAACAAGGCAATGCTATTCTAAAGTAATCTTACAACATTAGCTAAATAAACATTTGAAAACATTTAATCAGCCAAGCAAGCGTGGGTTTAATAACACGTGATTTTAGTACCAAGTTATACACAAAAAAGTCCTTTCTTTATGTTTGTTTGGAGCAGTTTTAATTTTATCTAGTTTTATCCGTAGTTTAAAATTCAAATCGATGCCCAAGCCTTCTATTCCCTTTTCTATCAAATAATTGGATACATAGAGACCGTTGAGATTTTTGAATTGCAAGATGCACCGACGTGTTTCTATACATAAAGTCTTTGATTCCATAAACAACCAGAGCCATTTTTTCGGGTAATTCTTGCAGATTGTGGGAATCTTTTAGTCGTGGCTTTCCAACTATGTCCTGCATACGTATCCAGTTGGTTTGCTTGATTCTTCCTTCTTGGTACTGAAAATAATCCTGATTGTGACACACACACACACACACACACACACACACACACACACACACACACACACACTGTTGTATAATTGTAAGTCCACCATTTTTATGAATGTATGACTCGTATAAGTGGTAAGACCCTCGATTTTAAATGATCCGAAATGGTCTATACCAGGCAAATATACAATGCTTTTCGGAACCCCTTTACGTGTGGCGTACGCCAAGGTTACGAACCCCAACAGTTTTGTTAAACGATTTTAATGTATCAACTTTGTTTGCACTAGTTCCTTGTAGAGTTACGATACCTGTTGACAAAGTATCGCCTGTAAAGTGTAACTCATAAACATCTTGCCTAATTGCACTTATACCACTTCCGGAATCAAATAATGCGGTAGGTGTATATCCATCAAACCTTAAAGTTATTACATTTTTTGGTAAAATGTTAATTGTAGTCACGCCTGTAAATGTGATTACTTTGTGGAAATTTTCATTTCTTTTTGTACACTGGGATGATACCTGCCCATACTCATTGCATACCCTACACTTGCTTTTATCTGGGCAATCCTTAGATTTGTGATCACGGTTTCCATAGTTAAAATAACTTCCAAAGGTCTTTATTTTGGTTTGATCCGCAAAACGATTACTTCTATTTTTCTTTACATCAACATCTACCTCACGTTTCGTCCATTCGTTTTCAGTCAGTGCTGATTAAACCCTGTAGGCGGCCTTTTCTTGACTATACTTTCCTGTACTTGATAAACACGAATTTTATCACTTAACTTAGCGACTCCATAGGCTCGTATTTACCATATTTGAGTTGTGCTTAATTAAATAAAAAAGCTTGAAGATAAATCGATTATAGTGGACTGTATATTTATTAAAAAGATTGAATAAACTGAATATAACATTACCGTGCAATATAACACATGTGCATCGATAAATAAAACTATATTACAAATTTCAATGTGAGAGCAATACAACCACGACCCGCCGTTACCATAACGAACGTGTTAATCCGAGCATGGTCAAACCGCAACTGCCAGGTTCTTAGCGCAAGCAGCCCCTTCCTCAAAGTACAATGTAGGTATGGTTGCTCGTCGCTACCAGTACTTACCCCATTTTTTAAAAAAATCCATACTTAATTCAATAAAAATATGTAAAATCTGAGGTAACGAATTGAGTTTAATGTGCAAACTTAATAATAGGTTTTTTGAAAACGTAGCAGTCGACTAATGGTAGATTATTGATAATTTTTTTTCTAGACTCAAACGGTGCACGCATTGGCCATGTGATAAGTGATTGTTTTAACCTCTGCTGTCTCATTCATACGAAAAACAACAAAATTTGGTATAGCCAAACTGCAAAGAGCAAAGTGCACCACTTGCATTGAATTTTTTCACCAGAAATTTCAATTCATCATGTTTGCTTCAGACCAATTAAATACGCTAGCAATACCGAAAGCAATTTGTTGATTATATGCAGCAGTACAGCTTTCCATCTAGTTTTTGAAGATTCGATAAAAAGTCCCGACTGTACTATTTCGTTTTCAATACAGAATGCAAGCATACCGGAGTCAATATTATTACAGAACACGAATCCATTCTTCTTGTTGAAAAAACAATTACATTCTGGATCGCGAATACAATAAAAACACATTTCAAATTTGGATACTGCACCATATGTTTGGGATTTACGAGTAATTCTCTAAATCTTTGTGATACAGAAATAATAGTCCGATCTACGATCTTGTAGCTCAAGCCACATAACATTAAAAACGATTTTTTTTATTCGATAGGTCGAACTCCATTTTTGTTCTTTAAATGTTACATTTCCAAAAATGTAGCAAAAGTTATATAAGTCATTTACACTCTTCCCTGGTTTATTTAGTTATTTAGGGCTAACAATACAGAACAATAACGCAACCACAAAAAATCCGAAAAAGAAAAACATTTACAATTTTCCACAAACTTAAAATGGCAAGTATTATTTAATAATCAAATACATTATAATTACGTATGATGTTTTTGCAGTGAAAAACATTTGTATATAGATGTGAAAAATTACATTAATATATTTTCGACAAACGCGAAACAAGTATATCCGTAATGAAAACTTTTCTTATAGCAGACTGCCGTATAGTGGAATTTTCAATTAATATAAAATTTGTAGAGAACAATTTATCCTTGTTAACACTTTAAACACTAACTTGTCAATTTCGCCGTCACCTTCAATATATCAAAATATAAAAGCTGTTAAAGTAAAACGTGACTAAAATTAATGCGACAGGGAAGGCACTTTTCAGTCCTGAAAACCTTAGTAAACAAATATTTACATACCTCCCTTCAGATCCACACTTTATGTACTTACTTGGAATTACCTTAAAATATTATGTACATTTAAATTGCGAAGTGCCAACACAATTTCCGCGATATCTCACGACAAGCATACAAATAATAAGGAAGTCCAATTTTAAATCACCTGCTAAAATTAAAAGTGGATTGAACTTTTAGGTCCATGCCATTTATTATTCTATAGGAAGCTTCAGTCAGGACGTCAACACCAGAAAGCAACACCTCACCTTATTTTCATGAAAGAAAAATTTAATTTCCTGAGCGCCTTTTCTCCTAAATATAAAGTGAATACATTAGTACTATGGAGTGGGAGCAGACACTTTTTTAATGCGAAACGTCAAAAACAATAGCGTATTATAAAGCTCCGATATGAGTATACTTCATCCTTAGTGATTTTTCATTCATTTAACGTAACTAAAATTAGATTGAACTTTCTTCTGAAAATAGCTAAATCAGAAGCTACATGCGTGGTTCAACACTTTGTAGACTAGTACAATTGGAAGGTTTTGTAAAATGAAGAAGATTGGACTTTATTATGAACGTTTTAACCCTTTCCGTCACAATTATATTGCCATTAGAACAAAACAAAGCAGCATTAAGAGCAGCTTTTTGAAATAGGTTATAAGGTTTGAGTTGTATACAAGATCTTCTAGTAGTTTTCCAAGACAACCGTAACACGACCCCAAATGAAGACATAGTGATTAGGTGGGTGCGGAATAAATCAGTAATTCAAAGTATAATAATCAGTAATTTTTGCGACCGTTACATTTTGCACAAAAATATTAGATTTTCTCTACGCAACCCAGTTTCTTAACCTGCTAACATAATGCTAAGCTGTTTTGTTTTGCTCTGAATATGTTGCTTGTCAATTAGACAGGTAAAAGGTACAATACATTAGTATACCACTTGCCCCTACAGAGGGCGTACACGGTTTTACATGAACTGCAATCAAGACTATTTAAAGAATTTACAAAATAAGTAAACAAATTAAGTAGATTAGGTTTAAGCTAGCCTTTGGTCTTGGATAATTAAATTACGTCTTTGATCACAAGAAAGTTCTACTACGTATTGTTCGTCTACATATACAGAACCGCAGGCTCCGATTCCCTTCAATAACAGATTCGTTGCCGAAGCTCGTTGTTTACCTACAACATAAAAAGAACGAGACGAGGATACGATAAATTAGGAGAGGTATTGCAATTTGACGGATAAACTCCACCACACTAATTTATAAAACACTACTAACTAGTCTTCAAGGTAAGATAGTCATGAACACATTAAGCCACGGCCGACGTTATCCTTCTTAACTGTTCACCACTCCTAGTACATATCACCTTCTCATTAGTTGAAACAATGACGTCCATTTATGTCGAAATGTAGGAATACGATTACACCGCAAAATACATAATAATATTTATAATTCATTCCCCTAGCAGTGGTGGAAACTCAAAGCCGCATTTACTTAATAATAGCAACTAATTCTAAAAAGCCTCGAGGATACTTACATAACCTATTTTCTGCTGAACTAAATGTGTAACATCCCTATGATTAATTACTAAAATAAAATCGATGTGGAACCAAATGAGGCGTAGCAACTAGAGAAATATGTTGTCGTTTTTGATTATGTAACAAGACGTATGATGTTCAGCTGTTACCGATAGTAGCCTGTTATAGCTTCGTTCCATCAGGCATAAACATTTATATGACCTGACATATAAGAAAACGACATATAGTCGTCAACACACACACATGCATCCGCACACGTCCACGCCCGTACACGCACACACGCAAATACCCACACACAAACATACTTTGAAGCGACATTGGTATTTCACATCTGGCATTGGATTATAACGATGGCACAACCTTTAAGTGACCCACCTATTTGGTGAATGTTTCGAGTCGATTTGACGTCAGCACTGGCTAAAGTAGTCACAAATTTGGATATTTTTTAACGTAATCATGTACCCCACAATACGACATTTAAGTGGGAATCGGTACACATTTCTACTTTTATAATAATGATATATAATAGTAAATAAATCTCGTATTCTAACAAGTCGGTTTATTTTGTAAGACATACTTTTTGATACTTTTATTTATGAAGTGAATATTCGTATTATTTAAAATGAACTGTATCTGGACAAACAGTAAAATGTAAACAACGGGTACTTCAATGATAAAACTGGACGATATACGTTGAAAAAATTAAAGCGTCCTCAAATTGTCAAACGTTTTGGTTACGCGCCATTCCTGTAGGTAAATAGTTTCGTTCCTATGTAATTAAATTTCATATCCCTTATTGTATTCACGGTCATTTTGCATGTTTATCAGCGAGTGCGACTCACTTTTAATTTAAACGATTATTTATCTAACATCCTGTAGAATTTTTATTAAATAGTCAGTTATAAATTTAAATATTTTAAATCTATTCCATTTTGATAACGTGAAAACTTAGAATTTTATTATTAACAAAGTACAAAAATTCATTTTTATTTTAGATATATCATTACATCTGGTATTTATTTATCAAAACATTTGCTTCGGAAATATTCTAATAAGTTTAAAACGTGGTATTTATTAATAACAATATGTGCTTGCTTAGATAAGTTTAGAACGGGGGTTGTTTATCAGAACAATTTAGTTAAATCTGGCCGCTTATCGCTAGAGAATATTTAACATCACGTTATTAATTGGGTTTATGCTACATTTTCTACAAATTTATACGTGAAGGTAGGTAACACGTTATACGGGTACTTAAAAGTCATTAAATTTGACATAGTCTTCGTTTCACTGCATAAGGTGAACGGGATTTTTCCATGTTACCGATGGTCGTTCGCTCTGTTAGTTCCCTTATCTGAACGTTGCGATCGAAATAAAATTATTATTATACCTTTCAATGGCTTAAGAACGAAAGGTATAAGTGTAGAAGTGCTATCGGTAATAAACGTGCGTTTTATTTCGAAGTCTGTTACGCACTATAGTGAAAAGTTCGTTCTAAGTTTGCTAAAGTTGCAATTCGGGTTATGGTTCTTGTAAAAGTTGATTGTACTGGTAATCTTTAATGATTGCAATGTTAACGATTTTTACGTAGAAGTCTTTAATTAATATATTCTTAACGTTTAAAAGCTTTACTGGAACCGTTTTGTTTTCTACACGTCCCTTTTTGAAATCTATAACTGTTATAACTTGCTTACATTATTAAACCTTGGAATCTTACATAAATGTTTAAGCTTATATTATCCTATACTATTTTATACCATCAAGGAATTCACCTTCCTTGCGTAAATGATCGATTTTTACACTACGTCTGACATGAAAAGTTTTTATACTAAAATATTTGTACACTATTTCTAAGCTTCAACAAACTTGTTTACCTTGTCATCGTTCCTATTAGTAATTAATCATTATCCTAATTCTGAAATGAAACACAAAAATTAAACCTACATTATTTTACATAGTACCATCCCTATTCTATCGTATTGAAAAACGTTTTATGTTAGAAATTGATTTTTATACAAGGGGTACCTACAAATAAATAATTGTCTGACTTATGTAATTCGATTTTAGAAATCCATTGTATAATCCCCCTATTTGAATGCAAAGAATAACTAAGAAGTTCGTTTTATTTGAATTCAAAAATGAAGTATCTATATGCATTTTTCCTACTAACTATTCCTATTTAATACCTATCAGAAATATTATTTATACCTATACACTATTCTAAACTTGGTATTTAAATCCAACTATCACTAATGTTTATACAATTATTCGCTCCTTGAGTCGAATCTTCTTCTTTATCCTGACCTTATCCTCATAATCTATTTCTATCCTCTGGTAAATACGAAAACAGCAGACTAACGTGGAATTTTCCACGCTCTGCCTGGGTCTCCATATTCCCTACAACCTCACCAATTTCAAACGGTCGTTCGTAAGGCAAATATAACTTAGCAAATGTCATACTTTCTTTTTTCCAACTCCGAGAATCTTTGCTATCACTAGGTCCCCAACTTTAAATTTCACTCTGTTTCTAGTTCTAGCATTCATCCGTTGGACATACTTTTCTGCTCGTCTTCTTAACTTTTCTCTTACGTCCACTAATAACTGTTGGAACTCATCTTCCCTAGATACTATCTTTTTGTAGAAATTAAGAACACCCAAAAATGCCCTTAGTTTTCTTATATTGTTCGGCCTAGAATATTTTTGAATTTCCGACAACCTTTACTTGTCTATACATATATCCTTGTTATTTACTACATAACCCAAAAATTTAACCGTCTTTGAAAAGAACTCACATTTGCCAAAATAATGCTGTTGTTCAGTCTCACTAAAAATCAAAATATCATCGACATAGTGTATACAAAACTGTTCATACGTCCCTAAAATTGCCTGCAGGGCCTTAATTAATGCTGCACTCGCCGTAGACAAACCATACGGTACCACCTTAAAATTATAAACCTTTCCCTCGACGAAAAACCCTATGTACCTTCTAGAATTTTTGAGTAATGGAATTAACCAGAAAGTATTCCTTAAGTTTAATTTACTAAAAATCAATTTGCCACTTAACCTCGTTAAATTATAATTGCATGTAATAATAAAACCTATTGAAGAAATGCATATATTTAATCTTTGTTACTGATAAGAATAATTGCAAATTTTACGGTTAACTCAAAATACATTCGAAGTACTTTAAATTTTATACCTGAATATTTAACGCCAATTCTACAGGATTATGAAAAAGCAACCATTTTAATTAACAAAAGCTACGGGATTCGCTAATACACGCAAATAACCGTGTAAACAGTCCTGGATATGCACTTTTAAATTAAATATGTTTCCAAACTTTAATTACAGGAACGGAACGTAACAAACTGTATTAGGTTACTGACCCTATAAACTGGAGCTTGTTGCAATTGTGCTATTATGCAGCATACTATAATCCACTCTAAACTGATTTTATTTTTTCACTGAAGTAGTTTGTAATCAGAACGTGTTAGATGTTTTGCAGGCATGTTTCTCCTACTTGTTTTACTACTGGTATACAGAATACAGTCTCACCGCCTATTTTGGTACTACACTTAAACGCAGTATTGTGACTTAATTATAATTATACTAGGTTTTAGATAATTAAAGATATTTTGTGTAGCGGTTCACGAGAATACTGGACAGACTCCTGTTTGTGTTATGATGCGACGCGGAATATTTTTACCGTGTGACTTTCTGGAAAAAACGTTGTAGGTGAAAGTTATGTCGAGAGACTCAAACGGAAATGCATAATATTTATGTAAACGTGAGAAAGAATATCCAGATTGCTAACAATCGAATGAAGACAAGGTATAACATGAAAGCGCAAGAATTTGGTTTTCAAACGTGAGATCGCGTACGATTGTACAATCCCAATTGAAGGGGTGGGTTGTCACCAATGTTAAAAAGAAAATTGAGAGGGCCCTTACGAAGTACTGAAACAAATCAACGATGTAGTAAATGGGATTCGTAAGCTGCCAAAAGCCAGAACAATAGGATCTATTTGATGTACCATCGAAATACTTTCTTAGACATTGCGCAACGGCGGATTTCAATACGGTCCGAGATTTTAGTACATTGTTCAAAAGTAAATTAGATGGTTTGCATCAGTTTCGTCAACAACAACAACCAGAGGCGGGCAAAACCATACACTTTAGAGATAGACGTTGCAGTTTTTATTACCTACAGACAAAGCAATTGTCCTACGGTAAACCCAGTTACAAGAATTTATGGAGAGCATAGTGGCTCTCAAAGACTAGATGATAAAGTTTGGATACAAGAAGTTAGCTATGTCTAAGATTGGTTGTGGGTTCGATGGACTAAACTGGAGGATAGTACGAAACACGCTGGAGGTACTATTTCAGAAGACCGCGGTTCAAATCTTGGTATGCGACTTTAAACCAAATGGGACGCCATCTGCTATTAAGAGTGTCGATTGTTACTTCCATCAATATTCAAAATGTAAGAATGGCTCTGGTTGTTCTTATCGTTATAGGGACAATCAGTTTCCAGCCCGCATAATATTCTGGTACAGAGCAGTTTCAACAATGGGTAATATAATAGTAATTAATGTGGAACACTGGAAAGTAGGCTTATTCGGTTTTTACTAAAGCGGTCTCATATTTGTCGAATGATAAGAAAAGATGATTCACACTTATCATGGTACAATCGTAATATAATTATACTTGTCTGGTAATAACAATAGATAATTGACAGGTGACGCAATGCAATAGAATTGTTCTTGAAAGGTTTGATGACTCGCATTCTAGATTTCTCTATATTTTCTTAAATAGTGGATTTTTGTATTTACTGGTGCGAATCCTGTTGCGATGGATCAGTATTAATTTGAACTCGATCCTAATAAACGTTCGACGTACATTCATTAATGCAAATATAATTTCGCTTACCTAATATAAATGTGTTAGATAAATAAACTACCAGTAAGATTAGTGTTATAATATCGTTTAATTCGACATACGTAGAATATTTAATTAGTGCTTACAAATACTAATTAAGCTGTTAATAAAAACAAAATTCTGTAAACATTTGAAATTGTGTAGAATAATTATTAGACTGATATTTATTGGAAATAAAGACCAAAGGACAATTAGAAAATCCATTACAACGTGTTTTCGAAGGTCGAAAAGAGCTTATGCTTAGTATTTTTTAGTGTACTGTACAAGTAAACTAAATAATGCATCTGAAAGGTATCCTATTTCATTATAGATGCACCAAGTTTGTGGTTAATACGCACCATGTTATAAACTGATCGAGGGTTTTCTAAAAATATTTAGCTTTCTAAAAGAAATCAAAAAATTTACATCATAAAGTAGAATTGTTTTCTACGGCAAAGTTGATATCGTGTCACTACCATTGTTAAATTTTAAAGTTCAAGGAAGAATACAAACACCGAATCCTATTTCTATACTTTCAGGTCTCATCCACTTCTAAATCAAAATCCTAGAAACACGAGAAGAGTGTTTAAACAAGATTGTATCCAAAGTATATACAAACTAAACAAGTGCATTTTGATTGCTTTGATCTGTAGGCACACACAGATGCTGCTATATCCGGTTACGGCTGTAGGTACTTTCCCCTAATAGTAGCAACCGTGAGTCATTCTGCAATCAAGGGTGGAGGTATCAAGTAGGTACATCAAGCCCCGTGGTTAAATCGCCCCTAGGAAACAAACTGATGGAATGAAAGAGGTTAAATCATGCGAAAGCTGCATCCTGCTGCATTTTGCACGCGTTCATTTTGAAAGTATAATTGCATGCATGTAAAAGCAAGAGGAGGGATTCGGTTTGAAAATTTTATTAGAACATTTGATATAAAAAAAATTAACTTCATACCCAAGTGATTAATAATATTATTCCTGAAAGTGAATAATTTCGTCTTAACTTGTATTCTGTACTCGAGACAATTAAGCACTAAATATTTTTACAAACGGGGAACACATGCTATACGTGTAGATGTTATGGTCCACAAACCGGTGGATAAAGTAAATGCAAACTGTTGAAAATCTTTCACATACTTGAAAGTCAAATATGTATGAATCACTGCAAATTTGAAATAATAGAGGTTGAACTCTAGGACCATAAGCTTAGTTGGTTAGATCGCTGGACTGCAATCCAAAAGTTACTAGTTCAAATCTAGCTGAAACGCTTATTTTAACGATTATCAATTAGAAGTTCCATTCCAAAATATTATTACAGCTATTCGCATATAGTTCATTTACATTATATATATATATATATATATATATATATATATATATATTGTTGTGTTAACCCCTGTTAGCCCCACGATTGGATCGATATAAATGTTGTGTTCCCCTCGCCCCACGCTTTGAGCGTACATAAATTGCTGTGATATAACCCTTATGTTGCTCAAACACTTGTGAAAATATTAATTGATAATTTTCTTTTGCCTCGACTAGCTGATTCAATTAAATAAAGCAATTCCACAATACACAGTATAATGATTAAATATTTACAACTTTTTCCCTTTTTAAATATCTTCTCCCTTTTTGAATTATTTACATCTATTAGATTTTTAGAAAATGAAGCAGCAAAACGAGCTTTTATATTACCTTTAGAGACCTATTGAAACGTTTCAAGATGTCTATAGCTTTTCATAAAATTTATCCAGAAACCCCAATTAGTCAGCTCTTACACTTTAAATTATTATTGAGATAAAACAGTTTTAAAATAAATCATCAAAAACATATCTAACCTGAAGTGGTTTTGTAGGATCTCTGCATTCCTAGGAATTGAAGTCGACATCCAACCAAAATTTAGTATCCAAATCGTTATTCCAATGAGAGGTTTTTCATTTCCGTAACAAAATATTTACCATTTTCAGAGATTATTAAATTGTTTGAACAGAGAGCATTTTCCAGAGTTTTGTATCCAAAATTGTATTTAAGATAGTAATGGATCGTTATTAAAAGTTTCGTAGTTATTCAGAATGTAATTTAGAACATAGTTCTTCAGAACGTATTTAATCAGAAGGTATTTAACCAGATGGTAATTATTCAGGACGTATTTAACCAGAGCCCTGTTTTATTTATTATTAGAAATGATATAATTTCACTAAATCTTATTTACTTACGTCTTTTTAAAAGTACGGCTCTCTTTGCACAATTATACACTCTTTAAAATAATTTTCACTTAACTTTTCACGTAAATATTTATCACATTTGAGTATAGTAACTGCCCAGTTTCAAAAGTATACTAACTCAATATTCAATTGTTAAGATATTTATAGGATCGGCCCCCTTTAGTTTCTGATTCGTTGACTCCACGTGCTGGCCGAGACCAAGTGTATTATCACTTATTATTTTGGGAATTTTACCAATTGTATGTATTTTAATTGCATGAAGTTATGCTCTTGGTCACGTAAATTCTTATTATACCTATGCATTTACTTCATAAATTCTAGGAATCTTCATTCAATCGATCACGTAATGTTATTGTTGTTGCCTTATTCTAGTCTGAATCGAATAAATTCGGTGTTTGTTTATTTCCTAATAAATTGAATTTTTGAGCAAATGTGATACTTTTAAATCACGTACGCTTTTCAAATAATGCATAATTTCTAAGTGCGTTTAAGATGATATATCCACGCATTTTTTGAATATTTGTCTAGCGAATTCATGCAGGTTTTTCACTGATTTAAATTCAATGCGTTTCGTTACCTTTTCAAATTCTCATCTTTGCTCATAGCTACTCTTGGATATCTGTTTTAATCGTTTGTACTGCTATATATAGTGTGCTCTCAACTAATAATATTTATAATGACGTATTTACTCTACTAATATCTGTTTATTCTACGACCCCTATGACTTAACCTACCCCTAAATTAACCCTATAATTACAGCAATATATATATATATATATATATATATATATATATATATACATTACTGTGTAATTTGTGGGTTAGAATTTATTAGATTAAGCAACTGAGAAATTAGTGCAAGCTCCCGTGTGTATATACAACACACTAGTAAGTTAAGACGTTTCTCAGAGCTCTAGGTTAAGGATTATTTAGTTTAGAGTTGAGCTTCATAGTCAAATTGGCATCAATAATCACCTTGGCAAAGATGCGCAAAAACTATCAGTATGCGTTTATAGGAGGGAACGGAATTAGGTAATTTTACCTACTGATCATTAAATGTAAATATTTTTAGCGTATAGGATAATTTAGAATAGATTTAATAAATATTAATTAAAATTAGCTTTTCAATGTTACTTTAGTGTTATATTAATAATCATAAGCTCAAGTCAGCGCATGTAAATATTGTTCTAATGTATATTTTCATTTTTAACCTTGGTAAACGTTTTAAAAGCATTTATATTAAGGTATTTACGAAAACAAGCGACGGTTATCGCTTCTGAGAGAAACAACCAGTTGAAAACATTCTGAGTAGTAATTATGTTCAAGGATATTAGGAGAGAAATGGTAAACAGGTAGTTGTATGAAAGGCAGAGGTTGTCAAATGAGCGCGGATCGATATTTTACAAGGAAAGATTGCTTTTAGGATGCGTTAGCAGAGGATATGATATAACATATGTTTAGTATTGGGTTGACTTTTAAGCGAACGAATAAACAAAGACGGATCGAGGTCTATAGGTGCGAGTGGGATGCAGAATGTCTGTTTAGGGCATCCATTTAGATGTGTACTGAGAATGAGGTAGGGATGCGAAGATGCGATAGACAAACTACCTAAGGGGACCAAAGAAAGAGGATTATTCTTCACAGGTAAAAGTGAGATGAGAGATAGGTTAAAATTAAGTGAGGGTATATGATAGAATACGTCGATATGAACGTGCAAACGGAGCAAGGAATGGAAAATGTTTGTGTATATGATAGAGGGAGATGAGGCAAGAGGCATGATGAGGGACGTGGATAGACCGAGGATTTTGAAGACAGTTGAGGCGCGATTTCAACGTATTAAGCAGTCGTTAGAAAATAAAATGATGGTTTCGAGGTAAAACTGTTATCTGTTGTGAAAAATTCTGAGATTTTGGAAGATGGTTGGTGTTTGCGTGCTACAATACTTGGTATTGCAGAAGGCCAACATGGGTTTTCGAGAATTTGTAGATGGTTGAAAAATTTTGTTTAGAAGAATTGGAAGACGGTTTGGAAAAGGTACCTGAAAAGCGTGTTTGTAGAGTGGTGATGTGGTGTGAGTTGGGTCTATATAAACGCATGCAGAAGGGGGATGCGCTGTTTAAATTCGACTTTTGACTTCTACGCTTCCTGTTAATTTAGCAGAGTTGCGAATAGTAATTAGTAAATGAAGTTATTTGCACTAGTGTCTGCATTTAATTTAATACAACGCACACAAGTTGGTGTGAGGTTGTAATAGCAGTCCGTTAATGTTATGAATTAATAGTAGAAAATTGGCGAAGCTTATTAATGATATGTAAGTACAAACTGCAGTTTATTATGTGTTGTTGGTGATAGTTAGGTACAAGGATGAAACGAAGTTTGTTTCGGTATCGAGTTGGGAATGTACATATGGTGAATAGTCCTGCAGGTCTGGAGGTCCAGTAACTTAGGAGTTGGAAAGATTTGGATAGCTGGTTGCCGTTCAGACTGGTTTGAGTCAACTTGGAGGTGGTTTTTGAACGTGCAGTCGTAGATGAGCTTACGTCATCGATGGTTTGGGGTTAGATACCCGTGTGGCGCTGTATATCAGGTAACTGATTTTTCTAAAACATTTTTTGTTTGTTTGGTGTGTTAAGACAATGTGTATTTTGGTTTCTGAATTTTATGGACAGAAGCATCGAGTATAAAATTTTAGAATGAAATATTTGAAGATATGTTGTAACAATTTTATTTTCGAATTGATAAATCTCTTCATTAAAGGTACAAAAATAATAAACCTGCGGGTCGGTTTGAACGAGTAAGCACATTCTTAGAGTAACGGTTGGTAAAGTATACACTTTATTATCTTGTTTAATTTGAAAATTTGTTTAGCGCAACAACGACATGAATGTACGCAACCAAGATTAGACGACGAAAGTTTACGCTACAAAACTTAGGCGATGAGAATTTAAACGTCAAGAACTTAGAACTTTGAATCAACGTTAGGAAAACCACTTCATTTTAACACGTGTATTTAGAGGATGGAAAGCAGATCTAATTAACAGGAGATCGTTTGTTGGTCCGAGCCAAGATACTACTTTGATAGGATGTAAGCAGTTAGTACCGCATGGCGATGCACGTCCTAATCCAGTCTAGGAAAGCAGTTTTGTTTGGTTCGTAGTAGCTTTAAGAAATTATTTTGTGTTTCATCCAGGAAGCACGCTATATTGTTTCGATACGTAGAAATACGATTTTGTTATTCACTTTATCTGTTGCTAAGCTGGATTTCCCAGTACCAAGCTTAAAATTCACTCAGTTTATTTTGTCAGAACAACACGTTGCTTCAGTATAAAATAACAGGTGTAACTACGTCATTTGTTTGTTTGAAATATGCTGTTGACACTTGTATCTTTGAAAGCAGATGCTTAGTATTATATTACTACCAACTTTGAAAACGAGAATATCTTTGTGAACATTTTCATTTTAAACTGAAATTAGCACATTTAACTTAACGAGAACATTTTGTATTTTAATTTTGACAATGTAATAGACCTAATCAGATCTGAATGGGTTAGAAAATATTAGTGTAACAAGTTACACTTTGTTGTAATATATTTGATCAAGAATCAGGTTGATAAACCTTATCTTAAACTTACAAACTACTTCAAGTAATTATTTAATTTTGTTGCATTAAATTTTATTTAAAGTTAAAGGAATTCATTCTAGTAAATTATTAACCCAATCTTAAAGTTTTTTATTTTGATCAAGTGTGATCAAACCTAACAACCAAAAAGCAATAAGAGTTGAATTTTGATGCCACCCTTATGTAGAAAATATTCTTTTATTTTTTTAGGCATATTTGAGGACACAAACAGTGTTCCCATTTTCTATGTTGACTTAATTATTATTCTTTCTTACAGGAACAGCGTCTTATTCTGTTAAGACAGGTTTTTGTCACCGAAGGCGATCTTTTTTCTTTGGGTCTCCACGTACGCCCTTACAAATATGCCATGCTATTAACATGAATCAGTCTGGACTTGGTGGCGCCTATTTGTTTTAGTTTGAGTGTGACCCCCAACAGATTTCGACTTACCCCCATTGCTCATAGCTCTACCCAAGGAATAGACCCCTAGTTACGTCGGAAGACTTCGTTTTGCTGACACCCAACTTCTAGGGTCAGTTATAAGTGTTAAGTAAATAGTTTCATTGGGGCTGGTGTATTAGTGCTTCTAAAAATATTCGTTTCACTGGCGCCCATGCGGGAGGCTAGTTGAGCCCAGTTAAGAAAAATCGTTTCAATGTTTATATAATAACTTGTCTATTTTAAATAATTGGGTAATATCTTTATATGTACAAAGTAACGGGGACTTGTGTTTATTGCTGTTCGAAAATTTGTACAAATGTTTAAAGGGTTACTATGAGCTCGTACTAAACCTGGGATTTAACGCCAGGTGTGGATCAACCCAGTTACTTTAAAGCGTTTATTTGTTGGAGATTCAAAATGTTACTTTGAAATAATTTATGAACATGAATTTTAATCACTGAAGATTATAGGTGGGCAATTATAGTTGAAGAAGTTTTGGAGTACAATGATTATTTATGTATGAACAAATTGTGCTGAATTGGTGTAGTATAGTTTCGTTTATAGGGTATTAGGGCAGTATTTTAAGGTAGCAGTGGAGCAGCTGTGACGTACTTATCTGGTGGAGCAAAGTTTTATTTATATAGCAAAAAGCTGTAGATATTTTAGCGTCCAGAAAGCAGAGCTTCATCAGGGAATACAAATTTTGAGTTGTGTCAACTCGATAGAAACTTCGAACAAGGCTTAATCCAGGTAAGCTTCACAACAATTATGGCACCAAAAGGTGAGGCACGAATAATTGAAGGGCTTCGTCCCTAGCAAGCTCGCAGCAATTATGATGCCTAAAGGTGGGGCTCGAATTTTTAAAGGGGTATAAGCAGACGGGAAGCTTCGCAGCAATTTGCTGTGAATTAGCCCCTCGTTGGATATCGTATTAATTTTGCTGTAATCTCTGTTCACGATTATTTTGTTATACAACTTTGCCATGTCACAGCCCCTAACGTTGCCGTCGCCTTTTAAAACTTCACTGTTATCTTCGTACTCGGGCTCTTTCCTATGTGTCTCTAAATCCTATAATTCCTTGAATTTGTATGCCTTGGTTAGCTCAATCTATTAAACACAGGGTGCCCTACGTCACGACAATAAAGATTGTTTAACCCCTTTTCTTTCTATTAACTATCTGTTAAAATGATGTAAATGAAAATAAAGCAATCCAAAAATATACAATATAATAATCGATAATATGTACACTTTTATGTCAATAACTTATTAATTTGTTTAATATTCAAAAATTAGCCCCTGAATAAAATATTGATATTTATATGATTCCACCAAAATTTATGTTCCCTGAAAGCCAGCAAAAATACCACTGTAATTACTTTTAAGTACCTTTTGAACGTTCAAAACGATCCTCTCTCTATTTTTAAAATTCTCAAATGATTTTTGATGACTCTTACAGATATTTAATATAGTAAATAAAAATTGAAAAACAGTCTTATACTAATAATGAATAAAATCTCTGACCTGTGTTGTTCCTGCTTAATTCTAGGAACTGCCTCTGAATATCAATGGCCAGCACCCCTGGATTGTTACAACTTGATTTGTTAGCGTAGTTTCTTCATTTGTTGACCAAAATTATGAATTGTTGCTGGAATTCTCCCTTCAGATTTTGGAATAACTTGGAGTTTACTTGTAGTTTAATTTGACTATCTTGACGTTTATTTTGTTTCTTTGTAAGCTTATTTAGAAGTATTTTTAGAATATTCTCGAAGTTTGTTTAGACATTTATCTAGACGTATATTTAGACGTATGTTTGGAGGTCCGTTGAGACGTTTATTTAGAAGTATGTTTGAAGGTACCCCCAGACGTTAATTTAGAAGTATGTTTGGAAGTACCCTCAGAGCAGTAAATGGTTAAATATTAGAATTTAATTCAATTAATAGTTTACCTTAGGTTTTAAGATCAAAACGGCTACTTCTTGGCACTTTTAATTTTCGCTATTTAATAAATTATTTATTTTCACTAAGTTCACTTTTACGTAATACTTCATTTTCAATTGACGTAGTTAGTGCCTTGTTCGAAGAGATACTGAATGTTTACGAGGTCTCTATAGTATTTATAGACTTCTCCTATCTATTTTTCCTATTGGTGTTCATCGTGTGTTTGTTGATGACGGCGTCGTACCTTGCGCTTATCTCTACAAAACTAAAAATTCCCTGTTCCGATTCTTGGTCAGACATTCCATTTCACACGTAGACGTTCAATCTTGTGTGGTAAATTTCATAGAAAGTCCAAACTTTATTGCATTTTGTCACGTCTTTCAAGTTTGTGTCGATTATGGTTCAAACTTTATCCTATCACGGATCGCCTGTTATTTATTATTTGTTACTCCAAATATGTTGGATTTTATCGAAATACAATGTCTTTGGTCACGTATTCATATTCCTATTATGAAGGATTTGAACGCGTTTACTTATTTATGCGTTGACATATTTAATGATATTTTTAAATAGCTAGTATGCCAGGTTGTTTGTCTTCACCGATTACGTTTTTATTTTGATGAAACTTGATGCGTTTAAAACCTTTTTTTTTTCGTTTCTTTCCAGTTCTGGAGTTGTATATTTAACTTAGAACGTATTATACGACGAACACATTATTATTTTTGCTAAATAGTATCTGATTATTGAATAGTGAGCTTCTCTCTTATGAATTAAATTGTTTATGATTTATATACAGTGTGCTCGCTATTGACTTTATATAAAATCGTCGAAATAGTAGATTTACTCCTATTTAATGGTGGAATTGTTTGGTGTTCTTAACGTAAATAATATTTACCTATACCTTACGACCCCTATGGCTTAATATTCCCTTAAACTACCTTCTTATCATAGCAATATATTATAATGGTCTAAAATGATTTAAAAGATATTTGTTAGTACTGAGGGTAAACACATTAATTTACCTCTCCTATCAATGGTTTCTAAATTTAAAACACTACACAAAAACTAAGAATTGATAAATAACTACTTGTTAAACTAGACTAAAATGCTATTTACTCGTGGTGAAGCGTTTGAGATTTAAAAGAAGCGTTTTGGTTAACTATTCTTCAATAAAACGTTTATCTAATGTAATTCCAACTGAATGTGTTTCAGTTTGTTAGAAATATCATGTTTGTAACTGTTTGATGGATACTCTATGTCATTAATTAATTAATGTACCATAATATCTGTAAAAGAATTTATTTTAGCATGTTTAGTTATCATAAAGTGATTGTAAGATTTGTGGAATGTCAAGCAATGATAATTAGTGTAAGTGACACAAGTATCTGTTCCAAAATAGGAATTATGCATAAATAATAAGGGATCAATGAATGTACTTCTTAGACATTTGTATATAGTAGGCAAGATATAATTTTAGAGACTATCTCCTAGGTAATGTGTTTAGAAAATAAGTTAGTTGATTTTGAATTTTTTTTGGTAAAAAAGTTGTTTTGCTTATGGAGCTTGTTATAAAATATGTAATAGAAAAATAATATATCTACTTGAAATTTATCTTTTTTTATTGAATCGTCGTGTAATTGGAGCAATATTACAAAGAATTTAATGTTTGTGGAAAAATATGTGTGTATCGTATAATAATTAGTAAGGTTTTATACAACCAAGTGCAGTAAAGAAGAGTGATTCCAGTTAAAATGAACAAAGGGTCATCTTTAGTGTTGGTGAAAAATAGCATCAGAAAGCTTCGAATATTTTGCAGTGGTTTCGCAGTCTAACAGGACGACGTTTTATCATATGTGGTGGGGTATTACAAGAATACATATTCATATAACGGATTCTAAGTATACTTGTAACGTGCATTTTTATAGCTTAACATTTTACGCTTTTTCCCAATTAGTAACTACTATTTCTATATTTTATATTTATTAACTCCTTAGGCGAATGCATCGTATTATAATGAGTGGATATACAAGTCTAGATAATAGACGATAAGAGGTTGTAATAGAACGAGTTGAATAAACAGATGAGTAGTTGTAGTTTGTTCTTGGTTCCTATATATTAATTACGTTAAAAAAATACTGCTTCTTCTTTGCTTTGACAATAGTGAGAATTAATGCGGTATGAATTTTCGAATTGTTCATGAACAAGCACGGCACGATTTTAGTTGTTTTTCTTGTGAAATAAAAGTTGTATATTGTAACGATTTTATTTCTTATCTAGATGCATAATAATGTTACACAATCCGCTAAATAAATATTACCTATTGTCCAATAAAATATTAGCTTTCAATTCAATTTAAAATTTAATTTATACGGTGACAAAATAAACTTTTCATTTAGTGTCATTCCTAGAGCTCCCTCTGTTAGACAGTTGTAAGGTAATCTTGTTTCCGGGCGGTAACTCGCTTGACCTGGACACTTCCAATACAGCTGTGGTGAAAGCAAGTCGAATTGTTCCTTGAATCCGAGGACAATGGTTTTTGCAGTTTTTTCGTGTTGGAAGCACGTACGATTTAAGTTGTTTTAGGAGAGAATGTCATCTTCGAAAAGCACTTTTGTATTGTCCACTTGCTGGAACAGCTCGTAGATGACGAGAACATTTTTTTGGTTGAAGGGCCGTGGTAACAGTAAGTAAAATTTGATTCTGTAACCATATTAAGTAAAGATTTTTAGTGCAACTTTAAATTAACATGCAACGTTGATAATATTCGTAGCTTTAATTTATACGTAAAGCAACTTTAAATTAACATGCAGCTTATTAATAATGTGAAAATTGGAAATAATGTTTAGCTTGGAAAAAACATACAACCTTTAGTTAACAGAAGCCTGGTTTAACGTAATTTTAATTAAATGCACTAGAAGAAAATATAGGATTTTACGCTTTGTTCGAGTGTGGATCTGGCGAGATTTAATTACTTAAAATGGATGCCGAGTAGTTTGGAGCTTCAGTAAGTAGCAAAATTATTTGTTCCGGACTGGAGTTTTCTTTATTTTAATGCTGACGCAAGACGCCTAGCAGGTATTTTTCTGTCAGACGGACGTCTGGTATGTAGAAATTTGTTTTCGTATGTTAGCTGAACTATGGACATAGCAGTTATATAATTTTTTGTTTAATCAAGTTATTTAAACTTCAAAATAGGTCAAGGACAGACTATAAATATATTTTTCAATATTAAGCAATAGGAATCTGTAAATTTTACATTTCTAAATCTTTTATTAATTCACTGAAACTACGGAAGATGTCATTATGTGATAGAGAAAGTAAATTCTTCTATTTAAGAAAAATTAGAAATTAAACTTCTATGTTTACTATTTCATTAATAACTAACTGGAATTATTTATTGTGAGGTTATGGTAGATCTACCCAAACCAACATTTTTGTTATCAGTAAGTAACAGTTTAGAAAGCAACTTTATGCTTAATCAATTTGTTAATAAAACTTGGCTGGATATTTCTTACAGAAATAACCACATTTAACTTGAACGGTGCTGATTATATACAGTGCCTTTGTAAATAATTTTCACAAATTAATTTAATCAAAAATATATAATAAATGAAAGGATATTTTGTAAAACAAAAAAGAGCACGTTAATTGAATACAAGAGGAATAGATTTTTATTTTTGAACAAGACTATTCTTTTTAATTAGAATGAATGAAAGATGATTCGAATTGAATTTTAAAAAATTTGGAGTAACACACAAACAGTGCTATTCTTTGTTTAATCTGTTCACAGGTGAAGCAGTGAAGTACCAAGGTCAAAGTCGAGCCATAAGGTAAGAAACTTTAGGGATTATGTTGTCTTTAATAAAATGTATAGCGGTTAAAGAATAAAGGTTTCCGCATTCGCCTTGTACAAGGGACTTGAGTAAGGTCTTCTCTGTATAGAAAAATACGGTGGCGCCTTATTCTTCATATTTTTGGTCGCAATCCAACCCCGACCCACAGCTCATGTTCCACCCAGAGCATATAGTTCGACTAGCCGCTTTGCCTTTGAGATTTCCACAACTTTGGGCCATTTTCCATCAGAACTTGCCGTGGGCTCTATTCGCTTACTGGAAATTCTCGTAAAATAAAATCCCATAATAAGTATTAAGGCTATAATATTAACTGTAGAAAGTGTAGTGCTAATTCCGATAGAAGTAGTATGGTTGATAGGCGAACGTGTTTGGTCGACGCACGTGTTTTACGGAACATTTTACGGACTTACTTTAGTGATACACGTGCTTTACTCATTGGGGTTTTTTTGGTGCTTTGTCTTTTTGATATTTAAACTGTGTGTGCGATCTAGTTTCGCGGTCTTTTTTTATCAGAGTAGTGCATACTTTGGATTATCCAAATACAGTTGATACTGTAGTTTCTGAATTTTCTAACCCCAAAGAATCTAAAACAGATCATTGTTTGCGAAAATTTCGTTATTTGCGAAATATAACAGATTACCGGTTTACAAAGGTATTGGTTGAAGTTTCTCACTGCTTTTTGGATGTTTATGAAAATAATATACATTTGGTCCCAGTTGAAATTAAACTAGTGCTACAAAATATTTCGAAATTATTCTCAGGAAATAGAATTAACAAGAAATTTATCAATGCTACATAGTTCCATCGCGTGATAATATCTGCTGCTAACACCAGTGAAATACGTAGGTGTGATTAGGGTAACGTGTGATAAGTTCCATCAACACCCTCCCAGTCAAGGGTGAAGTGCTGCGTTAGTGCCGGACATCGTGAATCCCACACTTCAATTGCAAGGAAGCGTTACTGAAGGACCTTTTGTAAGTTGAACTATTCCCTAATTATTCTTACTTTAAATATCTATCCGTTGTTTTGCCATATCTTTGTCGTTCTGATACCTTTTACCATAGACTTGCATGCTATTTAAAAAAAAAAGAAGAATCAACAATACTGGATGACTCATATCAATTGTGCTACCTTGTAACAATTTTATTTTAGCAGTAAAAGAACCTATTCATTAAACGTACAATGAATATTGAAATACCTTTATTAACTAAAATAAAGATTCGAGTAACAATCAAATTTTTATAGTATTACTATATCTAGGATTAGTAGTCTATTTGTTTCGGAGTTCGGTGCAATTCCACAGCCACTGGCGCGCGCGTGAGAGGTTCGAGAACCCCACTTATGATCCTCCCACCATGCAAGAACGCAGCGAGCGCACTCGTCGATAGTTAAAGGCAGCGTGAAGATGCATTCAAAAAGAATGGCGAGTGACATCCGGGTCGCCTTATTTTGGTGAAACACTTCCTGAGTAACGGTTAGTACTTAATCCACATTTTGCATATTCGTTATCATATTAGCTAATTTAAAAATTTATTTAGCGCAACAATACGTCAGAAATTGCAACGATAAATTAGAAACCGCACGACCACTTTGAAGTTACAATTTAGAAACCTTAACTTATGGACTACACAATGAAAGATTATATTTGTAAATAAAATTAGACAACGGAGGAGTACGCTATGAAGTAATGCTGCCGTGAAACAATGTAGAAATCCGCTTCGCTCCTACATCTGTATTAAAGCATGGAAAACAAGCATATTTAGCTGCAGGCCCGCACTGCGAAGTTGTTTCCATTGCAACCAAGGACGACAGCCGGTATTGGGTTCGTAATAGAATTAAGAATTTCCTCAGTACTTCCTTCTGAAAGTACATTATTTCATTTTGTTTGTTGGATGTACAAAATTGTTATTCAGTTTACCTGTGATTAGGCTGGTTTTCCCCAGTATCAAATTTGATTTCACTTAGTTCCGTAAATATGTGACTACACGTGGCTACAACGTAAATTAACAGCTGCTATTACGTCACCTGTTTGTTTGAACAATGCCGTCAACAATTGCACAATGGCTAACAGATGTTTAGCATTACAGTACTGCCACTTTTGATAAAATTAGAGAATATCTTGGTGATTCTTTTGACTTCAAACTAATATTAATTTTGTTAAATTAATGAGAAAATTTCGTATATTCATTTGTAAGTGACCTACACAGATCTGGTTGGGTTATAAAAACCTTAATATTGTTAGTTACACTGAACTGTAATATATTTGAGTAAGGATCAGTTGATAAACCTTACAACAATTTTGCAAGAATATCAAATATTTATTTTATTTAATTATAATGAAATTTTATTTACTGAAACAAAGAAAATTCTTTCTAGTAAATTAATAATCTACATTTAAAGTTTTTATTCTGATCTGGTTTGATCAGACTTGATAAACAAAAACAGCAAGAGTTAAATTTTATGATTCCAGTATGTAGGAAATATTCTCTATGCATTTTAGGTATACTTGAGGGACGCAAATAGTGTTCCCATTTTTTTTAGGTGACTTAACTATTATTCTTTCTTACAGGAGCAGTGTCTTATTCTGTTAAGACAAGTTAGTATGTCAGCGAAGGCGATCTTTTTTTCTTTGGGTCTCCAAGTCCGCCCTTAGAAATTTGCTATGCCATTAATATAAATCAATCTGGACTTGGTGGCGCCTGTTTGTTTTAGTTTGAGTGTGACCCCCACAGATTTCGACTTACCCCCATTGCTCATAGCTCTACCCAAGGAATAGACCCCTAGTTACGTCGGAAGACTTTGTTTTGCAGACACCTGACTTGGAGCATGGTGATAATAAAGTAGTGTCGGCCAGGAAAATTCGTTTCACTAGCGCCCATGCGTGAGGCTAGCGGAGCCAACAATTAGAGAGAGAAAAAATCGTTACAACCTATTTATTTTTTTTTGTTAAAATTGTGTCTGATTTATGTTTAATTGGTGTGTGAGGAAACGTTTCCGTTACTCCCCAATATTACCTCACTTTGTACCAAAAATTTTTGTATTGCTTTTACCGTTGTTAGATTATATAGATTATCCAAACAGTTTTTTTTTACCTTCTACAAAGTACTGAACAGTCTATGCTCGATCAGCATGCTATGCTTTTTCTGTATTTCAGGTTTGCAGGACTAATTTTTTTTTATTGCAGGTATTGTTACTAACTCCTTACAGCCGCGTACCTTATCTGTTGGTCTGCTTTCTACAACCCCACCTAATCTCCGATTGAGCCCGGTCATTTCTTTGATTTTCTTCGTGTTACGCACGGCTACGAGCCAACGTAGCATAAATTTGGCGCCCAACGTGGCTGCCACGATAAACGTAACATACTGTTGCTGAATTATTATTTTATTAGTTGTAGAACCTAAAATATGGTGAATTTAATAAGAACATAAAACTAAAACCTACTTTTTACAGGTATTAACTGCAAGCGTTAGCAAGACGATTTTGTTTTATCCTGTAACGAGGTCCATGTACAACTCAAACACCTTCGGAGGAATTACAGGTATTTGAAATTAATCCTTATATAAACACCATTTAAAGATATTTGTTAGTAATTTAAATCTCAAACGTTTATCTAAATTATATATTTGTGCTTATATTTATCAAACTTTGAAAATAATAACGCCACATCTGCACTGCGAGAGGTTAAGTGGTTTTAACTAGACGACGCTTTATGTGAAAGTGCTTAATGTACCTGTAAGACGACAAGAACCCGTTTTTTTACAGAGTAGAAATATCTAGATATAATAATCTCTGAGTGAGTTTCAAAAGCCGTGGCATAAATAAACAAAAATTTTTTGTTTATTTAATTTTACAGAACTACAAACGTTAGTATAGTATTTTTCAGCGTGGTTAAATATATGTATGTAAGTCAGGTTGCGGTACTATCAGGAAAGATTTGCCGCCGTTTCTAAATATTTTAAAAGGCCGACACTTTATCTATGCAATCATTTATTCTTTAACTCTTTGATTTAATTATATTTTTATCAGATTCTTCATACACAATAATATATATATATATATATATATATATATATTAATTATATATAATAAAAATGAAAAATTATTGCTTATAGCAATTTAAATAAATAAAACAAGTATATACGATGTATAAATAATCTAGTATATCTGCTGTAGCCGTTCTTTTAGTGGTTTTCAATTACTAGTTCGATTTGAAATGGTAATTCAACTTTAAATACAAAGTTGGGTTTTCATTTCATCTTAATAACTATTAATATATATATATATATATATATATATATATATATATATATATATATATTGTAACGGATCCAAGGGCAGGGGGTTAAAAGTATTAATCAGTTTAGCAATGTTGAGCTATTGCAGTTTTTATTCAGTTGTACATTTGTATTTAGAACAAAAGTTGGTTGGGTTCAATGATACAACTCCAAGTTGTTGGTGGCTGTAGATCTCACTCAAGCATACCAGGTCCAGTGATGGAAGACTCTAAAACCCTGAATTAACAAAGATATAAATGATGCATGTAGCTAAAATGAATATAATCCAAAACTTGTATCTGTAAATATTGATGTAAAATGTAGTTAGTTTTTAAAACGCTTGTATTATGTTATTGTGTTGTAAATTTAATATGTTATTATTATTGTAAATCAAATATTTAGAACCATGTCATTTAAAAAATGTGAAGTATAAAACCAGTGTGGATTTGAAGTCTGATCATGTTGATCAAGACAGCAGTTTGAAGCATTTACAATTAAAATAGTGGGCATTGGTTTTTAAAAAAACAAAAGATAGCAGAAACCATGGTGATATGGAAGATTGTTGATTAGTGAACAATTAATTTTTGAAAATAAAGCAGTTTATATAGAACACTTTTCATTTCTTATTTAATTAAAATTATAGTGAACTCGAAAATTATTAAGAGTTTTAATAGCAGTTTAAGCTGAGTAACGAGTCTATACGAAGAAAAGCGCTCAACCTGAATAGAAAATAATCAAGAAAGCATAGCAGAGCTCAAGTTTAGGTGTAGCTGGTTGCAATTTAGAAGTCACAGTTTATGGGAGGGTAGCGGCGTTTTATTGGAAAATTATAACAAGAGAGAAGTACAGAAGGCGAAGTTGAGTAAAAGGATCAACAGCGGATCACATTACGTCAAGAATAAGTAGTATCAATTTTAAAGCATTTAAAGCATTTAATTACTAATCTAAAACAATTCAATACTAATACAAACCATATTTCTTGTAGAGTAGATACGTGCGGAAGTTCAAAATACAACCAGGCAATTGTAAGGACGACTACATCAGCTGGACGCAACTACAGGTATAAAATTTCAAAATAAAAACAGTAACACTTGTTTAAAAGTTGCATCATTGAACACACTAACCAACAAAACTTTATATTACATTGAGTTATAAGTTACAACCGTGTGTTTGATAGAAATTCTGAAATAGGATTTATCTTGTATGGAACCCGCACAAGATAGATTCTATCTTACAATTAAATTATTAATTACCCTGAGATTGATTGTATTCTTAAAGAAGTTAGAGTTTTTATAGCCGTGGTGATTGAATTTGGCAAACTTGTAGTTTGCAATAAAAGGAGGTCTTGAAAATAGAAGCTCCGATCATTCTTTTGTAGTGGCGCCGTTATAGTTTACATTGACAAATTATATACTACCACATACAAAGTATAGGTAGGAAAGTTTAGGGGTAAAGTAATATATGTATATATATATATATATATTATTGTGTATGAAGAATCTGATAAAAATATAATTAAATCAAAGAGTTAAAGAATAAATAATTGCATAGATAAAGTGTCGGCCTTTTAAAATATTTAGAAACGGCGGCGGCAAATCTTTCCTGATAGTACCGCAACTTGACTTACATACATATATTAAACCACGCTGAAAAATACTCTACTAACGTTTGTAGTTCTGTAAAATTAAATAAAGAAAAATTTTTTGTTTATTTATGCCACGGCTTTTGAAACTCACTCAGGGATTATTATATCTAGATATTTCTACTCTGTAAAAAAACGGGTTCTTGTCGTCTTACAGGTACATTAAGAACTTTCACATAAAGCGTCGTCTAGTTAAAACCACTTAACCTCTCGCAGTGCAGATGTGGCGTTATTATTTTCAAAGTTTGATAAATATAAGCACAAATATATAATTTAGATAAACGTTTGAGATTCAAATTACTAACAAATATCTTTAAATGGTGTTTATATAAGGATTAATTTCAAATACCTGTAATTCCTCCGAAGGTGCTTGAGTTGTACATAGACCTCGTAACAGGATAAAACAAAATCGTCTTGCTAACGCTTGCAGTTAATACCTGTAGAAAGTAGGTTTTAGTTTTATGTTCTTATTACATTCACCCTATTTTAGGTTCTACAACTAATAAATTAATAATTTGTTACGTTAATTAGCGGCTGCCACGTTGGGCGCCAAATTTATGTTACGTAACACAAAGATATCACGGAATGACCGGGCTCAATCGGAGAGTAGGGGGGTTATAGAAAGCAGACTGACATATGGTGTATGCGGCGGTAAGGAGTTAGTGACAATACCTGCAAGAAAATTAGTTAAGCAAACCTGAAAAAAAAGAAAATAAGCATAGCAGCAATGAAAAGTCTAAGTTATTCAGTACTTTGTAGAATGTAAATAAAACTGTTTAGATAAACTATATAATATAATCACGATAAAAGCATTACAAAATTTTTATCACAAAGTGAGGTAATATTGGGGAGTAGCAGAAACGTTTCCTCACACACCAATTAAACATAAATCAGACAAAATGTTAACAAAAGATAAATAGGTAAGACACAATTGATATGAGTAATTCAGTAATATGGATTTTTCTTTCTTTCTTTTTTTTTCTTAATCGCAGGCAAGTCTTTTGTAAAAGGTATCAGAACGACGAAGATATTGCAAAACAACGGATAGATATTTAAAGTCATATCAAGTAGGAAATAGTTCAACTTACATAAAGTCCTTCAGTAACGCTTCCTTGCAA
Organism: Platerodrilus igneus; assembly: GCA_036346225.1. Lineage (NCBI taxonomy): Eukaryota > Metazoa > Arthropoda > Insecta > Coleoptera > Lycidae > Platerodrilus > Platerodrilus igneus. The sequence continues at coordinate 1,093,778 of JARFIW010001106.1, forward strand.
TTGAAGTGTGGGATTCACGATGTCCTGCACTAACGAAGCACTTCACCCTTGACTGTGAGGGTGTTGATGGAATTTCTTACACTTTACACTAATCACACCTACGTATTTCACTGGTGTTAGCAGCAGACATTATCATGCTGATGGAACTATGTAGCATTGATAAATTTCTTGTTAATTCTATTTCCTGAGACCATAATTTCGAAATATTTTGTAGCACTAGTGTAATTTCAACTGGGACCAAAGGTATATTATTTTCATAAACATCCAAAAAGTAGTGAGAAACTTCAGCCAATACCTTTGTAAACCGGCAATCGGTTATATTTCGCAAATAACGAAATTTGCGCAAGCAATGCTCCATTTTAGATACTTTGGGGTTAGAAAATTCAGAAACTACAGTATCAACTGTATTTGGATAATCCAAAGTATGAACTAATCTGATAAAAAAAGGACAACGCCACAAAAAAACAATTAGTAAAGCAACGCGTATCACTAAAACCCGTCCGTGTTCCGTAAACAAGCACGTCAAACACGTTACATATCAAGCATGTTTCCTTCAAATGGTAAACAGAACTACACTGCTACAGTTAATATACAACAGTTAATATACAGCTTTTCATTTCATAAGAAAGACAACTAAAAACACAATTCGACAATTTATACTCCATTAATTCTCACTATTTTTAAAGCAACAAGGAAACAGTACTTTTCACGTAATTAATATCTAGGAACCAAGAACAAACTACCACTCTCAACGCAGAAAGAAGCAGTATTTTCAACGTACTTAATATATCGGAACACAGAACAGAACTCCCTCCTCGTCTGTTTATATCAACTCGTCGTTATTACAACCGCTTATCGCCTATTATCTAGGCTTGTATATTCACATAAGGAACTAAATTTATACGACGGCCAGACAAGAACGATGCAATCTTCAATTTATCTATCTTTAATTAATACACACGAGTTAAATTGCATACAATTCTGAATTATTCGAAAGTATTTACTTTATACAAACAGCGATCCAAAAACAATGTATTTACTAATTGGGAAAAAGCGTAAAAAATGTTAAGGTACAAAAATGCCCGTTACAAATTCAGCAACAGTATACTTAGAATCCGTTATATGAATATGTATTCTTGTAATACTCCACCACATATGATAAAACGTCGTCCCACACACACACACACACACACACACACACACACACGCTCGCTCACATATGTATATATTTGCATGTATGTGTATATATAGACATACATGCATACATCAAAAAAATATATATATATCTATTTTGATCAACTTATTAGAGAAATAGTTACATCTAGAAAGTTATCTCAGCAACTGTCAAGACTATAAAGGAATTGTCATTCTGAAACATTCAAATGTAAATAAGAACACCACATTATTTATATTTATGTTTAAAGCTTTATACATCACTTTTTATTTACATTTATGAATTTCATCTATGTCAACGATTCTGATTTAAAACCTCACATTAGTAAGTATTTAATTATTGTATGCCCATACTAACGTTTCACAATCTTTAGTATTCTTGAAAAAGGTTTAAAATAAAACCGAAAGCTTGGATTATAATAAAGAGTTTATTTTATTAACCAGCAGACCTAAAAGCTTGTTATTACAGATATTTTATTTTATAATTTGCAAGGTCGTTACGCCACATAAATAAATTATATATATATATATATATATATATATATATATATATATATATATTTTTGTAGTTTCTCGAACGGAAGTAATATAAATATAGTTATTGTGTTTTTTGGGATACACTCGTTCGTAAAATAACAACTATCGTGACAAATTGTAATTTATGTTCTGACGTTTCGGCATGACATTTATGCCTTATTCATAGACTGAAAATTGATGAAGATAGTGATTACAATATTGTAATCTGATAAAAAATATAATTAAATCGACGAGTTAAAGAATAAATGATTGCATAGATAAAGTGTCGGCCTTTTAAAATATTTAGAAACGGCGGCAAATCTTTCCTGATAGTACCGCAACCTGACTTACATACATATATTTAACCACGCTGAAAAATACTGTACGAACGTTTGTAGTTCTGTAAAATTAAATAAAGAAAAAAATTTTGTTTATTTATGCCACGGCTTTTGAAACTCACTCAGGGATTATTATATCTAGATATTTTTACTCTGTAAGAAAACGGGTTCTTGTCGTCTTACAGGTACATTAAGCACACACACACACACACACACGCACACGCACACGCACACGCACACGCACACGCACACGCACACGCACACGCACACGCACACGCACGACGCACACGCGCACGCGCGCACGCGCGCACGCGCGCACGCGCGCACGCGCGCACGCGCGCACGCGCACGCGCACGCGCACGCGCACGCGCACGCGCACGCGCACGCGCACGCGCACGCGCACGCGCACGCGCACGCGCCGCGCACGCGCACGCGCACGCGCACGCGCACGCGCACGCCGCACGCGCACGCGCACGCGCACGCGCACGCGCCAGATAAACTGAATAACCAATTTGTACTTCTATAAAACGAAACGAAATTATGTGCTTTAAGAATGAAGTACTGAGGAAATTCTTAAATCTATTACGAACCAAATCTCGGGCTGCTGTCCTCGGTTAGTTTGGGAACTGCAACGCCGTGCTGAATCTGCTACTAATTATTCCTGCCTTCCATGCTTTAAATACAGGTGTTGAAGCGAAGCGGATTTCTTACATTGATTCAAGGCTGCATAACTTTTGTAGCGTAATCTTCCGTTGTCTAATCTTAGTTATAAGTCGTAGTTTGTAAATTGTAATTTCTAAGTTGTCGTTGCGCTAAACAAATTGTTAAATTAGGTACTATGATAACGAATATACAATACCAACCGTTACTCAGGAAGTGTGTCACATAAATAATGCGACCCGGAGGTCACTCGCCATTAATTTCAAATGCATGCTGTCGCTGCTCTTACCTATCGACGAGTGCTTTTGCCGCGTTCTTCTATCGTGGGAGGTTCCCGAGTGGGGTTGTCAAAACCTCTCACGCGCGCGCCAGTGGCTGTAAAATACACCGAACTCCGAAACAAATAGACTAACGACTCTAGATACTGTATTAATGTAAGAATTTGATTGTTACACGTATTATTACTTTAGTTAATAAAGGTGTTTTAACATTCGTTGTACCTTTCCTGAATAGATTTTCTTACTGCGAAAATAAAATTGTTACACTACCCCTTTCCTAAAAGAAAAAAATTTTTTTTTAAGGAATAAACTTCAAATATAACAAATACAAAAAAAATTTTGTATCTTAATAATACTAGCCTTTTCTACTTTCCTAACTAACTATGCAATTTTATGAATTTATTCAAATGGGGGAGACAAATAATTACAAATGCGAGTGTGTTGGTAACTACGTGTACCTGACGTCCATTGGGAGACAAAATCGGGGAGTCACAATCGGTATTAATCAAAATTGGGAGGGGTCAAATTAGAAAGTCAAACACTCCACGGGACAAAAAGATTAAATTCACAATGATTTTTTTTTTTTAACCTGGGGGTCCTTATTCCTAACAAGGCTAATATTTATTACCTATAACCAAACATTTACAATTTATTTCTAATTCCAAAAAAAACTTCACTTCCAGGAGCTCAATTAGCTCTATCTACAAAAAAAAGGAATGCTTCCTCATCAAAACAGCATAACTATCCAAAGTATCATCACTATAAGGTGACAATCAATAGGAAGACCTTACTAATAGGTCTAAATTTAAAACACTATTATCACAAAGTGATAATCAAAACAAAAGTGACCTAACCATAAGGTTACTTAACAAATTCAAATACAAAATCGAACCAGTCAGGGCTGTAATATCCTACACCCTACTGAATATCCTATCACTAAGTTCCAACAAACAACATATCTCATTAGTGATGGACCAAATGGTGAGACTCACCAAGCCAACCTTGACCTTATCAAACCAAAGAATTTCGAACGGTCAAAAAACAAGGAAAGAATAATCTAATATTCTCTCTACATAGATATGTAGAAATCAGGACCAACAATCAAATAGCCCACTTACTTCTACATTGTAAAGATATCTGTTAAAGACATCTTCTAAACACATCTCTGAGTAACGCGCGAGCAAAATGACCAGCGTGCACACCAAGGCACACCTCAAACTTACAAAATCTACAAAATCTCTAACCACTTATTTCACTTCTCAAACAAAATACTCAAAATTAGTGAAACGACACTAAATCAAAAATCTGGACAAAACAAAGCAAACCACTACTGCATTACTTAACATCAACGAGATGACCGGACCGGAACTAATCGTCAGGATCATCATTTTCATTTGGATACGACGCTTCAACTGGTTTCAAGTCCTTTACGTGCCATTTCCCTGCTCTTGTTCCATCTTCGTTCTCTAACTCATACACTAAATTGGAATGTTTTTTTCGAACTTTACTCATAATGAACTTTGGAGCTAACTTAGCGGAAAACTTATCACTAGCACTCGAGAGGACCTTATTAGCTCTCCAAACACACTCTCCGACTCGGAATGAAATGTCTCTTCTCCTAAGATTGTAGCGTTTACTCGCACGTTGATAAGCTACATGCAAATTTTCACGGACATTTCCAAAAATATCAAACAAAGGTTGACGATCCAAAACATAAGAAGGTCTACTACTGGAGACGACATCAACATCCTCACCAGGTATAAAATTATCATTATAAGCTTTTCCACTTAAAGGTACCTGACGACCAAAAACTAAAAAATTTGGCGAATAGTTGGTGGACTCATGTTTTGCTGAGTTGATTGCGTATTGGATCTTTGATATCTCAATATCCCACGTATCATGTTCTTCTACGTATGAACGGATTGCTGTACCAACTGTCTTATTGATTCTTTCCACAAAATTGCATTGGGGAGCATAAACAGCATTATACCAAATATTTGGAATTTCGTACCTTGCACACAAAGCTTTAAAAATACGTCCAATTAATTGTGGACCATTATCACAAATAACAAACTGTGGTACTCCGTAGACAAGAAATACTTTTCTTCCAAAATTTCTCGATCAAATGTGCCGTGGCACTACGCAAAGGTTGCAAAATCGAATACTTCGAGAACCAATCACCAACAACTAAGAGCCATTTATGTCCGCGTTTGGAACGAGGAAACGGACCCATCAAATCTAACGCAATGGTTTGGAACGGTAGTCCAACCTCTTTCTCCTTTCCCATCATCCCAAGGGGACCTTTATTGGGTGGTTTTTGAGCACCACAAATCAAACACTTCCTACAAAATTTACGTACGTCAAAGATCATCTTTGGCCAATAATATAATTCTTGGACACGAGACAAAGTTTTAAGGAACCAAAATGTCCTGCTGAAGGGGGGTCATGACATGATTTAATGACATCTATACGCTGAGATTTTGGCACTAAGTACTTCCACTCTACAACATTCGCCGAATGCGGTAATAGGGAAGGTATAAACTTATAAATAAACCCATCTTCCACTTTCCATTGTGGGTAGCTTCTGGGCGACAACAAAATTTTCTTTCTCAAAGATTCATACCACAAGTCTACGCCATCAAGTTTAATCTCTACTAAATTAACTTCTGGATTTTCTAAAGGAACACCACGACTAAGACAATCTGGGACTATATTAAACTTTCCTTTCCTATGCACCAAATCAAATGAATGTTGCCTTAATCGAACAGACCATCTGGCGAGTTTTCCAGTTGGATTCTGAAGATTACTCAACCAAAGTAACGAAAAATGATCGGTGACAACTGTGAAGCGAACTCCTTCTACCCACGGACGAAATTTCTCAATTGCAAAAATAACTGCTAAACACTCTCTATCTGTGGTGGAATAATTGCGCTCGGTACGGCTCAGGGTTTTACTTGCGTACGAAATTACACGCTCTTCTCCTTTTACATTTTGAATCAACACAGCTCCTAACCCAGTGTTGCTTGCGTCACACTCAACAATAAAGGGTGCCGAGTAGTCTGGCTGCGAAAGAAGAGGTGCAGAAACTAATGCTTGCTTGATCAGCACAAATGAATTTTCTGCTTCCGCACTCCAGTTTACAGTTTGACCTTTTTTCTTACTCTTAATGAGGTCATTAATAGGCGAAACTAAAGACGAAAAATTCTTTATAAAGCGACGGTACCAGCTGCACATTCCTATAAACCTTTTAATCTCCGTTGTGGTTTTCGGACGAGGAAAGTTAACCATTGCCGACACCTTATCGGGATCTGTACGAAGTGAGTTAGAACCTACTATATAACCCAAAAATTTAAGTGTCTTTTTAAAAAATTCGCATTTACTTATGTTTATAGTAAGGTTAGCTTCTTTTAGACGTTGCTTAACCTCTACCAATAACTTTAGGTGTTCTTCAAAAGATGACGAACATAATATTATGTCGTCCAAATAGCAAAATACATGGGGTTCAAAACGTGGACCAAAAATCGCATCTACTAAACGCTGTTGTGTCTGCGCAGCATTCTTCAACCCAAACGGCATGCATGTAAATCTAAATTGTCCTCGTGAAATAACACTGAAGGCAGTCTTATCTTTAGACGACTCACAAAGGGGGATTTGCCAAAACGATTTTCTCAAATCCAGAGACGAAATGTAGTTCGCACCTCTCAACATATTGAGAATTCTATCTACGTTCGCAAGGGGGTACGAATCATGAACAGTTAAGTCGTTCAGGGTTCTACCATCGAAACAGAAACGATATTCTCCATCTGCTTTCTTAACCAACAAAACTGGAGAGGACCACGGACTAGTACACGGTTCTATAACTTTAAGTCTAAGCATGTCGTCCAACTCCTCATTCAATATCTTACCCATATATGGTGACATGACATATGGTTTCTTGTGGAAGGGTTTGGCATTGCCTGTGTCTATGTCCATTTCGATTAGGTGAGTTCGTCCTAATCTATCGTCGCTGCTAATCTCACTAAATGAATTTATTAACTCTTGTGCTTGCACACATTGAGCATCTGAAAGGTCATGTAAACCAAATAAAGAATCTTCAGTGTTCAAAGGGATGGAAGACGAACCTATATACCCAATGTCGTTCCCAATGTTACTTTGGATAAACCAATTATTACTTCTAAAGTCAGCAACTACACCAAATAATTTTGCAAAGTCACTACCGAAGATAAATGTATGCGGTAGGGACGGAACCACTAATGCATTAAGGATGCGGCAGTCATTACCTATACAAATTGGCAAATCTACTGAGCCTACAACAGACTTTATTGAACCATCAGCTGTAGTGATACCCGTTTTGCTGAACTAAAAATTTTCAAGTCTAATTTTCTAACAATTGAAAGGGCTAAAGATCCTACCACTGAGGTAGTGCATCCCGAATCTAGAAGACCGGTAATGTCTCTATCCATTAATTTCACCATAATGTAAGGTCGATTATCACACTGCTTCTCAATGAACAAAGTATTATTCTTAGGCTTCGGAGAGTCCTGACAAAATTTTTAACAACTGTAAGCCATCTTGACCACTCGTCTTTACAAAAGTATTTTCTTGTTTACAAATCATAACCATGGCCTTATTACGCGGAACAGGATGCCGACCACTATGCGCCTGCCGCCTTACTGGTTTTTTGAACATTGTGGACATGACGTTGCCTTAACGCCTTTTCGACCACATCCAAAACAAAAAATCTTTCTGGTTGCTCTACAATCTCTGAACCAATGTCCACTACGGGAGCAATTCCAACAAACAAAATTATTTCTCTTATCGGGACTAAAGGAATTACAAACTGAGGACTCCAAAGAGCTCTTATCCGCTACTGTTACTTGGGGATTAACTAATTTATTCTGAAACACCCTACTCTTAACAGCACAAACTTTTTCATTCAACCCAGGAGGTTTGTTCTCAAATTGATGCTTAGAGGGGTTGCAAATCTTGTTAGGTTTACTAGAAGATGCTGAAACCAAGTTTAGTTTCATCAAAGAAGCTTCTTCTAACCTTTTACACAAATTTACTAAGGTAGACAAATCTTGAATGTCCGACAATGCAAGTGCTGAAATATATTCAGGAACCAAATTTCTTCTTATCATCTTAACTTTAGTAACTTCTGCTGGTTCGTTGGTCAGTCTACTAAACAGGGTTTGCATATGCGCGACAAATAAAATAATCCTTTCGTCTTTACCTTGGCGACGATTTCTGATCTTTTCCCAAATGTCATCATCTGAAGAACCAGGTAGGAAATCTTCCCTTAAACGTTCTAACAAGGAGTTGCAGTCTCTCAATGAACTTTTCACTGTTCTAAACCAAACTAAAGCGTCACCCACAAAAAGTTCACATGCTGATCCAAATAAATCAGCTTCGGATACCTTACGAGATTGTGCTAAATCACTAACTCTAAAAATGAATATAGTTGTTTGGGATCACCTGAGAATTTTACAGGCCATGAGCCTATAGGTACGGAAGTCGTTACATACGAAGTCGAATGAATAGGTGCATTAGCAACTGAAGGAGATACTACAACGGACCGATCCAAATAGGTGGACTCTGTACTTTTATTGGTTTTATCGTATAACTCAGCTTCAAGGGTTAATATCGTTGCTACTGTCTCATTTCTGAACTTAATTGCTTCCTCGGAATTTACTGAAGGGATTTTCATGCGCTTAACTCGCCCCGAAAGGTGGTTTAACCTTGAACAAGCTCTCCTAAAATTGAGTCTGATGAGTCACCTTCAAATTCGGACACAACATTACGAACTGACTCGACTGAAACTGAAATTTCTTTACTTTCCGTTGCAAAGTCTACTTCATAACACGAAAGATCAATCAAACAACCAGGCTTATCTATTTCTTTAGCCAACAATCTACCTAAAATTTTCCTTTTCTCCAACACTTGTCTCTCACTCACCACTCCTCTGATTCTTAGTTCATACTCCAATTCTTCTTTAAGTAGACAAACAATTTGGAATTTTTCCGACATGATTACTCAAGCCTAATGGAATCAAACCGATAAATCTAACTGATCCGAACCTTACAAAAGTTATCAAAACAAATTCGTACTACTAAAGGTAAAAATCAAAAGATGTTTTTGGTAAAATTATTTTTGCCAAAACAATATCAAAAAATTATAAGGGGTCAAAATAGAATGAAAGCCAAAAGTAAATTTGACCAAATTAATTAATTGACTGTATGGGGATTAACATTACAACCAATCTTTTATCAAAAGCGAACAAACAAATCTAAATGTCAAATAGACTTTAAGCAAACAAATTTCGAGCAAAATAATTTTTGGACAAATGGACTTCAAAGCAAAATAAATTTTGAGCTAACAAATTTCGAAGCAAATTAAATTTTGAACAAATAAATTTCGAAGTAAATCAAATTATGAACAAACAAATTTCGAGGCCCCAAACGTTGCCGGCGCCAGTGTAACGAATTTTTTCTTGGCTTACTAAAACACCAGCCCCACATTGGGTGTCAGTGTAACGATTTTTTTCTCTCTCTAATTGGCTCCGCTAGCCTCACGCATGGGCGCTAGTGAAACGCTTTTCTATACTTCTGGCCGACAATACTTTATAATCACCATGCTCCAAGTTAGGTGTCTGCAAAACAAAGTCTTCCGACGTAACTAGGGGTCTATTCCTTGGGTAGAGCTATGAGCAATGGGGGGGTAAGTCGAAATCTGTAGGGGGTCACACTCAAACTAAAACAAACAGGCGCCACCAAGTCCATATTGATTTATGTTAAAGGCATGGCACATTCCTAAGGGCGGACGTGGAAACCCAAAGAAAAAAAAGATCGCCTTCGCTGACACACAACTTGTCTTAACAGAATAAGACGCTGTTCCTGTAAGGAAGAATAATAATTAAGTCACATAGAAAATGGGAACACTATTTGTGTCCCTCAAATATACCTAAAAATGCATAGAGAATATTTTCTACATAAGGGTATCATAAAAATTTAACTCTTATTGCTTTTTGTGTATCAGGTCTGATCAAACTAGATCAGAATAAAAAGACTTTAAGCGTGGATTATAAATTTACTAGAAAGAATTTTTTCCGTTTCTGTAAATAAAATTCAATGCTATAAAATAAAATGAATACTTGAAATTCTTGCAAAGTTAATGTAAGGTTTATCAACCTGAACCTTACTCAAATATATTACAATCCAGTGTGACTGGTTATACTAAGGTTTCATAACCCAATCAGATCTGTGTAGGTCATTTACAAATTAATATACAAAATTTTCTCTTTAAGTTAACGGTATTAAAATCAATTTGAAGTCAAAATATTCACAAAGATATTCTCTAATTTTATCGAAGGTGGTACTAATGTAATATTAAACATCTGTTAGCAATTGTGCAATTGTTGACGGCACATTTCAAACAAACAGGTGACGTAACCGCAGCTGTTAATTTATGTTGAAGCCACGTGTAGTCACATATTTACGAAACTAAGTGAAATTAAATTTGTTACTGGAGAAAACCAACTTAGCTACAGATAAACTGAATAACCAATTTGTACTTCTATAAAACGAAACGAAATTATGTGCTTTAAGAATGAAGTACTGAGGAAATTCTTAAATCTATTACGAACCAAATCTCGGGCTGCTGTCCTCGGTTAGTTTGGGAACTGCAACGCCGTGCTGAATCTGCTACTAATTATTCCTGCCTTCCATGCTTTAAATACAGGTGTTGAAGCGAAGCGGGTTTCTTACATTGATTCAAGGCTGCATAACTTTTGTAGCGTAATCTTCCGTTGTCTAAACTTAGTAGGCGGCTCCGTGGCGTAGTGGTATGTGTGTGACTACTACGCCCAAGGTCCCGGGTTCGAATCCCGACACGGTCCGCTTGAAAAATGTTAGGCGAGTATTTTTCACAAAAATACACCCTCGTTTGGATGAGAGGTAAAATGGAGGTCCCGTGTGTGAGTGTTGTCACGCACGTTAAAGATCCCTACCTTGCTTGGAACAGCAAGGGTTCGGCAAAATTCCAAATTTTCCAGGTAATAAAAACTCGCTTCCTGGCAAATGTAGTACCTTCGGGTGGAGCATTGGAAAATCAAATGTCTAAACTTAGTTACAAATGTAATTTTTCATTGCGTAGTCTATAAGTCCTAGTTTGTAAATTGTAATTTCTAAGTTGTCGTTGCGCTAAACAAATTGTTAAATTAGGTACTATTATAACGAATATACAATACCAACCGTTACTCAGGAAGTGTGTCACATAAATAATGCGACCCGGAGGTCACTCGCCATTAATTTCAAATGCATGCTGTCGCTGCTCTTACCTATCGACGAGTGCTTTTGTCGCGTTCTTCTATCGTGGGAGGGTCCCGAGTGGGGTTGTCAAAACCTCTCACGCGCGCGCCAGTGGCTGTAAAATACACCGAACTCCGAAACAAATAGACTAACGACTCTAGATACTGTATTAATGTAAGAATTTGATTGTTACACGTATTATTACTTTAGTTAATAAAGGTGTTTTAACATTCGTTGTACCTTTCCTGAATAGATTTTCTTACTGCGAAAATAAAATTGTTACAATCTGACGAAAAACTTCGCTGTTTTAAATGTAAAGAATATGGTCATATTGCTTCAAAATGTACGATTACAGACGAAATGTCAAATCATGTTTCAGAAATTTTGAATGTGCCGCAAACGTCAGGTAAACGGTTACACTCTTCGACTACTGAATCAGAAGCCCATATAGATCCTGAAAATGATAAAAGTGTAACAGTAGCAAATGATATAATTGAATATGAAGTTGAACCAGAGAATACTGTTTTTCAAACACCGAAACGGTCGACAAAAGCCCATAAGGAAAATAAACGCCGAAAAGTTGCTCCCGAAGTGCAAGACTCTTATGATGGCATAGAACGGTTGTGGGAAGAATCACCAAATCAGATCATTAGCAGCATTGACTTGATACAACTTTTAAGAGAAGTGAAAGGTAAAGATGAACCATTACAGATCATAAAGAGGTATACTAACGATATACCTAACTTAATCAATCTTTTAAAATCCGTTGGCCCCTTAGCAAGCCAAAGGGCACTAAAAGAACGCCTCAAAAGGCTAATGGTAACTTTAAATAAAATTATTATGACTGAAAACGAAACCTCAACATTAACATTATCACTACCCGAATCCTTAAGATCCTCGCAGAGTTCTATACCTAGACGGCTGTCCGAATGTAGCAGTGACAGTGACCAAGCACTCTAACCAGTTTTCAAGTATCTCGCATTAAATAATTAAATTATAGATAATTTTATAATGGCACTACAAAATTTAATTAAAATTACTACGCTTAATGCTAAAAGTATAAAAGGTGAGTTCAAATGATTGCAAATGGAAACCTTTCTTTCCAATAATAACCCCGATGTCTTTCTTTTACAAGAATCCAACATCACAGAAATACCATATTTTTCTCAATGTAAAAATTATACCTTGCTTTTGAATCCGGCTCTTTCTAATTACTCTGGAACCATAATTGCACTTAAAAATGGTATAGCAGCAAAATTAGTTAATCATGAAATACTGTACGAGTCCTACCTACAAAAAGCTATAGTCGAGATAAACAAACAACAATTGCAGATTTTAACCGTATATTTGCCGCAAGATGTAGATGTAGCTCAACGAGTGCTGGCTTCCCTTAAAAGCAGTCTACAAGAAAGCATATTTAACTTCAAAAAGATTATAATTGGAGGAGATTTTAATTGCACTTTAGAACCAAGTATAGATCGATATAACTCAATAGAACGGCACCCATTTCTATCAGAAACGCTCAGGTCTATACTGGATCTAGCAAGTTTAAAGGATTGTTGGCGTCATTTCAATAAGGAGAAAGGTGGATACACCTATATTTCACAAAACTTACAAAAATCTGCATCTAGGATTGACCGAGTATACTGCACAGAAGCACTACAATCGGCTCTTATTTCAACATACAATCAAGGTTCCTTCTCTGATCATTTGGCTGTTACTATAACTATTAGAACCGAAACACAAACCAAAATAATGTCGCCTTATTGGAAATTGAATAATTTCCTCTTAGACGACAAGCATTATGTGAATGTTATGCAAATTTTTCTCACCAATAACATTGATTTAACTGATTGGTGGGATAATCTGAAAACTAATATAAAAACTATGACCATACTATATAGTAGACAAAAACGACAGGAAAAACTTCTTCAGCTGAGAAACCTTGAATATTCAATCAAAAAAATGTCAAACTGCACCAGTTCTGAAGGCATAAATACTTATTCTAATGTGGTTAAAGATATTAAAAATTTATATTATCGCGAAAGTGAGAAGCAACTGCTAAAACTACGATATGAACAACTAATAAATAGCGACCGCCCTACTATGAACAAAATTAATTCAGGTAATTTCCGACCCCTTTCTAAACTACAGGACAATAACAACGTCGTGGTTACTGAACCAATCAAACTATGCTCATTAGTAGCACAGCATTTCTCCCAAGTATATGCCAAAAATGATAAAGCTACTGTAAACAAAGATTCTAAAATATACGAAAATTGTAAACAAATATCAGAAGCAGAAAAAGATGCATTAAACGAACCCATTTCCTTTGAAGAATTTACACGAGCCCTTAATTCTTTAAACAAAAATAAATCCCCTGGAATTGATGGTCTCACAACCGAATTCTATAAATATTTCTGGAACATTATAGGAAAAACCTTTCATGAAGTATTCAGTAATGGGGTAATTCAAAACAAACTGCCTAAATCGACACATACAGCTATCATTGGTTTACTACCCAAACAGGGAGATGCCTCAAAATCGAAAATTGGAGACCAATTTCGTTATTAACAACAGACTACAAAATATTGGCTAAAACTTTATCTTCGAGATTATCATCTGTGATTGCTTCGGTAGTGGAACCAGACCAAAGCTATTCAGTGCCAAATAGAACAATTTTTGATAGCCTACACCTATATAGAGATATTATATATCATGCTAACATAGAAAATTCGTACTTGGCAATCATAAATTTAGACCAAAAGTCAGCCTTTGATAAAATTAATCACACTTATATGTACCACATACTACAGCAGATGAATTTTGGAAATCATTTCATAAACGTCATTAAATTATTATATTCAAACGCACAGTGCTTCGTTAGAGTTGGTTCCTTATTAACGAGAAAAATAATTTTTTCCAGAGGAATACGACAAGGTTGTCCTCTTTCTGGACCTCTATATTCGTTAATGATTGAACCTTTTTTGGCTACTTGTAGACGTTTATTAACTGGATATCCCTTACCTACTGTACCAAGCAGCAAGTTAACCATTACGGCATATGCAGATGATGTATCCATTTTTATATCTAACAATCAAGATTTTGAGGCACTTCAACATATATATTCTACTTATTCCAGAGAATCTGGGTCTGAAATAAATGTTAAAAAATCTAAAGGGTTCTGGGCTGGGAAATGGAAATTAAGAAAAGACACGCCATTAAACTTCCAATGGGATTCCACTGCTATAACAACTCTTGGTATCAAATTTTCAAACAATATCGAGGACGATGTTAACCACGCATTCGAAAGAATGTCAGAACAAATTGACCAGTCACTACTAAAATGGTCTCAGAGATACCCGTCTGCTTCACTAAAAGGAAAAAAGGTTATCATAAACCAGTATGTTGCACCCAAGCTATGGCATACTTTACAAATCCTACCCCTAACTGAACATCACCTTGAAGCACTTCAACGCAAGTTTGTTAACTTTTTATGGAAAGGCAAACACTGGACTTCACAAAAACATTTATGTCTACCGGCGTACCAAGGTGGGCTAGGATTAGTACACGTGCCCTCAAAAGTAAAAGCTTTTCGAATTATTTTGGCAGAAAGGTATATAACTTCAATAGAAAGACCACATTGGAAATCGCTAATGGCGTACATGTTAAAAAAATCAAATAATCTTAAAGTTTCATGGCAAACCTTCTTTCTGAGTGACAAAAGTTTAATACACGAAAATGCACCTTCATTTACCATTTCACTACTTTGTAACGTATTTTTTTTCTTGTTACACCAAGCCTAATAAATTAATAATAAAACAGATAAATTTTAAAGCATTTAATTCGTAAATATTCAGCCAATAAAAATTAAAGTATAATGTTCATAATAACACATAGATTCTAGAAGATATATATTCTGAGGCTTGTTACCAAGCGTTGTCCAGTTAATTATCAGCACTTTTGTTTCAAACGTCCGAGAGTGAAGTCGCTTTTTTGTAGACTAGAGATAAAAGTCAAGATGGCTCGACTAAAACACGAGGCGTCTAATAGAGTCAAGAAGAAGAACTTGAGTTGAGAACATGGAACGATAATATACATCATTTAAGACATGCAATATCTTATGGACATATCTACAACAACAATTTTCAATGTTAAATTATAATAAATTTTCGTCGCAATAATTTAAAGCAGGCAGTTATGGTTTCGTTCTATCTATTTAATACGCCGTATAGAAATGGTTTATTATACAAAGAATCTTGGTACTTCAGACTTACAGATGATTAATACGCTGGAAAAATACAACAGCTGACGTCATGATTTTGCACCTGCAATTTATTTGGATACACGTGAGTGTTTGAAACTTTCCGTAACTTTGAAAGTATAGTAAATTATTATGAGATTTCCTACGTTGATTATTAGAGTAACAAAAATATAAAGTAGTTTTTAAAGTTAATAACACACCGAATAAATATCTAGTTTGTCAGTTATTTGTACACGCATACAATGTGTTTTAAGATATTTAGAATGACAACTTATGTGAGATAAAAAAATAGTATAGATTCTGTTTCCTAATCTAGACGCCAGATGCAGTCTTGATTTAATTTTCACATTTTGCTTAAAAACATTCAGGTCATGTAAAAGCTTTTTATTGGTGCTGAAATTCGCGTATATTTTTTTTGTAGATTACAGTTAAATTTGAGTAGTTGCATTTTATGATCGCTATTTTTCTGATGATCAATCTTTGTTGTAAATGGTCAAGGAAGCGCTTCAATGATTATAGTAAAAATAAAATCATGTGTTATGAACTAATAAATTATGACATGTTTGCTTAAACTAAATTTTATAGAAATGATCAATTTATACATATTTATTTTGAAGGTTAAACTTCACTAAAATTCTTTTATAAAAATTTATGACAAGATAGTAAGCATATATATTGCAGTCACATGTATATAATCAGATTTCTATATATAAATAGAATTCCTTTTGTTTCCTTTGAAAGACGTTTTATTATACAACATTTAAATTAGGAAAGAGAAAACTAGAGCAAATCCCCTTAAGTAAAAAGACAGAGTAATGAAAATGAATCCTTTAGTATTTCACAGATGTTTAAATTCATTTATTCTATTTTTGGCATATGCTTTTGAAGACACAGATAGTGTCCATGTGGTGTTTTGTTTGTTCACAGGTAAAGCTGAGACAACTGTTTGACATCTGGTGGTTGAGGTTTTGGTAAGTGTGTGATAAAGAGTGAAATTCAAATTTTATGGCTATGCTAGTGGTGTTAAGATAAGGTTTCCGCATTCCCCTTATACAAACACAGTTAAATTTTGTTGGCACTTGTATTAAAAATACGGTGGCGCCTATTAAAAATATTTTTGGTCGATTATCCACCCATGACCCATGCTCATGATCTACCCAGAGCTAACACTCTACTAGCCGTTTAACCCCTAAGAGTTTTCTTTGTCTAAAGCCGTTTTCCATCTGACATTACCCTGGGCTTGGAGTATAAAGAAGAAAATCTCGACCTAGTGATATCAGATTAAAATAGAGAGTTTTAGTATATAGCTGATAGTCACGAGGATAAAGGGTAATAAACTTACAAAAAGTTTTAATTACCCCCGTTCGTTTTTATTTAGATTACACTTGCGCTCGCAACGTGGGGCTGGAATTTCATTTAAAGGCTCGAATTTCATTTAGGGGCTGGAATTTCATTTAGAGGCTCGAATTTCAGTTAGAGGCTAGAATAATTTCATTTAGAGGCTCGAATTTCATTTAGAGGCTCGAATAATTTTAGTTAGAGGCTCGAATAATTTCACTTAGAGGCTGGAACATTTAGTAGTTATTTTCATCACACTTATATTCACCGACTGAGGTTTGCTTTGATATTAGTAACGTCTTCTTTTAGTTTCATTTTGTTAAAGTTTGTTACAGTTTATAGTGGGTTCTTCTTTATATAGTTAGGACATTCGTTTGTTTGAGATTTCATCTTCAAAAAATTATATAATTGAGTTACGTTAGAGATATTAAGATATTTAATTATGGCAGAAACTTATAGCATCGTACATTTACTTAAAAATGAGTTAGAATATGAATTGAACATTAGAGGCATTGAAAATTCAAGACCAGTTTCAGATAAAAGGAAAATTTTAGCAAGGTTGTTGGCCAAAGAAACAGATAAACCCGGTTGTTTGATAGATCCTTCTTACTATAAAGTAGATTTCAAAGTAGAGAAAGAAGAGATTGAGTCTAGTATAGAGTCAGTTAAAAACGTTTTGTTAGAATTTATGGATGATCCCGCTGAGTCAATTTTAAAAGGATAAGGTCAAGATTAGTACATCTTACAGGTAGAATTCAACGGTTAAAGCTCCCTAAAGAAAATTTTGAGGAAATTGTGTTATTTAAAATGAAAGTTTGGCTACTATTCTTGTTGTGGAAGCAGATCTGCATGAGAAATTAAATAAGGATACGAGTTCAAATCATAAAGATATTAATATAAATCCTATTGCTGCATCTAATGTGCCCATTCCAACGGTTACATATGTCACACAGTCAGTCCCTATTGGATCTTGGTCGATAAAATATTCAGGAAACCCATCTCTTTATATCAATTTTTAGAAAACATTAGTGACATTGCACAGTCCCGAAAGGTATCTGAAATGGAATTGTTTAATTCTGCAGTTGAATTGTTTACCGGTGATGCCTTAGTATGGTATCGTTGCGTTCGTAGTTCATTAACAGATTGGAGTTCGTTGGTTAGTAGACTAAAGGAAGATTTCTTGCCAGCACATCCTGAAGACGATATTTGGGAAAAATCAAAATAGATTACAGAGGAATGGTGAATCAGTTGTATTGTTCATTGCTAATATGGAAAATTTGTTTAACCGATTACCTATTATTCCTGCAGAACACACTAAAGTTAGAATAGTCAAGAAAAATTTATTGCCATATTTCATTCAGCATCTTGCTCTTACAGAGATAGAGGATATTAGTACGTTAGTTAAACTGTGTAAGAAGTTAGAAGAAGCTTCTTTAAGTAAACATAAGTCTGTTTCAGTTGCACCATATAGTCACAAGCAGCCTATTAATTATTTTAATCCACGTTTTAGAAACAAAACCCTAGTTCATTTCAGAATGCTTCAAGTCGTGTTTATACCCTACATCTTCACATTCCCCAGTACAAGTTCTTAATTCTGCTACCCCAATGACAGAAAAGAGTGGAGTAGGTAACTCATTTATTAAGCATAAATTGGTATGTTGGAATTGTTCACGTTATGGACATACTTTCAGTGTCTGTAGATCTTTCAAGAGATTATTTTGTTATGGTTGTGGTCGTAAAGGAGTGACTAGTATCACTTGTCCGTCGTGTCCAACTCAACGAGTAGAGGAACAGAAGTTGAGTAGCGAAATTCCTGTTTCTAGATAAAATGATAAAGTTATTTGATATGGATGTTACGAGTTTATTTGATTTTGGATGTATTACATCGATAGTAGGTTCATCTTTTAGTCTTATTAGTTATGTTTGTTGGTCGATTAATGGTACACTAGTTTTACTGTTGAAATATAGTTTTGAAGATTGCTCTTGTGCATGAGCACGTTTTGGTTTAGTTTGATTGGTTTTGAGTAGCAATTTTATGGTCGCGTTACAACGTAGTATGCTGAGTTAAGTTAGATCTGTGCGAGACTTGTTGTGGTTCATCGTGTAGCGTTATGTTAGTCTAGACGAAACTCCGGAAGGGTTGGTCGCTCAGCGTTATGTCAGTCTATGCGAGGGTCGTGGTAAGTTTGTCGCTTTAGCAGTTTTGGCATCGTCACTTGAGATTATTTGAAGTCGGTTATGATGTGATTCGTTTTGCTTATTTAGTTTGTCAGTCTAGATGAGACTCAGAGAAGAGTTTGTCATTCTAGCAATTTTGTTTATAAGTCTAGGTGAGGCTCATAGAGGAGCTTGTCATACTAGCAAATTTATGCGTTATGAAGCACTTTAGTTTATATCGACAGTTTGATTATGGGTAGAGTCAGCGTGTACCAGAACATTTATTAATAGTTATCATGAAGTAAAGTAGAAAATAATTTCGTATTCAAATTCCCCCTTTTTCATTTATCCGTATCTTCAAATTTAAGTCTAAGAATATAATTTGAGAAGAAGAAATGTGTGCTTTGAGGTTGGTGATAAGGTGTGGAGAGTGAACAAGGTTTTATCGAGTGCAGGCGATAAATTCACTGCTAAACTCGCACCAAAATTTGTTTTATGTGTGGTTAGGAGAAAGATTACTAATTTAGTTTATGAGTTGAGTAATATAGATGGTTCTAAGGCGGGTCGATGGCATGTCAAAGACTTAAAGCCATATTCTGCGACAGATGAAGGTGAAAATGAAGATGATAAAAATGTTTCTGATCCTTAAGTACTTCTAATTATAGTTGATGTCAGTAGTAATTCCTTTTGGTCCATGTTTTAAACTCTTAAGTAGGACAAGATTAAAGTTAGTGAAATTTTTTGGTTTGTTTAAAGTAATTTTTGTTTTAGTAGTAATAGAGCTTAATATGTTTGTTGATTTAGATGTTGCATGTGTTAAATGATAATTTTAATGACGACAAGGATGTGTTAAATGACGACAAGGATGTGTTAAATGATAATTTTTGATGACGACAAGGATGTGTTAAATGATAATTTTTGATGACGACAAGGATATGTTTATGGATTTTGAATGATGATATGTTTTTTTTGAGGTGTTTGAGAGTGCAGCATATGCTTAGAGATGTTGCAGGTATATAGAGAAGAATATGTATTCGGTGAAGAGGTGCGTATTCAGTTATGAGGTACATGATGGAGATTATAGAGAGTGTTTAGTAAAGTGTTGAGTATAGTTATATAGTTAGAGTGTGATAGAGTATTAAGCATTAAAGGAATGCTTGAGTTTTGGTTTAGTAGTTTGAGACTAGGCCTGATGTGCTTATTCTTTATTGAGAGCGTACATGAGCTAAGAGAGTTCATGAAGAGTTTTTTTTGTGAGTTGCTGGTGGATGTCTCCCAGTAGGCTCAACGTATGATTTATTAGTGGTTTTGGAGTTCTTTGGTGATGAATCACTGATGTTGTAGAATTTTGAGAGATATAGTTGAGTCTGTAGCATAGTAGTCGTACAGATAATGTTGTGAGGTGCTCACTCAAAGATCAAAGGTATCTTGTTGATGAATAAGTATTGTTAATACTTTGTCTGTTTCTCGAGTATTAGAGATTTGTTTCGTGAATGGACTTCGTAAATAACAGCTTTTGGTACTTGTTAAATTCATCGATTAGTTTAAATGTAATTAGCACTTGGAAAGTTATGTACATAAATCCTTAAGACAGATATAGTAAATTAGAGAAGAGTATTCGTTGTACAGATTTTTGTTTAATAGTAATTTTGTTATGCATTCGATTTTGTTTATTACAGTTCTAATTTATAGAAAAATATTTTCGCTTCAGGTAAAATTTTTTCTTTGATATGGTTGTTGCGTTTGTAACTATAGATGACATGCATCCACTGAGTGTTAGATTCCAATATTCTTAACTGATTGACGTATATACTGATTATGACTTCCCGAATTTGTCCCTTTATAGGCGTGTAGTACGCGCAGTTACTAATCACTCAATCCCATGCATTAATATTCCCCATATCAATTAGTGAATGATTCTGTTTTTGTTAAACTCATCGTTAGTTATAGTTAAAGTTTGTGCTGTTTTGTTGTGAGTTGTAAGAGGTTTATACAGTTAATAAGAGTAATTTTGAAGTTTCGGTCGAAAATTTTTTAGAAAAATTCTTCCATACCTCAATTTTTCTCTTGGGAAGAGGCTGTGTAACGTATTTTTTTCTTGTTACACCAAGCCTAATAAATTAATAATAAAACAGATAAATTTTAAAGCATTTAATTCGTAAATATTCAGCCAATAAAAATTAAAGTATAATGTTCATAATAACACATAGATTCTAGAAGATATATATTCTGAGGCTTGTTACCAAGCGTTGTCCAGTTAATTATCAGCACTTTTGTTTCAAACGTCCGAGAGTGAAGTCGCTTTTTTGTAGACTAGAGATAAAAGTCAAGATGGCTCGACTAAAACACGAGGCGTCTAATAGAGTCAAGAAGAAGAACTTGAGTTGAGAACATGGAACGATAATATACATCATTTAAGACATGCAATATCTTATGGACATATCTACAACAACAATTTTCAATGTTAAATTATAATAAATTTTGTCGCAATAATTTAAAGCAGGCAGTTATGGTTTCGTTCTATCTATTTAATACGCCGTATAGAAATGGTTTATTATACAAAGAATCTTGGTACTTCAGACTTACAGATGATTAATACGCTGGAAAAATACAACAGCTGACGTCATGATTTTGCACCTGCAATTTATTTGGATACACGTGAGTGTTTGAAACTTTCCGTAACTTTGAAAGTATAGTAAATTATTATGAGATTTCCTACGTTGATTATTAGAGTAACAAAAATATAAAGTAGTTTTTAAAGTTAATAACACACCGAATAAATATCTAGTTTGTCAGTTATTTGTACACGCATACAATGTGTTTTAAGATATTTAGAATGACAACTTATGTGAGATAAAAAATAGTATAGATTCTGTTTCCTAATCTAGACGCCAGATGCAGTCTTGATTTAATTTTCACATTTTGCTTAAAACATTCAGGTCATGTAAAAGCTTTTTATTGGTGCTGAAATTCGCGTATATTTTTTTGTAGATTACAGTTAAATTTGAGTAGTTGCATTTTATGATCGCTATTTTTCTGATGATCAATCTTTGTTGTAAATGGTCAAGGAAGCGCTTCAATGATTATAGTAAAAATAAAATCATGTGTTATGAACTAATAAATTATGACATGTTTGCTTAAACTAAATTTTATAGAAATGATCAATTTATACATATTTATTTTGAAGGTTAAACTTCACTAAAATTCTTTTATAAAAATTTATGACAAGATAGTAAGCATATATATTGCAGTCACATGTATATAATCAGATTTCTATATATAAATAGAATTCTTTTGTTTCCTTTGAAAGACGTTTTATTATACAACATTTAAATTAGGAAAGAGAAAACTAGAGCAAATCCCCCTTAAGTAAAAAGACAGAGTAATGAAAATGAATCCCTTTAGTATTTCACAGATGTTTAAATTCATTTATTCTATTTTTGGCATATGCTTTTGAAGACACAGATAGTGTCCATGTGGTGTTTTTGTTTGTTCACAGGTAAAGCTGAGACAACTGTTTGACATCTGGTGGTTGAGGTTTTGGTAAGTGTGTGATAAAGAGTGAAATTCAAATTTTATGGCTATGCTAGTGGTGTTAAGATAAGGTTTCAGCATTCCCCTTATACAAACACAGTTAAATTTTGTTGGCACTTGTATTAAAAAATACGGTGGCGCCTATTAAAAATATTTTTGGTCGATTATCCACCCATGACCCATGCTCATGATCTACCCAGAGCTAACACTCTACTAGCCGTTTAACCCCTAAGAGTTTTCTTTGTCTAAAGCCGTTTTCCATCTGACATTACCCTGGGCTTGGAGTATAAAGAAGAAAATCTCGACCTAGTGATATCAGATTAAAATAGAGAGTTTTAGTATATAGCTGATAGTCACGAGGATAAAGGGTAATAAACTTACAAAAAGTTTTAATTACCCCCGTTTTTATATTACAACTTAGTGCAACAAATTCGGTAAATATAGGAATTACACACTTTCCCCGCGATCAACAAGATATACTGGAGGTACCAACAGCAAGTTTTAAACTAATTAAAACCTGCATCCCTCCTATTTTTAACGAATTATGGAGCAAGGCAAACATAAATACGGTTAGAGATCTTACCAAGAATGGTAAATGGATGGAAGAAAACACGCTATATAACCTCATAAGCAATTATTCAGACATTCAAAGACAAGAACTTATGATGCAATTCCGAAGAATAAGGGCGTTTTTTCACTCAAAATACCGAACAGCCGAAAACGCCACTGTCAATACTCATAGAAAGGTAGTAACATTTGAGTCAAAATGTAAAAATATTGAAATAACGAAAAACACTCGCAGAGATTTACAAGAAGCTATTGTGTGTTCAGCTTTCTCAACAATACCACATCAAATACTTGATAATTATTGGGCAGAAGAAAAAGTACTATGGCACGCATACTTTAGTCGCTTAACACCCGGTTATATGTCAGATATTTCTTGGAGACTAGCAAAAGGATGTCTAGCAGACGCTGTATTCTTAAAACACACAGGGTTAAGAAACTCTGACAGCTGTCCCTTTTGTGCAGATGTAATTGGAACTTCGTGGCACATTATTATTGATTGTGCAGTAACAAAACAATTATGGGAATGTGTCATAAACTTGATAAAAGAGCTTTTCGGAATTCGAAAATTTCCCATGAAATATTTATATACTGGCTACCCTGGAAAAACAAATTCTTGTAACCTAGCCAATTTATTTTTGAATTTAGCCAAATGGACAATTTACAACACAGTAACCATTTCCATGAAAACTGGTGATCCAATATCTAACTACAAGAATGGCTTTGTAAAAACTAAAACAATTAATTTTAACCATTTCTCATGGGCACTTGGACAGGATAAAATCGAAGAATTTGAAAAATATGGTGTATAGAAAACGTGCTATGTAAAGTAAGTGCAAAGACTTTATTATTTAGTAACGTTTTCAATAGTTAATCGTTCTATTTCTAATATTTAACAAATGTTTTATTTCAAATTCTGTAAATAGTATAACAGAAGAGAAGATAATGAATATTTCATTTTCTTTTCAACACTAATGTTTCTACGTACAAAACATTATGTATGTAAATCTATAGTACTATTGTCAAATATTGAATCTTTGCATGAATTTTATTATGTGACTGATCAAATTTTGTAATCAAATATAATTTGAATAATAATGACATATTTAAATACATAAATATTACCCATGAAAACTGTATCCAACTGCTACCTGGAACAAGTATCTTGTAACCTACGCATTACTTTGACATTACGCACGCACGCACTTGACAGCACGAACGCATTTGCAGAAAACTGGTGTCAAACAACACAGATGCTTGTAACACGCAAAGCACCATTAATTTCGCAACGATTTCTCACTGGCACTGCACGGTAAATCAGCACGCATTTGAAAAAGTAGTATAGAAACGTGCACGCACAAGTAAGTGCAAAGACTTTATTTTACGTAACGTTCAATAGTTACATCGTTCTATTTCTTACATATTTAACAAATGTTTTATTTCAACATTCTGTACACATAGTATAACAAAGAACAAAAGACACATTTCATTTCTCAACACTAATTTTTCACTCCATATAAATCATATACTATTATCAAATTTAACTTTATATATATATAATATATGTATCAATATTTTATATATATAATATAATAATAATATATATATATATAATAATAATATATATATATATACATATCACATATACACGCATCACACGCACGCATATATATATACCACCACACACACCACCACCATACACCACCACCACACACACCATCCACACCATATACATACACACACACACACACATCACACATCACACACACACACACACATACACACACACACACACACACACACACACACACACACACACACACACACACACACACACACACACACACACACACACACACACACACACACACACACACACACACACACACACACACACACACACACACACACACACACACACACACACACACACACACACACACACACACACACACACACTCGATGTAGTAGTTAACACGCGTTGCATTGTTGGCTCCAGTTTTTTGAAGTTTTAGTAGTGATTTTTGTGAATTTAAACATAGTGTTTAGTATCAAAATGACTATAGTTATGTGCTGAATCGTTATATTTATTTATTTTTGAATTGTAGGTGTTAGAACTGTGTTAGTATTTTAAAGTTTTCGGATCAGCTGATAATTTAACTACTACTGATATAAAATTGTACCTGGTCGTTGAGTGCACCTCAACGTCCTGGATTGCGTAAGCCTTCTGCTTTCTGGCTGCCAATGGCTAGAACACAACACGGGTGTGCTAAGCTCGCCGTCTTTGGAGATCTGGCCGCCGACAGTCGGGACTGAGAGTTACGGACAATCCGATCAGCCATCGGGGCAAGGTTGGACGTCCCAAAAGCAAGTTGTACGTCACCTGGATTTAGGCAACGTGATCTTATTTACCGTAATAATTAGTCAAATGTGGTAACGCATATAACAATTATGATTGAAATGACATCTTGGTTGACAAGTCACTTGACGACATAACCCTTTTAGAAAATGGCGTTAAAACAGCACCTTTAGTGTTGGATCCTACTAAAACTAATTTATGCAAAACCGAATCATTATCTTTAAATAATGAACCAAATTGTAGTTTTATCAATGTGAACCGTGACACATGTGAACTTCTTAAGAAGAAAATTATAGAGCTTCAGTCGTTCATTAAAGAGAAACATAATGTGCACCACGAAATTAGAAGATTGGTAAGTGATATCCGCACATTACATGATAGAACATACAGAGACATCGAAGTAAATGTACTTCATAATGTGGGTACATGTATGACCCCGAAAACATTCAAAAGTAGTAGTACGAGCACGCCAGCATTTACACCAGTAGTAAATAAAGCGACAGTTACTAATTTAAAGGTTCAACATTCACCACCAAAAATGGAAAAGAAACTTGCTATTCCTTTACACAAACAAAGCGGCTCATTAGCAAGTAACGCATATCTCAATCTACAGCAGCAGAAAAGTGTACCACGTTGCTATTCAATAATCCTATCAATCCCACGAACCTTAATATTGATAAACAAGCAGAACATAAAAGCAGATTAATTCAGAATTCAAGAATACGTCCAGATGCAATAATAATTAAAAGGAAAGGTGAAATGTCATATGCTGACATGCTAAAGAAAGTTAAAAGTGTACCAGATCTAAAAGAACTTGGATCAAATGTTAGCAATATTCGCAAAAACAGCTAACGGTGAACTTATCTTAAAGCTACATAAAACAGAGAATTCGAAAACGAAAGAGTTTCAAAACACTTTACTTGATGTATTGGGACCACAAGCGGAGGTTAGAACACGAACTGACCAAATACTGTTGGAAATAAAAGATTTAGACGAAGTAACCACTTCAGAAGAAGTATATGATGCCTTGAAATCAGAATTTAAAGATATGTCTGATATACATATTAAGTCTACAAGGAATGCATATGGTGGTACACAGACTGTTGTTATCAGCCTTCCAACTAAAATTGCAACAAAGGCACTAGAATTAGGAAAAATAAAAATAGGTTGGGTAGTTTGTAGAATAAGGAAAAAATTAAATCCATTAAGATGTTTTAGATGTTTTGACTATAATCATATTGCACGGAACTGCAAAAGTACTATAGACCGTTCAAATATATGTATTAAGTGTGGTGAAGGAGGTCACGTTATTAAAACATGTGCTAACTCCCTAAGTGTACCCTGTGCAGTGAAAAATATGTCTACTAACCATATTCTAGGAAGCATAAAGTGTTCAGCATATCGAGTGCTGTAGAATTTCTTAAACATAAAACATGAAGCTTTTACAATTAAACCTAAACCATTGTGAAGTTGCCCAAAAGCTTTTGTTACAATCAATAAGTGAACTAAACATTGATGTGGCTATTGTTTGTGAACAATACAAAGACATGAAAGATGTGCGTTGGGTAGCAGACATTAATAGTAAAGTCGCTATTTGGGCTTGTGGTAAGTTTATTTTCCAAGAAATTATGGACAAAAAAGACAACGGTTTTGTGCGTGTTAAAATAAATAACATTTATATTTATAGTTGTTACGTTTCTCCAAATGCGTCATATAAAGAGTTTACTAGCTTCCTTGATAGACTAGTTAGTGATGCGAGGGATCGAACTCCAGTTATCATTGCAGGAGATTTTAATGCATGGGCCATCGAATGGGGTAGTCGACTAACTAACAAAGGGGACAAACAATTTTAGAAACATTCTCTGTTTTAAACATAGTGTTAGTAAACAAAGGAAATTCTTACACTTTTAGTAGAGGTAACATAGGATCAATAATAGACTTGACATTTATGAGTAGCTCCTTAATAAAAAACAATGTATACTGGAAAGTGTCTACACTACACTCACAGCGATCATAACGCAATATTATATGAAGTGCATAACCAAATTAAACAGAACCAAATACCAAAGGTTAAACCATATGGCTGGATAAGTAAACATTTTGATGAAGAACTATTCAAAATTATACTGGATGAATGTAAAATATCAGGTTCGGCAAATTCAAAAACCAGTCAACTACTAGAAACTTTAAAGAAGGCCTGCAATGCATCAATGCCCAAAAAGTCACCCTATAAAGGACGCAATAACGTTTACTGGTGGAATGATCACATTGCTGAACTTCGTAAAGAATGTCTTCGTTTACGGAGACAATATCAACGCTCTCAGTGTAAAGGCAACTTCAATAATCTTCGGGAGGAATATAAATTGCACGAAGTAACTTGACATTTGCCATTAAGTCGAGCAAACAACAATATTGGATTGATCTTTGTAAAGAAATTGATGATTATCCTTGGGGAAGGCCTTATAAAACGGTAATGGGAAAGTTAAAAAGAAAACATTTTTCACAACCCACATGTCCAATCTTTCTTAAGAAAATAGTAAACACCTTATTCCCAAAGCAATGCGAAGAAAAATATGGAAATGCAATAACCTGTGATGAAGAATATATACCACCAGTCACTGAAAGTGAAGTGCTAGATGCTTGTAATAAGATAGGAAACAACAAAGCACCGGGACTAGATTGCATCCCCAACACTGCTCTTAAAATAGCTATTAGAAACCGTCCCGATATCTTTGCATCGGTATATAATTCTTGTTTAAATGACGGTGTGTTTCCTCAACCGTGGAAAGAACAGTTTCTAGTATTACTACCCAAAGATAATAAACCTCCTGACAAACCATCGTCATACCTGTCCAATATGTATGCTGGACACAGCTGGAAAGATATTGGAAAAGATTATAAAAAACAGATTGGAAATGGCTATAGAAGAGGCAGCCGTACTTTCAGAAAATCAATATGGTTTCCGAAAATCGCGTTCTACAATTGATGCAATTAACTCGATTCTCAATATTATTCAGACTAAAATTTCAGGGAAAAGATGGAAAAGAGGATCAAAAAAATACTGTGCAATAATAACAATGGATGTCAAAAATGCCTTTAACTCTATTAAGTGGAGTTCCATAGAAATCTATTGATATACCATCAGTACCTACATATATAAGAAGAATTATCGGGGACTACTTTAAGAATAGAATTCTCAGATACGACACTGACGAAGGTCCAAAACAATATATGATTTCAGGTGGAGTTCCACAAGGTTCAGTTTTAGGCCCACTACTTTGGAATTTAACATACGATGGAGTCCTAAGACTGAAATTACCGGATGAAGCTAAAACTGTAGCATTTGCAGACGATTTGGTACTAGTGGTTACTGCAAAGCTAAAGGAAGAAATCGTACAAATCTGCAATGAATCTGTGGAAATAATTAGGCGATATCTAAAAAGTTTAAACCTTGAACTAGCTGCAGAAAAAAACTGAAGTCGTTTTTGTGTTCAGCAGAAAGATACATGAAACAATAAACCTGCATATAGGTAATAACGAAATTACTTCTAGTCCTAGTGTACATTACTTAGGTGTGAAAATCGACGACAAATTATCATTTAAAGAACATTTGTCCTACGTGAGCAAAAAAGCAGCAAACACAACAACAATACTCTCACGAATAATGCCTAATGTTGGTGGACCAAAAACTAGTAGAAGATTACTTTTGGCATCGGTTGTTACATCTATAATTTTATATGGAGCTCCTATTTGGGCTAATGCAGTAAAAATAGAATCGAACTGCCGTAAAATTTCTTCCGTGTACAGATTAAGCACTCTACGAGTAATATGTGCATACCGCACAATTTCTTATGAAGCTGCATGCATTATCGCAGGTATGCCTCCCATTGAAATATTAACGCACTACCGTCGGGAGTGGTATTATAGAGATAAAGCTCTAGAACAGAAAAAGAAAGAAGAAAAGGCAGAATTAATAGCGAAATGGCAACAACGTTGGGATACATCGCAGAAAGGTAGATGGACTTACCATATGATACCACTTATAGAACCATGGCTTAATCGATGTCATGGAGAATTAGACTTTTATCTAACCCAACTTCTAAGTGGTCACGGGTGCTTTAGAGCATACTTCTATAAATTTAAATTAGATACAACTCCTAATTGTCCAATGTGCACTGACGTTCTTGAAGATGCAGAACACGTATTTTTTCACTGCCCACGATTTAACGAACCGCGTGAGAAACTAACTACTCTTACAAAAATAAACCTAAGTCCAAATACGTTGGTCCAGAAAATGGTAGAATCAAAAGAAGTATGGTCAGCAGTTACCATATTTGCTGCAATGGTAATTAAGGAACTGCGACAAATTGACAACACAAGGAGAGAAGCGTTAAATACATAATACGGTTATATACATAAAACACGACCTTGCTATCAGAAGAAATATTAAAAGCCATTATCATTGAGGTTAAAAAAGGAAATTACATTAGACGGCTAGATCCAAATAATGGAACAACAAACTATTCATTCTATATAATCGAATCTTCAAAGAAACGTATGAGCAACAGCCACTTCTCGTGAAGTTATGTAATTGCGGTTCCGCGGAAGATATTGGTATTGAGAATGCATGATGATTTATTAGTAATGTAACTTATTTATGTTGAAATAAAATATTGCAACTGTAAAAAACACACACACACAACACACACACACACACACACACACACACACACACACACACACACACACACACACACACACACACACACACACACACACACACACACACACACACACACACACACACACACACACACACACACATACACACACACACACACACACACACACACACACACACACACACACACACACACACACACACACACACACACACACACACACACACACACACACAACACACATACACACACAAACACACACACACACATATACATAATAAATATATACATACACACACACACATACACACACACACACACACACACACACACACACATACACACACACACACACACACACACACACATACACACACACACACATACACACACATACACACACACACATACACACACACACACACACACACACACACACACACACACACACACACACACACACACACACACACACACACACACACACACACACACACACACACACACACACACACACACACACATCACCCTAGAAACCTGCAGAAAATACTTAAAGGAGGCAATCCGTTGTAGCAATTTTATTTTCTACCTCATATATATATCTGTATAATCAAACCTTTTATTAAATATTAAATAATATAACACATTATAATGTTATCCAATCCACTTAATATAATTATATCTATTGTCCAATAAAGAACTAGTATTTAGTTCATGTTAAAAGTTGAATTCTACGGAGACAAGATAAAAGCTTTTGTTTGGTATCCTTCCTGGATCCCCTTCCACTCAGGAATCGTAACGTAACTTTGTTACTGGGCAGCAACAAGCCGCCAGGTCACTTCCAACACAGCTGGGGTTCAAGCAGGTCGAAAGTTGTTCTTAGGAGCGATGTCCGTGATTAATTTTTGCTGTTGGAGGCGTGCACGATGGAAAATTGCCCGTGTATGCTATTAGGAACATGTAACTTTGGAAACTATTAAATTTAAAATATGTAACATTGGAGATTATTAAATTTGAATTTAAATTATATTGCAACGTAGATTGTGAATAAGCTCTTTTCTGAATGGTATTCATTCGAAGTTGATGGAAAACAATTGTATCTTTGTATAATATGGAATCACATATATAAAGTTGTTCGGATCAATTACAGACAACATTTGCTTTCTTGTGGTGTGAATTCTTGAAACGCAGTTAATGGAAGCCAAGTGACGGTTTTTCAGTAAGCGGCACAGCTGTTTGTTTGGAATGGAATTTTCCGTTGTTCAAACATATGTCAGCATTCACGCAAGTATATAGGTGCAAATTGGAACTCTGGTATGTACAAAAAAAATTATGTTCGTATGTTGTCTGAACTGTCGACGTAGTAACGAGATAAATTTTACTGTAATCGACTTGTGTTAACCGTAAACAGGTCAAGGCCAGACCTCAGATATATTTTTCGTAGTCATACGATATGAAACTGTAATTTGTTTCTACAAATTCTCTTATTAACTCAAAGAAACATCAGAAGATGTCACTACTAATTAGATAAATTAAATTCTCATAATTTTAAACCTTTAGAAATTGAATCTTTACATTTGATATTTTATGAACAATTAGCTGTAATTATCTACTGTGAAATTAAGGTAAATTTACCATAATTAACTCTTTCTTTAAATAAGCAATTTTATACTTTGTCAAATTGTTATATAAACTTCATTAAATAGTAAGTGGTACGGATACTTTCAGTACCATTGTAATTAACTCTTTCTAATTTAAATTAACTTAAAAGGAAGACATATTTTTTGTAAACGAAAATTACTTTATTGGATACCAAAAGAATAGATTCTTATTTTCGGACTAAAGATTATCTTTTATTTAAGAGGAATGAAAGTCGATTCTGATTGTATTTAAATATTTTTGAATTTGAATGCACAAACAGTGCTTTTCTTTGTTTAATCTGTTCACAGGTGCAGTGCAGGATTGCTAAGGTCAAGGTCGAACCATAAGGTAAGATACTTCAAAGATTAGGAGGTCTTTAAAAATTATATAGCGGTTATAGAAAATAGGTTTCCGCATTAGCCTTGTACAAGGGACTTGTATCAGGTCTTCTCAGTATAAAAAAATACGGTGGCGCCTTATTCTTATTATTAGTGGTTGCAATTACACCCCGACCCACAGCTCATTCTCTACCCAGAGCATATAGTTCGACTAGCCGCTTGCCTTTGAGATTTCCTCAACATAGAGCCACCTTCCATCTTAATTTGCCGTGGGCTCCATTTCTAATTATCGGAAATTCTCGTTAAACTAAATCCATAAGTATAAGCCTAACAAATAGCGCCCAGCGTGTAGGCCTCGATTGCTGTATCAATTGTATAAGCACATAAAGTATAGGCTTCGATTGACTTTGGTTGTTTACACTTGTGGTTTGTAATTCATTTACCCTCAGATTAATTTAGTCTATTGATG
The DNA here is from genome assembly GCA_036346225.1 of Platerodrilus igneus. NCBI lineage: Eukaryota > Metazoa > Arthropoda > Insecta > Coleoptera > Lycidae > Platerodrilus > Platerodrilus igneus. The sequence continues at coordinate 1,126,395 of JARFIW010001106.1, forward strand.
TTGTTGTTTAATTGAGTTTAATTTGTAATTAGTTAGTTAGTCTATTCCATGATGGCTGAGACGTATCAAGTAGTTTATTTGCATAAAGATGAGTTGGATTATGAATTGAGAATTCGTGGAGTTGTTAGCAGCAGACCGATGCAGGATAAGAGGAAAATGTTAGGCCGATTATTAGCCAAAGAAACAACATTACCTGATTTTATTTGTCAATTAGCTCTAACGGAAATTGATAGTATGTCAACATTAATAAAGTTGTGTAAGAAATTAGAAGAAGCTTTCTTACATGGTAAAATTGTTCTTTTAGTCGCAGCTTGTAGTATTTCAGTGAATAATAATTCACAGTGTAGTTGATAATAGTGATTTGTATTTAGGTTTTTCTTCCATTTGTATTATCTACAATAGTTGTTTGATAAATTTTTTTATAGTAGAGATGATAGATGTTTATAATTTGGTACACTGGTTTGTACTGTCGGTAAACCGTTTCAAGATTGCTCTTGTGCATAGGCACGTTTTGTTTTGATATATTTTGATAGCAATTTTTGATTTATTTATATCCGCATTGCAACGCAGTATGTTAATTGGTTGTAAGTCTAAGTGAAACTTGTCGTCGTGGTTGGTCGGATTAGCAGTATGTCAGTCTAGACGAGACTTAGGAAAAGTCGGTCGCTCAGCATTACATTAGTCTAAACGAGACTCGAGGTAAGTTGTCACTCTAGCGATTTTGGCATCACTATTTTTGAGATTGGTGATAAGGTTATAATTTTTTGTTTATAAGTCTAGGTGAGACTCACAGAGGAGTTTGTCACCCTAGCAAGTTTATGCGTTGTGAAGTACTTTTGTCTATCTTGACAGTTTGATTTTGAGTAGTGTAAGAGTGTACTAGAACATTGATTTATTGTTATCCTAGATGGAAGGTTGAGAGTAATCTAAATTATAAATTTATTATGTTTAAAATTGTCATTGTCTGCGAATTTAAAAGAGAAGGTGTTCTTAAAGTTTGAAGTTCATTGGTTTAATGTTTGAAGTCATGTTGATAGTTTAGTTGAGATCAAGTTAGATGATGTGGATCCCTGGTATGTGTCTCTTCGAGAAAAAATTTTAGCTTCACCTGATGATTACCCCCAATGGAAGGTAGAAGATAATTATGTATTTAAATTTCTTTCATCAAATTTACCACTCTCGTCGAATGTAAGGGAATGGAAATATTTAGTCCCTAGATCACAGAAGGAACAGGTTATTCGGATAAATCATGACCCTTCAGTGGCCGGTCATTTTGGTTTTTTTAAAACATTGGCACGCATTCAAGAGAATTTTTATTGGCCAAAAATGCGTATTGATGTGTTGAAATTTTGTAAAATTGTTTAACTTGTGGTGCACAGAAGGCATCGAATAGAGGACCCTTGGTTTAATGGGAAAGGAAAAGGAAGTGAAGTTCCCTTTCAGATTATTGCTATAGACCTCATGGGCCCATTTCCACGGTCTAAGGTTGGACACAAATGGTTGTTAGTTATAGGTGATTGGTTCTCAAAATTCACGTTGATGTTCCCGTTACGTAGTGCTAAAGCGCATTTAATAGAACGTGTGTTGGAGGAAAAAGTTTTTTTAGTTTATGGTGTTCCCAAATATATTATTTGTGACAATGGCTCACAATTTAGTGGTAAAATTTCAAGGCCGTATGTAAAAATATGACGTTCAAAAATTTGGTTTAATGCAGTTTACTCTCCCCAATGTAACTTTGTAGAGAGGATAGAACAGTCGGAACAGCTATACGTTCGTATATTGGAGAACATGATACTTGGGACATAGAGTTACCCCAAATTCAGTATGCGATTAATTCTGCAAAACATCATGCCACTGGTTATTCGCCAAATTTCTTAGTTTTTGGTAGACATGTTCCTGTGTCTGGAAGATTTTATGGTCTTGAGGTGGAACCCTCAGTTGATATTGATTTTATTTCTAGAGATAGACCTTCGTATGTATCAGATCATCAAGGACTGTTTGATATTTTTATAGACGTACAGAAAAGGTTACATTTAGCTTACATGCAGTCTAGTAATTCGTATAATTTAAGAAGACGTAACATTTCTTTCGAAGTAGGTGACAAAGTTTGGAGGTCAAATAAAGTTCTTTCGAAAGCAAGTGATAAATTTACAGCTAAGCTTGCGCCAAAATATGTTTTGAGTATTGTTAAAAGAAGGTTTCAAGTTTAATTTATGAATTGATTAATGAAAATGGTTCGAGAGCAGGCAGATGGCATGTTAAGGACTTAAAACCTTATTCAGAGTTCAGTGGTGATATTGAAAGAGAGAACGTTTCTGAACATTAATTAGTGTTGTTGATATATTTAATGGTTGATAGTAGGAATTATTTCTGTCTTATCTTTTAGTAAAGAGTTTAAATATTGTATTGGAATACTGTTTGGTAGTCTAAAAATTTTAGATGTTGGATAAGAAGTATAAAAAGAATTTTTGTAGCGCAGTAAGGCTGACACTAGACTGTGCTGATATTGTTAGTTGCAAGTTATTTATTTGAGTCAAGATAAAAAGTTACATGTTTCCGTTTGTCAAATGATTTCATTGGTCGTAAAATTCTTTAGTTCAAGGTTATAAAGGAATGTTTAGGTATTTTTATGATTAAATTGTTTGATAAATAAAGTTGTATATATTTGTTTATTATTTTCTTTTGGATTTATGATTAAAGTGTTTGACAATTAAGATTGAGTATAGTTGGTTATTATTTTTTGGATTTGTGATTAAAGTATTTGATAATTATATTAGGAATCAGGTAGTTGAGTCCATATTAAATATTGGTTGGAGGTCAATATTGTTAGTAACTTTGATAGTTATGTTTAATTATGAATATCGCGTGAGATAGCAATGTTCTATGTTTATAATGAATATTGTGTGAGATAGCAATGTTCTATTTTGTTCATTCATGCGTGAGTGAGATTTTTGAGGAGTAAGACGTGGAGACGTTTTACTTGTCTCTTCTCGGAAAGAGATATTTCTACATTTTGGTTGCATATACATGCGGTAGATTGTTGAACGTTAGTGATTTCAAGACATGTTTGCTGTTTTGAAGTTATGTTTAGAGTGGATCTCAAAGATAGTGAGAGTCCTTTTCTTCTTTGTAAATATGTAAATTAAAGTTAATAAAGTAAAAATATGTTTGTCATGATAATTTGATATTTTCATTAAGGAATTATAATACAGCAGTATTATATGTTTTGTTGTTTAAGTTTCAGTATAAATGAGTGATATAATAACCCCGAATATGATTAAACGATAATGACACCCTACCGATTAAGACTTCCTGAATTTGTCCCCTTGTGGCGTATAGTACGCGTAGTTACTCGTCACTCATTTTCAACTATGTTGTACCTTAAGTGGTAATTTTGTTTTATTTTGTAAAATTAATAATAATAAGTCGTGAATATATAACTATAAATTCAAAAAAAAAATTCTTAGTATTTATTCCAGAATTTTTTTCTTAGAAAGAGGCAGTGTAGCAATTTTATTTTCTACCTCATATATATATCTGTATAATCAATCCTTTTATTAAATATTAAATAATATAACACATTATAATGTTATCCAATCCACTTAATATAATTATATCTATTGTCCAATAAAGAACTAGTATTTAGTTCATGTTAAAAGTTGAATTCTACGGAGACAAGATAAAAGCTTTTGTTTGGTATCCTTCCTGGATCCCCTTCCACTCAGGAATCGTAACGTAACTTTGTTACTGGGCAGCAACAAGTTGCCAGGTCACTTCCAACACAGCTGGGGTTCAAGCAGGTCGAAAGTTGTTCTTAGGAGCGATGTCCGTGATTAATTTTGCTGTTGGAGGCGTGCACGATGGAAAATTGCCCGTGTATGCTATTAGGAACATGTAACTTTGGAAACTATTAAATTTAAAATATGTAACATTGGAGATTATTAAATTTGAATTTAAATTATATTGCAACGTAGATTGTGAATAAGCTCTTTTCTGAATGGTATTCATTCGAAGTTGATGGAAAACAATTGTATCTTTGTATAATATGGAATCACATATATAAAGTTGTTCGGATCAATTACAGACAACATTTGCTTTCTTGTGGTGTGAATTCTTGAAACGCAGTTAATGGAAGCCAAGTGACGGTTTTTTAGTAAGCGGCACAGCTGTTTGTTTGGAATGGAATTTTCCGTTGTTCAAACATATGTCAGCATTCACGCAAGTATATAGGTGCAAATTGGAACTCTGGTATGTACAAAAAATTATGTTCGTATGTTGTCTGAACTGTCGACGTAGTAACGAGATAAATTTTACTGTAATCGACTTGTGTTAACCGTAAACAGGTCAAGGCCAGACCTCAGATATATTTTTCGTAGTCATACGATATGAAACTGTAATTTGTTTCTACAAATTCTCTTATTAACTCAAAGAAACATCAGAAGATGTCACTACTAATTAGATAAATTAAATTCTCATAATTTTAAACCTTTAGAAATTGAATCTTTACATTTGATATTTTATGAACAATTAGCTGTAATTATCTACTGTGAAATTAAGGTAAATTTACCATAATTAACTCTTTCTTTAAATAAGCAATTTTATGCTTTGTCAAATTGTTATATAAACTTCATTAAATAGTAAGTGGTACGGATACTTTCAGTACCATTGTAATTAACTCTTTCTAATTTAAATTAACTTAAAAGGAAGACATATTTTTGTAAACGAAAAATTACTTTATTGGATACCAAAAAGAATAGATTCTTATTTTCGGACTAAAGATTATCTTTTATTTAAGAGGAATGAAAGTCGATTCTGATTGTATTTAAATATTTTTGAATTTGAATGCACAAACAGTGCTTTTCTTTGTTTAATCTGTTCACAGGTGCAGTGCAGGATTGCTAAGGTCAAGGTCGAACCATAAGGTAAGATACTTCAAAGATTAGGAGGTCTTTAAAATTATATAGCGGTTATAGAAAATAGGTTTCCGCATTAGCCTTGTACAAGGGACTTGTATCAGGTCTTCTCAGTATAAAAAAATACGGTGGCGCCTTATTCTTATTATTAGTGGTTGCAATTACACCCCGACCCACAGCTCATTCTCTACCCAGAGCATATAGTTCGACTAGCCGCTTGCCTTTGAGATTTCCTCAACTTAGAGCCACCTTCCATCTTAATTTGCCGTGGGCTCCATTTCTAATTATCGGAAATTCTCGTTAAACTAAATCCATAAGTATAAGCCTAACACCGTATACCTCGGGAAATGATCCACGGAATTGTTCAAAGCTATTAGAGGTCGTTTGCAGCAGTGTATAGACAATGATGGATATCAGTCGCTTGATAATGTTTTTAAAACCGCATATGATAAAACTTATTGTACTTTTAAATATCATATTGCTCTAGTTTATAATTAAATTTTTATTTTACCTTCCAAACTACGCAAGGAGTTTTGCCGCATCCTATACAATTTTACCTTCTTGCAGTATCAACAAGCCCCACATTGAGAAAACTAAAATAATTTTCCTTCTTTGAACATATAGACTCTAATTTGGTTTCTTCTTCTTATTCAGAAATTTCCCATACACACATTGAAAAATGGAGAAAATCGTATAAATTCGTGATTTCTTGGGAAAATTGCAACATAGAATTAAAAAAATTAAAAACCAAAAAGTACATCACTTGTTCCTAGATTAGTGCTACTTGTTCTCAGAATTACTTAATGCTGTTTGTTTTGGAAAATCTTTGCTTTAAGTGGACATTTTTATTTAGTGTGGGACATAATGAACTTATGTTTTGGTAAACGAATTAGTTCGTTTCTAACTTCGTAATTGTGTATTTATTTTTAAAAAGCTTTAAATCATTGTAAAATACAAAAGCAAATAGTTCCTTTTCAATGTCATTTTAGTTTTCTGAAAACCTTCACCCTGGTATCTAACAAATACTATTTTCTCATCTGTAGGAAAGTAGTATTGAAGGAACATATTTTCAACAGTGAGCCTCAGGCTTGCTATAAAATGTTTGATCCGTAGCGCTAATATTTGAAGAGCTAATATTACAAAGAGGGGAATCTGAACTGGCAGACCTTAAGATTTGCTTTTTAAATGCTTAGCAGAGATTCACTTCTAATTTATTTAGCATTCATTTTCCTTAATAGATTGATAAGAAACCGTTAAAAGAAATTAATGAAATGCGTTTCTGAGAAGTTTTTGCAGTTTTAATCCAGTAGAAAGTTGTTGAAAGCTTTTAGAAAATAACCACGTTGAACTACAAATTTGTCACTATTAAAAAAGCTCAAGCTCATGATTGGCCGAGTAATTGATGTTCGAAAAGGCAATAAACAATCCTCGTACAAAAATATGCTGATTATAATTAATATACATACTACAAATTTCAATGGGAAGCTATTGTGATTCATATTTAAATAATTAAAAATTCCTCATTAAAATTTTTTGTAGCTATTCATATTATAAAAGTATGAAATATGCTCTAAATATGAGTAACCTTCAAGCGGTAGAGCGATTTAAAATGTAAGGCCTTCTTTTTAGTCTTCGTTTATTTTTAGTCAGCCTGTTTTTGTCATGTGACATCATCGCCAACTTCCTCAAATGACAAAATAAGACGTGTTTGGTAACGTCTAATAAAGCTGCTTTTCTCTTTTTATATCACCAAAACTTTTGTAGAGCCATATTGCAAAACAAACACTAATTAATAAGTTTTAAAAACTTAAATGAAATGTATTTTTTTAAGGTTCGCGGGGTCAACTACTCAGTTATTAGCCACATCAATGTGCATGAGTATCCTTGCACGCTTTGAAATTGTATTAAGTTTTTTTATACAGTGCCATTATTTTTAGATAAGCCATTAGCCTCTTGACTTTTTTCTCATTATTGCCGTAGATCCATAGTAGGGTAAAATTAGAGCTTTAAACCAGGGTTAGCAAATTTAAACCATCGTGGTTTTAACCAGGCGGTTTAAACCGGTTTAAACCGTTCCGAAAGAAATCGAGTTTTGACCAGTGGAAGAAATTAATATCATACTCAAATTAAACAGTAACTTATTTCGATATCAATTGTTAGGTTTATTGTGAACATACCGTACATTTTTTTCTAATTAATAATAAACACTACTTCTAAGAATTCCTCAACGTAAAGTTTATGCTAAAACAGGCTATAACTGGTTCTAGGTATCTGATAATTGATTCTTATGTGTTTTCCATTGAAAGCTTCGTCGAATTAAAACCGCGTAGTATCCCAAAAAAACGTGTTTTTACAGTTTTATTTCCTTAACAACAATATTACTTTGAGCTCTGGTCATTAGTGAAACGAAATTAATATTCACTTGCCTTTTAATCTACACTACGAAAACACGTATAAAATGGTTGATTGTTTCCGTTTTTCTGTATGAAAAGTTCGCACAAGCGTTACAGCGTGATAAGTATTTATGGGTTTTATACAATTGTACTTTTCGATGACAATATATTAATTTTATTTATAATTACTATAACTCCTTCCGGTGGCCCTTAAAGCACAATGAATGATCGCCCTTTGTTGTGATGGGAGGACCACCCCAAGGCGGCATCACGCGCACCCTTGTTTCGCACCGTTTTTACAGACGGCAAGAGCCAACCCGACGGTGGTGACTCGAGGGTGAGTGTTTATACACTAATTTTTCTATATGGGTACCCGGTTGTTGTTGGAAACAACATACGTACACGGGTCTACGGATGCATCACCTTGTTGGTGGTAAAATGACTGGTTGTTTGTATGTGCGAGAATATTATAGTGTTTACTGATTTCTTTAATCGAATAATTTTATGTATAGAATTCCGTACTTACAATGTTGATTTCGAGCTGTGATTTTTAGTGGGGTAATTTTGCTCTTTTTTCTTGTTCGAAGATTGATATAGGGGTGACCTAAAAACTGCAGCTCGCTATGTTAAAAATGATACTTTTTTTTTATTCGTAAATATGCTGAGAAAATGGAGGAGAGGTCGGCTAAACTGGAAGTAACACTAAATGAAAACGTAGTGAGGTCAGTTGAACTGGAATCAAACCTTACCAAAAGGTTAAGTGAAAATGCTAAGAAAATGGAAAGGTTAAGTGAAAATGTTGCGAAAATGGAAGAAAGTTAAGTGAAAATACAGCCACGTTAGAACAAAGATTAATCGAAAGCTCCATTGCATTGAAAGGAGATTTCACTGAACAGGTAAAAATAGTTTAGCAAAATTTGGACAGCAAATTGGTAAAAATGGAAGAAGATGTAATCAGGCTGCAAGAACAAATGATTTCACTAACAACGTAGCCACTTGAATTAGTAAACCAAGTTGTAAATCAGAACATTCCAGAAATAAGAAGCATGGAAGGAGGCGAGTCATTACCGTCAAGATTTAAAGTAAAACCACCCACATTCGATGGTAAAACACCTTGGCCCACATATTTGAAACAATTTGAAGCTGCTACAATAGCCAACGGTTGGTGCAACAAAGAGAAGACTATCTCCTTAATAGTGGCTCTACGGGGGGAAGCCCTTAACATCTTGCAAACGATAACCGATCACCAGCAGAATGATTACGACCTCTTAACATCGAAGCTGGAGATGAGATATGGAGACGCCCACCTTAAACAGGTTTACCATGCACAAGTTAAGAACCGCTCGCGAAAGACAAATGAAAGCCTGCAAGAATTCGAAGGTGACATTGCGAGATTACTTAGATTGGCATACCCAACGGCACCAGATAGTTTCCTCGAACAACTGGCCGTTCATACATTTGTGGATGGCGTTAAAGATGGCGAAATACAACAAGCGCTAAGATTAGCACGGCCAAAAATGTTAGATGACGCACTGGCTCATGCGCTTGAATTTGAAGCAGCTAAGCAGACATCACACAGAATGAGTCACAAAGTTCGGTCTGCCTTAGAGGAACCTGGTCAATCGCAGAACAGCATAGATGAAATAATCAACCGTGTGTTTGAAAAGCAAAAGGCGGGAAGGCTAGATAGACGACGACCGCAGAGATAGAGTCTGCGATGCTGGAGCTGCGGTGAAGTTGGTCATATACAGAGACGCTGTACTCAACCAAAGAAACAACCGGTTGAGCTAAAGCAGGTCAATGTAAGGGGGCGAACGTCGACAGCTCAACGTAGTGCAGCGGAGATTATCATCCGGGCTGCATCTTCGATGGGAAGTTTGGACGGCATTTATATCGATGGTAGAATTAATGGTAGGGTTGTACGATTACTCGTGCATACAGGAATAACAAGGACTATTGTGAGACCAGATTTGGTTGGTCGTGGAAAAGTGCTACCCGTATCGGTATGTCTTCGAACGGCAAGTGGTGAGAAAATTTCTATTCATGGAGAGACTGCTGTAACGTTGGCAATCGGAGACAAACTAATTAATCATCGGGTGTTGGTAGCTAAAATTACAGACGAAGTGGTCTTGGGAATGGATCTCAAGAGAGAATATGGGTTTCATGTAAACATGAAAGAAAATGTGCTTCGGATAGATGATGATGAGATTCCATTTCAAGGGACGAGTAACCAGACAATGCAAGTTCGAATGATTTGTTATATGAAAATACCCAAGAAGGCGAAAATGATTGTAATGTTTCGCCCGGATGGTACGCTCTGGGAAGGACAAATATGCATGATGGAAGCAAGTGAATCGGGAATGGGTCAGGAGGGATTACTGATTGGAAGAACGCAGGTGAAGTTTCGAAATATGATACCGGTGAGGGTGCTAAACATTAATTCGCATACGGTAACCCTGAAGAAAGACATGATTGTGGGTAGTTGCATTCCAGTATGCCACATTAAACGTTGTGTGGACGACACGGAAGATAAACCAGCCAACGATTGCTCACAGAAATTGCTGGATATGTTGATACCTTCGTGTCAAGGACTAAACGCCGACCAACTGGGCAACGTAAAAGAATTGGTCGGACGATATCGAGGTGTGTTTGCACTGGATGGTAGTGAAAGGAAAGACGAATGTTGTGCAACATAAGATCAATACTGGAGATGCGCAACCGATAAGACAACACCCCAGGCGGCTTCCTTTTGCAAAAGGTAAGGAAACCGAGCAAATTACCACCGACATGGAAAAATAAGAAGTGATTGAACCCTTGAATAGTCCATGGCCTTCCCCGGTAGTGCTTGCCAAAAAAAAGGACTGGTTGACAATGTTTTGTGTAGACTACTGGCGGTTAAACAATGTGACAAAGAAAGACAGGTATCCTCTGCCCAGAATTGATGACACCTTGGATACTCTATCCGGATCTAAATGGTTTTCGACCTTGAACTTGAAAAGCGGGTACTGGCAGGTAAGCTTGGAGCCAAACGATAAAGAGAAAACTGCGCTTAAAATTGGAACTGGATTATGGCAGTTCAAGGTCATGCCATTTAGATTATGCAATGCCACTGCTACTATTAAACGTTTGATGGAATCGATACTGCGTGGACTGTCCTGGAAAACATGTCTGGTGCATCTAGACGACGTGATAGTGTTAGGCCGCTCTTTTGAAGAACACCTTAAGAACCTAGAGTAGATATTCCAAAGATTACATTGAGCTCCAAGAAGTGTCACCTATTTGGAAAAGAAGTGAAATACCTAGGACATCTCGTTTCGGAGACCGAAATAAGAGCTGACCCTGACAAAATAAAAACGGTGCAATAGTGGCTTACACCAGCAGATATACAGCAACTACGCAGTTTTCTAGGATTGTGCACATATTACCGACGTTTTATACATGGTTTGCAAGCACTGCCAAACCGTTAACGAATTTAACCGAAGATAGACAAGAATATGATTGGAATGACGACTGCCACAGTGCATTTGAACGACTAAAACGGCTACTAGTTACAGCACCAATTTTGAGTTATCCACGGATGGAGGGGAAATTTGTGTTGGATACCGATGTCGGTAACACTGCTATAGGAAGCGTTCTTTCTCAAGTGCAGGACAGACAAGAAAAAGTTATTGGGTATTTTAGTAAGGTCTTGTCGCGACCAGAAAGGAACTATTGTGTGACAAGAAGGAGCGCTACGTCGTCAAATCCGTAGAGCACTTTTATAAGAACTTATACGGCCGTAAATTCCTGTTGAAAACAGACCATGCTGCACTAAAATGGTTACTGCAGTTTCGAAATCCTGAAGGGCAAGTTGCAAGGTGGATAGAGCGGCTGCAGGAATATGACTTTGACACAGAACATCGTGTAGGAACTAGCCATCGGAATGCAGACGCTCTGTCAAGGAGACCTTGTCCGGTAGACTGCAATCATTGCTCCAAGATGGAAGAGAAAATAAGTGTCATCCATAGAATGACGGTAACCGATGATACTTGGCAACTCGAAATATACGAGAAGACCAGGAGAATGACGCCGAAGCGGGACATATTATTGAGTGGAAAAATAGAGGACAACGACCAGCTTGGGAAAAAATTAGTATTTCGAGTAGGAGCCTGAAGGCATACTGGGCACAGTGGGACTCCTTGGTGATTGAAAATAGAATCTTGAAACAACGCCTGGAATGTGAAAGCGGCACTGAGAGACGACTTCAAGTGATAGTGTTGAGAAGCAGAGTGCCGGAAGTGTTACAGCACTTGCACGATGATATTTCCGGAAGGCACTTTGGCGTGAAAAGAGCTTTCGAAAGAGTGAGAGAAAGATTCTATTGGGTGAACTGCAAAGAAGATGTGAAGGAGTGGTATCGGAAATGTGAGTTGTGTGCCTCTGGAAATGACCCGGTTACAAAACGGAAAGCCGCAATGAGACAGTATAACGTGGGGAATCCTTTTGAGAGGGTGGCCATTGATATAGCTGGTCAGTTTCCTGAATCAAAGAAAAGAAATAAATATATCTTGGTTGCAATGGATTATTTTACCAAAAGACCAAAGGCGTATGCTATACGTAACCAAGAAGCCGAGACGGTTGCAGATGTACCAGCGAGGGAGTTGTTTTGTTGCTTTGGAGTCCCGTGGCAAACCAAAAGTGGTACACTTTGAACGTTTAATATCCTACGCTGGCAACAACCAGGAAGGCTGGAATAATGAGAATGGTGTTCGACGAGATATTAATCATGAGCCAAATGTAGATTTTGAGAGTTTTATGGCGGCGTATGTTGGTTCCGCTAAGGCGAGATTTGTCGTTGTTGTAAAAAACAGCAAGATCTGTTTAGAGCACCAGAAGAGTATTCCCTTGCACATTGCGTAGCTCAGGACCTGCAAATATCAAGAGGGATAGCTATTATTTTCAAAAAAATGTTTGGATGTGTGGATGAATTAGTACAACAGCGGCCAACTGTAGGAAAGGCTTTGGTTCTTCAGGATAAAATCGTTATGTTTACTATCTGTTCACCAAAAATTCTTCATGGTAGAGACCTAGTTATGGACATTTATGGAAGACTTTGCTGAATCTTAAAGCTCAGATGATGGAAAATAGAGTAACGAGACTAGCCGTGCCCAAGCTCGGCTGTGGACTGGATTGCTTAGATTGGAGGATAGTCCGAAATATGCTAGAAGTAAATTTCCAGGGAACCAACGTCCAGGTACTTGTTTGTTGCCTACCAAGATCAAGAAAAGAGCGTTGACAGTTATTTCCAACGACGCGGTGGATGCACCAGAGGAGATAGCTGACGATACCGTCATCAGTCATCGAATTGGCGTCAAAATGTATTTACAGTTACGATACGTAACGGTTTTAAAGAGAGGGCAGTGCTACGAGCTACTATTAGGCAACCCGTCAAACACACATGCGCCGTAAGCACTGTATATTTTCCAGGAACCGAGGATGTTCGAGCAACCAGAGTATGAATCATCTATTTTAATTCAGGGTATACATAAGACCGCTGATAAATGTAAGAGTTAGTCTATATCAGAATGTCGTATATAAATCATCTCGTATATAGTTAGTTGTTCGTTACGTTCTGAAAGTCTTTAGTAAATATAAATCTGTGTTATGTGAAAGTGTATATTGTACCGACAGCTTGTCGAATACATAAATAGACAAAAATGTAATAAATAAATAATAGTAGTGTTTAGTGTTGTTAATAGACCTATGGTTAAGAATTTAGTTTAAGAAGATATTAGTGCTTGTAAATAGCTTCATTGTTAATTGCACTGAAAACATTTATAAATAAGGCATATACTGTTAATTGGACTTATGAATAGTGAGTAATAAAGACTTTTATTACTACTTGTTTTAAATTAGTGAAACGCGTTAGTAGTCGCCCGCCACAATACAATAACTAATTTTCCACAAGCTTCTGGCCCCAATCTGTTTCTTAGCTTTGAGTGAATAAAATGAAGGTTTGAAAACAATCTCTCGATCGATGCAGATGAAGCAACACATCTAAAAAGATGTGTCGCAATCTTTACAAAACTTGAATTTATATTTTCATGAAGCAATGCTTTCCAAAATTGAGTGCAGTTACTTTATTTTTATACTACCAGCAAAAAACAATTTAGGCTGAATTTTACCACTAGTGGTAAAAACTCGGCACTTACTTCAGTGTTCACCCACATTCTTGCATTTAGTCCAGTCAAATTCTCGTAAATGGTTACATTAATTAGGGTAGTTTCAATTTTTTGATATGTTGTGTGGGTTGGTACCCTGTTGAAAAATTCAAGATTTTTAATTCACCCTCCCTCCGCGGGCGCCGCCATCTTAAAAAGCTATCAAATTTTTGAACTTGTCCCGGTTTTTTTTCAAAATACCTCCAAATATATTCTTAGTACAAAAAACATATACATAGCTTTTTTAAACTAGAGTAAATGATCTACAATTTAAAACCATAAAGAAGTTTTGAGGTGTAATACTTCCCGAGATAGAGCAATTTGAATTTTAAGAATTTTTCTCAAAAATGTGAAAGTATAGATTTTCAGTCTGTTTTTACTTGGTAGATTAAGTAAATAGTGATAGTTTGTTGTATAAATAGTCCAGTCAACAATTGATAAAAAAGTATTCATTTTTTTGAGATTTGGGCATCCACCATTTGGAAGACGCCGTCTTATGTTTTAGATAAAATGTCGAAGTCATAAACTCCCATCATGCGACACATCGTTAAATAGATAATGTAAAAAACTATTTACTGTGAAAACCAGACCTCTCTATTTACTACCACTTCAAAATGACCGCCATTTGAAGTTTTCAACGTGAAAATACACATCTTTGGCGAAAATTTGAAAATCCATAAATTAGGATGTACAAAAGGCTACAATGTTTTAAAGAAAAGACGTAGTAAGCGAATATTAACAGTATTTATTAAAAGCAAAAAGGTTTAAATTCAGATAAGTTTCTAAAACATATAACATCCGTTAGTTTGCAAATTATAGATAATACCAATGCAAGACAGTCGATACCATACGGTGGGGGTTTAAGTACACCAGAAAAATTCCTTGCAAATAAAAGCAATATGTGCGTGTAGTTGGTGAGGACATTGATCTTCTCGTCTTCCTCACTGCATTGGCCCCTACACACAGTAGTCTTTTTTTCCAAAAGTATGAAAGAGGAAATACGCTAGATAGCTATTACTCAACCACATCATTCAATCATAAATTCACTGATGTACTTTTATTTATTCATGCTATTAGTGGGTGCGACACTACATCGGCGCTGTTTGGCCAGGGAAAAAACAAATTATCACTTTATTTTTGAAACATCCAGAACTTTTGAATAAAGTTTAACCATCATTCCTTAATTTTCAATCAACAACAAATGAAGTTGCACAAGTAAGGGAAAATGTTCTTGGTACTTTGTATGTGGATGATACAGCTACTCAAAAACTGGATGAATTACGGTACCACACATTTGTTAAAGCTGCAGCCAAAACTAAATTTAACCTCGCTAGATTGCCACCAAATACAGATGCTGCTCAACTACATGCCATGCGATGTTACTACCAAGTGCAAACATGGCTGGGAAATGAAAAAGACCCTTCAAAATGGGGCTGTATGCACATTCAATTAGGTCTCTTCCCTAAGAAAACAGAGAAAGATCCAGCACCAGAGTCCCTCCTTCAATGCATTTCATGTATTTGCAAAAAAGGTACAAAATAAATAAATTCTTTATTACTACTGTTTATGTTGCCATTGAATGTCTTGTTCTTTTTTAGGGTGCCTGATTGCATGTGGATGTAGGAAAACTGAATTGCACTGTTCGTTACTGTGTACACATTGCAATGAACAGTCTTGCGAAAATGCAATGCCAGTCGCATTGAACGACTAGCCTGAAGAGGAAGATGCTCAAGAAGCAATTGATATGGTTGATGAACAACTTAACTGCATTTAAACTTTTTTTTTTAATAAACACTATTCACTTTTTACGTCTTTCTTTAAAACATATAAAAACTATTTAAAACATTATAGCTTTTTGTACATCCATATTCAAATGGTCGCCAAAGAAATGTGTTTTTCACGTTAAATACTTAAAATGGCAGACATTTTGAAATGGTAATAAATAAAAAGGTCTGGTTTTCACAATAAATAGCCTTTTTTCATCATCTATCAGTAGGGTAAATATGGGAATACTGGAACCACATTTCCTCCAGAATCCCACATTTCCTCACACATCTGGACCAAATAGTTTTCTTCGACTAACCATTTTTCATCTTTCGAGATAAATGAGCATCCTCATTTCCTCCCACATCTGAACCAAATAGTTTTCTTCGACTAACCATTTTTCATCTCGAGATAAACCTATCTTGTTTGCTATCAATTAACATTAGATTTTTCTCAGCTACCCGAATCTTTAGGAATTTTGCAGATAGCATCATCCCCAAGGGAGCTACCCTCATTTTAAGATTTCTTACCTGTAGCGACTTTTGAGCGTTCTTATAAAATTTTTTTAGTCATGCGATCCATCTTGTTAGTCTAAAATTTTGCACAGAATCCGAATCTGCAAACAGATTTAAAATCGGTGCACCCCCTGCAAAGTTACACTTTAAAATTCGGAACCTCTAAATTTTGCTCTTTGCTCTATAAGCAAACCTAACAAATAGTTTTCTTCGTCTATCCATTGCATCTTTCGAGATAAACCTATCTTGTTCGGTATCAATTACCAATAGATTTTTCTCGGCTACCCAAATCTCTTTAAATTTTTCAGATATCATCACCCCCCCAGGGAGCTACCCCAATTTTAAAATTTCTTACCTGTAGCGACTTTTGAGCGTTCTTATAAATTTTTTTAGTCATGCAATACATTAAATTAGTCTACAATTTTACGCACAACCCGAATCTGCAAACAGATTTGAAATCGGACCACGCCCTGCAAAGTTACACATATACCCTCTGCGAGATAAATCTTTCTCCACATTTCCACCCACAAGATAAACCTACCTTGTTTGGTATCAATTAATATTAGAATTTTCTAAGCTACCCGAATCTTTAGGAATTTTTTAGATAGCATCACCCCCAAGGGAGCTACCCCAATTTTAAGATTTCTTACCTGAATGTACTTATAAATTTTTTTTAACCATGTAATACATCTTGTTAGTCTAGAATTTTATGTAGAATCCGAATCTGTAAACAGATTTAAAATAGGGCCACCCCTTACCATTTTACACACACCCTCTAAATTATAAATTTCCTGCGGCTCATACCTAACAGAAAATCTAAAAACTATTCTTAAAACTTTTTATTACGGACAATTTTTACTAATACAGTTTAAATTTTGTAAACCACATTTCTAAATACATATACACAATTTTTTATTCTTAACCTAGAACTTCTCATATCGACTTGTACTTATTAATATTTATTTCTAAATAGAGCACCTTTTCCAAAGACCAACCGGACCCACATGTTTCAAATTCCTCTGATTTTGTTCTTATGGTTTCGCTTAAGACCTCGTACATATTTTCCAGATTACTAGAAGACGTTATAACCACATTTTTTGTGTTAAAGGATTTCACATCAGACTTCTCTTCCCCCATTTTGGTGTAAACGCCGTAGAGTTCGCAATACACTTTTACTGCTGTATGTTGTATTCTTTTTTCATTTATTAATCGAATAAATCGCTCTTTCTGCTTCCAAAGAAACTCGGACACTCCATTGTCGACACTGGCGTTCTTTATGCGATAGCTAGCCATACGGTTGTTAAACGCTGTACTAACCATTTCTACACCATCGTCGTTAGTAGCGGTAACTGATGCATTTTTATGTCTGTTGCTCCTTAAGTGAGCGGCATAGATAGTCTTTTCCATTTCGAAATCGCATACTTTACACATAATTCGTGGTTGTTTCGTACAAGGCCCTTTAACAGCTGGCGGAGCTGAACGTTTACGGCTTAATGACATACCGTCTTGTTTTTCCTTGTGTCGCTGTAAATTGCCCATTCTCGTAAAAGCGATACCGCAAGACCCACAGTTTAAGTACTTTGCTGCGGACGGATGTATAAGCTTAACCGTAGACGATGTTACACCACGACATTTGTTTTGGTGCCGTTTGAGAGCATTTTTCCAGGTATAGGAAGCACCGCAAGAGTTGCACTTAAAAACGTTTGCAGATACCATTTTAATACAAAACAAAATCCGCACTATAGCACTTTGGTTAAACTTGTAAGCGAACTAACTTATAACTAAAGAGTTTACTCTTGCGCACCTGATTTATATTCCTTATAGAATGCAAACCGAAGGTTTCCGAAGACACCCGAACGAAGTTGAGGATTCAGCGGGGAACTAAATGACGTCATAATCCTTGCTGCTCGTCCAATACATTTAGCGCCAATGCATGCACCCGGTGCGAATGCCGTTAGTAGAAACATCGGAAACGTCTTCCATGTTATACGGATCGCGTGCATATTAAAAATCCAAAAGGGTGATAGCACACGCACACAAATTGTGTGAAAGTCGTGCTGTAGAAGATGCAGTGCTACTATAACCAAAAACTTAAACCATTACTAAGGAAATACCAACTTGTTGCCTACATGATACTTACTAATAAAGCAATTTAATTTTAAATAACTTCTACGTCATATTTTAGGAAATGGTGGGCTTGAATATTTTCTAATTGAATCACCAAGCGAAAGTATATGCTTAGCAGTATTAAAATTAACCATTAATTTCCCATTTTTACGACCATGGTTAATTATAGATTAAAATTTAATTTGTGCACGTTCGAGCTTCTCGTAAACTAACATATTTTATAGCAACAATGCGCTGTATAATACATGCATACCCCTTCGCCGCGCTACTGCTATTCTTGTAATTGCTAGAAAAAGTCACTCTCCTTTTTACGGGTAGGGCCGCTAAAAAGCACCATTCCATACTTTCTTTATAAGTGTAGCACATCGCGCACTTTTTGTCGGATATTTAAATTTTTGTTAATGTAGGCCTTTACACTTTCGCTTATTTAAACATCTAATACGATCAATTAACCACTTTCGCTTATTCTAACAGGAACCACCATACATTCCGCCACACCGTTCTTTTTGATTCCAACGATCCTATGGGCTTCCGCACACTAACACCCGACGTATCTTTTCTACTATTTGTTAAACAAAAACTACCGGTATCGCTATTGTGGACGTAAACAGATGTTTGTGGATATGTACGAGAATATGTAGCCATATACATTAACCAGTCTAAGCTATTTTATTTAGTACACAAAAACTACTATTTTTCTAAACCATAATTAATAATCGTCTTTATAGGTTCCACATTTCGACCATTTCCCAATGACTGGTGCTACGTACATGGAAACTTTAATTTCTTATTGGTGAGAATTCTTATTCTCCCGCGCACTGCTCCGTAGTTGCATGCCTACCCCTTTTGGAGGTATATGCTCGTTATAGGTTGTAAGACCCTCGGTTTTACTTAACTACAATTCGTGAGACCCCTTTAATCTTTTTAATCGTATCTTTCTCGCCTACAATACAGTAGGACTTAACACTACTACCAACAAGTTCTAATACTGGACCCCCATTAAATACGTCTTTAATTTTCCCTACAACTTTTTTTGTTGACAAGTGTTATATTGTATTTATTATACGCTGGACAGTCACTCTTTTAAGATAAATATATTTTGCTAGGTATCAACTAATATTAACTTTTTCTAGGGACCCCAAATCTGTAAATAAATTTTAAATAGGACCACCCCATACAAAGTTACACCTTTTAAAGACCCAAATCACTAATTTTTGCTCATTTTTATTTAACACCATTTTTAAAACCTTTTTCGCTACCCAAGACATATGCTTTAACCAACCGTTTCCCTAGAAATCTAAAACCGCCGTGTCCCACGAATACCACGTGGAGATAACACGTATACTCTGTCAACCAGGAAGCCGGAAGGATTTGGAAGGTGGTAGAAGAACTTAAAAATTATGGAATCTTAAAACTAATATATACAATAGATTTACAAAATCCTTACAAATATAAACAACTATCTTATATCTTTACGCCCCCATGCGTAGATTGTTGTACTATTAGGAATGATGTACCTTTTGTCATCTTCCCTCGATAAACTAATTTTATTAATAAGCTGCGTATGCAAATCGTATTCTTTACTCGGGTACATACGCAGGCAAGTACTCGATACCATCCAAATAAAGAATTGGATGCTTGGTGACTGTTAACATCCGCTTCCCTCGTGTACGCCCAGACACATCCCAGCCCATGAGCACCCCTGCGCATGCACACCCTGCCTATGCGCACCCCTGCGCGTACGCACCCTGCCCATGCTCGCTGCCCATGCGCACCCCTCTCTGTGCGAGTGCTATTTCGGGGTAACGTCACAGCCTTTTATAAATAAAGAACAATGTTATATACTATTATAAAATGTTTATTCTGACATTATACATAACAAATTTAAAAATATTTAATGCCAAGCATGGAGTCATTTAAACTTAATTTTAATACAAAGTTATACACAGAAGACAGTCCTTTCTTTATGTTTGTTTGCAGTGGTTTTAATTTTATCTAATTTTATTCGCAGCTTAAAATTTAAATCGACACCCAAGTCTTCTATCTCCTTTTCTAACCAATAGTTTGATACATAAAGACCGTCTAGGTTTTCGAATTGTAAAATGTACCGAAGTTTGCCTCTATATTTAAAGTCTTTGATTCCGCCGACAACCAGATCCATTCCTTCGTGTAATTCTTGCAGCTTGTGACAATATTTTAATCGCAGCTTTCCCACTATATCCTGCATACGTATCTTGTTAGCTTGATCGACTTCTTCTTGTCGGTATTGGAGGAAATCCTTTTTCTCCCACACACCGTTGTGTAGTTGCATATCCACCACATTTGGGAATATATGGTTGTTATAGGTTGTAAGACCCTCGGTTTTAAATGATCCGAATGGTTCTTTACTAGGCAAATATACAATGTTTAGCGGATCCCCTTTGCGTGTGGTGTACGCCAAGGTTACGAAACCCGCATTCCTTAGTTCGTCTTTGTTATCTGCCATTTTGATAAATACGCTTTTAGAATAACCTTTTAAAAAATATACGGATTTAGTACCATCCTTTTCTGCAAGAACGCCTACATAACTAAAAGAGTCTTTCTTACTAACCGCAAATGCATACAGCTTGTACAACCCGGATGTATCTAAGTCAGTCCATCGACACATAAAATAATCTTTTAATTCTTCCTCATTTTCTCTAATAAGATGTTCTTTGTCTAACACATCTTTGTATTGTTCGCGTATTGTCGCAGTGTTTTCCATGTAGTCCAATTTTCGCCTTTTTGCATCCATTTCCTCTAATTCCAGTTGTCTTTTCATTCCACTTACAGCGTATGGCATGCATAATGGGACAATTTCCTTTAGCATAAACGGATAGAGTTTACTACCAATATTTGCGCGTTGTCGTACAACCTCTGGGCGAATGTTAGGTGTATTTATCAATCCCAATTCCGAAATGACTATTTCTTTTGGAATTGTAGAATATGGTGTTGCAGATTGTGTAAAATATGTACTACCTGCTTTAATGTAGCACTTGTGTAAGATTTTTATTTTATCTTGGCTGTCTTCCTCCTCTACTATCTCCAAATAATTTACGGGTAAATAGTTAAAACTAAAAGCCGAAAGCACATACTTTATCAATGTTTCCCTTTCTTTTGGTTTTTCGGACAACTTAATTTGCAAGCCCGTCAATTTCTTTGTATTACCATTACCCCAATACACGTACTGTAGCAGGTTATTATACACTAAACAGCAGCTATTTTGTAGCTTGTCCGATAGCTTATTCCACATTTTGGCAAGTGGTACCGAGTACATTGGCGCCTTTAGGAAGTATAACTTACTATCTTCCAATAAGGTTAAACAGTCTTTTAAGGGTTTATACACCCGTTCCGCACTGACATAGCTTCCAATTGCACAATTGTATATTATCGCTTCCAATCGCGTAATACCGTGTTCTTTAGCCAAAGTAGACGCAAATGTTTCCCTTAAACGTACATCTGGACAACGTAAAAAATCTAGTATATGATTGCCAAGTTGTTTATTAACACCAGGACTTGTAATCTGACACACAGATTTGTTGTATATCTTAATTCTTGCATTGGTTGTTAGCCATGTTAAACAATCAATTCCTACAGTTTTATCGTTGTCAACTATAATATTACACTTTTCTTCGTATTCGTCCTTATAGCAAAAGTTATGGTTTGTAGTTAAATAATTACACATCTCCATCTTGCTAAATATACCCGCAAAATCTTGGGTTACATCCATGTCAAAAAGATATAAATAATTTTTTTCGAATTCGTCTAATATATCTGGTAGTTCCTCCAATAAAGTTTCCAACTTAACATCTGCTAGTTCCACTTTGTATGGAACACATATAGGATTTTGGGAATTTTTTATTAATGCATTCGAGATCTTCTTTTCCGATAATTTCTTTTACTCTCTGACCCATCTTGTTAGTGCTTTCCAAAGAAAACGGGAGCTTAGCTTTAACACCATGCCTAGCGGAAACAAATCGGTCAAACTTTCTTCGTAGATAGCTGTTAAATGCACCACAAATTTCTTTTTTTAGGATAAACATCCTTTTGCTTGCAGATGTTTGCTCGGCGACAGAAAAGTCGCAAATTTTAACCAACATTATATTATCACAAAATGGTTCTGTAATTGGTGTGTGTAGTCCACCAATCAGCATCTGTTCGCCTTCGACATAACAAATATTACCAATATCTGTTACCAGATTATTGTTGCACATATTTTCTGTCAACAGCCATAATCCAAATCGCTCATTTGTCGGTTTCACTTTATTCCCAAGAAGTTGAGAAACGTTAATCACCTTGGAGACGCTCATGTTTACCGTTCTAGCTACTATCGAATACTAAATTGAATACGAAAAAATTGTTCTCTTACGTATTCTACAGAGTGGGTACGTATATTGCCGAAGATAGTCGAATATGTTGTTATCCGACCTAAGCCGACAGGGGTGCGCATCGACATATATCCGGAGAGTGTGGACGTATATTGCCGAAGATAGTCGAATATGTTGTTATCCGACCTAAGCCGACAGGGGTGCGCATCGACATATATCCGGACGACTTGCACACAATTTGTGTGGGTGTGCTACCACCCTTTTGGATTTTTAATATGCACGCGATCCGTATAACATGGAAGACGTTTCCGATGTTTCTACTAACTGCATTCGCACCATCGACGATGCGAACCAGGTGCATGCATTGGCGCTAAATGTATTGGACGAGCAGCAAGGATTATGACGTCATTTAGTTCCCCGCTGAATCCTCGACTTCGTTCGGGTGTCTTCGGAAACCTTCGGTTAGCATTCTATAGGGTACATAAAGCAGGTGCGCAAGAGTAAACTCTTTAGTTATAAGTTAGTTCGCTTGCAAGTTTAACCAAAGTGCTATAGTGCGGATTTTGTTTTGTACTAAAATGGTATCTGCAAACGTTTTTAAGTGCAACTCTTGCGGTGCTTCCTATACCTGGAAAAATGCTCTCAAACGGCACCAGAACAAATGTCGTGGTGTAACATCGTCTACGGTTAACCTTATACATCCGTCCGCAGCAAAGTACTTAAACTGTGGGTCTTGCGGTATCGCTTTTACGAGAATGGGCAACTTACAGCGACACAAGGAAAAACAGCACGGTATGTCATTAAGCCGTAAACGTTCAGCTCCGCCAGCTGTTAAAGGGCCTTGTACGAAACAACCACGAATTATGTGTAAAGTATGCGATTTCGAAATGGAAAAGACTACCTATGCCGCACACTTGAGAAGCAACAGACATAAAAATGCATCAGTTACCGCTACTAACGACGATGGTGTAGAAATGGTTAGTACAGCGTTTAACAACCGTATGGCTAGCTATCGCATAAAGAACGCCAGTGTCGACGATGGAGTGTCCGAGTTTCTTTGGAAGCAGAAAGAGCGATTTATTCGATTAATAAATGAAAAAAGAATACAACATACAGCAGTAAAAGTCTATTGCGAACTCTACGGCGTTTAAACCAAAATGGAGGAAGAGAAGTCTGATGTGAAATCCTTTAACACAAAAAATGTGGTTATAACGTCTTCTAGTAATCTGGAAAATATGTACGAGGTCTTAAGCGAAACCATAAGAACAAAATCAGAGGAATTTGAAACATGTGGGTCCGGTTGGTCTTTGGAAAAGGTGCTCTATTTAGAAATAAATATTAATAAGTACAAGTCGATATGAGAAGTTCTAGGTTAAGAATAAAAAATTGTAAATATGTATTTAGAAATGTGGTTTACAAAATTTAAACTGTATTAGTAAAAATTGTCTGTATTAAAAAGTTTTAAGAATAGTTTTTAGATTTTCTTTTAGGTATGAGCCGCAGGAAATTTAAAAATTAGAGGGTGTGTGTAAAATGGTAAGGGGTGGCCCTATTTTAAATCTGTTTACAGATTCGGATTCTACATAAAATTCTAGACTAACAAGATGTATTGCATGTATAGAAAATTTATAAGAACGCTCAAAAGTCGCTACAGGTAAGAAATCTTAAAATTGGGGTAGCTCCCTGGGGAATGGCGCTATCTAAAAAATATAAAGAGATTTGGGTAGCTGAGAAAATTCTAATATTAATTTATACCAAACAAGATAGGTTTTGTCTCGAAAGATGCATTGGTTATACGAATAAAACTATTTGTTAGGTTTGCTTATAGAGCAAAGAGCAAAATTTAGACGTTCCGGATTTTAAAGTGTAACTTTGCAGGGGGTGCACCGATTTTAAATCTGTTTGATATTAGTGACATTGAAATACCTAAAAATGTCAAAAGAATTCTATCATTAGGTCCGAAATTTAGCATTAAACCTATCATAAACGATATAACAACGATCAATTTACTAGCCGACATAGAAAATATCATTCTTGATTCATCAACAGAAGAAGAACGTAATGTATATAGAGCTCAGATTACTAACATTACAACTAATTTCTTACAAAAAAATAACAACCAAAAATCAAAATTAAATTTAGATTATTCATATAGTAATACATTTCTAAAACAAAATGAAAATTTAATTATATTAAAATCAGACAAAGGTAATTTAACTGTTGCAATGTCAAAAACCGAATACAATCAAAAAATAGAAGAACTATTATGCGACAACAATACATACTTAAAAATTACTAAAAAATAAAAAATATATCAGCGAACAACAATCCTCAGTTCTAAATAATTATAGTAGTATTTCTCCAAAATTTTATGCTCTTCCTAAAATTCATAAATCAAACTATCCAATGAGACCCATAGTTGCATCTAATAACAGTCCAACTGAAAAGTTATCTAAATTCATTTCTGAAATTTTACAAAAATCAATTCAAAAAAATATTTATAAAATAAAAGATTCGTTTGATTTTGTTGAATTTATACATAATTTTCAACTTCCTGAAAATTACATATTAATCAGTTTAGATGTTGTGTCTTTATTTACAAGTATACCTAAAGATTTAGCAATAAACAACATTAAAAATATTTGGAATAATATTGAACAGAACTGTAATATACCACAAGACACATTTTTGGATATTATAGATTTTATTTTTACTAATAGTTACTTTAGATATAATAAAATATTTTACGAACAAATTACCCGTTGCCCCATGGGATCCAATTTAAGCCCCGTTATAGCTGAAATTGTAATGAATACACTTTTAAATAACGTCATACCCAGCCTTTCATTCGAGTTACCTTTTATAAATAAGTTTGTAGACGACATTCTGACAGCTATTCCTAAGGATAAAATAAAAGACACTTTAGAAACATTCAATAAATATAACAAAAATATCAAATTTACAATAGAATTAGAAACCACTAATTCAGTTCCATTTTTAGACTTATTAGTAATCAGACAAAACAACAACCAAATTATCACTGATTGGTATGTCAAACCTAGTAGCTCGGGTCGATACTTAAATTATCATTCTTATCAATCATTTAATATAAAAATTAACTTCATTTTAGAATTAAAATCTAGAATTAAACGAATTTCGCATCCTTCTTTATACCAAAAAAATTTAAAAATACCTAAAGGACTATTAAACGAAAATGACTATCCGAGTTCATTAATAAATAATTTATTGTTCAATCTAGGAAGCAAATATAATAAAAATAAAGAATCAAACAAATTTGATAATAACGACCTAATACAAAGTTACAAATCTCTTCCTTACATAGAAGGCTTAACTGAGAAATTAATAAAAATATTTAAAGATAGTAAAATTAAAATTGCAAAGAGAAATTTAACCACTATACACAAATTATTTTCAAAAATTAAAGATAGTACCAACAATTTAGATCAGAGAAACATAATATATAAATTAAATTGTTTAGATTGTGATCATATATACATAGGACAAACATCTCAAAATTTAAAGCAAAGAATAACACAACACAAAAGCGATATAAGAGTAAAACCAAAAGCCTGCGCCCTCACAACACACGTTCTAGACAAAGAGCATAAAATAGATTTTAATAACCCAACAATTTTACAAATTGAGCACAACAAATCAAAAAGAACATTTCTGGAAATGTGTGACATTTACATGAACACAAAAACATTAAATAATAAAAAGGATATGGATAATCTCAGTTGTATATACTCGTATCTTTTAAAATTTAAATTTAAATCTAAAACAAATCGTATTTAATTACTATTTAAAGATATATATGTATTTTATGTATACGTGTGTGTGTATTTGTGTATGTGTTTTGTGTATATGTATGAGTGTGTGTGTGTGTGTGTGTGTGTGTGTGTGTGTGTGTGTGTGTGTGTGTGTGTGTGTATGTGTATATATATATATGTGTGTATGTATATGTTGTGTGTGTATATGTTGTGTGTGTATGTATGTGTGTGTATGTATGTATATATGTATCTGTGTATGTATGTATATGTATATATATATATATATATATATATATATATGTATACATGTATATGTGTATGTGTATGTGTATGTGCGTGTATGTGTATGTATGTATGTATGTATATATATGTGTATATGTATGTGTGAAAATGTCTATATAGGTAAATTATTTTAGGTATATGAATGAATATATATCTCATTAAAAATGTATTTATGTGTATGAGTATACATATATGTATATTAGTACATATACATTTACATAATGTTCAAATATACATATGTATATGTGACACCGCTTATTTACACATGTACGTTTCTCTTTTATTCTAATTCTTTAACAAAATCAACCTTTCCGCCTATTCATTAGAATTCTGTCAAAAATTTTATTTATGTCAAGCCAATATTTTATTTATACTTAAAAATTTTTTATTCGATTCAATTTTATAACATTATATAAAGGAACCTAGTTTAAATTTTATTTATGGAAGCTAATTTTTATTAACCTCAATGTAAGTAACGCTTATTAACACCAGTGTCTTTATTATTATTGTTGTATTACTTTTTTAGTTATTGCCTTTGAGAAAGCATTAAATAAATGCGAAAATTTAGGCCATAAAAAAGAGTTTTCTTTTACCCCAGCAGACCTAATACCCGCTAACATAATTATAATCAATTATCTAAAAGGAGGTCGTTACTACAAAAAAGATTGATATATATATATATATATATATATATATATATATATATGTATATGTTTTTTCGTGTCACAGCAAATATCTCGGCTATTGTAAGAATTTCAGAGAAATGTTATATACAAAAGTTGTGTAACTTTTGATTTGCAATAATATGTCAAAATAAAAAAAAACAATGGAGCATCAAATGTTTGAGATCAGCAAATCCATTCAAAATTTTAAATGGAACTTATGCATTATTATTGCATATTCTGAAAGTGCTTCAAATTTTTTTTTCCAACGATATATCACTCAATAATAATTATCTAATCAATTAAACGCAGAAATCGATTATTAAATAGCGCTTAACGTCAGGCGTTTATTTGAAATAAGCATTCAAAACAGTGGACGGTGAATCAATTGATAACGCTTCTTGACAGTTGTTCCTTAGTAATTTAATTCCGCATTGTTGACCTTCATCTTAAGACTTTTGCAATGGTATACCAATGATGAAAAATGAATACGTTAAGGGTGTACATTAGATGTAATGATAACGCGAGAGAAGCCTCAGAAGTTTATCGAGAAACGTATCCAGATGAGCACAGTCACATTCTCGAACTTTTAGACGACTTGAAGGTAATTTAAGAAGATATGGTCGTTTTAATAACAAAGTAAGAAGGACAAGAAATCAACATGGTGGAGAAAATGATGAAGATGTTTTGGTATTGGCATATTTTAGAGCATATCCACGAAATTCGGTACGTGAAGCGGCAGTAGATTTAGATATTAATCGAAATAAAATATTTTCTATTCTTAAATATCATAAAATGAATGCTTATACAATTAAAACAGTGCACGGTTTGATACCTGCTGATTCAGATACGAGAATAAGATTTTGCAACTGGCTTATCAATTCTCAAAATTTAGAGCAATCGCAGAAACCTACACTGACCTAAGACCCATCAGCATACTCCCCCTGCTATAAAGACTATTGAGTATCTAGTGTATACTTAACTAATTATCCATAACACAAGGCTAAAAGTATTACAGTCAGGCTTTCGCAGTGGGTATAGTACATCATCTGCATTGACTAAGGTTGTAAATGATCTCACTTGTGCAATTGATAGGTCAATGATATCTTATTTAGTATTTATAGATCTTAGTAAAGCGTTTGACGTAATTCAGGGTGTCTACTCGAACAACTGAATAAAAATTCAGTACTTTTACTGTACTTTTCAGTACTTTAATTGAAAAAATTCAGTACTTTTTGTTGCATGAAAAACGGAAAATAAGCGTGATCTGAACATTCGAATATTTTAATTAATTAAAAGCGAATATATCTACATATTCAAGAATAAAGTGCATAGAAAATGTTTATTTATGAACTCTTCAGTCTCTTTTTTAATTTTTCTAATTCAGCATCGATCTCTAGTTCTTCTTCCTAGCCCTTTTCTGTTACCTCAACTTTCTTTAACTCGAGTGTCTTGATATCAGCATGCAATTGTTGAACCTCTCGCTTCTTAGTAAGTTTTTCATTATGCTCAACTTTTAATGCTTCTCGCCTTCTGGAAGATGCATTTCGAAACTCTAAAATCATCTTCATAGAAATCATAAATTCGGGAAGGTGTTTTATTTTAGAAATTTTAATTTTGTCAAAAACAAGTCGTGGGCAAATAGCGATTCATTTAAAGTGTTTTTACGAGGCATTCTTTATTTATTGGAAAACCCCCTTTCAATCGAAGCATTGTGAAACATGATTAAAATTTTTTTAATAAAATTAAAAATACAAATTCTGATGTCACGCTCTTTACACTGTAGCAATTTTATTTTCCACCTAATATATATCCGTATAATCAATCCTTTTATTAAATATTAAATAATATAATACATTATAATGTTATCCAATCCACTTAATTTAATAACATCTATTGTCCAATAAAGAACTAGTATTTAGTTCATGTTAAAAGTTAAATTCTACGGTGACAATATATAAGCTCTTGTTTGGTATCCTTCCTAAAGCCCCCTCTACTCAGGAACCGCAAGGTAACGCTGTTACCGGGCAGCGACAAGCTCGGCCCGCACTTCTAACACAGCTGGGGTTAAAGCAGGTCGAAAATTGTTCTTAGGAGCGATGTCCTTCATTGATTTTTGGTGTTGGAAGCATGCACGATGGAAGATTGCAAGTGTAAGCCATCTTCAAAAATTGTTTTGGATGGTCCATTTTTTTGTTGAAACCAGTCGTGGAGAACGATGAAGTTTTTGTTAAAGGACCGTTAGGAACAGTAAGTGAATTTGTTTCTATAACAATATTAATTAAAATTTTCAGTGTAACTTTGGGAATAATTTAATTTAAAATATATTGCAACGTAAATTATAATTAAGAAACTTTTCTGAATGGTATTCATGCGAAATTGATGAAAACAATTCTATTCTTGTATAATATGGAATCACATATATAATTTATTCAAGTTAATTACAAACAACATTTGCTTTCTTGTGGTGTGAATTACTCCAGGAACATCTGTAAATTGAAACGCAGATAATGGAGGCCAAGTGACGTGTTTTTCAGAATGCAGCACAACTATTTGTTTAAAATGGAATATTCCGTTGTCAATACATACGTCAGCTTTCAAGCAGGTATTTAGGTGCAATTTGGAGTTCTGGTATGTACAAAAAATTATGTTCGTATGTTGTTTGAACTGTCGACGTAGAAACGAGATAAATTTTACTTTAACCGACTTGTGTTAACTTTGAACAGGTCAAGGACAGACCTCAATTATATTTTTCGTTGTTATACGATATGAATCTGTAATTTGTTCCTACATAATTCTTTTATTAACTCAATGAAACATCAGAAGATGTCACTACTAATTAGATAAAGTAAATTCTTATAACTTTGAACCTTTAGAAATTAAATTTCTACATTTGATATTTTATGAACAATTATCTGTAATTATCTACTGTAAAATTAAGGTAGATCTACCATAATTAACTCTTTCTATAAATAAGCAATTTTATGCTTTGTCAATTTGTTATATAAACCTCATTAAATAGTAATTGGTACGGATATATTCAGTACCATTGTAATTAACTCTTTCTAATTTAAATTAACTTATAAAGGAAGACATATTTTTGTAGAAAATTACTTTATTGGATACCAAAAGAATAGATTCTTATTTTCGGACTAAAGACTATCTTTTATTTAAGAGGAATGAAAGTCGATTCTGATTGTATTTAATTATTTTGAGTTTGAATGCACAAACAGTGCTTTTCTTTGTTTAATTTGTTCACAGGTGCAATGGAGGATTGCTAAGGTCAAAGTCGAGCCATAAGGTAAGATACTTCAAAGATTAGGAGGTCTTTAAAAATTATATAGCGGTTATAGGAGAAAGGTTTCCGCATTAGTCTTGTACAAGGGACTTGTATTAGGTCTCCCCAGTATAAAAAAATACGGTGGCGCCTTATTCTTATTACTAGTGGTCGCAATTACACCCCGACCCACAGCTCATTCTCTACCCAGAGCATATAGTTCGACTAGCCGCTATACCTTCGAGATTTCCTCAACATAGAGCCACCTTCCATCCGAACTTGCCGTGGGCTCCTTTTTAATTATCGGAAATTCTCTTTAAACTAAGTTTAAATTATTCGAAAAGGTTATAACACAACCTCATTAAAAATATGTTCAACCTTTCCTTTTCTGGGGAATTGTTCCAGTTTTCCAAAGCATTCTTCTTGTCCTCACATAATTGGTTATAGTGTTTTTTTTACAATGTCTGCATCAGATGCAATTACCTGCTTTCGCTCAATAAATTCCTCTAAAGCAATATTTAACCTGGATGTTTTTAAGACGTTGCTACGCATTACCATAGGTGATAAACAAGAAGCACTTTTGATAATTTAGTATTTCAAAGGAATTTCCCTATATTTTTTTTGGAAAAAATGTTTTAGAAAAACTTAACAATTGTTTTTAAATCAAATTCCTTCAAACCTTTCGTCTTACAAACAACAGATGCCCCAAAACCAAAATTCACATTTGCAAGTGATTTTAAGTTTGCAATTTTAGTTATATCAATTTTAATTAGTTTATTAGGGGCGTTTGCTTCATTTATAATCTCATCATCACTTTCTAAATCATTTGCTCTAATCTTCTTGTTTTTAAGTTCCTCTCGCATGTTTCTCAATTCTATTCACGTTATCACTTATAAAACTTTTAACTTGACAACCATATTTTAATTCACATTCTTTAATAGCTTCTAAAGCTAATTCCAAACAGTACTTCGATGTTTTGCGATTTGATCCGGCTTCAACAGTTGTAATAAAGTAAAACCTTTTTTCCATCTGATATACAGTTGGCATTGATGAAATCACTATGCACATTTGACCATCCGTCTTGCATCAGTGTTACAGAAGTACAAGTACAAGTACAAGTACAAGTACAAGTACAAGTACAAGAAGTAGAAACAGAAAAGAATGTGCGTGTATTTGCTCGTTCCGAATTAAGAACTGTTCAAGAGGATCTGTTCCACGTGTAATCAAGTACAAAGTAAAAATGAATTAATTCCCAACAGAACAATTTAGAATCTCTATTCTGATAACATAAGGTAATACCGTTAAAACAAGAAATTACCAGGCGTTGATAAGGACAATAATTTGTATACTAAATTGTAGTATAGGGGATAAGAAATTAATATTAATGGAGAAACCAAACTGCTTTATAAATAAATTGATAGGTTAATGTGCTTTATCTATAAAAGGTATAACTTTGAAAATAGTCAAAAATCACGACAAGGTCTACGTATTACCGATATTAGGATTAAAGAGGTGTGGAGGTTGATTGAAGTAGAGAACGGTTAAGGTAGGAGGAAAGTTGAGGTGGAGAATGATAAAAATAGGAAGATGAATGAGGTAGAAAAATAATTGAGGCGGAGAACGATTAAGGTAGGAGAAAGGATGACGTGGAGGATGATTGAGGTTAGAGGATAACATAGGGCGGACGAACTTTGATAATAGAGAAAGGTTGAGGTGTGAAGGATGTCGGAGGTAGGCGGATGATTAAGGTGGAGGCTGAAGAGGGTTAAGGATGAACGAGGAGAATAGATGATAATTTAGGATGAGTGAGGAGGACGAAGGAGGTTGGAGGAGGAGAACGGATGAGGATGGCAGTGAAAGAGGGCGAGGGCGGAGGAGTTGGAGGACGGAGGAGAAGTATGAGTGAGCTGATGGAGGATGATTGTGATGCCTCATGCCTTAACCATACGACTTCCTCTACTAACATTGACTGAAAAGTATAAGTAAGCACGTTTTTATTGCAATCAGTTTTTCATCATTCTTGAAAACTGAGATGTTTTGAACTTGTGAAGTTCTCAAACAAGCGATTCAACTGTGTTTGAACAACTAATCTGATTGTAACAGGTTAAGTCATATACTAAGAAAAATAGATAAAAGTGATAATTCGTTCATATCAGTCACATGCCAAACAATCTTCCATTTCTTTAACGTACTAGAAAGTTAATTTAGTATACAAATGTGTTCCTTGGCTATTTGATTCGCCGCTACTATTGCAAACACCAAAGAAAGTTTTTCAATTGTTTCGAAGTGTCCGTGATGTAATTCTTTTACTTGAAGGACAACGCCAGTCCACTTATATGGAAGGCCATTTTGGAAGTATTTCATAACTCTATTAATATTTAAACCAACTTATAATAAACATGATGTACCTAAATTTATGATAATTGTGAATATCTTGATATGTGTAATTACCATAAATCCTCCTAAATTACAAAAGCTTCTAATTTAGCCAAAAACTATATTTTCCGGGTCGCTAACATAGTACTCTAAAAATTAAATTTAATTATACACCAGGTTATCGAGCTAAGCCATCTTAAATCATAAATAAAGGTAAAAACGACGTTAAAGGTTCAGAAAAATAATCCGTTTAATTTTTCTAATGAAAAAAGTTGGCACACCGAAGCGATTTCTATCTCCGTTTTTCAGGACGATAAATCTTCATGGCAGTTTTAAATATTTACCGAATTTATTTAACTTCGTCTACATTCTCTAAATGACGCGTACCACTTTGAAAGGTGTACAACTATTAAATGACACGAATACTCGTTTAGACACAATTAACAGGTTCGTTAAATGAAACGAGATCTAATACAGCTATATCCAGGGGACCTTTATGTACTTTTAAGTGTGCCTACGCCGAAGAGATTATATTACAACTGTTGTACAAACGACGCACTAAAATTAAAACAATACTTTGTATATGCAGTCGATTAAAATAAGCGCCGCGTCGGTTTAAACCGAAAATAAAACGCCTCCTTGTTTAATTGATTTTATCATTTGATTTTATTGAAGACAATCACTTTTTTATTCGTCATAATGAGTTATCCAAAATACACGAATAGACGTATAACGGCGGCACCGACAATGCCATTCATTTTTCACGTTGCTTTATATACGAATTTGTTCCCGGTAAAATTCCTATTTTGTATTTTTCAAGTTAACGTTATCCAGAAGTAACAACAATAATCACACTTGTAATGTTTCTAAATTATAACATTATTATCCGGCATCAGTATCGGCGTTTTAGCAGAAGTAGGAGAAATATAGCAATACTGGCGCCTCATTTGCTCCCAAAACCCTCATTTGCTCCCTCATTTGCTCCCTCATTTGTTCCCAAAACCCTCATTTGCTCCCAAAACCCTCATTTGCTCCGCCTTGTGGACCGCCTTGTGGAATTTTTACCTCAACCATTTTGATTACGTCACACTTGCATTCGACTAGTCATTCGAGATAACCCTATCTTGCATTTTCATCTTAGCATCCTCATTTGCTCCCACATCGGGACTAAATAGTTGTCTTCGAGTAGCCAGCGCATCTTTCGAGATAACCCTATCTTGTTTGGTATAAATTAATATTAGAATTTTCTCAGCTACCCGAATTTTTAGGAATTTCTTAGATTACGCCGTCCCCCAGGGAGCTACCCCCATTTTAAGATTTTTTACCAGCAACGATTTTATGATCGTCCTTATAAATTTTTTAGCCATGCAATACATCTTGTTAGTCTAGAATTTTATGCAGAATTCGAATCTGCAAACAGATTTAAAATCGGACCATCCCTTACAAAGTTACACTTTAAAGCCTCAAACCTCTTTAAATTGTTTTGCTTATCTATAACATATGCTTTAAACAACCATTATTCGAGAAAATCTAAAACGAAATGAGTTCTTTATAAGCCATAAGTGTATAATATTTAGAATCATTTTTTCAAACAGTAATGTGCTGTTTTCAGAATATCGCAAAAACCCCTGACTTTTAAAAATTTTCTGGTTTTAACATAATTACATGCACAATGCTAAATAGTTGGAAAATACGTAGACGAGGACAAACTAATTGCTTTACAATTATGTGACGTATAGTGAAAGTAGCGTAGACCTTTCTTTTTTATTAATTAGCGGCTATATGATTTGAGAAATATATTTCAATGTCGTGCATTAGGAAATTCACCTATAATTGCTGGTGATTTACACAATGTACTTTCTATTACGAGCTCGACTAGGAAAATGCAAACTTCATCTTGTAATACAGATCAATTAACGGTTTTCAAACCGTATATAACGCGGTCTAATTATTAAAAACCTATTCGTTCCGCATGCTTTGTGTAAGTTCGTTGAAATTTTCGTTTCGTATAGTAACTTTTTGTGAAAAGTTTTTGAAGATTTAAGGTAAGTTTACATTTTTTTTATTAAAATAGAACTGAATTTATTTGAAAACACCAATTATTGTTTCTGAATGTATTTTAAAACATCTAAGACTCGTATAGATTTATATTAACCGGTATTAATTCTCCAAAGTAATGCGCTGTTTTACATATATATTGTTTCAAATTTTAAAGATAGGCTTGATGCTGCGAATGCAGTTAGTAGAAACACCGGAAAACGTCTTCCATGTTATACGGGTCAGCAATCGCATCGCATGCATATTAAAAATCCAAAACGGTTATAGCACACGCACACAAATTGGTTGCAAGCCGTGCAGTAGAAGATGCAGTGCTACTATAAACAATAACTTAATAAAACATTTTAAACCTTTACTACGGGGATACCAAACTTGTTGCCTACAGAATACTTACTAATAAAACAATTTAATTTTAAATAACTTGTACGTTATATTTTCGGAAATGCCAGACTTGAATATTTTCTTTGGAAACAATCGAAAATTGCCGAAGACACTCGAAGAGTGCACAAACGCGGTCGCTAAACCAATTAGCATTAATACCAAGTATTCCGTACTTTCGTAGATTGTTCATTTCCTAGAACCAAATCTTTCGCATAGCGGTCGGTATCACGTAATTATTTCTAGAACCGGTAAGTACTCGATATCGCCCAAATAGAGAATTAGATGCTCGATCTCCGTCAACCCCCGATTCCCTAGTAAAAAGTAGAAAAAACTCGGTCAATCATCCATTATACTTCGACTCACCCCCGTTCTGATAATTTACAAACATTTTTCAAACGACAATGGGCTGAGAATTTTTAAACCTCCGAGGGATCTTTAAGTCGTGATCAATTACACATCCGAGCTACACGTAAACTAACATATTTTGTAGCAACTGTGCACTGTATAATACATGCATACCCCTCCTCTGCACTACTGCTATTCTTGTAGTTGCTTGAAAAAGTCAGTCGCCCTTTTTACTGCTAGGGCCGCTAAAAAGCACCATTCCATACTTCCGTTATAAGTGTAGCACATCGCGCACTTTTTTGTCGGATAATAAAATTTTGTTTATGTAGGCCTTTACACTTTCGCTTATTTAAACATCTAATACGATCGATTAACCACTTTCGATTATTCTAACGGAGGCCACCATACATCCCGCCGCACCGTTCTTTTTGAATCCAACGATCCTATGAGCTTCCGCACACTAACACCTGACGTATCTTTCCTACTATTTGTTAAACAAAAACTACCGGTATCGCCATTGTGGACGTAAACAGATGTTTGTGGATGTGTACGAGAATATGTAGCCATATACATTAACCAGTCTAAGCTATTTTATTCAGTCCACGAAAACTATTATTTTTCTAAACCACAATTACTAATCGCCTTTATAGGTTTAACATTTCTACCATTTCCCAATGACTTGTGCTACGTACATAGAAACTTTAATTTCTTATTGGAGAGAATTCTTATTCTCCCACGCACTGCTGCGTAGTTGCATGCCCACCCCTTTTGGGGATATATGTTCGTTATAGGTTGTAGGACCTTCGGTTTTACATAACTACACTTCGTGAGACCCCTTTAATCTTTTTAATCGTATCTTTCTAGCCTACAATACAGTAGGACTTAGCCCTACTACCAACAAATTCTAATACTGGACCCCCATTAAATTCGTCTTTAAATTTCCCTACAACTTTTTTGTCGACTAGTGTTATATTGTATTTTTTATACGCGGGGTAGTCACTCTTTTAAGATAAATATATTTTGCTAGCTATCAACTAATATTAAATTTTTCTAGAGACCCCAAATCTGTAAATAAATTTTAAATAGGACCACCCCATACAAAGTTATGCCTTTTAAAGACCCAAATCACTGATTTTTGCCCATCTTTATTTAACTACATCTTTAGAACCTTTTTTGCTACGCAAGACATATGCCTTAGCCAACCATCTCCCGAGAATTCTAAAACCGCTGTGTTCCGCGAACACCACGTGGAGATAACACGTATATTCTGTCAACCGAGATAGAAGCAGGAAGGATTTGGAAGGTGGGCGAAGAACTTAAAAATTATGGAATCTTAAAACTAATATACACAATAGATTTACAAAATCCATACAAATATAAACAAACTTTCGTATATCTTTATGTCTCCATGCGTAGATTGATATGCTTCCAGGAATGACGTTACGCTTGTCATCTTCGCTCGATAAACTAATTTTATTAATAAGCTGCGTGTACAAAACGTGTTTTTTACTCCGGATACATACACCGGCAAGTACTCGTTACCAAATTAAGAATTAGATGCTTGGCGACTGTTAACATCCGCTTCCCTCGTGTACGCCCAAACACACCCCAGCCCATGCGCACCCCTTGCCCATGCGCGCCCCTGCGCGTGCACCCCTGTCCATGCGCACCCCTACGCGTGCACACCCCTGCTCATGCGCACCCCTGCGCGTGTGCACCCCTGCCCATGCGCGCTGCCCATGCGCACCCCCTTTTATAAATAAAGAACAATGTAATACTATTCTAAAATGTTTATTCTGACATTATACATAACAAAATTTAAAAATATTGAATACCAAGCATGGAGTTATTTAAACTTAATTTTAATACAAAGTTATACACAGAAGACAGTCCTTTCTTTATGTTCGTTTGGAGTGATTTTAATTTTATCTAATTTTATTCGCAGCTTAAAATTTAAATCGACACCCAAGTCTTCTATCTCCTT
Organism: Platerodrilus igneus; assembly: GCA_036346225.1. Lineage (NCBI taxonomy): Eukaryota > Metazoa > Arthropoda > Insecta > Coleoptera > Lycidae > Platerodrilus > Platerodrilus igneus. The sequence goes on from JARFIW010001106.1 coordinate 1,163,809, forward strand.
TTCTAGCCAATAGTTTGATACAAAGAGACCGTCTAGGTTTTCGAATTGTAAAATGTAGCGAAGTTTGCCTCTATATTTAAAGTCTTTGATTCCACCGACAACCAGATACATTCCTTCGTGTAATTCTTGCAGCTTGTGACAATCTTTTAATCGCAGCTTTCCCACTATATCCTGCATACGTATCTTGTTAGCTTGATCGACTTCTTCTTGTCGGTATTGGAGGAAATCCTTACTCTCCCACACACTGTTGCGTAGTTGCATGTTCACCACTTTTGGATATATATGGTTGTTATAGGTTGTAAGACCCTCGGTTTTAAATGATCCGAAAGGTTCTTTACTAGGCAAATATACAATGTTTAGCGGAACCCCTTTACGTGTGGTGTACGCCAAGTTTACGAAACTCGCATTCCTTAGTTCGTCTTTGTTATCTGCCATTTTGATAAATACGTTTTTAGAATAACCTTTTAAAAAGTATACGGATTTAGTACCATCGTTTTCCGCAAGAACGCTTACATAACTAAAAGAGTCTTTCTTACTAACCGCAAATGTATACAGCTTGTACAACCCGGATGTATCTAAGTCAGTCCATCGGCACATAAAATAATCTTTTAATTCTTCCTCATTTTCTCTAATAAGATGTTCTTTGTCTAACACATCTTTGTATTGTTCGCGTATTGTCGCAGTGTTTTCCATGTAGTCCAATTTTCGCCTTTTGCATCCATTTCCTCTAATTCCAGTTGTCTTTTCCTTCCACTTACAGCGTATGACATGCATAATGGGGCAATTTCCTTTAGCGTAAACGGATAGAGTTTACTACCAATATTTGCGCGTTGTCGTACAACCTCTGGGCGAATGTTAGGTGTATTTTTCAATCCCAATTCCGAAATGACTATTTCTTTTGGAATTGTAGAATATGGTGTTGCAGATTGTGTAAAATATGTACTACCTGCTTTAATGTAGCACTTGTGTAAGATTTTTATTTTATCTTAGCTGTCTTCCTCCTCTACTATCTCCAAATAATTTACAGGTAAATAGTTAAAACTAAAAGCCGAAAGCACATACTTTATCAATGTTTCCTTTTCTTTTGGTTTTTCGGACAACTTAATTTGCAAGCCCGTCAATTTCTTTGTATTGCCATTCCCCCAATACACGTACTGTAGTAGGTTATTATACACTAAACAGCAGCTATTTTGTAGCTTGTCCGATATCTTACTCCACATTTTGGCAAGTGGTACCGAGTACATTGGCACCTTTAGGAAGTATAACTTACTATCTTCCAATAAGGTTAAACAGTCTTTTAAGGGATTTACACCCGTTCCGCACTGACATAGCTTCCAATTGCACAGTTGTATATTGTCGCTTCCAATCGCGTAATACCATGTTCTTTGGCCAAAGTAGACGCAAATGTTTCCCTTAAACGTACATCTGGACAACGTAAAAAATCTAGTATATGATTGCCAAGTTGTTTATTAACACCAGGACTTGTTATCTGACACACAAATTTGTTGTATATCTTAATTCTTGCATTGGTTGTTAGCCATGTTAAACAATCAATCCCCACAGTTTTATCGTTGTCAACTATAATATTGCATTTTTCTTCGTATTCGCCCTTATAGCAAAAGTTATGGTTTGTAGTTAAATAATTACACATCTCCATCTTGCTAAATATGCCCGCAAAATCTCGGGTTACATCCATGTCAAAAAGATAGTAATAATCCTTTTTGAGTTCGTCTAATATATCTGGTAGTTCTTCCAATAAAGTTTCCAATTTAACATCTGCTAGTTCCACTTTGTATGAAACACATATACAATTCTGCTTGAACGTTCGTACGGTATAGACGTGTTGTGTATAGTGCTCCGTTGAAAACAATATTAAAAACCTGTTACAAGTTCTTTACAAGTATCAACTATTGTAAGTATTAAATTAATTGCATTTTAATTGTTTTCTAACGTACTTTTCCTTTGTATAATATCTAACCCAATCCTATCCGAGGCGTTGTTGTTTGTCTAAAGTATAGTCGTTTTTAACCGCCCAAAAACGTGAAGAATTTGTGTCCACGTTTAGTTTCCTAATTTCAACTTGAAACAAATACAATGGATAAACGTGATAAATGTGTAAATTGCAATTCACAATGTAATCCTAACGCTAATTCAATTGAATGTGATGTATGTAAAATGCATGTTCATACCACATGTTTAGGTCTTTCTGATAGCGATATTAGATTGACTCGTTCTAAATCAAAAGTAATCAAGTTGGTGTGCAATTCATGCAATAATAACTTATCACAATATAGTGACCTAAAAAGCTTGATGTCTTCATTGCGGGATGAATTTACTTCATCAATTAACAAATTAAAAACTGATTTTGAAACTGAATTGAATAACATCAAGCAGCTGATTAGAAGTCAACAAGCATTTGAACCTTCGGCGAATAATTTCACTCTTGAAACTGCCATCCAAGAAATTAATGATCGCAATCAAAGAAAGAATAATATTATAGTTTTTAATTTGCCAGAATCTGCTAATGATGGCGATGAGCAAAACACTGTGAAAGAACTAGTTCAAACTATTAAACCCGGTACTGATTGTTCAAACTTATACGTTCATCGTTTGGGCCCTAAAGCCGATCTTAAACGTCCACGTCCGCTAAGAGTCAAATTCCATTGTGAAATTGATTTCTATGGTGTGATTAAATCCGTAGCATCATTGAAAACACGTGATAAGTTTAAAAATTTGATTATAGCATCCGACAAGACTAAATACCAGCAAGAAGAATATAGACGTTTGAAGCAAGAACTACATGAACGTGTATCAAAGGGCGAAACCAACATTCGGATTAAATATGTTAATAATGTACCTAGGATTACTCAAAAAAACTAAATGCTTCACCCAATTTCAATCCATCTGTAAATATTTTATATCAAAATGTGCGAGGGTTGAGATCAAAGGTTACAGAATTCTTTAATAATGTATCTATTCTGCAAGATTGCATTGTTGCTATAACTGAATCTTGGTTAAACACTGATGTTTACAATGGAGAATTATTTAACGATAATTTCACAATATTTAGAAAAGACCGTCGTTCTGATTTAACTAATACATCTCGTGGAGGTGGAGTATTATTAGCAATCGATAAAGGATTTTCGTGTATGGAAATTGATATATCATCGTTGGCGTCAGCGCTTCCCGCAATTGATATTTGCGGCGCAAGAATTAAAACCAGTTTCAATTCTTTCCTTTCCATTTTGTAATATATATATACCCCTTCTACGAAAACCTCCGATTATGAAACATTTTCGATTTATTAAATAGTTTGGTTCTTTGTACCAATGAAAAAATTATATTATTAGGTGACTTCAACATCTCTAATTACTGTTTCAATACTAGTAGTGCAGCTGCCACTGTAGTCAACAACTTTTGTGCTTTCAATAACCTAACACAATATAATGAAATACTGAATGTATCTGATCGTTTACTTGACTTAGTTCTCTGTAACACCGCCACAAAAGTGTCTAAATGTGCTTTTCCAATGGTTCCTGAAGACGGCTATCATCCAACTTTAGATATCTCAATTTATATTGAATATAAATTAGACATCAATTTCTCAATAAATAATGAAGATGTAAGGTGGAATTTCAAAAGCTAATTTTCCGCTACTGTACGATTCCCTTTGTTCAGTAGACTGGGCGCCTGTATATCAAACCAAGGACATTAACTCTGCAATTTTGGAATTCTACAATACTTTATATAAGCTATTTAAATCGACAGTGCCACGCTATCGTATTAAGTATTCCGTACATATCCACCGTGGTTTGATTCAATTATAATTAACCAATTGAAACTAAAACATAAACTTTGGAGGAACTATAAACAAAGTCACAGTATTAATGATTACGTTAAATTTAAATCCATAAGATCCTTATGTAAAACATTAATTGATAAAGCGTACAAAATGTTTATTCTCAAGATTCAGGTGAACATTTCTTCGGAACCGAAGTATTTTTGGAAATTTGTAAATAACAAGAAAGGCTCTACTAGGATACCTGGTACAATGAAATACAATGATAAAACTATCACTACTCAGCAAGAAATTGTAGATGCATTTGCTTTACACTTCAGAAGTGTTTATGTTAAGTCAAATTCATCGAGCACCACTCCAGTATTTCTTAACACTCGCTTTATTTCGGTAACAAGTTTTACTGAGGTGGAAGTGTTCGAAGCTATAAGAAAACTAAAAAACAAAAATACTGCTGGTGTCGACGCTGTGCCGTCTTTCTTTGTTAAAGACTGCGCAAATGTATTAGCCAAACCTTTATGCTACCTATACAATCTTTCTCTTAGACAGCGGTCTTTTCCGAATATATGGAAGATGTCGATGATTACACCAGTACTCAAGAAGGGCTCCACCTCCGATGTTACTAACTATCGTCCTATTTCCATTATATCGAATATTGCCAAAGTTTTTGAGTCGTTATTATACAAGCATATATATGCTCAAATAAAACTTTGCGCAGGTGTAATACCTGCGCAACACGGCTTTATGGAAAGGAAATCAACAATTACCAACTTATCTACATTCAGCCAATTTGTTTGTGAATCACTCGAGAGCAACAAACAAGTTGATGTTATCTACACTGATTTCCAGAAAGCCTTTGATCAAATCGATCATTACATTCTTTTGAGTAAACTAAATGCTATTGGATTCTCACAAGCACTTTTGGACCTTACTCAGTCTTACCTCTTAAATAGACAAATGCACGTAGCTTATTCGAACTATCACTCTCAAACATTTACTCCAACATCGGGTGTCCCGCAAGGGTCAAATCTTGGCCCTTTGTTTTTTCTAATCTTTATTAATGATATTGTGGATTCTATCAAAGCAGAAAAATTACTGTTCGCAGACGATTTAAAATTTTCAAAACTATTACTTCTATTGACGACTGCATACTTTTACAAAACGATATTGAAAGTTTGACTACTTGGTGCTTAAGTAATCGGTTGCATCTAAATATACAAAAATGCTGTGTAATTTCGTATGGTCGAAAGCATGACATGATAAACTTCTCGTACTTCATACAAGAAACCCTTGTTCAAAGATTATCTAGCTTCCAAGATTTAGGTATCCTATTTGATGAAAAATTCCACTTCGTTGAACATAGTAATAAATGTATTTCAAGTGCATATAAATCTTATGGTCTAATATACAGAAACTGCAGCAACTTCTCTGTCGATACATTACTACTACTATTTAACACTCTTGTTAGATCTAAACTTGAATACGGATCTCTGATATGGCAACCAATTTATAAAGTTCATAGCGATAGCTTAGAAGCAGTTCAAAGGAAATTTTTAAAATATGTATCTTTCACCTGTGACGGATTCTATCCACCTATTGGGTCTGACCATGAGGCTTTACTTCAAAGATTTAATTGTCGGTCACTCCAATGCAGACGAAAAAGTATAAATATAAGATTTTTATATAAATTATTAAACAATGAAATAGATTGCCCTTATCTACTAGGAAAGATTTCATTGGTAGTGCCTCGTCAACATGCGCGTTTTAGCAATACTTTTTATCTTCAAACGAGTAGAACAAATTTATTGTTGCACTCTCCAGCCACAGTAGTGTGTCTAACTTACAACAAATACTTCAATGGTTCGGATATTTTTAACGATAGATTTGAAGACCTTATAAAACATATTAATTAATTTTTGATATGTCAATCTTTTGTTTTTCTATTAGGTTTATTTTTGTACACAATTATTATACCTTGTGAATGTGTGTTAAATAATTTTTAAATTATTTCCTGTAATTGGGTGTATTCCTGTTGGAAATAAACGTTTATTATTATTATTATTATTATATAGGATTTTGGAATTTTTTATTAATGCATTCGAGGTCTTCTTTTCCGATAATTTCTTTTACTCCCAGACCCATCTTGTTAGTGCTTTCCAGAGAAAACGTAAGCTTAGCTTTAACGCCATGCCTATCGGAAACAAACCGGTCGAACTTTCTTCGTAGATAGCTGTTAAATGCACCACAAATTTCTTTTTTAGGATAAACATCCTTTTGTTTGCAGATGTTTGCTCGGCGTCAAAAGGTTGCAAATTTTAACCAACATTATATTGCCACAAAATGGTTCTGTAATTGGTGTGTGTAGTCCATCAGTCAGCATCTGCTCGCATTCGACATAACAAATATTACCATAGCTTGATGCACTCGTACGCAGGTAGCACAACAACATTTCGATCTTTCGCAGTTGAAATCGAAAATTGCCCTTATGTACCCTACAGAGTGGGGGCGAATATTGCCGAATATGTCGGGCACCGTCATATCGCTTACATTCTCTTGTTTAGGAACAGTTTTGTTATCCGACCTAGGTCGGATTTAATCCGACCTAGGTCAAACTGGGCAGGGGTGCGCATCGACATATGTCCGGATATATGTAGGATGTTAGGTTAGGATGAAATTACTCCATAGGGTAAAATTGCCTCCGTCCTAGGTTGGATGTGGAGCTGTCGGGGGATAGGTTAGCTAGTGTTGTCCGGAGTTAGGTCAGGTTAGCTGGGCTTGTGTGAACTTAACCCATTAGCACTAATTGCTTTTTAATGAGTTTTTCCATTAAAAACCAAGTGTGGACCTAGGTTAGATAAAAAAAAAATTAATAGGTTAGGTCAGTGCCGCGGAGCCGACCTAACCTATTAATTTTTTCGGATATTTTCCGGATTATTTCAATGTTTTGAGCTCAAACCTTCCATAACACAAAAACGAATTCAAACAATGAACTCCTTTTGATATTAGGGTTACAGCCACTCCCAAATTTGGCCTTGACGTACGGCATCGTTAATTCTAAATGATGCTGCTACAAACTATTTGAGGTTTGTTTATGGAATTTATAAAATTTACTTATGTAACTGTTTAAAGGTAATATTTTTTCTGGTAATTTGATTGCCACCGTTCCCAAAATTGGCTTTGATACATCTTTGCAGTGGATCTTATAGAAGCTGTTACGGTATTCTGTGCAGACAGAAAAAAAGGAGTAAAATAATTAAGAAAATCGCCCACACCGAATACCGCAACAAAACAGAACAGTAGAATGATATTGTGGTAGGCTTTCACGGCCGGAGTCACTATAAATATTTAGGGTTGCGGATTGGGGCCGTGTCATATTATAAACTAAGGTCGACGTTTCGCCCATTCATAAGAACAAGAAAAGATAATAATTAATAAAAATATTAAAAATAATATTAAGAATAAAGATAAGTATAATAATATTAAAAAGACAAGTTAAAGTGTTAAGAGTATGTAAAGTTACTTCTGAACTAGCAGACTCAACATCCCATTTAAGCCAAAAAGTGTCTTGTGGCAAAGTTACTTTAAAAAAAGAATTATGTTTAAGTAAATATTTAACACAGTGCCTTTTTGACTTAGCAACACATACATCTCTACCACAGCGTTATTTTGTCTGTGCAACGATACAAAATTAGAACAACCGTATTCAAAATATGATGTTTTTCCAGTTTTCTAAAAATGAGGATATTCGGATTTGATCTTTTTATACAATAACTACTTTGCTTACAAGATCATTAGTGCAAATATCGGAATAATTATTAGTCAATTTAATTTTTAGATCTTTAAAAAATTTTGCTAAGATAACTTAAGCGTAGAGATTAATTTGCATAAGTCATATAAAAAATTGAAAGTGACCATGTTCTTTTAAAAAAAGTATTTCCTGAACAGAATTTATAACTGTATCCAAAACACAAACAAAAAACTAATTTTGAATTTATTTTGTGGATTTACAGCAGGTTGATTTTCATGTTCATACTGAAATTCTTGTCTAACATTAGGTTGGAGTGATTGAACTTTTGAAAATGTATGTTCGGTTTCTAAACTTTAAGCAATTTCCTTACCATTTATTTAAACAGTTAAATTCGAGAAAAATCTGATCTAAATTTCTGCAAATATTTTTGGAAATTATTCAAAATTGCATGCATTTTAAATATCTCTTTGAAATTTTTTAAGTATTTTACTTACTATTGTAACGTATTTTTTTTAGTATACACATTCCTTATAAATCTAATATCATGTTTCGATAATATAACAACATAATTTATAATTGTCTGATCACAAAAAATAGTTCTTAAGTGTATAATGAATTATGCGCGCCTTCCCCTTTCGATGTCTAAGTTACAACACTAATCGTTTGTGTGTCATTTTGACTTCACTTTTCCATTAGCGCTTGAAGTAAGCTGCTCTCCGGAGCATAGAAAAGTCAACATGGTCAGGCACATGGCCTGGTGTCACATTCGTAAGAGAGGTTGATAAACAAATACCTTCATGTTTTGATGTGGTTCCTGACAACTTTTGCTGAAGATTAATTTATTTTGTATTCCACCATCGGTGAAGTCGGTTGATTCCTGCAGATGCGAAGAACATTGAAGTATTCCATCATTAAAACATGCAATACCACAGAAATAAAGCTTTAGTTTAAAATTTAGAAATATGAAAATTATTGGTCACATGTAACGGAGATTTTATTTGGTTGTATAATATTTTGTTCTGAAGGTCTTTAAAAATTCCAGCGTAAAATTCAGCATAATGGTATGGTTATACATATTGCGTGCATCGCAGATGTGCTCAGATGTCGACATCTGATGTTGTTTGGTTCTGGTAAGAACGTTCAAATTTTTTTGATTGAACTGTACTTTAAGCACGTGAGTGACTTTTAACCTTTAATTTAATTTGTATTTATTTAAATGTCTTACGTATGATCAAAGGTTGATATTCTACTTTGATTTAGTTATTTTGAAATTCATTTTGTAAGAAGCATCCCGTTTTATTCTCGTAACTTTACAAAATTTTAAAGATGGCTCCATTGTTGCCTATTATATTTGTTCCACAAGCAGACAGTTTTAGTTTGACTAAAAAAATTGTTATTGACATTTGATGTCAAAAATATCTAGTTTATCAATATAATTACCACATGTTATTCTATGTTATATTAATAATATCTTTGATTATTTTGAGGTCATGCAATTTAATTTTAAGACATGATAAATTTCTGAAGGAAATAAAGTTAAAGCATATTCTTTGTTTGAATGCTACATTTTAGTATCACATAAAATAATCTTGTTTCTCACTTGGAAAGTTGCCTGTAGTACTACTAAAGGCTATAATTAAATTTGAGATTTAAATTATTAAGTGAGCAAATACCTTACAGTAAAGATATGTTGAAATATTGAGTTTAAAGATGTTTGTGTTTTTGAAAATGGAACAATACTAGTTTCTTTCTATGTAAATTTTTATTGTAAATATTAATGTTGAAACAAGCTAAACCAATTTAATTGAATATAATTTTTTTGCTTAATTCTTTTATTATTAAAAATACAAAGGAAATTTCTTGGTTCTTAATAAGCAAAAGATTAACTCTGTCTTATGATAACAAATACCCTGAGTGTATATATCTTTGGAACTTAAAATCAAATATGTTATTTATTGGTGAATATTTTTAAGGACGCAAACGGTGTTCCTGTTGTGCATTTGTTTGTTCACAGGATATGCAGAGACATCTGTAATACATCTGGCAAGTGACATTTTGGTAAGTGCTTTGCAAGGTTGCTATTTAAGTTTTGTGGCTACATAAGCGGTGTAGATTTCAGGTTTTCGCATTCCCCTAATACAAATTACATGTATCTTCGTATGTTGTTGTATTGAAAAATACGGTGGCGCTCTTTATCTATATTTTTGGTCATTTATCAACCCATAACCCAAGCTCATGATCCACCCAAAGCTAACACTCTACTAGCCGTTTATCTCTAATGAGTTTTTCTTTTCCTCAAGCCGTTTACCATCCAACTTTCTCGACCTTGTGATATCAGGTAAGGTAGGCGTTTATGGTATATGGAGGTCCAATTTGCTATCTGATATTCACGAGGGAATATATAGTTTTCACTATATTAACATTTGATAAAATATTATACAAAACTCCTGTGGAGGTATATTTTCATAGTACAAGATGCGCCTTTCGATTGAGCTCTCATATGCAACGGAACCATAAAAGCCAGCAAACCTTATGGTGGGTATCTGACAAGTGTAAACCCACCATAAGGTTACCTCAGAACAATGTTAAAATCTACCAAAGAGGTAGCCTAAATCATAATGATTTCCCCTTCAAAATAAATATAAAAAAACGACTACTTAAGCCTTTTAATAATGCAATTGCACACTTCTTTAATAACCATCCTCTCAATTGTATAAATAGAAACATGTTAAAAAATGTTTTCCAATTCCCAAGTTATTGAATTTTTACAATAAAAATTAATCAGCTGATTTCACGTTAAACGTATTGGCTACCTAAAAAAGTCGGTCCCAGGCCGTAACACAAATTGAAGGCAATTATTCATTTAAACTTTAAAAATTTTGCTTAGTGTACTCAAACCAAATATTTCAAACATCAATAAATCAAAGTCACCTTCAATTTATGTCATAAATGTCAAACTTGAAGTTTTTATTATTTTGAAAACGATCCTAGGTTATGGATCGAAACGTTAATAAAGATAATTTTAAAAACTATGAGTGGTTTAATACCCAAAGAAGATTAAGAAGATCACTTAAGTGTTCTTAATTTCATGGCGTGGTTGAGTTCGTCTAAGTCTAGGTGTTCTAGTTGCATGGGTTTCTTGATTATTTCTTCATCTTCGATTTGTGTTGTCTTGAATTGTAGCTCTGGTAAATTTGCAAGTTTCTTGGTTGCTGTGGGATCTTGATAAACTCTGATTATTTCGTTTTTCAGTTTTAAATAACAGTCTTCTTTAAGGGTGATTAATTTGCTGCCGACTAATGCTAGATTGTTCTCGTCTTGATTGCAGTGGACGGTTGCTATTACTTCTGTTGGAAATATAGCAATCCATTTGTTTTCTGTAACCTTTTGAATTTTCATATTGGTGATTTGTACGGGTTTTGCTTCACAGTTTTCATAATGATTTGAAAATTTTAGTAATTGTACTTCGCAAGGGCTGTCTTCTTGTATAGTTGTTGTTGTTAACGATTGGCATAAATATTGTTTTGGTGTGACTTCGTTACATTTTTCGTTCGTATAACCATATCTTAGTTTATTTAAGGACAGGAATTTGGTTTTGGGTATAATAACTAGATATATGCTAGTAAATTTCATTGGAAAACCAAATAAATGATAATAATTATAATTGTTACTTTCTACAATTGGGATTTCTATTAAAAATGTTCTTTCGTTATTCTTTACATAACCTTTAACTATAACTATTTTTTCAAATATTAGAATGTTTGATTCTATTACATCAAAGGGTAATTTACTATTAGTTATAAATGATCTAATTCATAATAATTCCTTTAATAAATCAGTTGGTTCTATGATACTAGACTGTAATGTATTTAATTTTGCAAATGTTACGGCATTTTCTAAAGTGGCTAAAATTTGTTGGATTAAAGTAAGGGTTGATATTATTTGAGTGAATATTGTATTGAATCTAATTAAATCTTGCATTCCTAACGTGGTGGTTTGCATGTTAGCTTCAAGGGTTTGTATTCTGTTGGCTATACTGTCTTGATTTCTTACTAGCTCTCTGCGTTCGTTTTATCGGGGTTTGGCATTACTCCTTGAGGAGTTATTATATGTCCTAAAAATGATACTTCTTTCTGTAAAAATTCGCTCGTGTCTAGTTGTACTTTAAAATGTGCTTTTCGTAATCTTTAAAATACTTCTCTTAGTCTTTCTATATGTTCTACCAACGATGTTGAATAAACTATGATGTCGTCTAGGTACACAAGAAATTTTTCGTTGTGTATTCCTCGTAACATGTTGTCCATGGCTCGGTGAAAAGTGGCGGGTGCGTCCTTTAGTCCAACTAGCATTCGTAATGTCCTCTAGATGTGCTAAATGCGCTTTTCGATGTGTCTTTCTCGTCCATCTCTACCTGGTGGTATCTTGCTGCAAGATCTAATGTTGAAAAATATTGACACTTTCCTAATTTGTCTAAAATTTCGGTGATATTGGGTAGTGGATATTTGTTATCTACCGTTTTTTCGTTTAATTTTCTGTAATCTAGTACCATTCGATATTTTCTCTTGCCTGAGGCGTCTAATTTCTTCGGTACTATTAATACGGGGCTGCTCCACGGTGAGTTGGAGTGTTGTATGATATCTTGTTCTAATAAGTCTGCTACTTGCCTGTCGGCTTCTTCTTGGCTTGCCTGAGGTAGTCTGTATGCTTTTGTAAAGATTGGTTTGTTGTCTGTTAGTTCTATGTTGTGTTTGACTGTATTGGTGAAGGTTAAGGATATTCTTTCACAATGGAATATGTAGCGGTATTCAAAACATAAGTTTTTAATTGCTCTTTGCTCTTCTTGATTGATGTAGGTATTAAGGCGAATGTTACTTAAATTTTCTCTTAACATTTTGGCGTGTTCTACGGGGCTGTAATCGTTTTCTAAATTTTCGTCTATTTTCAATTCGTTAAAATTCAATTCTTCTATGTTAACTGGGTTTGTCAGTGGTAGTTCTAAGAGGTAGTCATTTGAGTTTAAAATCGTTCTAGTGGCATAATTATTTTTTATTTGTACTAAGGCGGTTGGGGTTTCTACTCCTTGTTGAAATGTTATGTGGCTTATAATTCATACTTCGTTTTTTGAATTTACTGGGATTTTAATTTTTTCTCTGTTCGGGGTTCTATAGTGTATTTTTGCTCAGTTTGGGTATTTTGAAATTTAATGGGGATTTTCCCTGTTTCGTTTTTAATAACCGGCTTTTATATCAATTTTGGCTCTTAGTTTTCTTAGAAGGTCCATTCCTATTAGTCCGTCGTATTTATTGTTGAATTCATAAATGCAAAATTTGTGTTTCAATTTTACATTGAAAGTTTTTGGCAAAAGTATATTAGCTATGAATTGGTGTAGGTTCGTTTGATGGGCTGTTTTAATTTTAAATGGTTTTCTTTCTACAAAATCTAATGTGATGTATTTTATTAATTCAGTAGAATCAAGGAGCCGGTGAATGGATAGTCGGTTTAAAAATCAAAATTTCTTTGGAATAAACATGGACATTAGGATTAAGAAATTTTAATTGTAAATAGAGTAGGTAGGTTACATATTCTGTCAAATTAAAAAGAATAGAGATCGGTATGTAACCAAGGAAACAAGGTCAGTCGATAATTGAATTTGAATAGTGAAGTACATATAAGAACAAGTCCGGACAATTAATTATATAAAAGACAAGTTTGTTACATTTTTCCTTAATTGGGCTTAACTAGCGTTCTCTTCTTAATACCTATATCTGACTCTAGAAGTTGGGGGTCAGCAAAACGAAGTCTTCCGACGTAACTAGGGGTCTATTCCTGGGGCAGAGCTATGAGAAATGGGGGGGGGGTAAGTCGAAATCTGTTGGGGATCATACTCAAACTAAAACAAATAGGCGCCACCAAGTCCGGATTGATTCACGTTAATGGCATGGCATATTTCTAAGGGCGGACGTGGAGACCCAAAGAAAAAAAAGATCGCCTTCGCTGACAAAAAAACTGTCTTAACAGAATAAGACGCTGTTCCTGTAAGAAAGTAAAATAATTAAATCAACATAAAATGGGAGCACTGTTTGTGCCCCGCAAATATACCTAAAGAAATATATAAAAAAATATTTTCAATATAAGGGTGGCATCAAAGTTAAACTCTTAAAGATATTAATTTTTCGGTGGTTAGGTTTGATCACACTTGATCAAAATAAAAAACTTTAAGCATGGATTTATAATTTACTAAAAAGAATCTCTTTTTCTTTAAATAAAATTCAATGCAACAGAATTAAATAAAAACTTGAATTACTTTGTTAGTTTAAAGTAAGGTTTATCAACCTTATTCATGATCAAATATATTACAACAAGGTGTAACTTGTTACACAAAAATTCTCTAACCCACTCAGATCTGTTTAGGTCATTTACATTATAAAATTAAAATACAAATTTTCTCTTTAAGTTAAATGTACTAAGTTCAGTTTAAAATGAAAAGTTCACAAAATTATTCTTGTTTCCAAAGGTGGTAATAGCGCAGTGCTAAGCAGCTGCTATCACGGATCCATGTGTCAACAACATATTTCAAACAAACAAGTGACGTAGGTACACCTGTTATTTTATACTGGAGCAACGTGTTGTTTCTTACAAAATTAACTGAGTGAATTTTAAGTTTGATACTGGGAAATCCAGCTTAGCAATAGATGAAGTGAATAACAAAGTCATACTTCTACGTATCGGAACAAAATAGCGTGTTTCTAGAGTGAAACACAAAAGAATTTCTTAAAGCTACTACGAACCAAACAAAACTGCATTCCTAGACTGGATTAGGAAGTGTATCACCATGCGGAATTTACAGCTTACATTCTACCAAAGTAGTATCTTCGCTCGCAGCAACAAACGATCTTCTATTAATTAGATCAGCTTTCCATCTTCTAAATACACATTGCAAAATGAAGTGGTTTTCTTAACGTCGATTCTAGTGTTCAAAGTTCTAACTGCATCGTAGATTGTATATTAAATTCTTATCGCCTAAATTTTTGTCGCCTACATTCTTGTCGCTTAGATCCTCGTTGCGCTAAACAAATTTTCCAAATTAAATAAGATAATATCGTATATACTTTACCAACCGCTATTCAGAAAATGTGCTCACTTATTCAAATTGATACGCAGGTTACTGGCCATCGTCCTCGCATACATCCTGCTGCTTCTTCTACCTATGGCCGAGTGCTTATCACGCGCTCTCGGACTATCCGATGATCCAAGGGGGTGTCACCTTTAAACGCGCCTGCGACTGACTGTGGAATACACCGACATCCAAAACACATAGACTAACGAACTAAGATGCTGTTTTAATGTAATATTTGAATTGTTAAACGTATTACGACTTTACTTAATAAAGGTGTTTTATTATTTTCGTACATTTAATGAAGGGATTTATCAACCCAGAAATAAAATTGTTACAAGTTTAAGAAATGAATTGTATTAGTATGTAATAGGAGTATAATGATAGAAGAATATGTGTTACCCATAAGTAGAATAATAAGATTTATAAACCAGGACCATTTTTTAAGAGAACTATCAAACGTGATTGTGAATTATATAAAAAAAAAAGTTAT
Source organism: Platerodrilus igneus (assembly GCA_036346225.1). Classification (NCBI taxonomy): domain Eukaryota; kingdom Metazoa; phylum Arthropoda; class Insecta; order Coleoptera; family Lycidae; genus Platerodrilus; species Platerodrilus igneus. Next base: position 1,178,960 of record JARFIW010001106.1, read on the forward strand.
AATACTACCGAGTTATGTTACCAGTGTGCCGTTTCTGTATTTAAGAAGAAATAGAGGAGTTACATAAAGAAAGTTATTTGATTCATAAAATAAATTTGGATGTTAACGAATATAGGTATGCCCAAGAAATGAACAAAATAAATTCAGAAGAAACACCACTATCAAACCCATAACACAAAACGATCGAGGAAAAGCAAATTCAGAATTGGAAATTGAAATTTTTGGTCACCAGTCTTCCGAATTTTGGATTCGTAGTGCCTTTCTGAATCCGTACGGCTGCGCTAATTACGTTTCAGGCCTTGGGAACGGTCTTTTTAAAAACTTCTTTTAAAAACTTCCTAACAAAATTTATTTAGTTAAACAGAAATTAACATGGAATTTTGACAATCTTGATTTAAATTACTCTAAGTCGAAAAATAATTAATAATTGAACTAATATGAGCGAGTAGACTAAGAAAACCGTAATGTTAAAGCTGAAATACTTATGACTGACTGACTGATGGTCTTGGGACTCCCGGGGTATTTATGTTGTCCCTGCCGCTCATATGTCTGTGGGAACTTGCAGAGCTCATGTTTGCTATTTTCTTAATTCTATTCATTATACAATGTAACAATCTTAATTTCTAAGTGATTGCTGTTTCTTAACCGTTTGTGACCTGCATCTGCAGTATCACGTCTGGAATACAATGTATTGCATCTGTTCTCACAACTGTTAATAACCTTTATTTAATTATCCTTGAAATACATTGTTGCACTTGACTTAATAATTTCTAATAATTCCTAATAACTTCTATTTTGTTATACATACATTGATTGGGTGATGCATAACTCGCGTAAAGAGGTATAGCATCCCCACTCGCTTGTATGGTATCCTTATTGTAGAAGGAAATGCCAGTTAAATAGATATAAGAACGAAACACTGGGTAATGCTAAAACGTGAAGAAAGTTTGCGAAAGAGGAAGATTACGAGACATATATACTCATTGGTGCCTTTTTATTTTCCAGTTATGACGAAGAAGACTACGAGCGAATTTGCTCGGTCGATCTGTTCTAGAAACATCCAATATTCTGGGCCTATTTCTGCTCTACTCCTATATTATCTCAACATGTTACAACTGTATGCTTCTGTTTTGTTTAATCACTTGTACGAGGCTTGTTCAATTGAAACCCATCTTTGGCCAGGTTAGCCTGGGAAACAATTGTAATTACTCAACTGACGTTTTGCAACGTTAGTGGTGTTTATAAACTTCCCACTGGTCAGTTTATCTCGTATTTATTTGACATTATAATTTGAATAAGGGACGCTATACTTGCGGCCACGTCCCCAATGCTCCTCCCGAAGGTACTACATTGGGTTTAAACGCGAAAACATAAACGTGCTTCAGATCTAATCTAACTTCAAAATTAATCGATCCTAAATAAAAATCCAACAAACTAAAAATAGGGTTTGAATAAAGGTATCCCTAGCGTTAATTTGGAGTGAGTCTGTTCAACTAGACACACGCGAAAGTAAAAGGGGAGGGGTCCGTAATACCGGATAGCAGTCGCCAGCTCTGGTTACAGGTGCGACCTGAGGGATCGTCTTAAAACTATCCAAATCTAGCCAACTATTAAAAATGGATTCAAATTTCTAAGCATTCGCCAACTATTTTAATATTGAATCCAACCATTTTGCCTGCTTTATAAATTTGCAAATTCGCTTTCCCTGGTCTAAGTTGTTTATTCTATCTTTAGCCTAAATCCATCCCTAGCTTTCCTTACCAGTCCCTAACTGATTTATATTATAATTACATTCTTCACAATTACAATCTTCGTTCCTATAAAAATGCTGCCACCAAAAATGGGGACAGAACGTCAAACAAAACAAATCAAGCTCCAAAAATAAATGCAAAATAAATATAAATAAATATAAAATGTAAATATAAATATAAATAAATATATTTATGTAAACAGATATCTAATAAGCATTAAGCATATAGCAGTGCACAAAAAAAAAGCAAAAAGCATTGCCCAATTTAACAGGTGCACTCGCATAAGCATTATGTCGGCTAGCGCCATTACGCACAAAACGTGCTTGTTAAATTATTTCAAATCTACTTATTAATAAAAATCAATGCTTATGCAAGTGCTTTTTACCTCTATAATAATTTCTCCAGTATCCGAAGATCTGGTCGTCTTCTTACGTCTCTTAATATCTTGCAGCTAAGGGGAGATGGGTATGCACTGCTAAAGTCCCGGTGGGTATGCACTAAACGTTCTGGGGGGATCATAATCACTATCACTTTAGAATCCAGAGGGATGCGCGGTTTCACTCTATTCTATTTCCTTTATTTATCTTCTGACTTAAATTAATGAAGGTTTTTGATTTAGTTTGTTATTATTTACTTATTTTGATGTATTCCCGATATTCCGCGCGTTTAAGGTTTGACGGTGATTTTTAGTGGTGTGTAGGTTTGTCGTGCATATTAGATTTTGGCCTATAATCATAATTAATTAATTTTTTTAATTTTTTTTATCTTTCTATTTTATTTTATACAGGTTTTGGTTATACCATGATCATATCCATTTCTTATGCCAAGTAAAATCTAAAATTTTCAATCCTCCTCCAACCCCTCACCGTCCGATTTACGCGCGGTTATCACCGTCCAATCTCGCAACCCTACCTGAAAATTGTTCGAAGGCTGTCCAGAACGTCTTCTTCCCCGATTTCCTCTAAGCTCTTGGGCCATGCTAACCCAGCGACAGCTACTATCATATCAGCTAACCCTCGATTTGCCGCTTCGAGTGGTCGTGCTCTGCGCTTTCTGCGCCCTCACCTCATTCGCAGCGGTCGTTATTGGTTAAACCAAACCTTTGTAAATATGCTTTCAGTGCGCCGTGGCCTGTTAACAGTTGCACCATGTTATGATCGAGTTTCACCTCGATCATACCTCTAGTTTCTATGCTCGGTATGAATTTCTGGATCAACCTGTCCGTAGCAACCTTGCTCCACATCTCTTCCCTCGGTATCGATGAATGTGATATCCGAAAGTCGCCCGTCGCGGCCTCTTTAGTTAATTCATCAGCCCTATCGTTTCCTATGTTACCATCAGAACTTTAAACGTCGGAACTCGAGCGCCGTATGCGCTATTCTCCAGACGTCCGCTTGGAGGTTTGTCGAGGTGTTCATATTCGTTAAAGCCGTCAACGCCGATTTACTATCACTGATTATATAATACTCGTCTCTGCCCGTATGATTTATTACGTAATCGATAGCCTCTCGTATGGCTACTAATTCGCACTGGAAGATAGCGCTCCAGTTCGCGAGTTTGATCTGAAACCGAAACACTTGCCTTTGCTCATTATATACGACAAACGCCGAGCCTGTTTGACCATTGTCAATACGCGAACCGTCTGTGTAAATCCTGATCCCTACCGGGTCCCCATCGCCTTCCACAAATTCGATAGCTCTAACATCGGTCGGGTACCCTAACTCTGACACGACGATTTTCCTCTCAGCTTCCCTATTTGCAAGATTATAATTTCTTGTCCTTTCCCTGTATTAACTAACCTCCTATCTCTGATCTTGCTAACAACATATTCGATAGGGAGAGTCCTACTGATCACCAGGATCGCCTCCGTGGAGGTGGTCCTGCACGCTCTCGCCGCCTTGACCGCGGTTATGTGTTGCACGCTTGTCAGCTGACGAGTTTCCCATACTTTACATCCTCCGCCCAAACGGATGCTGCATACAGCATCGCGGCTCTATTGCTCCGGCAAAAACTGTCCTAAGCGATTCGCCACCGAACCTCAATTTATTTTCGCCATCGCCATCATTTTATTTGATATTTCGCTACCCTTACTTTTTACGTACTGTACGTGCGCTTTCCAATTTAATTTATTGTCGATCTTAACACCGAGGTATGTGATAGTATCCTTAAACGGAATTTTCTCCCCTCCTAACCAGTGGCGTAACTACGATTTTTGGGCCCCCCCGCAAAAATTTTAAAGTGGGCTCTCTTTAAAATGTATTACTTTTACTGGCTTATATTTAGCCATATTTTTAAATTATAGTACATGTAGAGAAGGAAGCAGTATAGAATTAAATACATATACTATATTAATCAAGTGCTTTATTAATTATAAAACCAAATTACATAAATTCAAACTTATAAGTTAATTAATATTAAATCTACATATTTATACGCCGCACAAAATTATTTACACCTAAAAATTTGATACAGTAAAAAAACCTATGAGCTAGCAGACATTCCAAATCAAATTCAAAATTTTGTTTTTCTTGCATGTTTTGCTGCAAACGCGTTTATTGTATCCTCTATATTCATATTTTTGGCAGTGTCATGTTCTACTGCTAAGAGGGATAAATCGTCTAATCTATCTTGTGAAGTGCGGTTCCTAAGATAATTTTAATAATTTTAATTTTGAGAAAGATCTCTCCGCACTTGCAACGCTAACGGGTAAAGTTAGGTATAACATTAAGGCTGTTATGGTGTTTGGAAAACTGCTAGAACCTGTAGATTTGGAAAGTACTAGATATTCTAAAATTGTAAGATACCGTTAACATTTTTAATTCATCACAAATAAGTCTATTATTTTGAGTGTAGTAAGTTCTATACCTATAGCATCATTTAAATCTTTGTAGTAAAATTTTGCAATTGTTTTGCCTTAGATAAAATATCGTCTGCAGTTAAATTCAAAAATACATTAGGTTCTAAGAAATTAAACTTTTCGTTTACATGAAAAAGCGATTTAAAACGATTCGACAGCTGTGAAATTATAATATCCATTACGCGATAAAATACATTTATTTTAAATTTAAATTCTTCATCATTAAATCGATAATCATTGGATAATTCATCGTAATGCTTTTTATTTTTGGTTGCCTTTTTTATAAATTCCGGTTTAATATTCCATTGCCCTGCAACTTTCGCTGCTTCCTCCTTGATGTTGGAATAGTTATTTCTTGTTTCCTTGAAAAATTTTAAAGTTTTTGAAATAAGAGAGTTATCTGATTAATATTCGCCTTTTCACTCTGAGCAGTTTGTGAGAGCTTGTTAAGCTCTTCTAGAATTTGACTTAAAAACACTTAAAAAATAAATTAAAATTATCCATGCTAGTTAATATTTGCTTTGCGTCATTTCGTTCATCTGTTTTTTTGATATCATAATAATTTTATTAAGAGACATTACTATATCTTTATACCGAATTCTTATGGCAGCTAAAGATTTTACTCGATCCGCCCAACGTGTCGGATTTAAGCGTTTCAATTGTGTGAAATTTTCTTTAAAAACAGAAAGCCAATTCCATCTTACTATACTATTAGCAAAAATGTATATATGTTTTCTAAAAGTAGAAAAACGATTCTATTTCTTTTATACCTTTAACGGCATCATTTATGACTAGATTTAAGTTATGGGCACTACAGTGCATATATAAGGCTGCAGGCTCTATGTTTAAAATTCTCTTTTGCACGCCAGAATACGTACCGCTCATAACGTTAGCTCCATCGTAGCCCTGCCCTCTACATTTATTTATATCTAATTGCATGTTGGTTAAATTGCTTAATATAGTATTACATAGTCCTTCAGCAGATTGGGACTCTACTTTTGTAAAACCCACAAAAGTTTCACAAATATCTATTTTGGTTACCTCTCCCAAGCTGTCTTTTTAAAATCAATATATCTTACAATTTTACTTAATTGATCAATCTTAGTTATATCCTGTGTAGTGTCTATTATGATTGAGAAAAAGGAGCGGATCTAATTTTATTTAATAAAATATTTTTAAGTGTGCGCTTAAAGTATTAATAATATCGTTTTGAATTTTTGGGAAAGATATTTAATTGAACCTTTGGGTCGTTCAAGCACTTTTTGTAATATAGGATCATAGTTACTAATTAAATGAACTAAACTTAAGAAATTACCGTTGTAACTGTCTTTTGAATCAGAAAAACTTTCTCTATGTCCTCGAAATGACAGCATGCGCTGGGATAGTGTTAAAGTAACATTGAAAAGTCTGTGTAAAACATTTTTCCAAAATTCAGTTTCTTGTTTTAATAGTAGAGTATCTTTCTTATCTATGGTATAATTTTTTTTCCACATATCGTAAATAAAACAACAAGTTAAATGAGATTGAGCAAGCAAATGCTCTTTAATTTTTTTTGATAAACCCTGCCAATCATTAATTCCGGTCGTCCAACTTGACCTTACTGAAGCAAACAGCCAACATGGTTGACAATAAACACAATTTTTTAATTTAGAATAACACAACCACCCATTTGAATTGTGTGGTAAGTTTAACGTATTGCTTTTATTTTCGCTTGCAGTTATTAAGTAATAATAGTGAACTGAAAAACTTCTATTTTTATTATCTTTAGGAAACGCACCATCTGGTCTACACAATCCGTAATTAATTATTTCTTTGATTTTTAAAAAATGTGCAAAATCGGTTGGATATTCTTTCGTCAGATCCATAGATAGTTCATTAAGTGAAAAAGTACTACTCACATTTACCTCTGTAATTGTAGTGGTATCTAGTTCCAAATTTCTATCGCGGCCGTCATTATGTGATGTACTTGCGCCCTGGGTGAGAGTTTTTAAAATTGTTGACGACTGCTGTTCGTCTGTAGCGGAACTAGTAGATGCTACTGTCGAAAGCCCAATTTCTTTCATAGATTGTTCTTGTTTTTCGGACTCTTTAGAAGTAAAAAGGAACTTATTTTTGGAATCTTGCTCTTTGATTCTTCCAATAGTTTCCTTTTCGTTTTTGCAGCGCCGCTTGTAGTGCTCATTGTATATTATTTCCTGCAATTTTGAATGAAATTAATTATAATGTAATTAGATAAGTAATAATTATTTAAAAGCCTTTTGAAATTACAAATAACACATACATACTTTGCTTTAAATGCTTTAATTAACAAAATATAAATGATTTTTATTGAATGCTTAAAGATTTATTTATATGTATTTCTCAGCGCGACTTCAACTATGATCAAATCAATAGTAGTTTAATAAAAATAGATATAAATACTTACGTTTAAATATGAAAGACCTCCTGTAATACGAACACAACACTATTGAGTAAAACGTACTGGAATGCTTTTTACTTCCTTTCCGTTATATATAATGCAGCTAATGCAAATACGTTGCAACCAGCTGACTAGAAACCACAAAATGAATTTCTTTCTAGTATTATATTTCTAGAAAGCGAAGGTTACTAAGCTACCTGCCATCCTGTGAATCTGTACTGTACAGACAATAGCCCTTTTATTCCTATTTAAAATCCCACAAACCAAACTAACCCTACTATACGTCGTTTAATAATGCTTTACCACTTTATACAACTTATCACTTAAGAATAATATAGACATCTTTGTTATTAAAGTTTACAGTCTCTTTCATCTGTTTATTAACCCTTACAAAATAGGACAGAACGGATAGAAAGAAGAAAGGATGCAGGCTGCAGGTGGTGTTCAGTATTTATCTTAATTATTATTTCTTGTATTTCAGCAGTTCCTAGTAGTAACATCAAGAAAACGTTCGTTAACCTGCGGTTTCTGAATTATCTGCAATATTTTCTTGACCGTTTCTTACCTGCCAAATACGTTGAAGATGAATAAGTTGAGTTTATTATCGTTTGGGCCTTCTTGCACTTGGGGCCCCCCCGCATAGCGGGGGCTGGCAGGGGTGTAGTTACGCCACTGCTCCTAACTCTATTCTAGGGGGTCGCTGTTCATGTTTCGTCCCGAAATAAAGCGCCTCTGATTTCAACGTGTTAAATTTTAACTTTGCCTGCTGCGACCATTCGTGTAACTTATTAAGTGCCTCGTTCGGCTTTGTGCGCATATCCATTAGTAATCGCGATCTGGGGGTCGATTTTTGAAAGTATTGGAATATTTTCTCATTGGAATTCCAACACACGTATATATTCCACTGACAAGTATTTATGCTATTTTTGAAGTGCTGGGAAATGAGATTCCAATGGGAGTTATTATAAGTTTGGCAATGGCGCTTATTCTCTCGCTAGTTTACATTGCGGTTGCTAAAGTACCGCAAAATTTATATGAGTACATAGGTGAAAATAGTGTTTAAGTTAGATTTTACTACAAAACTGACTAATCGGGTACAACGGTCGTTAATATATCCGTAATCAAAAACAAATTACATTAAATCTCTCTTTAGACTAGATCAATTCTTCTCTATTAAATTGTATATATTAATATATTCTTTATTGATAAAAGTCGGCGGCACTTTAGCAATGGCCATTTATATTGCAAAAACAAATCTAACTTAACCAGTTTTTAAATGTGTCAATTAGTTTGAAGTATTTAATCTCAAGTCAGAGTAGTATTTAAATTTTGAGGTTTTTGTTATAAATTTAATTATGGAGCGGCTCGAGTAGCGAAAAAAGAGTGGTCACCTATCCGACAAACAAAAAACGTTGTTAATTGAGTTGATGAATAACGATGAAGTTTTACGAAGAGGAACGTTTGGACCACAATTTACCTATAAAGATGCTCAAAGAAAGTGGTTAGATATAGCCACCAAGCTAAATGCTATTCCAGGTGCAAACAAAACTTGGAATGAATGGCGAAGGGTATGTGCAGTTGTTGTAATTGTAATTTACGATCATTTCTAATATTTATTTATAGGCTTGGCAGGACATAAAGAAAATGGGTTTTTGATGGTAGCATTGGAAAACATGGCTGCTTTCTCATTGGAATTATATCCGTTTGGTTCAAAAATCGACCCCCCTGACAATTAATAGTGCATCCCGTGGGCAACCTGACCCTAAAAATGCTCTCATACAACAACTTTCAAAATGTGGCATCAGAGCATGACCCCTGTGGGCATTCTCTTTCCACCTCGCGCGACAAAACTTCACTCGGAATTTCAACCTGTGCAAATCGTCCCAAGAAATAACTCTTGACCTAGATCAATGGCTACCAGGCAACATCAAATGCTCCTGAAATGTCCAAAGCAACGACACAATACTCCTTTGCATTTCGCGTCTGCTTAATTTCTTCGACAACGAACTCTAGTGCGTCGATAGTCGACTTTCCCTCCATAATATCGAACTGTCGGTTATTAAACCGCCGTTGTCTCGCACCAAGTGCTCAACTCGAGTAGTCATAACGCGATCCAAAGCTTCCCCCAACACCGGTAGCAAGCTAATTGGACGATAGCTGCCCGGATCTGACGTATCCGCCTTTTTGGATTTAGGTATAAATTTCATGTTCTGGACTTTCCAGCAACAGGGAAATACGCCCCTTTCTAAACAAAGATTAAATAACCTGGCAAAGATACACGGGGTTAACAGACACGCCTTCAGAACTGCATCTGAAGTGATTTCGTCATGCCCCGGTGTCTTCTTAGGGGTTCATCCTCCTAAGAGCCCTTACGAACTCGTGAACTAGGATTGCCTTATCGGCACCTGTCCCTTGCGCCTCTGCAGCTTTCCGACGTACTAAATCGTGCGAGCCCTCATCCTCCTCGGGATTATCCGATGGGAAGAATTTCTGTTTGTTGTTAACAATCCGACCAAATGTGATCAGCGTGCGGTCATTCAATTTCTCTCTGCTGAAGGTTTGCAACCACTGGAAATTCATGCGCGAATGCAAACAGTGTTTGAAAACACTTGTTTTGCGTATCCAACTGTTAAGGAATGTTGTCGAAAATTTAAGAATGGACGCGAAAGGACGAATGATAAGGCGCGACCAGGTGCAATGTGTACTGCGTCAACAGACAGGAATATGGCATGTGCGGAAGACCTGATTAGATAAAATCGTCGAGTTTCAATCAGAATAATTTCAAAAAATGTTGGTATGAGTATCGGATCTGTTCATAGCATCGTACACAAACTAGGCTACAGCAAAGTTTGTGCGCAATGGGTTCCTCGTCTTTTGTCAGAGAACCAAAAAAGCTTGCGAATGGGCTTATCTTTGCAACACCTCACGGAATACAGACAAAATGGTAACGATTTTCTCTCATCAATAATTGCTGGCGACGAATGTTGGTGTCATTATTTTCAATCATCTAGTAGGCTGTCATCGATGCAATGGAAACACGCAAATTCACCGACACCAAAGAAGTTTAAAGTTCAACCTTCTGCCGGCAAGGTCATGTTGACATTTTTTTCGACCATGAAGGACCCTTGATAGAATTTACAGAACCTCGGGTGCATATCAACGCAAACTTGTATAGTGAAACTTTGAACAAGCGCCATCAAGCAATAAGACGAAAACGTCAAGGGAAGCTTTCACGTGGTGTCATTCTGATTCACGACAATGCTCGACCTCATGTTGCTAACGTAGTGAAAGAAAATCTACAGCGAAAGAAATGGAGGATATTAGAGCTTCCACCCTATAGTCCCGGCCCATTGAAAAAGTGTTAGAATGTAACCGTTTTCAGTCGGACGAAGAAGTACAAAACGCCGTGAAAGAATTCTTCGAGCAGCAGCCAGAAGATTTCTTTAGGCAGGGTATACATAGGTTGACGAAACAATGGGATATGTGCCTTAATCGTAGTGGTAATTATTTGTAAATATAGTTGTCAATAAATTTTTCCTGAACCAAAGATGGTTTCAATTGAAGCTTCGTATTTACCTTATATTTGATTTTCCAATGCTCCACCCGAAGCTACTTCATTGGCCGGGAAGCGAGTTTTTTTACTGGGAAATTTTGATTTTTGCAGAACCTTTGCTATTGCATGTACGGTAGTTCAACGTGCGTGACAAAACTTACACGCGAGACTTGCACTTTACCTCTCATTCGAATGAGGGCGTATCTTTATAACATTTTTCAAGCGGTCGATGTTGGAAATGGTACATGGGACCTTGGTATTAGTAATCACACGCGAACCAACTAAGCCACGGACCCCGCCTACTTGTATCTACCATATTTTGGTTTCTATTTAGTTTGGATTCTCTTGTAATAGTTTTGTTATTTGATAGTTTTATAATGCAAGTAAGTAGAAAAACCGGACTGCTATTAAACAATCTAGATTTCATATCCAAGACGGCTCTTATGGTAGTCTTTTACTGCAAATTGCTCTTCTAAACATAATAATTAACTTGCCTTTATTGAACGGATGAGACAAACGTCAAACTCAAACATTATTTATGCATCTGTGCCGATGAAAACATGTGCTCTAATATGCAAACGCTTTTACCTTCGTGTTCAGTTAAAAGCACGTAAGTCAATTACAAGATAATTAAAGGAGCGACGGGATTACAATCGTTCATCACGAGCTTTAAATTAGTTGGATTACGATGAAAACCTAAACGATATGGACGCATTGAGAAAAATAATCACCCGTCAAGTTCCACTAATTAATGCAAATATAATTTCCTGCTTTCTTGGATTGTGCCATAATTCATTGTATGATCTAAGGTGGGCGAGAGGCGGACCCAGCACGCGTTCACATTGATTTATATCAGCAACCTCAACGCGGTATTTTAATGGGACAACGCGACGCGGCACCTTCTCCAGAGTTCTAATTATGTCTCATCAAGACATACTTATACCGTTAGTGAATGTTCTCTAAATTATAGGTGCAATCTTGATTATAGACACCCTTCCTGCCTTTCATTCACCTCGAGGAGATAACGCCAGTCAGACGCTAACCTTCAATCAGAAGACTAGCAAAGGATGTCTATTACCCTACAATAATTAATTAAACCTTATTCAAAAGCTCTATTGTAGAATTGAAGAGAGTTAATATAACGTTTGGAATAGTGGAAGTTGCTTGCTATATTAGGTAACTAGTTCTATGACGTACGCGTTTCCTAGATAAAAAATAGGGTGGGAGTGTCAAGTGTAGAGACAATTGCATGTATAAAAAATGCAGGATTAATATTAAGGGTTGGAATTATAATAACAAATAACGAATTAATAAAAAACTGAATTGAACTTTGAGCTTTAAATGTAATCTAATTCAAGCACGTGTTGCACTAAATAAATAATATTTATAGTGCGTTTAATACCTTCCTCATCATCATCATCATTAGGTCTTCAGTCCTAGAACTGGTTAGACGCGTACCATCATTGTTCCCTATTCTGAACTAACCTACAGATTTCCCTGAAATATGCACAGTTTGCATCTATAACTGTCTGATCTAGGTCTACATCTACCTCTTTTTTCCTGTCTCTGCTTGTAATATATCACATACTACTCCCCAAAAATGCCTTAGAACGTATTCGCCCTACTATTTCTCTTTTCCCTAGATATCCTTGTTCCCCTACTATTTCTGTAACTTATTTGTTATTATCTTTGTCTGTCCATGCTATCGTCCTCATACATCTGAAGCACATCATTTCAAAAGGCTGCTACCGTTTTTCTGTCTGCGTTTCAGACTGCCCGTATTTCATAGGCATACTGTGCTGTGCTCCACACATATGCTTTCAACAATTTTCTTATTATTTTATGTTTGTTGTCTTTCCTCATAGGCGCTGTTCTTTCTTGTTAGATGCAGTTCGGTCATTTTCTATTGTTTTACCGTTATATGCCCTATTTCTCCGACCTTCAATGGTTGTGAAGGAAGGTAAGCAGCCTGTGGCTGCCAAGTTCCCCCAACACTTAACCATTTGGCGATTTAATATATTTTCCAATTTATCTTTTCGTACAGTCAACATTAGTTGTAGGTATTTCGCAACCAACAACTAGTTGTTTATACTAATCATCAGATTTATCTGCGCTTATTTTTTCGTCATTAAGTTTTCCGTCTCAAAACTGGTTGGACACGTAGCTGTACTTATTTATATTCTGAGCAAGCCTACATAGTTCCCTAAAATTCTCACACAACATGTGTATTCAGCTAGTTTCCTTTCTATTGTTTTCTAATTTTATACCCTATTTTACCGAGATTCAGTGAAGAAGGTTAAGCAACCTGTGGCTACCAAGATCCCCCAACACTTAGACATTTGCCGAAATAATGGTTTTCCAGTAAATCCTTTCACACCCTTAACATTATTCGAGAATATTGCCCAACCAATTCTTGTAGTTACTTATAATAATCATCATGTTTAAGCACAGTATGTCACGGTAAAACCTACGGGTCAGGAAGGAAATGAAGCAAAGGCAGGAAAGGAACTTTCTACCCGGGTCCCTTACCGAAACAAAACAGGATGCTACGGCTAGCCGTCGTAGATTAGGGGTGGGGAGTAGGGTCAACGTAGCCAGGTAAAAGAATACCGCTGGAATAAAAGTTGGATTATTACATCGACAGGAAAAAAAATAGATAAACAAATGATGACAGACCATTAGTCTGTCTAATATTAGCATCAGTGAAATACCAGGACAGTGACAGTTCTAAGGACTCCTGAGGGAGGTCGTTGTTCCGGAAATGCACTCCCGTAGATACAGGCATATAAATACTTACAGGAATTGGTAGTATCCTAGGGGGCGGATACTGAACACTCAGTAACTCTCGTCTTGAATGCACCACAGGCCAAGCTAAGTAAGGAGGGGAGAAAACTAAAATAATTTCCACTTTAACAGGACTAGAGTTTTTATTTAAGCCACTTCGTTGACGGCTAATCAATATCAGATAAGTATAAATCGGAGCTAGCAATGATATATGGTAAGTTCACATAAACGGATATAACTTAATCTACCTATGGTGGCGGTGTTTATATTACATAACGCACTATACTATAACAACCTAGCGAGCTCGTGTTCCGCAAAGCTAATGGCATTCAAGCAAACAACCAAATATTTTATCACTACGGCACCATCCGTGCCAGGCGTTTTATGCTTAATACTAGTAAGTACCAAGGTTTATGTAGACTATTGCATATAAAAGTTAAGGTTTTAAATCAACAACCAAAACAGTAAACACTATTCATTTCGCAACACTCAGTATATATATCCTGCTAGATCACGCAGTCAATGGCATGAAAAGTATCTCCAGAGGATATAGGAGGTAAACAATATAAAGGGTAAAAGGATACTTCGTGGAACTTACTTACGTATCATATTTAATTTGGGGAACTTAGCTCTGTAGTAAATCCAACACGAAATGTTCCGAACTTGATGGGAGACAAATTACTTTTTGTCGGCTACTCCAGAAAGTTTCCTCAACGTTCCATGTGCATTCTTAGGGGTACCTATATTTCGGAGTATGACGTTGTGAGTCGAGTACCATGGGCACCATTCGCTAACAGCATTTAGGAACTATCTGAACCCAGCCCAAGGAAGCGAGCTAGCGTTCAACCAGGATGAGACCAGGACGTAGGAAGAGGACGGAAAGGAAACAGCTACAAAATTATATCGGCATTAGCCAAAGTATAACACTAACGAATCGAGTGCAAAAATTATTCGTAACTTACCACGAGTATAACTGCAATTGTCCGAATTTAGACTTATACTTCGTGCTGTATCCTCGAAGAAGTAGAGAATTACTTAGAGTTTGTCGGATTGCATCCCTTTAAACAACGGGACACGCTAGAATGGAAAAACCATCACCGTAAATTAATTCCGTTCCAATGAACAGCAAAACGTCAAAATTTATTTATTTTGTCAACTTTCAAAATTTTCAGAACCGCTATCTAGATATACAGAAGACAAGAGTAGTATAGGTTGCTTAGTTTAAAGGCATTATGAATTTGGAATCGACGAAATAGAAACCACGTTATATTTAATTATATTTGCGTGGATTTAGTAACATGCTTCAAATTGAACGTAACAAGTTATCTCTTCGTCATTAGTTTATCCATCTTGGGATTGGTTGGATGCGTACCTCCATTGATTTCTATTCTGGGCTAGCCTATACATCTCCCTGAAACCTCTACAGCCTACATCTTTTACTATCTGTGTGCAGTAGTCTAATCTAGGTCTGCCTCTTCTTCTCTTTTTTCCTATCTCTGCTTCTAATATATTCCGCACTATTCCCTCATGCCGTAGTATGTGGCCTATCATCCTATCTCTCCTATTTTTTACCGTTTTCCACACATTTCCCTATATATTCTTGCCATCTACTCACTTTCTCTATGTTTTCTATAATGACGTTTCCTTGTGCGTCCCTTATATTTTTGCTATACGGTTTTATATCCCTAAAATTCATTCTAATTAATTTGTATGCTTCGTCTGTCTTTCCTATTTCCATCTCAGTTTGTACCTCTTTGCACTTTTCATCAATCCATTGTTCTTTAGCTTTCCTGCATTTTCGAATAATTTCCCATTTTATTGCTTTGTATCTCTGTTTTCCTGTTTCGTCTGATTTATTTTTGTATTTTCGTCTTTCATCTATTAAATTCACGATATTCTTTGTTATCCATGGTTTCTTATTTTCTTTTTGTGTATACCCCAGAATATCTCTGGCCGCCATGTCTAGGCTGGATTTAATGTTATTCCATTCTGTTTCTACTTCCTTAGTTTCAGATATTTTCCCGATATCATTCAGCAATTCATTTGACTTTTTTCGAATCTTACTTGAATATCTTTGTCTTTTAGTTTCTCCAAGTCCAAGTGCCTATTTGCGTTCCTTTTTTTCAGATTTTTAAATTTAAGTGCGGCCTTCATAATTACGATGTTATGGTCAGTGTCTATATCTGCTTCTGGGTAGCTTCTACAGTCTTTTACTTGATTCCTAAACCGTTGTCTAACAAGAATGTAATCTATTTGATATCTTGCTATATCTCCTGGCATCTTCCACGTATATCGTCTTCTAGCATGATGTTGAAATAATGTGTTTTTGATAATTAAATTGTTCTTGTCGCAAAATTCTACCAGCCTATTTCCCCTGTCGTTTCTCGTGCCTAAACCAAATAAACCTACTACCGCTCCTTCCCTCCCCTCACCTACCACAGCATTAAAATCCCCCGTAATTATTAAATTTTCATGTCCTTTTACGTATCTTAATATGTCTTCGATATCTTTGTAGATGGCTTCTACTTCTTCGTCACTGTAGCTAGAGGTGGGCATGTATACTTGTATTATTACTGTGTTTACCGGTTTAGATTCTAATCTAACCATGAGTACTCTTTCGTTCTTTTGTAAGTAATTTTCTACACAGTATCCTATCTTTTTCCGCATAACTATCCCTACACCCAAATTTTCTTCCTCTGCTCCTGTATGAATTACCCTGAAATCTCCACTCCAAAAAATCCCCCGCCTCTGGCCACCGAACTTCGCTGATCCCTACTATGTCTAGTGATAACCTATTCATTTCGATTTTTAGGTTCTCTAGATTACCTACTTGCTTCATACTTCTAACATTCCACGCTCCGACTCGCAGAATGTTCCCTACTCTTATTTTTAACTTTCCGATCGCATCCTCCGAAGTAGTGCCCTCCCGGAGATCCGAATGGGGGACTATTTTAACTCCGGAATCTTTTACCCCAGAGAATGCCATCATGTTTGTAACAATTAAAGTACGCTGTGTACTTGGGAGATAATGTGGTGGTTTCCGTTGCCTTCCACATCGCGGTAGTGTGTCTTAGACTGCCATACCGACCCCTATGGTCTCTGCCAGTCTAAGTACCGAAAGAGCCGCTGCCCTCTTTCGGGGACCTGTCTTAGTTTGGTTCCTCACTAACGACCCTACTACTTTGGTTGGACCTGCAGTTTGGCTCTTTAGCTCGTTAGAACACGCAAGCCAATTCACCTGTTCTAGTGATTTAGAACTTCGGCAGGGTGCAGGTCCATTCAAAATGGAATACCTTCCTAATACATTGTATTAGAATTAGTTAGTATTAAGACCTTTGTCCATTGTAAATAAATAGTAAGTTCCTCAGTGATCAAGGCGCACGCTATTTTACGTCGATCTACAAAAGGGGGACTCTTATCGCAACAATAAAGATCGCCGTAATTAGTATGCCTCAATACAGTCCACTAGAAGCTCTCTCGTGCCGGTTTAGCAGATTGATTAATATCGGATATCAACCCTATTTCCTTCCATTTAACCCTCCTTTAACCTTCTGTCTAAACAGGTGCGTTATAGTGTTGTGATAGTTTTTAAATGCGGTGAATATTTTCACAACATTTGTTATTTTACATACAATTTTATTTTATTGTTGCGAACCAACGTCTCCCGTTCAGCTAAGGCTTGAACATAGTTTTTGGTCCTTCGAGCCGGATTGATTAAAATAAAATTGTTTTTCGTAGATACTGAGGAACTTGCTTTACCTTAAAATTATTACAAGATTACTCGAAAATAAATTATTTGATATAAATTTATTCATATCGAATTGTTGTATTACCTCTAATTTGAACTTGACCTGCACGTAGATAATAATTATCAATACGTACAGGTGGTTTATACTTATTTACGACTGCAACTTAATTTTCATTATAAGTACAGTTTAATTCAAGTTGCGTATAATTTATGTTATTTTCTTAAAATGCCTTCCGACAGCATGTCTTTACAAGCGCAACAAGAAGCTTTATTTGGCCGTTTGCAAGGCATTTGGGATTTTGCTAAATCTGCAAACATAAATAAATTGAACGTGCTCAAAGCTAAGATGCAAAGGTTACCGAATATTGAAAATGCTCTTAAAAAATTACAGTTAGAAATAATAGAATTTAACGCGACTAAGGCCGACCCGAATTGTACGTAAAATCAAATTTAGCAGCTTTCGATGATTTGTTTGACGTGATTCGTTCGAAATACCTCGAATTGAAGGGAAATTCTACGAAATCAATTTCTGGGGATGCTTTCAATGGTCCCTCCGTCGAGTGCTTAAAGCCATTAGAAATTCCCATGTTCGATGGTGCCATTAATAAGTAGAGTAAAATTATTTAAATTTAGAAGGCGTTCAAAAATCCACAAGTAGTACGACCAAGTTACGAGTAGTTTTTAACGGATCCGTATTTTATTCGACAGGTGTTTCTCTCAACCAGCGTCTCCTTGCTGGTCTGAAATTGCAGTGCGGATTACCCGAAATAATATTTTTATTTCGGTCTCACAAAATGCACTTTGTGCTGACATACGAATAATGTATCGTCAAATTGTAATACGTCCGCAAGATAGATTATATCAACATATATTCTGGCGTCCGTCATTCGATGGTAATGTGCAGGAGTACGAATTGAATACGCGCACTTATGGTCTTACACCATCTTCTTTTATCGCGCAGCGCGTCTTAAAGCAATTGGTGATGAACCAAGGTCAACCGTATCCCATGACGTCTCAGGCCTTATTAAACCACACGTATTGTTACATGCCAAAATTGGCATTGTACACTTTTAAATTTGTGAGTTAATTCCCGCCACTATTTCAAAATAGACTTGTTCATTTCCGTCATTTCGGACAGTTGCGTTTGCGCAAAAGAATGCGCAGGCGCAGAGTGATGGGCAAGTGTGCGGTTTGCGACACGACAGTACATTATTAGTGACGAGACGTCAAACGGTAACGTTTACCTGTGTCGTGGTGCTGTCTTTTCTTTTTTTGGATGTAGATTCCTCTATCGTATCTCTACCTTCTATCGTTGCCTCTAGCTGTATCCTTGCCGCTCCCGTACAAACAAAAGAGGAGGACGAATAAATTTGGATCAACAATGGCGTGACGCAACCCACCCTAAAACAACAAGGAGATGCCCTGAGATTAACTGCAAGGCGCGTTTTAAGTGAGTACTTCGCTTTATTTTCATTTTAAAGTGCAAATGGTATCATTGTAAACGTGTTTGGTATGTGATACAATTTAACACGTAATTATGTCATTATTGTGCAATATTGTGAAACGTGGATCGTATCAGTGTTGCCAACTGTAGCAGTGGCGCTGAATACGTACGCGGGAATGTAACAGTATATGGACGATGTACTTTCAGGAGCCAACTCCGTTTCCGCAGCCCAGCAGCTGCAAACTGAATTAATTGAATTGCTATCTCTCGGCCAGTTTCACCTAAGAAAGAGGTCAAGCAACAATGGGTCTCTTTTAAATCAATTCGAATAATCTGATTTAGAACCGTCCCTAACCTTTTCTGATGAAATCACGGGTATCAAAATTTTGGGCCTAGTTTGGAACCTAAATTTTGATCATTTCACCTACTATGTTTTTCCTTTCGAAGGCATAGTTTTAAAACGCTCCGTTCTTTCTTTTATGGCTAGAAGTTTTGACCCACTAGGTTGGTTAACTCCGGTTTTTTTTTAATAAAGCACATTTTACAACAATTATGGGTGCAACGTATCGGTTGGGATGATACACTGGCTCCCGATTGGTGTTTAAAGTGGGAACAAATTTGTACCCGCCTTCTTGAATTATCTAACTTAAGAGTTCATCGCTGCTTGTTTCTGCATTCGGGAGAATACCGCATTTTAGGATGTTCTGATGCCATTGAAAAGAGTTACGCCGTCCGTGTTTATCTACATGGTACGTCTCGAGATCACACGAACTGTCATCTCCTACAAGCAAAGAGCAAAATTGCACCACTAAAATTTTTTTCTATACCTCGTCTGGAACTTTTACGAGCCGTTTTATTATCCAGACTTGTACATTCGATAATCCCTAATAAATGTCCTTATTCGTTAAAGGAAATAAAGTTGTTTACCGATTCTCAAGTGGTAGTAGCTTGGTTAAATACTCCCTCCTATTTATTAAAACATTTGTAGCCAACCGCGTAGAGATTAATCTAGAATGCACTAGGCTTATTCAGTGGTACCATATCTCGGGTGAGAAAAGCCCTGCTGATATGGCTTCTCGTAGTCTTATTGCACCTGAGATGATCGATAATAACTTCTGGTGGCACTGTCCATCCAATTGTAGTGATATTCTCTCTACTCCTAGGGATTTCAAAATTTCTTTTGCTCTGGAAAATATTCCCGAAATAAAACCTCCCCCGAATCTACTCGTTACCTCTGCACAAGTAATCTCTACTCAGTTTCTAGACAAATATTCGTCTCTCACTTCACTTCAGCGTACAGTTGCATATGTAAACCGCTTTATTTATAATTGTCAAAACTCTGATAAAAAACTATCAGGTCCTCTTTTCTCTGAGGAATTGCATAAATCATTATTAACTGTCGTAAGAGTTACGCAACATCAGTTTCACTCTGAGGAAACTAATCTGCTAAAATTGAATAAAGTTTGTGCCGAGCAGCTCCAAGGTTTTTCCTCTTTCGATCAGCTAGGTTTTCTTAGGGTGGGCGGTCGCTTGCGCCACTCTAAATTGTCTTATAATAATAAACACCCCATTCTCTTACCAAAACAAGCTACATTGTCTCGGATATTATGTGATAATTACCACCACCTCTCTATGCATTCAGGTGCATTTATGACCCAATCTCGTATTCAGCGCAAATACTGGATTATTGGAATACTTTTCTTAGGGCGACAAATGATTCATAAATGCGTTATTTGTTCACGTTTTTATGAGACATCTATTCAACCGTTCATGGCTGATTTACCGTCGTTTCGAATTCAATTATCTAGATCGTTTACTCACGTAGGAGTAGATTTTGCAGGCCCCTTTATGAGGTGGTGTAGTTGGTATGCGTGTGACTACTATGCCCAGGGTCCCAGGTCCAAATCCCGACACTGTACGCTTGAAAAATGTTACACGAGCATTTTGCACACAAATACGCCCCCGTTCGGATGAGAGGTAAAATGGAGGTCCCGTGTGTGAGTGTTGTCTCGCACGTTAAAGATCCCTACCTTGCTTAGAACAGCAAGAGTTCGGCAAAATCAGAAATTTCTAGGTAAAAACAAACTCACTTCCTGGCCAATGTAGTACCTCCGGGTGGAGCATTGGAAAATCAAAATGTAGGCCCCTTTATGATCAAAGCATCTAATCGTCGTAATGCCCCGGTTTCAAAAACCTATTTATGTATATTTATTTGCATGTGCAACAAGACTTGAGCAAAGATTTCCGCTCCGAGTAGCATGTCAATCTTACCAGGAATATTAAAATTAGGATTAGCTAAGGCCAAACCTCGAGTATGCGACCATTCCTTGACCACTATCGACGACGAAAGTAATTGATTACAATTGTTAGGTAAAATAAAACAATCAGTTTCATATGCCGGAGCCCTTGCTCCCGAGGGGCTGACTACACACGATAGTGTACCAGCCACCAACGACGAATTTAAGCCAAGTCCTTGAACAGCGACATCGGCTCTCCGTTTCTTTCAACGTAATTTCTAACGACACCTTTCATTCATAAAACTTTCCATGGATCCGTTATCTAAAATTACACGAACAGGTTGCAATTTTCCTGTATAATCGAGCACCATTGCCGTAGCTAACAGCGTGGTTGTATGTTCTAATGACGTCAAAATTAACGAGCTAGTGGCAGGTTGTTCATGCACAACGGCCGACGACAGATTGTCTTCACTAAGTCTACTAGTAGAAGCAAGTCTAGGCGCCGCTCTCTGAGGAGACGCTAACCTTTGACGTTGAGTTTGTCTGCGTGGAGACACCGATTTTTCTCGTTCATCGAAGTGAAGTAACGAATTGTGTAACTGTTGACATTTTCTACACGACCAATCTAACTTACAATTTTTTATCGAATGTGAAATATTTAAACATTTAATACAAAGGTTTTTACCTTTACCACCTCAAATCTTTCTTGAGGGATTTTATCGAGAAACTGCTTACATCTATAAATAGGATGCACCGCTTGACACAAACTACAATTTTTATCTTCATTGGTGGTCCCAACTAAAGAAGTTTTAGCCGATGTGTTAACGAACTTTCCTTTTTCTCTTTGTTTCACGGAATCTCCAGATTTTCAGCATGTTCCTAAAGAAATGTCATTTATTTCCAATACTTTACATTGTTTTTCAATGTACGACCTTAAATCTTTGAACAAGGGAATCTCGTCACTATTTTCTAATTCGAAACGCTTTAAAACGTTTATATCTAATTTTTTTGATAACAGACTAAACAACATGAAATCTAATAGAACTATTTCCATCCGCTTTAACGCGAATATATTTTCATCAAAACAACTAATTAATTGCCGGAGTTTCGTGTGCAGGCCTGAGGAACTTACCTTAGGGCATTTTTCGAGAGCACTAAGATATGTTGAAAGTAATAACCTCTTGGACTGAAAATGATTAGTAGTGATTTTATAGGCTTCATCGTATGTACAAACGTTTAATGGCAAATGTTTTATTAACGCACGCGACGATTCAACTAATGTATCTACGAGATAGCAAAATTTTTCCACAGAGGACAAACCGACATTATCATGAATCAATCGCTTTATAAATTGCATGATAACTTTCAAAGCACGAAATACGACCTGAGAACTGCGGGACTGATAGGTGTTTCAAGCGAATACCACTATTTATCGACAAAGGATTATTTATATTTTCCACCTGCGGCTTATTTTCTACGAGATCTAATTTACATTGTTCAGCGATAATACAAATATCTAATAGATAATCCTCGATTTTCACCCTAAGAGCCAAGAATTCGTCCAATTGTTCACTTTCTTCATCAAAGAAAATATCCTTGCAAAACAACTTGAAATGAGTTTCAATGTGCTCGACACTTTTCATCGGTGGTCTAATTATAGCTATCGATACATTTTTCGGTTTATTAATCTTACTGTATATATGATCCAACCGTTTTACTACAAACCTAGCTTCAAAAATAGTTTTATCAATTGATATAACATATTTGATTAATGAATGACAATAAATATTAACGTAAAAATAATGCGTAGCTCAATACGCTACGACAACTAATTAATCTACTAAATTAAATTATTGATCGACAAATGCAACTAATTACAATGCTTACTCGACAAAACGTTTAATGTTTCAAAATAAATACCAACAAAATAACTCCTTTGTTATACTAAGTTGGATGACCCGAATGGCGCATCAAACTTGACGACGAAAAATAGGTAAGGATTTAAAATATCCTTCATAAATAGTATCCGAAACCTCTTTCACATAAAGTACACCGACCGACCACTAATCCTTGCGACAAAGAAAAGGGATGTATAATAAATCTACCGTTATACCCAAATGTTTCTATACTATTATATGTGCGAACAAGATGTTATCCTCTTTGTAACACGCCCAAACATATCTAAATTACGACAATTATTAAATTAAAAGTATTAATAAAGAACGGCAGGAACAGGAACTAATTAATTAATCAAATAATTCGGCCTAAGAAGGCCATTTGGTTTAATTTTATATATCGACTTACCTCCTCGTTATTCTATTGTTCTAAGCA
The DNA here is from genome assembly GCA_036346225.1 of Platerodrilus igneus. NCBI lineage: Eukaryota > Metazoa > Arthropoda > Insecta > Coleoptera > Lycidae > Platerodrilus > Platerodrilus igneus. The sequence goes on from JARFIW010001106.1 coordinate 1,202,084, forward strand.
TCGTTCCTGCTCTTGAACGAAGTGGACTGTAAGGTAGTTTATTGGACGTGTTACGTACGCACTATCACTGTGTTTTTTAGGGGTTATCACAAAATCACATTCGGGGACACTAACGACTTAACTCACTTTACCGAATCGAAACGTTTCTTTTCGATGTCCATGGTAAACTTTTATTTTACTCTTGGGTCCGGTTTCGGAAATCTTGGTCGAATTCGTCCTCGCTAATTTGTTTTTCCAGGTTTTGCGCATGTATTAGGTTCTTGATTTCTTGTTCTTTCAGATACGTTGGCACGTCGTGAATTATTACAAGAGATTTCTTATTCCCCGGTTATTCACATTTCAGCGTTTCGCTGAGTTTGTCATATTCTACGAGTTTATTGCGTTTATTGTCCGTGTCTTTGATTAGGATGTTTTCAGTGGTTCGCATACTTCTGAATCTCATCTTGTCTTTTGCAGGTTGTGTTATTTTTGTGAAGCTGTATCGTACGTTTTTAAATCGTCTCCTGTTTTGGATGTGATGAAAATAGCACTTGGTTATGTGGTTAAGGATTTAGAGATTGCGTACATTTTGGGCGCTAGTGTTTTTGATATACTTGTCATACTTGCATGTGATAATGTTGGTACGAGCAGCATCCGTTGTTGCGGTTTTTCATGTTTCGATTTTGCCTCCAGTCGTTGGTTTTGTAGACTCGCATTTTGATTTTTTAAGGCATTTGCTTTCTCCTAGTTCCGCCTGGGCGAAAGCCCACTTGCCATGTCGTTTCTGTAACTCGTTTTTGTGGTCTGTTTGCATTGTCTAGTTCGTTTTCGATGAAAATTGCCATTGCGAGGTACATTTTGCCAAGGGATTTTTTTTTGTTCATTGCTTGTTTGACTTTCTTTTGGCTTTTTGTTACTAAGTTTCACTGTTCCGCTTGTTGTGGTGTTGTTTGTAATGTAGCCTCGTTTAGGTTAAAGTTTTGGCTGTTAGGCCCTTGTGGGTTTGAGGTAGTAACGTACATTTGACTGGTCTTGGTTCTCTCCGGTGTGCTCTGGGGGAATGGCTAACCGGCATTGTTAAATCACTAAATAAAGTAAATGTTTATATGTTCATTAGTATGGTAGTAGTTTAAAAACGTTCACTAACGTAACATACATTCGATGTCAGCGTACGTTGCACCTATTTTGAGGCTCCAAATTGTTCTAGAAATCGAAATTTATGATTTTGAAAGAAGATCAAGAATTGAGAAAAATAAACAAGAGTTTATGCGTTGATTTATTACTCTAATTAACTTATGTATCTTGAGGTTGTATTCTCTGCGATCGGTGTTGCTTTTAATGTGTACAACGCATTTTACTTTTGATAATTCTTAATTTCTCAGTCCTCCGCAGTGCCTTCTCAAGATTCAATGAATTCTCAAACTGTCAACCACTTGCTTTTTATTACGCTATTGAAAGTTTCAAATAAGTAAAGCACATATAAAAAATAAATATTTGATTTGTTTGTGTAGCATGGAATTTTCTAAAACATCAAAAGACTTCCCAGTTCTTTTATATTAGATGACCGCTCAACGCATACCAAGAACCTTGAGGTTATAGACTACGCGAGGGAGAGTGGCGGTGCGTTGCTATATTTACCACCACATTGCTCTTACGAACTTCAGCCACTTGATATTTTTTTATAGTCTTTTTAGGACTTCATTACAGCATTGAGCTTCGAAAATGAATACTAAGTAACCCAAGGAAGGTCGTAACGCTTTTTAAAATTTCAACGCTTACTGGAGGTTATACTCAAAGCGCAACAATGAAGCCTGCTGTTACTGGTTTACAAGCTACAGAAATATGGCCAATTTACCCATCCATATTCACCGACGTTGATTTTCTTCCAGCAACTGACATCGGATTTGGTTGACCTTCAAGTAAAAGGGTGATTATATTTGGAGGTGAACAATTGCTTTCACCTAGTGCTAAAAGGCTATTAAAAGAGATACCTATCAAGTTGGATGATAAAGTAGGCGAGATTTTAGCTAACTTAGTGATAATACTCCAGCTAAAAAGTTACAATTAAGTGAGACTAGTTATGCAACTTCTGGGTGCTCTGGATGACAACTGACAACAGGACCTCTTTATTTCATGTTACCTAAAATTCTAATGCACATTCCAAAAGCTAGAGAAAGCCCAAAAAGAACGAATCAGTATAGGGTAAAATCCCTTTACATTTGATTTTTCAATGCTCCACCCGAAGGTACTACATTGGCCAAAAAGCGAGTTTATTTTTACCTGGAAATTTTCAATTTTGCCGAATCCTTTCTGTTCCAAGCAAGCTAGGGATCATTAACGTGCGTGACAACACTTACACACGTACCCTACATTTTACCTCTCACCTGAACGAGGGCGTATTTGTGTGAAAAATTCTTGCCAAACAAAGCGGTTCGTGTAAGGAATCAAATCCGGGATCTTGAACTTAGTAGTGACACGCAGACCAACTAAGCACGGAGCTTCCTACGAAAGGAAAATCGCAGTCTTAACAGATTCTCCATACGATAAAGGGTTACAAGTCGCTATTAAGAAAAAGAGGAAAAAATCTTACTAAAAAAGAAAGAGCCATGATAAATCTATTGAAGAAAGAGAATAACATTTAAAGTAGAAAACAAGGGAAAGTGCCCAAGGAAAATAGGAAAAAAAAGGCGCTAAAGAGAACTAACGAGTATGATCCCGAGGATTGTTCTGACTGTGAATGTTTTCCTATATTGCAGTGAATGTTACTTAAGATCAGTTAAAAGTTGGATCGTTTGTTACGTGTGCAAAAATAGGCACACAATTCCTGTGCGTGAATTTATAGCGAAGAAGACGAGGCTATCCGAGTGTCTAAATTTTGTAAATATCCTTAAGAAAAGGTCATAATCAGTGAAAACTGTAGTCAAACCTTAATAAATATAGAATCAACTTGTTTTTTCTTGATTTCTACTAGTTTATGTTTTTATAATTACGTGTCCTTGCTACCTCGTTTTGCCTGATGCCCGGGTCTGATCGTCCAAATGCAATCTTATGCTTTTGAAAATAAAAATATAGTTCTTTTATTTTCTTACAATATCATTCTATTTTTGTTATTATTAAATTATAATAATATAGAAAAATTGTCAGCTCTTTTAATTAAGCCTTTTGTTTTTCAAAACATATTTTCAACTTGATACTCCGATCTGTCGCGAGTTCCCCTAACTGTTCTTTTGTAAGCACTGCGGCAATGAATGATTTGTCGTGGTTTTATTTCACTTTAGTAGATGGATGACAGGTGAATCAGAACCTCATTTCCACCAGCATCGTCATTTCCACTCACATCTGAACCAAATAGTTTTCTTCGCCTAACCATTTCCATTTTTCGAGATAAATATATCTAGTTTGGTATCAATTAATATTAGATTTTTCTCAGCTACTTGAATTTCTAGGAATTTTTTAGATTGCATCATCCCCCAGGGAGCTACTATTATTTTAAGATTTGTTACCGGCAGCGATTTCTGACCGTCCTTATACATTTTTTAACTATCCGACACATTAAATTAGTCTAGAATTTTACGCAAAATCCGAATCTGTAAACAGATTTGAAATAGGACCGCTCCTTACAAAGTTACATTTTAAAGCTCCCAAACCTCTAAATTTTATTGCTTGTTTATTTAGCGACCATATAAAAGATTATTTTTGTTTCTTTAAAGATAAATGTACCTTATTCTTCAGCATTATAGAAAAATTCGAAACTTGTTTTTTAATAAAGCATTCTAAACCCAACACACTTTATCAAAAAAATATGAGGAACTTTTATAGGTAAAAAGTTTTACCAATTCCCCAGATTTACATTTTAATTTCTAAACACGTCATAACATAATTATGTAGTCAATGCTAAATAGGTACTTGGAAAATACAATTAGTTTCCGAACTAATTTCTTGACGATTATGGATTATCCAAACTACATGTGAAAGCAGTGTATAAGTCCTTTTTAAGCGTATTTCTTCTCCAAACAAATACATTAATTACAGAAGGAAAGTACGCTTGAAATGTATGATCATCAGCCTTGCATTGTTTTGTCAATGACGTCTGACTATTAATTTAATAAAAGTACCTTTCACAATTCTAGTTAATATACGGGAATCCACATTCTATAATTTGATTTAAATTGGGTTAATGTAAGGATAAATTATACTTATACTTTCTCTATGTACATAAATACGGGGGAAATGATACCAAAAGTTCATTTTAAGTTTATTTTTGTAAAACGTATAGTCGTTCAAAGTGTAATTAATTGTATTACAGAATTTTCCGTCTTTGAAAATTTCGTGTGAGAACTATCGACAAAGAAAAGTAAGTCTTAGTTTGAATTTTTGCAAACGTAGCAGAAATTAATTTTTACATGTATAATTCAAAAACTGTTAATAATTAATTTCTTCTAGAATGGACATTTTAAGTATTGCATGCAGTGTGTGTGTGAAAGCGTTTTTACTGGATGTGACGCATTAAAAAACACAACGAGAGACACATCGAGATGGTTTATTTCCAGGAGGAACTAAAAATTACAGACAATGAGTGGAAACAAATTAAGCATTTGGAAAACCAATCGACCGCAGCGCATAAAGAATGTATAAACGCCTCAATTCAGTTAGAGCGAACCAAGTTGTTATTTAAAAACCATGCGCCATTGTAACGTATTTTTTTTTCTAGTTACAGTTAGTTCAATAAAATAAAAATATAACAGCTGTATTTTAAAGCATTTAATTTGTGAATTATCATCCAATAAAAATTAATATATAATATTCGTAATAACCCATAGATTCTAGTATATATATACTCTAAAGTTTGTTACCAAGCGCTGTCAAGTTGTTAGTCGGCACTTTATTCCCAACGTCCGAGAGTGCAAGCCGCTTTTGCAGACGAGATAAAGTCAAAATGGCCCTGTCGAAACACATGGCTTCTAATAAAGTTAAGAAAAAGTAGAGAATATGGAACCCCTTTGGACATCATTTGAGACAGTTGGTATATATTAATACAATAAATTATACTAATATTTTTCATCTTAGTGCAATATCTTGAGGACATATCTTCAACAACAATTTCAATAATAAACTAAAACAAATTTTTATGGCAGTAATTTAAAGCTAGGAGTTATGGTTTCGTTATATTCAATTTAATACGCAGTAAAGTAAACGTCCATTCTACATGGGATCTCGGTATTTCAAACCGATGACTAATATTACGCTGGAAATGTTCAACAGCTGACGTCAAGGTCTGGCACCTGCTGTACATTTTTGATGCACGTGAGTGTTTATAACTTTTCACAGCTTTGAAATTATAGTAAATTATTATGAATTATCCAACATTGTTTATTTGAGTAACGTAAATATAAAGTAGTTTTTTTAAAAGTCAGTAACATTAACGAATAAGTATCTTGTTTGCCAGTTTGTTTGCACATGTACGCAAACAGTGTATTTTAAGAAATTCTGAATCACAACTTATGTCAGACAAAAAAATATTGTAGATTCTGTTTTCCAATCTAGACGCCATATGATGTCTTGGTTAATTTTACATTATGTTTAAAGACTTTCAGATCTTGTAAAGGCATTTTCATTGATATATGAAATTCGCGTGTTTTTTGTAGATTAGAATTAAATTAGAATATTTGCGTATTACAATCTCTGCTCTTTGATAATTAATTTTTGTTGTAATAATCAAGGAAGTACTTCAATGATTAAAATAAACTTATGTGTTAGGAACAGTTAATAAATTATATGTCTATCTAATTAAATCCTATAGAAATGATCTACTCATAGATCTTGATTTTGAATGTTAAACTTCAATTATTATGAAAAATTATGACAATGATACAAACTTAAATATTGCAGTCACATGTGTATAATCAGACATTTATTCTAATAGAATTCCTTTTGTTTTTGAAAGACGTTTTATTATTCAACATTTAATAAAAAAGAAAATAGTGCAAGTCCTCCCTAAGTAAAAAGTGTGTGTAATGAAAATAAATTCCCTCAGTATATTTTAGATGCCTAAATTCTATTATTCTATTTTTGACAAATGTTTTTGAGGACACAAATGGTGTCCATGTTGTGCTTTTGTTTGTTCACAGGTAAAGCTGAGACATCTGTATGACATCTGGTGGTTGAGGTCTTGGTAAGTGTGTCCGAAAGAGTGAAATTCAAGTTTTATGGCTATATTAGTGGTGTTAAGATAAGGTTTCCGCATTCCCCTTATACAAGCACAGTTAAATTTTGTTGGTTATTGTATAAAAAAATACGGTGGCGCTCATTAAATATATTTTTGGTCTTTTATTCACCCATGACCCAAGCTCATGATCTACCCAGAGCTAACACTCGACTAGCCGTTTATATCTTAAGAGTTTTTCTTTGTCTCAAGCCATTTACCATCCGACATTACCTTGGGCTTAAAAGAAAAAGAAGAAATTCTCGACCTTGTGATGTCAGATTAAGGTTTAGAAAATTGGGAGGTTTGATTTATAGCTGATAGTCACGAGGATAAAGAAATATAAAATAACAAAAATTATTATATAGTATACCATAACAGAATCTTCTTCCAAAATAATAATTGTAGGCCTGAACCCGTTCGACGATTACAAAATAATTTTCAGATTTGTGGAGTTTATATCAAATCTTCCATATATTATACGCACTATGGAAGTTGGCATGCGAAATCAGATATGCAAATTCGACAACTTGCGTTTTTATTTAAATAAGGATTGTTTAATGAGGATGGTGACATTTGATGAGAATTATATGTTATTTACCAAAGGAACTTTAGAGCACTTTTTAGGGGTATCTCAGATCGTTCTCAACCATGCTAATACTTTAAAGGAACTAATGGAAAACGGTACTCGTAATATAGATCTGTTCCTGTTAGATGTCGCAATGGAAAGATATGATAGAGATGGTGTCTTACAGAATCTCGCACATGATGTAATTAAAAGCAAATAAAGTAATAGTGATATTGGGGTCATATTATACGAATTTATAAGAACCTACCCAAGATTTTTTGGAAACAGTATTTATAGACAATTTGAGTATATGGAAGAGTACAACAGGTTTGCATTCCACGCATTTACGAGCGATGTTTAAATTTTAAGCCATAGATTTTAGAGAAAATTCTGTAACACTATTAATTACACTTTTGTTTTCTTATACGTTTCTAAATTGTTGTATTTCAACTACAGATATTAATAGCTCTCAATAAAATTATGTTATAGTTTTAAATAAAACGATTCTGATTAATAATTTTGTAAAACGTATATAACACAGTTTAAAAAAAATACACATCTTTGTAATAATTCTTTTCATAAGAACTTAGATACCCATTTCAGTTATGGGGACATTTGAAAAAATAAATAATACCAATGCAAACTTTATATTTTAAACATAAACAAGCTAATATATACAAAAAAAATTCTAAATTCGGAAGCATATCAACCTACGCATGGGGTCATAAATATTTAAGATAGTTGCTATATTTGTATATATTTTATTGTGTTTCCTTGTACAAACAATTAAGGTAGGTCAGTAAGCAGTATTAAATTGCTATTAATTGGCATGCATTCAGCGTACTTTCCTTCTGTAATTATCGTATTTGTTTGGAGAAGATACACACTTTTAAAAAGAAATTATACAGCGCTCTCATGTAATTTGGGTAATCCATAATCGTCAAGAAATTAGTTCGGAAACGAATTGTATTATCCAAGTACCTAATTAGCTTTGACTACATAATTATGCTACGACGTGTTTAAAATTTTAAAGTCGTGGTTTTGAACATTCTAAAACAGTACATTACTGTTTAAAAATGGTTCTAAATATTAAACACTTATGGCTTATAAACGGTTCATTTCTAAATTTCCCACGGCTTTAGATTTTCATGAATGGTTGGTTAAAGCATATGTCGTAGATGAGCAAAAAATTTAGAGGTTTGGGAGCTTTAAAGTGTAACTTTGTAAGGAGTGGTCCTATTTCAAATCTGTTTGTATATTTGGATTCTGCGTAAAATTCTAGACTAATTTAATGTATCGCATGGTTAAAAAATTTATAAGGACGGCCTAAATCTCTACCAGCAAAAAAAGTCTTAAAATGAGAGTAGCTCTCTGGGGGGATGAGGCTATCTAAAAAATTCCTAAAGATTCGGGTAGCTGAGAAAAATCTTATATCAATTGATACCAAACAAGATATATTTATCTCAAAAGATGCAATGGCTAGTCGAAGAAAGCTATTTGATTCAGAATGTTAGCGGTAAAAAAATCTTAAAATTGGGGCAACTCCATGGCGTATGACGTTATCTAAAAAATTCCTAAAAATTCAGGTAGCTGAGAAAAATCTAATATTAATTGATACCAAACAATATAGATTTATCTCGTAGGTGCGGTGCCAACAGGCACCGAGAGGTATCTCGAAAATTTTAGGGGTTAGGTTAACGGTTTTTTTAGGGTAGGGGTGGTTGGGGTAAAAAAAATCCCACAAGGAGGTCTACAAGGAGAGAGGCAGGAGGAGATTCATCTCCACATTTCCTCCTTGTGGGAATTTACATGTAAATTTGGTCCAGATGAGTGTGGAAATGAGGATGCTGATGGAAATGAGATTCTGAAAGACCTATGATTCATCTACTCACTATGTAATCTCCAAACTGTTTATTGTTGTTCTGTATCGATATATTTGATGAATTCGATAAATCCCACAAATTCGGAGACTTCTACAAATTTGACCATTCTGATTAATGTGATGAATTCCATGAATTCGATTAATAGCATATATAAATTACATAAGGATGAGAAAATATCATTAATTAAAGGCTTTATAAGAATGTGTTTCGAACTTTTAGTTTGTTGCAGGTGAAGGAATCGCTAAACTGTGAAATTTAAAAATGCCCGGAAGGGGTGGGAATTCCGTAACAAATTAAGGTTGCGCCGGCTAACTAGAGTGGTGAGAGAGTGTATTCCTATACACACAAATTGATAAATAGCAAAATGTGCAGCGGAATATAAATTATCAAGCCACATTACCATGAACGTCAACCTTGGAAGGTCCTTTGGTAATATTTTTTTTTTAATTTATTCTAACATTACAATTAGTCTGCTACCTAAAAATTACAGCAAACCTGTTACTCCTACGAAATCTAACAGAGTTATTTCCTACCTTAAGATATATTAGTTAGTTTTATATTATTTGCGTTTGGAAATACTCGTGTGTGTGTGTGTGTTTGTGTCTGTGCGCGCGTGTGGGTGCGTGAGTGTGTGTTTCTGTCTGTGGTAATGTCCTTGGGACTGCTTTCCTTCCCAGTTTCCGACCGTCGGCAGCCGGATATCAGAAACCGAGAAGTTCGCATTCCTGTACGTGTCCTGGCCGTCGGCAGCCGGAAACCAGGGGGACCACGTACAGTCCCTGGTGTCTATGCGTATGTGTGCGTGTCTGTGTGTGTGTTTGTGTCTGTATGCGCGTGAGGGTGAGTGTGTGTTTCTATCTGTGGTGTTGTCCTTGGGACTGCTGTCCTTCCCAGCTTCCGACCGCCGGCAGCCGGAAATCAGAAACCGAGAAGTTTGTATTCCTGTACGTGTCCTGGCCGCCGGCAGCAGGAAACCACGTACAGTTCCTGGTGTGTATGTGTGCCCGTGTGTGTATATATCTGTGTCGTATACGTGTGCGTGCAGGTACGTGTACGTGCGTGTTTGTGTGTCTATGTGTGGTTTTGTCGTGTCGGTGTGCTATAATGGTGTGTGGTTATTGTTTTCATGTTTGTGTGTGCGTGTGCTTATGTCTGTGGTGAGGTCCTTGGGACTGTTTCCCTCTCCCGGTTTCCAACCGCCGGTAGCCGGAAATCAGAAACCGAGAAGTACGTGTTCCTGTACGTGTCCTGGCTGTCGGCAACCGAAAACCAGGAAGGCCACGTACAGTCTCTGTTGTGTGTGTGTGTGTGTGTGTTTGTGCGTGTGCGTGTTTGTGTGTATTTTGTCGTGCTGATGTGTTGTAATTATGTTGTCAGAATATTTCCCCTATAGTAATTTTTAGTTGCGCTACAGCATTGGAAATATAAACATTACGTTACTGAAGCTAGGGTTAGATTTCTTAAAGCAATTACGAATTTGGTTAGTATTTTCTCTTGTTTATTTTAGTTAGTTGTATTTTTTGGTTAGATGGTTAGTATTGAGTCCTTATCCTACTAATGTTAGTATTCTAATGCTAATAAGTGTTCTTGGGGAAACTTGTGTTTGAGGTACGTTTGCCGCACTTTTGCCGTTTTCACTATTTTCACTTCGTTTTCACTGGTATCACTTCCGGTCGTCAGGATTCACGAGCCTTCTGGTAGATCTTCAGGAGACACGTGGTTCCTGGTATGTCCTTGGGAGATTTCCGCTTGTTTGCTGTCGGTTCCCATGTGTGTTGGGTGGATTGTGCTTTTGTGTTGCACGTTCGATGCGTCACGTCAAACTTCTGTATTTCGTGTGATCTGTGTTTGTGGTATTTGTGATGTGTGGGGTTTGTGTGGTGTTTGTGTGTGTCCTGTCAGAGTCAGTTTGTGTACTTTTGGTGTAGTATAGTTATAGTTTGGGGAGTGATTCTGTTTAGGTAAGGAAATATGTTTCCGTTCCAGAGCATATCCGAGAGGGGTATGTCCCGTAGGATTGTCCTGTCCATTCCTAGGTCCTGTTGCAGTTCGGTGCAGTGGAACACCAGATGTTCCGGTGCCCCCACCTCACCACATGTGCAGTTGTTGTTGTCTTGGAAGTCGAAGCGGTTCCTGTAGGTTGGATAAGGACCATGCCCCATGAGAAAATGAATGAGCCCTTGTGAGGGGACCAAGTGGTGACAGTTTAGCCTGTCTCGGATGTTTGGGACTAGTGCGTATACCCTCCTCCCATTTGTGCTCTGGTTCCATCTATCTTGCCACTCGGTTAGTATTGTGTTCTGAATTTCCTTTTCTATCCGAATTTCTGATGTTACTTTTAGGATTTCCCGGACTTTTTCTGGTTCGTTGTTTTTTAACCAGTATGTCGCCGCTCTTTCTGATATACAGATCAAGAGGGAGGACTCCTAATATCACATAAAGGGCGTCGTGTGATACGGTCCGGTATGCTCCAGTAAGTCCTTTGGTACTGTCTTAATTAATGGGCGCCAACTTGTCCTGTCTAGGGTACAGTCCTTTTAAGACAAACTTTCCTAGTGCATCCTAATTATGTTGGCCTCCTGGGCGAATGGGGTTTTTTTAACAATCACATTATATTCCTAACAAAGCAAACAAACAGCTTCATCTCAGTGCGTTACCTAATGTTATTTCCCCACAATAGTCTTACCATTTTCCTGTAACCAGGTGCAAACAACTTTTACATTACATAAATTTACACAGCTACTTCTTAAAATAAACTCATCTTCGATCAATCATAGTATTAGAATACCCAACGTCATTTATTTCGTTAAATCGTCAAGTGTTTTATTCAGATTTCAATTGGTTTACGTAATAATGTAAACCTTATACAATTTGTGCGGACGTTTCCTAATTACATCAATGTCTATCTTAACAAATTTAAATCATAACGCAACCAACAAAAACAAAACATATATAAAATGGTTAAACAAACTTACAGCTGAATGCCAGTTTATATAAAAGGTTTAATTGAAACGGGTTCGAGTTCTCTTTGTGACGGATAAATAATTTCCAATTTATTTTAGTTTGAAACCAATTTGTCCAAATTTGTACCTTTGTTAGCGGGCTGTAGTCAATTTGGTCCGCGAATGTCACCACGTTTAACTCCCGTTGGCTAATCACATAGCTCAAACCCTGGACGTCCCTATTACCGATTATCCTTACATATGGTGTAGTTACCGACTCGCAAGTAATTAATTCTTTGATTCTATCCACTGTCTAGTTCTCGCCCCCTTGCCCACTTGAGGGGTATGTAATTTTTTCACTGTCATTCATATCAGGCTTACATAAGATCACATGAAAAATGCATTATTTCGCGTGGTTTGATCATATTATCATCACGTGTTTATTGTTATTTCATGTCTTTAAGCAGTCTGTAATTTGTTACCTAGAAAATATTTTACATTGTATGTTGAATTATGTCTGGTGATACAGTCTGGAACATGATATTAGTGAATTCTACTTAGATCATCGATTGTATCCAGGTGATTTAATTATATTGTAACAATACTACTTTTATCTTATTTGGCTACTATGTAACTGTAACTACATTTGTTTCCATGTGACTTTAAATTTAAGCATTTCTACTGAAAAACACTGTAAAGGGTTTTCCTATCCATTCGGTAATTACATGGAAACTTTAATATTGACAATCTCACTGTTATTTAAGCATTAATTATTCTAAAAGCTTTCTTAAAATAACATGATGGTAGTATAAAATTTACTTTGAAATTGGTCTGTTTATCTAAACTACTATTTAGTGCATTTACGTATGCACGGGTCTTTGTATTCGGATTCGTAATCGTAACATTGATATATGTTTTCCTTTTGTGGTTTTTAAATAAGTTATTGACCTGAGTTACGTTCAACTATGTATTGAACAAGAAATAACTTTTTGATTTAGTGGTTTAAATTTATTACTTAAATTCTCTTTACAGAAACTATAAATAATTGAAATGTTGTGCTTAATTAACACTACTTTTCATGAAATAATAATATATAGAGTACATCCTCATTTATTCGGTTTATTTTAAGTTAAATTTTTCCTTTCCTATCTGGTTTCTATCTAAAGTAACGTGATCGCGATGCAAGTAATGACCAATGGTAACACTTGCTGCTAAATGCTATAATCTAACTGATATAGGAAAGATGTCTGATGAATGACATTTACTGAGATATTTCTAACGATTATATCATTATATATAAGAAACAAATTTGTCCCTTAGTTGCAAAAATGTCTTGCTTGCGTACCTTATTCTTATTTTCAAGCGCTTTACAAGGACAAATAGTTATTAGTTTATAAATGAAAATTGTATAGACAAGTTATCCCTTAAATTCAAATAATCTACGGAAAATATAGTTTTATTCTTATGTTGTGCAGTAGCTACCTCAAAGACGACACGGTAATCAGTTTAGGACAGGAAAATGAATAAAAGGGAAGAACAGTCCACGACATACAATATTAAACAGCGCCCTTGTTCTTATAAAATATACGGTCGATGGCTTCGTTGGTTTGAGGGTTCAGCTAATATTATTTTGCTCACGGACTATGCAAGGTGTGCTCTGCCCAATATAACATTATTATCTATATTGCCATTGTGAGATGTGCTTGGAAATTTTTTACCGATAATCACTATCGAAAAAGTTCAAGTAAATTGCAGTGCACACGAGTTTACTGTAAAGTTTCATAAATGTACGTATTCGATTAATTTTTTTTAAAAACCTTCGATAAATGAAAGATTGCTCAAACTTTGACCTTTTAGATAAAAAAGTAGTCTTGGTGCCTTATAAATTTGTTCTCGTAAGTATTAGTTTGAGTTTATTTTGAAATTATACTCGGTATCAAATTAAGAAAATAAGATTATACTTAGCTGATTGAAAAGTTAATTCACTTCAGTAGGTGTACGGTGTAGTAGGTGATTTTTAGAATGGAAGTGCCAAAATTTTTCCCATTATGCCAGGACCATCAATTTAATTACATCACAAGCGCCATTTTTTGTTACTTTGGCGTTCAATTCAAATATCGCTTTGGGTTTACGTCACACCTGTCACATTTGTCTACGTCACAACTGTCATTTCTAATTATTTTACGAGCGCTATGTTTAATCATGTCACAACTACCACTTTTACTCACTCTATAAGATGACTTTTACAACACCCTTCATATTTCAAATTTTACGGGGTCGCATTTCATTATGTCATAATTGTCGGTTTTCATTTTGTCGCAGTTTTTATTTTTACGACACAAACTCTATCTTGAATGTACCATAACCATTGTTATGGGCGTAAGAAGCGTTAAATTAATAAATTTGGAACTGCTCGAAACCACCCATAACAAATTAAGGGTGCAATTTCAAGCTACGTTATTGATAACACTTACCGTGAAAGGCTTTCAGCCTGTCTTATATTATAGGCGCCAGCTCGTCTGGTGTAGTCTAGTGAGAATCCTTTGGATGACGAATATTCCTGGGGATTCTAATTACGTCGACCTCCTGATGGAATGGAGTTCTTTTTATGAAATGCTACATTATATGCTTAAACAAAGAAAACAACTACTTTCAGCTCACTGCGTCACTTACATCTGTTTTAATCCAATATCATCCTACCATTTTGTAACCAGGTACACATAAAAAATTTTTAAGTTACCTAAATCAAGTTAAATATCAAAGACATAACAATATTCCTGTAACAAGAATGTAAACACAGAATTGTGATTTTGCATAAATCAGTTCATGTTCAGTTAGCCATAACCTTGATGATTCCACTATAATAATTTACGACATGTCTGGAAACAGAAACAAGCTTAATCGAAATAAGACGCAATATATAATACAAAGAATCGAGGACACTGCACTTATCGCGACAGCATCTTCCCAAGATTGCAAAATTTATAAAGCCAAGCTCAATCAGGCCGAGAAAAACTTTCAGACACAGACACAAAACGTAACTCACACAACAACATAACCGCAACCATTGCAACAACCTCTTACGCTCACGTCTCCGCTATAAGCACCCCTTCACAATATGCTCCACCTACAAAACCTCCACCAAAAACAATTACCTTAAGACCCACATCCACTGAAACCACCTTGTCCCAATTACTCAACATTATGAAACAGTGCCTACGACCTTACCTTCCAGACGTGTCTATCCGTAGTATACGTCCTTCAAAATCTGTCGTTACCATCCGAATAGATAAACTTTCCGACCTTAGTTTTATATCTAATTTGAACCAAAATATCTGTTCCGTCCACGTTCCCAAACCTCGCCAACCCTAAATAATCATTTTTGACAGAGATAAAGATATTCCAACTCCAGACATCCTCTTCTACTCACGTTGACAAATTTCACTTCAACATCTCATTCTTGAAGAATCTTACCGCAATGAAATCTCCGTAGCCATACGCCACCCCAAAACCGATACCAATAATCTCATTCTAAATGTCTCTCCTTGCCTTCGCACGATTTTAATCGTAAGACCTCACATATAGATTGGATGTAAGTTATGCAGAATAAGAGGCCCATTATCTGTCACAAGGTGTTTCAATTGTCAGCGATATAGTCATTCTGCAAAGGTCTGCATCATCCAGCATCACCTGTGGCCACTGTAGCAAAGAGCATTCAGTAAAATCATGTTCCAAACTTCAATCCCAACCACCCATTTGTTGCAATTGTCTTCGAATCGGCCATCCTCGCAACCACCTACGTACCAGTCCCAATTGTCCCATCTACAAACGGTCGTTAGAAATATCCAAATTACGAACCGATTGTGGCTACTAATCCCAACACAAATTATGTTCCTGGGTCTTGTAAAGATCTATCTTACTCCAATCTCCTAGCCATCCACATAAATGTCAAGCATTCCCGTTCTGCAATCAATGTCGTTCAAGAACAAAAAATATTGCTAGCCATCCTGCAAGAACCCTACCTTGTAAATAAGAAAATCCTAAACTTTCCCCCTCATGCTAAATCCTTCGTACATCCTAACCTAACTGATCGTAACGCTATATTATCATCAACAACCCTTACATTGACTTCTCTGTACTCCTATCCTCATCAACACCCCAAATCCTGAATGTACAACTCCATTGGATGGCAGGGACGCAACACATAATTTCAGCGTACTTTCAGTACAATTCATGTATGCAAATTTATTTACAACACATAAACAATGTACTACAAACGATTGGAAACGCACCGACAATCATTTGCGCAGATGCAAATGCCAGATCGATAATTTGGCACAGTAACACACCTGACGAACGAGGGATGCTCTTTGAAGATTTTATTCAACAACACTACCGGAACATCCTGAATATTCCGACTATTACTCCATCCTCAGCACAAATCATATATAGACGTTACCCTAGCTGTCCCCTCCGCTAAAAACTTAATAGACATCTGACCATCACGCACCCAATCCAATCCAGCGATCACAATCCTATATCCTTCAATATTTTATCCAACTTACCATCTCGACAATTTCTGATTCCCCAATACGAAGAAAGCAAACTGGCCATTATTTCTAAAAAAAAACCTAAACAAACTCCTGCCCAAAAATCCAAATTCACCTAATTTCAGCCATAACCCAGAAATCCGCACACACACCTTAATTCTATATGTCCAAAGTACCACAATTATGAAGATCCCCAAAGGACATCACGTGACACCTACTTCGCTCTTGTGGAATCCACCACTACAAGAAAACAACAACAGATTAGCAACCTGCGGCATAAGATACAAAGATTAAGAAGGCGCAACAACGTGGGTCAATAACACTTAGAAACAACATCTGCTCAGCTCAAACATGCTAGAACAATATTTAAAAAGAGCATCTACGAAACCAAGAAAAAATATCTCCAAGACATTATCCCAAAGCTGGCTCATGGAAAACCTACCGCAGGTTAGTTAAATTTCCTCCAGCATATATCCTAGTAATACTCTCTTTTATACAGAACCCCACCATTCAAGATACACTCTCTCTACGACTAAACACAGCAATTCCCCCCATAACATTCGACGTCCCTATCTATCACCAACAGAATAATCGACAAAAGTGAAACTGCTCTAACCACTCCTAGTGATGATTGTTTTTATTCCAATCTCATCTATATTATTAAATTTAAACCCCAGAAAGTCAGCCAGCCCTGACCAAATTTCCAACATCATCATCCAAAAATCATGGCATATTATCCAACTCACTGTACATACCCTATTCCACTTGTCTAATCTCTAGAACTTTTCCATACATCCTAAAACAAGCAAGTACCACCTCAATTATGAAACTTAACAAACCCCATGAAAACCCTTGTTCTTAAAGGCCAATTGCGCTTCTCCCAGTCATTGGAAACTCCTTGAAAAGCTCATACCCTATAAAATCAACACCCACATTGAAACCCACCCTGTCATTTCTGTGAACCAACACAAATTCCGTCCCATCCACAGCACACAATTTATTCCCTTATTAACAAAGTCAAATCTTTCAACCACAAGTACGTTTTAGCCATCTTCCTTGATTTACACTCCACTTTCGATCTCCTTTGGTGGCATAACTTAAACCTTTATTTACTTAAAACATTAGAATTCCCTTCCAACATCTTCCAAACCATCAAATCGCATTGCTACACTTAACGCCAACTACTCACTGCCTCCACTTCGATATTCCAAGGTTGTCTTCAAGGATTCGTCTTATCACCCACCTATTCATAAACCCCTTCTTAGATTTAAACGTATCAAACACCGATACCCTCGCCTCTGTTGATGATATCATTTTCCTCATCCATGGCAACTCCCGATTAGAACTAGAAACCATAGCTAACACCTTAATAAAACAAGTTAAATCCTGGTCCATCCTGCATATACAACCAATTTTTCCTGCGAAAACCAAAATATTACTCCTTAAAGACTTGCTTAACTCCCGCCGACGTGCAAAAATCCACATCCTTAACATACCAATCACTTATTCATACTCTTGTCTCTTACGTCGTGTAAAGTATTGAAGCGAAACTGCGATAGCTAATTAGGAGAGAAAAGTGGACTGTATAAAAAATTAAGTGATAATTGAACAAAAAATATATAATTAATGTTTTTAGTCAGATCAAGCGTTTACTAAAAGCACTCACCTGGTATTTATGAAGCCGTGCCAACGAAAGAAAACGATGTAACGTATACTCTGTTTTTGCGGGTGTAGCGAAGCACATTTCCGTCAATAGCGGTTCCGAAGAAAAGCGGTTCTTCCAATTAGGAGCTCTACGTAAAACGTGTAAACCAGCGATGCGGACTGTTCAAACGACAAATCGATTCTCTTGTGCTTCGTGGATTTTCCAGTCAATACTGTGTTATTTCACATGCGGAATAACGTTTATCACTCACGGCACTTGTTGGCGCGTGCTTCGAGGGCAAACCATGCAAATTTTACTCTAACAAATTTAAATATCCCGAGGCGGTCGTAAATAATCAACAAATTCAATAGAAAATAAATGTAGCTATAAATTATTTACACTATAAACGGAACACCTCGTAATTACCCTTGAAACACGGCTTAAAATAAACAAACACTTGCAAAGCATCCACTCCAAAACCAAAACGATCCTATTTAGTATACAACACTAGTTATATATCCCTCAAATTAGTATATAGGTATAATCAAATGGAACTATGGAATTTAAAGAACAGATTGTTACATTTTTTAATTGAAAGACATAATGAAAGGTTAATGAAAGTTCATAAACCAGACATGAGCACGGATGCAACTACTTTGTATTCCAGACGTAACATGACACCGCAGGTGCAGGTCACAATAGATTATAAGAAACTTATTGTTAGAATTAAGATTACTAAGGAGTAATACTTTCTTTGTGTTGAATAAAGAAACAGCAGACATGAGATCTGTGTTTCCCACAAGTGATGTAAGAGCAGGGATAACATAAATACCCTGAAAACCTAAAGGGGGGTTAGTCAGTCTCGGGTTTCACAACTTTAACATTGTTGGTTGTTCAAGCTACTCACCCTAATTTTAGTTAATTTAAATAGTGATTGTCAACTTAGAATATTTTTGATTTCAATACGTTACTGAATATAACGTGCCTGTTATTAAATTCATATTGTAATTTCTGTTTAAATAAAATTGATAGAAGAGTTTTTTGGAAGAAACCTTTTTAAAAAAACGCTCCAAGAGGCCCAAAACCTATCTCACTTAGTTCCTAAATCAGTCCACTTAACCCAGCCCATCCTAAACAACATTATCATCCGTATCGTCCGCTACGGCATAGACTCCTGGTTCCCTCTTACCACTCCTCACTCGCGCAAAATCATTGACCCCCCATAATGCGTTCCTACCTATTATAAGTTTCCCGAGCTTTCCGAACCACCTCCGCCGCTGCCTTATACACACTCCTAAAAAGCTCACCTCTCAAAATCCAGTTACACGCCGCTCTCCAAATCCGCAACTATAAATTGCGAAGACCAATCCAATTTTACGACTGATCACTTTCCCCTGACATTTCCCGAAATATACCTGCCACAGAAATCTAATCCCGCATGTACAATTCCCTACTCTACTTCTGGCAATCATCTTAGACCCAATCAAATATCGACGGATATACCTTCGACATCTATCCTACAATCACAGAAATCCCCACACATTTCCCGCTCTACCAGAGCAACTTTACAATTCCTAACAGGTCATGGTAAATTCCGCAATAAGCTACACTCTTTCCGCTTAATTTCCTATCCGCTCTGTCTTTGTAATCAAAACGTCCCAGAAACGCCGGACCACCTACTTTACCACTGCCTATCTCTTTCCCACCTAAGAAACAACTTAAAGATCAATATAGGCCTAGATTCCTATTCTCCACTACCAAGCCTAAACTTTTTAGCCACGCATTACCCTCTCTTTCTAAACTGTTTCCTACAAAATAACGTAGATAATAAATACCCTATTATCCCCTCTTACTACTTACCTAACGGTATACAATAAGACCAAGGCACTAAACTGAAAACTAATTAAGTCCAAGAACACCGTTCAAGATAACCACCCAAGTAACGTCTGCGTCGGAATAATAATAGTGTAATCGTACGCTTGGGCGGCGTCTGAAAGTACTGTTATGTTTGATATTCACAAGCAAACAAATAAGAGAAAGTTCATAAGTACACAGATATACAAATAAATAGTTAAAATAAACAGTTTATGCAGTTGAAGCACTTCGGAAGTCTTCGGTAATTTTCGGAAGGCTTCGTGGTCGCTCGTGGAACCAAGTAGGAACTTAAATACTAAGTAAACGAATATATACACAGTTCGGAGAGGTCCAGACGTCTTCTGTAGTCTTCGGAACTCTTCAGAAGGCATCGGAATTTCTTGGTGAGGCTGAGTGAGAGCTTGAATAACGATAGTTAAAAAGTATTTATAGTTTGAAGAGCCTCAGGTGTCTTCGGCGGTCTTCGGAACTCTTCGGGAGGGCTTCGTATTTTACTTGTGGGACAACGTGAAGTTGTGATTTTAACATAAGAACTATACATTGAACATATATACAATATTAAGGGGTTCAGACGACTTCGAAAGGCCTCGGAATTTACTTGAGAAGCTAAGTAAGAACATGAATAACGATAAATAGAAATTATTTATAGTTTGAAGTGGTCCAGACGTCTTCGGCGGTCTTCGGAACTCTTCGGAAGGCTTCATGTTTTACTTATCGGACAACGTGAAGTTATAAAGGATAATGATATAAACATAAGAACTATACATTGAAAAAATAGATAAACAGCAACAGGGAATAAGTAAAACCTCAGAAATACAACCTTTTACATTTACTACAGTCTACATACCTCAAACAACTCAGGCACCATAACCTCTTACATGCGCTAATATAACCTCTTTCCCATCACTACGTAAGTCCCAACACGCTCCGCTTACAAGACCCACAGCCAAAACTATTACACTTAAACCCATTGCCTCAGAAACTACACCCACTGAACTTTTAGAAATAATTAAAAACAACCTTCAACCATCCATCTCTAAAATGAACATCCAGTCAATCCGATCCACAAAAACATCCGTCGCCACCCGCACCACTAAACCAACTGACATCACCCTGATCCAATCCCTAACACAAACCTCCTGCAATACACGCATTCCCAAACCTAAAATGCCCCAAACTAATCATCTTCGGCGTCGACAGAGACATCCCCTCCGCAGACCTTATTACACTCATTTACTCACAAAACTCCTTAGAGCTCATAGTCCCAGAATCAGCATTACCCCAAACATATCCACTGCTATCCGCCGATCAAAAACCGACCAATCTGATAACGTAATCCTTAACGTCTCCCCTAAAATCCGAACAATCCTGACCTCTAACCCCCACGTCTTTATTCGTTTTAAGTCATGTCGCATTCGTGATCTGGTATCTGTAACCCGCTGCTACGATTGCCAACGCTTTGGTCATTAGATCAAAGCGTGCAAATCCCCTTCCTCGTACGGTCGCTGCTGCGGACCGCACATTACAAGATCCTGTCCTAATCCAGCACCCACAATCCCCAAATCTCCTAACTGCACACGTATCAACAAGCCAAATGATCATGAAGTTACCAGCCTGGACTGCCCGATCTATAAACAAGCCCTACACCTAACGTAACTCCGAATCGATTATGGCTACTAGACGCCACACACAATACCCCCCCACAAGACTTACACAATCCTAAATCCTCGATTCGCTGCATATAATTGAACCTTCAATACTCTCGCTCCGCTGCATTAGAACTTATAAACCTCCTACAAACACACAAATTCCAAGTTGCTTTCCTTCAAGAACCATACCTCCACAATCACAAAATTCCAAATATTCCAAATCACTATCGAACATTCATACATCCAACCTCAACAAATCCTAATTACACATCCGCTGTCATAGTCACTGATGCAAACCTAGATGCCTTTTACCACCTATCCTGGTCCACACAATTCACCACTATTATAGAACTCCATTGGGCATCTAGTTCCACACACTTCATAGCATCCTACTTCCAGTACGGAACAAACATTGACGTCCACTTACACCACCTTGACACAACACTAGACTCACTACACAACAAAACGATCATACTAGCTGCAGACACCAACTCTAAATCCACACTGTGGTATAGCACACGAACGGAAACATACTAGAAGATTGTATTACACTCAGAAACCTTCAAATACAGAACACACCTTCACACATCCCAACCTGCGAAACAGCCACAGGCACGTCCTACATTGACCTCACCATCACTACTGCCTCAGCGTCACACCTAATCCACTCCTGGAAAACCTCACGCATACATACCACTAGTGACCATAACCCTATAGCTTTCAAAATTCTTCCGAACCTACCCGCTAGATGTTTTGCCAAATCCGATACTTTCAATACCTCCAAAGCCGACTGGAAAAAATTTCAAGAAACCCTAACTACCCTACTACTAGATTTCCTACACTCACCATGTAACGATCTTAATGTAAACGAACTCACGCAACTAATCACAACAAACAATCTAAGTGCCGCACAAACTACCATACCGAAGACAACACGCACACAACGATCGACACCCTGGAGGACTGCCACACTGACAGCCAAACGACGTTCCCTGGCACAACAACGACACCAACTACAACAAACACGCCACAATAACAAGAACCCTGATGACATACAAGTACTTTTCAACACATTCCGTACCACACGACGAGAATACAAATCACTCATCATAGACACCAAGAAACTGCAACTACACAAAATTATAACTGTCCACGACGGAAACCCTTGGACCACCTACCGCAAATTAATCAAACCGTGCCGTACCCATATCCTAACAGCACCAATATATAACTCCCCCCATAGACTACGAGACGTCTCTGCACACCTTACTAAACGCTGCAATCCCTTCTGCCCCCACGACGTAAACATCTACCCTCAACAACAACTAGAGAACGATTCCTGCATCCCATCAGACATCGAACCAGATCAAGACGTTGACATAACCCTACTCGATACCTTAGTCAAGAACCTCAATCCAAAAAGTGCTCCTGGACCAGACCTTATCACAAATCTAATCCTACAACAATCATGGCCCATAATTAGAAATCTCATTCACATCCTGTTCAAAAAATGCCTATCCACAGGAAGCTTTCCTGAACCCTTGAAATCCGCATCAATAACCCTCATCCTAAAACCTGACAAGCCACCAGAAGATCCAAAATCCTATCGCCCAATTGCACTTCTCCCTACATTAGGCAAACTCCTGGAGAAAACAATCTTTCACAAAATCGATTCCCATATCATGGACCATAAGATCCTATCCCCATCTCAACACGGCTTTAGACTCGACCACAATGCTGAGAAAACTATTAGCCTCCTAGTTTCTTCCGTTAAAAATTCCACATCTAAGTACACCATCGCGCTTTTCCTTGACTTCAAATTCGCTTTCGACCTCCTCTTGTAACCTAACCTGTTAAACCAACTAAGACTATCCCACTTTCCATCAAACCTGTGCAAAATAATTAATTCATTCCTAACTTCAAGAACAGCATCCCTAACCTCAAATTACTACCGCATATCCAAATCCCTTTCCCAAGGATGCCCTCAAGGCTCCTGTTTATCCCCCACCTTTTGGAACATAGCCATTAATCCGTTACTCCTATACAACATACCCAACGTCACCACCCTCGCATACGCAGATGATGTTCCATTCCTTATCTACGGTAACTCTAGATCCTCCATTGAACAAACAGCCGTAACACTGACATCCCACATAGAATCTTGGCCCCTCTTAAATAAACAAGCACTATCCCCATCAAAATCAAAACTCCTCTTACTGAAAGGCTTCCTAAACCTACAACGTCCCCCCAAAATCAAGATCCTAAACACTCCACTTAAATTCTTCCCTTACGTACGATACTTAGACCTATATATAGACACCCGACTATACACACACACGCACTTAACCAAACTAAGAACAAAAACACATCATACTAAAGAACCTCCACCAATCACTCCCAACTTCGATACATCTATCAGCACACACTCGACGCCTGATTCTTTCCCAAATTATAATCCCTATAATACAGTATGTATCCGATACCTAG
This sequence comes from Platerodrilus igneus, assembly GCA_036346225.1. Lineage (NCBI taxonomy): Eukaryota > Metazoa > Arthropoda > Insecta > Coleoptera > Lycidae > Platerodrilus > Platerodrilus igneus. The sequence continues at coordinate 1,225,864 of JARFIW010001106.1, forward strand.
ATCACATTAACTCCACCCTCTCCTAGAACGAAACTAAATACAATAATCCGCCTCTTCCTACTATATACATACCGCGCATACAGCACCACACTAACCCTATATACCATTCTTCAAACCCCTCCCATAGAATTACAACTCAACGCAGCCCTACAAATCCGTAACCTGAAACGCAACCTTCCAATCCAACTCCACGACACCATCCTAACTCCTAACGAATACAAAACACTGCCTATATCCAACATTAAAACCCGCAGTCAATCATCGTTAAACCATTCCTGGCAACAATTCTTATCCACATACCCATCCGGCAGATACACATACGACCTGTTCCCCGAACTACTAAAAATCCTACAACAATTCAATTCCTAACCTCTTACGGCAAATTTCGATCAAAACTTCACTCCTTCAACATCACACCATCCCCATATGGTCCTTGTGACAACGCCACACCTGAAACTCCTTACCACCTCATCTACACATGTTCACTACTATCCACCTCTCGCTCCAACTGTAAATCCGCACTAAACCTAGATCCCTACATCCCACTACCTAGCATAACACACCTCATTACGCACAATCCTGAAGTACTAAACAAATAAACAATAAACACTTAAACACTCTATTACATAAACTACCCCACATCCCATACTCCACAAAATGCACAACACCTTTGCTTACTCCCCTACATCAAACATCCAGGCACTACAAAGAAAAGGGGACTTACCTCACCAAAAACCAGTCACAGCAACAGACCTCCACACACAATAATCAAATATCATCTTTAAAGAAGAAATCTATTTTTTAAAATTATCAGCATTATTATGTTCCTACACTTAGACTGTACAAGATAGGATGGTAGTGTTTAAAACAAAGAATATTAAATAAAAAACATATATACATTGAACATATATACAATATTAAGAGGTTCAGAAGTCTTCGGTAGTCTTTGGAACTCTTCGGAAGGCCTCGGAATTTACTTGTGAGGCTGAGTAAGAGCTTGAATAATGATAGAGAGTATTTGCAGTTTGAAGGTGTCCAGACGTCTTCGGCGGTCTTCGGAACTCTTCGGAGGACTTCGTTGTTTATTTGTGGGATAACGTGGAGTTATAAAGAATTAATTCGGCGTACCCCAGGTACGGCGCCGGGCAGCGTAACTGGTCAAAATTAAGCAGGCTATAAGGAGCACCGCTACACGTGGTTTACGGTCCTGAACTATGGCTACGTGCCTCAGGTGCGGCGGCGGACAGCGTAACTGGTCGAATTAAGCAGGCTATGGAGAGCACTGTTTGCTGAAGTGGTTGATAGGCTATGGTGAGTACTGTTAGTTGAGTTTTTAGGCTATGGTGAGCACTAAGTGTACTGAATTCTGCTGGATTCGCAATCGTATTTATGGTTTCTTCCCCTAACGAGGGTATGTTGAAAAAAAGGTTAATGGAATGGGCATCCAATAAATTTGCTACTTTTAGGGTAGCACAAAAAATGAATTAGAGATTTTAATTTTCTAGGCGTTTGTTCTATGTTCAGCACGTGTACTTTGATATCGGGTAACAATACGTCCACCCACCCTGAACCAAATCAATTGAACAATAAACAAACAGCCAGAAAAGTCGGGCAAGTAAACAAACTGAATTACCTTTTATTTATGTATTTTCGTTCAATTTCATCAATTTAAAATAACTTAGCCATGTACGAATGGGCTATAAGCCTAGGTATTATCAGAAATAAAGATAAATAGACACATACACACACTATTAACTAATCTGTTAGTGCATGGACAATTGCGATACGCAAATTTTAATTACAATACATCAAAGCTTTACGAACTCTATTAGTTTTAATTCGCAATGTTATTTGTTATAGCCTTTTGTACATATAAATAGTTGTCTCTATATTTTTTCAGTCCCAATAACATTCAAAATAAATTTTAGGACATGTTAGGAAGTAACTAGGCGCAACAAAATATATTTAAGTATAGAATTTTCACTCTATGTTAACATGTCAACTTCAAGATTTCTTCTACACCTACGTGTGTAAGGTGCAAATGAACACTTCAGTTTACATTTTTAGAACAATTAACTTTTAGCCAAATCGTCGTACGTATTTCGATTTAATCAATCACACCACGACAGTGTACTTTTCAGTGAAACCCGTTTGCTTGCCAATTCGCATTATTGCAACGACTCCAGGACGATATTAAATTATTTGGTTGCTCTTTGTAATGACTGGATGTCGTTTGCAAGTCCCTGATGATAAATACCGCTTATTAGCCAACCATGTAATGAATTTACGGGAAACGTAAGACGCAGGTAATTTTCTTGGCAATTTGGTGATGTTTGTTCAGCGGTAAACTAATTTATTGACTTGGCTGCTGCTACTGCTGCTTGCTCTATTCGTTGCTTCCTACACTCTACTTACCTGTCGTCACAAACTTTCCAAACCCGAAATCTTATAAATTAGTTGCTATAATATGTACTTCTATCTTACCCGGCAAAATGCAATTATTATAAATTCTATTAGCGTTAATGCACTGCTTTTAGAAATGTTTTGACAAAATTAATGTACAAGTTTGTTACACGTTGCGACAGGATGCATTTCAGAGATTATCGTAATTTCAGAACATTAATTTAGTTTACTTATGTTTATATTTAATGTGTTGACTCTTTCGTGGGAATTAACTGTAGTGCCAAACGCAATAATGTGTTTTTTCCTCAGTAACTGGAACGAATGTATTTTAGATTAATAGTACGGATGCGGTGCGCAATGAGATATTGTATATTTGAGTTTTTTTCTAATGCCTCCCTCCGAAGGTATCACATTGGCCAGGAAGCGAGTTTTTTGTTGCCTAGAAATTTAGAATTTAGTCAGTTCTTTGCTATTGCAGGCAAGATACCGGAACTCCCATTATAGAACTAAAAAGAATTATTGAAATCTCATGCTTAGTGAAATCATAATTTACATGGTATATTACAGGTTTACACGCCAACAACTCAGTATGAGGATGAGGAAGTAGAAAAGGTATACGAGGATATAAATAGTATAGTGAGAAAAGTAAAAGGAGATGAGAATTTAATAGTTATGGGCAATTTTAATGCGTCAGTGGGAGAAGGTAGTGAGGAAAAAATGGTAGGAAAATTTGGGTATGGCAGACGAAATGATAGAGGAGAAAGATTAGTTGAGTTTTGCCAGGAACATAGATTAGTAACTGTAAACACCCTATTCGAACAACATGTTAGGAGAAGATATACCTGGAAAGCGCCAGGTGATAGGGCTAGATACCAAATAGATTATATTTTAGTTAAACAAAGATTTAGAAACCAAGTTAAAACTGTCGTAGTTATCCAGGGGCTGACATAGATAGCGATTATAACTTAGTTAAAATGAAGTGTAAACTAAAATTCAAAAAATTGAGAAAGGTTAAAAGAGAGGGATGGGATCTAGGTAAGCTTAATGATAGTAGGGTAAAAGAGGAATATAAACAAGTATTAGATAATAAGAGCAAAGAGATAGCTGTAGGAGGGAATGTAGAAAATAGATGGAAAGAAATACAAAGGGCTGTACATGATACAACAGACTATAGGTAAGAAAAAAATAGAAGCGAGAAAACCGTGGGTAACAAAGGAGATATTAGATTTAATAGAGAATAGAAGAAAGCTTAAACCTTTCAGAGAAGTGGATAGTGAAAGTAAGCAAAAATATAATACAGTTAGAAATAAGATAGTACATGAGTGTAGAAAAGCTAGAAATAAATGGATGGAGGAGAATTGTAAGGGAATACAAGATGATTTGAGAGTAGGTAAGACAGACAGGGCTTACAGGGTAGTTAAAAAGTTTTTTGGGGAAGATAGGAAAAAATGTAATGGTATTAGAGACGAGAATAATGAGCTTCTAATAAATAAAGTTGAGGTAGCAGATAGATGGAAAAGATATTTAGAAGATTTATATAAGGGAGACGATATGGATGAATTAGAGTACGACCAAGAAGAGGATGTAGACATAGGGTTCTCAATATTAAGAGAGGAATTTGATAGAGCTGTTCGGAATCTTAAATTAAATAAAGCGCCAGGGATAGACGATATTCCCGCAGAATTAATAAAATATGCAAGTCAGAAAACTTTAGACAGATTATATGAAGTAGTAAATGTAATATATGACACAGGTGAGGTTCCAATAGATTTCGAAAAAAATATTATTATTCCAATCCCAAAAAAGTCAGGAGCTGATAGGTGTGAGAATTTTAGAACGGTTAGTTTAACTTCTCATACTTCCAAAATACTAACAATAATAATTAAAAATAGAGTAGAAGCTTTGACTGAGAATTATTTAGGCGAAGATCAATATGGTTTTCGTAAAGACAGAGGGACTAGAGAACCGACACTAATGATTAGGGTAATTATCGAAAAGGTTACAAAAAAATAAAAAGACTCATTTCGCATTTGTAGATTTAGAAAAAGCATTTGATAGGGATATTGGATTGTTATGTTCAGGGTTTTTGCGAAAAATAGAAATTTCTCATAGGGATAGAAAAATTATTTACAGTCTATATAAAAACCAAAGCGTAGTAATTAGATTTGATGAAATAGAAAAGGAAGCTAGGATTAGAAATGGTGTTGTTAGACAGGGTTGTATACTGTCTCCCTTGATTTTTAATGTTTATATTGAAGAAGCTTTAAACTTAGCTAGAGAGAGAAAAGAGATAGGTATTAGTGTACAGGGACAGAAAATAGACATGTTACGTTTTTCAGATGATATAGCCATTATAGCAGAGTCTAGAAAAGAGTTAGGAGAGTTTTTAAATATTTTAGATGAGATACTACGGAGTAACTATAGTATGAGAATTAACTCAGTAAAGACAAAGATAATGACAAGTGAGTTACAGCCTAGTTCTAAATCAAAATTAAAAATAGGTAATACCGAGTTAGAGGAGGTAGATGAATTTTGCTATTTAGGTAGTATAACAAAGGATGGACATAGCAGAAGGGATATAGTAGCTAGAATAGCTCACGCTAAAAAAATGTTTTTAAAAAAGAAAAACTTACTAATAGCTAATAGTATTAGTTTAGATAATAGAAAAAGTTTCTTAAAGTCATACGTATGGAGCGTTCTACCATACGGTAGTGAGACTTGGACAATTAAAGAAGTAGATAAGAAAAAGATAGAAGCTTTTGAAACTTGGTGTTATAGGAGAATGTTAAAGATTAGTTGGACAGATAGAGTAACAAACGAGGAAGTTTATAGAAGGATAGGTGAGGATCCCTGTATGTGGAAACAATTGAAGGTCAGGAGAGATAGAATGATAGGGCACCAGTTAAGACATGAGGGACTATTTAGTAAAGTTTTAGATTATAGACTACCAAATAAAAATTGAGTAGGAAGGCCTAGACAAAGCTATATTAGTCAAATTATTAGAGATTTAGGTTGTGAAGGCTATGTAGACCTCTTTAGACTAGCTCAGAATAGAAAAGAATTTAGAGCTGCGTCAAACCGACTTTAAGTAAGTTTGAAAACAAAACAAAAAAAAATAAAAATCAGTTAACTAAATGTCACCATGACATAACTCAGAATTAGGTAGCGGTCTGGCATGTTGGCAGCGATTCGTTGCTTAAGCCTTACCATAACATATAATTTAACACTTTTCCTTTTTGAAGCGGATAATCAGGTTATATTTCATTTCCTTATAAATGGTAATCATGTAAACATGTTAGAGTTCTTTAACAACCATCAGGTTGCTAATATCTATGTAGAGTCAGCTGGATAGGAAAAAGATAGAAGGATATAGGAAGACCTAGACCAAACTATATTAGTCAAATTATTAGAAATTTAGGTTGTGAATGGTATGTAAAGCTTTTTAGATTAGCACAGAATAGAAAAGAAGTTAGAGCTGCGTCAAACCGACCTTAAGTAAGGTCGAAAACAAAATGATGATGACATGGTATATCCGTATTTATTCTGTCCATTTAAGATATCCTTTCTTTATTTATATTATGTTTTTATCTAACATAACGTAAGTGCAATACAATCTCTCTTTTTAATTTTGTAAATAGCTGTTCCAGTTTTAAACGTTTTCGTCGTAGATACTTTTCTTGATCATATAACAAAACTTGTCTATTTTTAAAAACCGTTTCTAACAAAGATAGCAAAAATAAATATGTCAATCAAAGTATGTTTTATTCCAGATTTTTGGCGACACGATATTACACGCAAGACGAGCAGGCCAGGAAGGAAAGAACGAATTCGGTAATGGAATCCTCGTCCGACTCACAATAACACATGTATGTGTGTGTGTGTACGTGTCCGTGTGTGTGTGTCCATGCCTGTGTCCGTGTGCGTGTGCGTGTCCGTGTCCGTGTTTGTGTTCGTGTCCGTGTCCGTGTCCGCATCGGCGTCGGAGTCGGCGTCTGCTCCTGCGAATGTGTCTGTATCTGTGTCTGTATGTCTGTGTGTCCGTGTGTCCTAGTGTTCGTGTGTCCGCGTGGCCGCGTGTCCCTGCGTCCGTGTGTCCGCGTATCTAAATGTCTGCGTGTCCGCTTGTCTGTGTGTGTTTGTCTGTGTATCTGTGTGTTTGTATGTCTGTGTGTCTGTGTCTGTTTCTCTCTCTCTCTCTGTGTGTGTGTGTATCTGTGTGTGTGTGTGTGTGTTTGTGTCTGTGTCTGTGTCTGTGTCTGTGTCTGTGTCTGTGCCTGTGCCTGTGCCTGTGCCTGTGCCTGTGCCTGTGCCTGTGCCTGTGCCTGTGCCTGTGCCTGTGCCTGTGCCTGTGCCTGTGCCTGTGCCTGTGCCTGTGCCTGTGCCTGTGCCTGTGCCTGTGCCTGTGCCTGTGCCTGTGCCTGTGCCTGTGCCTGTGTCTGTGCCTGTGCTTGTGCCTGTGCCTGTGTCTGTCTGTGTCTGTCTGTGTTTGTGTCTGTGTCTGTGTCTGTGTCTGTGTCTGTGTCTGTGTCTGTGTCTGTGTCTGTGTCTGTGTCTGTGTCTGTGTCTGTGTCTGTGTGTCTGTGTCTGTGTCTGTGTCTGTGTCTGTGTCTGTGTCTGTGTCTGTGTCTGTGTCTGTGTCTGTGTCTGTGTCTGTGTCTGTGTCTGTGTCTGTGTCTGTGTCTGTGTCTGTGTCTGTGTCTGTGTCTGTGTCTGTGTCTGTGTCTGTGTCTGTGTCTGTGTCTGTCTCTGTGTCAGTCTCTGTGTCTGTCTGTGTCTGTGTCTGTGTCTGTGTCTGTGTCTGTGTCTGTGTCTGTGTCTCTGTCTGTGTCTGTGTCTGTGTCTGTGTCTGTGTCTGTGTCTGTGTCTGTGTCTGTGTCTGTGTCTGTGTCTGTGTCTGTGTCTGTGTCTGTGTCTGTGTCTGTGTCTGCTGTGTCTGTGTCTGTGTCTGTGTCTGTGTCTGTGTCTGTGTCTGTGTCTGTCTGTCTGTGTCTGTGTCTGTGTCTGTGTCTGTGTCTGTGTCTGCTGTCTGTGCCTGTGCCTGTGCCTGTCTTGTGCCTGTGCCTGTGCCTGTCTGTGTCTGTGTCTGTGTCTGTGTCTGTCTGTGTCTGTGTCTGTGTCTGTGTCTGTGTCTGTGCCTGTGCATGTGCTTGTGCCTGTGCCTGTGCCTGTACTTGTGCCTGTGCCTGTGCCTGTCCTGTGCCTGTGCCTGTGTCTGTGCCTGTGCCTGTGCCTGTGCCTGTGTCCTGTGCCTGTGCCTGCGTCTGCGTCTGCGTCTGCGTCTGCGTCTGTGCCTGTGCCTGTGCCTGTGCCTGTGCCTGTGCCTGTGCCTGTGCCTGTGCCTGTGCCTGTGCCTGTGCCTGTGCCTGTGCCTGTGCCTGTGCCTGTGCCTGTGCCTGTACCTGTGCCTGTGCCTGTGCCTGTGCCTGTGCCTGTGCCTGTGCCTGTGCCTGTGCCTGTGCCTGTGCCTGTGTCTGTCTGTGTCTGTCTGTGTCTGTGCCTGTGTCTGTGCCTGTGCCTGTGCCTGTGCCTGTGCCTGTGCCTGTGCCTGTGCCTGTGCCTGTGCCTGTGCCTGTGCCTGTGCCTGTGCCTGTGCCTGTGCCTGTGCCTGTGCCTGTGCCTGTGCCTGTGCCTGTGCCTGTGCCTGTGCCTGTGCCTGTGCCTGTGCCTGTGCCTGTGCCTGTGCCTGTGCCTGTGCCTGTGCCTGTGCCTGTGCCTGTGCCTGTGCCTGTGCCTGTGCCTGTGCCTGTGCCTGTGCCTGTGCCTGTGCCTGTGCCTGTGCCTGTGCCTGTGCCTGTGCCTGTGCCTGTGCCTGTGCCTGTGTCTGTCTGTGTCTGTCTGTGTCTGTGCCTGTGTCTGTGTCTGTATGTGTCTGTCTGTGTCTGTCTGTGTCTGTGTCTGTGTCTGTGTCTGTGTCTGTGTCTGTGTCTGTGTCTGTGTCTGTGTCTGTGTCTGTGTCTGTGTCTGTGTCTGTGTCTGTATCTGTGTCTGTGTCTGTGTCTGTGTCTGTGTCTGTGTCTGTGTCTGTGTCTGTGTCTGTGTCTGTGTCTGTGTCTGTGTCTGTGTCTGTGTCTGTGTCTGTGTCTGTGTCTGTGTCTGTGTCTGTGTCTGTGTCTGTGTCTGTGTCTGTGTCTGTGTCTGTGTCTGTGTCTGTGTCTGTGTCTGTGTCTGTGTCTGTGTCTGTGTCTGTGTCTGTGTCTGTGTCTGTGTTTGTGTCTGTGTCTGTGTCTGTGTCTGTGTCTGTGTCTGTGTCTGTGTCTTTGTTTGCGTCTGCGTCTGCGTCTGCGTCTGCGTCTGCGTCTGCGTCTGCGTCTGCGTCTGCGTCTGCGTCTGCGTCTGCGTCTGCGTCTGCGTCTGCGTCTGCGTCTGCGTCTGTGTCTGTGTCTGTGTCTGTGTCTATGCCTGGGTGTGTTTTTTAATAAATTTCTTTTTCAGTATGCTCCATTACAGAGTAATAATACATTCATAACATACATAAGTTAAGCTTATAGATATTAACATATTAACAATGTCTTTGTTATATCAATAAAGATTAATATAATTTACATGAAACGTCTTAATTATTTCTCTAATTACAAATTATCTAAACTGATAGCTTTTATTGTAAAAATAGAAACCTTTATCATTAGTTATATCCATTAAGTAAATGGTTCATATAAACACATGAAATTAATATATAATATAACACAATGAAGCGAATTTGTTTATAAATTTTTCTTCTGTTGTGTTTTATTATAGTAAACTTTGATAAGTGTAATGAAAATACTTAACTAAGCCAAAAGTTCGTTATTTATGAAAATCTCCTAACTTATTTAAGTAGGAACTTTTAATTATTAATCAGTATTAACAATTTTTTTAGTTATATCAATAGTAATTAAGGAGTATCATAAATTACATGAAATATTATAATTTTTTTTTAATTACAAATTATCTAGCTTACAGCATTTGTGGTAATCTAGAAATTTTAATTTTTTGTTGTATCAATAAAGTAAATGATTAATATAAACATATAAAATGGATAATATGTTACGTTCAATTTAAAGCATGTTACTAAATCCGCGCAAATATAATTAAATATAACGTTGTTCCTATTTCGCCGATTCCAAATTCATAATGCCTTTAAACTAAGCAACCTATACTACTCTTGTCTTCTGTATATCTAGATAGCGGTTCTGAAAAATTTTGAAAGTTGACAAAATAAATAAATTTTGACGTTTTGCTGTTCATTGGAACGGAATTAATTTACGGTGATGGTTTTTCGATTCTAGCGTGTCCCGTTGTTTAAAGGGATGCGATCCGACAAATTCTAAGTAATTCTCTACTTCTTCGAGAATACAGCACGAAGTATAAGTCTAAATTCGGACAATTGCAGTTATACTCGTGGTAAGTTACGAATAATTTTTGCACTCGATTCGTTAGTGTTATACTTTGGCTAATGCCGATATAATTTTGTAGCTGTTTCCCTTCCGTCCTCTTCCTACGTCCTGGTCTCATCCTGGTTGAACGCTAGCTCGCTTCCTTGGGCTGGGTTCAAATAGTTCCTAAATGCTGTTAGCGAATGGTGCGCATGGTCTCGACTCACAACGTCATACTCCGAAATATAGGTACACCTAAGAATGCACATGGAACGTTGAGGAAACTGTCTGGAGTAGCCGACGAAAAGTAATTTGTCTCCCATCAAGTTGGGAACATTTCGTGTTGGATTTACTACAGAGCTAAGTTCCCCAAATTAAATATGATACGTAAGTAAGTTCCACGAAGTATCCTTTTACCCTTTATATTGTTTACCTCCTATATCCTCTGGAGATACTTTTCATGCCATTGACTGCGTGATCTAGCAGGATATATATACTGAGTGTTGCGAAATGAAGAGTGTTTACTGTTTTGGTTGTTGATTTAAAACTTTAACTTTTATATGCAATAGTCTACATAAACCTTGGTACTTACTAGTATTAAGCATAAAACGCCTGGCACGGATGGTGCCGTAGTGATAAAATATTTGGTTGGTTGCTTGAATGCCATTAGCTTTGCGGAACCCGAGCTCGCTAGGTTATTATAGTATAGTGCGTTATGTAATATAAACACCTCCACCATAGGTAGATTAAGTTATATCCGTTTATGTGAACTTACCATATATCATTGCTAGCTCCGATTTATACCTATCTGATATTGATTAGCCGCCAACGAAGTGGCTTAAATAAAAACTCTAGTCCTGTTAAAGTGGAAATTATTTTAGTTTTCTCCCTCCTTACTTAGCTTGGCCTGTGGTGCATTCCAGACGAGAGTTACTGAGGGTTCAGTATCCGCCCCCTAGGATACTAACAATTCCTGTAAGTATTTATATGCCTGTATCTACGGGAGTGCATTTCCGGAACAACGACCTCCCTAAGGAGTCCTTAGAACTGTCACTGTCCTGGTATTTCACTGATGCTAATATTAGACAGACTAATGGTCTGTCATCATTTGTTTATCTATTTTTTTTCCTGTCGATGTAATAATCCAACTTTTATTCCAGCGGTATTCTTTTACCTGGCTACGTTGACCCTACTCCCCACCCCTAATCTACGACGGCTAGCCGTAGCATCCTGTTTTGTTTCGGTAAGGGACCCGGGTAGAAAGTTCCTTTTCTGCCTTTGCTTCATTTCCTTCCTGACCCGTAGGTTTTACCGTGACAAATATACATAAAATTAAATTAATTTGTCTATAAATTTTTGTCATTTATTTTGCTTCATTATCGCCACTTTGAATAATTGTGATTAAAAATACTTAATTAAATATTAAGTTTGTTAATTATCATAAGTACGTAAATTATATACATAAGAATTATAATTATCACTATTAACTAATTAAGTTCGATATATATAGAAACTAAGTAGACTTTATAAGTTACAATGTCTTTTTATATTGTTTGTCATATATTAACGGCTTGGGCAATCCAAATCAATCGAAGTTGTTTTAATTTATCATGTTACAGTTTCTTGTACACTGGTTTTATTATAGGCAACTTTAGTCACATAGCACTTCAAAATTAATTTTTTTGACAAAAGTAATAAATGGTTGTAAATGATATTTCATTAAGTCTTCTTTTCTAATTGCCCAGTTTCCTTTATTTGTTATTAAATTGTTTATCAAGGTTTCTCTTTCTATTTTTAATTTTGGGCATCTGAATATTAGGTGCTCGACTGTTTGTTCTTCTAATTCACATATACATCTTGAATTAAAATTCAATTTAAATCTATATAGGAAGCTTCTTATCCTCCCATGTCCAGTTAGTATTATTGTTAGTTCAGGTGAAATAGGCAAAACTATATTGCTACGATGTTGAACTGTTGGGAAAAAAGAATCTTATTTCAGATCCTTTTGTGGAGTTTGACCAAATATTTTACCATTTTATTATGGTTTGTGTTTTTAATATTTTTAATATTTCAGATTTTTGAATAAAATTGTATATGATTTCATCATCTGGTAATTGCGTTCCTTCTTTGGCGAGTTCATCTACCATTTTATTATGAGTGCCGTCACAATGTTTGTTTATCCATTTAAAATGAATTGCCCATTTGGTTTTGGTTAAACTGTTAATATGGCATCTGATTTTATTTAATAATTTATGTTGTTTGATCGATTTTTTAATGCTTCTATTGTTATTTTACTCTCAGTAAATAGCTAGTTTTCTGTTTTCATCTGGGATATGTGATTTTTTAAAGACTTTTCCAAAGTTTTAGCTATTGCTAAGGTTTCAGCCTGGTTTATAATACATTTATCATTTAGCCTGAATTTAAATTTTGATATCATTTTATTATATTACGTTCATTTTCGTAAATAATTGAGTAGTTTATATACAATAATTTTTAACTTAAATCCCTTTTTGTATGCTTAAAATGGTATTGTAATTAATAATAAACATCCTATATATGTCACTTGATAAATCTTTCTACTCATTAGGAAAATAAATATCCTTTCTAAGAATTTCTTAACGTGGAATTTACGCTATAATTAGATAGGCGTCTTTCCAAGTATTCACTAATTAAATACTGGTGTGTTTTCCCTTTTAAAGAATTCGGTGAATTTATTTCAATAAAATTCGGGTTTTCCTGTGTTATGTTCTTGACGACAAGTTTACGTTGAACTTTGGTGCTTTAACAAGTTTAATATTGACTTTCTGTTCGACTAGCAACCAGAAAACATCCGTCCTCTTTAGCTTCGTTTCGTTTTCTTTATGCCAATTGCTGGCACGCATTATAGCGTGGTGAGTATATAGGGTTTATAAAACGGTACTTTTTGGTTTTAATAAATTAATCTATTGTTCGTAATTATTCTAGCTTTCTGCGGGGGACACGTTAATCCCTTGAGCTGTCGTTTCTTCTGGTAATGGGAGGTCAAATGCGTTCTGTCTGGGCGTAGGCCTACTGACGTGGACCAGCGACTGACTCCACCCCGATGTCAGTAACTCGAGGGTGAGTTCTTTTTTTTTCTTTGTATCCGCTTCTTACTTCGGAACCAGAACGCCTGGAATTTTACCGTTCAACTATGGCCTTGCTAAATTTAATTCTTACATACGAAAATTATTGAACTATTTTGGGTATTTCGTGCTCTTTTCGTACTGCTTTACTATTTGGTTATAAATTACTAAAACTATACTAATTATTACTGTAAAAACTGCTTAAAGACGCACATTTGAAAATGTTGCCATTATGTATGTACATATAGTTTAAGGTTATATTTACGATGATCTAGAGCTGTGGTTTTTAGGATTGCGCTTGGTTTTTTCTTTTTTTACTAATTACTGTCAGGGGGTAATTACCTAAAAACTACAGCTTGCCATTTTCATGAATTTTTTTTACTATGTTCTGTAAATATTTTGGTTAATTATAAGTTCTTTTTTTCCTTTGTATGTTTTGTTCTGAGTGTGAATGAGTGTGAACGAGGGAGTGTATCTATTTTTTCTCTATTTATTTCAGGTTTCTTTGTAATTTAGCTATAGGTATAAGACCCCGCCCACTCACCGATTGAGCCCGGTCATCCATTCTTTTTTTTCTTGTTTTTTTTAAGTTACGTCAATGTACGTAGCAATTATGTTTGCATAAAACAATTCCTGCTCCTACTTTTCCATCCTTTTTGATGCCTTTTGTGTAAGCTTTATAAGTATAAGTCAAATTATCTAATATTTCTTCAATATGTGGTATATCTGCTGGATGTATATATTTATTTTTCGATGTTTGGGTATCAAATTTGTATGTTGGCTTTAAGTTTCTTGTTATTTTATATAAATCTGCGTTTTCACTTAATTTGATTTTTATTGGTGTAGTATTTACAATAATACAGGATGCATTGTATGATAGGGTTCGGCGTGCTTTGGATATTCTTAAATTCATAAGCCTTTGTACCCTTACTAGTTTATTTTGATTGGTCTTTTTTAATAGGGCATCTATCCAAACTGGTATTCCATATGATAGTAAAGGTAGTATTGCTCCCTCATAGATTATTTTCAAAGCCTTGTACTGTAATCCCCATTTCATCTTAGCAAATTTTAATAGTTCGTTTATTATTTTTAGGCATTTTGTTGTGATTTGTGTTATGTGATTATTAAAATTAAATTTTTCATCTATGCAAACACCCTGATATGTCAAATTTTGAACTACTTCTAGAATTTTGTTATTCAGGTAAATTTTTATACACTGTCTAATATTCTTTCTTTTTCTTGATATAATCATCAGTTTTCATTAAAATTCATTTTATGATTTTTCATCCAAATTGATATTTTGTTTAATTCTATGTTGGCATAGTTTTCACATTCTATGATATTTTTTCCTTTAATAAGCAAAATCAAGTCGTCTGCAAATGCTATAATTTTAGTATTTTTGTGATACTGCAGTTTTAGTAATGGGTCGTAGTTAACATTCCATAAAAGTGTTTTGTTTGATCATTGCGCTTCTATTTACGAAATAGTTACGTGTTAATTTGAATAGGTTTTTAGGGCATTTTAGATTTCTCAGTGTATTTAAAATTGAAGGCCATCATGCAGCATCAAATGCACCTTTAACATCTAGACTGATCATAACAATCCAATGTTTTGTTTTTAAACATTCCAATATAAACTCTTTCAAATATATTAAGGCGTCTACGCAATTTTTTTGTGGAGTGAAACCAAACTGAAATGAACTGAGTAGTTTGTTTGCATGTAGGAAGTATGTCAATCTATTCGCTAGTATTTTTTCTAATATTTTACCGCCCACGTTAAGAAGGTTTACAGGTCGAAATTTAGCAAATTCTTTGTCATATTCTTTGCCGGGTTTAATAATAGGTATTATTATTGATTTTTCCAAATGGTAGGGAATATGCTTCTTTTTAAACATTCATTATAAATTTTTGTGATAAGTAGTGGTGATGAGTTATGTAAGATGGAATAAATATCACTATTAATACCATCTTCTCCAGGGGCTTTTTTGTTATCCATGTTTTTAATTACTTCCTCAATTTCAGCCGGAGTGAATGGTTTGTCATCATTTGTGTCTATGTCACTGTTTAAAATATTTCTCATATTTTTTTGAGTGCTGTTATCTGTACTGATTGTGTCTTCAGGGCAATAATATATTAATAAATGTTGTACAGTTTCTTTAAAATTTTCTGTGAATTTACCATTGGAGTTTTCTATTGTAGATAAAGCCACGTTGGTCGAAAGTTTTCCCTTTACCAATTTGTATACTTCATTCCATGGATTGGGAGTTCCGGTCATATTGCAATATTCCTTCCATGAGTTGAATTTTTCAGTCTCCAACATTTTTGTGTATGAAGCCTTTTCTTGTAGGTATATTAGCTTCCTTTCTTCTCTCAATGTAGTGTTATTTCTTGTTCGTTGAAATCTTCTACGAAGGGCATTGCATCTTTTTCTTATTAAAGAAAGTTCTAAATTCTACCATGGTACTGATTTGCCTTTTTTAGGGTAATTAAAATTTTTTGTTGTTCGGAAAGTATTTTTGCAGGTATGTATTAAAACTGATTGAAATTTTTCTATAAATTGGTCAAAATCATGTGCTTGTATGACTTTTTGAGTTAATTCTTCATCAACATTGGAATCTTCTAATTTACAATCAAATTCAATCTTTAGATAGTTTTTAAATCTTTGCAGAAATAAATCTTTTTTAGTTTTGTCTATTAAATACTTGTATCGTTTTAGGTAAACATCTTGTATTTTTGCAGTATTTTCCTGTATTGTAAAATTTATTATGTTGTGATCAGAGGCACTTTCTTCTAGTCCACATTGCCAGTTTTTAATTTTAGTTACCAATTCTGTGCTACAGATGGTAAGGTCAACGTTACTTTGTCCTCTTTTGTTGATAAAAGTGGGCAGGTTTTGGTTTTCATTAATAATAATTAAGTTATTTGTAGCGAGAAATTCTTCCATTCTTTTACCTCTTAAATTGGTAACGGAATCGTGCCATGTGGCAGAACGGGAGTTTGTATCTGCGCAAATAATACAATTTGAATTTCCTATAAATGTTAGAATTTTTTCTAACTTATTCAAATCAACGTCAATATTTCTATTAATATCAAAATCAACACTAACTGCATATATTTCTAAATGTTTCCATTTTATTTCAACTACTGCACAGTCTTCGTCTGATAGTTGTTGAATGAGTATTGCATCATTCTCTTTATTACTAACATTAATCACTACTGCTCTTTTCTTATTATATCCTGCATTATATACATCATATTTGCCTTCAATTCCGAAAAGTTTATTTTTAACTACATACAATTCTTGTATAAACACAATATCGGCGTTTTCTCTGTTATCAATTGATTTAAGTTATTTGTTGCGTTTCGGGAGTGCATAGCATTTATTTTTATACATTTGATAATTAGTTGTTTATGTCTTAAATCCATATCAGTAATCAATTTTTTGTTTGTATCTTTTTAATGCTAATTGATAACATGGGCAATTTTTATCGAGGGATGAGTGGTTTTCATTGATGGTACTTAACTTATTAAATTTATTATAGTTTATACAATTTATACATTTTTGTTCTATATTTGAGGCTTTGCAGTCATATTCGGCTATCCTAATGTTATAGTTAAGATAGATAATAAGTTAGTAGAAATCCATAAGAATAGGACAAAATTGTATAACGTATTGTAACACAATTGCAAGGAGCAGTATGAGACATGTACTACTAATTTAAAAAAAAATTTATTTGAAAAACAAAAAATTTTTTTAGTGCACCCCGTGGAGGTGTGATGGTGTAATAGCCGAATATCCTAATAATTTATAGTTATTATATTGAATTAAGTTTTATGCCTTTAAAAGGTGAGTGACTTATTATATGAAGTGCAAAGTGCGGAATTGTACAGTAAGATAATCAATAGGAAGTACATGTGCAATGAACTCTAGGCTAGGTGTAATTGGAATTATTAAGTAAGCATAATTGCATAATTATTGTTAGCAGTTAAGAAGTAATATAGAATAAGAACATTAAAAGTCTAACCCTAAGATGTAACGGTTGTACTGCACCTTAAAGTGTTAATTAAATTAAATGTGAAATGGTCTTCGACTTTGTTTCTAATCACCTCTACTAAAGACCCCAAGAGAACACTACATGCTGTTTCTTATATTTGGACTTACTTCTAATACTAAATTTTTAATATTCTTTTTATTTGTAAAAATTAATTTTGCACAGATTTCGGTTTTTGGAATTGCTAATTTTGGGTTTTGTAAAATTATTATTTCAGTCGCATTCTCTAAAGTCACTTCCTCAGGAATATTGTAGATAATTATTCTAGGTTTCAGTTTTTTGGAGTAAAGGCTTCGTGTCTTTGCAGCAAGTGGAGTAATAAAACTTTGAGCAGGTGTATTTTAACTTTATTTTTAAATTCACCGTAAGGCTAAAGTTTACCTGTTAAGTATAACAATTATAAACTGTAAACTAATAACAAATTATTGTGGCTTACAAGTGTTTTTTTTTCCACTCACGTCACCAATAAACTAGCGTAATTGAGACGCTGCTTGAGTATTATATGTTGCTTTGCTTCCAACAATTTTTTCTTACCAAAAGTCCTAATTTTGACAATAGTTCCTTTTGTTCTCCAAACAAAGCCGGCTAATCTCAGCGTTAAATTTAATTATGGATCGCCTGATTGTCAACACTTCGAGTTCAGTACTGCATACTGTGTTTATTTCAGCTTTCATTTTTTCCATTTCGAGTTTATTCGATGATTCAATAATTAGTTTACCATCCTTTATTGCTTTGAATGATTTGATACCTATTTTAAGGTCAACTGGGTTAAGTTTTGACTATAATATTTTTCATTACATCAGTGGATTGATTGGTTTTTGGTTCAATAAATATTATGTGATTCTGTTCTTCTTTTGCATATTTTTTGTCGTTGTAGCTAGTAATTTCTGAGTAAAGCTTTCTTTGGGGTTGTGATTGTGGTGTTAGTGAAGATGTGGTTATTGATGGTATGTTTGCTTGTTGTTGTAATTCTTTTAAAGCTTTTATATTTTTGCTTAATGCATTTTTAATATTCATATAGACGGTACGTAAAACACTTACCAACTTTAAAATGTCATTCTTTAAATCATTTCTTAAATTCCCACTTTTTTCGGTAACTTGTGTTAGAGTGAATAATGCATTATTGAAATCCTCGTCAGAATCTTCTTCCATATTAGAAATTTTATTATTCAGCTTACATAAATAATTAAATTTTATATTTGACAACTGTCATGTCAAAACCCAAATTAATTTAAAAAAGAAACACTAAACACGAGTTTTATGCACTGTACCTTATACGCACTGTCTACTGAGTAAAATGATTTAAAAATTGATAAATTTTTATAATATTCAAACTGGTTATAACCACTAAAAATGTATTATTTTGCAAAGCAGATCCATCAGTGTAATACTTAGCAGATCTGTTGTATGTGTGCGTGTTCCTGTGCGTATGCGTGTGCGTGTGCGTGTTCGTGTGTGTATGCGTGTGCATGTGCGAGTGCGTGAGTGTGGTGTGTATGGTGTATGTGGTGTGTGTGGTGTGTGCGGTGTGTGTGGTACGTGTAGTGTGTGGTGTGAGGTGTGTGTGCGTGAATGTGTGGGTCCGCGTGGGTGTGTGCGTGTGTATGCGAGTACGTGGGTGCGTGCGTACTCAGGCTCTCAAGGGAGCGTGCGTGCTTGCATACAACCACGCGCGCCGGGCTGGCGTGCGTGCGTGCGTGTGTGGGTACGCGCGTGCGTGTATGCGTGGGGGAAGGCCGGCATGCGCGCGCGCGTGTGCGCGCAAACTATCTCGTTTAGGAGCAACTGTGGACGAGTAACAGGAGAGGATGAGGACGAGGACGGAAGTGAGTAGGAGGAGGGAAAGGGGATGGAAGGGGAGGGAGCGTGTGCTGCACGGAGATGAGGACGGGAACGAGGACAAGGATGAGAACGATATGGTGTACTTTTTTATTAAAATCTAAGCAAAAGGTTTCAACGGTGCCGTTTCGCCCTAAAAGTACCGTCAAGATGTTAAAAAGAGAGTTTGCTGTCACAAAACAACCCTTAGCAAAAGCAAATGAAATAAAAGACTAAAGCTATTGAGGCGTGTGTGTGTGTGTGTGCGTGTGTGTGCGCTTGAGGGCATGTGTTATGTGTGTGGAGAGATTTTGAGTGTGTGTGCGTGTGTGTTGTGTGTGTTTAATGTTGATATTTGTGTTACGCTCTTTTTCTAGGACCAAGACCACCGGCAGCCGGAAATCCCCAGTCGTTAAGGAAAATTGCTCAATGTATATTGCCCTATCAGTCCGTACCATTGCCAGCCGGAAATCCAGATGCGGAAAGGGCAATGTAAGTGCGTAAATAAGCATTTGTTATTGTACAGCTTTTGAGAAAGTAACCGTGAGTACGGTGTGTATATGTATCTGTGTATACGGGTTTGAGGGCGTGTGTTGTGTGTGTGTGTGGGCGGGCGTATGCGCGTGCGTACGTGTGTGCGTGCGTGCGCGCGCGTACATGCGCGCATGTGTGCGAGTAGTGGGGTAGAGCCGGTCCTACTTCAAAACGCGACAGACGTATTTTCCATGTGTAGAATACGGCTGAATCGTTTTGAATTAGGATCGGCTCTATATGATTACAATGTAAAATAGTCGTGAAAACATTTCAATGTAAAATAGTTGTGAAAACATGAATTCTTTTCGATGTAAAATGCTTGTGGGCACGTTTTGAATTAGGATCGGCTTTATATTACTTTCAATGAAACACACACTTATGTTGAAAAGTGCAGAGAAGAATGTGTGTAGCTGTTTTGAATTCGGTTTTCTATCGAGAAGTTAGACGTGCACCGTTTTGAATTAGGATCGGCGTTATATACTTTTAATGTAAAATGTGAAAACCTGAATTCTTTTCAAATGTAAAATACTTGTGGGCACGTTTTGAATTAGGATCGGCTTTATATTACTTTCAATGGAACACACGTATATTGAAAATGTAAGTGCAGAGAAAATGTGTGTAGATGTTTTGAATTTGGTTTTCTAGTTAGAAGTTATAAAGTATGACAGATGCAAAAAATATCGCATTCAAGTCAATTGTGTTTAACACGTGCACCGTTTTGAATTAGGATCGGCGTTATATACTTTTAATGTAAAATGTGAAAACCTGAATTCTTTTCAAATGTAAAATACTTGTAGGCACGTTTTGAATTAGGATCGGCTTTATATTACTTTCAATGGAACACACGTATATTGAAAAATGTAAGTGCAGAGAAAATGTGTGTATATGTTTTGAATTTGGTTTTCTAGCTAGAAGTTATAAATATGACAGATGCAAAATATTGCATTCAAGTCAGTTGTGTTTAATTAAAGTGGATTCTGATTTATGTTTAGAGGCTGCAAATACACATGGGCCGGTTTCAATTCAAAATGTGTTCACTCTTGTGATAGGTTGAAAAGTGGGTTGGCAAAGTATGCAGATGGTGGTAATCTGCTATATAAGGAGATTGCTCTTAATATTAATTTAATTAGTCGAAGTTTACTGCATATATTAACATACAAACATGTATATAATCGATATTCAGGGATTTAAATACAAGAAAAACGAGTTTGTGTGCAAAGAAATTGCGGTTTTGGACTTGTTGTTAGGTGATGTTTGGCATCAAATTTTTAAACTGCCAATGCAGTCTAGTTGTTTGAGTCAAGATCATATAAAACATAATGACTGGGTGACAAGGAATATTCATGGTCTTTCTTGGGATGAATCTTCAACGGCTGGAATGGTGTCAACATATATAGCGCTTTATTTGAAGCAAATTATCCGACCCGGTGAAGAAGTATTTGTGAAGGGTCTAGAAAAGAAGAAATTGATTGAAACATATATAATGCAAAACTTTGTAACTGATATGCTTGCACTAGGTTGTCCTAAGCTATCGGAGTTAAAATCAACAATCGTTTAAAATATAACATACATTGTTGTAAACACAGCAATAATAATCTGCAATGTGCAAAACAAAATACCTTTTTATTAAAAGAATGGCTTGATAATAATAAAAAACAATAGAAAGATTTTGTTTGTATTATTTATTTTAATATAATTTTACAATGTTAGCCTTACAAAATTCCTTTATAATAATAAAAACAATAGAAAGATTTTGTTTGTATTATTTATTTTAAAATAATTTTACAATGTTAGCCTTATTAACTATTATTATAACAACTTCTAGCAAACATTATTTTTATCGATCCAGCTATTGTATACGTTAGAGAAGCCTAACCATTTTACAAATACTTTATTTCCACTCTTTCTTAGGACTTTTCTACCAGGTAAATTCCTGGATGTTTAACCTTTGCAACTCCGTTTCATAAAATGCACCTTTGATTTCTTTCTCGTCTTGATCTTCTAATATATATGTTGTCGGATTGGTTACGTTTACCTTTTTAATCTTAAAAATTTCATTTGACCAGTTTGGCGTGTAACCTTTTGTAAATGCTTCCCTGTGTTTACTAATCCTCACACTGTCTTTAATTGAATATTTTGGTATTTTGGTTGCAAGTTTGATGTGGGTAAATGATGATTTAAGAATAGCTTTTTCATTTGATTTATCAACTTTTACAGGTTGGACTCCGATCGTATTGTGAACTGTATTGTTGTATTGTTTCACAATATCGCTTACATTTTTTATCCAATTGTAAGAACCGTTCAGGTTAAACAAGCCCCACATTTTTCCCTTTAAAGTTCTAATTACACGTTCCACAATGCATGCTTTCTTTGTAGAAAAACGCTATAATGGTTTATGCCATATGTCCGCATTAAGGATTGAAAGTGTTTGTTATAATATTCTTTACCAAAATCAGACTGCAAATTTCTTGGAGGATTTTTAAATTTATTTAAAATTGTTTTCATTGCAGCAGTAACATCAATACCCGTTTTACTTTTAAGTGGTACAGCCCATACGTATTTGGAGAAACAATCAATAACTACTAAAATGTATTTAAATCCTTTGTTTGTTTGCGAATATGGTAGCATTTCAATCAAATCGGTCTGAAGAAGTCATTTAAACCTTTTACTATCACTTTGCGTCTCTTGAAATTTATTCTTGCTGGTTTATGAAGTTCATTTACTATATCCTCTTTCACTTTTGATTGAGCAACTAACATAATACTTTTTCTAATCAGGATTTATTAAATACAATTAATGAAATACTTCTATGTTTGAATGTCGTGGCTCCACTTGCTTTGAAAGGAACTTTTAATATAAAATCAAGAAACATTGTGGTATTGTTTATGATAGCACCGCTGTCACGAAAGCTGATTACATCCATACGTTTAAGCAAAAATCCTTGTAACTGTGCAATTACATAACTTTTTCGTTTATAAGAATTTCAATGTCTTGCGGGTATCCTTTAATATTCTCAATGACTGCTTCCTCATAAGGAAATTCATAATTATGTTTAATGTTGAAAATAAGAATGTCTTGTCACCGTCGAGAATGTATTAGAGTAAAACGTTTCTACTACCGTGTCATGTAGCATATGTAACTTATACTCAATCAAGGTTTCAAAACCTTCACTTTTGTTTTCATATTCCTGTTCACTTATATCTATTTTACGGTTATGTAAGTGCCTTCCAAATTTGTCAATTGTCATATCATCTAATTACTTTTGCCTCACGCAATTCTTCAATGATCGAATTTATTTCGTTGCCGTGACCTGTGTGTCCAGCAGTCTGTGATGAAACTAAAAGTCGTAATCTATCAACAAGTTCATTGGGATCATTCCAATATAAATAATCTATTGCGTTATTTGATACTTCCATTGTCATACCGTCTCCAAGACGCTTTCTATAGGGTAATGTTCTAGGTCTACGGGGTGTTTGGGAAGTATGTTTAATGTAGATATTATATTTTGTACTTATATGAAGTATTACCCTGAATTTGTTCTGTTTCAGAATAATATCTTCTATTAGCATTTGTTCTTTTCACAATATCAAGGTACGACTTTAGATCTTGCTGACTGTACCCGACAGGATATTTTTAAACAGTAGTTCGTATAATCCAGGAGTACCTTTATATTTCAAATCATTTATTAGAACATTTTCATCATCCAACGCGAAATTCGAATTGCCTATCATAAGACCATTCGAATCAGGGTTAAACCTAATACCATATTTATGATCAAATTCGTTCTTAACATCTTTAAACATATTGTAAATATATTCTCGAGGTAGCGGATGTAGCTGTTCGAGATAATGTGTCATACCAGGTGAATCGACAAAGCTTTGAATATATTCCTGAGCTTCTTGTGCATTTCGATTAATTTCTGCTTCGTATTCATTCTCAACATCATCATCATCTACCTCTAGGGCATCATTTTTATATTTGGTATATGCTGTGCAATAACCGGCGAATCAATATAGTCAACGTTCCTTTCTAGCAATGTAGGTTTAATTTTTTTTACACTGCTATGAGGCAGTTCTTCTTCTTCTTTAAATTTTTCTTTCTTTACCACACTTTCCCCATCCAGTTTATTAGCAATAGTTTCTAATCGTGATGTTATGGGTAATATTGATTCCACTTGGACGACTTCATTATCTTTTAACTGGCGCAATTTGTTTTTTACAATGTTTCTTTTCTTAATTAAAATTCTTTTAAGTTTTCTCGCCTCCTTGTTCATTGCGTAAAAGTTTATTGTAATAAAAAAATTCTTCGATGCTAACGATACTTGCGTCTCTCAAGGTTTAAATATGTATGAAGTGATCAAAACCTATTCGGTACCTTCCTTGATCTGGTTCACTATCTTTGTCTACAACTAAGAAACCGTATTTGTCTCGCCAACAAGCAGCACATATTTCACGGAATTTATCATACTTCATGTCAGTATTGACGTGATCGTCATATATATGTTTTAAGTTTAAATCATCTTGTTTAAATAAAACTAAAAGATTAGCATTATCACGTAGTAAGTGCTTAGGTATACGAGTATAACTTTGACAAAGGTAAAAACTGTCTACTTGTTTATGACGCCCCATACTAAAGTATTCCCTAATGATACCTTGTTTATCGCAAGCTACATCATCAAAAACAAATATAGAATTATTTCGAGCATCAGATGGTGATATAATATTATCAGAACTGGAAAATGTATAATATTTGATCCCTTTTATTGGTTGAAGTAGACTTTCAAGGTATTGATACTTTGGTTGATAAAGTGATTTAGAATAAACATATACGTTTTCAAACTTTAAACCATTAGGATGTTCTATCAACCCAATCATAACGTTGGTTTTACCGCAATTTGATGGACCAACAACTAGACATCGAATAGATGCAGGTAGAAGAACGCTATGTTTTTCTTTTTAGCTAAAGATTGCGCACCAATATCATTATTGTTTATGGTTAAAGGTGTTGATTGTTTCACAACATGCATGTTTGCAAGTACTAAATTCGATTTGTAAAAAAGTAGAATTATATATATATATAATAAACGGCTAGTATATAAAGAATCATTAATTCATAATATTTTATTTATTTGCTGCACAGCTTGAGAGGATAGTTGTGCTCTAATGATTACATATAATAATTCTAAAACTACTGGGAACGGACTATTAAATACTGTAATTAACAATTTACCATTTGAAGCGCATATTCCGGGTTACAAATTTTGCGGTCCGGGCACAAAACTAATCGAACGGTTAGCTCGAGGAGACAAGGAATAAACAAGTTAGACGAGGCTTGTAAGGAGCACGATATTGCATACACCAAAGAAAAGGATCTATCTAAACGCCATCAAGCAGATTCGAAGTTAGCTCAGTTAGCTACAGAAAGACTAAATTCTGGTGACTCGTCTTTAGGTGAAAAAGTAGCAGCATTTGGAGTAGCTACCGCAATGAAAGCTAAAGTAAAACTTGGTATGGGTGCCTGTGCATCACTGAGAACAAAAAATATCAATAAAATAAGAAAACTGATAAAGAAACGTAAAATAAGAAGTACGCTAGGTATTAAAAGTATTATCGAACAAGCACGTACAGCTTTAAAAAAGTCTAAAGGATCTAATGTTATGGATGCAATCAACATAGAAATTAAGGCAGCCAATACAGCAAAACAAAAGAAGCATATTAAATCAGCTCGTATTATATCAATTCCTAAAACAGGAGGTTTTCTACCACTAATACCAATTTTGCAGGCCTAAGCGCTCTTGGTACTCTTACTGGAGGTGCAGCTGCTGTTGCAAAAGCAGTTTCAGATACTAAAATAGCTAAGGAACAACTAGCGGAAAAACAACGTCATAACAAGGCAATGGAGGACATTGCAGTCGGAAACGGCATGTACATCAAACGTTATAAAAAAGGTTTTGGTCTTTTTTTAGCCCCTGCAAAACCTCAAAGGAACGCAACTTGATTTTACCTAATCGAGCACTAAGCAATGTAGAATTAATAGAGTTTGTTAAGCAATTAGAAGTACCATATTTCCGTGGTGTGTTCATGAGAAACAATCTTCCCAAGAAAGTTAATTTTAAAGAATGTGGTATAATTAATTTAGATGGAATAGAAGGTTTAGGCACGCATTGGACCTCTTACAAAAGTACGGTAGTAGCGCTATTTACTATGACAGCTACGGAAACCTGCGACCGCCAACAGAGTTGATAAGTTATTTGAATAGCGGGGTAAATGTAGAATTCTTTATAACATTAACCAAGAACAATCGTACGGTACTGTGTTTTGCGGTCATTTATGCTTACAATTTCTAAGTAGCGCATAGAACTGCGTACGAAGTCGTTATGTCGTACACTTTTACTCTAACGGGAAACACTTCAGTTTTAACAAGCAATTTTAATCCACCTATAAACTTGGATAATGATTCGGAGTACGTATTAGGATTAACAAATTTTGAGTCTTATAACACAATTCCAAACATAGAAAAAGGAATAAATAATAAATTTTATTATGGATCTAACGGAGAATTCATAGAAATACCTGAAGGTGCTTATGAGATTAGAGAAATTAATAAATATCTTCAAAAGCTTTAGGTGATAAAAGATGGCGTGGTCGTATGGAACAATCACGAAGCGCTAGAAAGACTCCAGTGTATATAGAAATTACAGCTGACAATAATACACTTAAATGTAGTATTAAATGTAGTCTAGATGTGGATTTTACCAAAAGGATTCAATTGGTTCTCTACTTGGTTTCAATCCACAAAATTGCTAGCATTTGTCACGCATCAAGCAGACTACGCAATCAACATTTGTAAAGTGAATGCAGTTTTAATCGATTGTAATATTGCAAGCGGATCCTATTTAAATAGTAAACCAGCCCATGTAATACACGAATTTTTTCCGCAAGTACCTGCAGGTTTTAAAATTGTTGAGTGCCCACCTACGATTATATATCTACCAATCAAGTCACGTATAATAAATGAAATAATAGTTAAAGTGTTAGATCAAGATGGAAATTTAGTTAATTTCAGAGGAGAACTGCTAACTGTAAGGTTGCATTTAAAAAAAATCTGCAATAGCCATGGATATTAAGTATAATGCACGCAACATGTCAAGAATTGCTATAAATGCTGGAAATTTCAAAGCAATCGACACTCGATTGATTGTTTCAAAACCGCTAACAACACAAAACCGGCAGTTTCTACAATCGTTAGGACTGCATTTATTTAATTAAAAAAAGTAGAATGAATAGTGAAATACTGAACGTGCGTGAAAAGTTTACTTCGATAATGCAATTGTTAATATTGAAAACATACTCATCAACCTTATGCTAACACATCTTTAAACAATAATGATGAAATTCGAATCCTATACAGCAACAAGATGTATACACCTTACCATCGAAGAGCATGCTGTACATAGAAGGCAAATTAATTAAAACAGATGGAACGCCGTCTCAGACAGCAAAGTTTGTAAATAATGGAATTTTGCTGCTTTTGATGAAATTAGATATGAGATTGGAGGTATCATTGTAGATCGTGTTCGGAATCCTGGATTAACGTCTATAATGAAGGGATATGTTTCATATAATAGCAATCAAAGTAAACATTTACAAAACGCTGGGTGGTCTCCTATGGATGATTCGCAAATAGTTGATGCCAATGGGAATTTTAATGTTGCAATAAACCTTTCAATGGTTCTCGGATTATGCGAAGATTTTAAAAAAATTATTTTAAACATACGTCATGAGTTAGTTTTACTACGTTCCAGTTTTGATACTAATGCTATAATTAATCCTACACCCGATGAAGAAATAAAAGTTGTTTTAAACAAAGTTTTATGGAAAATGCCGCATGTAGTCGTTGATGATACTCAACGAATTAATTTAATAGAATGCGTTGCACAAAATCAGGATTTGCATATTCCGTTTAGAGGATGGGAGTTGCATGAATATCAACTTCTACAAGAAACGCAACGTCATACATGGAACATTAAAACAACAACACAATTAGAAAAACCAAGATTTGTGATTGTCGGTTTCCAAACCAACCGAAAAATAGATACATGAGCAACTACAGTCGTTTTGATCATTGCTATTTAACCAACATGAAACTATATTTAAATTCAGAAATTTTCCCGTACGATAACTTAAATTTGAAGTTCGAGAATAAACAGACTGCGTTGTTATATGAGATGTATGCTCAGTTTCAGCAATCATACTACGAAAAGGAAAATGAACCACTTTTTAATCCTGAAGATTTACGAAGTATTGCACCATTAGTAGTCATAGATTGTTCTAGACAAAATGAAACGTTAAAATCTGGTACTGTCGATATTAGATTAGAATTTGAAACTAGCAGAAACGTTTTGCCAAATACATCTTGTCATTGCCTTATACTTCATGATAAGATAGTCAAATACAATCCACTCTCAAACAGCATAAGAATATTATAATTACTTTATTATTATTATTACTGTACCTTTACAAATTATGAAAAACAATAAATCATTTAGCAATCACAGTCTATTTATTAATATTTTTTACATGCTTTTTACAATATCTTTCACATATTATACATTTCTCAAAATAAACTAACTGGTATGTTATTAATAAACTAGATTTTTTTTTTAAAACAGAACGGTTATTACTACTATTTTTCTCTACAATACATTTATACTAATATAGTTCAAACTCAGGCAGATTGAAAGGTATCCTATTTTTAGATACATCCAAAAAAAAAACGGTGTACTTGTGCAGGTATAAACATAACACTGAAGTTTTATAACTAAAAAAATTATATGTTAATCGAGATAAAATAAATTGCATTCTTTATTTGAGCCAGCGGTTGAAGCTTCACAAGTCATTTCTGAGTGTATAGTTATACCCCAAGGTTTAGTATCAGTGGTTGAGGTACTAAGAATTCTTTTATCATCACTTGGATTAAGAACAATTTTGTTTTGTTTAATAGTAAAGACATCATGTTTGACTGATCTAATTAAACATTGTTGTTTCTGTACAGACTGGTTATAAAACAAAGCATTCTTATAATCATCAAAAGAAATTTGCTTAATACTTGCTAAGGAAGATCCCTTTGACTTTTTTATTATCCTATCCTGAACTCTGTAAGTGTACATTTTAGATCTAAGCCCTACAAACTCTAGCATGATATCACCATTGTTTTCATCTTTCATAATACCAGGAACTTTTTTATTTGATAATGGAATATGATATTTGTTATGAGGGTCGTAATCGGAAGTATCAAATCTATGAATATCTTGTTTGATATAAGAGTAAATATCTTCAACGCTAAACTCGTAAATCAAACTATCCGTATCTGTATACAGTAACTTTGCTTTGTTAGCAAATTGCGATTTTATATAACTATAGTGAAATTCATATAAATAGGTTTTGAAATATCTAGAATAGAGAAACCTACATAAATGGGTTTGTTTAAATAAACCTCTAATTTATTCATTTCTATTAAGACTAGATCTTTGTCTAACACAGTGCAACTATGAAAATTAGGCTTCGCTATGTAACTACGAGCTCCAAACCGCCCTTCCCATTTGCTTACTAATTTCACATCTTTCCTTTTCCGTACGTTTTCCATCATTTTTCCATAAACCGAATTTATCATATTTTATAAAAGCATATATCGAAACTGTTTTTGACTGTTGTCTTAATTTCGTATTCAAATCAATGTATTCTTTTAACCAAGGGCTTGTTTAAATCGAAGTACCTTATGAATTTTTTCAGTTCTAAACCGTAGCTTAAATACATTTTTAAATTCCTATAGTGAATAATATAGTTGAGTTTTGGATATAAAGTTGTAAGTAATTTCTTTAAGTTTGATTTATTTGAAGGTACTGGTGGTATCATATGTTCAGGCGCCAAAGGTAAGTCACTGTGTATTTCATGTAAAGATACTGGATAGTGTAAATCGCATTCAAAAATATATCCTACATCAGAATCATCGGGAATATTAAGTATGTCTAAACGTACTATATCTGGACTGGTACCATCTAAAATTCAAAATCTCCATATGGAAGATATTCAGACATTGCAGCCCCATATAAATTATTAACATCAAAATACATTAAATATTTAGAATCGAAATTTGGATCATAATCTGCATTCATATATTTGTTATTTGCTTTAGCATATCTATTCGAACATTGAGAAACACCGCCACGAATTCCCCGTTCTAAAACATTATTTTTCAATATCAGTAAGCAACTCGAGTTTAACGTTCGTCGTTTTTAACATCGCATCTAGAGCTAAACCAGGAGCCGTAAAGTAGTGAAGCGGATCTAACTTATACGTGAACATACAAGTTTTTCTAAAGTTTTCAAATATATCAGACAAGAGCAGTACATCTGTTTTTAAATATAGATCTGAATAGTCCCTAGTGTTTTTATATTAAATGTTTGCCAAACGTGTTTAGCATGATTGTAGTCTTCATCTGATATTTCTTCATTGCGTAAACGATTAAAGAATGCTGTTTTACAGGGTAAATCGGTTTCATTGAGTCTATCCCAAGAGTTAATGTAATCATAGGGAAATATGCCTTTGCGCGTAAGTAACTGAAACTCATTATCAGTGTTACAATTTTCCCTGGTAATGGATTTATTATTATCATCTAAGTAGGAAGCTAATTTTTCGATACTAGATGCCATAAACCTGAATGAATCGATAAATCTAAAACTAACTTTCATACCTTTTACATATTTTGTAAAAGATATGTATTTTCCTTATTTATTGGCAGAATGTTTAACGAACCTGACAACTCTAACGAGATTTTTTTAATAATGAAATGCGAATCGTAGCCTGATAAGTTATGAAAAACTACCGGTATCATATAAGAATTATGATAATTGATGTTGCAATCTTGATGAGCCACTCCTCGAAATTCACCTGTAAAGTGGCAGTGATCGCGAACTCTAATATCATCTATACTAAAAGGTTTATTGCAAATGTGACAGTGAAGGGCAAATTTAAATGTTGACTTTTGTTCTTCCGTTAAAGGATTCATAGGTTTTGGGTTACAGAAAATTTTATTAGTCGTTTCTGAAATCAGTTTCAATTGAGCAACAAACCATTCTATACAATCCTTCCCGCGATACAATTGAAATTTGGAATATTTATTATCATACGAGCATTTCAAATAATACGCTACACTAAAGGGTATATGCCTTTGGTAACGAACTGTGTTTAATATTACCTCAGACTCATTGCATGGTTCTAGTATACATTCGAGATCTGCATAAACTACAAATGACACTTTTTCTTGATAGTGGAAATGTTTAAATGTTAGATACTTTTCAGATTCTTCAGGTAATCTTATTGAGCAAGTATTCTGTTTTTCGCAATAATTCGAATGACGCTTAAGTAATGCTGCTGTACTAAAATTATTTAAACATCTATAACAAAAAAAATTTTTATGTTGATGTGAAGACAACTGTTTTGCAAATAATTTTGACATATCCTTAATCCAAGTAAAATGAAAGTGATTCTCATTAGCATTTGTAGAACGAGCATATTGTAAGGAATCATTATTTAAAACTAACAGATTAATAGGTTCAATTTTTTTAAAATTTTCACTTAAACAAAATGGTAGTATTTTAGCATTTTCTATACAATATAGGTTAATTGCGAGATTGTTAAGCTTTTCAATTTTTTATGTCTTTTAATGCAATTGGAAACTGAATTGAATTGTAGCGTAATACTGTATCAAAATGTGGATAGCTAGATATTCTATGACTATTTTGTTTAGCAGGAAATAAAGCGGAAACCAAGTTCCAAAGAATGCAATGTTGATCGTTATTTATTACATTTACCACAGCTTTTTCTTTTTATAAAGTCCGGGACCGGTACAAACGTTGAACACCCTCCTTTAAGTGGATCATGATTGTTTATATTTACCTTCAAGTGTAAAACTTCTCGGATTGCCCAACCAGAATCTTTCTCGCTAAATTCTTCTAATCGCTTCGAAATCTTGTTCAATACGTTCTCCTTATACCACAGCTTGAGATTGGTATTTATATCGATGTGACGATTTGCAGTAGGAAACGTTTTCAAATCTATTTCACCAGTTGTAGGCTTAACAAAGTTAGCTGCAAATATTACATTAACTTTCAACATTGACTTTTTTAAGCAAGCAACAATCTTGCGTTTAAAACTAGCGAACGCCTTGTCTAAGAACACTAGAGGATCTCTATAATTTAAATTGGTAATAAGTCCCGTAATTATTCGACTTCCAAAACATGATTGTACATCATGCCAAATCAAATTTTTCTAGTATGACCTCTAGTAAGCGTTGCATCAACACCTTTACCACGATATTCCAAAGTACGTTTCAAGTGCCTCAATCGTACAAGGTAGCTTTTAAGATTTGCTAAATTAGATTCCAGCCTACTAGGATTTTCTTGTTGATTGTCTTCGTATACCTTATTTTTAATAGCAAGCTTCAATATACTAATATTTGCTTTGATAATTAAAATGTGTTTCGTTATTTCATTCACTGTTTTCAATAAATTCACGCATTTTACAGTTAATCTCAAAATTGCTGTACTAATCTCGGATACGGTTTCAGCATTCATGATTCTATAGAAAATCAAATACACTACTCAATATACGTATTTCTCTATTTAATATTTATACCAAATATCATCTGACGTAAGCAAAACAATTTCAAAAGGTTCATTCATCTGAGTTTACGGAAAACACGTAAGCAAAACAACTGTAAAAAGAAATAGCATCAAATCAAAATAATTGCATAGCGAATTGCTTTGAATGCAATTGTTAAAAAATCTCTTTATTTACGTTTTTATTCAAGATGATTTTCAAGCAGAGTTGCATTCAGTACGTAACAAACAATTCGCTAAGCAAGCATTTCCAGTATTTACAAACTGAAGGCGACTTTGAGTAAAACAACTGTAATAGAAATTCGCATACAACATCATTTTTCATTCAGTTACGTTTACTATGAAAATATGTTTTATATAACCTTTGATTTTATGATGTGTATACAGAAAAATACATACAATCATTACAGCGCTATTTTTATTGATACATATGAAAAATGTGAAAACCTGAATTAGGATCGGCTTTATATTACTTTCAATGGAACATACATGATCATCTAGCGTTTACTACAAAAATTCAGCATGATTCGCACAAATTACTATATCCCTATATATGCAGCGCCTTTTGCAATTTATTTTTCAGTCAATGAATGTAATTCATTATTTCTGCTGAGCAGTACCTTTTAAAAAATTCTTATACAGCGGTAATATAAACGAAATAAATATAATTTAGGGTTTTATTATGTGCATTCATTGCAATTTCTTTTCATACAATGAAACTAATTCATTATTTCTGCTGAGGTATAATTATATTCGCTTACATACTGTTTTGTTTATTAGAATAGATTATAGAGCTGAATTTTTCAGAAAACGAGGCAAATTTTAATTCATTATTTCTGCTTAGCAGTACCTTTAAAAAATTCTTATACAGCGGTAATCTAAACGAAATAAATCTAATTTAGGGTTTTATTATGTGCATTCATTGCAATTTCTTTTCATATAATGAAACTAATTCATTATTTTCTGCTGAGGTATAATAGATTACAGAAAAATGATGCAAATTTTAATTTTTCTAACAGATCAGTTTATTATTTAATATAAATACTTCACGTAGATTTACCAACAGTATTCAATCAGATCTCTTGTATAATTATTAGTTACTATTACTAGCAACTTTTAAAAAAATGAGTAACTTGTCATCAGCCAAAAATTGTAATAGTATCAACGTAAAAGTTCTAGAGCAATTTATATTACATTCTGACGAAGACGTGATTAAAGAAGTTTTTGATTGTTCTTCGGCTCAACTCGATACTGCTGCTATTTTTGATAGTGACGTAATAGATATATCACGGTAAGTGCTTTTCACATTTATACATGTGTTTTTTAAAACACTACTAATTTATAAGTTACATTAGATCAAAAAACCATTCTGGAAATTCTGAGGCTATCGTAGAATCGTTGATACACTCTGAACCTCTCAGAAACATCAGGTAGTATACAAAAGAAAAGGTGAACCTACAATAATCTTTTATGTTATGCTCACAGATCAGGCAAAAACATGTCGGCTATGAAAAGTTATGTACAGAATCAAATATGACTGTTTGCTGTGAAGATTACAAATCCTACGAAGATGATGCAGTAGAGTTGCTTAACGCATTTAAAAGCGTGGAGAGAAGCTACTGCGTCGTATATATTTAGAGCTAGAAATAATAAAGCAAAAAAGATGAACTAGCGGTGAGGGAGCAGCAGTTACTTCAAGAACGTGAGTTAATAAATACTTTTCATTTATAAATAGTTAGATCAAAATATTCAACAATTTTGTAAAATAAAAAGTATTTTATAATAGTTTCTCTTTTGAAACAAGACTTTCTTTAAACAAGGTAGTAAACTCGAAGTAAAACGCACATAAATCAGAATCCACTTTATTTTAATACATAATTTTTTTATACAATCGACTTAGATGTGTTATAATAATAAACTAATTTCTTAAATTAGTGACATATTATTCTGAAAATTCTATGTTGACAGTTAGACCGATCGATCCCTTACTAGTTATGTATACGTGTTTGTTCGAGCCAATACTTTCATTTAATTGTTTCACTCCATGTGCTTGAAGGTATTCAAAATATCTCAATGGCAATATACTCTTGAACTCTTCTGTTTCCACTAATACTCTATCTCCATATTTTGTCTTGAGTGTTTCCACTTTTAAAACTTTAAACCTCTTATTCACTATAATATCTTTTGAATTTACATAAGGTTTGCGATATGTGGTTTTATTAAGAGTATTAAAATCCATATTGCTTTTCTTTGACTAATTAAATTAATATTAGGAGCAATCTCCTTATATAGCAGATTACCACCATCTGCGTACTTTGCCAACCCACTTTTCAACCTATCACAAGAGTGAACACATTTTGAATTGAAACCGGCCCATGTGTATTTGCAGCCTCTAAACATAAATCAGAATCCACTTTAATTAAACACAACTGACTTGAATGCAATATTTTGCATCTGTCATACTTTATAACTTCTAGCTAGAAAACCAAATTCAAAACATATACACACATTTTCTCTGCACTTACATTTTTCAATATACGTGTGTTCCATTGAAAGTAATATAAAGCCGATCCTAATTCAAAACGTGCCTACAAGTATTTTACATTTGAAAATAATTCAGGTTTTCACATTTTACATTAAAAGTATATAACGCCGATCCTAATTCAAAACGGTGCACGTGTTAAAAACAATTGACTTGAATGCGATATTTTTTTTGCATCTGTCATACTTTATAACTTCTAACTAGAAAACCAAATTCAAAACAGCTACACACATTTTCTCTGCACTTACATTTTTCAACATACGTGTGTTCCATTGAAAGTAATATAAAGCCGATCCTAATTCAAAACGTGCCCACAAGTATTTTACATTTGAAAAGAATTCAGGTTTTCACATTTTACATTAAAAGTATATAACGCCGATCCTAATTCAAAACGGTGCACGTCTAACTTCTCGATAGAAAACCGAATTCAAAACAGCTACACACATTCTTCTCTGCACTTTTCAACATAAGTGTGTGTTTCATTGAAAGTAATATAAAGCCGATCCTAATTCAAAACGTGCCCACAAGCATTTTACATTGAAAAGAATTCATGTTTTCACAACTATTTTACATTGAAATCATATAGAGCCGATCCTAATTCAAAACGATTCAGCCGTATTCTACACATGGAAAATACGTCTGTCGCGTTTTGAAGTAGGACCGGCTCTACCCCACTACTTGTGCGCGCGTGTTGTTGCATGCGCGCATGCGTGTGTGTGCATGCGTGCGCGCGTGCGTACGTGTGTGGGTGAGGATTGTGTGTGTGTGTTGTGTATGTGATGTTGATATCCGTGTAATGTTTCCTCTCTAAGACCAGGACCATCGACAACCAGATAACCCAATCATCAACGAAGAACGCTTAACGGATATTGTCTTATCAGTCCGGACCATCGGCAGCCGGAAATGTAGATGTAGATGTGAGCGTATGAATAGGTGTTTGTGCTTGTACAGTGTTTGAGAGATGTTTTGTGTGTTTGTGTGTGTGTATGATTGTGTGTTATTTGCATCCACCTTGCACACAACCCCCCTTAGTACTAGACCATCGGCAGCAGGAAATCCAGTTTTCGGGGAAGAATACTTAACATATGTACTTGAAGTGTGTTTGTAATGTTAACTTGTGTTTATGTTTACTCAGGTTACCAAAAGGTTGGATTGAATTGATATAATTTTGTACATGTTTGAATTTATACTATTACATAAAAACAAGGTTATTTCAGAGGAATGAATTTGTTTGTTGTATTATTTGCTTCAGGTATGTGTAAGTTTGGTTCTTAAAATTTAGCGAGAGTAAAAAGAAAAGATCGTGACGTGTCCTAAGTCGAGACATCGTAGACATTTGAGTACTACTAAAAAATCTTTCGCTGTAAGACAGCGATATTCGATATAGATTTTCCCTAGAATTATTAATATATTCCTCACTTCGCCACTTACCGTCGCAACATGATGTTGAGTCGGTTTTATTTTCGGCCTGTTTTAAAATAAAGTTGAAAATCCTTATTAAAGTCTGTTACGTTATTTTCGTAAATAATTGTTTAGTTTATATACAATAATTTTTAACTCAAATTCCTTTGGCGTTAAACACGAAAATTAATTCCGTAAATTAAAATAACCCTTTCGCGTGTTTAAAATTGTATTTCAATTAATAATAAATATCCTATATATTTTACTTGATAAATCTTTCTGCTCATTAAAAATAAATATCCTTTCAAAGAATTCCTTAACGTGGAATTTACGCCATAATTAGATAGGCGTCTTGCCAAGTATTCACTAATTATTGCTGGTGTGTTTTCCCTTTTGAAAGAATTGAGAGAAATTATTTGAATAAATTCGGGTTTTCCTGTTTTATTTTCTTTAAGAAGATTACTGTGAGCTTTGGTGCTTTAGCTAAACAAATTTAATATTCACTTTCTGTTCGAGTAGCAACAAGAAAACATCCGTCCTGTTTTGCTTTGTTCCGTTTTTCTTTATGCAAATTGCTGGCACTCATTATAGCGTGGTGAGTATTTAGGGTTTATAAAACGATACTTTTCGGTTTTAATAAATTAATTTATTGTTCGTATTTATTCTAGCTTCTTGCGGGGGACACATTAATCCCTTGAGCTGTTGTTTCTTCTGGTAATGGGAGGCCAAACGCGTTCTTCCTGGGCGTAGGCCTACCTACTCGCTGACGCGGACCAGCGACTGACTCAACCTCGACGTCAGCTACTCGAGGGTGAGTTTTTCTTTGTATTCGCTACTTACTTTGGAACCAGAACGCGTGGGATTTTATCGTTCAAATATCAGGCATTTCCAAATTTAATTCTTATATACGAAAATTATTGAATTATTTTGGTATTTTGCTCTTTTATTAATGCTTTACTATTTGTTTATAAATAACTAAAAATATACTATATATTAATGTAAAAACGGTTTAAAGACTTGCTGGCACATTTGAAAATGTTGTGGCCATTATGTTTGTAAATATAGGTTAAGTTTATATTTACGATGATTTAGAGCTGTAGTTTTTAGGGTTGCGTTTGGTTCTTTCTTTTAATAAATAATGTCAGGGGGTACTTACCTAAAAACTACAACTCGCTATTTCCATGAGTAATTTTTTTTTAATGTTTGGGGGTTTCTCATAATGTGTATGTAAATTGGGGACATTGACTTTTTTGGGTGTTTGGGAATACTGTGTTCAGTAAATATTTTGTTTAATTATAAGTTCTTTTTTTCCTTTGTATGTTTTGTTCTGAGTGTGAATGAGTGAGTGGATATAAATTTTCTCTCTATTTATTTAAGGTTTCTTTTTAATTTATCTATAGGTATAAAACCCCGCCCACTCACCGATTGAGCCCGGTCATCCTTTCTGTTCTCTTTCTTGGTTTTTTTATAGGTTACGTAAATGTACGTAGCAAGTCCTCTCTGTTAATTAGGTTTTCAAGGTTTTGAGGATCAATTAAATCTGTTACGTCTTAACCTTTCAGGTATGTTGGTATGTTGTATATGATAACTAAGGGTTTTCCTAGCGTGGTTTTTCGCAATTTATTGTTTGTCTTAGGATTTCGTGGTTTAAAATTTTGTTTGCCTCGGTTTCGTTATCAGTATCTATAATTACTGCTTGTTGGTTGTTCGTATGGTTTTCATTTTAATTTTGTTTTTCCGTGGGTTTACTATTTTTGAAAAAAATTATTGAATTTGTTTAAGTGTTTCACCACGTTTTGACGTTCTGAACACCGTCGTGTTTTGGTTCGAGATGGTTTTTGATATTACGTCTTGTTTTGGAGCCTTCGGTTTTTGTGCCACAGCACTGGCGTATGTCTACATTGGTATTATAAAATTCGGAGCATTGACATTTTAGTTGGCTGTTTGTAACTCAAGTTTTGCCTCAATTATTTGGTCGTGTAGGTTTTCATTTTGGTTTTTAATGAACTTATGTTTACCTGCAAGTTCTGTCTGGATGTATAAAAGTTTTTGTATTTGTCCTTACGCTCTTTCTTTGCTCCTACGCGTAGTCGATTGGATGTGTTTAGTTCTTCATCTATGAATTTTATTAATTCTTGGTACATGAACCCTATTTTGTCTAAAATACTTCCTGGGTCAAATCCTGTGTTAATATTTGGGTTTTTTTTCAGACGTTTGTTACTTGTAGACAAATTGGATTCAGATGTGGACGCAGAGGGTGTCAAATTTACATTAACTTAACTTTGAAAGGTCTGGCTGAGGATGGGATTAATGTTTTGCGTATTTGATGTAGTTCTCCTCGGCGGAGGGAACGGGGTGTATGTATCTTAGACCTTTCCTAGTTATTAATTTTATACCTAGTTGTTAAATAATCTATAATGCTTGGTATCCTAATAAAAACATGGGTTTATTGTTTTCAATAACTAACGTACCTATTTTAAAATGAAACTAGTTTTACTAAGCAGTACACAGAAAGATTAATCGTAATTGTTTTCTTATCCTTTGCAAATAGAATAAGATTGATGCGGTTTTTACGCGGATGTAGTACATGGTTTTGTATTTAGAATGGAAACTCGTTTTTATTAAGTATAGAAAGCTTTATGTACATACACGGAAAAATAATTAAAGCTCATAATTGCATTGCATCCTAAATGATTGTAAATGTAATCTACCTTCTCAGTTATGCAGCGTATTACATTTTCAATATACAACGTACGTACTTTTAAAACGCGTTTTTAGCTATCATTAACAAAAATGAATATTATAGACGGAATTTATGCTTTTTGTTAACGCAAATGAATTTAATGGCTTTGTACATGCAGTGCGCCTATTTTTATACAGAGTAGAACAATTAAATATTTGGAAATTTCAATTTTTCCCGTTGTCGTCTCTTTGAGGGTGTTGTATTTATAGAATTTGGGTTTCAATAACCTCTCTGACCTCATTATCACATCAATACAAATATTTATTTGCTTGTTTTTAATTTTTTATGAACCAGAATGTTGTATTAAGACACAATACGATTGAAGCAGCCCGTGAACTAAACTAAAAAGTTTTAAAAAATATGACAATCAGATTTAAGTATAAAAAAGGAATAGACATTAAACTAATTAATTATATTGTTATTTTTAAAAGTACGAGCAGCGGATGTGAATGATAATTAAGAAGTACATTTACAGTTCGTATTACCATACAGCGCTGTGGTGCAGTGTATAGCATTGTAACAATTTTTTTTTGACGATTATAAAAGCTTATACATTTAATTACAAAATACACTGCACTATTTATTCAAATAAACAATTAATTTTGCGATATTAGTAAATGTTCAGATTACTACCACATAGCCCAATCACGAGGCGTATATTAATTAATAATAATAGTTGGTTGTTTGAATAACATTTCAAATGTTAGATGATTTTTGTGCCTTGTGCGCATCCCCTCATGTAGAGTTAGTCGAGCTCGAGCATTCACTTCGGTGACATACACCATGGCTCAGAATTTGCTTCGAGCTAGCGACTAGCGAATCGCCATAGACATGACAACGTGAACAGGTGCTGAAGGCACTTGTTTTTAGTTCTGTTTTTGATAATGGTAAGCAAATAAACTATTATTATGGTAGACTAAGTGATCTTATTGTAGCGCTCACGACTGTACACATTATTGATTTCTAATCTCGCTAATGTGCCAATTATTAAATTTTAACCTCACGAACGTACAAATTACAAATTTTAATTTCACTAATTCATCATTTAGAAGGTTACAAATTTACAATTCAGATATCATGTTTTAATTTCTGAGTTTACCGCTAAATAATCTCGCTTTAACATAAGTTAAAGAGGTGCCAAAAATGATGTATTTTGAATAGCCCCTTTTATGGATTAGTTTTGTGTTTCAGTTTGCTTCAATGAATTGTGCAGGAACTTGACGAAAATGGTTCCCTATAATGGTCCAGTTTAATACGCAGCGCAGATGTGGAAAGTCCGCTGACATCACTTGTTTGTTGAAGAATTGCAGGCTAACACATGTGGTTTCAAAAAGGTATTTGTTTCAATGAAGTTCAAAGTACCAGTTGAAAAGGTAAGCGTTTTTCTAAAAACTTGACAACTGTTGTTCGTATAACTCGACAGCGAGGCGAATAATTAAAAATAACATGGTAGCATTTTACGACTATTGTTTTACAAAGTAATTATGAGAACTTTTGTGGTTTTGATTTCATTACAGTATAAATTATTGCTTACATTTGATATTACTACAAACTAATTTTATTTAATTTTGAATACATAACACACATTTGTAAACCAAGTTTGTAACAAGTTTATTTTCTAACAATATTTCCACAAATGCCTAATTTAATGAATTCATAAAAAGTCAATTCAAATATAATATCTCTACACAATCTACGTGATAAATATTACATATTGTTGAATACAATATAAGCTTTCGAACTGCGAGCATAAAATTATAAATTAAGCGGTGACAGAAAATGCCATTTGTTAGCGTCACTATAAGGGCTCCCTCCTTTTGATGATTGTAAAAATCGTAACTGTTGTCAGGCGGCAGTATACGTCAATAGAACACTTCCCTGAGCTGTTGTTAGAGAAGGTCAATTGTTCTTTACATAAAAGAACATGGCGTTGCAGACCACATGTAGAAAGCACCGAAAGATAAAGGTCGAT
This sequence comes from Platerodrilus igneus, assembly GCA_036346225.1. Lineage (NCBI taxonomy): Eukaryota > Metazoa > Arthropoda > Insecta > Coleoptera > Lycidae > Platerodrilus > Platerodrilus igneus. The sequence goes on from JARFIW010001106.1 coordinate 1,266,463, forward strand.
TTTCAAGATGAAGTCGTATCGGCTAAACCCATTATATGTCCACGCTTGGCATGTATTAGTTCGTATAAGACGGGACGTTAAATTGTTCTGATTGGCTTAAGGATAGCATGCAGCCTTACTATAATTTAAGAAATTTATAAAATTTATTTAGTAATCAATGGAAAATTTATTGGCAACTATTTGAAATCTTGTAGGAATAGTAAAAAATATTTGAAATTTTACTTAATATGGTAATCAATTTGGCGTTGTTCATTTGTTCGATGCGAACGCCCTTAATGTTGTTAGATATTCAGTATCCAGTTTATTGGATTGTGTGGTATTGAAGATTCCTAACCTGTAAATGCTGAAACAAGAAGATTCCAATTTATTAATTATCATTCCGGGTATGGTTCTAATACATGTAAGTATTCTTCTAATGGATTAACATCTGGTACGTAATTAGTGTTTTTTAATACGTCAGCTGTAACTTTTGGTATGACAGACAAATAAGTTTTGTTTGTTCACGTGGAAATTTCCTAGTTCATTATGTGAATGACAAACAAGTTATTTTTAAACTTTGGTGAAAGGAATCTATAAAGCTTCACTTTTAATCTTTGTATTAGTACTAACAAAAAATGGTAGATGGCGATATAAAGATAGAAAAGGTTAAATTTCAGAATTAACAAAAATTAAAGCTATTTTAGAGAACTAAATTGTTTCATTTTGCTTTTCATTAATTAATAAATGGAATATTTTATATTTTATATTGTCAGGCGGCAGAAGACGTCAATAGGACACTTCCACCTGAGCTGTTGTTAGAGAAGGTCAATTGTTCTTTACATAAAAGAACATGGCGTTGCACACCTGGTGTTGGAAACAACGAAAGATAAAAGTCGATTTTCAAGGTGAAATCGTCTCGGCAAAACTCACTATATGTCCACGCTTGGCATGTATTAGTTGGTATAAGACGGGACGTAAATTGTTCTGATTGGCTTTATGATAGCAGTAAGTATTACCGAGCCTTAAGGCCCTTATTAATTTAATATTTGCAGTGCAGCTTACTATAATTTAAGAAAATTTATAAAATTTATTAGTAATCAATGGAAAATTTGAAATCTTGTAGGAATAGTCAAGCATATTTAAAATTTTACTTGATATGGTAATCAATCTAATGTGGTTCATTTGTTCGATGCGGACGCCCGTAATGTTTGTTAGATATTCAGCATTGGATTGTGTGGTATTGGAGATTTCTAACCTGTAAATGCTGAAATAAAAAGATTCCAATTTATTAATTACCATTCTGGGTATGGTCCTAATACATTGCAAGTATTCTTCTGATGGATTAACATCTGGTATGTAATTAGTGTTTTTTTAATACGTCAGCTGTAACTTTTGGCATAACAGACAAATAAGTTTTTGTTTGTTCACGTGGAAATTTCCTAGTTCATTATGTGAATGACAAACAAGTTATTTTTAAAGTTTGGTGAAAAGAATTTATAAAGCTTCACTTTTAATCTTTGTATTATTACTAACAAAAAATGGTAGATGGCGATATAAAGATAGAAAAGGTTAACTTTCAGAATTAACAAAAATTATAGCTATTTTAGAGAACTAAATTGTTTCATTTTGCTTTTCATTAATTAATATATGGAATATTTTACCATTTAATGTGAAGTCTATGTAGTACTACCAAGACCAATTAAAGTCGTAATATAAATTTAATTAATCCAAAAACTCAAAATTAAATATTTACAAGAATAAATTCTTGCTAGACTCTAATAATGTAAAAACTACATTACTTTATTTTTGAGAGATGCTGATTATTACCAAGTACATATGTACATATTTTTCATTATCATAATTTAGTCAAATTTTTTAAAGATGATGTTTTGTAAATAATTTTAAACTGCAACTTAAAGGAATAGATATTCATTTTGTTCAAGACTATGATTATTAGTTGGAATGAATGAGGTTTGATTCTTATTAATTATGATTTTTTTGAAATGAATGCACAAACTGTGCTAGCCTTGTTTTAATCTGTTTACAGGTGTAGCAGTGCATCTTTAAAGATCAATATCGAGCCATAAGGTAAGAAAACTTTAGGGATTGGGTTCTTGTAAAATTTTTTGCATAGCGGTATTTGAGTATAGGTTTCCGCATTCGCCTTATACAAAAGACTCGAGTTGGGTCTTCTTAGTATACAAAAATTCGGTGGCGCCATATTCACTATATTTTGGTCGCAGTCCAACCCCGACCCAAAGCTCATGTTCTACCCAGACCAAATCGCTCGACTAGCCGCTTAGCTTTTGGAGGTTTCCTCATCTACGAGCCATTTTCCACCGAAACTAACCGTGGGCTTTTTACATCTTCAGGAAATCCTCGTCATCTATCCTTGTGTCGTTCAGCTGGTCATATAGGAGTAAAGAAAATAACCCCTTTAGTAAGGCAAAACGTTATAAGGTAACAGATCTGTGTATTTTGGGTAATTAATTTAAAAGATTCACGGCCATGTTCGATACATTATTAATATTTTGATTCATAGTAGAGACAATGATAATTTTCCTATTTAAATATCTGCGTCTAAAAGATTAGACACATTATTGATATAAATTTTGTATATAAAATTTTATCACAAAGAAAGTTAAATTTAATTAAAGAAATATGGTATAATTTAATTGAACAACTGTTTTATTTTGGAAAAGTGAGTCCAAAGGTAGCGTTATTTGAGTTAAAAGGTAGAAGTATATATACACCCTTTTATAGAAATATAGTTTTTAGCTGTGATTTGATAAAAAAAGCACTAAACGGCGGTTTTAAGAAGTTTATAATAATGTTTAAATTATTGGTATTAATAGCTATGCCTTTTTTATGATATAAGGTAGCAAGAGTGCATCTCTTGCGTCCTTTGTTATTACATGAACACTATTTTTTACAGCTCCTGCTTTTGCAGTGAAAACGAATTTTCCCCCTGAGGATTTCCAAGTTTTCCCTTGGGTAACCCGTGCTTTATCTATTCTAAAACTTGGTGGCGTCCTTCTGCACCTCTTATTTTGTATTTTAGAGTCAGTCAAAAAGACAATGTTTTGTTGTGAAACCCAAGACCACTCCTCTAGCTTAGTCGGAAGACTGTCGATTTCCTTTCATTATAAGGGGATCGAAATAACTGGCTGATGTAAAATTAATTTTGAGTTATTTTTACAAAAGTCAAGGGAGTTAATTTAATTTCAGCATATTAGTTTGGAAGCCAAGAAATTTCTGTTCAAACCTCACAACAATCACATTTTTGTTCGGCCTAGACTGTGCGTATACTACTCCATACGTAACGTAATACACGTTGAAATGATTAGAGGGTTAAGTGATCGGATTAAAGAGTCAAATGCAAATTGTCGAAAAGTTAAGGAATATAATTGAAACGTTTAAATAAAATGATTGAGAGGTTTAAGAGAAGAGATAAAAACCTTAAGCAAGAAATTTTGGAAGTTGGATGAAAATATTACAACAATAAAAAATGTATAAATTAACGTATGTTAGATAACCAATTGTGTATATATAATAGCCATATGTAAAGCTGTAAGTGTCGATGAATATAATGTTAATGGAATCTAGTGGCGAAGAATACTTTTTTTTTTGTTACAGACTCAGAAAAAACTACTTCTACGCCAAGTATTTAATAAACTACCATTAAAGTGGTTTTTCCATTATATTAATGTTAATATTACCAGTTTCCAAAGTATCACCATTACCATGTAAATTCGAAACGAGTGCAAATGCACGTTTTATTAAAACTAACCTATAGTTATGCACAAATGTTCAAATATTATACAATTCAGTAATGGCCAGCAAAAGCAATCGTCAGCAATCCGGGACACCCTAGTTGAAACGGTAATGACTGCTTGTGCTGCACGTTTCCTGTTGCGTTCACTTTACTCTTAACTGAATGGATTTTCAGTCATTCCTTCTCTTTCTATCTCGCATAAACCGTGCCCGTTCACGGTTAATTTACAGGTAATTCATATACGGAATTGCTTTCATCCTACGGTTACTGGCGAACTTTCACAAAAACCCGCATTTAGATGAAACTTTAAACGAGAGCTCCCACAACAAATCGAATTACTACTGGTCGTTTCAGGTACGCGAACAAGAATTAATCCCTTTGACTTTGAATACGTATGTGGAGGATGAACGAAATGAAGTTAGAAACAAAAATTTAAAATCGAACGTTTAATTGTTTTATAAACTTGTGGTTTCATTTTATGGATGAAATAGAGCATTCCTGGAATGTAAAGTAGATATCAAATATTGTGTAGGAATTATTTATAATCGCCATTGCAATACTGATCCTAGAATCCAGAGAAGTACCGGTTCATACACCGAAATAGATAGAAATGAAATATTAAAACCTTTTGTTTTCATCCCCGTAAGAAAGTTTCCTACAGAATGGATCTTCATTTATAAACTTCCTATTGAAAATTGAGCTACAATCTTAAGGATGAGGCAAATGTTCTAATAGGAGAAGAGCATTTGCAGCAGGCAACCTAATCACCACAATCACATTGATGCAAACTTATATCCCAATTAACTTCTTAATTATTCAAAATTTTAAATCATCTGGAAGTTTGAATTTTTCACAAATTGTAAACCTTGCATTTTCAGAAAACTCGAAACCAATTTTTGGAAATGTCCTCGATGTGAATCACAATATCAGTTTATTCCAGAATTTCAATTTTATACTTATGGTAGCAGGCTTTGTTCCACGACACCCTTCTAAAGTTCTCAGTTGCAATTTTGTGTCCGATCTTCCCAATTTTATTACCTGCGTAAGGGGTATGGGTTAACATGACTGTAGCTCTCTTTCCTTAACTTTTTTATATAGATAATCGATTGTTTTTCATTTTTCAAGACCTGCCTTAAGCCGGAACTGTTGATGAGTTTTAAGGATTCCGCACGCCAAAAAGTGGGATAAAATATGAGACGAAATATGCCTAAAATTAAATGAAACTGGTAAGTAAAATGATTTATTGAATATAGGTTATTTTTTAAACTGCTGTATTCGGAATTATTTTAATGTTTCCACTTTTTAATTCTCGAAATAATAACATATATAATTAGCGCTAGACCTAAGTTAATTATTAAAAAAAGTTAGCCAAAAGGGAGTCGAGCTCGCACTATTAGGATTCCGTACTAATACTGCAGTGAGCAAGCAATCAATAAACCAAATTAAGCTGTTTTTATTTTTATGTATATTTATATCGTATCCAAATTTGATTGCGATAACTGAAAAATGAATATATTGTCCCACATTGTACTGGTACATTAGTAAATACGTTGTCTATTACTGTGTTTAAAAAAGTTTTTCCCAGCAACTATTATACTGTCAAAAAAAACCTGCAATTTTCCGATTATCTATGACTCAATAGCTACTATCCGTCATCATCATCATCATTAGGTCTTCAGTCATAGAAATGGTTGGACGCGTACCCTCATTGTTTCCTAGTTTGAACCAACCTACACATTTCCCTGAAATTTCCACAGTCTGCATCTATCACCATTTGTGTGCGAAATTCTGATCTCGATCTACCTCTACCTCTCTTTTCCTATCACTGCTTGTAATATATCACGTACTATTCCCCAGAAATGCTTACTTTTCCATCTGCCCCTATTTCATAGACGTACTGTGCTGTGCTCCACACTATGCTTTGACATTAAACGCCAGGTGAGTCTGGAAGTCATTATACCTATATTTTACATTATTGTCTTTTTAGTTTGGATGCATTTAAGAAGATATTTGTTCATGGCTGTATGCCCTTATTGAAGTTATATCCGCTTTTTGAAGCGTAAGTAATTGAAGAATTTAGTACTTCTTTTAATTACAATTTTACAGGGCTTTTAGGAGTTTTTACAGACTCCCCTAGAATCCTTTGGTTTCCCTAAAGTTTACTTTTGCTGTTAAAACTCTAAGCTGAGTTTGTCGTGTGCTTGATAGCTGTAAACGTGAAACTTTTCGAAGAAGAGGCTGTTCTGTTGATCCAGGTTTTGTCATTCAACAGGACAACACTTACAAGGAATTCAGGTTTTTCTTTGTATTTTATCTTAGTGATTGTGTATATGTTGACCATCTGTCGAGCAATGTTGTAAGGTTAATAATTAATTGTTAAGTGTTATTGATATTCAAGTTAGGGTGAATATGTTGTTAACCTATTTTTGTTAACTAAAAATTCTTCTTAAAGAATTTAGTATGTCTGCTCTACCATACAGGCGGCAGAGCCTCGATAGATTATGAGGGGTTCATGTTTGACGGTCAAGCCCAGGGTAAAAAGAATGTTGAATGGCTTTCAGTAAAAAGGGTCCCTCTAAAGAGATCTTCCAGCCAGCTAAGCTTCTTCAGCTTAGGGCAGAGCTATGAGCTATGAACTTTTGCAAAAATATCAAGCATTAATTTTAAATCAACTTGTGTATAGCTACTTCGAAAATTATTTTTGTTTTTTAAATGAAAGTTCCTTCGAAATAGTATAGGTATAAAAATGGAGGATGACTCACCGCTGGCTATCCGTTTGTCTGCCGGTTTTCTTTCTTTTAAAGATATTTTTAAACATCTGCGTCCCTACTCTTACCGTCGTACGTGGCTGACGCAGGGGTCCGGAGTTGACCTTCATTCAAACCAATCCCATGTGGAGGTTTCCACTTTCTTGCCTAGCAACAATTGAAGCGGCCTTCCAATTTTGTGCTTGCCTTAGGATTAACGATTGTTTTTCTTTATAATACATAATTTCCAGTGTTTAATAACGTGTTACTTGAATTTAACATTTTAGAACTCGGAATTAAATTGTCTCCATATTCCATAATTAGTATTTTAATCCTTATAACTCTAAACTAATAAAAAAAAGAACTTGCGCTGAAATCAAACGAAAGAATAGAATTTTGGGGTAAGCTTGTGAAATATTTTCTTACCGTAAAAATATATCTACAACCATCCTTAGGTGTTACATAGCTGTTACCAAGACTAAACTTATGGCACACGTTGGCTCCACTTAAATAATTTTTGGGACGGCATGTTTAATTAAAAACGTGCAGGCCCTGGATAATACTGGTTTTCGGACTACATCTCATATCAAAATGGCCTTTTCCACAAGGCAATCTTGGCTATTACAAGCATGCGCCGGGAAGGGAGATATCGAATCAAAATACAAACAACTAGAAGTTCACTTAAAGTATACTTTTGCTATTCTAATGTAGATGGCGTACTATGTATGAATTTATAATAAAAGGTTTCAATAGAAATTTGATATTTATTTATTAGGTGTATTGAATAAAATTGTATATTTGAATAACAGAAAATCGTAATTGTTACAATGTTTATTTATGTGTATAAATACTTCTGTGTTGGGTAATCGATTTTAGATAAGGGATTACACACTTGTATAGTGGGTTGCTATCTTAAGGAGCACAAGCCCCCCTACACTTAAACAGTTTTGTGTATAAAAAGAAAGCTTATGGACAGTGCAATATCTTTAAGTTAATATTAATTATTAGGGTCAGTGCAAATAATAATTGCATTCTGTCATATTAGTTTGGGGAGGTTCGATTAGGTTTAATTATTGGGAACATAATCAGAATTATTTTTATTTATGAAGAGTTTTAGATTATTTAGTCATCATGTAAGAAGAATTAACTTAATATGTGTAAATAAAGGAGTATTACTATTTACGAATTGAGTTCTTAATTACAAGGTATTTTTATGGTCAAAAGATTGCTAAGAAATAGTTATATAAACAGTAGTTGTGTGTACAGCAGAGTAAGTTTGAAGTATTATAGGATTGTTGGTTTAATTGCAGAAGCCAGCTGTTTGATATTTAATTGGTGGGGTGTTTTGGGGCCTATTTTTCTGCAATTGACGCCCAGCACTTTCCTTTATAAATAGTGTGGCTCATCCATCTTTGTCCACGGCCCATCCTGTTGCTAGTCCGGGAATCACACCATATTCCAAGTCATTTGACCAAGAGTTTTACCATTCTATCCCTAAATGGTCACGACACTTACAAGAATATCCACCTTATTTGTTCTGAAACTAAATTTTTTCTTTATTTAATTTAATTATGTCCTGACGTTGGGCATCAGTGAGACATATTAAATTTCTTTAAATGGGGAGTGAGTCAATTAGTGAACAAAACCTCGGTGCACCCACGGGCTTTACTACATTCGCGGCTTAGTCTGGGAATTACCCCAAGGGTGAGCAATGAGATTGGGCGTGGATATAGGGTGGGCTCGACTACAAACGGGAACAAAAAAAGGAAATGAGCGTCACTGCATCTATATAGACAATAAATAAAACTAAGTATCCTACAGGAAGACGCAGAAACCTATAGGATATAATGATTATCAAAAAGTATACAAATTAAAATAAGCAATACCTCTGGAAACCTCTTGGACCTCTGCTCCAGCTTCTGCGATGTCAGACCTGCAAGAAAATGTCACACAAAAAAAAATATATAAGACACTGTTTGTGTCTTACGACAATAAAATATTTCGGTCTTTATAGATCGACAGTCCCGAATTCAAAATCTCAACAACACCTTACCTATGAAAATGTACTCTACTGAAAATTGCTTACTCTGTTTCTATTACCTAATGCTGTATCAACTTTTTTCTAAGTTCCACATTCAAAATTTTGTATATCTAATTTGGATATTATTAATTTCAGTTAGTGAAATAAAAAGACGAAAGTTTTAAATCAAAGTATAATCTAAATGTAATTCTCTTTGTTGCAAAAATTATATATAAAAAATCTGATAATCAATATAAAATAAGTTTCAAAAATCTCTGAATTTGTTTCTCTACATAGAGAGATCTTAACATTTTTAAATTCTTTATTACAGTCGGGTTCTTAAACATCCATAAAACAGATCTGTTCTGGCTTACAAAATTTCTCTAACGAACTTATTATACAAAAAGTTCATATGGCTCAAACATTATATGAAATTAAAGAAAGTTAGTTCGTCATATGTTAGAAGCAGCATTGATATTCTACTAATCATATAGCATATTGTAGTTAAACATCTTTCAATCAAAAGTGAACTTTATACTTATTTTTCTCAATTAACATGTGCATTACTTACGGGCTTTGAATAACAACCTTAAATTAATTATTCTAAAGTTCAAAATTCCTCTTATGTCAAAAAATTTAGTTCTGAACAAAAGGTACTTGACCTATTAAGTTACTAGGATATAATTCTCTAACTGATTTTTATTTGGGATTTAAGCATAAACATATCTTGCAAAAAAAATTTAACACTAACATTCGTTTAACAAAAGTTTCATATAATTTGGAAAACGTTAAATCAAAGCTTTGACCGTAATTAATACGTAAAATTAATTCACTCAATAAATAGTTTTATAAGTACCTGGATGGTTTTGTTTTAACTGCTTGATGGTGATGCTGCAAAACGCTCTAGACCAAGCAAAACAACATTATACTTCATCTTATTGAAGTTTAAAAAGGTACGAAGTTGGCATTTACTAGATACAGCATTCTTACATGAACAGCCCCCCAGACAGCTTCAAAACGAGTGATTCCACAATACATAATTACGTTCCAATAACATTACATGGAATTCTGCTCGACATACAAACCACTTGAATTCTCAATTCTACCGTTCTCAAACGTGCTTTCTTAAAATTTTATTCTTCAGACGAGCATACTTAGATTTGCCCACCTAAATGTGCTAAGGAAATTAAAGCATCTATTAATTTTATATAAGGCAGTTTTATTACACAATCTCACCATTAACGGACTTCCACCAGCACGTGTTGTTACATTCTCCTCTTCACTGTCCGGGGCGGCTTTACAAGAGCTCTTTTGCAAAGCCCCCCCCCCCCCCACACGACAACCTTTACACCCTTTTTGATAGTAGGGCAATCCTAATGCCCCACTTGGAGCATGGAAAACTCCGCATCTTAAAACGAACCGTACCTACTCGTTGTTGCTTGCAAGATGGCCGCGCTCTCGCTCGCCTTCCTGTCAACCAGCCAACACTCTACCTATAGCGTCACCTTACGCGCAGGCGTTGTGTCTGTCCAGCAATTGCACAAGTGGGCTTAAGAATACCTGTAGCTTATGCAACACAAGTTACGTTCAGGGTATTTGCAGATATCAAAAGCGTAGGAGTCACTATTAAATGCTTTATATAGGTGAAGATAATGTAAAAAAAAAGGAAAGAGATGTTCTTCCTTATAGTAAATTAAACTATTTAACGATTTCACGCTAAATGACAATTTCGTAAGCTGTAGAATAACAATGGCTAGAAATGTTTTTCTTTAGAGATTTTAATATAACAAAAGTTTTTGTTACAGTTCTTGTCATGCATATTAGAAAAAAGGCGTGATAACCCGTCCAAATACAATTCATCTTCCAGCTCACTCGGTCAATTAACCCGATCTCCAAACCATTCGCCCAAATATTACCTTCTTTGCCTTAAACTACTTTAAGGAACTCAACTACCTACTTAGAGTAATTCTGTCCACTAGACCTCCTAACTGTATTAACTTGCGGCAAGAACATTCAGCAACAGAAACACCCCCCATTTTCGCACCCCGGTCTAACCATAACATTACACAAACCACCCAGATCACAATACACTACAACTACACCACGATTTCAATCAGCACGAAGCAATAAACCTTAGAAGGCGACAAACAGATCTTAGAAGAGCAATGGAACAAGCACATCTACCAAGGAATTTACTTATGCTTAATTAGAATGTACGAACTAGGATACGCTTGGCCAATGTATAGTTTAAAACAAAAACAAAACACGAATTAAATATAAAATAAAATATATATATAATGCCATACATGTCATGACAGGAGAATAAAAAAAACATGGGCCGACTAAGAAAGGAAAAGAGCTTATTCAGATACTGGATGTAATATGTGCTTATTTGAACCTTGATATAGGAGCATCATTAAATTCGGACGGTTCCGCGGCATAGTTGGCATGCGTGTGATTACGGTCTGTTTGAAAAATGTTAGACGAGGATTTTTCACAAAAATATGCCCTCGTTCGGCCGAGAGGTAGTGTGCGTGTATGCATGTGTGTATGTGTATGTGTTGTTACGCACGTTAAAGATCCATACTTTGCTTGGAACATCAAGAGTTCGGCAAAATTCAAAATTTCCATGTAAAAAACTCGTATCCTGACCAAAGTAGTACCTCTGGATAGAGCATTCGAAAATCAAATGTAGTGTTCTTATTTTGATGTACGTTCTCCTAACCTCTGTAATAAAAACGCAACACTTCCTTCTAGTCGATCACCTAAAGATAAAAACGAATTCTTTGAAAGACGTCAGTAGTGAGGTAGGGCCGGTCCTACTTCAAAACGCGACAGACGTATTTTCCATGTGTAGAATACGGCTGAATCGTTTTGAATTAGGATCGGCCCTATATGATTTCAATGTAAAATAGTCGTGAAAACATTTCAATGTAAAATAGTTGTGAAAACATGAATTCTTCTATACTTTCAATGTAAAATGCTTGTGGGCACGTTTTGAATTAGGATCGGCTTTATATTACTTTCAATGAAACACACACGTATGTTGAAAAGTGCAGAGAAGAATGTGTGTAGCTGTTTTGAATTCGGTTTTCTATCGAGAAGTTAGACGTGCACCGTTTTGAATTAGGATCGGCGTTATATACTTTTAATGTAAAATGTGAAAACCTGAATTCTTTTCAAATGCAAAGTACTTGTGGGCACGTTTTGAATTAGGATCGGCTTTATATTACTTTCAATGTAACACACGTATGTTGAAAAATGTAAGTGCAGAGAAGAATGTGTGTAGCTGTTTTGAATTCGGTTTTCTATCGAGAAGTTAGACGTGCACCGTTTTGAATTAGGATCGGCGTTATATACTTTTAATGTAAAATGTGAAAACCTGAATTCTTTTCAAATGTAAAATACTTGTGGGCACGTTTTGAATTAGGATCGGCTTTATATTACTTTCAATGTAACACACGTATGTTGAAAAATGTAAGTGCAGAGAAAATGTGTGTAGCTGTTTTGAATTTGGTTTTCTAGTTAGAAGTTATAGTATGACAGATGCAAAATATTGCATTCAAGTCAATTGTGTTTAATTAAAGTGGATTCTGATTTATGTTTAGAGGCTGCAAATACACATGGGCCGGTTTTTTTAATTCAAAATGTGTTCACTCTTGTGATAGGTTGAAAAGTGGGTTGGCAAAGTACGCAGATGGTGGTAATCTGCTATATAAGGAGATTGCTCCTAATATTAATTTAATTAGTCAAAGAAAAGCAATATGGATTTTAATACTCTTAATAAAACCACATATCGCAAACCTTATGTAAATTCAAAAGATATTATAGTGAATAAGAGGTTTAAAGTTTTAAAAGTGGAAACACTCAAGACAAAATATGGAGATAGAGTATTAGTGGAAACAGAAGAGTTCAAGAGTATATTGCCATTGAGATATTTTGAATACCTTCAAGCACATGGAGTGAAACAATTAAATGAAAGTATTGGCTCGAACAAACACGTATACATAACTAGTAAGGGATCGATCGGTCTAACTGTCAACATAGAATTTTCAGAATAATATGTCACTAATTTAAGAAATTAGTTTATTATTATAACACATCTAAGTCGATTGTATAAAAAATTATGTATTAAATTAAAGTGGATTCTGATTTATGTGCGTTTTACTTTGAGTTTACTACCTTGTTTAAAGAAAGTCTTGTTTCAAAAGAGAAACTATTATAAAATACTTTTTATTTTACAAATTGTTGAATATTTTGATCTAACTATTTATAAATGAAAAGTATTTATTAACTCACGTTCTTGAAGTAACTGCTGCTCCCTCACCGCTAGTTCATCTTTTTTTGCTTTATTATTTCTAGCTCCAAATATATACGACGCAGTAGCTTCTCCACGCTTTTAAATGCGTTAAGCAACTCTACTGCATCATCTTCGTAGGATTTGTCATCTTCACAGCAAACAGTCATATTTGAATCTGTACATAACTTTTTCATAGCCGACATGTTTTTGCCTGATCTGTGAGCATAACATAAAAGATTATTGTAGGTTCACCTTTTCTTTTGTATACTACCTGATGTTTCTGAGAGGTTCAGAGTGTATCAACGATTCTACGATAGCCTCAGAATTTCCAGAATGGTTTTTTGATCTAATGTAACTTATAAATTAGTAGTGTTTTAAAAAACACATGTATAAATGTGAAAAAGCACTTACCGTGATATTTCTATTACGTCACTATCAAAAATAGCAGCAGTATCGAGTTGAGCCGAAGAACAACCAAAAACTTCTTTAATCACGTCTTCGTCAGAATGTAATATAAATTGCTCTAGAACTTTTACGTTGGTACTATTACAATTTTGACTGATGACAAGTTACTCATTTTTAAAAGTTGCTAGTAATAGTAACTAATAATTATACAAGAGATCTGATTGAATACTGTTGGTAAATCTACGTGAAGTATTTATATTAAATAATAAACTGATCTGTTAGAAAAATTAAAAATTTGCATCGTTTTCTGAAAAAATTCAGCTCTGTAATCTATTCTAATGAACAAAACAGTATGTAAGCGAATATAATTATACCTCAGCAGAAAATAATGAATTAGTTTCATTGTATGAAAAAAAAATTGCAATGAATGCACATAATAAAACCCCTAAATTAGATTTATTTCGTTTAGATTACCGCTGTATAAGAATTTTTTTAAAGGTACTGCTAAGCAGAAATAATGAATTACATTCAAATAATAAACTGATCTGTTAGAAAAAATTAAAAATTTGCCTCGTTTTCTGAAAATTCAGCTCTATAATCTATTGTAATAAACAAAACAGTATGTAAGCGAATATAATTATACCTCAGCAGAAATAATGAATTAGTTTCATTGTATGAAAAAGAAATTGCAATGAATGCACATAATAAAAACCCTAAATTATATTTATTTCGTTTATATTACCGCTGTATAAGAATTTTTTTAAAAGGTACTGCTCAGCAGAAATAATGAATTACATTCATTGACTGAAAAATAAATTGCAAAAAGGCGCTGCATATATAGGGATATAGTAATTTGTGCGAATCATGCTGAATTTTTGTAGTAAACGCTAGATGATTATGTATGTTCCATTGAAAGTAATATAAAGCCGATCCTAATTCAGGTTTTCACATTTTTTCATATGTATCCATAAAAAAATAGCGCTGTAATGATTGTGTGTATTTTTTCTGTATACACATCATAAAATCAAAGGTCATATAAAACATTTTTTCATAGTAAACGTAACTGAATGAAAAATGATGTTGTATGCGAATTCCTATTACAGTTGTTTTACTCAAAGTCGCCTTCAGTTTGTAAATACTGGAAATGCTTGCTTAGCGAATTGTTTGTTACGTACTGAATGCAACTCTGCTTGAAAATCATCTTGAATAAAAACGTAAATAAAAGAGATTTTTTTAACAATTGCATTCAAAGCAATTCGCTATGCAATTATTTTGATTTGATGCTATTTCTTTTTTACAGTTGTTTTGCTTACGTGTTTTCCGTAAACTCAGATGAATGAACCTTTTGAAATTGTTTTGCTTACGTCAGATGATATTTGGTATAAATATTAAATAGAGAAATACGTATATTGAGTAGTGTATTTTGATTTTCTATAGAATCATGAATGCTGAAACCGTATCCGAGATTAGTGCAGCAATTTTGAGATTAACTGTAAAATGCGTGAATTTATTGAAAACAGTGAATGAAATAACGAAACACATTTTAATTATCAAAGCAAATATTAGTATATTGAAGCTTGCTATTAAAAATAAGATATACGAAGACAATCGACAAGAAAATCCTAGTAAACTGGAATCTAATTTAGCATATCTTAAAAGCTACCTTGTACGATTGAGGCACTTGAAACGCTCTTTGGAATATCGTGGAAAGGTGTTGATTCAACGCTTTCTAGAGGTCATACTCGAAAAATTTGATTTGGCATGATGTACAATCATGTTTTGGAAGTCGAATAATTACGGGACTTATTACCAATTTAAATTATAGAGATCCTCTAGTGTTCTTAGACAAGGCGTTCGCTAGTTTTAAACGCAAGATTGTTGCTTGCTTAAAAAGTCAATGTTGAAAGTTAATGTAATATTTGCAGCTAACTTTGTTAAGCCTACAACTGGCGAAATGGATTTGAAAACGTTTTCTACTGCAAATCGTCACATCGATATAAATACCAATCTCAAGCTATGGTATAAGGAGAACGTAATGAACAAGATTTCGAAGCGATTAGAAGAATTTTGCGAGAAAGATTCTGGTTGGGCAATCCAAGAAGTTTTACACTTGAAGGTAAATATAAACAATCATGATCCACTTAAAGGAGGGTGTTCAACGTTTGTACCGGTCCCGGACTTTATAAAAAGAAAAAGCTGTGGTAAATGTAATAAATAACGATCAACATTGCATTCTTTGGAGCTTGGTTTCGCTTTATTTCCTGCTAAACAAAATAGTCATAGAATATCTAGCTATCCACATTTTGATACAGTATTACGCTACAATTCAATTCAGTTTCCAATTGCATTAAAAGACATAAAAAATTGAAAAGCTTAACAATCTCGCAATTAACCTATATTGTATAGAAAATGCTAAAATACTACCATTTTGTTTAAGTGAAAATTTTAAAAAAATTGAACCTATTAATCTGTTAGTTTTAAATAATGATTCCTTACAATATGCTCGTCCTACAAATGCTAATGAGAATCACTTTCATTTTACTTGGATTAAGGATATGTCAAAATTATTTGCAAAACAGTTGTCTTCACATCACCATAAAAAATTTTTTTGTTATAGATGTTTAAATAATTTTAGTACAGCAGCATTACTTAAGCGTCATTCGAATTATTGCGAAAAACAGAATACTTGCTTAATAAGATTACCTGAAGAATCTGAAAAGTATCTAACATTTAAACATTTCCACTATCAAGAAAAAGTATCATTTGTAGTTTATGCAGATATTGAATGTATACTAGAACCATGCAATGAGTCTGAGGTAATATTAAACACAGTTCGTTACCAAAGGCATATACCCTTTAGTGTAGCGTATTATTTGAAATGCTCGTATGATAATAAATATTCCAAATTTCAATTGTATCGCGGAAGGATTGTATAGAATGGTTTGTTGCTCAATTGAAACTGATTTCAGAAACGACTAATAAAATTTTCTGTAACCCAAAACCTATGAATCCTTTAACGGAAGAACAAAAGTCAACATTTAAATTTGCCCTTCACTGTCACATTTGCAATAAACCTTTTAGTATAGATGATATTAGAGTTCGCGATCACTGCCACTTTACAGGTGAATTTCGAGGAGTGGCTCATCAAGATTGCAACATCAATTATCATAATTTTATATGATACCGGTAGTTTTTCATAACTTATCAGGCTACGATTCGCATTTCATTATTAAAAAAATCTCGTTAGAGTTGTCAGGTTCGTTAAACATTCTGCCAATAAATAAGGAAAAATACATATCTTTTACAAAATATGTAAAAGGTATGAAAGTTAGTTTTAGATTTATCGATTCATTCAGGTTTATGGCATCTAGTATCGAAAAATTAGCTTCCTACTTAGATGATAATAAAAAATCCATCACCAGGAAAATTGTAACACTGATAATGAGTTTCAGTTACTTACGCGTAAAGGCATATTTCCTATGATTACATTAACTCTTGGGATAGACTCAATGAAACCGATTTACCCTGTAAAACAGCATTCTTTAATCGTTTACGCAATGAAGAAATATCAGATGAAGACTACAATCATGCTAAACACGTTTGGCAAACATTTAATATAAAAACACTAGGGGACTATTCAGACCTATATTTAAAAACAGATGTACTGCTCTTGTCTGATATATTTGAAAACTTTAGAAAAACTTGTATGTTCACGTATAAGTTAGATCCGCTTCACTACTTTACGGCTCCTGGTTTAGCTCTAGATGCGATGTTAAAACGACGAACGTTAAACTCGAGTTGCTTACTGATATTGAAAAAATAATGTTTTTAGAACGGGGAATTCGTGGCGGTGTTTCTCAATGTTCGAATAGATATGCTAAAGCAAATAACAAATATATGAATGCAGATTATGATCCAAATTTCGATTCTAAATATTTAATGTATTTTGATGTTAATAATTTATATGGGGCTGCAATGTCTGAATATCTTCCATATGGAGATTTGAATTTTAGATGGTACCAGTCCAGATATAGTACGTTTAGACATACTTAATATTCCCGATGATTCTGATGTAGGATATATTTTGAATGCGATTTACACTATCCAGTATCTTTACATGAAATACACAGTGACTTACCTTTGGCGCCTGAACATATGATACCACCAGTACCTTCAAATAAATCAAACTTAAAGAAATTACTTACAACTTTATATCCAAAACTCAACTATATTATTCACTATAGAATTTAAAATGTATTTAAGCTACGGTTTAGAACTGAAAAATTCATAAGGTTCTTCGATTTAAACAAGCCCTTGGTTAAAAGAATACATTGATTTGAATACGAAATTAAGACAACAGTCAAAAACAGTTTCGATATATGCTTTTATAAAAATATGATAAATTCGGTTTATGGAAAATGATGGAAAACGTACGGAAAAGGAAAGATGTGAAATTAGTGACCAAATGGGAAGGACGGTTTGGAGCTCGTAGTTACATAGCGAAGCCTAATTTTCATAGTTGCACTGTGTTAGACAAAGATCTAGTCTTAATAGAAATGAATAAATTAGAGGTTTATTTAAACAAATCATTTATGTAGGTTTCTCTATTCTAGATATTTCAAAACCTATTTATATGAATTTCACTATAGTTATATAAAATCGCAATTTGCTAACAAAGCAAAGTTACTGTATACAGATACGGATAGTTTGATATACGAGTTTAGCGTTGAAGATATTTACTCTTATATCAAACAAGATATTCATAGATTTGATACTTCCGATTACGATCCTCATAACAAATATCATATTCCATTATCAAATAAAAAGTTCCTGGTATTATGAAAGATGAAAACAATGGTGATATCATGCTAGAGTTTGTAGGCTTAGATCTAAAATGTACACTTACAGAGTTCAGGATAGGATAATAAAAAGTCAAAGGGATCTTCCTTAGCAAGTATTAAGCAAATTTCTTTTGATGATTATAAGAATGCTTTGTTTTATAAACCAGTCTGTACAGAAACAACAATGTTTAATTAGATCAGTCAAACATGATGTCTTTACTATTAAACAAAACAAAATTGTTCTTAATCCAAGTGATGATAAAAGAATTCTTAGTACCTCAACCACTGATACTAAACCTTGGGGGTATAACTATACACTCAGAAATGACTTGTGAAGCTTCAACCACTGGCTCAAATAAAGAATGCAATTTATTTTATCTCGATTAACGTATAATTTTTTAGTTATAAAACTTCAGTGTTATGTTTATACCTGCACAAGTACACCGTTTTTTTTTTGGATGTATCTAAAATAGGATACCTTTCAATCTGCCTGAGTTTGAACTATATTAGTATAAATGTATTGTAGAGAAAAATAGTAGTAATAACCGTTCTGTTTTAAAAAAATCCAGTTTCTTAATAACATACCAGTTAGTTTATTTTGAGAAATGTATAATATGTGAAAGATATTGTAAAAAGCATGTAAAAATATTAATAAATAGACTGTGATTGCTAAATGATTTATTGTTTTTCATAATTTGTAAAGGTACAGTAATAATAATAATAAAGTAATTATAATATTCTTATGCTGTTTGAGAGTGGATTGTATTTGACTATCTTATCATGAAGTATAAGGCAATGACAAGATGTATTTGGCAAAACGTTTCTGCTAGTTTCAAATTCTAATCTAATATCGACAGTACCAGATTTTAACGTTTCATTTTGTCTAGAACAATCTATGACTACTAATGGTGCAATACTTCGTAAATCTTCAGGATTAAAAAGTGGTTCATTTTCCTTTTCGTAGTATGATTGCTGAAACTGAGCATACATCTCATATAACAACGCAGTCTGTTTATTCTCGAACTTCAAATTTAAGTTATCGTACGGGAAAATTTCTGAATTTAAATATAGTTTCATGTTGGTTAAATAGCAATGATCAAAACGACTGTAGTTGCTCATGTATCTATTTTTTCGGTTGGTTTGAAACCGACAATCACAAATCTTGGTTTTTCTAATTGTGTTGTTGTTTTAATGTTCCATGTATGACGTTGCGTTTCTTGTAGAAGTTGATATTCATGCAACTCCCATCCTCTAAACGGAATATGCAAATCCTGATTTTGTGCAACGCATTCTATTAAATTAATTCGTTGAGTATCATCAACGACTACATGCGGCATTTTCCATAAAACTTTGTTTAAAACAACTTTTATTTCTTCATCGGGTGTAGGATTAATTATAGCATTAGTATCAAAACTGGAACGTAGTAAAACTAACTCATGACGTATGTTTAAAATAATTTTTAAAATCTTCGCATAATCCGAGAACCATTGAAAGGTTTATTGCAACATTAAAATTCCCATTGGCATCAACTATTTGCGAATCATCCATAGGAGACCACCCAGCGTTTTGTAAATGTTTACTTTGATTGCTATTATATGAAACATATCCCTTCATTATAGACGTTAATCCAGGATTCCGAACACGATCTACAATGATACCTCCAATCTCATATCTAATTTCATCAAAAGCAGCAAAATTCCATTATTTACAAACTTTGCTGTCTGAGACGGCGTTCCATCTGTTCTAATTAATTTGCCTTCTATGTACAGCATGCTCTTCGATGGTAAGGTGTATACATCTTGTTGCTGTATAGGGATTCGAATTTCATCATTATTGTTTAAAGATGTGTTAGCATAAGGTTGATGAGTATGTTTTCAATATTAACAATTGCATTATCGAAGTAAACTTTTTCACGCACGTTCAGTATTTCACTATTCATTCTACTTTTTTAATTAAATAAATGCAGTCCTAACGATTGTAGAAACTGCCGGTTTTGTGTTGTTAGCGGTTTTGAAACAATCAATCGAGTGTCGATTGCTTTGAAATTTCCAGCATTTATATCAATTCTTGACATGTTGCGTGCATTATACTTAATACCCATGGCTATTGCAGATTTTTTTAAATGCAACCTTACAGTTAGCAGTTCTCCTCTGAAATTAACTAAATTTCCATCTTGATCTAACACTTTAACTATTATTTCATTTATTATACGTGACCTGATTGGTAGATATATAATCGTAGGTGGGCACTCAACAATTTTAAAACCTGCAGGTACTTGAGGAAAAATTCGTGTATTACATGGGCTGGTTTACTATTTAAATAGGATCCACTTGCAATATTACAATCGATTAAAACTGCATTCACTTTACAAATGTTGATTGCGTAGTCTGCTTGATGCGTGACAAATGCTAGCAATTTTGTGGATTGAAACCAAGTAGAGAACCAATTGAATCCTTTTGGTAAAATCCACATCTAGACTACATTTAATACTACATTTAAGTGTATTATTGTCAGCTGTAATTTCTATATACACTGGCGTCTTTCTAGCGCTTCGTGATTGTTCCATACGACCACGCCATTTTTTATCGCCTAAAGCTTTTTGAAGATATTTATTAATTTCTCTAATCTCATAAGCACCTTCAGGTATTTCTATGAATTCTCCGTTAGATCCATAATAAAATTTATTATTTATTCCTTTTTCTATGTTTGGAATTGTGTTATAAGACTCAAAATTTGTTAATCCTAATACGTACTCGAATCATTATCCAAGTTTATAGTGGATTAAAATTGCTTGTTAAAACTGAAGTGTTTCCCGTTAGAGTAAAAGTGTACGACATAACGACTTCGTACGCAGTTCTATGCGCTACTTAGAAATTGTAAGCATAAATGACCGCAAAACACAGTACCGTACGATTGTTCTTGGTTAATGTTATAAAGAATTCTACATTTACCCCGCTATTCAAATAACTTATCAACTCTGTTGGCGGTCGCAGGTTTCCGTAGCTGTCATAGTAAATAGCGCTACTACCGTACTTTTGTAAGAGGTCCAATGCATGCCTAAACCTTCTATTCCATCTAAATTAATTATACCACATTCTTTAAAATTAACTTTCTTGGGAAGATTGTTTCTCATGAACACACCACGGAAATATGGTACTTCTAATTGCTTAACAAACTCTATTAATTCTACATTGCTTAGTGCACGATTAGGTAAAATCAAGTTGCGTTTCTTTGAGGTTTTGCAGGGCTAAAAAGACAAAACCTTTTTATAAGGTTTGATGTACATGCCGTTTCCGACTGCAATGTCCTCCATTGCCTTGTTATGACGTTGTTTTTCCGCTAGTTGTTCCTTAGCTATTTTAGTATCTGAAACTGCTTTTGCAACAGCAGCTGCACCTCCAGTAAGAGTACCAAGAGCGCTTAGGCCTGCAAAAATTGGTATTAGTGGTAGAAAACCTCCTGTTTTAGGAATTGATATAATACGAGCTGATTTAATATGCTTCTTTTGTTTTGCTGTATTGGCTGCCTTAATTGCTATGTTGATTGCATCCATAACATTAGATCCTTTAGACTTTTTAAAGCTGTACGTGCTTGTTTGATAATACTTTTAATACCTAGCGTACTTCTTATTTTACGTTTCTTTATCAGTTTTCTTATTTTATTGATATTTTTGTTCTCAGTGATGCACAGGCACCCATACCAAGTTTTACTTTAGCTTTCATTGCGGTAGCTACTCCAAATGCTGCTACTTTTTCACCTAAAGACGAGTCACCAGAATTTAGTCTTTCTATAGCTAATGGAGCTAACTTCGAATCTGCTTGATGACGCTTCGATAGATCCTTTTCTTTGGTGTATGCAATATCGTGCTCCTTACAAGCCTCGTCTAACTTGTTTATTCCCTTGTCTCCTCGAGCTAACCGTTCGATTAGTTTTGTACCCGGACCGCAAAATTTGTAACCCGGAATATGCGCTTCGAATGGTAAATTGTTAATTACAGTATTTAATAGTCCGTTCCCAGTAGTTTTAGAATTATTATATGTAATCATTAGAGGACAACTATCCTCTCAAGCTGTGCAGCAAATAAATAAAATATTATGAATTAATGATTCTATATATACTAGCCGTTTCTTATATATATATAATTCTACTTTTTACAAATCGAATTTAGTACTTGCAAACATGCATGTTGTGAAACAATCAACACCTTTAACCATAAACAATAATGACATTGGTGCGCAATCTTTAGCTAAAAAGAAAAACATAGCGTTCTTCTACCTGCATCTATTCGATGTCTAGTTGTTGGTCCATCAAATTGCGGTAAAACCAACGTTATGATTGGGTTGATAGAACATCCTAATGGTTTAAAGTTTGAAAACGTATATGTTTATTCTAAATCACTTTATCAACCAAAGTATCAATACCTTGAAAGTCTACTGCAACCAATAAAAGGGATCAAATATTATACATTTTCCAGTTCTGATAATATTATATCACCATCTGATGCTCGAAATAATTCTATATTTGTTTTTGATGATGTAGCTTGCGATAAACAAGGTATCATTAGGGAATACTTTAGTATGGGGCGTCATAAACAAGTAGACAGTTTTACCTTTGTCAAAGTTATACTCGTATACCTAAGCACTTACTACGTGATAATGCTAATCTTTTAGTTTTATTTAAACAAGATGATTTAAACTTAAAACATATATATGACGATCACGTCAATACTGACATGAAGTATGATAAATTCCGTGAAATATGTGCTGCTTGTTGGCGAGACAAATACGGTTTCTTAGTTGTAGACAAAGATAGTGAACCAGATCAAGGAAGGTACCGAATAGGTTTTGATCACTTCATACATATTTAAACCTTGAGAGACGCAAGTATCGTTAGCATCGAAGAATTTTTTATTACAATAAACTTTTACGCAATGAATAAGGAGTCGATAAAACTTAAAAGAATTTTAATTAAGAAAAGAAACATTGTAAAAAACAAATTGCGTCAGTTAAAAGATAATGAAGTCGTCCAAGTGGAATCAATATTACCCATAACATCACGATTAGAAACTATTGCTAATAAACTGGATGGAGAAAGTGTGGTAAAGAAAGAAAAATTTAAAGAAGAAGAACTGCCTCATAGCAGTGTAAAAAAAATTAAACCTACATTGCTAGAAAGGAACGTTGACTATATTGATTCGCCGGTTATTGCACAGCATATACCAAATATAAAAATGATGCCCTAGAGGTAAATGATGATGATGTTGAGAATGAATACGAAGCAGAAATTAATCGAAATGCACAAGAAGCTCAGGAATATATTCAAAGCTTTGTCGATTCACCTGGTATGACACATTATCTCGAACAGCTACATCCGCTACCTCGAGAATATATTTACAATATGTTTAAAGATGTTAAGAACGAATTTGATCATAAATATGGTATTAGGTTTAACCCTGATTCAAATGGTCTTATGATAGGCAATTCGAATTTCGCGTTGGATGATGAAAATGTTCTAATAAATGATTTGAAATATAAAGGTACTCCTGGATTATACGAACTACTGTTTAAAAAATATCCTGTCGGGTACAGTCAGCAAGATCTAAAGTCGTACCTTGATATTGTGAAAAGAACAAATGCTAATAGAAGATATTATTCTGAAACAGAACAAATTCAGGGTAATACTTCATATAAGTACAAAAATATAATATCTACATTAAACATACTTCCCCAAACACCCCGTAGACCTAGAACATTACCCTATAGAAAGCGTCTTGGAGACGGTATGACAATGGAAGTATCAAATAACGCTATAGATTATTTATATTGGAATGATCCCAATGAACTTGTTGATAGATTACGACTTTTAGTTTCATCTCAGACTGCTGGACACACAGGTCACGGCAACGAAATAAATTCGATCATTGAAGAATTGCGTGAGGCAAAAGTAATTAGATGATATGACAATTGACAAATTTGGAAGGCACTTACATAACCGTAAAATAGATATAAGTGAACAGGAATATGAAAACAAAAGTGAAGGTTTTGAAACCTTGATTGAGTATAAGTTACATATGCTACATTACACGGTAGTAGCAACGTTTTACTCTAATACATTCCTCGACGGTGATAAGACATTTCTTATTTTCAACATTAAACATAATTATGAATTTCCTTATGAGGAAGCAGTCATTGAGAATATTAAAGGATACCCGCAAGACATTGAAATTCTTATAAACGAAAAAGTTATGTAATTGCACAGTTACAAGGATTTTTGCTTAAACGTATGGATGTAATCAGCTTTCGTGACAGCGGTGCTATCATAAACAATACCACAATGTTTCTTGATTTTATATTAAAAGTTCCTTTCAAAGCAAGTGGAGCCCGCGACATTCAAACATAGAAGTATCTTAAATAATTGTATTTAATAAATCCTGATTAGAAAAAGTATTATGTTAGTTGCTCAATCAAAAGTGAAAGAGGATATAGTAAATGAACTTCATAAACCAGCAAGAATAAATTTCAAGAGACGCAAAGTGATAGTAAAAGGTTTAAATGACCTTCTTCAGACCGATTTGATTGAAATGCTACCATATTCGCAAACAAACAAAGGATTTAAATACATTTTAGTAGTTATTGATTGTTTCTCCAAATACGTATGGGCTGTACCACTTAAAAGTAAAACGGGTATTGATGTTACTGCTGCAATGAAAACAATTTTAAATAAATTTAAAATCCTCCAAGAAATTTGCAGTCTGATTTTGGTAAAGAATATTATAACAAACACTTTCAATCCTTAATGCGGACATATGGCATAAACCATTATAGTGTTTTTCTACAAAGAAAGCATGCATTGTGGAACGTGTAATTAGAACTTTAAAGGGAAAAATGTGGCGCTTGTTTAACCTGAACGGTTCTTACAATTGGATAAAAATTTAAGCGATATTGTGAAACAATACAACAATACAGTTCACAATACTATCGGAGTCAAACCTGTAAAAGTTGATAAATCAATTGAAAAACTATTCTTAAATCATCATTTACCCACATCAAACTTGCAACCAAAATACCAAAATATTCAATTAAAGACAGTGTGAGGATTAGTAAACACAGGGAAGCATTTACGAAAGGTTACACGCCAAACTGGTCAAATGAAATTTTAAGATTAAAAAGGTAAACGTAACCAATCCGACAACATATATATTAGAAGATCAAGACGAGAAAGAAATCAAAGGTGCATTTTATGAAACGGAGTTGCAAAGGTTAAACATCCAGGAATTTACCTGGTAGAAAAGTTCTAAGAAAGAGTGGAAATAAAGTATTTGTAAAATGGTTAGGCTTCTCTAACGTACACAATAGCTGGATCGATAAAAATAATGTTTGCTAGAAGTTGTTATAATAATAGTTAATAAGGCTAACATTGTAAAATTATATTAAAATAAATAATACAAACAAATCTTTCTATTGTTTTTATTATTATAAAGGAATTTTGTAAGGCTAACATTGTAAAATTATATTAAAATAAATAATACAAACAAAATCTTTCTATTGTTTTTATTATTATCAAGCCATTCTTTTAATAAAAGGTATTTTGTTTTGCACATTGCAGATTGTTATTGCTGTGTTTACAACAATGTATGTTATATTTTAAACGATTGTTGATTTTAACTCCGATAGCTTAGGACAACCTAGTGCAAGCATATCAGTTACAAAGTTTTGCATTATATATGTTTCAATCAATTTCTTCTTTTCTAGACCCTTCACAAATACTTCTTCACCGGGTCGGATAATTTGCTTCAAATAAAGCGCTATATATGTTGACACCATTCCAGCCGTTGAAGATTCATCCCAAGAAAGACCATGAATATTCCTTGTCACCCAGTCATTATGTTTTATATGATCTTGACTCAAACAACTAGACTGCATTGGCAGTTTAAAATTTGATGCCAAACATCACCTAACAACAAGTCCAAAACCGCAATTTCTTTGCACACAAACTCGTTTTCTTGTATTTAAATCCCTGAATATCGATTATATACATGTTTGTATGTAAATATATGCAGTAAACTTCGACTAATTAAATTAATATCAGGAGCAATCTCCTTATATAGCAGATTACCACCATCTGCGTACTTTGCCAACCCACTTTTCAACCTATCACAAGAGTGAACACATTTTGAATTGAAACCGGCCCATGTGTATTTGCAGCCTCTAAACATAAATCAGAATCCACTTTAATTAAACACAATTGACTTGAATGCAATATTTTGCATCTGTCATACTTTATAACTTCTAACTAGAAAACCAAATTCAAAACAGCTACACACATTTTCTCTGCACTTACATTTTTCAACATACGTGTGTTACATTGAAAGTAATATAAAGCCGATCCTAATTCAAAACGTGCCCACAAGTATTTTACATTTGAAAAGAATTCAGGTTTTCACATTTTACATTAAAAGTATATAACGCCGATCCTAATTCAAAACGGTGCACGTCTAACTTCTCGATAGAAAACCGAATTCAAAACAGCTACACACATTCTTCTCTGCACTTACATTTTTCAACATACGTGTGTTACATTGAAAGTAATATAAAGCCGATCCTAATTCAAAACGTGCCCACAAGTACTTTGCATTTGAAAAGAATTCAGGTTTTCACATTTTACATTAAAAGTATATAACGCCGATCCTAATTCAAAACGGTGCACGTCTAACTTCTCGATAGAAAACCGAATTCAAAACAGCTACACACATTCTTCTCTGCACTTTTCAACATACGTGTGTGTTTCATTGAAAGTAATATAAAGCCGATCCTAATTCAAAACGTGCCCACAAGCATTTTACATTGAAAGTATAGAAGAATTCATGTTTTCACAACTATTTTACATTGAAATGTTTTCACGACTATTTTACATTGAAATCATATAGGGCCGATCCTAATTCAAAACGATTCAGCCGTATTTTACACATGGAAAATACGTCTGTCGCGTTTTGAAGTAGGACCGGCCCTACCTCACTACTGACGTCTAGAGGAATTCACTTCAGAAATGGTCCCAAAATGCCAGTAAGTTTTGTAACTTGTTTATTACGGTTAAATTTTTTAACTGTTTGCCCATGCGGATCTTTTTTAATTTGATTATCAGCTAGTCGAGAAAATTTATACAGATGTCTTACAGATAAAAAAGCACGTAATTGTAGTTATATTGTTTAGCCATAATCTAAAAGGCTCCGTGGGCGTGAGTCTATCTGACCTAGTAAATTCAAATTTTCAAGAAAAACACGTATTATTTTATTTATCCTCAAAGAGAAACGAAAGAAAGGTATTGCAACTCAACACAATGTCGTACGTGGCAGCATTTTAAAAAAAAGAAAAGTTGATCTAGCAAAGTAGATTTCAGAACAGATATGCACTTAATCTAATCCCTGCAATCCATTACAGCGAGACATAGGTTTGATGCGGAGTACTTTGAACTTTACAATAGACTCAAGATCGAAGGTGAGCTTTGTTCCACTCACGTCAAAGTAGTCTATCCTACAAGACCTCTTAGTCATGCAATTTAATCCTCTCTAATTTTAAAATTGTACCGTTCCTAATTTCATTTTGATTATTAAATTTTCGAGTTGGGTTTTGCATCGTTAAGGTAATGTTATAACTAGTTTTAAATGCAATTAATTAAGAATTCAAGTATTGAAGCTTTTTTGCATTTTCAGTAATAGGTTACCGTGTGACAAGTACCGAATATCTAATCTTGTCGAGTTTCGCCTCGTTTTCTTGTAATAAAGTTTACACCGGCTTGTAAAGTCTGCAACAACGTAACAGTTGGTTTAAATATAAAGTGGTAATACGGTTTTTACGGCGTTGTCGTGCAAATAAATTTTAAATTACCCTTATTTACATATGAGACTCTAGTTTTAATTTATTATTCAAAAGCTGAAGTGGTTGTGTATTTGTCCATCTGAAAATGTAACAAAAGCAACAAAATATAGAATTTGACTCATTTTTAGTCACATTAGTCAATGTGTGCATGAACTTGGTAATTGCAAGACTTGTTAGTCTAAAATTTTGGCAGTAAGGGTCCCTCTTATCGAAGTATCATCCCGATAGCGCTTAAATCAAACTAGACGGGAACACTTGTATTTTGTAGCCAGAAATTACACCGTCCGAGTCGGACATTTTATTGTTTATAATCAGCAATAGAAATATTTTAAATGATTTTTTGACTTTAGGAATATTTTGAAAATGAACATTTTTACAATAAACATCATTTAAGATAGTTTCAATGATTATAAATATACCAAAAGATATAAATCCCATCGCAAACTGTCCGACTTCATATCATCCCTTGATGGGTAAAACGGCCTAATCCACCTTTTGAACGAAATCGAGTTAAATGCAGTTCTAAGATGGTGCTTCACCAAAGTATGTTCTAGCAAAAAAACCCAACTGTATTACAATTGTATTTCTAGATAAAACCTTACTTTATAACGGCCTAACCCACATCGTTACTGATTTTGTTACAAGCAGAAGCGCACAAACCAGTCGCTTACAGCTTGTTATAGTATTCATTTAGTATTATAGTTGGTGTGGCTAGTGTCTATGGAATCGGTTATAGTTCGTTATTATGCCGAATCGAAGTGAGTGTGTATTATGTGCCAATGGGATAAATCTATTTGAATTGAATTGTAATTTGTTGCCCTGCGTTTATCGTTTTTTTAGTAACCACGACAATGTTTGCGCGAGGTAAAATGATGGTTGAGGCTGTTTTAAAAAGAAATAAAATTCTCGAAAGCAGCGAAACTGAAGTTTATGAACCTAAATTAGAGAATAAAAACGTATTAAGTGGTTATGTCTTTTGCATTGCTATTAATTATGCTTTAGCGTCTTAGTGTCTATGATTCATGACGTTATTTGTGATGGTTTTGTCTCAGATTACATTAAGAATGCGCTTGTTTTGCTTTAGTGATGTCAATTTTGTTGTTAGTCAAATTTTAAAGGTTGCGCGAGCTACATGTCCCCCAAATCAATATATGTATATTAAAACGAATTATTAAGACTTAAGAAATATTGTTACATTGTATAATTGAAGGACATAATAAAAAGTTAATGAAAGTTCACAAACCAGACATGAAAATGGAAACAGACGTAATATGACACTGCAGGTGCAGGTCACTGTAGACAATAAGATAGCAATTATTAGAATTAAGATTATTAAAATGTAATACTTTCTATTGTATCTGCATTTCTCACAAAGTGATGTAGGAGCAGGAATAGCATAAATAAATACCCCGAGAACCCCAGGAGGGTCAGTCAGTCTCGAGCTTCACAACTTTAACATTGTTGGTTGTTCAAGCTACTCAATTTAGTTTTAATTAATTAATTAGTAAAAGTAACTTTGATTATTTTTAATTGTAAACGTTAATGAACATAACGTAACAATTTTTTGATCACTTGTAATTTCTGTATAAATTAAAATACACTTGATAGGAGTGTATATTTGGAAATAAAGCCTTTTTAAAAAGAAGCTCCTAAAGACCCAAAACATATCTGGCGCAGGCGGTAAGATTCCAGAACAGCACTAAAAAAATCAAAAAATCGAGGAACTGGTGGTCTTGAATTTCTATTCTTCATCTGAAACAAAAATCCAATTGGACGAAGTACAAAAATCGACCAAGTCCAACAACAAAAGAGAAAGAACATAATGGAACTGGCAAACAAACTCTTGTAAGTACCAAAGTTCATTTTCTTAATCATTGCCAACTAAATATTGATATTAGCTAGTAAGAACCAAAAAGAATTTTTATGTACGATTTTATTATAGTAATTTATTATTATTCTGAAAGAATTTACTCAGCATGTCTGAAACTCAATTTAACAAAGGAATTTATATGTACACATTTACGCACAATTATTACAATTTATTACGATTTATTAAATAAAACAATTTATTCAGCAAAGTCTGAGCTTTAGTGTATAATTATAGAACGCAATTCTTTGTACCATTTTATTACAGCGATTATTACTGAAAGAATTTATTCAGAAAATCTGAAATTTGATAATATTGTAGAGGTCTATAATTAGACACCTTCAGTGCAAAATAGAGGAGGTGTATAATTATAAAAACGTTTTACGTACTTTATCATTGCAAAACTTAATGGAATAATTATTCAGCGCAAGTCTGAAACCGATGTAATTATAACCAAGGTTGTACTAAAATTACATACAATATACGTAAAGATAAGTGATCCTTTAAATAACTTAATACAAACTACACTGAAAAGCAACCATTAATAATATATACAAACAATGAGCGGTGACAATATGAAAGTCTACCTCGATTACATTCCTCTATATGACGGAAACCAAGCACTATAAGGTATCTTCATCGCTGCTTGCGAGATATTTTAAAATCTTTCTATAAAAAAACAGGCGACAGCGATCGCAACGTTTTACTTTTGCGTTTAATAATCAGCAAACTAACCAGCAGAGCATGAACACTGATTATGAGCCGCGATGACCTCGAACAGTGGGAGGACTTCAAACGTATATTGATAGCATATTTCGGCGACCAAAGAACTATCAAATGTCTTGTCCGAGATTTAATAAATTTACGGATGGAAACTAACCAATCACCCTATCAATTCGGTATCAAATGTCAGGACGCACAAAGTTTAATTTTGACCAAGCTAAAAGTTGATGAACCCAACCAAAACATACGTTTACCAAAGACGAAAAGGTACAACAAAATGGCTTTAGACACATACATCAATGTATTACTCGAACGCTTATCAACTCATCAATTAACTTTACATCCCTCGAATTAACATTAGGACACTCAGATTCCCGCAACCCTTATGATATACAGTATAACAAAGAAGTATACCAACAGTATGCTATAGATCACAAAGAAAAATTAAAAATAACTTATAATAATGTCAAAGGTAAATTAGATAATTATAAAGAATGTATTACCACAATCCGCAATAAGAACGCCGAGATAAATAAATTTTCAGTAGAACAAACCTTGTACGAAAGGAATTTAAAGGTAAGAGACACAAAACTGCCCCCAGAAATTTAGATCCGTTTAAGATCAAAAAAGATATCAGATAAAAATGTAGCCGTAGTAGATAACAGAAAAATCGTAAAATATATTCATTCAAAGAAGTTAAGATACCCTGTAATTTCAGATGGACAGCCATCACCATTGCCCTTAACCTCCACCCAGGTAGAACAGACGACAACGACGTAGTAGTAGAAGATATTAAAAACAACTACGGTATAGTACCTGTAAAATTAGGAAGTATGCAAAACACAATAGATTATTGGACATTCGCACAGAAATTTGATTTAACTGAATTAAAACAAAAATTTTATATAATTAGAGACAATTACTACAGACTGAAACAATCACAGGTCACAGCCATAAATTCGGAAAAGAATACGCGATAGAAATGCTTAACTACAATAGTGTAATGGAAAACATCTTAAAGAATACAGAAGACAAATTTAATAGATTAATATCAACAGATCAAATCACAAGACGAAAAAGAGGATTTACTAACGGATTAGGTAATATTATAAAAGCTACCACAGGTAATTTAGACAACCAAGATGCTGAACGATATGATAACGCCATACAACACTTAATTCAAAACCAAAATGACAAAAACCATTGTTAGAAATCAAATATCTTTAACTCAATCAACCTATAATAAAATTTAATGATACATTAAGAAAGCTAGTAAAGAACCAAGACAGTATAACCAATAAAATACTAACCCTTAAAAGTAACATGCTAACTACAATGCTAGGAGTGCGAGATTTAAATAGATTTAACACGATATTTAATCAAATGATATCAATCCTTACTGTAATTCAACAAATTTTAGTCACATTAGAAAACGCTGTAACATTTGCTAAACTAAACACATTACACGCTAGTATTATAGAACTAATTGATTTATTAAATGAATTATTAAGAATTAGATCACATAACTAACAGTAAACTACCCTTGAAGTAGCAGAATCTAACATTCTTATATTTGAAAAAATAGCCATAGTAAAAGGTTATGTAAAGAATCATGAAATTACGTTTTTAATAGAAATCCCCATTGTAGAAATTAACACTTATAATTATTATCATTTATTTGCTTTTCCCATGAAAGTTACTAGCAAGTATCAAGTTATTATCTCTAAAACCAAGTTCCTTTCCCCGAATTAACTTAGGTATGGCTTCACAAATGAAAAATGCAAAGAAGTAGCACCGAGTCAATATTTATGAAAATGATTAATGACAACAGCTATTCAAACATATAGCCCTTGTGAAGTACAATTGTTAAGATTTTCTAATCACTATGAGAATTGTGATCGAAAACCAGTACAAATTACGAATATGAAAATTCAAAAAGTTACGGACAACAAATAGATTGCTGTATTTCCGCAAGAAGTAATAACAACCCCCCATTGCAACCAAGACGAAAACAATTTAGCATTAATTGGAAGTAAAGTAATCACCATAAAAGAAGATTGCTATTTAAAATTAAAAAACGAAATTATTTGAGTATACCAAGACCCAACAGTAACGAAAGAGTTCGCAAATCTACCTGAACTACAGTTCAAGATTACATAACCCGAAGACGACGAAATCAGCAAGAAGGCAATGTAACCAAAGCATCTAGACCTAGACGACCGTCTCAACCAAGCCGTAAAGTTAATGGACAGTTATAAAGAACACGTAAATGAATTAAAAGTGCCAAAATTACATTATGACAACATAAGTGTTTGGAATTTTATTAATTATTGTAATTATTTTATTATACAAAATGTATCTTAGATATAGAAGCAAAGAAACAAATTTTAGTCATAAGAAACAAGAAACAAAGGCAAATAAAGAAATAATAAATGAACCCCTAAGGACAATAAATTTTAAAAATAAGTAAAACCCTTAAATTTCATCTATATCGGGAGGAGTTACATATCCCCCAAATCAATATATGTGTCTATTTAAACAAATTATTAAGGCTTAAGAATTATTGTTACATTGTATAATTGAAGGTCCTAATAAAAGGTTAATAAATGTTCACAAACCAGACATGAGAACGGAAACAGTTACATTGTATTTCAGACGTAATATGACACTGCAAGTGCAGGTCACAGTAGACAATAAGACAGCAATTATTAGAATTAAGATTATTAAAATGTAATACTTTCTATTGTATCTGCATTTCTCACAAAGTGATGTAGGAGCAGGAATAGCATAAATAAATACCCCGAAAACCCCAGGAGGGTCAGTTGGTCACGAGCTTCACAACTTTAACATTGTTGGTTGTTCAAGCTACTCAATTTAGTTTTAATTAATTAATTAGTGAAAGTAACTTTAATTATTTTTAATTGTATACGTTAATGAATATAACGTAACCATTTGTTGAAATCACTTTTAATTTCTGTATAAATTAAAATACACTTTATAGGAGTGTAAATTGGGAAATAAAGTCTTTTTAAAACAAAGCTCCCTAAGACCCAAAACCCATCTTGCACTGTTACGACGATATTCTTTATGCTATTCATGTATTACTCATTTGGAAGGGATTTATTTCAGTTTTAATTACAGAAAAAGTTTCGGATGGTGCCAGCAATTATCTTAGCAGTAGTAGTGATGAGTAGATAAGTGAAATGGCACATTCTGAAAAAGCGGGAAAACAAGCAATAGCTATACCGCAAGGTTGTTTAGTGCAATTTTGAGATTTATTTTAATTTTTTTCTCGTGCAGATAAGCGGCCCGATGAGGCCTTACTTGAGCAAAGACTGAACTACCCAGAAAGCAGTGACCAAAATGCTGGCTACTCGGGTATAGTGCCACTAGGTGAAGTTGTTGGATTGCCACAGAAGCAAAAGCAAAAAGCTGGTAAATTGAGAGACAGAAATAAATTGTTGCGAACAGAAGGGTTAGGTTACAAAATGGGAAATGGGAAGGTCAGAGAACCAAGAGAAATTAAAACTGTTCCCTGTAAACAAAAGTGCTAAAATAACTGTTTAAGTAAGTGGATTTGTTTATCACTTATACGAGCAAGAGTGTGTAAGCCAAAAACAACTTCCTGTGACACTGAAGGTATTTCGGGCAATATTCAATGGGGAATTCAATCTTGGGTTCCATGTGCCAAAAAAAGGGCAAATGCGCAAATTGCCATAACTTTGATACTTTGCGTTCAGAAAGTAAGTGAAACCACCACATTACTCCCAATTACACAGCGTACTGAAATTGTTACTTAAGATGATGGCATCCTTTGGGGTAAGAGATTCCGGAGGTAAAATAGTCCCCCTTTCGGATCGCCGGGAGGGGACTATTTCGAAGGATATGATAGCAAAGTTCAAAAAAATACGCGGGGACATTTTGCGAGCAGAAGCGTCGAATGTCAGAAGTATAAAGCAAGTAGGTAAGCTAGAGAACTTGAACATTGAAATGGATAGGTTGGCATTAGACATAGTAGGGATAAGCAACATTCAGTGGCCAGAAGCGGAGGATTATTCGAGGGAAGACTTAAGGGTAATTCATACAGGATCAGAGGAAGGTAATTCGAGTGTGGGTATAATTATGCCAAAAAAGACAGAACACTGTGTAGAAAACTACTTACAAATGAACGAAAGATTACTCATGGTTAGATTAGAATCTAAACAGTTAAATACAGTAATAATACATGCCCACCTCTAGCTACAGTAGGAAAGAGGTAGAAGCGATCTACAAAGATATCGAAGACATACTAAGATATGTAAAAGGATATAAAAATTTAACAATTATGTAGATGAGGGTAGGGAAGGAGCGGTAATAAGTATTTTTGGTTTAGACACGAGGAACGACAAGGGAAATAGGCCTGTAGAATTTTGCGACAAAAACAATCTAACCATCACAAACACATTATTTAAATATCATGCTAGAAGACGATACATGTTGAAGATGCTAGGAGATATAGGAAGGTATAATATAAATTACATTCTTGTTAGACGACGGCTTAGGAATCAAGTAAAATACTGTAGAAGCTACCCAGAAGCAGGAAAGATAAAGAACAATGAAAATTGCAAAAATGTACAAGCTAAGATGGAAATAGGAAAGACAGACGAAGCATATAAATTAATTAGAATGCATTTTAGGGATACAAAACCATATAGTAAAAATATAAGAAGCGGAGATATCATTATAGAAAATGTAGAGAAAGTTGTTAGATGGCAAGAATATATGGGGAATTTATATGCAGGAGTGGAACTAGCAGTACTAGAACAGGAATCAGAATTACTTACAGATGAGTTTGAATCAGAATTACAGGGTAAAATGGTAAAGCGTTGGGTACAGATAAGGTGCAAGCAGAAACTGTAAAAGCCGCTGCATAAGCAGTAACAGAACGTCTCTTCCAACTTGTAAGCTATATGTATGAAACAGGCGAGATACCAAAAGATTTCAACAAAATAGTCACTATAGCGAAAAAGAGAAGTGCGGGTAAATGTGTAAATTTTAGAATAATAAGTTTGACAGCACACGTATCAAAAATACTAACTATAGAATTGTACAAAAACGGATGGAAAAACGGGCTGAAGAAATACTAGGAGAAGATCAAGGCAAAACTGTGGAACACGGAAGGTTATTTTAGCTCTGAGGGTGATAATGGCAATAGAAAAAGAAAAAAACGTGTATGTAGGATTTGTAGATCTGGAAAAAAGCATTCGACAATGTAAAATGGAAAAAAATGTTCGAAATAGTCAACAGGATTAGAATGCGTTTTAGGGATAGACGTATAATACATAACTTATAAAAAGAGCAAATAGGGGTAATATTAGAGTAGGAACATACAGAAGTAAATATCGGAAAAGGGGTGAGACGAGAATGTGCCTTATTCCCATTAATTTTTAACTTGTACATCCAAGAGGCAATAGACACTGTCAAATGCAGGAAGATATTTGGAATTATTTTGCAGGGACAAAAGATTGACATGCTTAGATTTGCAGATGATATAGCGGTATTAGCATTTAGCAAGGGAGAGTTAGAAGCAGCTCTTAATGAAATGGAAAGAGTTCTAACAGAGAGATGCGCTAGGAAAATTAACAAAAATAAAGCTAAAGTACTAGTATGCAACGCAGGGGAAATAAATCAAAAACTAGAATACAAATAAGCCAAATAACGCAAAATGGGAAAAGCGCAAAAATATAGAACAACGATTAGCACAAGGTCGTGCTACATTTAACAACAAAAAGCAATTATTGTGTTCAAAGACAACAAACATAGAAACAAGGAAAAGATTGCTTAAAACATATGTGTGAAACACAGCACTAAAAGCATATGTGTGGAGCACAGCACCGTACGGCTGTGAAACTTGGACAGTAAGAGAAGCGGACAACAAAAGATAGAAATGTGGTGCTACAGACGTACGATGAAGATATCATAGACAGACAAAGCTAAGAACAAATAAGTTCTAGAAATGGTAGGGGAAGAACGAAATATGTGGAAAACAGCAAAAAATAGGGGAGATAGTATGACAGGTCACATACTAAGGCATGAGGGTATAGCGTGGAATATATCACAAGCAGAGATAGAAAAAGGGAGGTAGAGGTAGACCTAGTTTAGACTACTGCACACAGATAGTAAAAGATGTAGGCTGTAGGAATTTCAGGGAGATGTGTAGGCCAGAATAGAAATCAATGGAAGCACGCGTCCATTCAGTTCCAAGACGGAAAACCGTATGACAAAAGCACAAAGTAATTGTACTTAAACCTGATGAGTAATAGAAACAAATACAGGTGTTGGTTTTGCAATATTTTCAACTAATATTGATTGTGCGAAAAAATCTATTGGGAAATTATTAATTCGCGGATCTTGGTAGCCCCGGGATGCTTAACCCCTTCACATACCATTAAATATCGGTGAAATAGGGTATATACTAACAAAACAATAGAAGGGGAACCGAACTGCATCTAACAAAAAGGAAGAGCGGATATGTTCAACGACAACAAACATAGAAACATGGACAAAAGTGTTGGAAGCATATGTGTGGTACACAGCACTGTACACCTATAACAGAGGGACAGTAGGAGAAGCAGACAGCAAAAAGAAGAAGCCTTTTAGAATGTTATGCTTCAGATGTATGATGATGATAGCATGAACAGATGAAATTAATAGCAAAGAGGTTCTACAAATAGTAGGGGAATAAAATATCTGTGAAAAGCAAAATAAAATAGGAGACATTGAAGCATATGATACGTTTTAATGCATTTTTGGGCAATAATTCAGGCTTTATTACAGGCAAATATAGGAAAAAAGAAAGGTAGATGTAGACTTAAATCAGACTACTGCACGCAGATAGTAGAAGATACAGACTATGCGAATTTCAGAAAAATGTGTAGGTTAGCTCGGAATAATAAACAATGGAGGTGCGTGTTTAACCAGTTACAGAACTGAAGACTTAATAATAATGATGATATATATTGTAGTGGTTTTAAAAGGTTAAATTTAACTATAAACAAAGCAATTTGAAACACCCTGCATAGAGGAAACAACCAGAATTTACGTGTAAAATTTATTTCATTTAGTTCATTTTAAAGTAACAAGTATTTACATAATTTTATAATTAATGAATAAAATTTAGTTAGGTTCGTAAAGAAAATAAATTGTAGAAGCCAATGCAAATTATTAATTGATTTAATAGAGTTTAATTAAACGGGTCATTACGTCTAATACGCATAAAAGCATGAAAAATCAATAAATCCAAGGCGAATAGCTTTCGATGTAATAAACAAATATGTCGGTTGGGTTGAAATACCATGAAAAGAAGCTCCTAGAAATGTTATTTAAAGCGTTGCTTAATTGAACACCTGCATATTTTCGAAATGTCAGGTTCCCCTTATTTTTATAGATAACAAGCAAGTTTCAAAGAATATTGGTTAAACGACAGTCGCAAAAGCACGTATACAAGTCCACATGGAGTAAAAAGAACGCGGACAGTAATATCGATTCTCTACCACTCAAACGAGGTTAGAAGGAAACATATAATATGCATAAGAAAGGGACAGCGTTAATATAGGCGGGATTTTTAAGAAGTCAATGCATATACTATTGGTCGATAGTTAGTTCTAGAACAGACAAACACGAAAATATCTGAAGTCGGGTTTTTCGGAAAATATCGTAACAATGCGCTAAATTTCGGAGATTTCGAAAACGGTTGAAACAAAATTTGAGGAAGTGTTATTTTAAATTAGATTTTTCACGGGAAGAGCGGCCTAGAGGTGGCATTCGGAATCATATAAATACTCAAAGAAATTTAGCATCGCTCTCTCTATTAACTTCGATCTCTTAGTATTTTCACCGCTTCAGAATACGAGTTTGTAAGTATACATATTTTTAAATTAAATAGTACAGTGTTTGCCTCATAATTTGATACGCGAATAGTGGCGAGTCTAAATTTTAATTAAGGTGCAACATTTATCTTAAACAAGCTCGTGAAGTGACGTGAAGTAACGTAAATTTAAATTAAATTAAACTAAAGTACGCAATTATAAAAGAAGGGTAATTAATTTGGATTTGGATTTGGATACACCGTGAAGGCAGAGCAAACACACAACCTAGATGGGGTCATCTACAAATAGCTAGAAGCGGCCAGCAGAGCGGAGCGAAACCACTTAACGGCATCGTCAACGGAGTGGAGATTTTCAAGAAATTCCAGGTAATGCTTTAAAATTCTTGTTGTTATAAACTATGAAAATATGAAAATTGTGTGGCGTGTGAGGGTAAATTTGAAGGTATTGTGCATTCTTTTGCGTATTGAAAATAATACGTATAACTAACTTTATTATGGTATTTAAATAGAAATCTAAAGGTGTATATAAAGCTTATTAACGTTCCATCAGGAATTTAAAAATTTTATTGTTACGAGTACATGGGTTTTTTTTTGTTTGTGGTAAGAGTATGCGGAGTACAAAAGCATACATTATTCATTATTAACTGGGTTATCATGATCTCACCATACTCTAGAGTATACTAATTTAAAATAAATTATAAACAAAGAAAGAAAATAAAGTATTATTCAGGGCCCATTTACTCCGGGTATATTCAATGTGTTTGATATTTTAAATTAAAATCCAGAACAGTACAAAAATAGGATTTATTGAGGTGTATGTAACTTGTTCTCTGAAAAGTGGATAATCTTGAATTTTATTTGTAAATAGTGACAAAATAAATATTGTATGATGGTTGTATTATTTTGTGGTTTTATTGAGAGTGTGCGTGAACGACACAGAGTATAATAGTGAATCTAGGTATCCAAGAGGAGGCCCAACTGAGCTAGCCTGGGAACTGAGGAAGAATTAAGGTGATGAAGAGAGTAATCTGGGTAAGAGATTATTTTTTTAAAATTTTTTTATTGTGTTAAATTGATGACGATTTACGGAAAATTAATAAAATTTTCGAATGTTTTTTTTTACTCTGGCGAGACTTTTACCGAAGGTTACACGGCAATATATATATATATATATATATATATATATATATATATATATATATACAAAGATAAGTTATTTGCAGTCCGCAATAAGAAAATTTATATATATATATATATATATATGCAGGTTTTTCACTGATTTAATTTTAATGCGTTTCGTTACATTTTTAAATTCTAATCTTTGCTAGTAGCTACTCTTGGATATGTGTTTTAATCGTTTGCTGCACTGCTATATACAGTGTGCTCCCAACTAATAATTTTATAATAACCCATTTACTCTTCTAATATCTGTAATTATATGTTTCTGTTACTTGGGAGTTTCCCTTGCTTATTCTACGACCCCAATGACTTAACCTAGCCCTAAATTAACCCTATAATTACAGCAATATATATATATATAAAAAAATTTACTGTGTCACCTTGGAAAGAAGTCCTAACATCGAGCCCCAATGTTGGGTGCCATAAAATTACTGTAGTTTTAACTGAAAAGAAGCCCTGCAATCGAACCCCAATATTAAGCTGTCATAAAAATTGCTGTCAATCCTCTCTGTCTTTATAATGCCACTTACCTTAGGAAGTGCTCTTCTTTTGAATTTCTACTTACCCTAGCTGAATTCAAAACCAAACTCCTCGAATCCTTACCTACATAAGACAATTTATGCTTCCCCAAGCTAATCTTCTACGGCTACTCATTCTCTCAACACCTTTATATAAAAAATAAAAATTGAAAATAAAATCTTTCGACAAAAACATACACCCTTTAGACACCCATAAGACAAATTATGCTTCACACAATCTCAATATTTACAATTTATTTATAGTAAAACATTTCACACTTTGATTCAATTTGAAAATCTCGTGACTTTTATATTCCTCTATATTTCAACATTTCATTTAGAAGTAGATGGGCCTATCCTGAAACCCTAAATGTACTTTTCCCAGGTCTATGATGAGCTCAGTATAAACCCTTTTTATCCTGCATGCATAAAACACTGCATTATCAAACTATACTAGAGACCCGTTTACCCCTTACATCAAATAAAAATATTTTATGTATTTACACTCTTAGATTTAAAATAGAAAAGTGTCTTTTCATATGTGATCAAATTAATTTTCAGTTCATAAAATTTTTCACCAAGTAACTCAAATCACTCATGGTTTTTATAAATCAATACCAGCACAACAGTTCAATAAAAAAAAATTCGTTACCTGGAGTGTTCTTCGGAATCACCACCTCTGTAGAGGACGTCCACCAAGCTGACGTTCCTGGACTACAACCAATTTTTGCTTTCTAACTAAGACAACCATTCCATCTCGACTCGCTTATCCAATTTTCCCAACGATTTGTGGATGCCTTCTTTACAGCTACTCCTCCAGAGTCCAAACTCCACTTAACGTCCAACCAGCACTCTCGTTCAAGATGTAATTCATTCGCTTACCTTAGTAACATCTAGCATTATTTGTTATAATTATTTATGCAAATACGTTCAGCCCGTTTACTTCAATTGCACCTACTTGTGCTTTTATAACACTGAAAAATACATACGGCGGACTGCACTATCACCCGGTTTTTAAGCTAGGATGTCTACTTAACAATACTCAATGTAAGCGAAGTGAATCAGGAAATAAGCGAAAAAATAAGAGAGATAAGAGAGCTTTGCCACCTCTGGCAAGGTTTATATAAGCTTAAAACCTCCCCTTTTCTGACGTATTTTCACTCAGCTTTCCATGAATTGTAGCAACCGCCACACCGTTCCACAAAATTCTCCTGTACAAATAACATAACGAACTTTCAAAACTACGAATTTTACCACTCCAACGATACATTCCTCGAAAAACTAATTAAACTGGTCAACCGTTCGAGTTTTCCATGTAAAACCTGCTACGAATAATTTTTTGAACACTATTACACCAGCCCTGCATTGGGTGCCAGTGAAACGTTTTTCCTAACTGGGCTCAGCTAACGTACTTTTTCTTAAAGTGCCTTGACGTTGCCGGCACCAGTGAAACGAATAATGTTTTTTGAAGTACCTGCCCTACGTTTATAGAAAGCCAGTCAAGCGAATCTTTCCTACATCCAACTGGTCTCACGTTATGAGCAAGTGTAACGAAGTCTTCCGACATAACTAGGGGTCTATTCCTCGGGTAGAGCTATGAGAAATGGGGGGGTAAGTCGAATTCTGATTGTATACTGAATCTAATCTAAAACAAATAGGGCGCCACCAAGTCCTGACTTAATTAGGATAATTGCGTAGTATAATTCTAGGGGAGGACGTGGAAACCTAAAGAAAAAGAAATCGCCTTCGATGACAGAAACCCGTCTTAATTGAATAAGACGCTGCTCCTGAAAGAAATGGTAATAATTAATTTAATAGAAGGGTGGAACACTATTTGTGTGCCACAAATATACCTAAAGAAACATCAAAATAAATAACTCCTATATAAGTTGTCATTAAAACTCTACTCATATGGATGTTAGTTTCTTGTAGTTAGTTTTGACCATCTTTGATCAAAATAAAAAAGCTTTAATTTT
This sequence comes from Platerodrilus igneus, assembly GCA_036346225.1. NCBI lineage: Eukaryota > Metazoa > Arthropoda > Insecta > Coleoptera > Lycidae > Platerodrilus > Platerodrilus igneus. The sequence goes on from JARFIW010001106.1 coordinate 1,308,535, forward strand.
GAACTACTAATTTACTCAAAAGATTCTCTTTTAAAACAAAATTCAATGCTACAAGGTTTCATAAATAATTAAATGAGGTCAAGTATTTTAAATAAAGTTTCATCAAAATAATTTCTCAGCAAACATTTTAAAACTTAGTGTTAACATGTTACAAAGAAAAACCGACTCTGGCAGATCTGTCGAGAGGGTTACAAAAATAAAGCATAGTAAATCACTTTTTATTAATCTTAATTAATTGTATCAGTTTTAGTTCTCATAAGGAAAGATTGTAAAAATATTCTTATAAGTTCAACTTATGCAAGCATTATTCAAAGCATATGTTATTTGAACACAGGTGTCAGCAGTAAACTGCAAGCAAACAAGTGACGTAACAAAACATCTGTCGTTGTTACCAACAGGACAAAATGAACCACGTGTATGGTTTCTCAAACCATTAAAAATGCTGAATTATAATTTTAACACTGAAAAATTCAGTCCAACAAACAATCTAAATTTTATATTATTCGTGCTTTTATGCACTACACAAAAACAACGTGATTCTAATTTAGAACACGAGCAAAATTCCTAAAGCTATCTACGAACCAGAACTGTATTAATTGGATGTTAACAAGTGTTGCAAAATCAAACATAATCGCCAAACTTCCATCAGGTTTGTGGTAATATGCTCTTCTACCAATTATTCAATTACTAAATTACCAAAGCCGCTTCTTACGGACTGCTATACAAAGTCGTCTTACATCAGTAGTTGGAATTGTGGTTACTATAGTTGGTTTTATGGTGGTTAATTACGCGCTAAACAAAATACCTTAATTAAACAAAGTAAATATTCATTATAGGATACCAACCGCTATTTAAAGATGGATCTCTAATCGTCGAAATGTAACCGCAAGTTCGCGGCCTGCCTCCAATTGTACCTGGTCATTTCACAAGCTTGCAGGACCGACTCTCTTATCACCTCGCACGAGCGACGACGTAACCCCAGCAGAGGCCTTCAAGCAACACGCGCCTGCGAAACGTTTTATACATAGAAAACAATATGTAGATACGACCTTAGCGTATTACTAAACTCGTTGCTTGTACTTTACTAATAATTTGAATAAAAGCGCTTTATGACTTTGCCTTTTATGATTGGATTTAGTAACTGCGAAATAAACTTGTTACAAACCGTCCCTCTACTATTCCTCTTATGTCTGCGTCTATATTGTTACTGCACTCATGCTCTAATAATCACCTTGTCTTGTCTCTGTCTTGTCTTCCTACTTACAAAGTCAACGTTATTTCCAATCTACTGCTATCTTTATCCACCGCATATTTTCCATCCTTTTTAATAGTCCCACCATTGCTCTGCCGTCTACGGTTAATGTTCTCTTTTTACACGTGCGCTTTGAAAACTTAATAACGTTTACAAACATGTTGCATCTCCGTCCCGCCTATTTATTTTTAAACAACACTCTTCTGTCACGCTCTTGAAACTGTTTGTCATATCGCCACCTGGTATATTTTATCTTTATTATGTATTAGATATAGTCTGCCTCAGGATTATATCGATTTGCTTTGAACTAGGCAAGCGCTGTTGTTAGCCTGGAGTCGTCCGTTAGTCCAAACTACCAAGAATTATTTTCAACGTAAACTGGCTTTTCTATAAATGTTTATCTAACCTAAGTTTGTTCCATGAAATACTTGACGGTTTTAACACGAGTTTTCGATATTCAAGCTTGTAGCATTTTACGAAAGCTTTTAACATATGCTATATTAAATAAACATACTTTGCATAAATTATTGATTTTTCTACTGAAAAGCTTTGATATTATCAATTAATGTACACGATTTTCGACTTGGTCGTCAATCTTAATTATTGTCCTTGTCTTATATTAACGTCTACCAATTAAACCTACACTATAAATTATAATTTAATCCCAATTGATTTTTATTTACAGGATGTTTATAAATAAATAACTGCTTGTCCTATTGACTTTGCTAAGCCTACCTATCACCGCAATATATATATATATATATATATATATATATATATATAATATAATTCTTGGTGACCTTGCAAAAATAATTCTTCTTCTTTGTAGGTTTTTAGGTCTGCTGGATTTAAATAAATACTCTTTTTTATGGCCTAAATTTTCGCATATATTTTTTTATGCTTGATCACAGGCTACAACTGTATTAACGCTTTATAAAGGATGAACAAAGATAAGAAAAACTTACAGTGAGGATGGTTGAAATTGACATCAGTGTTTGGAATAAAATAATGTTTTTTATAGAATAAATATTAATGTAAATAGTGAAAGTAAAATGACAGTGTCATTTTTGATAAAAGTTTATTATTTGTTTTTAACGACAGTGTTGGTTTGTGAGTGTATGTGCATGTAGGTGTGTGTGTACATGTGAGGGTGAATGTGTTTGTGTAATTTTGTATGTTTGTGTGTGTGTGTGTTTGTGTGTGTGTGTAAAATAAACAAAAAACAAAAAAGAAAGAAATAAAAAGTGGTTGAGGGTGAAGGGTTTGATTATTATTGAAGGCATTTAATGTTTAAATTTTAATAAATATGAATATATGACGCTTAGGTTGTCAATGTCCGTTTTTTTGTTGAAAATTTAGGCCATAAAAAAGAGTATTTATTTAAATCCAGCAGACCTAAAAACCTACAAAGAAGAAGTATTATATATATATATATATATATATATATATATATATTACTCAAATTTAGACCAGGGTAGAAAATTAATTAACGACATCAAATAAATTTAATCACCCTGTATAAAGAAACAAATAGAAATTACGTGCGAAATTTATATTAATTAATTCAATTTTTAAGTAACGGGTATTAAACAAAGTGTACAAATAATAATTAATATTTAATTGGTATTCGCTAAAAATTAAAGGGTAGAAGTCAATGCCATTCATTATTATTTTAATTGGAGTTAATTGAACCATTAGTAATATATAATAAGCATAAAAGCCTGTGAAAATCCAAGGTTGGTAACAAACAGCTAAAAGGAAGGTTAAAATACCATGAAACAAAGCTCGGAGAATTATATTAAAACGTTCATTAGGAGCACACACCTGCAAACTTATAAATGCCAAATTCTAATAAATTTGAATAGATAAACATGCAACTTCTACGTATATTGGAAGCGGTCGGATGTTTTAGCAGGAAATGCTAGATGAGGGGTTATTTTACTCACGTACGAATCCACGTGGATTTAAATAGCATATAGACTGGAATATTGATTTGTACCACTCAAACCAAGGTAGAAAGGGACGGATAAAACGCGTAAAGCAGAGACACTGATAATTGAAAGCGTGATTTGTAAAGCGTCACTAGGTCTACGATTGGTTGAAACTAGATGCAAACATGAGAGGGGAAACATATCAGTTGGTGTGTATAATTAATTAGTTGTTCACAGACGTGTTGCGAGGCGTGTGAAAATTCTTAGATTTCAACTTGGACGTGTGCAGTTTTTAGTAGAATCGCTGTGCCGAGCCGTCGGAAGGGAAAAGAGAATGCGAATTTCTAAAAATTGTCCGTTGCGGGACAAATTCGACTTGCAAGCGGGCCATTATATAAACCCGTGCTTATAGGTGTTTCGCTCTCTTAGAATTTTGATTTTATTCGATACTTTAAACAGTTTTGCTCTTTATTTTTTGATTATACGATACTTTAAGTAGAATACGTGGTGATTACGTGCTACACTAAAAGTTATTAGTACACTTAGAGAAGATAAATAAAGGTAACAAAGTCTAGTTATATTTGCGGGTATTACTGTACCAATTATCCAAATTAATAACGATAAATAAATAAATAGAAGTAGGCAGTTTTTGGTATAGCGTGAAAGAATTATGAATTTCAGTGCTATGTATCGTGAGTGTTAGTAATCGTATGTTATTCGTAAACGTGATTGGATCCACAAAACAAGATTTCGATATATCTAGAGGAGTTCCTGAGAAACTCTGAAACCGTTTAGACGAATGGTGGTGTAGAAAATTTTTAAAGGCGGCTAGAAATCCGACGACGTAAACATAAACCAGCTGGAATGGAGGGATGAGCAAGTCCGATGTACATTGAAGCCACGAGTGCAGTAACCTTCAGGTAAATTATGCAATTTTGTTCGATCTTAGATGTTTTGGTGTGTGTTGAATATCTTTATAATTTGTTTGATAAAAATGGACAGTAGTAAATTTGTATAAACAACAAATTTTTAATTTTAAGGTAAAATTTTCTTGTATAAGTAGAAAGGAGTATTTATCAGGTTTATGTTTTTGATTGTGATGAAAATTTAGGTCTGTCTTTGAGCTCATTTAGACTAACCTGTTAAATTAACGTAAAGGGGTGGGAGATGCTCCCTTTTATTCAGACTCAGTTCTGCAAATATTGTTAACTTAATTAGTATGCATCCTACAATGACTTTAATTCCGGATGCAAATTAAAATGATGACAAATATGAACTTGAAATTTTATGATGCTGAAATTTATGCTGAAATTTAATTTTGAAATTTTACTGTATTGTGAATATTGGTGTAAATAGAGTTAACGTTGATGTTTGTGGTAGGAATGTGTGTTTTTTTATGAATGAGGATGAAAGTTTAATCTAGGTGAGCTGCCGAGGCGGAAAGAGTCAAGAGGCGATATTCAGGTAAGAGATCTAATATCAGAGGAGATTTCACCGTAGTAACGAGAATCACAGCAATCATGACGCCCAATCTGTGGGGCTCGAATGATCAGCAGAAAGTACCAGTTCCCGTAACCAAAGGCGCATTTCACAGCAAATCTTGACGCCCAATTCGTGAGGCTCGATTCTTATATATATACATATATATATATATATATATATATATATATATATATAGGGAGTGAGAGGGTGAGGGAGAAGGAGAGGGAGAGGAACAGAGAGAAAGAGAAAGAGTACAGACAATTGATCGGTTTCACCGTTATAACTACTCGTCAGAATTGATTTAGTTCAGTCTCTCTAGAGATTTAAAACAATAACAAAATTAGTAACGTGGTAAGATGTAATAATTACAGCGAGTAAATTTTTAACGACCTCTGGCCAAGATTACTTAAAATGCTGTAAGAACGGTATATTAGTACCTACATACAGCTTATTAGTTGGTCGTCAAGGCAGTTAAATATTAAAATTTAAAAGTAAGCAATTTTGCCCATGCTGAATATGTAAGTAGGAGTTAATTCTCGACTATTGAACAATATTTACATTAACAAAAAATTTTGTCATCATTTTTTATCATCTTATACTTCTAGCACACTATCTAGAATTTTTCTATACATTTACTTATCAGTTTATAAACAAAAAAGTTACAAATTTGTATTTTCAGATTGTATTTCGGCAAGTCTTGTGCTTAAAGCAAAACAAAAGCATAAATCTGATTTTTTGAAAAACGATAAATTAATACATATCTTAAAAGGAATTAACAGAAACCAAGCGACACCTAAATCTCGAATCTCTTTCGGGTCACACTTCTACTTCACTAAAGATTGCTCTGATTTAAAAAATTTTAGAATGTTTAAATACCCCAGAAAATTCTTGATCAAAGTTTCTAAAGATGTCATCAGAAATCAGGATAAATTGCAACGAACAAAAATTCTGCAGGTTCAAGTCTTAAAAGGACTGTATTTCAGCAAGGGTTGATTCGATTTACAAAATTCTAACAAATTTAAATTTGTCAAGAAGTTTCGGATTAAATGTATATCCAAAGTATATAAAACACCCTCTAAGTAACGGAATAAACAAGCGATGAGTAAAAAAATAAGCTGGTTCTGACTCTCCCTCTACTTTTATATGTTCTGTAAATAAAAACTTAAGTCAAATATTGCTTGTAACATATAAATTTCCTGTAAATTTATTCATTGCTTTACTGCGGTATATCTATTATTTTATTCTTTATTTAACAACATTTATATAATTGATCCAGTCATTATTGCATATTTACTAACCGATAAACTCCAAACCACTCTTCAATTTTAATTATAATTACAATCTACTACATACCACATATTCCGTACTGATAACATATATATATATATATATATATATATATATATATATATATATATATATATTCTTGAACCCCTATGTTGGGCTGTTATATTATTTGCTATGTACTCTAAATTATTCGCGCTCCATCATTTGGACGACCATTTTAATATTTACTATGAATAAACAAGATTGTAATTATCTCCGACATTGGGCTGTCTTATTAATATTGCTATCAATTCCCTCCAGAAACTTAACTGGATTTTATCTTGAAGCAACCTTGTCTGCCAATAGCAAAATTCGATACGTTACCGCCTTGCGTGTTATCAATTTCCTATTCAACTCGTAGCTCCTCCTTGAACTATTTAAATCTTATGACCTCGGCTAGCATTTATTTGGAATTATAAAATTCAGTTAATTTCGATTTTATATAATGAAACCAATATATTATGTACAGCTTTTGTAAATTATTTGAAATACACTTTTCAATTAGTTAATGTTGTAAATTTCATTTATTAAACATCATATCCTATTTACTCAAAATCCAAAGTCACTAAAAAAAAACCTATTATCCTTATCAACGAAGCGTAGAACGTTCTAAACCTGTTATCATATTACTCATTTTATACTTATGCAACTTCTTTTGTTGACTTTTTCACAAGCATATTATACCAAGCAAATTCAACATTCAAAAAAATAAAAAAATTTATAAAAAAATAAAAATGTCTTATAACTAAAAAAATCTGACCTGGTCTCTTTTCGTCACATCGACGTTTCCATTTAAATAAAAATTATCTTCCCCCAATTCAGGATTACATTTAAATTATTGCCATTACCCTATGGACTACCATTATTAATTTATGCACCCCAATTTATTGTCGTTTCATTTTAGACTTATTACTTCTTCTCAATCAATTTCTTCAAACTTAGAATAGAATTCTTATTATCATTGTCTTCTGACTTGAAATCGTGGTTTATTTTCTTCCCTTACTTAAATTGTATTATTCTTACCCCAGACTTAGAAATTGTGGTTTGTTTACCCCGGACCTCCAAGCCCTATTATTTTTATGTTTTAGTTTAAAATAAATTCATTAAAATGTACTTACGTTTAATCGGCAATTATAGTTTTCATCTTGGCACTTATTTTATCTTTCACTTTTAAAATTATTACGTATTACTTTATTTCATATCGACGCACTTCGGCCTTTGTTGAGTTGCAAACTGTCTTCGTTATCACTGTGCCTGCTAATATATTATTCCGTTCCCACTCCGTCAGTGGGTATGGTCTAGAACTCGTCGCTTATTTATGACCAATCAAATAATTACATTTAAAGTAGTTTCTGATGTAATTCTCCACGATTCCCAATAATTGTAACCTGCTTGCAGCTGTCTTTCGTTATCAACATGCTGTGTTTTGATAGATCTAATTGCTTTTCCATAAACAACTGATGCAATTCGACTTTTAATTTTCATATTTACACGCAACTTTTAATCTTCTTTCTTATCAAAAATGGTTAGCTATTTGCACGCATTTACCTATGCTACCTGAAGCTCTATTTCTATCTCCGTATTAATCTAATTGTTTGGAACTCTTTTGAATGCGTGTCTGATTACACTTTATCGTTTACTTATAAATATACTGTCTTCGTTATCACTGTGCCTGCTAATATATTATTCCGTTCCCACTCCGTCAGTGGGTATGGTCTAGAACTCGTCGCTTATTTATGACCAATCAAATAATTACATTTAAAGTAGTTTCTGATGTAATTCTCCACGATTCCCAATAATTGTAACCTGCTTGCAGCTGTCTTTCGTTATCAACATGCTGTGTTTTGATAGATCTAATTGCTTTTCCATAAACAACTGATGCAATTCGACTTTTAATTTTCATATTTACACGCAACTTTTAATCTTCTTTCTTATCAAAAATGGTTAGCTATTTGCACGCATTTACCTATGCTACCTGAAGCTCTATTTCTATCTCCGTATTAATCTAATTGTTTGGAACTCTTTTGAATGCGTGTCTGATTACACTTTATCGTTTACTTATAAATATACACGTGCTTCCACTGAAAAATATCATTGCTTTACCTAAATTAACTAAACTTTATCTACAGGGTATTAAATATTTACTATTTACCTAATGAATGTCTTCCTGGTTTCTACGCTAACTGTGCGTCTTCCTATGTTTATCTGCGTCGCTTAAAACTATTTATACTTTATATACAGGGTGTTGACTGCTTACTATTTACAAACTATCTCGATTTCTCAATTCTTCACTAAATAAGTGCAGTTTTCTGCTGCCTATGGTAATTTCTCATTTCTAAATGACCTTTCCTATAAAGTAGACCCTTAAACAACCCCTTATCACAGCAATATATATATATATATATATATACAAACTTGTTAGCGTGTTCCTATATCTTGAAGTATCTAAGGTTTTCAAATTGTTCCGACGTTTAGCGATAGATTGTCACTTTTCGTTTCTTAGTTGAACTGGAAGGTCGCTTGGTGTTGAAAAACACTCAAAATGTTCAGGAAAGTCAAGTTTTCCTGGCAGAGGTGTTGTAATAAACGGACAGTATTCTAAAATTTGCCCTAACTAAAGTAGAAGTGCAGTGTGCAAATCCTCTTGGCGAACGTGCAACTTCGATAACTCTGAAAATGTAGATAATTTCGTAATGATTTTGATGTAATTTCACGTAATTTCGATGCAGGCTTAGATCATCAGAAAAAATTTTTTTTGGTTTGGTTCTATTAAATTCTATGGAACTCGTTTAGAAAGTAAATGGGTAATCAACCTTGTTCGGCACATGGCCGCTATGCAGCCGACGTGTTCATCTGATGTACATGCCGTTTGAAGGTTATATGTCATTGCCGCTATCGGTAAGAAAATAATAGTTCTAGAATAATGCTGACGTAACAAAGTTCATTACGTAAATTTTGCATGTAATGATTTCTTTTTGAAGCTTGTTTTACTTCAGGTTGCTGTATGCAATTTATTATGACTTGTATGAATAATTGTGTTAGTTAATTTTCAAAGGCTCATTTTGTAAAGTATAAAGTACAATGAGTACTACCACTTTTGTAATTAATAGCGTGTTGAACCTAAGATATTATACTACACCGGTTGTACAGATCTAGACATAATAACGTCACCGTTATCTTGTTTATCACAAATTAAAATACTAATATGTTAATTTATAGGACTTAAGTCCTGTAAGATGAAATTTGAACTTAGAGTATTTTAGCAACTTATAATATTTGCCAAAAGTTAAGTAAACATTTTTTTAAACATTGTGAGGTCGAAGTAGCGCTACCGTGACTACCTAATATGAAAAATAATGTCTATAATTAAATATCTGATTTAAAAATTACACTCATAAGAATTAAATTTTATTAAGCACATTTATAAATTATAATGTTATTTACTTTTCTTAAAAGAGAGTTATTTTTGGACTTCAGTTCATTTCTCAGTAATCATTAAATTTTCCAAATTTTGTTAATTATTTATAAGGTAAACTTACTCGAAGGTGTACCACGATATAATGGAAACAAATTGAACTTAATTCAAAAATTACATATTCATACTGGTCCGTAAAATATATAGGGTGTCTATGTTGGTAGAAATTATGTTTCAGAGTCGCCCTACTCATCGTTAGATCCTTGAAGAAAACGATCAGTTATGAGTATGACATTTGTGACAATCAGACTTTGTATTTAAAGTGGTTAGCGATTACTTAGGTTTCCAAATTTTCCTTTAAGCAAATTCTTTTAATCAGTTGCTTTATAAAAAATTTAGGTGGCGTCCTTTATTCTGTTTCTTTTAACTCAAATATACCCACTGACCCAATCTCATGCGACCGTGGGCCAAAAAACCCAGTTAGCTAAAAGTCTTAAGAATGTTCTTTAACTATAAGCCAATTTCCATCCAAACCTTACCCTGGGCTAGTTACATTTACATAAGAATCCTCGATAGGTAATATTAAATCTACCACGATTCTATTGTGGAATAGATTTATAAAAAAATATACATAACATGCTTATTAATTATAACAAATTTGCATGAATGCTAACTTTAAGAGAGAATCACAAGATGACAACGCTAATAAGCAAATAGGATTATACTTAAACCGATGGCATTGAAGAGTAGTCGAATCATGGTAATTGAAGGACTCAGGGTTGAAAATTCCAGAAATGAAATCCCCGCAGTATAGTTTATATACTAACAGAATTTAGGGTTGTATGCCAGAATAAAAATCAAGAGTCGTTTTATGCGTTGAACAAAATTTTAAACAACAGTTACTCCCAAATTAGAAACGCCGGCAGTAAGGAAATGTAGAACTCAACTTTTGTGATACAGAAAAAGTTCGAAAATTTTCAGACAAGATATTTTCCTATTTTTGTAGCTGGTAATTAATATAAAAGGGAGAACGGCACCAAAACTCAAACACGGACATTTTTGTATATTATAGATCAACCAATTAGATCCAAAAATTTAAAAAAAAGAAAGAAATTTTTACTGAGAGAACAACTAAATTCCAGAAGTAAGAAACAGCGAAAATCGGATTAGTTGTACTCAGGTCGGCAATTTTCCTACTTATAATATAATAGCTTCGGAAAATATACAGTAGTTTGCGGTACACTAAGTTCAGTCCGTTTCATAACCTATCTCATCTACCTACGGTGTAAAAGCTCTCTTCATTTTAATTCGAAAATAAAATATTGACTGCAAAGATATGAACTCATTATTTCCAGCAATTCATACAAAACAATCATAAATAGGAAAATAATGTAGCAGATCCCGGAAACTTTTCAAATAAAAATTCAACCTTGTTCAATATTCGATAAACATTTTCCTCGCACTTTTTAAAATGAACGTACCTATAAAAAGCAAAGGTAAGCAAAAAGTAGAACATATAATAGAAGTTCGATGCTGTAAGGCCATCATCATCTTAAATCATCAGTTGGGAACAAAAGAACCGTCAAACTCAGCAATGGCGGCGATTGAGAACATGAGAAGTGGGGAAAGCACAGGTTTGCGACAGGTGTATAGTCCATTCAGGGGAATAGCGTGCGAGGGGACATAAAAGAACAGGTTGAAAAGAACGTGGAGGTGTCACGCATCAGAGCGCAGATCGATCGCAAACCGACAAAAGGTTTTTTACTTTGACCTGGTCTTTCGATGAATGACTTTTGTAAGTACGTAGTGGTAGGACGTTCGTCGATATGTACGTGAAAGTTTTGTCATCTGCGTTCTACATAGTCATACAATTCGTGTAATTGGCGAAGCTCTGACAAGACATTTCCATAACAGTACTCCAAATTAATGGTAATTAACGCTCAGAAAGCGTCTTCTCAGTCACGTCAAATTAAGCCCACCGTGATCCTGTTGTCAGCATCGTTTTCAATACCTTCGCACAAAGCTTTCTATCCACCCTGCACTTGTAAAATCCCTTAACACACCTGAATATTCATATCGTTTTCTCAGTAAATCGTGGGATTTGACGGCGTTCTCTAATGGTTCTCATGTAGTATATCCAGGCTTTTGTGCGAAAAGCATGGACGTGGATTTTACAGTGGCTTTAGCTTTTAGTGGCACAGTTAAGCACGGTGTAATTGAACTGACAAATAAAATAATTTCTCTCGTGGCAAATAGTAGCATTCGAACTTCCGGTTTTTCGTCGGTGTGACTGACTGACGGACACGATTGGTTAACAAGGTGCAATATTACGCTCTTTTCTTGGTTTCGTTATTACCAGTGACCTATTGTTATGTTGTCATATTCTTGAAACTTTCTTTTATTTCCAAGCTCAAGCAGTTCAGTGTGTGAAATGAGATTTTTCCTTTTCTCCAGCTAGCTTTCATATATATAACATCTACAAATAAAAGGTATTATGAGTTGTTGAAGAAGCTAGTGACACAGGTTGGCGTCAAGTATTATAACGTCAGCGGACGCTTGAAAATTGGATATGCAGTGTAGACAAAGGAGACTGAACCTTGCTGATTACGTACAATAATATGAATGTATATGTTATATGTTAACTTAGATTTGTAAAAAATACTTATGGTTAATTTGGTACTCTATATCAAACAATCTAAATACCTGTTTGTGTTGACCTGAAATTTGATTTCATAGTCAAATTTTCTTTTAAAAATAATTATATTTTTTTAAATGAACAGTAATTACAACTTGTATATAAATATTATTACAACTTCGTTCGATAATTCTAGTTACAACGTTCAGCAATGACTAGGTTAGCGCTGCCTTCCTATCTATATTTATAATAATTTTCTCTAAGTAAAAGTGAAAGGAATGGTATAGTATTTAGACTTTCCCCTATTTATCATAAACAAATAACCATTAGTAATAATTATATGTAAAAATAGTTGATGTTGTTTTATTAACACAAGAAGGATATAATAATATTATTTTTCCCTACCTAAGCTTGAACATAGGGGTAATTCTATTTTCTGACTTGGGGGTTTAGTTGACCATTCCAGAAACCTTCGTCTTCCAATCCATCTGGTAAAGAAACTTAGAGAAATTAGGAATATCCAGATCTTTTGAAATTTAGTATAGAACCTCCAGAACTAGAACAAGCACATCACTTATTAGTTTCAAGCATTTTTGTCCAGTAAGCTTTTCCAAAAAAAGGTTTTGAAACATAATGGTTTGATTAAGTAATCAATTTTCGACCAATTATGAAACAAAAATTAAACTAAATATCTTAGAAGCAACTCCGACTAATAACAACTAACTACAATTTTCACAATATTGCGTTTCAGTATATTACCTAAGCAGGTAGTGGAACACAAGTAACAAAATCAAACAGTAGAGATGATTTACTTACAAATTATCTATCTCTAATTAAAAGCTATTTAATGAAAAAGTACATGAACTTAAAGTAGGTTACCATTATACTGCAAACAACTAAATTGCAAAATACTTAGACTACGGGGTCAGAAACCCAATACAGTCGACCAAATCAACATAATGAAATATTATTTTTTGTAACATTCGTATGATCAAAAAAATTTTAAAATTATTTTGGCAGCAGCCAAAGTGCAGTGAATTATTTCGTTTAGCAGCTACAATAAACTCTATTTCACTAATTTAAGTTTGCAGGTCACAACTTGGTTGGTCGACTCTAAAGGATGATGTTATTATGTATTTGATTCGTGACGTAGCTAACATTGCAGTGGTTTTAAAACATTTTTGACACGTTTTGTGTGTCCGTTTCGTAGTTTAACCATTTATTTTAGACTACAGGTTTATTAAATATTTTTGTTAGTCTTATCGGTCTCTACGTCCCCTTTAAATTAAGAACATAAAACTAATGCCACCTTGTATGTATAAGACAGGTTAGATACCCAAAGACATTAAACGTAACTCGTCACTATAGTAAAAAAGAAAGGTGCGGATCGATGTGAAAATTTTCGAACAATAAATTTGACAGTACACGTGACAAACATATGAATTAGAATTGTCCAAAAACAAATAGAAAAACGGGGTAAAGACTAGAAGATGATCAATTCGGGTTGAGGCAAAATCAGGGGAATTTTAAGGGTGGTAGTGGAGAAAACAATATAAAAAAGACTCGTTGAAATAATGACAACTTATAGTGGAAAAAAATGTTTGAAATACTTGGGAATGCGTTATAGGGACATATGGTACATCGCATTTACAAAAAGCACACAGCGATAATAGAATTAGAACAAGAACGTAGAGAATCAAATATTAGGAAACGGGTGAGCAAGGGTTGTGCGCTATCCGCATTAATTTTTAACTTGTTATCGAAGAGGCAATGGATACTGTCAAATGTAGGAATACATTGGAATTATGACGCAAGGACAAACGATTGATATTCTTAGATTTGCATATGTTCTTTATGAGGTGGAAAGAATACTAACAGACAAGTGCGATATGGAAAATAAGAAAAATAAAAGTAAAGCACTAGTACGCAGAGGAGGGAAAAATAAGTCAAAAACCAGAATAGAAATACAAAACGATAATTTACTAGATGCTAAAGGTTTCTGCTTCCTAGGAATCCAAAAAACGCGAGATAGAAAAAGTTCAAAAAAATATAAAACAATGATTATCACAGGAGCGTATTGAATTTAATAAGAGAAAGCGAAACTACTATGTGCGAAGATAACAAACAAGGGAATAAGGAAAAGATTGCTGAAAGAATATTTATGGGGCACAGCACTATACGAGGGGTACTCGGTATGTATCGGGAATAAGTAACAAAACAAAACTTTAGGTATGGAAACTATTTCAAACTATTCTCCACGATGATTGATACTTTTTTGCATACGTTGGAACCAATTTTCATATCACCTTTTCCATTGCGAATAAAATATCTCCAAAACATGGATTTTGAACGCATAAACCGCCTCTTCTGGTTTGTTCTTCACGTGTGGGAACAAAAACAAATCATTAGGCGTCAAATCAGGACTGTACGGTGAATGACCCATCAATTAGATGTTTTAAATGTTCAAATAGTCATTTGTTTGAGCCGATGTGTGAGAGCTCGCATTGTCATGATGGAAAATGATTCGGTGTCGTCGTTTTATTTTTCTTCACTACATTCACATTCACTACATACGTTGCATTGTTTATATAAATAAACTGTTAAATCTTGCTACATAAATAAATATTTAGATCGGGGCCGTGTAGCCCAATCACAAGACAAAAATTATTCAATAATACTGGTTTAGTTAATATCAGCAAACGTTGATCGTTTGAATAGAGCCTCCAATGTCAGCCGACTTTGAAGTTAATTGTGCGCATTGAACAGACAGGTCAGTCTGGCACGACCGCTTGATAAGAAAACACCATGCAGTGGAACTGGGTCCTCGCCAGCAACCTGCTTCTAGCCTTAGGCGTTGCCGCTTGGCCAAGTGCGAGATGCACTTGAATTAAGGTGTGTTTTAATAATGGTAAGCAGATTAATTTACTGTTAAATAAAACCAAATAATTTTGTTATAGCGCTCATACGCTCAACGATAATTTTTGTAAGAATTCGCTCATACGCTCAATGTTAAATTTTTAGTAAGAATGCTCTCAAACGTTCAATGATATTTTTTTAATAAGATGGTATTTAAAAGCTCTATGGACTTTTGATAATGCATTGTCTAAATTCGTTAATTTTGATTTCACAAAATTTATAAAACGTGCTTCGAGGATTTTCTAGCATTAATTTCAATTAATCCATTAAAAATTAATCTAAAAGGTTAACAAAGTTTTGGTCTTTGTAATTATCAGTAACATTATTGTAATAATGTTTATTCTGGACATTCAGCAAAAATGGGACTGCAAGTTTATAAGTTCAAATACGATATTTAATTCACCGAATTGCCGTTAAATTAGCTGTTTTTAAAACAAGTGGAAGAACGTGCAAAATGATGTATTTTAGATAGCCTGTTTTATGGTTGCTTTTGTTTCGATTTGTGAAGATGAGATGCACTTCACGTTCGTATAAATGGTTCCAGTAAATTTCCAGTTTACTACGCAATAAAATGTGGACAGTACGTGACGTCATTTGTTTGTCAAAGGATCGTATGCCAGCACACCTAGTTTCGACAATGTAACTATCATAACGTAGCTAAGAACAACGCTTTGCAAAGTAAGCCTCTTTTATTACTTTGACATCACGATAGCTGTTCGCCTATCTTGACAACGAGGCAGAACATCGTAAACAACATTGTAACAACCTACGATTCTTGTTTTGCTATGTAATTATGAAAAACTAATGCTGTTTAGAATTTATCACATTTTGAATCAAAGATAGTGCATGATATTATTATAAATGAATATGAATACCTTAATTTAATCCTAACAAAATATTTCATTTAAATTCAATCATATCTTAAGTAGTTATGAAAACTAAAATTATTAGACTTTGAAAATTATAATACACACTTGTAAACCAAATAACAGATCCGATATTTTGGGCAATTAATTTGGAAAGCCTTGTGAATATGTTTAATATATTATTGTTATTTTTAATACTTAGTAGAGATAGTCATAGTTTTCTCATTCTATTACTGTGTTGAAGAAATTAATCTACCTTTGAGATGCATTTTTGTACATAAAAATTCATTACTTGGAAGGCAATATTTAATTAAAGAACAATCATTTAATTTACTTGGGTAATTGTTTTCTTTTGAACAAGTGAGTTCAAGAATAGGGTAATTAAATCAGGAGGTAAAAAAGGCAAAATACCCTTTACAAATTTAATGTTTTAGATTTCACTAATAGCACTTTCAAGAATTTTGGTGCCTAAACTTGTGTTTATAATAGTGTTCAAATAATTGATATTAATAGCTATTCTTTTTTATAGTATAAGGTAACAAGGGTACACCTCTTGTGTCCTTCTTTGCTATATTATTAATATTTTTCTTTACAGCTCTTGCTTAGGTGATAAATAAGATATTTCTCTCTAAGGAATTCCAAATCCCCCCTTAGGGCAAACCCGTGTTTAGAAAATTTAAGGACTTGGTGGCGCCCCTCTTGCACCCATATTTTAGTAATATTAAAGTCAGTAAGTAAATAATGTTTTGTCTTAAGAACAACGACCACTTCTCATAAACTATACTCGAGGAATAGATCCCTAGCATACTCAGAAGGTAAGTGAGATTCCATCATTTTAAGGAGATCCCTTCACCATAAAATGATCTCAAAGTTAGCCTAAAGCTACGTAAAAAAGGTTATACTGGCGCGCAACGTGGGGCTAGATTATTTTACGTACGCCCAATACGTGGCAAAATTATTTCACTTACGCCCAAAACATAGCCTTTGTTTGTTTTACTGGTACCCAGAATATAGGGCTTTGATTGTTCCACTCGTGCCTAATTATAGAGGTTTCGATTATTCATAGCTGTGTTAATACCGCGTTGTGAACTTTCATTTTTGACACTACTAAGAAGTAGTGATTGGAATTTTGTTATGGTTAAGGATATTGCCGCACTATTTTGTTTTGAAATTTTTGATTATAGACTTTAAAGAATTAATTTAAAGTAAGAAAAATTTTGTTGCAGTAATTTAGTTACCAATAGGGCGAAGTTGTGAATTCTAGATCAAATTGTTGTTCCCTTATTGAAAATATTTTGTTAATAATAATCGGTTAAGATAAATTTGGGTTTGGTTTAACGGCTTATTATAAAATTTTTTAAATTCCGAGATTCTAATTAATTTTTTGATATAACTCTTAGGAGAGTATAAAAATGGTTGATACCTTTCAGGTTGTGTATTTACTTAGAGAGGAGTTAGATTATTAACTTCCAATACGCGGAATTGAGAGTAGTAGACCAGTTGTTGATAAACGGAAGATATTAGGTCGTTTACTATCGAAAGAATTAAGTAAACCAGGTTGTCTTATAGACCTTTCGGATTATAATGTATAAATTTCAGTAGAGAGTGATGAAATTATTAACACCGTTGTATCGATTAAAAATGTTTTGTCAGAATTCGATGGTGGTCCTTCTGACTCTGTTTTTAAAAGAGATCAGTCTAGACTAGTACATCTAACTGGCCGAGTTAAAAGGATGAAGCTGCCATCACTGAATCATGGAGAAGCAGTTGAATTTGAGCGACAGACATTAGCTACGATCCTTATTGTTGAGGCAGAATTGTTTGATCAGGTGAAAGATAATCCGAGTAGTTTGAATGAATCAGTAAATTTGTCCTCTCGTGTTAGTAATGTGCCCTTTATAGTCGCTTATGTAACATCACCTTTACCCATTGGAACTTGGTCTGTTAAATTCTCTGGAGATCCTAAACAACTTTATTCATTCCTAGAACGAGTCGAAGAGTAAGCACAGTCACGTAGAGTAACTGAGGACGACTTGTATAATGCCTCTGCACAGTTATTTGTGAATGATGCCCTCGTTTGGTTTCGACAAGTTAGGAATTCCGTGAAGGATTGGAAGTTTTTAGTACGTAGGTTAAAGAAGGATTTTCTTCCTGCTCATGAAGAAGACGAACTTTGGGAAAAGATTAAATCACGCCATCAACGAAAAGATGAGTCTGTAGTTTTGTTTGTGGCGCATATGGAGAGCTTGTTTAGTAGGTTATCCAAGATGCCTGCGGAAATTACGAAGGTTCGTGTTATGAGGAAGAATTTATTGCCAGCTTATGTTGCTCAACTTACTTTATCTGAGATTGAGCATATTTCCACGTTAGTGAAATTAGGTAAAAAGATTGAAGAGGTAGTTCCGTCAAGACAAACCGTGGTAGCTACCTCATCGAAAAATAATTTTTGGTTTCGTAAAGATTATAAGTCACAGTCTGAGAATAAACGTCAAGAAGAAGTTTGAAACACTTCTGCATTTCGTAGTACGGTCTATAGAAACAAATATTCACCTCCTCAAGTCCAGGTTGTAGATCATGAAAAACTTTTAGTTCGGAAGCCACCAGGCGTAGAAAGAGTCAACAAAATTGTGTGTTGGAATTGTTCACGTCATGGTCATACGTTTAGCTATTGTAGAGCCCCTATGAAAATATTTTGTTTTAAATGTGGACGTAAAGGCGTTACATCAACCTCGTGTCAGTCGTGCTCAAAAACGAGTAAGGAACTTGCATAATAATTTGCATGTTATTTCGTATTATGAGATTACTATAGTGTGTACAAAAATAATGTCTTGGTAAATTAGGTACATTGGTCTGTGTTGTCGTCATATCGTTGGTGGATTGCCTTTTTGCATAGGTCCGTTTTTGGTTTCATGAAAATTTTTGTGAGGGTAAGAGGATCCCTTCACCATAAACAGATCTCGAAGTTAGCCTAAAGCTACGTAAAAAAGGTTATAACATGTCTATTTATTCCGAAAAAACAGGCAACCATTTTCTTCGAAGTGCTTCGAGCGTGGACAACTATTGTTGGATTTCATTCATCCTGGAAGACCTATACAGTCGACTGCTGTTTACTTTCGTGTTCATACAAATAAATCCAAGATTCGTCACCTGTGTAGATGTTATACACTGTGTTTGATGCACAGCAATTGCGTATTTTTTGAGCATTTCTTTGCACCAATCGACACGAGTATTTTTTTGAGCGATTGTCAAATTATGTGGGATTCTACGGGTACATAGCTTTTTCACAGCTAAATGTTCATATAATATCGAATGTATACATTCCATACTACTACCTAAGAATCCCTGAATCTCACGATAAGTCGCATGACGATCCTGCATTATCAATTCGCGCACAGCATCGATGCTTTGTGGCTCAACAGCCGATTTTGGACGACCTTCTTTAAATTCATCCGCTAGCGAACTACGACCACGATGGAATTCACTATAACTAGATACAGTAGTTTTAGTAGGAGCTCCTTCCCCAAAAGTCAATAAAGTTGATTCAGGCACTGTTGTGTAGATAATCCACGTCGGAAATCGTAAGAATGTTCACGAATTAATTCCATTTTTTACCTGACACGAAATTTTCAACTCAATCAAAACAAAACAGATAGTGTTTATATGGCAAAATGTTGCGACAAGAACAATTTAATCATCACAAACATATTATTTCAATATCACGCTAGAAGACGAAACACGTGGAAGACGCCAGGAGATATATGAAGATATCAAATAGATTACATTATTGTTGGACAACGGTTTAGGAATCAAGTAAAAGACTGTAGAAGCTACCCAGAAGCAGATATAGACACTGTGCACAACATGGTAATTATGAAGGCCGCACTAAAATTTAAAAATTTAAAAAAAAGAAACGGAAAAAGGCACAAGGACTTAGAGAAACTAAAAGATAAAGATTGTTATGCACATTGACCAAACCTATAAAAAAACAAAAGAAAAGAAAGAAGTATGACCGGTCTCAGTCGGCGAGTGGGCGGGGTATTATACATAGAAGCACTAAAGGAAAGCCTAAAAAAATAGAACAAAATATACACTCACTCATTCACACTCAACACAAAATATACCAAAAAAGAAACCTATAATATAAAAAAAAATATGTACAATATCACATGAGTACCCAACCAAAAATTAGCAATCCCTACGTAAAAGTTACTCATATATACACAATAAACAGAAAACAGTTTTGAAATGGCGAGCTGTCGTTTTTAGGTATCTTCTCCTAAGTTATTCAACAACCAACAAAAAAAACCAACGCAACCCTAAAAACCACAACTCTAAATGGTTATAACTATAAAATCAGTTATGCCACATTGGCAGCACAATGTCTTAATCTAATAAAAATTTAGAACACAAAAAAACCCACGGTAAACCAACAGTTATAAATTACGATTGCATACAAATTCCCCAAAAACGAAATTAATAACTATTATCCCAATTTAACTAATGACCAACCCCATCACACGCATAAAGATCATCTTTCTACCATTATTAAATTTAGTCCACCAATAAAGCGGAAAGATACTGGTTTGACCCGTCTCGAGAGTCCATAGAAATTAAATATGGAACAACCACTCACCCTCGTAATTGTTGCCGTCTTTAATAACGAAGCAGAGGAGAGGTATGCGTGATCCCATCTTGGGGTAGTTCTCTCATCATTACAGCTTTAAAGCCGCCGGAAGAAAGCTAAAGCAATTACAAATAGAATTATTTCGTGGTAGTCGGAAGGTATAATTTTATAAAAACCCTAACTACTCACCACGCCGTAATGCGTGCCAAATATTCGCCACAACCAAAACGAAAACAACCAAACATTCTACACCTGTTTACTTGAGCAGATTACAAAGCAACATGAATATTACTTTTGTTTAACTAAGAACCAAAGCTCACAGTAATATCGTTGTTAAGGCTTCAAAACTGGAAAACCCGAATATATTGCAATAATTTCGACGAATTCTTTCAAAGGGAAAACACACCAGCATAATTATTGGATACTTGGAAAGACGTTCACGCCTATCCAATTATGGCGTAAATTCCACGTTAAGGAATTCTTAGAGGGGATATTTATTTTTTTAATGAGCAGAAAGATTTATCAAGCAAAATATATAGGTTATTTATTATTAATTGAAATACAATTTTAAACACGCCAAAGGGTTATTTTAATTTACGGAATAAATTTTCGTGTTTAACGCCAAAGGGATTTGACTTAAAAATTATTGTACATGAACTAACCAATTATTTCCGAAAATGAACGTAACAAGATATTCAAAAAAGTTTCGAAAAAAAGTCAAATAAATTGCTGAAAGATATCAGGAAAATATCCGATACTAAGGAAGTAGAAACAGAATAGAATAACATTAAATCCAGCCTAAACATGACGGCGAGAGATATTCTGGGGTACACACAAAAAGAAAATAAGAAACCATGGATAACAAAGGAAATTCTGAATTTAATTGAAGAAAGACGAAAATACAAAAATAGATCAGACAAAACAGGAAAACAGAAATATAAAGACATAAACTAGAAAATTATTCGCAAATGCAGGAAAGCTAAAGAACAATGGATTGATGAAAACTGCAAAGAGGTACAAATAAATATAGAAGCAGGAAAGACAGATGAAGCATACAAACTAATTAGAATCAATTTTAGGGATATAAAACCGTATAGCAAAAATATAAGGGACGCGGGAGGAAACGTCATTATAGAAAATGTAGAGAGAGTGGGTAGATGGCAAGAATATATAAGGAATTTATATGCAGGAGAGGAACTAACGGTATTAGAACAGGAATCAGACATTGAAAATGATGACTTGGGAAATTCTATATTTCGAAATGAGTTTGAATTAGCATTAAAAGTTCTGAAAAATGTTAAGGCACCGGGTATAGATAAGGTGCAAGAAGAAACTCTAAAAGCCGCTAGACAAGCAGTAACAGAACGTCTCTTCCAACTTGTAAGCTATATGTATGAGACAGGCGAGATACCCAAAGATTTCAAACGTAACATCATAGAAACTATACCAAAAAAGAAAGTCACGGATAGATGTGAAAATTTTCGAACAATAAGTTTGACAACACACGTGTCAAAAATATTAACTAGAATTGTACAAAGACGAATGGAAAAACGAGCTGAAGAAATACTAGGAGAAGATCAATTTGGGTTTAGGCGAAACAATGGAATACGGGAGGCTATATTATCTCTGAGAGTGATAATGGAGAAAACAATAGAAAAAAAGGGAAGCGTGTATATAGGGTTTGTAGATCTGGAAAAAGAATTCGGCAATGTACAATGGAAAAATGTTCAAAATATTCAAAAAAATTAGAATCAGTTATAGGAATAGACGAATACTACATAGCTTATACAAAGAGCAAACAGCAGTAATAGAATTAAAGCAGGCACATAGAGGAGTAAACATTAGGAAAGGGGCGAGACAGGGATGTGCCCTATCCACATTAATTTTTAACTTATACATTGAAGAGGCAATGAATACTGTCAAATGCAGGAAGACATTTGGAATTAATATGCAGGGACAAAAAATTGATATGCTTAGATTTGCAGATGATATAGCTGCTTTTAATGAAATGGAAACGGTTCTAACAGAGAAATACGGTATGAAAATTAACAAAGCTAAAGCTAAAGCACTCGTATACAAAGGAGGGAAAAATAAATAAAAAACAAGAATACAAATATCTAACAAGAACTTACAAAAGATTAAGGATTTCTGCTACCTAGGAGGCCAAATAACGCAAGATGGGAAAAGCGCAAAAAATATAAAACAAAGATTAGCACTAGGTCGTGTTACATTTAACAAGAAAAAGCAACTAGTGTGTTCAAAGACCACAAACATAGAAACAAGGAAAAGATTGCTTAAAACATATGTGTGGAGCACAGCACTGTATGGCTGTGAAACCTGGACAGTAGGAGAAGCAGACAAGGAAAGCCTTTGAAATGTGGTGCTACAGACGTATGATGAAGATATCCTGGACAGACAAAGTTAAGAACAAAGAGGTACTAGAAATGGTAAGGGAAGAAAGAAATAAGTGGAAAACAGTAAAAAAATAGGAGAGATAGGATGATATGCCACATACTACGGCATGAGGAAATAGTGCGGAATATATTAGAAGCAGAGATAGGAAAAAAAGAGAAGTAGAGGTAGACCTAGGTTAGACTACTGCACACAGATAGTGAAAGATGTAGGCTGTAGGAATTTCAGGGAAATGTGTAGTCCCAAGATGGATAAACTAATGACGAAAAAAGAAACTGTATCTAAACATGATGATTATTATAAGCAATTACAAGTATTGGTTGGGCAATATTCACGAATAATGTTAATTGTGTGGAAGGATTTACTGGAAAACTAATAATTCGGCAAACTTTTAAGTGTTGGGGGATCGTAGCAGTCACAGGCTGCTCAACTCCCTTCATTGAATCTCGCTGAATTAGGCCATAAAATTAGAAAACAATAGAAGGGAAACCAAGCTGTATACAGGCTGTGTGAGAATTTCAGGGAACTGTGTAGACTAGCTCAAAAGATAAATAAGTGCAGATACGTGTTCAACCAGTTTTGAGACGGAAAACGTAACGACGAAAAAATAAGCGCAGATAAATCCTATGATTATTGTGAACAACTACAGGTGTTGGTTGTAAAATATCTTCAACTAATGTTGACTGTGCGAAAAGATATATTAGAAAAACTATTAAATCGGCAAATGTTCAAATGCTGGGGGAACTTGGCAGCTAGAGGCTGCTTAATCCTCTTCACAACTACTGAATGTCGGAGAAACAGGATATATAATTGTAAATCAATAGAAGGGGGCCGAACTGCATCTAACAACAAAGAACAGCGTCTATGATGAAAGACAACAAACATAGAAACAAGAATAAAATTGTTGAAAGCATATGTGTGGAGCACAGCACAGTATGCCTATGAAATACGGGCAGTCTGAAACCCAGACAGAATAACGGTAGCAGCCTTTTGAAATGCTGTGCTTCAGATGTATGAGAATGATAGCATGGACAGACAAAGTTAATAACAAATAGGTTATAGAAATAGTAGGGGAACAACGATATCTGTAGAAAAAACTAGGAAAAATAGAAGGGCAGAATACGTTCTAAGGAATTTTTGGGGAATAGTATGGGATATATTACAAGCACAGATAGGAAAAAAGATGTAGATGTAGACCTAGATCAGATAGTGATAGATGCAGACTGTGCAAATTTCAGGAAAATGTGTAGGTTAGTTCAGAATAGGAAACAATGATGGTGCGCGTCTAACCAGTTCCAGGACTGAAGACCTAATGATGATAATGATGATGGCAAAATGTTATAAGTAAGTATACCGCCAAAAGTGTCAAACTTTAGGTTAGAAATGTCAGATCGCACCTAGCAAGACTAGTGTTGTCAGTTCCCGATATATATCAAACACCTCTCGTACAGCTGTGAAACGTTTACAGTAGGAGAAGCGAAAAGGAAGAAAGTAGATGCCTTTGAAATATAGAACTACAAAAAGATAACATGGACAGACAAGATTAAGAACAGGTAGGTATTAAGGGAAAGAGGGAAATATGTGGAAAACAGTAGAAAATGTTAGAGATAGAATGATTGGGACATGTTGTAAGGCATGGGGAAATAGTGCGAGATACCTTAGAAGTAGGGGAAGGACAAAAGAGGTAGATCTAGATTAGACTATCGCACACAGATAGTGAAAGATATAGGCGGTGTAAATTTCAGGGAAATGTGTAGGTTAGCTCAGAATAGAAAACGCGTCCAACCAGTTCTAGAACTGAAAACCTAATGATAATAATTAGTATTGCACACTTAATATGCTACGTGCATTGCCGAACAAAAAAAAGGAAGAAGAAACAAAATAAAGAAATTGACCGGGCTCGTTCGGTGAGTGGGCGGGGTATAATACATGCAAAACTTAAAGAAGGCCTGAAATAAAAATGCACGCACTCATTCATTAAAACCACACGCAACATAAAAAAATATAATTAAACAAACAAAAAAAAAACATGTTATATCAGTACATTAGTACAAAAACAAATGAAAACAAAAATAAGTAGTAATCACAATATACATGTCAGGAAGAACCTAAAAAATCAATTTTTAGGTATCTACCCCCATATTAATTAACAAAGAAAGAAAAAGAAATCACAACTCTAAAAACTGCAGCTCTAAATCGTCATCTTGAATATAAAATTAAGTATATACAATCGCTACAATATCAATAATAAGCGTCACCCCCCACACACAGATGCCAATTATTTTAGAAGCACAAGGTGTAATCACCCAACAAAACTGAAATATACTGGTTCAACCAGTTCATGGAGCCCACAAAAAAAAATAGTGAATAAACACTCACGCACGTGTCGAATATGTTGGACCTATCACACCCTCCTTAGGGTCGCAGCGGGGCAGCAGGGCCTAGGACCACACAATTTGTGCCATATAAAAAGGGGCGGCCATCGCCTCATCAATTAGGTTCAAGGTATCAGGTAGGCCTATCCACCGGAAGAAGCACGCTGTATTATGTGCGCGAAATTCCCACGAAGAAAACGGAAACAGCAAAAATATAACGACTGTTTTCGTCGTGTATAAGGAAAAGCAAGTAAATATTAATTGGTTTAACTAAATAACCAGAGTTCAAAAGGTAATATTGGTGTTATCAAACGATTAGAAACTGGAAAACACGGTTTTATCGGATACTAGGCGACCTTAGTTCGACGAGTCTTTAGATGGAAATCGCATAAGAATCAATTACACGCGGTCGTACTGTATAACCAGTTAACGGATGCCTAAAACAAGGCCCTGACTATTTAATTATAGTGTGGGATTATTAATTAAGTTATAATAAACGATGCGTCATAAATATGTATTTATTATCAATTATAATCCTTTTATAGTAAACAATTTAACCATAATCTTAAACAGTAGAAATTAGAAACAGCCCGTCGTTATCACAAACAATATTTTACGTCTCACATATATTGTTAACATGTCTTTCGCTCATCACGTATACGGTCAAACTCATCGCGCGGTGGGGTGCGACACAGGTCGTTGTTCACAGGTGTGTGACGACTTGTTGGGCGACGCAGGACCGTATCCCACAATAGCATAAACTTTACGTTTCAAAGCAACTAGATTTGAGTTAAAAGTTATTGTACAGCGGGCTATCATGTAGTAATTTTAAATAAAGTGACCCATAGCTTTTGTTGTTGAATTTGACTAGATTCTTTTCACTTCATGTATAACTTTTGATCTTTACATATTAAGCATTGAACTCATTTTGAGCACAATAGAACGACAAGATGACTTTGATACAAACTGGCTTTATTTTTTTTTAACCTTGTGTCTGTGATATCAGAGTTTAGGGTACATCTTGGAGGCAACATTCGATTACTTTTAATATTTTACAACAGCTTTGTAGCGTCAACTTAATGTATCTAAAAAAATTATCTCACAAAATAAGTACTTCAATAAAGCGTTGTTTCCCGATTTATTTTGTACCTGCATCTGGAGTCTAGACATCGCCTCCGTAGATATGTAAGTCGCGTTAACATGTTGGTTGTGGTTTCTAAAAATATTATAATTCTCAATATCTAATCACTTTTGTTTTACAAATTTATCTTCGACTTGAACAGGTTAACCACCTTACACCATCATACTACTCTACGCTTTGATGTGTTTATAGTTCTGTGAATCTATTTACGTATCTATGATTTAAAAATCGAGGTTAAGTGTTTTTTTAATGTAGCTTTATTTTGATTGCTCGGGTACACGTGCATGATTAAAACACCGCACACTTAAATATCAATCGTTTATACACAGAACTACAAATTCTAATAGGTTTTGCTATTATTATCTTTTCCTCGTGGATGCTCTTCAAACGGTTTCAAAGGTGATGCGATGTGATGTACTGGGATGGATAACCCCGATTGTTTTAATTAAAAATACTATTTTAGGTTGACGTACAACTTCTATTGTTTAAGCGTTGTGATTTTAACTGTTGCGTTTATAATCCCTTTCCTATTACAAACAAAGAAAGACGTTGATGATATACTTCACGGTTATCGGTAACAAATTTATAGGTATTTTTACCCGGATGTAAAGTACAAAGCTGCTTGTCTTACTTATTCACTCGTTAACAACTACGACATAAAAATCCAGCTAAATGCAAGAAAGTTCTTAAGATAACTGCTCTAGACTTGGAAGTTTCTATGATGAATAATGCTTGAGGAATAGGACAGTTTTATTTAACGGTCTTACTTTTAGTCGCAACTCGGATTTAGTTTAATGCAGCTAAATCTTTCAGGTCCTGTAAATTAACAGGTATTTCAATAGAGACATAATCCGTTTTTTATGACGTGATGAGATACAAAAATATTAACGTTATAAAAATATTTATACAAATGTATTCAAACTACAGTAAAAATAACTTTACAGTATTACAGTAGACAAATTGAAACGGAATTCTGTCGTTTCTTCTCAAAGTAGATTGGAATAATTATATTAATTAATAAATTTTTACTGCTGAACCGGATTTTGCTTATAAGTCTGCCATCATTGAGAAAAAGGCTTTTACTGCACATAACCAAATTGATAAGATTCCTCCTACGTCTACGGGTAGATCAGATACTTCTTCTGTACTTCCTGTTCTTATTCCTAGTTCTGCTTCTACTCGTCAGGTCGTATACTTTAATTGCGACAAACCTGGTCATGTTTCGACACGTTGTACTCATCCTCAAACACTCCATTGCTATGGTTGCGAACATAAAGGAGCTTCTCGCCGCAACTGTCAGAACTATCCTACTACTAATAGGTCTTCGAAGAATACTCCAACTTCTGTTCTCAGCTCTAGGAGCCAAATTTCTTCTGTTTCTAATTCTACGTTCTCTTCTGTACCTCGTCCAGGTCATCCTGCTACTACTATCAAAACATACCCTACTTCGGCAAAAAAGCTTCGAACAAAATTTCTTCCGTCTCTAGTTCTACGTTCTTTTCTGTGCCTCCTTCTGCTCGTTCTACTACCATTACATAATATCCTTTTCAGTCATACGAGCCTTTGAACTATAATATTAACTTCTACAGCTACCACGCCCCTACTTACCGAACCTCTACTAACAAGAACCAACTTTCTTCTGTCCTTTGCGATTTAAACGATGATGAAATGAATCCTGCGTATTCACCCTCATCTCAGACTGTGCTTTCTCCACGAGTTGAGCCCATACTTCAAATTAGTGGCTTACAGGTAGCAACACAAGAGTTTGTTCCTGCTTTCTTAAACGATTCTACCCAAGAAATTTCTGTCATGTCTGAAAGCACAAATGTCGCTGAAGTGACGATGTTACAAATTTTTTCTTTGTAGATTTATATAATGTATTTACTCTACCTTATAGGCGACAGAGCCTCAATAGATTATGAGGGGTTCCTGTTTAACGTTTAAGCCCAGGGTAAAAAGGATGTTAAATGGCTTTGAGAGAAAAAGGTCCTTCTAATGAGATCTTTTGTAATTTTGTAATTCTCTTTAAAAAATATAGTGTTTTCATTATTATTAGGGATGGACTCGGGCTTTCGGGCCGTTCCGGGCCGGCCCGGCCCAGGCCCGGCCAGATTTCCGGCTCGAATCCGGGCCGGGCCGTTGACTAGTTTATTCGGGCCGGGCCCGAGGCGGGCCTATCTTTTTTCGGGCCGGGCCGGGCCAAACGATTCGGGCCGGGCCGGGCCAAACGATTCGGGCCGGCCCGAACTTTTGGGGCCGAAAAACGCACTAGTGGATATTCCACCGTCGTTTCACTTTTATCTCACATTGAATAAATAAACGTTCTTAATTATATTTTCACGAAGTGTCTTCATGAACTCATTAATAATCAGTTTCTCATCTTGTTTAGTGTAAAGGGGACGTGATATTATAACTCACTTCTTATCCCGAATTTTTTTTCTAGTCCTATTTAATGTTTCTCATGTTGTACTTTAGGCAAGTTAAAAATACTTAGGAACATCGAACTAGGTAATTTTTATTCATAATTCAAAAGTTTGCACGATTTATAGTATATATGTGTGTATACTTCAAATTTCAATCATGCGACGAACGTCGATATTATCAATCGCGTGTATAGTTTATGTCTACCGCCTAAAACACTAGAGAGTTATTGCAATGTTCATTCTACTAATTTTTTAATAAAGTTTTCCCTTATTTGACATTTACACAGGCGCAATTAACGCACCTTTAATGTTTGTACTTTATTAAAATGCAAGACACCTTTATTTAATTTAAATACAGGCAAGGAATGCTTTTATTTAAGGCGCCTTAATTTTGACATATACCAAATGCCTAAAGTAGAAACTTACATTTAATTGTCTGCTTTCTGTATAAATATTGTGAAATTAAATGGCTTTTTATATTGTTGTTTTCATAATTAAATTTAGAGATATAATGTCCAAGTTTATAACACGAAAAGTTTATAAAACATCAACACTCTAAATACAAAGATGCTGTTTTGTAATGCTTTTCCTAGAAGTAAACTGTAAAAATCATTTTAAAAACATTTATGCTATATGCTTGGGAAGAAGTAAAAAACAGTATCTTGAAGTAAACTCGAAGAGTATTCCGCGAAAACATTTTGACGACACATACAAATGTTATCGAATCAGTGGGAAATCAAAGACTCACATATTAAAAAAAGGTTTATCTTTGTGTGAATACAATTTTTTTGATCAATATAGTTAAACATGTATTATAGGTCACTTTATCACAAAAGAGATTAATTCTTTACTCATTTTTAAAACATAACCTATAGATATGGAATACTAAACATTTATGTCAAAATAAAGAGAAAATGAAAATACACTTGCAATAACACTCCTTTAAATTGGATGCACACTTTTAATAAAGGATACTTTATTTGAAGATTCTTTTAATAAACTCTACTTGGAATGAGTTTGCAATAACTCTCCAATATCAAGTAGTTAATTTTAGTAAACTTCTTTGAAGTAGGAACGAGAAGATAAAGCAGACGCAAATTTATGATAAGGTTATAAGGTGCATTAAGCGTACACATAATTTACATAAAAGTCCAATCAATGTTAATGCGTTCTTTGCAACAAATTTCTATTTTCAATTTATTGTAGGATTTACTGTCGACCCTTTTTTCAAAAATTGGCTGTTGATTTACTCACTCCATAAAATCATACGCCTGTTTTATATTTTTATATACGCAAATTTTGCAGCCACATGTTGTCTTTAATAGCTTTTGTAGTTTAAATTTATAGTTTTGTAGCTACAAGTTAAAAATGTGGTAAGGTTGTTTAAAAACATCGCGTATCTTCAAAAAATTGGTAGTTTGCCGAAAAGCTGGATGTACCCATTCCTTATAATTCCTCGTACATTTTGTACATAATATTTTCAGTGCAGATGCAAGTCCGTGTAGAAAACAGTTGGTTTTTATGGTAATTGTACTTCCTAGGAATTGTTTATTGGGGTTAATTACATATTTTATTCTTTGCAAATTAACCGTAGGCACATACTATTTATTGCTTGAAAAATTTAGGAGAATAATTTTTGTTGGCATATATGTCAAAAATAATATATGTGCTCACACCTATTCAATGACACAGATTTAGAATAAAAGCAACAGCTGTTATAGCTTCTCCGAGGTGTCCAACCCTTCAGGTCTCAGGTAGATAATAGTATTTCTTCCATATAACATCACAGAGATTATGATGCAGATGGTGGTACTATGTTTGTTCGTTGAACTTTCTCAATTGTATTTAAACGAAAGTGAAAGTTTGCCTCACTAAAATGCCAAATAGATACTTACCTACACCAATTTGTACCCGCACATTTGTTCCTATCGTTTACGCTATTCAACCGTCAGAAAGTGAATTACTACTTATTCTAATTCACTTGCTCGAGCAGTTTTCAGTTTGTTTTAAAGAACTCTTATTAAAAAAACTAATAACTTTTATATTAATTTTGATTAAGTTTTGTTAGAGTTTTTCCTGTCAATCCTCGAATAAAATTTCAGACCTCTCAAAATTATATCTTGCAATTCTTCGAAACTTTTTGCAGAATTATACAAGATGATTAAGATGAATTTGAATACCATTAAATCTAAAACCTAAAAAACTCCCACTTAAAACTGATTCAAAATGCGAATTTGTAGAGATTCCTCACTGATACCAACAATACTTTAAATATATCTGCTATATAGACGTTGGTTTATATTAGATTAAATAAACATCATAAGAGTTACAATTTTTATGTTGGCTGCCACTAAAATTCATTGCGAGATAGATACTTGAACACAACTGAAAAAAGTATATATCTTCTCATTTACTGAATGAAAGTCGGGCCGACGCGAAATTTCGGGCCGACCCGGCCCGGCCCGTCGGGCCGGGTCGTCAGTTTTTATTTCGAGTCGGGCCTCGTGCCGGGCTAGTCACTTTTATACGTCGGGCCGGGCCGGGCTTATTAAAAGCCCGTCCCGGCCCGGCCCGAGTTCATCCATAATTATTCTACAATTTGTATATGATACCTGAATAGGATCCTGTTCGAGTTTACAATTAATTGATTAAATGCTCTGACTTTTCTTAGATAGCAGAACTACATTTTTAATTGATTTAATTGATGGAAACAAAGGTCAAAAACACTTATTGTTTGAATTAATCTGTACTTCAAGTGTACTGCCAAAAAAGTTATATTTTATAATGTGACAAACAAATATCGTGTCACGTGCTTAGTTACGAATACATTTTAGTATAACCTTGTAAATTCAAAAATTATCTTATAGAAATTTCTTTGTGATTATAAGAGTATTTATAAAATATCCAACTATTAAATTCCGAACAACATATTACGTGTCTAATTTAAATGACCATATAAAACTTACAAAAATTTCGGGTACCAATTTAAATAACATATAGAATTTACAAAAATTACGTGTACCAATTTAAATGAACATATAGAATTTACAAAAATTATTTGTACATTTCCAGTAATGGTTCCATGAAATGAAAATTGAACTAAAATTGGAGATGACTCACCACAAACAATCTGCCAGGCATCCGAGTTCGCAACCATCTTGAGTACTTACGACAGCAGGTGCGCGCGGCTGGCATGTGCACGGGCTTGACTTCTATACGAAACAACATTTACGGAAAATTCCACCATTCTCCATAGTAGCATTTGAGACTTTGTACTTTCAATACAACTAACAACCAATTGTGCTTCAGTGTTCCATAACAATTATATACATAAGATTTATCGCTCCAAAATTTTATACATTACGTGCCTACATAAAATTTGCGTTCCAATACTATAAAATTTGCGTTTCAAAATTGGACCTAAAATTGCGTTTTAATACTGTATAAACATTTTTTACTTGCGCTGAAAAGAATCGAGGAAATAATTTGGATGCAAACTTGAAAATTATTCACCCACCGTAGATATGTATTTTTTGGTCACAATAAGTCGATTCAACAACTAATCGAGGCCATGGTATCCGTCGACACCATTTCACCTGTCTTTGAGACGGCATGTTTTATCAAACCTGCTAGCCCACGTTTCAACACTTGCTTAGCTGATTACATTCCTATGTTAAATGATGAACCTTGTCCACGA
This sequence comes from Platerodrilus igneus, assembly GCA_036346225.1. Taxonomy (NCBI): domain Eukaryota; kingdom Metazoa; phylum Arthropoda; class Insecta; order Coleoptera; family Lycidae; genus Platerodrilus; species Platerodrilus igneus. Next base: position 1,341,030 of record JARFIW010001106.1, read on the forward strand.
GGCAATTTTATTATCCAAGCACGCGCAGAATGTGAATGTTGTATCAATACACAAACACTTAGAAGAAATCTTAAATTTTACTTTGAGTCTTTAAATACAGGCGGAGCTCTAAGTATGAATTGGTAATATATTGTTACTGTCGGAATTTAATATTTTCTGTTGAATAATGGATATTTGTTAAATAGATATTTAGAACAAAAGCGTATATTTATGAAGCAGGTAATTGTATTCGTCAAAATTTTACTTGTTCCTACTTTCTTAAATAACTCTACTCAAGAAATTTTTGTTGTGTTTACAATAACAGCTGTAGCTGAGGTGACGATTACTTCTAATATGAATACAGAAGGTTCTGTTGAAGTTAGTGAACCCGTAGCTATAATGCCTGGTGCTGTTGTCGTCCAAGTTTTACCTGATCTTGTTTCGTTATCTACTATTGTCAAACAATCGGTTCCTATTGTGGCTGAAGTTTTACCTGTTCCTACTCTGTTATCTAACATTGATGAGATCTTACTTGATTCTACTCCTTTATCAGACGTTGATGAAACGTTACCTGCTCTTACTCATTGTTATAATGTTGACGAAATTCTTTCTGATTGTGATTCTTTACCTAATGCTGACAAAATTCTACTTGACGAAGTTCTACTCGATGCTGCTGTTTGTTCTTGTAATGTGGATGAAATTCCACCCGATTCTATTCCTTTATGTAATGTTGCCGAAGTGTTATCGGATTCTGCTCCTTTTCCTAAGGTTGATACTCCTACAGCCAATGCTGTTTTCTTTCCTAACTGTGAGACTGCTAGTCCTTTATCTAACTTCGATAAAATTTTATTTGCCTCTGTCCCTTTATCTAACGTAACTCAAGTGTTCTCTGATTGTGTTTCTTCTTGTAAGGTTGATTCTCTTACAGCCAATACTTCTCCTTTTTCTACAGCTGATATTCTGACAACCCATGATGTTTCCTTTTCTGCCGTTGACCTTCTCACAACCAACCCTAAAAACAAACAACTTTCTTTCGTATCGCGTTTTGAGTTTCCTAAGCCACCCTCACCGCCACCTCCTCAACCGCGTGCTACAACTACTACACCCCCTGCTGTTCTTGTTTTGTATAAAACTGCCCAAAAGAGGCAGACAATAGTCTATACCGATTCCGAACCTGAAGACGTATGTGCGCGAAATCCTAATGTTCTTGACTTCACTGCGTTTTCCGGCTGGAGGCACAAACGTCTTAAGCTCAATACTTAGTCCTCACGCACCAAGATTCTTATGCCGATTTTGCTTTCCTTAGAATTTGACTTTTGGACTTACGATCCTCTTTGCCATTAACTTTGTCTGTCCATGCTATGATTCACATACATCTCAAGCACAACATTCGTTTTTCTATTTGCTTCTCCTACTTCTCCTACTCCTATTTCATAAACATACTATGCGGTGCTCCACACATATGCTTTCAAAAATTTTCTCCTTCTTTCTATGTTTGTTGTCTTCAAACATAGCCGCTGCATTTTCTTGTTAAATGCAGTTCGGTTCCCCTTCTATTGTTTATAAATACATACCCTATTTCCCCAATATTCAGTAGCATGTGAAGAAGGTTAAGCAGCCTGTGGTTACCAAGATCCTCCAACACTTGGATATTTGCTGAATTAATAGTTTTCTAATATATCCTTTCCCACAATCAACAATAGTTGAAAATACTTCAAAATCAACACCTGTAGTTGTTTATAATAATCATCAGATTTAAATGCAATTATTTTTTTGTCATTAGGTTTTTCGTCTTGAAACTGGTTGGACGCATACCTTCACTTATTTCTATTCTGAGCTAGCCTACACCGTCGCGAGAAATTCCAACAGCCTAGATACAACTCGGTTTACCATCTGTTGTTTCCTAATTATATGCCCTATTTCACCAAGATTCAGTGGTATGTGAAGGGGGTTATTCAGCCTGTGGCTGCCAAGTATACCCCAACACTTAGCCATTTGCTGAATTAATAGTTTTCCAGTAAATCCTTTCGCACAATTGACATTAGTTGAGAGTATTGTAAAACCAATATCTGCAGTTGCTTATAATAATGATCAGGTTTATTTGCAGTTATTGTTTTGTCATTAGATTTTCCATCTTCGAATTGGTTGAATGCGTACCTCCATTGATTTTTATTCTGAGCTAGCCTGCACATTTCCCTGAAATTCCTAAAGCCTACATATTTCACTATCTGCGCGTAATAGCCTAACCTAGGTCTACATCTACCTTTCTTTTTACTATCTCTGTTTCTAATATATTCCGCACTATTCCTTCATGCCTTAGTATATGGCAAATCATCCTATCTCTCCTATTTTTACAGCTTTCTACATACTTCTTTTTTCCCCTACCATTGTTAGTACCTCTTTGTTATTAACTTTGTCTGTCCATGATATCTTCAACATAAATCTATAGCACCAGATTTCAAAGGCTTCTATCTTTTTCCTGTCCGCTTCTCTTACTGTCCAGGTTTCACAGCAGTACAGTGCTGTGCTCCATGCATATGTTTTAAGCAACCTTTTCTTTGTTTCTATGTTTGTTGACTTTGAACACACTAGTGGCTTTTTCTTATTAAATGTAGCAAGACCTTGTGCCAATCTTTGTTTTATATCTTTTGCGTTCTTCCTATCTTGCATTATTTGGTTTCCTAGGTAGCAAAAATCCTAAACGTCTTATAAGTTCTCAATACCTATTTGTCTTCTACTTTTTAATTTATTTTCCCCGCCTTTGCATACTAGTACTTTAGTTTTATTTTTGTTAATTTTTATACCGTATCTCTCTGTTAGAACTGTTTCCATTTCATTGAGAGCAGTTTCTAACTCTTCCTTGCTAGATCCAAATATAGTTATATCATCTGCAAATCTAAGCATATCAATCTTTCGTCCCTGCATAATAATTCCAAATGTCTTCCTGCATTTGACAGTATTGATTGTCTCTTCAATGTATAACCTAAAAATTAATCGGAATAGGGCACATCCTTGTCTAACCCCTTTCCTAATATTTACTTCTCTACGTTCCTGCTCTAATTTTGTTATCGCTGTTTGTTCTTTGTATAAGCTATGTGCTATCCATCTAACCCTAAAACTCATTCCAATCTTTTTGAGTATTTCAAACATTTTTTTACATTTGACATTATCGAATGCTTTTTCCAGATCTACAAACACTATATACATGTTTTCCCCTTTTTCTATTGTTTTCTCTATTATCACCGCCAGAGCTAAAATAGTCTTCCGTGTTACCCTGTTTCGCCTAAACCCAAATTGATCTTGTCCTAGTACTTCTTCAGCTCGTTTTTTCATTCGTCTTTGTACAATTTTAGTTAATATTTTTGACACGTGTGCTGTCAAACTTATTGTTCGAAAATTATCACATCTATCCGAGCTTTTATCTTTTTAGTAAAGTTACTATGATGTTACGTTTGAAATCTTTGGGTATCTCGCCTGTCTCATACATATAACTTACAAATTGGAAGAGACGTTCTGTCACTGCTTGTCCAGCGGCTTTTAGAATTTCTGTTTGCACCTTATCTGTACCCAGTGCCTTACCATTTTCAGACCTTTTGACGCTAATTCAAACTCATCTCTAAGTATAGGATAACCCAAGTGATCCCTTCAATGTCCGATTCTTGTTCTAATGTTGTTAGTTCCTCTCCTGCATATAAATCTCCTATCCATTTTTGCTATCTATCCACTTTCTTTATATTTTCTAAAATAACGTTTCCTCCCATGTCCCTTATATTTTTGCTATACGGTTTTTTATATTTCAAATTCGTTCTAATTAGTTTGTATGCTTCGTCTGTCTTTCCTATTTCCATCTTAGTTTGAACCTCTTTGCACTTTTCATCAACCCATTGTTCTTTAGCTTTCTTACATTTGCTAATAATTTCCCATTTCATGGCTTCGTATCTCTGTTTTCGTGTTTCGTCTGATTTATTTTTGTATTTTCGTCTTTCTTCTATTAGATTCAGGATATGTGGATCGTCTTCTAGCATGTGTTAGTAATGGCTAAATTATTTTTGTCACAAAATTCTACCAACCTACTTCCCCTGTCATTTTTCGTTCCTAAACCAAATAAACCTACTACCACACCTTCCCTACCCTCACCTACCATTGCATTAAAATCCCCGTAATTATTAAATTTTCATGTCCTTTTACGTATCTTAGTATGTCTTCGATATCTTTGTAGACCGCCTCTACCTCTTTCTCACTGTAGCTAAAGGTGGGCATGTATACTTATATTATTACTATATTTACCGGTTTAGATTCTAATCTAACCATGAGTACTTTTTCGTTCTTTGTAATTAGTTTTCTACACGTTGCGCTATCTATTTTCGCATAACTATCCAACCACCCGAATTTCCTTCTTCTGATCCTGTATGAATTACCCTAAACTCTCCACTCCAAAAATCCCCCGCCTCTGGCCAGCGAACTTCGCTGAACCCTACTATGTCTAATGCTAACCTGTCCATTTCAATTTTCAAGTTCTCTAGCTTACCTACTTGCTTCATACTTCTGACATTTCACGCTCCGACTTGCAGAATATTCACGACTCTTTTTTTATACTTTCGGATCACATTCCCCGAAGGAATCTCCTTCCTGAGATTCGAAAGTGGAAATATTTTAACTTTGGAATTTTTTACGCCACAATTTATGTACGTCGTGTACTTGGGAGGTAATGTGGTGGTTTTCCGTTGCCTTCCATATCGCAGTAGTGTGTCTTAGAATGCCATACCGACCGCTATGGTCTCTGCCACTCTAAGTACCGAAAAAGCTACTTATCTCCTTCGGAGATTTGTCTTAGTCTGGTTCCTCACTAAAGACCCCACTAATTTGCTTTAACCTATGGTTCGGCCAGTGGCGTAACTACGATTTTTGGGCCCCCCCGCAAAAATTTTAAAGTGGGCTCTCTTTAAAATGTATTACTTTTACTGGCTTATATTTAGCCATATTTTTAAATTATAGTACATGTAGAGAAGGAAGCAGTATAGAATTAAATACATATACTATATTAATCAAGTGCTTTATTAATTATAAAACCAAATTACATAAATTCAAACTTATAAGTTAATTAATATTAAATCTACATATTTATACGCCGCACAAAATTATTTACACCTAAAATTTGATACAGTAAAAACCTATGAGCTAGCAGACATTCCAAATCAAATTCAAAATTTTGTTTTTCTTGCATGTTTTGCTGCAAACGCGTTTATTGTATCCTCTATATTCATATTTTTGGCAGTGTCATGTTCTACTGCTAAGAGGGATAAATCGTCTAATCTATCTTGTGAAGTGCGGTTCCTAAGATAATTTTTAATAATTTTAATTTTGAGAAAGATCTCTCCGCACTTGCAACGCTAACGGGTAAAGTTAGGTATAACATTAAGGCTGTTATGGTGTTTGGAAAACTGCTAGAACCTGTAGATTTGGAAAGTACTAGATATTCTAAAATTGTAAGATACCGTTAACATTTTTAATTCATCACAAATAAGTCTATTATTTTTGAGTGTAGTAAGTTCTATACCTATAGCATCATTTAAATCTTTGTAGTAAAATTTTTGCAATTGTTTTGCCTTAGATAAAATATCGTCTGCAGTTAAATTCAAAAATACATTAGGTTCTAAGAAATTAAACTTTTCGTTTACATGAAAAAGCGATTTAAAACGATTCGACAGCTGTGAAATTATAATATCCATTACGCGATAAAATACATTTATTTTAAATTTAAATTCTTCATCATTAAATCGATAATCATTGGATAATTCATCGTAATGCTTTTTATTTTTGGTTGCCTTTTTTATAAATTCCGGTTTAATATTCCATTGCCCTGCAACTTTCGCTGCTTCCTCCTTGATGTTGGAATAGTTATTTCTTGTTTCCTTGAAAAATTTTAAACTTTTTGAAATAAGAGAGTTATCTGATTAATATTCGCCTTTTCACTCTGAGCAGTTTGTGAGAGCTTGTTAAGCTCTTCTAGAATTTGACTTAAAAACACTTAAAAAATAAAATTAAAATTATCCATGCTAGTTAATATTTGCTTTGCGTCATTTCGTTCATCTGTTTTTTGATATCATAATAATTTTATTAAGAGACATTACTATATCTTTATACCGAATTCTTATGGCAGCTAAAGATTTTACTCGATCCGCCCAACGTGTCGGATTTAAGCGTTTCAATTGTGTGAAATTTTCTTTAAAAACAGAAAGCCAATTCCATCTTACTATACTATTAGCAAAAATGTATATATGTTTTCTAAAAGTAGAAAAACGATTCTATTTCTTTTATACCTTTAACGGCATCATTTATGACTAGATTTAAGTTATGGGCACTACAGTGCATATATAAGGCTGCAGGCTCTATGTTTAAAATTCTCTTTTGCACGCCAGAATACGTACCGCTCATAACGTTAGCTCCATCGTAGCCCTGCCCTCTACATTTATTTATATCTAATTGCATGTTGGTTAAATTGCTTAATATAGTATTACATAGTCCTTCAGCAGATTGGGACTCTACTTTTGTAAAACCCACAAAAGTTTCACAAATATCTATTTTGGTTACCTCTCCCAAGCTGTCTTTTTAAAATCAATATATCTTACAATTTTACTTAATTGATCAATCTTAGTTATATCCTGTGTAGTGTCTATTATGATTGAGAAAAAGGAGCGGATCTAATTTTATTTAATAAAATATTTTTAAGTGTGCGCTTAAAGTATTAATAATATCGTTTTGAATTTTGGGAAAGATATTTAATTGAACCTTTGGGTCGTTCAAGCACTTTTGTAATATAGGATCATAGTTACTAATTAAATGAACTAAACTTAAGAAATTACCGTTGTAACTGTCTTTTGAATCAGAAAACTTTCTATGTCCTCGAAATGACAGCATGCGCTGGGATAGTGTTAAAGTAACATTGAAAAGTCTGTGTAAAACATTTTCCAAAATTCAGTTTCTTGTTTTAATAGTAGAGTATCTTTCTTATCTATGGTATAATTTTTTTCCACATATCGTAAATAAAACAACAAGTTAAATGAGATTGAGCAAGCAAATGCTCTTTAATTTTTTGATAAACCCTGCCAATCATTAATTCCGGTCGTCCAACTTGACCTTACTGAAGCAAACAGCCAACATGGTTGACAATAAACACAATTTTTAATTTAGAATAACACAACCACCCATTTGAATTGTGTGGTAAGTTTAACGTATTGCTTTTATTTTCGCTTGCAGTTATTAAGTAATAATAGTGAACTGAAAAACTTCTATTTTATTATTTTTAGGAAACGCACCATCTGGTCTACACAATCCGTAATTAATTATTTCTTTTCTTAAATTGTCATGTTGTAAAACATTGATTTTAAAAATGTGCAAAATCGGTTGGATATTCTTTCGTCAGATCCATAGATAGTTCATTAAGTGAAAAGTACTACTCACATTTACCTCTGTAATTGTAGTGGTATCTAGTTCCAAATTTCTATCGCGGCCGTCATTATGTGATGTACTTGCGCCCTGGGTGAGAGTTTTAAAATTGTTGACGACTGCTGTTCGTCTGTAGCGGAACTAGTAGATGCTACTGTCGAAAGCCCAATTTCTTTCATAGATTGTTCTTGTTTTCGGACTCTTTAGAAGTAAAAAGGAACTTATTTTTGGAATCTTGCTCTTTGATTCTTCCAATAGTTTCCTTTTTCGTTTTTGCAGCGCCGCTTGTAGTGCTCATTGTATATTATTTCCTGCAATTTTGAATGAAATTAATTATAATGTAATTAGATAAGTAATAATTATTTAAAAGCCTTTTGAAATTACAAATAACACATACATACTTTGCTTTAAATGCTTTAATTAACAAAATATAAATGATTTTATTGAATGCTTAAAGATTTATTTATATGTATTTCTCAGCGCGACTTCAACTATGATCAAATCAATAGTAGTTTAATAAAAATAGATATAAATACTTACGTTTAAATATGAAAGACCTCCTGTAATACGAACACAACACTATTGAGTAAAACGTACTGGAATGCTTTTTACTTCCTTTCCGTTATATATAATGCAGCTAATGCAAATACGTTGCAACCAGCTGACTAGAAACCACAAAATGAATTTCTTTCTAGTATTATATTTCTAGAAAGCGAAGGTTACTAAGCTACCTGCCATCCTGTGAATCTGTACTGTACAGACAATAGCCCTTTATTCCTATTTAAAATCCCACAAACCAAACTAACCCTACTATACGTCGTTTAATAATGCTTTACCACTTTATACAACTTATCACTTAAGAATAATATAGACATCTTTGTTATTAAAGTTTACAGTCTCTTTCATCTGTTTATTAACCCTTACAAAATAGGACAGAACGGATAGAAAGAAGAAAGGATGCAGGCTGCAGGTGGTGTTCAGTATTTATCTTAATTATTATTTCTTGTATTTCAGCAGTTCCTAGTAGTAACATCAAGAAAACGTTCGTTAACCTGCGGTTTCTGAATTATCTGCAATATTTTCTTGACCGTTTCTTACCTGCCAAATACGTTGAAGATGAATAAGTTGAGTTTATTATCGTTTGGGCCTTCTTGCACTTGGGGCCCCCCCGCATAGCGGGGGCTGGCAGGGGTGTAGTTACGCCACTGGGTTCGGCTCTTATCTCACTGAAACACGCAAGTTATTCTATCCGTTCTAGTATTTTAGAACTTCTGCAAGGTGCATGTTCATTCAGAATGGGTAATAAGTTATAATAAACAAATTATTCTAGACTTTAACAGTTATTTTACGATGTTAACATCAGAATTCGGCAAAGCTATAGACTACATCGACGCCAGTTCCTCATGTCAGTTGTCGACCTATAATTAGTTTTGATTTGGAGTGGGGTTTAGTGAGGTGAGGATCGGTCGCTAGTATTGTTTCAAGGCGAATCAAATATCTGATATCAAAGCTTTTGGATTTTTGTAAAGGGAGGTATCACTAATCGGGCCAGTGGAAATAGAGGAAAACTGCTGATTCTTTTCAAATTGTCCACAATTACAATTAATATTTTATTAACTTATTTTTTAAGTTAATTAAATATAGATTGAGTATACTAGTTTTGCTATTCTTTTGTGGATACATTGACATTGCCGTAATTATAATTATCCATAGACGACATATCAAACGATTCCAGTAGATTTTAAACTAATTTGTTTTAATTGCTGAATATCAGAAATATTTACACGCATTTTTCTTAACATACATATTTTATGTGGTGTTCTGTTCCTCAATACAAACGGGTAACTGGCTATACGAAACAGACGACGTAAACCGTCGATATTTACGATCATTTCCCCTACACATTTTCGGTTCACAGCATCGCATTCTTTCACATTGCACACCTGCAAGACTACGCTAGTTTCCGTTCTAACATAGGTAGATAATGCTTCATAATTCATCCTAAAATTGCTTTCGCTTCCATTTCAGTCCCCAATAAACTTGCTCAAGCACATTCCAACGTGTTCTCCACCTCCGGTAAAATAGACAATCGAACTTCCTGCATTTTCAAATATGAAACAGATTTTTATGATGAGAGAGTATGCGAAAACTATATACAGGAAAACTGTTGAATCACAAAATTTTACTATCAGTAAAAGATGCGTTTGTTTCGAATAACATTCACTACTTTAGAAAGTTTTATAGATATGACGACTAATTGAATAGGACCAATTTCTTGCTTCCTTTTATTAGCACACGGATTTCTTTTTTCTGCGGTAACAGTAAACAGTAAAACATGTCAGCTAGCAGGGTTTCAAAAGCGAGTTGTATATAGTTTATAAGTAAAATTAATTACTAAAATACTGCTTTCCATAATAAAAACAGTGGATAGATAACCGGAGGAGAGATGAGTAGAACAAACCTGAGGGTACTGGAACAGAGCCTACCATCAGCTCCGGAATTCTCACGTGGACTACTATAGTACTACAATACCTTCTATTAGGCGACAGGTGCTACATTTCCGTTAACTAAGATGCTTACTCTTCAGTACTTTCGAAGTACTTTGCTACGTACATTGACGTAACATAAAAAAAAATCAAGAAAAAGAAAGACGAAGAAAGTCCGGGCTCAGGCGGCGAGTGGGCGGGGTCTTATACCTATAAGTAAAGGAGAGCCTGAAAAAAAACAAAAAATATATAAAAACACTCACTCATTCACACACAGAACAAAACATACAACGGAAAAGAAAGAACTTATAATTAAAACCAAAATATACATACAAAAAACAGTACTCCCAAACCCACCCCAAAAAAAGTCAATGTCCCCAATTTATAAATACATTATTACAACCCCTTAAATATTCAAAAAAAAAATTACCCAAAAAAAAATGGCGAGCTGTAGTTTTCAGGCAACTACCCCTTGACAGTAATTAGAAAAAAGAAAGAACCACACGCAACCCTAAAAACCACAGCTCTAGAATATCGTAAACATACACTTAACCTATTTTTTTTTCAAACAATAGCAACAACATTTTCATTAATAAGTAGTAAATACCAAAATAGTTCAAGAATTTTTATATATAAAAATCAAATTTAGAAATGCCATCTTAGAATGGTAAAATCACAGGCGTTCTTGTTCCGAAGTAAGAATCGCACTCACCCTTGAGTTACTGACATCGGGGGGGAGGCTGTCGCTAGTCTGCGTCAGCGAACAGGCAAGCTTACAGCCAAGCGGAGCGTATTGGACTTCGCAGTCCCCCAAAAGAAACGCAGCTCAAGAGGTTAACGTGTCCCCCGCAGGAAGCTAGAATAATTACGAACCATAAATTAATTTATTGCAGCCAAAAAAGTATTGTTTTATATAAACTCCATATACTCACCACGCTAAATAATGCGTGCCGGAAATTCACATAAAAATAACGAACGAAGCCAAATAGAACGTGTTTTCTTGTGGCTATTCAAACAGCAAATGAATTGTTACATTGGTTAAAGCACCAAAGCAAGGAAAACCCTAATTTTATTAAAATAAATTCACTGAATTCTTTAAAAAGGGAAAACACAAAAGCATTTAATTATTAAAATACTTGGAAAGTCGCCTATCTAATAAAGGCATAAATTCCACGTGACGAAATTCTTAGAAAGGATATTTATTTTTCTAATGAAGCACAAAAGATTTATCAACTGACATAGATAGGATATTTATTATTAATTACCCTACAAATTTTAATACACGAAAGGGTTCTTTTTAATTAACGGAATTAATTTCTGTGTTGAACGCCAAAGGAATTTAAGATAAAAATTATTGTATATAACTAATTCATTATTTACGAAAATGAACGTAACAACTTTGTCAATAATGCACTGAATAAAATAGAAGCTCTCTATTAAACAGCATCGTGTAGTAAATACGTCTGTGTTACTATTGTAGTCCACACGAACTTTTGTGTTATATTGGGGAAAGTAGTAGGTTTGCATTTGCACTTTGGTTATAAAGCTCTATCTATGTTGGCAACTACTATGATTTATAGGATATAGTATGTCGCATCGTACGCGAGTCAGAACTGAACCGGATTTCGAACGAATCGTCCTAGAGTGGATTGACGAAACAGAGAAAAAGAACGAAGAACCCCCTTTTGAAGAAAATTTTGAAAACGAAAGCTCTTCAGAAAAAGCTGCTTAGGAAGAAGCAGAGATAGTTTTAGAAAATGAAAATGAATAAATACGTATGCACCCTGTATATTACGATTTCAGGAATACTGATGTTCATTAAAATAACACTTCAAGAATTTTTAATTCTACAAAGGAAATTCAAGCAATAAACTCAAACCACAAAACCATAGCTATATACTTTTTGTACAACACATGGTTGAACGTAACTCAGGTCAATAACTTACAGCAAAACCGTCAAAAAAGAAAAGAGATTGCAATATTACGCGTTACGACTCCGAATACATAGATGCAAGCATGAGTAACTGCCGTAGTCAGTTTGTGTAAAAAACAAATTGAAATTGTAATTTTTTGTAAAGTAATCATGTTACTTTAAAAAGCTTTTAAAATAATTAATCAGCTAAGAACAATGGGATTGTCAATATTCAAGTTTCGTTCAATAATTATCCCATACATAGAGGAGCTTTATATACTTTCAGTAGAAATGAATAAAATTAAAAAATAACAAAGCATAGTAGCCCGAGATAAGATAACAATAGTACAATGTAGTTTAATCATCTAGATACAGCCGATGACTTAGTGAAATTCACATATATCAGGTTAAGAATGATATATCAAGATGTGCTCGCAAATACAATGTTAAATCTTGCAATATAATGTACCCATGTACAGATTCTGAATACATAAGATACCATTAATCCCCATAAGTGAATTGCGTAAATTTCACTCAATATGAAGATTGTAATATAATGGCATGCCACCCGAAAGTATTAAAAATGAGGGAAAGGCGAGAGTTAGACAGCAGACGAAAACAACGAATTCATTGCCCGCGAGCCACTGATGAGGACAGATGGTAACATTGATAGAGTAGTTGAGGAAACCAACGTGAGTTAAACCTTCGCTGATTATTCGACGAGAACCCCAGAACAAAAAAAACAATTTGGACAGAATGGTTTCAATCCCACCTAGGTGGAAATAAATTATCCGTCGAAAAGTTAAATTCAATCCTGGCTCAATGCAAATATTTATTCACAAGAAGACACCGCTGGAAGTTATGTTAACTAGTTTTATATATATATATATATATATATATATACCCTTTGTTGTGATACTGTAGCAATACCCCTATGCGCCCTTTTTATTAATCAAAAGGTATACATTTTTAATTTGTTAATTTTTAATTATCATCATATTTAGACCAGGGTAGAAAATTAAATAATCACATCAAATAATTTTAATCACCGTGTATAAGGAATTTTATTAAATAATACGCTTTATTAAAACCTTGAAGCATAAATAAATTCGGTCGTTTCAGTAAAAATAAGAGATTTGAACCATGTACAAGACGCTTTATATCAAAAGAAACAGTATTAAAAGCTCTGCGTGTAATGTAATTATTCCTAAACAAATGGAAATTACGTGCAAAATTTATATTAATTAACCCTATTTTAAGTAACAAGTAGTAGACAAAGCGTACAGATTATAATTAATATTTAACTTGTATTCGCTAAAATGAAAGGATAGAAGTCAATTTTAATTGAAGTTAATTGAATCGTTAGTAACAGATAATATCTATAGAAACTTGTAAAACCCAATAAAAAGCAAATCCTAGAAGTGTTAGTTAGAAGTAGGATGTTTGAACACACCTGCGTATTTTAAAAGGCAATTTCAGTTTAAGTTGTTTAGATAAACATGTCGATTCTAAGGATATTGGAAACGGTCAGATGCTTTAGCACGAAATACAAAACAGGGTTTATTTAAAAGCTCTGAGAATTAATATTATTTTGAACACCTGCGTAGTTTAAATATCACGTACGGCGAAAATTGTGTAGATAACAAATGGTTTCAAAGAATCTTGGAGAAACCGGGGCTTAATATTCACGAGAATGTGCGATACGGGGTTATTTAACCCAGATAGTCCACATGGACTAAAATATAATCGATAATAAAGAATATCAATTTGCACCAATACGAACAGGTTAGAAAAGGAAAGAAAATGCGTCAAGCAAAGACACATATAGTAAAAGGCGTGATTTAAGCAACGTCACGAGGGTCACAATTGGTTGAAAATAGGATGCAAATATCAGAGGTAGAAACAATTTCTGTACAAAATTAATTAGTTTTTCTCGTACATGTTGTCGTGCCGTGTGAGAATTTCTGAGATTTAAATGGGGCGAGTACAAAATTCGTAAAAACCGACGCACAGGCTACGGACTGGGAAGATAGCATGAGAAATTCTTTAGAATTACCCGTTTTGGGGAACAGACCGACAGACAGGCTTTTTGCTATATATACCGGTGGTAATAGGAATTTCGGCCTCTTAGACTTTTGACTATTCGATGCGTTAAAAGCTCTTACATCCGCGACTTGATTGAAGATGTTAAACAGTGCATTTTAGTTGATAAAATAATTTAAAGTTTGCTCGTATATTTTAGTGATTCAAAATAGTTTGTTATTTACGTGCTAACATGAATGTACTTCAGTGCACTTAGATACAAGGTAATAAAAGTTAGTATCACTGTACCAGTTGGCAAAATTTGCAACGACAAATGTATACACAAAAGTATGCAGTTTTGGCGTATATTGGTGAAAGACGCATGAATTTCTTTGCTATTTTTCGGGGGTGTTAATAATTAAATGGTTCAAATACGTGTCTGGATCCACGAAACGGGGGTCAGATATACACAGATGAGTTCCGGAAAAGCCCAGAGACAACTTTAAATAAATGGTGATGGAGAAAATTTTAAAAGCGTTGAGAATTAGAAGCCGTAAATATAATCCTGTTGGAATGGTGTGATTAACTAAAGGGACGATGTACATTGAAGCTACGAGGACAGTGGCCTTCAGGTAAATTATACTATTTTGTTTGACATTTTGTGTGTGTTGAATTACTTTATAATTGATTTACTTTAAATGGACATTAGTGAAATTGTACTAACCATAAAATTTTAATGTTAAGATGAAATTTGCTTGTTTAAGTAGAAAGGGTATTTAGTATTGATGTTCTGGATTATGATGAAATTTTAGGTATGTCTTTGAGCTCAATTAGACGAACCTGGTTAATTAACGTAAAGGGTGGTAGATGCTCCTTTTACTCTGCATATATTGTTATATTAATTAGTAGGCATCCAACAAGGACTTTAATTCTGGATGCACATTAAAATGATAATAAAATGAATCTTGAAATTCTTTTTAAAACTGAATTTTATGCTGAAATTTAATTTGAAAATTTAATGTTTTCTGAATATTGATGTAAATAGAGTTAACGTTGATGTTTGTGGTAGGAATGTGTTTGTTTTTTTTTATGTATGAGGATGAAAGCTATCTAGAGGAGCAGCCGAGGCGATTAACAGAAGAAAATCAACAGACCAGGTAATTCAAGAGGTTTCACAGCAATATATATATATATATATATATATATATATATACCCTTTGTTGTGATACTGTAGCAATACCCCTATGCGCCCTTTTTATTAATCAAAAGGTATACATGTTTAATTTGTTAATTTTTAATATATAATTTTGATTACGCCGGCTAGCTCAGCTTTTGAATTACGCATGGAGCTTGCGACAATACGACAAAGATTTTTAAACCTACCATCTATCTCTCCTTCATGTTCTAATCTTTAAACCAAAACACCATAAAGCACAAATTATTATAATGTTCTCAAAAATATTTACAGCGTATGAAAAGGTTAAAATTCATCAACTGGAATTTTCTTCTAATTATGGAATCAATAAATTTAATAATTATTATAACCAAAGATAACTAAAAAGTCAGCAAAATCACTAGTACTATTAATTATTAATTGAAGTCTGATGAACGTTCATTTAATCTCATTTATTTACATAATTTACAGCGTATAACCAAAATTAAATCCTGCCGACCCCTCACATAAATTATCATGAAAGCAATTTTTAAAGTATTTCAATTTGTAATATTAAATCTTAAGTTATTCCAGTTTAGCAAAGTGCAATGAAATATCCACAAATAAAATAATCAAATAATAATAAACATTCAGATTGACTAACCTGTTGTTTTGCATTCACTTAAATCCGTCTCTGGTCCAACCGTTGTGTGCATCCCTCATCTAGCGCCTTAAATATACTAGTGTACTGCATTAAATTCCTTCTCCATAAATCAACTCTTTTGTTCCATTAATAATTGCTTCAGCATTGAGTTAAACTTGTTCCCATATTTATATTTGTCTCCCGTAATTGTTTGGAGCTTCTTTAGGGATTCTTCAGGGATTCTTTAGGGGTTCTTTAGAGGTTCTTTAGAGTCGTTTTTCTATTAAGGGTAAACGACAAACCATTAATTTTCCATATTCAACGGAATTATTTCACACTTCACAATAACTTACTTAACGTGTATATTTTTGGTCTTCAGAGACGTGAACTGTACTTTACTTCATGGTCAACTAATTTGTTTACAAATCCGGTCATATTTAAATGCATCGACTATCTATGTACAAGCGCAAAATTCGCTGTTTGTATAAACTAGGTTTTTCGATATTCCATGGTGTTATGGTTGTATATTAACATCAACGCATTCCCCTTGTCACGTACGATTTCAAGTTAATAGCATTGATTCTTTTGGATTTTCATACTTTTAGATAAGTAAACCGTTATTTGTTTGAATAAATTTGATGAACTTTGATTTTTAATAAACATCCTTTGTTTGTTTCCAATAAATAAATCAGGGGTCAATTTTATTTCTTTAGTCACGTAGACGAAATACAATGTATGGATTAAATCATCTGCGATTTCTATTTTACGCATTATTAAACCTGCTTGTATTAATTAAGATTCTTGATGTGTTATACACGCTTGTCGCGTTTCAGCTTGCATTTATGTTATTTAACGACTTGCGGATTTGTTTTCTTTAAATAAATCTTCAAAGTATTTTTCATTAACTAATTTAATTACGATTATTATTTATATACAGGGCGTTGTCATTCACTTTTCAGCCTAATCATCGTACTTCTTGCTTTCTTCAGAAAACTGTGCCGTTTTCTGAGTCCTTAAGTATTTTATGTGGAGTGCGCTATACTCTTGGTCCTAACTACCCCTAAATGACCCTATTAACATAGCAATATATATATTCATATATATATATATATATATATATATATATATATATATAGATATAATAATTATTGGTTGTGGGTTTCAGGTCAGCTGACCTGAAACCCACAACCAATAATTTATTTATATCTATATAAAGCAAGGTCGTTAAACAGTAAGATAATTATTAATATATATATATATATATATATATAGAATAAGATGAAATAATAATTTAGACTTTTATGCAAAGGCAAAATGATCATTTCAAATTGAGCTAGTAATTGAAAGATGGAAAATATAAGGTCTTGGACAGGACTTGAACCTGTATCCTGGTTTTGCCGGAACCATGCGTTTACCAATTACGCCACCGAGACCGATGACGACAATTGGGAAATTTACAAATTTAAATCGTGTACACGACGATACATCAACCTAACTTTCAATTACGTTCGGCATTTTTGTCAATCATATCTGACATTGTCAAGTTTTTGACTTATGTCAGTTATAGACAGGAAGCTACGCTCAAAATTATGGCTATAGGCCAAGTATTAAATATATAAATATTTTAGGTAGTTAATTACACAAGGTAAGTTGATAAATACTATCGTATTATAGTGAATAAGATGAAATAATAATTTAGACTTTTAACCTAAAATATTTATATATATATATATATATATATATATATAGTGATGTGATAATGAGATCACAAAAAGTCATTGAACACTAAATTCTATGAAAAAAAAACGTCCCAAAGAGAAGAAAAACAGAGAAAAGTAAAATTTCCCTATATTTAAATTTACCCCGTATAAACATAAGCGTATTCCATTAGCACATACAATAAGATTCCCATGTAAAAACACATACCATTAAACCTTGTGTAAATAATCATTCTTTAGGGAAAAAAATGCATTTATGAAGTGTAAGAACTAAAACCTCATTAATTATGTAATTGAATTCCGTGTATGGGAATTTATTGCAGAATAAAAAGATCGTGAAACGAATATAAAATGTAAATACAAAAGTCATTCATTTCGGTCGTGAAAATAATTATTCTATACCTTTAAATAACAAGTTTCCATTACATTTACCATAGAACGTGTCTAAAACAATATCAATTTTGCGCAATCATATTCTCCGTGTGTAGATATATCATTTAAAACAAAAGTAATATTAATTCTCGTTAAAAATACCACTTTATGAGTTTTAAATAAGACGTATCTTGTGTTCAAAGAAGTTAATTACGAATTAATGCCAGAATTATTGAATGTCAACGTTCTTTAAAAAAGAATACGTCATTTGTTATAAATGTTTTAAAAGCCACTAAATAAGCCAATTATTTTCAATCAATAAATAGGCGAAGAACGCGCTACTATCAGGAAACAAAATAAAATAGATAAGGCGCTTAATAGTTCTACAAAAGGGATAGCATAGACACGTTTCG
This sequence comes from Platerodrilus igneus, assembly GCA_036346225.1. Taxonomy (NCBI): domain Eukaryota; kingdom Metazoa; phylum Arthropoda; class Insecta; order Coleoptera; family Lycidae; genus Platerodrilus; species Platerodrilus igneus. The sequence continues at coordinate 1,359,174 of JARFIW010001106.1, forward strand.
TACATTAACGAAGAATGGAAGGCGCCTTACGAGCGCCATAAATAATACTGACAGCACTTAATTAACTCATTAAAACGCGAAATAGGCGTAATTCATCCAGCACGTGTCATGCTACGAAATAGATCTAGAATCGAATGGAAAACATGACGTATTTAAAATTTTAATACATAATCAGAACTTCAATTAGAACAAATATATTCATTTATTCATTCATGATAACGTCAAGCAACATGTAACTTTCGAGTAAAGGTTAACTTTTTAATTCATTTTATGACATGTAACATTACGCTTCCAATAATTTGTAATTTATTTTGTTGGTGTTCCACAAGTAACAAAGAACTTTGTGCATGATTATGAAGTATAATTAGTTTGATGAATACTACCAAAATGAAACGATCTTCGACATAAACAATCTTGGTACCAGAGCCACTGCAAGTTTTATATTTATTAAAAATAAATGCACTTTGTAAGCTGATATTTCGACGTTAAGACGAATTGGAAATGGAGATTTAAAATGTCAACAGGAAGTATTTAATGCCATTAATTACAATTTAAATATTTATGAATATGCTAATGACAACAGCAGATTTTATGATTTGGGCATTAATTGTAAAATAAAATCAACATTGACTGTCCATAAGATCTTCGGTATAAAAATTGTTTAAGTGTGACGTTATTATAAAATTCTATACCGCTGCTGCGATATGCATTTCGTCTGGTAGATGATTTTGTTCCTTTATTGATATTGGAAATATTACATTATTTTCTTGGTATTTTACTTGTCAAGAGTTGCTTTTAAAGAAGGGCTTGTGGACACGATGTAGGTATATATATTATATTTTTTTAGTAGTTGTTTTATGTGAATATAAAGTATTTAAAAAATTGTATTAAGCAAGCGACTGAGAACAATCCATTTATGTAAAATATTATTAATTAATTTTGTTACATAAGTAAATACTAGGCTTAAGGGTAAAAATTAGTATGCGGTAAGTCAGGAGTGTATTACTTACTTTTGCGTCAATTTTTGTACTGTGTAAATCCTCCAGGATATACTCCCTGTACGTTTGTTGTGGTTTGTTTTGTATTTTTCTTCATCTTCTTTGGTAATTAAACCACTAGGAGTTTTTAAAATCGTCCTTATTTACGTTTCGATCCATGGCTTAGGATCGTTATCAAAATAATAAAAAAATTTAAGTTTGACAACGATCCTAGGTCATCGATCGAAACGTAAATAAAGACGAAATTAAAACCTTCGGGATATGTTGGATAAATGTTGTTTTCTTTGCCGTGTTTTTCTATTAAAAGTACATAAATTTTCTCTCTTGAAGTTTTCTTTTCTTCCTCCTTATGTAATCCACACCACTCTAAGACACTCGGTGCGTGATATTTTCTTTGCTTACGTTACTTCTTTTTATCGACACGGAATACCGTAGAAACATTTAGATAGTTGTGAGTAAGGTTTTTATTGCATTTACTTACGAAGATTTTGATTAGTAGAACAGTCAACGTACACTGTAATATTTCTTGCACTTAGTAGATTTAATATCAAATGATAATAACGTACCAAAACTAAAATTTATTTAAAACTACAGTTAATGTTTTAGTCAAAACTTATTATACACTTTGAACAAAATTATTTAATAAATTATATGTTAAGTATCTTGTTCCAGTGTTCCATTCCATTTAGAGTACCCTAAAAATTTTTTAGTTGTGTTTATACCTTCTTGAGATGTATTTTGTATGTAAGCCTTTTGCTATTCAATGCAACCTCTAACGGTTGCTGTTAACTATGATAGAGTGAAACTCAACGCTCTGTCGTGCACATTGTTACCCTATATCATAGTACACATGCAAGACGTTAGTGGAGCACCTTTACCACATCGCCACAGTGACCCCCGAAGCAGAAAAACCTATATTCTCTGACACCCTTCTAGAGGATCCCACAGAATTTTTTCAACAGATGAAAGCGATGGACGCGCAAGTACCTACAACGACCGCTCAACTCCAAGGCCAAGCAGCCACATGATGCAAAGCATATGCGATGTTTCAACCTAGCTACAGCGAATTGAAAAAGTTCTTTCTCGACAAGTACGACAGTCCAACCATCAGAGCCAAAATAATCTCCAAGTACTACGGACTGAAGCAGATGACGTTCCAATCAGTAACCGCCTCCTCGGCACTAAGACGCAGCAAGCCCACCGCATAAAACTCGACATCAACCGGGATATAGAGCTGTTCACGGACCTTCTCCTACCGACACTGAGGAACCCAATTCAGTATCACATGCTGATAACAGTATGGGAAATTGTCTCCCCCTCAGAAAAATCGATGCAAACGAGAGAGAGGCAACAAAAGGTACAACCGTCTGCACACCAACAACCAGATTTCCACGCACAACGAAGCAGCTACCAAGGTGCGGATTCCGTCCACAACGACATTAGCACCGAGACTGCCCAACCAAGGCGTCGGGAAACGACCTGCCGGCCGAGCAACGCCAGATTACAGCCCGGTCGGGCGAAATGAACTGGCACAAATAAGTACAACCCATAATGGTCCTCTACCAAGGATTTCCGTCACCATAAACAGAACGACCTGCCACGCACCACTAGATACAAGGGCATCTTGAATTCTGATGTATAATCAGGGAAGATCGATTACCCACTGGCTCATGGGCAGAACCTTATCATACCTCCGCCCGTCTAACTGAAACAGGAACAAAAATGGCAATTAAAGGCAAATTAATTTCGCACGCCATTCACCCTCGGACACGTGACGGACAACGAAACCTTCTTGGTAGTAGCAAACCTCGCAGAAGATATCATTCTAGGTGAATCTTGGCTTCAACACCAGAAAGTGGTGATGGACAAGGCTCCATACAATTCGGAGTACATAACCGTAAGACGCCCCACTGGAACCAAACGGTGCCGTCCGTCACCGCCAATTGGCCACCCATGCTAACTGCCACTCACAAGTTCGCAGCCGAATTCTTGCCCAGCAGCCTTCGGGAGGAGTTCCAACCAGTAGTCAATGGGTCAAAAAACCACAGCCAGCACCAGCCTATTACCACTAGACACCAAAACATGCAGACCACGAGCTAACCATGCAGCCCTCGTCGATCTGCCCAATTATGTGCAAGACACACAACTAGAAATGAATACCTGTGGACGGATGTCCCAGGAAGAGGTACCATTTCAATCACAATTATCCCACTCAGCAGCATACGATTATGGTGAGGTCTGACGAGGTCACACAGCGGTAACGCACGTTACCGCCAACAGGCCACGCACGTCAACCGCAGATAACCAGATAGCAGCCGAATTCTTGCCCAGCAGCTCCGAGAAGAATTCCAACCAGTGATCGATAGGTCACCACCACCAACTACCGCGACCAGCACCAGCCTATTATCACTGGACACCGAAGCATGCAGATCACGAGCCAACTACGCAGCCCTCGTCGATCCGCCCAATTATGTTGAAGGCGCACAAACAGAATGGCATACCTGTGGACGGATGTCTTAAGAAGAAGTACTCATTCGACCACAATTATCCCACCCAGCAGCAGGTGAACATGGAAAAGTCCGACGCCGGCTCACAAAAAGAAAACGCAAACGCCGCCACAGGCTCAGATATTTTGGCAACAAGGACCCGTCACGTCAACGCAACAACCTAGCTACGCTACGCCCTTCAGCGGGGGGAGTTACCCTATATCAATGTGCTGAACACAGAACACAGAACAAATGCATAGAAAATCAATATCTCCAACTCTTTTTTGTGCTGCCCTAAAGCTAGCAAACCTATTGGATGTCCATTCCACTAACGTGTTTTCAACATACCCTGCATAGGAGCAGAAAGCATATAAATACGTTTGCAAACCCAGAAGAAATCAGTACACTTAGTGCTCACCACAGCCTAAGAAACTCAACTGGTAGTGCTCACCATAGCCTGCTATCACTTCAGTAGTGCTCCCCATAGCCTGCCTATTCTCCGGCAGTAACGCTCCCCAAGGGCTAGCCGTAGCACCTAGGGCACGTCGCTATAGTTCAGTACCGTAAACCACGTATAGGGAGGAAGCTCCAGTCGCCCAGCCATCCATACCGTAATTCTTTACATTCTCCCGTTGTTCCATAAATAAATCATGAAGCCTTCCGAAGAGTTCCGAAGACGACCGAAGACGTCTGGACCTGTTCGAACTGTATATATTTTCCATCTATCGTTGTTCAAGGTCTTACTTAGCCTCACAAGTAAATCCCGAATCCTTCCGAAGAGTTCCGATGACCTACCGAAGACTTCTGGACCTCTTTGAACGGTGCATATATTCATTTAATTAGTATTTAAGCTCTTACTTAGTCCACGAGCAACCACGAGGCTTTCCAGAGAGTTCCGAAGATTACCGAAGACTTCCGAGCTGCTTAAAAGTGTATAAACTATTCATTTTAAACTTTAACTTTCATATCTATGTACTTATGAACTTTTTAATTGTCTTGTTTGTGCATATTAAACATAAACTAAGTCTACATACATTGTCTAAGAAGCAAGACGCCGCCCACCCAAACGATTACAACAAATCCTTTTTATACTAGCTGAAATAGGGTAGGATGCAACTTCGTGAAAGATGTTAAGTAAGCGTTCATTATTCCATTTAGTAGAATTTAACATTTGCAGTGATATGCCGAAATTTTAAGTAAATTTTCTATTTATAAGGAAACATTTGTAGAGAAATCGAAAGGTTCTAATTTATTGTTCGATCTGCAATATAACAACCAAATAACAAATAAATCCAAGACCAGAACAGGAAAATTCAGGACACTATGTATTCAGCACACATGATATTAACAAACACATAGAAGTTTAATCGCATTGGATTACATCATAATTAGTTGTGGAAATTCTCAAGAAGTCAATAATTGATAATAACAAATAAACTAAGTTTATACCTGTTGAAGAATGACTGCTTGTTTCACTTTTCTAACCTTGAAAATCACGCACAACACATTGTTTACAGTGCCTGGGGCGTACGTGCGATCCCTGAGAAAACAAAAACCGACAACCTCAAGAACAATGTTGACAGATAGTCAATGTTAATAAAATATAACCACGGGTGATGTCCGATAAAGGAAGGGAAACTAGAACGCGTGTACAGACACGAACAATTTGGATAAATAACCATTTGAAATGATTGGATTTTATATTTGGTATATCAAGTCGATTTTGCATTGTTGAACGCGTTAAACCAATCAGATACTTCATTGTGAGCTGATAGAATTATTATTAGTACGGGCTCACATGAGTTTTAGCCAGTTTACACTTCTATATAAAATAAATTTCCTAAACGATGTTATTGTTTACAAGCTAAACGGTAGGCTATAAATATGGGAGTAACTTTAAAATGAAGGCTTACTGATATTCTGCTGACAAACGAAGCTATTTTAAAATAAAACAGTGATTAATAAAATAAAAATTAGTAAAAGTTCAAATATTCCAAATTGTTTCAAAATGTCTGCAGTTGGTTGATTCTTTTAAAAATTTTGGAAAAATGATAAATAGACCTGTATTTGTGAATTAGATTAAGTAATAAAGAATTATTTTAGAGCTTCTACTCTAGTTCGATTAAATTCAATTCAATTCTAAACTCAATTCTATTCCCTGGTTATCTTTCTCGACTTAGTCGTATTCCAGTTAAGACAATATTGACGCTAAACATATTTGAAGGTAATCCATTTAGGGAGACCCTCATTGATAGATAGCTTCAATAGTTGGATTGTATGAAATTTTGGGGGAGCTAATAAATTTGGAGTTACTTCAATGCACCCGTAAGTAATGGTTAGAGTAGTTTTTAATATTTGTGATTTAATAAGAAACTTTATGACGATATTCAAATCTGCAATTGGTATAGTGTTTTGTAATTTGATAAATTTATTCTAAGAGGTAGTAACTTTAATGCTTAATAAATTACAAATAATACGACCTTCATTTACGTAATTTATTATTTGTATAACAAAGGGGAATTACGCGTATTAGTGAGAAGAGATATATTTTTTAGAGTAAAAACTGCGGTGTGAGTATATTCAGACGCTGTAAGTATACTGTAAAACTATTTTTGGTAAATATTGAAATTTTGATTTTGTTGTATTTCTTCATTTGAATTTAAAACAGTAAAAATTTTCTTTCTCCTCTATTTTATTATATTATTTATGAATATTTGTACTTTAAAAATATTAGTCGAAGTATAATATATTAATCTATTAGAGCTGGAAAGTCTTTTTGTGTTCTTATTAACTGAGAGAGCCGAGGAAATGGATTGTTGAATGTAAGCTTGAGATCCTGCGCCTGTTGTGGTGAGAAGTGAGGCTGCAATATTACAGCAATATATATATATATATATATATATATATATATATATATATATATATATAGCAAGACAAAGGAACGCTTGTTCACTAACTGCTCAATTTACAAAGCCTGAAGATGATAAATGCGATTCGGTAGAAACGTCGTATGATGGTGGTTCACTTCAGAACTAATCAGCTATGCGCATACGGTAAAGATGAAATAATAACTTAAACTTTTATACAAAGCCTAAATTAACTCTCATCGCTCAAGTGCAACATATAACTCATACAATGCCATAATAAGGACCTATAAAAATCTAAACTCCCAATTTCTTCTTCTGTTGCTTTATTCCAAGACACACTCAGTCCGCTTTGCGCGTGTAAATCTGCTCCTACAGTTAATAAAAGTAATTTTTATCACTTTTGATTTAATCGAAAATGCGAGAATATGCATAAACAAATGGTGATTTCGTCATGCCTTAATGAAGTTGGTTAAATTAATCTTTCTCTGCTACATAGTAAACTACGAAAAGTAACTTTACATTTTAGCGGTAAAACAGGGGCTGCTTTTGAAGTTTACAATAAACATCATTAGGTGTTGATAATCTCTAGACTCTACATAGCGCAAGGGATGAAGGTATACAGCATCAAGAGAAAACAGCCACAGAGAGATCTATAGCAAGCTAACATGATTTACTAACTGATTTCTAGTTCAGAAGGGGAAGACAAAGCCACTTGTGAGGCAAGCGTTCAGTTCCTCTATTCCCGAGGGTTTCGTGAAAATCGTACGGTGATGTATGATGGGAAAGCATTCAACGTTATTGACCATACTAATATTTTTAAAAAAATTTTGAGATAGCGAAGATATTGTTTATCGTCCGGCTAGCAACCCCGGTATTTTCATTAACGGATAATTTTTTACAGATTTAGCAAATGTGATATCATGTATAAAATAGTACAAAATAGTATAGTATAGTACAGAAGAAATTACATTCGACGGTAAAACGCAATTTATTACTCATACTTTTAACAACAAAAGAGACACACGGTAACTGGAACTTTCTGCAGGATCACGTACTAATATGCAAGATATAAGTTCATGGTGCAAAATGTGCGTCTACTTTAATAGGTAAATTTTAACTACAAACTAGTTTACTTCTGTATATTCTAATATTCATCGCCAATTAGATAAAGATCCAACAACTAGCATTCAGAACAAAATTTTAAATTTAATCAAATCTTTAAAAAATAAAAATTACATAACCAAAGAAGAAGCCAAGGCATTCAATAATTATAGTAGTACAGTTCCTAAACTTTATGCATTACCAAAAATGCATAAAGATAGCATTCCTATGCGACCAATTGTATCATGTAATAACTGCCCTACAGAGTCTTTATCTAAATTTATTTCAGTAATCCTTCAAAAATCAACAGAAAGTAAATATAAAACGAAAGACTCCTTTGAATTTGCAGATTTTATCAATAATTTTCAATTACCAGAAGGATATATTGATTAGCTTAGACGTGATATCTTTATTCACTAACATACCAAAAACATTAGCTTTGGAAAATATGAAAGGTATATGGAACCATATTAAATTACACTGTAAAATTGACAAAAAATGTTCTTTAAAATTATAGAATTTTTGTTCGAATCGACTTACTTATCATTTAATGATAATTATTTTAAACAAATTTTTGGTTGTCCAATGGGCTCGAACTTAAGTCCAGTGATTGCTGAAATAGTAATGGATACTTTCCTCGAAACAGTTACACCTAAGCTGTCCTTCAAACTACCATTCATTAGAAAGTTTGTAGATGACATAATTACAGCCATTCCCGAACAAAAGCTTAATGAAACATTAGAAGTTTTTAATGAGTATAATCAACATCTACAGTTCACAGCTGAAATAGAAACAAATAACGGCGTGCCATTTCTAGATACATTATTAATTCGAACACAAGAAAACAAAATCATAAGGCTGGTATCAAAAGTCAACAAATTCAAATCGATATATTAACTTGCATTCTTATCAAAATTTTAGGACCAAGATAAATTTTGTTATAGAAATGAAAAATCGCATAAAAACAATTGCCCATCCTTCAATATACAATAAGAATATTAAATTATTTTCCAAAATTTTAAGAGAAAACGGTTATCCTTCAATTGTAATAAAAACAACTCTAAATAGAAGCACATTCTCCAATAAAAATAATAAAGACCTTATAAACACTTCGTATAAAACATTACCTTATATAGAACGCTTAACACCTAAATTGATCCAAGTATTTAAAAAAGAAAACATAAAAATCGCGAAACAAAACTTAATCTCAATAAAAAATTTATTTTCTAAAGTAAAAGATAAAACTTCCTGTTTATATCAACAGAATGCCATATAAAAAATAAACTACTTGTGACGCATCCTATATAGGTCAAACTGTTCAAAATTTAAAACAGCGAATAACGCAACACAAGAGCGATATTAAAATAAAACCTCAGGCATGTGCTTTATCTACACATGTCTTAACGAAAGGTCATAATATGAATTTCAATGACGCTAAAATATTAGAAACCGAATAAGTGACATCTAAACGCATTTTCAAAGAAATGTGTCACATATATAACTGTCCAAATAGTATAAATAAAAAACAGATATCTCAATCTAAGTTCGATATACACTTACTTGCTCAATTTCAAGTCACCCAAATACAAAAAAAAATACATAAAATATATCTAGAATATTCTTTCGATATTGCGGGAGTTATCAACAACTATCGTAAATGAGTTTAGATATAAAACGTTAACGACAATTCCTTTATTTCAGTATTTAAAGGAGCAGATATAAAGAGATCCAGTTTACTACAACATTTTGAAAGGTAAAAGATATGATTAGATAATTTCGTTAACTATATATGAATGCAAAATCTTTTTTTAAAAAGGCATTTGTAGGTTATACTATTTAAATTTAATTACGGTAAATGTTTTAAATCACTAAGTAACCACATTTAGAACTGTAAGAGGGCAAGATAGTGTTTAATGAAAGAAATATATCACGGTTAGGTTACAAAAAGACACTCCAAATTATAGAAAAGGTACATTAGATGTGTTATTTAACAAATACAACAAGATTCCGTTACTCTAAGGTTTTTAAAAGATGTTTTAAAAGGGCAATTCATTACGTTAAATGTTTTTAAACACAAGGTTTCTTTAAAAGTAATCTGAAAATCATAATTAAACATTCGGATTACTAGAAAATGGTTTTAAAATGTTATCAAACAAGACAGTATTTATTTACGATTTAAAAAAACACTTTAAGGTCCAAAAGAAGTCATAGGTATGTTTAATTTAATATAAAATAGATAATTTCCGTAATAAACAGTGTTTGAGGCATAAAATTACTTAATTGCTTATTTATTTATATGCAAAAATATACTTACTTGTGTAAATTAAAAGTAAGGTTAACTTGTTGATCCTTCCTAAAAACTTATATTTGCATTTAAAAACAAACTATTCACGTAAATAACATAATTGAAGTTAACAAAAGCACACCACATTTAAAATTGGGAGAACATTAAATCAACCAAACATTTTAAATACAAAAGCTGTATATTTCAATGTCAAAATGTCGATTTCCATTTTGTTACTATAAACTGTTTTTGACATCTTAAGCAATCTAGTGAATTGCAAGATACCAACATAAAATTTAAGGTCTATAGGTATTGAAAAATTAAGATAATTTTTTTTTTTAGTGAAGCTATATACATATATCGTTAATTAATAATTATAAAGCCATAAAACAAAAGAAGAAATTCCTATACAACCAAAACCACGTTGAGGCGTCAATTCTTACATTTAAACGTGATACTACAAGTACTACTTACAATCCCGCAAGCGCGGTATACTAGACGCAACGGCAGTTGGTAGCTCTAATCTTTATACAGATTTTAGCGCGCCCATCTGTCAATGACGTCACACAATATGCAAATTAAAACGCGCAATTAACGGAATACATAAATGTTAGAAATGAAGTATAAACAAATAAGGTACTTACATAAATAAGTATAGCTTCCTACACATTAAGTTAAAGATGGCGTCTGCAACGTCCATCGGGGTTGCTTCGGGGCCCCCTTCAAGATAATTTACCGATGGTGCGTCTAGCGTCCTTCGGGATTGCTCCGACTAGCTACTGTGGTCGTGGACTCCGGTTCGGCCAGGTTGCTTCAAATTGCGTCTTCTTTCCTAGTATGTAGCGGGAACAATAAGGAACAGGTTTTATAGGGAACGATAAACAAAGATAAGCAAAAGGGAATCTACATAATAAAAAGAAAGATACGATACCAGACACGACCACCCTTCTCGATGTTCAAAGGCAAAAAGGCCACGTTTCAGCGTCTCTCAGAAACTCCCCACTTTTGTTCTCCCGCCACTCGCGTCAGCGCGATCTGGCGCAAACACCCTCTGACGTGACGGAAATACACGCCAAGTCTTTTGAATTTATAGCGCGAACTCCCGCACAGCAAGACTAAACTAAAAAATGTTTAGTGGCAAATCATTGGCACGTAACAAAATATACAATATACGAAACACTGCACATTGACAAACACATTCACCTGCAAACCAGATATCATTTACTAGTACATCCCACTCACAATCATTTCCATAAAACATATTCATAATTTAAATTTAGTTCCACTCTAGTTTAGTTTGCATGTTTATATACAAATGTTTTAATTTATATGTCATTTGTCAGAAATTGTATAATTGTTCCAAATAACTTTTTAAAAATGTTTCCTGTTACACATGCCAGTAATTACACAATCTCGACTATTGTAAGTATATATTCATTTGCAAAAGCTATGTTTGTACAACGTGTAATTTTTAGTAATCTGTGACCAAGAGTAAAAATATACTCAAAAATTCAGATGGAATAAAAAGAGTACGCCTTTTATTATTTTTAAAACTGAAAAGTATTAAACCAGAGGTCATTAACTCTAACTATAATATATATATAATAAATATGCATTTGCATTCCAAATGTGGATTATTCTTCCTTGCTATTATATATATTGCTGTGACAAGGGGTTGCTTAGGGGTGTATTAAGTCGTAATGGGCGCGTAGTAACTGTAAATAGCAATGGTAGTCAGAAAACTATATGTATTTAGCAGGAAAATAAATAATTCGCTCATTATGTAAATAGCAAGCATTTAACACCGTGTATATGGACCGTAATTAACTTTAATCAATGCCAGGAAGCATATCTACCAATAATAGAACGCTTATTCAGCAGAGAAATAATCATACATGTAGTTAAACTACGTCGAGAAGTGTTCAACAAGTTTATAAAACAGATACGCATACGATAAGATAAAAACCTAGTAAATCTTCATGTAATTATGCTTGTAAGAAAGGAGGAACAATAAGCGCATTAATAAGAAACGCATTTCGAAGATGTGTTTCAAATAAATACATAAACGAAAACAGCACTCATGTTACATCATTTATTTTGTACAATTCTGCAAAAGCTTTATCTACACAAAACAACAGACATAAGCTAAAGTAAAGTCCAGCAATGATAACAATAACAAAGCGATCAAATATCGTAAAACAATAGTAAATAATAGCATGATACGGAACTTCAAAATTGTTTCGTCAGAAATCAGCTTGAAAAATACTAGGAATGCTCAAAACAAATATGATTGGTTGCAACATTTGTAAGGCTGTTTGGAAAACCAATCCAAATGCAGATAGTAAAAGCTATATAACGCCCAGAGTTGATAAGAAAAAGCCAGTCTCCATTTGAAGCACGTCGAAACTGCAATACTCTTAATCAGATATTTACGCGTCGAATAAATAAATGTTATATTATAGTAAAAAATAGTGTTGTGTAACGAATTGCGTTAAGAATATATGAAAAAGCTTTTGCGGTTTTTGTAGAAAACGTGAGTAGAAATTGGTTAATTAATTTGAATTAAATGTTTATAATGATATAGGGCTCCGAATTCACGACCATAAGAAATTCTAATTCATGGTTCTAAGAACTTCGAATTCGGGAATATAAGAAATTCTAATTCTAATTCATGGTCCTAAGAACTTCTAATCCTAATCCAATTCTAATTCATGGTACTAAGGTGTATATGAGAAATAATTTTAATTCATGGTACTGATGTGTATATAAGTGGAATAATTCTAATTCATAATACTAAGAAACCTACGAATTCCCAGTGGTATTTAAGTGAAGAGGTCCAAGGCGTATCTAGGAAAATATAGAATAAAGCACGAGGTGAATTTTGGAAACAAGGGGTAACCGTACTGAATTATTGGTTCAAACATACGTTAAGGAGTACAAAGTAGAGCATTGGTTTTCTATTGAAGATAATAAGGGGGTGTTGATCCACAACACGCAACAACTCATCATAATATCACAGGTCAGGACTAACTATTTTTAAGGAATCTTTCAAATTTAAAATTTTAAACACTAAATATATGAATTTTCTCTCAAGCTTGTAAGGAGTCAACAAGAATCTTGAATACGTTGAAATTTACGTGATAATCATAAAAGGGTCTTGAACGTTCCAGATTTTTTTGCAAAACGTGTCGTTTTTGGTAACTTTAAGGTTCAATTAAAAAGATATAATTTTTGGGATAAATGATCCATATAATATTAATTGATTGAAGGGTGTATTTAAAGAATTACAAAAATTGTGAAATGTCAATATTATTTCCTTTCATTATAGGAATGTTCATTGACTTCGTTTTATCAATTCAAACAGGTAAGAGTTAAAGGGGTAAATTAAATTGATCATGGTAACGTTGAGCACTCTGTGTAAATTAAAAAGGGCTACCCGTGGCATAATTAAATTAGAAGATTAGAGATTAGAGATCTGTGGTAAAGCTCCGCGTTGGAGCGCTGCTAAAAGAATGCCGTGACAACGGTGCAGCAATTTGTAAATTTGAAAGTATTATCTTTCCTTCCTTTTCTTTTCTTTGCCTGGCTAGTTCAATGTAAATTTTTACTATGGAAGTTACAAAATTAAATAAAACACAGTAATCTCAAGAAACATCTATGCATTCAAAAACATCTTTCTTTCGTACAAAAGAGTTTAGAAAACAATTTACAGCTTCAGTTATACATGCAATAATTCCTACAAGCTACTTAATTATTAAAATATTCCTTACCTAATCCTTCTTGAACGTGATTGGCCAATAACAGTTACGGATAACTTAGTAAAGATCAAAACAATGTGAACTTTGACCTAAAAATTTTCCGATAATTATCTGCTCGCAAAAAAATATAGATTACTAATATGCAAATATTTTTTTATCACCTTGTTACGTTCATTTTCGTAAATTATTAATTAGTGTAGGTACAATAATTTTTATCTTAAATTCATTTGGCGTTCAACACAAAAATTAATTCCGTTAATTAAAAATAACCTTTTCGTATATTAAAATGTGTATGGTAATTAAAAATAAATATCCTTTCTCAGAATTTCGTCCCGTGGAATTTACGCCTTAAGTAGATAGACGACTTTCCAAGTATTTTAATACTTAAATGCTAATATGTTTTCCCTTTTTAAAAGAATTCGGTGAATTTATTTTAATAAAACTAGGGTTTCCTTGTTTATTTCCTTGCTTTAGTGCCTAACACATGTAATTTTCATTTGCTGTTCGATAATCAACTAGACAACAAGTTGGTTGGCTTCGTTCGTTATTTTTATGTAAATTTCCGGCACGCCTTATTTAGCGTGGTAAGTATATAGAGTTTGTATAAAACCATACGTTTCGGCTTCAATAAATTAATTTATTGTTTGTAACTATTCTAGCTTCCTGAGGGGGACACGTTGATCCCTGGAGCTGCGTTTCTTTTGGGGGACTGCGAAGTCCAATGCGCTCCGCTTGGCCGTAAGCTGGCCTGTTCGCTGAGGCGGACCAGCGACAGCCTTCCCCCCGATGTCAGGAACTCGAGGGTGAGTCCTTCTTTTTTCTTTGTATCCGCTTCTTACCGCGCAACAAGAACGCCTGTGATTTTATCGTTCTAAGATGACATTTCCAAATTTGATTTTTTTTTATATATGAAAATTATTGAACGATTTTGGTATTTACTGTTTTTTTGTTTGATTAATACTATACATGTTTGTAAATTTAGGTTAAGTTTACTTTTACGATGGTTTAGAGCTGTGGATTTTAGGGTTGCGTTTGTTTCTTTTCTCTTTTTTCCTTACTAACTACTGTCAGGGGTTATTACCTAAAAATTACAGCTCGCCATTTTCATGGGTAATTTTTTTTTGTGTTTAAGGGGTGTTTATAATGTATATATAAATTGGGGACATTGACTTTTTTGGGGTTGGGTTTGGGAGTACGGTTTTTTGTATATATATTTTGTTTTTAATTATAAGTTCTTTCTTTTCCGTTGTATGTTTTAGTCTGAGTGTGAATGAGTGAGTGTTTTTATATATTTTTGTTGTTAGTTTTTTTTCAGGCTCTCCTTTACTTATAGGTATAAGACCCCGCCCACTCGCCGCCTGAGCCCGGACTTACTTTCTTTCTCTTTCTCGATTGTTTTTTATGTTACGTCAATGTACGTAGCGTAAAAACCTTATATTGTTTAACATTTTACTGTTTCTTTGACTTTGGTCAGCATTTGTTACTCTAATTCTAGTAAAGGAAGAACCGTTGACCTATTCGTTTAGTAGATACATTTTGTTTTGCTATTGAGAATTCTTTTAGTACTGTGTCTATTTGTTTGTAATTTTATAATTCCAGCATTGTGACCTTGAATTATTATCTATTGAGATCAAAATTAGGTTTTTATTTATAAAATTTAAAAACTCTTTTTAATTAAGTGAATTTAAGTAGACTAATGTTATATAAAAATATATGGCTATAAAGAAATACCTTTTTCTTCATATCACACCTGGACGGGTCAATAGGTGTGTCATACTAATTAATTTGTGTATAAAAATCACTTACATTTTCCATCAAAAAGTAAACTGCATTACTTGTCTCAGTGAACTGTATTCCAATTGTATCATTACACATAGGGCTGCCCATTCACTTCCTTAAATTGTTCACTAAACAATTGACACTACTGCATCAAACTAATATTAAGTTAAGATACCGCCTTGTCGATCATACGAGCAAGTCGACAGACGCGTGGGATAAGTTCCAAAGTTTGTTTACAACTACCAGTTTTACAAGGAAATTAGGATTAATATTAATAAGGCATTTGTGAATGCGCTTAACAACATATTCACTAGGCTTGATTTGCAATACATAACTGGTTTTTCATTATTAAATCAATGGCTTTACTTTTTATTATTACCGCTACTAGCTTACAACCATTTCCTTGGTAGTATATGCTTCGTAAAACATTGTCCTTCTAGGGTGGTTTCCTCTCTCTTGTTCATTTATTTTGCTTTTTAAACGGCTTTATGTTCCTTCCGAGACGGTCCGGACGGTCTACCGAAATGTGTGACACTTTCTGCTCATTATGAGTGTATACATATTGACACATTCATATCTGTTTTTGTTCTTGTTCTTCTTATAATTGCGTTTCCTGGAAAAATAATTTGGTAGTGGTTCTCCATTCTTTTCCATCAAGAAGAGTAAAAAGATCTTTCAAGGACAGTTGCCCCGCCAGCCATCAGTATTTTGATCGTGTTGCAACAGTTTCTCCTTAGAGGCTCCTGCCCCACTCATGGGCGCTAGTGAGACGAAGTCTTCCGACATAACTAGGGGTCTATTCCTTGGGTAGAGCTATGAGAAATGGGGGGGGTAAGTCGAAATCTGTTTGTAGGTCAAACTTAATCTAAAACAAATAGGCGCCACCAAGTCCGGACTTATTTAGGATAATGGCATGGCATATTTCTAAGGGCGGACGTGGAGACCCAAAGAAAAAAAGATCGCCTTTGATGACAAAAACCTGACTTAATAAAATAAGACGCTGTTCCTGTAAGAAATTATAATAGTTAGGTTAATAAAAAAGGTGGAACACTATTTGTGTCCCGCAAATATACATAAAGAAGTAGTAAAAAGATATTTTCAATATAAAGTTGGCATCAAAATTCTACTCTTAAGGATGTTAGCTTTCTGTGGTTAGGTTTGATCATATTTGATCAAAATAAAATACTTTAATCTTGAACCAATTATTTACTAAAAAGAATCTCTTTTAAAATAAAATGCAATGCAACAAAATTTAATAACTAATTGAATTACTTCGTGAATTTTAATTTCAGGTTTATCTAAATTATTCATAATCAAACATTTTACAGTATATTGTAAACTTGTTACACAAAAAAAAACTCCGACCCGTGCAGATCTGTTCAGGCAGGTTACATCTAAAAATGTTACTACTCAAGTTTTTCCTTTTTAAATTACATGTACTAGTTTCAGTTTCTAAAAAAGCAGATCACAAAAATACTCTTGTTTACATAACTTGTGCTAAAGCTGTTCGAGGCATTTGCTTTCAAGAACACATCTGTCAGCAGTATACTACAGAAAAATAAGTGCCGTCAGTAACACCTGTTGTTGGTACTAACGATTCATAATGAACCACGTCTGTTGTTTCTCAAAACATCAATTTAGTGAATTTCAATTTCGACACTGGAAATCCAGCTCAGCAATAGTTGAAACTTTTATAATATTCATGCTTTTACACATTAGAACAAATTAACGTGTTTCTAATGTGAAACACCAAAAAAGTACTTAAAGCTAACTACGAACCAAAAACTGCTTTTCTCGCCTTGATGAGGTACTTGTTATTTCATGCGAAGATTACTGCATGTAGTGTGAACCAAGCTCATACTAAACAACTTCTACCAAATGGAGTTGTTCCACGTGTAGAATCAAATACGGTCACGATACATTCGGCAGATGCTTGTATAACAAAGTGGTCTTCTTAAAATTGGTTAAACTTTCTATTTTCAAAGTTGCATTGTTAATTGTTGCATTCTTCACGTCGTATAACAAAGTGGTCTTCATAAAATGGGTTAAATTTCCTATTTTCTAAGTTGCATTTTTAATTGTTGCATTCTTCACGTCGTATAACAAAGTGGTCTTCATAAAATGGGTTAAATTTCCTATTTTCTAAGTTGCATTTTTAATTGTAGCATTCTTCACGTCGTGCTAAATAAATTATCTCAAATTAAACAAGTTAATAACCTTCATACGATACCAACCGCTATTCAAAGATGTGTCCCACTCCTAAAAGTTGATACGCAAATTGCCGGCCTGCAGTCTTTGGTACATCTTATCGCTTCTTCCACGTATGGCCAACTGATTACAAAACTAGCTCGGGCGACCAAGGCGTCCGAGGAGGGGACTGTCAAACCGAAACGCGTCTGCGAATAGCTGTAGAAGACACAGATATTTAACCACAAATAGAATACCAAAGAACGATGCTGCTTTAACGTATTACCTTAGTTGTTAAATGTATTTTACCATTATTTTAATAAAATTGTTTTATTATTCTCGCACTTGTATGAAGGGATTTATTAATCAAAAATAAAATTGTTACAGTGTTACGTTTTATCATAAGAGCCAGTGTTCGACCACTATCATCATGCAAGTAGTTAGACTAGGGGATGATACGAAATATGCTAGAAGAACTGTTCCAGAAAACTGGGATCCAGATTTTGCTATGTAGTTACAATCTAAATAGTACAGCTTTTGCTAGAAAAGTGCTGATTGCTACTTTTATCAACAAGGAAATTGCAGAAATGGTTTCGACTGTCCATACCAACACAGGGACTTCCAAAGTCTTAGTCACAGAGTGTTCTGTGACAGAACAGCTTTAAAAGGGGGAAGTATAGCGACGATTGGTTTGCCTATAGCCTCAATAATTACATTAGAATGTAAACGAAACATCTGTACATGAAATATAATTGATGGGTACGCTGTGTCGTGACATCTTCAAATAGAGTTGATTGACGGGTACAAGGCTTTTACATTTAATAGTTATTTAGATTACAACAGGAGATCTCGAGAATGTTATTCGATAATTTCTAGTATGTTTTAGAATAGTCTAGAGGTTCTTGAATATGAATATAATTTACAGTCATGGATATTGGACATCAGTTCTGAAGTTAAGCTTTGGTTGCGATATGCTCTAGCTTAAAGCTTTGAAAGATGTGATATAAATTTCTGTGTACTGTTGATATAAATTGATGTTGCATAGTTTAAGAAGGTAATTCTTGTACTATTAGCGAGTAGTTCTGAAAATACATTGTTGGGAGCGGCTTTAGCAAATTCCATTGTAACCACGAGTTGTTGAAAAGGCTGTGTACTTAATATGAAAATAAAAACTGTTGCTACTGCAAATAGAGTTATCGTTACGCTATGATTAGCCAATAGAACATTATGGTTCAATTGGTTGAGATACTTTTTTCTAAGTGGCCGACTACCGAGTCAATGATGAACGACTACTGGATTTCAGTAGCCGAAAACTGGCAAAATTGTCATTTTTCAAATAAATGTATATATCTACACCAATCTGAGTTTAATGTCAAAAAAGATGTAACAGTTTTAAACTACACTAATGACGCTTCTAAGATAACTACCGGTTAGTCGATTCATACAAAGTTGTCAATCTATAGTTGAATTTACATCCACAAATTTTTCATTGTGGACGACTACTAGCACAACTACCTTACATTCAAAATATCGGGGGAAGATGTTGATGCCTTCATTGAACAAAGCAATACTATATGTAGGGTAGAGTTTTGTTTGAGTTTATGGACGACTGCCATAAAAGTTTTTTACTACAAGTTGAAAAAAAATGAACATCTCCATCCAGATATTTTAATAATAACCAGAATATTGCTCTCATTGATCGGTCTCTTTCAAAATTGTACTCTCGCATTTAGTTGTCGTCCTTAATATAAACTTTGCACAAATTTACGAAAGTGTGGATAACGACCTAAACGGTACGTTAATTTAGTCGTGAAATCTCAGGCTCTGTAATAATTACGTTATCTCCATAGTAAACCCACGATCTTTACTCACCTTTCTACTCTACATTAGCTTTCTACCTGCACGTTTACGGCAATGACTAAAGTTTCCTCCTATAGAATTACTTCTGTAGCCAGTTGCGATTTCCAGATCCCAGATTCACTCATGCATTAAGGTGATAACGATGTACACCGACAAGGTAGACAAAGAGTATTTCTTCGTGTTACGTTGGTTCTATTACGTTATTTTGAAAATGGCGATGTCTTATAGTAGGAGAGCTTTAGGATAAGAAACTTTATAACCTCTTGAAGTTTTCATTAATATATTCAAATCACATAAACTCTGCCTTGAAGTTGCAACATAGAACATGAAAGGTCTCTTCCATGTTTTACTATGTTTATTTTTATTATCATACGAGATTGTATACTAAAAGCTAAAACTTTTCTACCTTAGTTCAAATTAGAAATTTTCAATTTTTCAACGGTCTGTTTCACTCGAGCTACCTTAAGTCAACAACCGAACCAACTAATTCATCGCGTTCCTGTTATTATTAAATATTTCGGGTATTTTTTACTGACACACTATCGAGATTGTCTCTCTTAAACGGTAGAATGTACGTAAAAAATATGTATTTTAATTTATTTCAAATTTTTAAAACAATTAATTCGTTTTAAAATATCGCCAGCAAGCAAAAATCGCCATTTTCTGTTTTTCAATGTTTTAAAAAGCGAATGATATTAAGACAACGTTGGTATTTACACTCATCGTAAGGCTTTAACATACGTGAAGTTTAATTTTTCGTCGATTAGCCACCGGATGGCTCAACAATCAACTTTTATTTCTTCTAAGTTGCTATTCACTTCTTATGAAACTGTGTGGATGAAATTTTTCTAAATAGAAGAAAAAGTTAGATAGCTTGGCCTGTAGCTCTTGCCGTTCATCAAAGTTTAAGCAATTTGACCGAGAAACAATTTACAGCATGGTGCAATTTAAAAAGTCATGGTAAAATAATTAATGCTTGCTTTTCTAGGCGCTTGATGTGTGTCAATGCACAGCATGTACCTCCTAGTGGTCGTAACGCGGACAACTTTCTGCTGGCTTACAAGATAACTCCCCCCTCCTCCCCTGGAAGGGGAAGTTTTATATTGTTGAAAGATGTTAGGCACACCTGGAGAACGGGGAATCGTGGCAACGTCTGTGTCAGAAAGGCTAAACATGCCAGGTAAAGTGTCGTTACCGTTAGTAGGGAAAGCTACAATGATACGGTTGCATTCCAGGCTCGTAACCTGGTTCAACCTAATTAACACTACTAACAAGACCTTTGGGAATCCTCGGACCATCAAAGTCATGGACGACTGAGACGGAAAATATCTGACCTATCAGCTGCATGAATCAGGAATGGAGATTTGTTACTTGGAATGTCAGGGGAGTGTACGGTAAAGAATATGAAATCATGAATAAAATGAAAGAAAGGCGCATGAATGTGCTGTGTTTGAGTGAAACCAAGCGGAAGGGGAAAGAGGTTGTTGAATTAGATGACGGTATGTTGGGTCTGTGGTCTAGAGTAGAAAGCAATGAGTTTGGGGCGAAATATGTTGGTTTAATTTAAAATGATCAAGCAAAAGCATTAAAAAAAAATATGAATTCGTTTCTTTCCGGATTTTGTGGGTTAGAATGAAAATGGGCTTTAGAAAGATTTTTGTAGTAGTATCTTATGCTCCAGTGTAAGCAGTTTTGGAAGGCGTTGGATAATGTATTAGACAAACGCGAAAGGAATTACTGTGTGGTTCTAATAGGTGATCCAAATAGTTGGGTCGGAGAACACAGAGAAAATGTCGAACATGTATTAAGGCCATTTGGCGATCCAAGAACAATTGAAAATGAAGATATGTTAGTGAGTATATGTATGGAAAGAGGACTGTTTGTATCCAACACATGGTACAAACATAAGAACATACACAAGTACACATGGCAAAGGGCAAATGCGAGAAGTATAATTGATATTGTTGTGTTAAAAAGTTTAAGAGAACTGGTAGAACACACGAGAATAATAAGAGGACCTGAGTGTGGAACCGATCATTTTCTAGTTTTGTCCATAATTGATCTTAGTCGAAAGTGGGTATGGAGAAGAAAACAGAATGTGAAACAATCAATAGTGAAAGTAGAACGCTTGTTGGAAGAGTCGACACAAAGAGAGTACACTACTATGTTAAAGAGAGAGTTGCATGACAGTAAACAGGAATGGGATAATGCTCTGAAGTCTGAAGATGTGGAGAAAGCATGGAATAGTTTGAAGAAAAGTGTAATGAAATGTGCGTTGCAAATAACTGGAACGACAATGATTGGTACATGTAATAAAAATGCATGGTGGAACGATTAGGTCAAAAAGATTGTCAAGGAAATGAGAGTGGCATACAAGAGAATGATTGCAGAAAAGATGTTGAGTTAATACAGTAACTTCAGGAAGTATATAAAGAGAAAAGGCGATATGCGAAAGAAGTAGTGAAGGTAATCAAAGAGCAACCGAGGGAAAGAAAGGGTGAAAAAGTGCAGAGTGATTTAGAAGTGCAGAGTGATTTTGAAGGAAATAAAAACTTGTTTTGGAAATGGGTAAAGAAGACAAGAAAAGGTGGAAATAAATGTATGAATGGCGTTGTTAACAGTAGAAATGAAATTGTTTGTATGGATGATAAAGAGAGCACTAATATACTGGTCGAAAACGTAGACAATAGTATAAAGTTTGAATGCAGCGTAGATGAGGTATGAAAGGCTGTATAATCATAAGTAAGCAATTTATGTATCAAGATATTTTGTAATCCTCTTATTATAGTTTTCCTGATAAAGAAAATAAATTTTTCAAAAGCTTGAATGGATTAAAGGAGTTTTCTAATTGTCCAAATTGACTGCTACCCGATATTTACTTTACAATATCAAACCTTTATAGTCAAAATCCACCTAAGTTCAGTTTCCTGCTGCCCGCCACCGCTCTGTGTCCCTTAATATCATAAAATATAAATATGCCTCGGCTAGCTCAGTCTAATTCACACAGAGTGCACAACGTTACGATAACAAAGAATTTAGCCCCCTTCATCTAATACCTTTCTACTTGAATGAGAAAAACGAAATCGACTAAGATTTGCACAATGACAAAGAAAAATTATATACACATTTTGGTAACCCTTTACATAAATATTCAGGTATACAAAAAATATAGTAAATTTTTAATGAAACAGAAAACAATCCCTTATGATATTCTAATCTGTAGTTTTCCTTTTGTGGCTTTCTTTGTTCTCCCTGGATCTGCTATTGCGTGCTATTGACCAGTACCTCTGGATTATTTTTAGTTGAGTCCCCTTGTGGCTTTTGTAGTACCGCTTGTCCAAACCCCATTCAATGCTTAAAACAAACCTCCGTGTTTGTGCTCCGATGCGTAAATGCCAACCAATATTATTATGTAATTTTAGATTTATCCCTATAGTTATATCTAGAGTTTTCTCCAGATTTCATCTTATTAATTAGACAACAATTAGATTTGGATAATAATTAGGTTTTCACCTGTCACTTAGAACCGTTTTCTAGCTAACGACAAAACTTCTCTCATATATTTTTCACTATTATTAACTTTAAACTTTCTACCACAACTTTTCACAAATATATAATTATTTAATTTTCAATGTTAACTTTTACGTAAATTCTTCAGTTAAACTGATGTAAAACGTGCTCAGGTTGAATAAAAACTGCCTGTTATCAAGTTTGAGTGATATATAAAGAAACACCCTTATCGGAAAGCATTGGCTATCGGCCTTGTTTGTTCTAAGTTTACGACGTGCCATAGGATTTTGTAAATACCCTGGACTCTTACAGGTATCATTTGATAATAGATCGCCGGAACAATGTTCTTGATCACGTAGAATACAAGTTTTAACACTCCATTTCTAAAATATGCGTAATTTTACTAGTCTGTTTTGGTGTTATTGTAGGAGTTTCTAATCCGCCTTCTCACGTATTTAACCTATGGCTTTTGTTTGTCAAGATACCGTTCTGGGTTTTGAGTAAACTCCGTGTTAAAAATGCTTCTATTTGCATCCTTCGTTGCCGAAACATATTTGTTTTGAAAGATGCGTTTCTTACCAGAATGCTTTGCTATCTCCTTTCACTATCGCTTGTTTAATTTTAACAGAATTTGTATCACGATTTTCTACCTTTCAATGCATTTAATGCATATAATACAAATAATACATATTTCCCTAAAATTTCAACAGCTTGAAGATTTCACCATCTTTGTGCAATAATTTAGTCTAGTTGTACCTGTACCTACCTTTTGCCTTTCTCTGCTTTTAATATATCTCTCATTATTTCCTCATACCAAGAACATGTACAATCATCCTATCTCTCCTATTTTTTATTGTTTTCCATATATTTCTTACTTCTTCTACTATTCCTAGAACCTCTGTGTATGTCCATGATCTTTATCATACGTCTGCAGCGCCACATTTCAATAACCTCTATCTTTTTGCTGTTCGCTTATCTTACTGCCCACGTTTCATAGTCGTACTGTGATGTGCTCCTCACATATACTTTCAGCAATCCATTCCTTGTTTCTATGTTTGTTGTCATCGAACGTAGTAATTGTGCTAATCTTGAGTTATTTGGCTTCCTAGATAGCAGAAATCCGAAACCTCTTTTTAGCTCTCGTATACTATTTGTATTCTGGTTTTTGAATCATTTTCGCCTCTTTTGCATGCTAGTACTTTAGTTTTATGTTTTTTAACTTCCATACCGTATCTCTCTGTTGGAACTGCTTCCATTTCATTAAGAGCTGCTTCTAACTCTTCCTGACTAGATGCTGATACCTCTGTATCATTTGCAGATGTATCATAATTCCAAATGTCGTTCTGCATTTGACAGTATTCATTGCCTCTTCCATATACAAGTTAAAATGAAGTGGGACAGCGCACATCTCTTCCTCACTCCTCTCCTTATATTTATTTCTCTACGTTACTGCGCTAATTCTATTACAGTAGTTTGCTTTTTGTATAAGTTATGTACTATATACTAGTACTATCCGTTTATCACTATAACTCAATCCAATCATTTGGAGAATTTGGAACATTTTTCCCCATTTTACACTGCTGAATCACTTTTTCAGATCTACAAACCCTATATACACGCTTTCTCCCTTTTCTATCGTTTTTTTCATTATTACCCTCAAAACTAAAATGGCCTTCCGTGTTCACCTGTTACGCCTAAACACATATTGATCTTCTCCTAATATTCATTTAGTCCGTTTTTCCATCCTTCTTTGTACAATTCTAGTCAATATTTTTAACACGCGTGCTGTCCAACTTATTGTTCGAAAATTTTCACATCTATCCGCAGCCCTCTTTTTAGGTTTGTGACTATGGTGTTACGTTGGAAATCATTGGGTATCTCGCTTGTTTCATAGATATAGCTTAGAAGTTGTAATAGATGTTCTATTATATTTTATCACCGGCTTTCAGAGTTTCCGCTTGCACCTTAATTATATTCGGTGCCTTATTATTCTTCAGATTCTTTAATGTTATTTCAAAGTCATCTCCAAGTATAGAATATCCAAGTTATCCTTTTCAATGTCTGATTCCTGTTCTAATGCTTCTAGTTCCTGTCCTGCATATAAATTTCCTATATATTCTTGCTATGTATCCACTTTCTTTACATTTTCTATAATGCTGGATCCTCCCGCGTCCCTTATATTTCTACTAAACTGTTTAATATCCCTAAACTTTATTCTAATTAGTTGGTACGCTTTCTCTGTCTTTCCTATTTCCATCGTAGTTTGTATCTCTTAGCACTTTTCATCAATCCATTGTTCTTTAACTTTTTCATTTTATGGCTTCGTATCTTTGTTATCCTGCTTTGTCTGATCTGTTTCTCTATTCTCGTGTTTTCTCTATTAAATTCAGAATATCCCTTGATACACATGATTTCTTATTTCTTTTTGTTTATACCCAGAATATCTTTGGCAGCCACGTCCAAACTGAATTTAAGGTTATTCTATTCTGCTTCTGCTTCCTTAGTATCGCAAACTTTCCCGATGCCTTTCAGCAATTCATTTGGCTTTTCTCATATCTTTTGTATTTTTTGTATCTTTGTTTCTTAATTTCTCACAGACGTTTCTTGTTTAAAAATTTTTAATTTAAGCACGACCTTCATAATTACGATGTTATGGTTATCGTCGATATCTGTTTCTAGGTAACTTTTACAGTCTTTTACTTGATTCTAAAACCGTTATCTAATAAGAATGTAATCTATTTGATCTCCCATATGTCTCCTAGTATTTTCATGCGTATCGTCTTCTAGCATGATGTTGAAATAATGTGTTTACGATAATTAAATTCTTTCTGTCGCAAAATCCTACCTGCCTATTTCCCCCGTCGTTTCTCAGGCCAGAACTAAATAAATCAATTGTAGCTCCTTCCCTACCTTCGTCCACAATTGCATTAAAATCTCCCAAAATTAATAAATTTTTGTGTCCTTTTACAAATAATCTATAGGAACACTGTGGCACGATTTAAATAAAATTAAATAAAAACCCTTAACCACAAAAAATATTTAAATTACTAGATACGTATTTCGACCACTATGTGGTCATCATCAATGAAACCTCTTAAAAAACAATAATAATAATAATTAGCTGTTGTTCTGGAACACTTCAGAGGATATTCTCCTCACCACTTAGGCTGAAGTGAACCTTCCCAACCTATAATTTACTATATTGTTGCTTTAAACACTATCGAGGATATTCTCCTCACCCGCAGGCTGGTGTTCTCAACAACAAACAAGTGGTGTGACATTATAACTTAAATCTACTTAATTTATACTAATTCTAAATCTACTGAAGCGGAACCAATTTAATCTTGCTTTCTCATTGGTTGTTGACCAATAGGAAAGCAAAGCAATAAGCTATTGGCCTTTATCGGTGTTTAGAGGGTCCTTTATGTTTAACAATTTTAATTGATTCATAGGCATTTAAGGAGAAAAACGTTGGTACCGCTTTTAACAATTTAACATTTTCTAGTTTAACGGGGTGGCTGGTTTCAAATATATGTTTGGCGACCTGAGACCTTTCATATTTACCATATTTGAAGTGAGCAATGTGTTCTTTAAATCTTGTTGTTATATTCCTCTTGGTCTGACCAATATATTTTGAAAACACCCTGGCCCTGCACAACTAATTTCATAAATCCCCGACTTTTGCAATTTTTCCACCTTGTCTTTTGGATTACCTAGCAAATCTTTAATTTTATTAGTATTAGTGAAAGCAATTTTGAAATTACACTGTTTGAATATTTTATCAAGACCCTTTGTGGTTTTGTGAAATGGAAGTTTAACATATTTAACATTATCGTTAGAGGTGGTTGATTGCAAAGTCGTTGATTTACGGATGTTGATCCTATTTTACACTTTCTAAAAATATTATCTATAATATCAGAAGAGAAACCATTGTAATTCGCTATTTGTTTAATAAGAGCAAATTCCTTATTAAATCTGTTTTTATTTAAAGGAAATTCAATAATCTATTAATTAAAAGTTAAATGAAGCCAACTTATGTTGTATGCTATGATTAGAGGAAGACAAAATAAAGCGATTTACATTGGTTTCTTTTCTATAAATGTCAAATTCTAATTTATTACCATTTCTAATTACTAATGTATCTAAAAGGGTAATTGTCCATTATTCTCTAGTTCATACGTAAATCTTATGCTTTGAAATTTTGAATTCATTTCTTTAAGAAAATCATCAACATTTGATTTAGAAGTGTCAAAAACTGCAAAAATATCATCCACGTACCTTAACCATATTCTTGGGAAGTATTTGGGTTTTCTTTTAACTCGGTTTCAAAACGAGACATAAATAAATTTGCTATGAAAGGTGATAAGCTATTTCCCATTGCTGTGCCTTCATGTTGTTCGTACAACTTGTTGTTGAATTGAAAACAGTTCTGGGACATGCAATGCGAAACAAGCTTGATATAGTCCTCAACTTTATCATCATCAATATCACTATCTATAAGAACATCCTTTAAATATGTTAAAGTACGTGGTATTGGAACACTAGGGAATAATGAACTGACATCAAATGAAATTAAATTTCGTTCTCTTCTAATGTGATATTTTAATTTTATTAATGAACTCTAAAGAGTTTTGTACAGATAAACTATTAAACTTTAAAATCTTAAATTCATTTGACAGCCACCGTGATAAATAGTAAGTCGGTGAGTTGATACCTGAAACTATTGGTCTCATCGATTTATTATTTTTGTGAATCTTTGGTAAACAGTAAAGTTTTGGCATTTCGGGATTTGAAATTGTTAATTTTAATTTTAGTGTGGGCGAAATTAGGTTTGGACATTTTTTCAAAACAGACTCTGTTGATTTAATCATTTTATTTAAAGGAACTTCATTTTTACGTTTTTTGACTATTGGTCTGTAAGGACCCTCAGACAGCAAAGTCTCTACTCTATCAACATAGTCTTGTTTATCCAGAATAACCAACCTATTCCCCTTATCAGCCTTTAAATAATAACAATTCTTTTGTCGTAAATCTTTAATAATCAGATGATCTTTCCTTGTTTGTTCTGAGGCATTTCTTGCGCAAGTGGGTAAGTTGTTCGAAAGTTGAATTTTGCACGCGTTTCTAATAAAGGTTTTTGAATTGTCGTCTAATTTTGAAATAGATTTTTCAATGCCAGCAATAATGTCTTCCAAAGGAGTTTTCAAATGATATACTCCAAATTTTAGGCCTCGATCAAGGAAAGTCAACTCTTCATTATTAAAGATTTTCGACGATTCGTTAACAACTATTGACTCTAATGGAGTTACTGTTTACCAAAGATTCACAAAAATAATAAATCGATGAGACCAATAGTTTCAGGTATCAACTCACCGACTTACTATTTATCACGGTGGCTGTCAAATGAATTTAAGATTTTAAAGTTTAATAGTTTATCTGTACAAAACTCTTTAGAGTTCATTAATAAAATTAAAAATATCACATTAGAAGAGAACGAAATCTTAATTTCATTTGATGTCAGTTCATTATTCCTAGTGTTCCAATACCACGTACTTTAACATATTTAAAGGATGTTCTTATAGATAGTGATATTGATGATGATAAAGTTGAGGACTATATCAAGCTTGTTTCGCATTGCATGTCCCAGAACTGTTTTCAATTCAACAACAAGTTGTACGAACAACATGAAGGCACAGCAATGGGAAATAGCTATCACCTTTCATAGCAAATTTATTTATGTCTCGTTTTGAAACCGAGTTAAAAGAAAACTCAAATACTTCCCAAGAATATGGTTAAGGTACGTGGATGATATTTTGCAGTTTTTGACACTTCTAAATCAAATGTTGATGATTTTCTTAAAGAAATGAATTCAAAATTTCAAAGCATAAAATTTACGTATGAACTAGAGAATAATGGACAATTACCCTTTTTAGATACATTAGTAATTAGAAATGGTAATAAATTAGAATTTGACATTTATAGAAAAGAAACCAATGTAAATCGCTTTATTTTGTCTTCCTCTAATCATAGCATACAACATAAGTTGGCTTCATTTAACTTTTAATTAATAGATTATTGAATTTCCTTTAAATAAAAACAGATTTAATAAGGAATTTGCTTAAACAAATAGCGAATTACAATGGTTTCTCTTCTGATATTATAGATAATATTTTAGAAAGTGTAAAATAGGATCAACATCCGTAAATCAACGACTTTGCAAACAACCACCTCTAACGATAATGTTAAATATGTTAAACTTCCGTTTCACAAAACCACAAAGGGTCTTGATAAAATATTCAAACAGTGTAATTTCAAAATTGCTTTCACTAATACTAATAAAATTAAAGATTTGCTACGTAATCCAAAAGACAAGGTGGAAAAATTGCAAAGTCGGGGATTTATGAAATTAGTTGTGCAGGGCCAGGTGTTTTCAAAAATATATTGGTCAGACCAAGAGGAATATAACAACAAGATTTAAAGAACACATTGCTCACTTCAAATATGGTAAATATGAAAGGTCTCAGGTCGTCAAACATATATTTGAAACCAGCCACCCGTTAAACTAGAAATGTTAAATTGTTAAAAGCGGTACCAACGTTTTCCTCCTTAAATGCCTATGAATCAATTAAAATTGTTAAACATAAAGGACCCTCTTAAACACCGATAAGGCCAATAGAGTCATCTGCTTTGCTTTCCTATTGGTCAACAACCAATGAGAAAGCAAGATTAAATTGGTTCCGCTTCAGTAGATTTAGAATTAGTATAAATTAGTAGATTTAAGTTATAATGTCACAATTCACTTGTGTTGTTGAGAACACCAGCCTGCGGGTGAGGAGAATATCCTCGATAGTGTTTAAAGCAACAATATAGTAAATTATAGGTTGGGAAGGTTCACTTCAGCCTAAGTGGTGAGGAGAATATCCTCTGAAGTGTTCAGAACAACAGCTAGTTATTATTATTATTGTTTTCTTAAGAGGTTTCCTACTGATGATGACCACATAGTGGTCGAAATACGTATCTAGTAATTTAAATATTTTTTGTGGTTAAGGGGTTTTTATTTAATTTTATTCCTTTTACAAAGCATATGTTTGAAGTGTTTGTGGATCGCTTCTGCCTCTTCTTCGCTGTAGCTAGAGGTGTGCATGTATATTTGTATTATTGATGTAGTTACCGGTTTAGATTCTAATCTAACTATGAGTACTCTTTCGTTCTTTTGTAAGTAGTTTTATACACAGTGACCTATCTTTTCCGTATAACTATACCCGCACCTGAATTCTTTCCCTTATCCTGTATGAATTACGCGAAAATCTCCGCTTCGAGAATTCCCCGTCTCTGGCCACCGAACTTCGTTAATTTTTACTATATCTACTTATCCATTTCAATTTTCAAATGCTCTAACTTGCCTACTAGTTTCATAATTATGAATCTGAGAAGCTTCAGAATGCATTTTTTCGTTGGTTTCACAACTTAATCACAATTACTCTGCTGAAATGAACAAGCTAGAGTTATTTGATAGAGGCGAATTACGGTTCTGCCTATGCTAGTTTCATGCTTCTAAAACGCCACGCCCCGACTTGCAAGATGTTCCCGGGTCTTCTTTTCTCCTTATTTTAATTGTGGTCTCCAGTAATGATTTTGATACTTATTGTACTTCTACATATTTGGATTTTACGGAATATTTTATGTTTAACATTATTAGTACTACATCTAAGGAGAAGTCGTTGATGACTAAATACTAGTGCTGTGCACAACATAATCATACTTCCGCACTAATACTTCATTTTGTTGATCAAGGTATCAAAGACAACACCTGTTTGCAGAACACATAACAAACAAAGGTCAGAGATTTGCTTTATCTTATTTTATATTTAAAGCACTTTAATATTCTGTTGTGTTATTCTTAAACGTATTGATGAATTTTGAATATGAACTATTTTAGATAAGATGAATTTTTCACTGAGTTAATTCAACTATTAACATTATTTAAGGAGATTTTTGTGTACAAACAATTGCAGTACTTTGACAAAAGTTTATCCTTATAGTAGGGGATAAAGAATACTACTATAGTAAGCCTGCTTATCGTAAAAGGCGATTAAAAGGCGCAGCAAGGGGCAGCAGCCTTGCTGGCTAAAAGATATTGGAGGAGGGTCGGTTGGTCTCGGGCAATCCTCAATAATTTACAAGCTTGTTGGGGGTTGGCCGTGACGGATACGGTTTTTTGCTAAAATCTTTAAAAACTGCGTTGTGGAAAGATATGGGAGCCTACCACAATATTTCCCAGGTGTGCGTGGCCTAAAACACGAAATACATATGATGGAGAGCTCACAAGTACAATTCTTGTCCGGAGGTAAAATACTCCCTCATTCGGATCTCCGGGAGGGAGTACTTGGGGCTCGTCATCGTAAGAATATAAAACAACAGTTAGATTTAGTGATAGGGACTTGGAATGTAAGGTTATTACTTAGAGTAGATAAGTTAACGAATTTATTAGTCGAAATGAGAAAGGAAAAGCTGGACATTTTAGGTATTAGTGAGGTGAGATGGCCAGATAGGAATGACTTTTGGAAAGATAATTATAGAATAATTACAACTTCTTCAACTAATGGACAGGCAGGCGTAGGAATAGTGTTAGGTAAAAGATTAGGGCATAAAGTTAAAGAGTATTTACAATTTAGTGATAGAATAATTATGGTTAGATTGAGTACAAAACCCACAGACACTGTTTTAGTACAGGTTTACATGCCAACAACTCAGTACGAGGATGAGGAAGTAGAAAAGGTGTACGAGGATATAAATAGTATAGTGAGAAAAGTAAAAGGAGATGAGAATTTAATAGTTATGGGCGATTTTAATGCGTCAGTGGGAGAAGGTAGTGAGGGAAAAATGGTAGGAAAATTTGGGTATGGCAGACGAAATGATAGAGGAGAAAGATTAGTTGAGTTTTGCCAGGAACATAGATTAGTAACTGTAAACACCCTATTCGAACAACATGTTAGGAGAAGATATACCTGGAAAGCGCCAGGTGATAGGGCTAGATACCAAATAGATTATATTTTAGTTAAACAAAGATTTAGAAACCAAGTTAAAAACTGTCGTAGTTATCCAGGGGCTGACATAGATAGCGATCATAACTTAGTTAAAATGAAGTGTAAACTAAAATTCAAAAATTGAGAAAGGTTAAAAGAGAGGATGGGATCTAGGTAAGCTTAATGATAGTAGGGTAAAGAGGAATATAAACAAGTATTAGATATTAAGAGCAAAGAGATAGCTGTAGGAGGAACGTAGAAAATAGATGGAAAGAAATAAAACTGACTGTACATGATACAGCAACACAGACTATAGGTAAGAAAAAAATAGAAGCGAGAAAACCGTGGGTAACAAAGGAGATATTAGATTTAATAGAGAATAGAAGAAAGCTTAAACCTTTCAGAGAAGTGGATAGTGAAAGTAAGCAAAAACATAATACAGTTAGAAATAAGATAGTACATGAGTGTAGAAAAGCTAGAAATAAATGGATGGAGGAGACTTGTAATGGAATACAAGACGAATTGAGAGTAGGTAAGACAGACAGGGCTTACAGGGCAGTTAAAAAGTTTCTTGGGGAAGATAGGAAAAAATATAATGGTATTAGAGACGAGAATAATGAGCTTCTAATAAATAAAGTTGAGATAGCAGATAGATGGAAAAGATATTTAGAAGATTTATATAAGGGAGACGATATGGATGAGTTAGAGAACGACCAAGAAGATGATGTAGAAATAGGGTTCTCAATATTAAGAGAGGAATTTGATAGAGCTGTTAGGATCTTAAACTAAATAAAGCGCCAGGGATAGACGATATTCCTGCAGAATTAATAAAATATGCAAGTCAGAAAACTTTAGACAGATTATATGAGCTAGTAAAACTAATATATGACACAGGTGAGGTTCCAATAGATTTCGAAAAAAATATTATTATCCCAATCCCAAAAAAGTCAGGAGCTGATAGGTGTGAGAATTTTAGAACGGTTAGTTTAACTTCTCATGCTTCCAAAATACTAACAATAATAATTAAAAATAGAGTAGAAGCTTTGACTGAGAATTATTTAGGCGAAGACCAATATGGTTTTCGTAAAGACAGAGGGACTAGAGAACCGATACTAATGATTAGGCTAATTATCGAAAAAGGTTACAAAAAATAAAAGACTCATTTCGCGTTTGTAGATTTAGAAAAAGCATTTGATAGGGTTAATTGGATTGTTATGTTCAGGGTTTTGCAAAAATAGGAATCTCTCATAGGGATAGAAAAATTATTTACAGTTATATAAAAACCAAAGCGTAGTAATTAGATTTGATGAAATAGTAAAGGAAGCTAAGATTAGAAATGGTGTTAGACAGGGTTGTATACTGTCTCCTTGATTTTTAATGTTTATATTGAGGAAGCTTTAAACTTAGCTAGAGAGAGAAAGAGATAGGTATTAGTGTACAGGGACAGAAAATAGACATGTTACGTTTTGCAGATGATATAGCCATTATAGCAGAGTCTAGAAAAGAGTTAGGAGAGTTTTAAATATTTTAGATGAAATACTACGGAGTAACTATAGTATGAGAATTAACTCAGTAAAGACAAAGATAATGACAAGTGAGTTACAGCCTAGTTCTAAACCAAAATTAAAAATAGGTAATACCGAGTTAGAGGAGGTAGATGAATTTTGCTATTTAGGTAGTATAATTACAAAGGATGGGCGTAGCAGAAGGGATATAGTAGCAAGAATAGCTCAAGCTAGAAAAATGTTTTTAAAAAAGAAAAATTTACTAATAGCTAATAGTATTAGTTTAGATAATAGAAAAAGTTTCTTAAAGTCGTACGTATGGAGCGTTCTACTATACGGTAGTGAGACTTGGACAATTAAAGAAGTAGATAAGAAAAAGATAGAAGCTTTTGAAACTTGGTGTTATAGGAGAATGTTAAAGATTAGTTGGACAGATAGAGTAACAAACGAGGAAGTTTATAGAAGGATAGATGAGGATCCCTGTATGTGGAAACAATTAAAGGTCAGGAGAGATAGAATGATAGGGCACCAGTTAAGACATGAGGGACTATTTAGTAAAGTCTTAGATTATAGACTACCAAATAAAAATAGAGTAGGAAGGCCTAGACAAAGCTATATTAGTCAAATTATTAGAGATTTAGGTTGTGAAGGGTATGTGGACCTTTTTAGACTAGATCAGAATAGAAAAGAATTTAGAGCTGCGTCAAACCGACTTTAAGTAAGTTCGAAAACAAAACAAAAAAAAAATAATAAAAATCAGTTAACTAAATGTCACCAGGACATTTAGGTAGCGGTCTGGCATGTTGGTAGCGATTCGTTGCTTAAGCCTTACCATAACATATAATTTAATAAACGTCACCATGACATAACTCACAATTAGGTAGCGGTCTGGCACGTTGGTAGCGATTTGTTACTTAAACCTTACCATAACATATAATTTAACACTTTTCCTTTTTTGCGGATAACCAGGTTATTTTCATTTCCTTATAAATGGTAATCATGTAAACATGTTAGAGTTCTTTAACAACCATCAGGTTGCTAATATTTATGTAGAGCCAGCTGGATAGGAAAAAGATAGAAGGATATAGGAAGACCTAGACCAAACTATATAAGTCAAATTATTAGAAATTTAGGTTGTGAAGGATAGGTAGAGCTTTTTAGATTAGCACAGAATAGAAAAGAAGTTAGAGCTGCGTCAAACCGACCTTAAATAAGGTCGAAAACAAAATGATTATGACAAAAGTTTTCAGATGAGACAAATTATAAGCCACGGTGTAACCAAACCGGTTGTATTACTATGAATTTTAAAACCTGATCATTAAACGGTGTGATAACTTGTTTTGTACGTATTTGGCACTCATTGAAATATTAATTATTACTAACTAATTTAACAAACTGTATATTTCCTTCTTATGTAAATATTTCATACTCATTAAAGATTTGATTATTTAGCATTTAGCTTTCACTTAGAGAACGAACAACCTGCGGTTTTCATAAACTCTACAAAAGAGTTTTTGAAATTTACTGGTAGAGAGCTAGCACGAAGGCGTTTGGATTGTAAGTTTGTTTCATATCAGTGGTATATCTTCGCAAGAAAACTTCAAGTATATTTTAAAATTTGGCGTCCAACTTAGGAGCTCGATTTCTATGAATTCCCAAAATGATATCCTAGTTCATCGCATTGCTAATTAACTATAAAGATCGATGTCTGGGAAATCTGAAATTTGTAAGAATGTCAGTTCACAACAATACTGTAATAGTAAAATTTATATGTGGAAATGTTGGTAACCGATTCATTTTCCCGAACTTTGCAATTAATATGAAGACAATAGAAAATAATCATTAAGTTGCTTGTAAAAATAGGAAATGTAAGATACCGTTTGGAACTCGTGGACTGCGCTATGGAGATATACAGTTCATATCGCGAATAAGTGATTCACGTACTTTTGGTATAATTAGTATTACAACATTTTTGGCGCTCGTTCAATAATTGCAATTATCCTGTAATTGCTCCCTTCAACTTGACAATGGTGTCGATTAAAAATCAGTATTAATGTGTAATGTTAAGAACTATCATTAGAATTAAGTCTTGTTTAGTTACAACATGAGTTAGGATTTTGGGCCTCTTGGAGCGGCTTTTTAAAAAGGCTTCTCCCAAAAACTCTTCTAACAAATTTTTATTAAAACAGAAATTACAATAGAATTTGACAAGTGGTTGCGTTATATTCATTAACGTTTAACAATCAAAGTTACTTTTCACTAAATTAAATTAATTAAACTAAATTGAGTAAGCTTGAACGACCAACAATGTTAAAGTTGTGAATCTCTAAACTGACTGGTCATCTTGAGCTCCTGAGGGCATTGTGCTATCCCTGCCCCTCGCATTGCTTGTGGGAACTGCAGAGCTCATGTCTGCTATTTTCTTTATACAATACAAAGTATTACTTCTTAGTAGTCTTAATTGTAACAATAAGTATCTTATAATCTATTGGGACCTGCACGTGCAGTGTTAAGTTACGTCTAGAATATAATGTATTCACATCCGTTCTCGTATCTGGCTTGATGAACTTTCATTAACCTTTTATTATGTCCTTCAATTATACATTGTTGCATCTAACTTAAGTTTTAATAATTCTGTTTGATTACAAATATATTCTAATTTGAGTGATATGTAACTCAAACTTCAAAACAAAAATAGACTAACTACAACATTTAGATTTCCATAAAATCTATTGGTTGATGCTGGAATTCTTTAGTGTAGACGCAATTGAATAATAATGTGGATGCAAATGTCCGCGATGTTTAAAAATATGGTCAAGGTTTAAATGTAAAAACCGTCAGACGCTAAACTCATTGCTAGATAATAAGGCGTACAGTTAAATCAATTACATAAGTAGTCAGTTGGAACCATGGCTGACACAAGGATTTTCCACCATACCACGCGCTTACGAATTTAGCATTTTAAAGAATAAAAATAATAGAATAATGCAAGAAAGCTTTATTGCTTTTCTGTCACCTGCATCGTCTTATCCATACTTTTATTCCTTCTCCTGATATCATGCCGCAGGCTGAGAAGAATTGAAAACCATTACCGTTGATGAAAGAAAAGTTTTCTGCTAAGTTTAAAGAGTCTTTGTCCCCGACAGCTACATTCTTCTACCTCCATTTGATTATATTTTGTTCAGAGTAATTCGGGAAACTCACCTCTACTTTTTTCACTTAGTCTGAATTGTTTCATTTCAGGGTTATTGTTTTAGAGCTCTGAGACGGAATCTGTATAAAATGGAACGAATAAAGTAAATGAACTCTCGGGGGAAACATGGCTGGATTTAAAATAATCCTTGCATTAAAGCCCTTTTGGGAATTGTGTTAATAAATGTCTTCCTATGTAAGCGCAGAACAATAATACATCACAAAAGCTAACAAGGTTACAAACAACCTTAATGAAAGCTAGTGTTAAATAGCTACCTTCTTTGGTACGATGAGAAAAGGTGTTTCGTTGCCAGTTTAATTTAGCGGCACTTACTTATTACTGCTGCGGTATTTAAAACAACCGACTTGTGAAGTGTCCTAAATTGATGTACTATGAAGTTTTCAAACCAATATAAAAGACGTAAATGGAGGAGTATTTGAATACGTTAATTAATTTTATTGAACAAATATTCTGTTTATATTGTAACGAAAACTATTTGTAATAACAACAATTCTTTATTATCAACTGATTACACAAACCTTTCTAACTAGTCGTACCTACAGTGAAATTCTAAAGCACTCTCGACAACTTATTTCCGACTACTCGTTATGGGTACAAATGCCAACTTCTTAGAGCTACAATTCTATCTTCCTAATTACAATCGAGCACTATAATTAATTTACATTGAAGCACTAAGTGTTAATTTATATCGATCACTACAATAATTTATATCATATAAAACTATTTATTTTAACAGTATGTTAACACTATTTATTTCATATCACGACTTTATAGTTCAAATAAAACAGCATCATAATCAAAGCTTGAATTGGAACTGAACTAAAACTCGCTTAACGGACAGTTTGTATATTTAAATTTATAATTCTAGAACCTACTAGGATTATGTAAATAACATCTAGAAAGTTCTTATTGTAAGCTTAATAAAGTTCTTAAATGCAACCTCTTGTAAACTGTCAATCAAATCCATCTAAAGATGTCACGCCACAAGGTGGCTATCAATTATACTTTGTGTTAAGATACGTCGTTTACGTTCAACTGTATTATTCTGGTCAAGGGTAGACTAAGCAACACCGCATTACATTGTCTCCCCTTTTAAAGATGTTCTGTCTCATAACACTCTGACCCGGATGTTGGTCTCTGAGGAGGTCATGACATGAGGAACCATTTCTGCCGTTTCCATGTTGATGAAAGTAGCAATTAACACTCCTCATGTCATGCTATTTGTATTGTAATAACATACGAAGATCCTGTAACGCGTTCGCGTTACGGTAGAGATAGATTAAATGAGAAAGACAAAATTAATAAATTTGAACGAATAAAATAAATATGGACGCACCCTCTCTAGTAGATTTTACAAATAGTAAATATCAATTTTTTGTTCTTAGAAAATATAATTTCAATTAGGGCTATTAGTATAATTAAAGCAATAAAAAATACTTTTCTTAAAATTAATTGATATAATTTAATATAGTACTTAGATAACGCATTAGTCATTTAGTAAGATAAACCACAAAAACCACTGAAATAAAAGATTCCATAAAACATACAATATAATAAATATAGAATACAATAATTTAAATATACGAGACTAAAAATTATGATTAAAATAGAATGCAGGGCGCCATGCAATAAGCAAAGTCACATAGAATACATTATTGAAATAAATTAAAACGTGAGAAATGTAGAAACCGCTAACAAAGACATGGCTAGACGTTCAAGTCACTTGCTAATATCTAATAACGAAACAATAACTTTTTTAGGCAGCTTATATGAAATGTTATATTGTGAGAACAAATTTTTATAAAGGGAGAAATTTAATATAACAACCAAGCATGACAGTTGGAAGTAGAAGTTCAGGAAGCTAATTAGAACAGTAAAAAGGTAGTGCGCGCATACGCACGTGCGAGTGCCAAAATGCGTGTGTACGTATGTATGTATGTATGTATGTATGTATGTGTGACTGTGTACATGCTTACTTGTGTTGTGTGTTTGTTTGTCTGTGTGTGTATGTGTGTGAATTGTGAGTGCATGCGTGTGTGTGTGTGTGCGCGTGTTAATGAAATTTAAAATAACAACCAAGCATGACAGTTGGAAGTATAAGTTCAGAAAGCTGATTAGAACCGTAAAAAGGTAATGATACGAGCGTATAATAAGGCGGTAGGGCCGCTCTGTTGACACCGCAGCTTCAAAATGTATTCAAAGGGAGAACTTATACAGTGCACTGGTTTCTTCATAACTTGCCTACTAGATTTGGCAAGGAGTGTTAATCCGTGCGTAAAATTATGAAAATTCGTGTGTGGCGTAATAAAAGAACTACTTGCGGGTGTAGTTCAAACGAGTGAGTTGGTTTGGTTAAGGAGCTGCTGTTTGTTAGATAACTCACGTAACTGATACAAGAAAGATTAATATTACGAGACATACGCAAATGTTATGCAAATCGTGAGTAGAATGGACCTTTAGATTGTTTATTTAGAATTATGTAAATGAAAATTTTAAATCTAAGTTGTAAATAGTTTATATTTATATGGTTGAAAATTAACAAATCGTGAAAGTAATTATTTTGCTGAACTAAATTAGCGACGGAATTAGAGTATTTTAAAAGTAATCTTTAATCATAAAATTACTGTTTTTCAATGTATTGTTATAACGAGCATTTCCAGAAATGGGACTTACAACGTTGCATAAACCAATCTTCGAAACTACAACAATCGCATGGTAAGATTATTTATGGATTATTATTAATTTTGTGGGATTTTTGTGAATTACACCTGGCCAGTTAAATACTACATTAGGTTTGTCTACTTTAATTTTAATGTACGTGTATGTATAATTCAAGAATTTATTGTTAATAGAGACCGGTAAATACAGTAATAATACAAATATGCATGACTACCTCTAACTACAGTGAGGAAGAGGTATAAGCGATATACAAAGATATCGAAGACAAACTAAAATGCGTAAAGGGACATGAAAATTTAGTCATTAATGGAAATTTTAATGCAGTGGTAGATGAGGGTAGAACGTAGAAGCCTTTTGGAATGTAGTGTTTTAGATGTATGATAATGCCAAGTCAATAGCGTAGAGGTTCTAGAAATGGTAGGAGAAGAAAGATATCTCTGGAAAAAAAATGCGAAAAATAGAAGGACAGTACACGTTCTAAGGCTTTTAGGAATAGTGCAGAATATACTACAGTCAGAGATAGGAAAATAAGAGGTAAATGTAGACCTAGATCAGACTATTTCACGCAGATAATGAAAGATGAAAACTGTGTGAATTTCAAGGAATTGTCTAAGTTAGCTAATAATAGAAAACTTTAGAGGTACGCGTCTAACCAGTTCCAGGACTAAAGACCTAATGATGACGATGAGAGATTAAGCAATTAAGCTTAGGTGGAATTTTGTTTGAAGTTATTTATAATATAGGAAATATAGGCAAATTT
Source organism: Platerodrilus igneus (assembly GCA_036346225.1). Lineage (NCBI taxonomy): Eukaryota > Metazoa > Arthropoda > Insecta > Coleoptera > Lycidae > Platerodrilus > Platerodrilus igneus. Next base: position 1,399,188 of record JARFIW010001106.1, read on the forward strand.
GTCAAAGGATATCCAGCCAACACAGAGATGAAGGTATTTGGGAGAGGTCTTAAATTCGAGAATTTCTTAAATTATGGCAAAACTTAATAAATATTTTAAGATATTTAAACAAAAGGTAAAGTATGATAAAGTAAATTTAGGAAATCTATTCGCAATAACCATCTTCCGTGTAGGGATAATAGCAAAATGATTGCTGAGACAAAACAGTGTATCTCCCCTCAACTGTAACAATAAAAAAGCCTTTCAGGGTAAGTGAATATTGTAAGGTAGCTTTATTTTTCATTCTATAATTCTGAAACGTATTAGAATTATGCAAATAACAGCTAGGAGGTCCCTGCTCTAAGCTTAATCAAATTTTTAAATGCAACCCCTTGTATACTGTCAACTCAGTTTAACTGAAGACGTCACGTCGCAGGATGACTATCAACTACCCTTTGTGTTCAGATGCTTTGTTTACGTTCAACTGTACTGTTCTGGTCAAGAGTAGACTAAGCGGCACCGTGTTACAATATTTTTATTTTTTATATCAAGCGGGTATGAGTAAATGACACTCAGGTTGTCTATATCGGGCTTTTTGTTCAAGCTGTTTGGATTTTTGTAGATGTAGACTTTTCTCAGAAAATTTGTTTAAAAATATTTGCTACCACTTTAAGTATTTTGGGTTTTGGGAAATCCAGTTTATGATTTTTATTTAGAGTGTGAATTGTTAAAGCAAACTATTTTAGTTTTACTTGAATGTTGCTCGTATGTTGAATAATTCTTTGACTAATATTTTGGAAGTTTGGCTTATATAACACTGATTGCAATCTAAATAGTTCATTTTATAAACGGCATTCCTCTGTAATTTGATTGGTGTTATACTGCTTAAATTTAGAATGTATGCGTTCTATTATTGGTTAACACATTTTTTAGTAATACCTCCACTTATATTTTTGTATATGGGAGTATTATATTTTGCGGTATCATAATTATTATTTTTTAAATTTGTCCTTGATTATATAAAATTGTTTTAATAAGCATTTTACGAAAACTATAGTCTATTTTCATAATTTCCTAAACAGATACATATTTTTGTGTATATATTTTTATTCTGTTATTAACCCTAATACAACATTTACTTTCATACGAAAGAATGATTTGATTTATATTTAATATAACATTAGAATTTACTGGTTTTTATGTTGTTTTTCTTATTTGAAGCTCTAAAATAGGTCTCTATTACTTAAGCTAATTTAAAAGAAGCAAATCTACTTACAATTTTTAAAAATTTGTGGAAAGCCATTAATTGTAAACATTTTATAACGATTGCAACACTTCACTAGCACTGATTTTTATACTGATAAGTATAATATTAAATATATGTATTCTTAATAGACTACAAATTAAAAAATATATATTATTATTATATGCTTTTTGTGAAAATCTAAAATGTATAGGAAGTTTATTATTATGTTTCTTCTTATTAAAAGTAAAACTCCCAATAATTTAGAATTTTTTTTATAGTGATAAGAATATTATATAGATTATAGACGATATTCCCGCAGAATTAATAAAATATGCAAGTCAGAAAACTTTAGACAGATTATATGAACTAGTAAAAGTAATATATGACACAGGTGAGGTTCCAATAGATTTCGAAAAAAATATTATTATCCCAATCCCAAAAAAGTCAGGAGCTGATAGGTGTGAGAATTTTAGAACGGTTAGTTTAACTTCCCATGCTTCCAAAATACTAACAATAATAATTAAAAATAGAGTAGAAGCTTTGACTGAGAATTATTTGGGCGAAGACCAATATGGTTTTCGTAAAAACAGAGGAACTAGAGAACCGATACTAATGATTAGGGTAATTATCGAAAAAAGGTTACAAAAGAATAAAAAGACTCACTTCGCGTTTGTAGATTTTGATTAAGCATTTGATAGGGTTAATTGGATTGTTATGTTCAGGGTTTTGCAAAAAATTGGAATCTCTCATAGGGATAGAAAAATTATTTACAGTCTATATAAAAACCAAAGCGTAGTAATTAGATTTGATGAAATAGAAAAGGAAGCTAAGATTAGAAATGGTGTTAGACAGGGTTGTATACTGTCTCCCTTGATTTTTAATGTTTATATTGATGAAGCTTTAAACTTAGCTAGAGAAAAGAGATAGGTATTAGTGTACAGGGACAGAAAATAGACATGTTACGTTTTGCAGATGATATAGCCATTATAGCAGAGTCTAGAAAAGAGTTAGGAGAGTTTTTAAATATTTTAGATGAGATACTACAGAGTAACTATAGTATGAGAATTAACTCAGTAAAGACAAAGATAATGACGAGTGAGTTACAGCCTAGTTCTAAACCAAAATTAAAAATAGGTAATACCGAGTCAGAAGAGGTAGATGAATTTTGCTAGTTAGGTAGTATAATTACAAAGGATGGACGTAGCAGAAGAGATATAGTAGCTAGAATAGCTCAAGCTAGAAAAATGTTTTTAAAAAAGAAAAACCTACTAATAGCTAATAGTATTAGTTTAGATAATAGAAAAAGTTTCTTATAGTCGTACGTATGGAGCGTTCTACTATACGGTAGTGAGACTTGGACAATTAAAGAAGTAGATAAGAAAAAGATAGAAGCTTTTGAAACTTGGTGTTATAGGAGAATGTTAAAGATTAGTCGGACAGATAGAGTAACAAACGATGAAGTTTATAGAAGGATAGGTGAGGAGAGATAGAATGATAGGGCACCAGTTAAGACATGAGGGACTATTTAGTAAAGTCTTAGATTATAGACTACCAAATAAAAATAGAGTAGGAAGGCCTAGACAAAGCTATATTAGTCAAATTATTAGAGATTTAGGTTGTGAAGGGTATGTAGACCTTTTTCGACTAGCTCAGAATAGAAAAGAATTTAGAGCTGCGTCAAACCGACTTTAAGTAAGTTCAAAAACAAAACAAAAAAAAAAAATCAGTTAACTAAATGTCACCAGGACATAACTCACAATTAGGTAGCGGTCTACCGTGTTGGTAGCGATTCATTGCTTAAGCCTTACCATAACATATAATTTAATAAACGTCACCATGCCATAACGTACAATTAGGTAGCGGTCTGACATGTTGGCAGCGATTCGTTGCTTAAGCCTTACCATAACATATAATTTAACACTTTTCCTTTTTGAAGCGGATAACCAGGTTATATTTCATTTCCTTATAAATGGTAATCATGTAAACATGTTAGAATTCTATAACAACCATCAGGTTGCTAATATCTATGTAGAGCCAGCTGGATAGGAAAAAGATAGAAGTATATAGGAAGACCTAGACCAAACTATATTAGTCAAATTATTAGAAATTTAGGTTGTGAAGGGAATGTAAAGCTTTTTAGATTAGCACAGAATAGAAAAGAGGTTAGAGCTGCGTCAAACCGACCTTAAGTAAGGTCGAAGACAAAATGATGATGATGAAGAATATTATTAACTATATGTATTCTTAACATCCTGTGAAACATTGTTAAATCACTTTGCTTCTATTTTTTGTTAAGCAGTTGCAAAAATTTTAAAACAAAATAATTGCTTGCTCAGTGGTGTGTAGCAAGAGGTAGTCAGGTGCAAGTGTGTATTTTGAATTGTTTATTTTTCTAAATTTTGGCAAGTTAAATTATAAATTTTAGTATATTTTAGAGAAAATAAATTATTCCCAGAGTTCTGAAAAAAGCGTAAGAAGAAGTTGTAGGAAGTAGCAAATAAACAGAGAAGCGCTCTACTATAATTCATTATTCAAACAAAAAAAAAATATCAATGTGGAAGTTGAGCTCGAAGAAATTTTTAATGAAAATGACGTTGGTAATATTCTGGAAACAGTGAAATTCAAGAAGTACAATTAGAAAAGACAAGAAATAATGAAAAAACAATTCAAGTAGTAGAAATAAAAAATATAAAAGACAAAGATATATCATAGGTTGAGAAGAAAAACGAAGATGCATTTAATAAGGTAGAAATACAAAATGTAGAAGGTACGCCCAATAACATTAATAATATTTTAACTTTTGACAATTTGTACTTTTCGTTATGCTTTTTAAATTTAACAACCGGCAGCGTTAGTTGATTAAAAATAAGCCATTGTCAAATATTTCTCGTACATACTGCTAAAAAAAGTAGTGATAGGAGGTAAAGAAACTAACTTGGACATTAATGAAAAATATTTCTCGCGACAAAGCAAAGGGAGAAAAAATTGATCGAGAATAGTTAGTGTATAGATCAAGAAGTAAAGCAAATTAACTGCAATGTTTGCAATATATGGGCGATCTAAAGAACCGCTTTTACAAAGGGTTACTCTGACTGGAAAAAAAATGCAAATGTAAGAGTAAAAGTACATAAAAGTTCTACTGATTACAAGCATTCTATTAAAATTCTGATAACTAGAAATTCGGTTGAAGGACGTGCAGATACTATAATCGAAAAAGAGTATTTAGAAAAAAAATACTGGAGAAAAATATTAGTACGAATAATTGCAGTAATAAAATTTATAGATAAAAATTGTCTTGCATTTTATTGCTCTACTGAACTCTTTTCTGAACGTCATAGTGGGAATTACATTGAAGTTCTAGAATATTTGGGAGAATTTGATGAGATTTTAGCATCGCATGTAAAACAATATGATTTACCTGAAAAAAGCAATGTGAGTTATCTTTCTTCAACTACTTGTGATGAATTTGCTCAAATAATGAACAAGTACATGTTAGAAACATTTGCGTGAAAAGTTAAAGTTGACAAAACTTGACTCCCGGTATAACACATGTAGACTAATTAACATAAAATATGTATGGCAGATACAATAGACTCCAACAGCGCAATAGAAAACAACGAAACGTTCCTTGTGCTTCGTATTCATTAAACCTAGTAATAAATAGTGTTAGCGAATCATATTTGCAGGCAACAACATATTTTAATTTATTGGAAATCATTTTAACCTTTTTTCGGCATCTACTTATAGGTAAAATTTTTTTAAAAATGTTTTGCCGCAAATTATAAATATTTTACTGTAGAGAAGATATGTACTACAAGATGGTTTTGTAGAGCTGGTGCAATTAAGGCAATTCACCATGGGTTCAGTCACATAAAAGTGCTCGTCTTGAAATTTTAGACGAATCTCTGAAATGTTCTGTTAAAGAAGAATCACAAGCAAACAAAATTAATACTTTAAAATTCAGTTTGTTAACAACAGTTATTTGCGAAACAATTCTTTCCAGAATAAATGCAAGCAGTAAATCCTTATAAAATTCTACTTTGCCACTCTCGTTTCCGGTAAATATTTTCGACAATTTGTATAATAAAGTTAATAGTTCAAGAAGTTCGTTTCTGGAAATACAAGCAGAGGCATTACGCATATTAGAAATAAAGTTTATTTTGACTTTAAGAAAAGGCCCAAAAAAACGTTTTTTTGGTGAATCGTATAAACATGAAGAAAATGTAAGTTTATGTCAGGACAAGAAATGTTCAAGCGAAATTGTTTCTCCGTAATTTGTGTTAAATATCTTTTAAATTTAAAGTTGGACACAAAAGTTACAAAAATATTGATGAAAATTTTAAAATTCTGTTGCGTGTAAAATGAATGTTACCTTAATATATTTTGATTTGTCACTAAAGGGGTGGGAACCCCGTAACAATATAAGGGCGTGTCGGTTACCTGCAGTGGTGTGGGAGTGGGTTCCCATGAAAGAAATAATAAAAGAAAATAGAAAAATTCGAAATTCAAAATAAATTCCACAAACGTGTGAATTGCAAGTACCTTGTCCGTGCAACCGCGTTTGTTCTACCTGCGGAAACATCTATAGTTTTTCTGTTCTTGAAACTGTGCTTCGTTCACTTTCAATTTCAAACGCGCATTGCCGCATTTTTATGTTCTGAATTAACTTCTCTGAATTTTACTTTCCTAGCTTTATTTCTCAAATTTAACTTACATTTGATTTTTCAATGCTCCTTCCGAGGACACTACATTGTCCAGGAAACGAGTTCTTTCTACCAGGAAATTTAGTTATTTCTAGCAAGGTAGGGATCTTTAACGTGCATGACAACACACACACACACACGCGCGCGCGCGCGGGGTCTACGTTTTATGTCTCATCAAATATTTTGGCGAAAAATGCTCGCGTAACAATTTTCAAGCGGTCCGTATCGGGAATCGAACCCTGGATTGGGATTAGTAGTCATACGCAAACTTATCTAACCCGCGGGTCTACAACTTTTACGCGCTCGAATAATTCACCTGTTCTTATTACCGGCTCGCAAATAATTAATTCGAATTCTTTTCCGTCGAGTGTGATTCTTGTCGGTTAATTCCCCGTCTTTTTTACGTTGAAGTCTGCCCTTAGTAGATTATCTAATACATCAGACGAGATATATAAATTGGAGCATATTAAAGACCATTGTATTTCTGTTAACGTTATGACTGAGAGCGCTTTTGATTTCAAAAGTAATGTAGATTCAGCATATGAAACGTGCATCTTGGATTAGAATAACACGGAAATATTAAATGGAATTACAACAATTAGAATTGAAATAGACAGGGTTTTGTTAAATATAAGATCATTAAAGTTCAATTTGATAGTATATCGATTTCTGAAAAAGTGCTCACTGAAAATACAAATGGTATTAATTCATATACTAACATTGGACATCCTCGCGTAGAAATTAAAAACTTGTACGGAAAAATGGAACACTTTCAAGAGTTTATTCAGTTTTATAATAATCTAATTCATGAAAATAATCAATTACTTTCGATCGAAAGATTCTATTTTTTAATTGAAGCTTTAGATATTAAGTTTCGAGTACACATCAGACATTTGCAAATATCAAATAACAATTATATGCTGGCTTATTCGATTATCGTGAAAAGGTACAATTCAAAACGTTTAATTACAAATATACATTGGAATACTTTAGAAACATCACCAAAGGCAAAATCTAATTCACATACGGATTTAAGGGAATTGCTTAATTGTTTCACAGAAAATCTTTCAAGTTTACGTCAAACTAATATTGATGTGCTTGATTTTTTAATGTTTAAGTTATTGTCAGAAAAGTTGAACGCAAATCTTATAAAAACATTTCAATTGGAAAACACCTCAGATATTCCTTCCTGTGATCAATTAAAATCGTTTCTAGAAAAGCATTGCAAAACACTAGAACTTAGTAGTATGGTTACTGCTGACACATCGTTTAAAACTAGTACTCCTATTAAACCAGCTATATCATCCAATATAACTTCAAAACGTCCCTCTGAATATTCAAAACCTAAGATTCGAACGTCATTCGTAACAACTTCATTCGTTCACAAATGCATTCTTTGCAGTGGTACTCATAACATACACCAATGCGAAACGTTTCTGTACAAATCGCCTCAAGTTCGTTATAATTTTGTTAAAAAGTAGCACCTATGTATTAATTGTTTTCGAAACTCTCATAAGTTTTCAGCTTTCCCTTCTAAACTTGTTTGTAGAAGGTGTGATGAGGGACATCATACCTTATTGCATTTTGAAAAATCTACAATTCCTCAAAAAACTGTAGTCCCTAACTCAATAGATCAGTCTCCTGAACCGATGAATAATACCACTACAAGTACAGTGTTATCATCTAGATCCTTCGATACAATGACGTTGGGCACCGTAAAAATTTCTATTGTACATGGATTTGGCAATGTTCAAACAGTAAGAGCAGTATTAGATAGTGCATCAATGAATAATTTCATCAAATATATCAATGAAGGTTGAAGGTCTAGGTGTATCTGCTTCTCGTACCTTTGGACAGGTATTATGTAGAATTAGTTCCAAGGGGCAAGTTGTCCCAGAATACAATATCGATTATTTTCTTTTGACAGACATTTGTGAAAACCTTCCTCTATCAAAGGTAATGGCAAATAATTGGCCTCACATAGTTGGGTTGGACTTAGCCGACTCTGAATTTGATAAACCCAGCAATATAGATTTGTTGTTATGGCCGGTATATTACATATCGCATTAAGCAGTGTTCAAACCAGAGCACCACTCAAAAGTTCGTGTTGTTTTTGATGCTTCGGAAAGCGCTCAAATTGGAGGGCCGTTAAACGATCATTTGCTTGCAGAGCCTGCTCTACAAAAGGACATCATGGCATTGTTATTACACTTTCGTGTGCACGCTGTAGTTTTAACTGCAGATATTAAGCAAATGTATAGGAAAATTCTAATTTCTCCTGACCATCGTTGCTATCAACGTATGGTTTGAAGATTTAATTCGTCGGAATCCATTATCAGTTATCAGTTAAACAGTGTTGCATATGGTATCACGTCGTCGCTTTTTCTAGCCATGCGCGAAATTCAAGAACTAGCAAAGAGTCAATCAGTGCGCTTTCCTATTGCCGCTAACACTTTATCGTCGAATACTTACGTGAACGACTTTATTACAGGTAGGGATACAATAGAGGATGCTAAACGACTCATATAAGAATTAGACCAAATTTGCCAAATAGGTAGTTTTATGTTACGCAAGTGGAACAACAACGTGCGACATGTCATTGAACATTTACCTGAATCCGTTCGGTATCAACAACCATTTTTGTTTGAAGATTCAAACAATATATCTTAAAAAATTTTAGGTCTACAATGGCAACCATTAAATGATATATTATTTTACAATCTAAATATTATTGATCGGCCTTGTACCACAACGGAATAAGGTCTCGAAAATCGCAAAAATCTTTGACCCATTGGGTTTATTAGCACCATTAGTATTTTCCGCGAAACGTTTGAATCAGTATGTGTGGATATTGGGGATTGATTGGGATAAACCTTCTCCGTTACAAATTATTTCAAAGTGGAACGCTTATCTACAAAAATTACCCGAATTATCGAAAATTAAAATCCTTCGGCGGATTATTTGTGATCAATATCAAAGTATACAAATTCATGCTTTCTGCGATGCCTCACAAGCCGGGTATGCAGCAGTAATTTATTTCCGCTGTGTCGATAAGCAGGAAAACATCAAAATATCATTGATCTGTGCTAAATCGAAGGTTGCTGCAACTAATCGTGTATCACTACCTCGGTTGGAATTGTGTGGCACAGTACTGTTGTCAGACTTGGCTAAATATGTGCAAAATATGTCCTATTTACCATTCGATGGTGTCTTTGCTTGGTCAGATTCCACAATAGCATTAGCATGGATACGATCTACGTCGTATAATTGGAAAACATGTAATAGTAATTGTGTCTCGCATATCCAAGAACCAGTTGCTCCATCATCTTGGCATCATATTAAATCGCAATTTAATCCTGCTAACTGTGCTTCAGGGGGATTATTAGCAGATGAGTTTGTTACACATCATTTGTGGTGGACAGCTCCTCCTTGGTTACAGTTACCTAAAAAAAATTGGCCTCTTAGTAGCAATCCAACTCTAACTGATCCCACTTTGATGGAAGTTGAGAAAAGAACGCTGTCGTTTAATATTCAGGTATCAGATAATTTTGTAGATTCAATGATAAATCAATTTTCAAATCTACAAAAAACTGCAGTATTCTTGCATATGTTTGTCAATTTATTCATAAGGTAAAAATTCGTACAAATTTAGATACCGGCAATTCACAACAATTCTTGGTCTCCAGGAAAAAATATGCACTTCATTTGCTAATCAAGCAAGTTCAAGAACAAGCCTTTAGTCAGGATGTTGATATTATTAGAAAGGAAATAATTGTTAATAAACAACTTTGGCCTCTCAGTCCGTTCTTTGACAGCGATGGTTTATTAAGGGTGGGTGGCCGTTTGCAAAACGCTTGAAGCAGTTTAATTTTCTAAAATCCCTACGAATCAATACTGCAACGAATAGGTCATTATTAGTTTCCTTAAAGATCCTCTCGACAAAATATTTCGTGTTACAAATTTGCCCAACACCAAAAATCGTATGATTTTCACAAAAAAATTTTAATAATTTCTAAAAACCAGAAATCTAAATTTGTTACGACAAAGTCAAATAAAGTCACGGGATAGCTGTGTATCCACCGGTTCTGAAACACACCTCAGGTTGTTTGTTCTGTTAGACACCGCCAGCTGCAAAGGAAAACCCATCACTTGTAATTCAACCACCAAGACGCTATGATGTTGTTCCTTAGTGCTTTGGCGGCAAGCCTTCGTATTGCAGCATCCATGGCACAACTTGACAAACCAATCTAATGGTTCGTATAATTCCTATCCAGAAATTTTAATTACATTTTATTACCTTGTAGCGCAACTACCTTTAAATATTGATCAACAAATTTAATGCAGTATTGAAAAGTATTTGTTAATTACAATATATGATGTCGCCTAGAAGTTCAACAAAAGAATCCTGAATTGATAGATGCAGCAGCACATTTTAGTCAAAATGTCAATATCTACCGATGCAGAATATTGACCTTGTTTAACCCGCGCAAGGACACGTTTTCCATGTCAACAAAATTCGCCATGCAAGTTAGAGGCACTGTTTAGGTTACAATTCGATGGTAGGCTTTCCATGTCATGGAAAGGTCATGATACGTCGTCTGAAATAGTAAAGGGTGAGTCGTTTCAAAAACATTTCTTTTGAACATCAAACTGATGAATTGCCGTGTGAAATTTTTATTTAATATTGACGATGTAAAAAGTCAAGTACAAGATAAATTATTTCGTATAAGTGGAAATTAATTTTAGAAATCTTGCTATTTAAAATACGATTAAGTGTTTAGCACTGAATTTAGACAATTATAACATTAAATGATTTTATGATCTTAAGTGTGAATCGTAGGAAACAGATCTAGCCCCTCCGATAATTAATTCTGTTTTTTTATGAAATACAAGTTCAATTTTTAAATTAATATTGACTGATTTAAAAGGTAACTTTCATTTGATTTTGTAAAGCTAAAATTTTCATTAGAAATAAATACATTGAGTTGACTTAATTTTATTAATACCGATATATTTATAAAAAAAGAGAGAAGTTTAGATTATGCAGTTTTGGTCATGAAAGTTGACCTAGGATTAGAAAAAATTGGTTTGAGATACCAACTCAATTATTATAAGAACTATTCACCTTGCCATCACAAGTGTTGTTAAAAGAAATATTATTTAGTTGAAATTAAATTAATCGAAATCACAAATAAAGTTACACATTCATGATGATGAGATTTAAAATACTGACAGTAACTCCATTTATGATGTGTGATTGTATTCTCTTGCAAGTGTGAGGTTAAGCGTATAAAATAAAAATCGTTCCCAAGACACGTTTATACACTAGAAGGTTTCTACTTTTACCCTGCAGTGTTGTCTAGTAAAATAAAAATTTAATAAAGTAGTGGCGCCATATTATGTCCGTATAATAAGAACCCCCTGAAAGCTGAATTACAACGGGGTGTTGTTTGTACTCCTTAATTAGAGTAAAGGTCGAGTGCTGTGCTGTTAACTTCGGCGCGTGGAGCTGAAGAAAGCCGGCTCATCGTTGGATTTCTAAACGTTCATCCCGCCAAAGAATGAGTGAAATGAACTTGTGATTTATTGCCCTTGATGTGAACAAGTTATTATCATAACATTATTTAGGGTTCATGGTTTATTGTAATACGCGGCTAGTATTAGATTATTATTTGATATAAGATTATTTCTTGTGTTATCAACGAAGAGGTTATTAAATTTGGCAGTTGTCTTTCATTAGAATTCGTGTTTTGTATCAATTATTAGTGTTGTAGGAAAACCCAATAAGTAGAATATTATTTAATATTTATGAACTAAATATTTGGCGCCCTGGGATTACTTAGATTGGTTAATGTTTCTCATTAATCCGGTATAAAGAAAGAAGTCTTATAGTTCGGAGGTGGGGCAGAGCCCCGGCCTGTTACAAGATTTACCGCTGGAAAGGCGTTTTTGCATACTGAGGTAGATTACATTGAACCCTTTTACACACTCTCCAACAAAAAACAAAATGGTTTATTTCTAATTCTTCTTTAACGGTTGGAAATTTGATTTTGATTAAAAATAACCAATCTTCTCCTTTGCATTGGAAAATCGGCCGTGTACATACCTTATATTATGGAAAGGATAATATTTATCGTATAGCTACAGTGGCAACATTCCAATGAATAATTAAAAGACCTTTAGTAAAACTTTGCCCCTTCCTCCTACAAGTGCCAACTTAGTGTCCTATCATTAGTATATTATATTTATAGATAGTTCCTTATAAATTAGGTTGTAGTTATTTGTCTATACGCATAGGCCCATAGTTAGAAAATAAGTTAATTATACTTATTTTGGTGGGCAGTATGTTAAGGTTATATAAGTATTTCTCTAATAATAAGTTTCATATTTTTGTGTTGATTATGTATAGTACCTAAACAACCCTACCGTTCCTCACCAATAACCGCTCCAGTTCCCCTACCCTTGTGCAAAGACATAAAAGGACCTGGCGGTAGCATAAAACAGACAATTATAGTTCGTTCTCGTTCATAGTGTTGGTGATGTATCGAGCATCAATTTATCGACTAATTATACAGTCCAGTTAGCAGTGCAGTTAACAACAAGACCAACAAGTGAAAGGTATGAGATGTATTCCTTTAATTAGCCCCTTTCCTTATGTAGCTGTAAATAGCATATGTTAACAGCTGTTGTTTGACAATTAATAAAATAAATTTCAATTTTTTTAAATTTTCAAACAAATTCTTCAAACTTTTAGAAAAAATAAAATTTATTGTCGTATATTAAATATTTCTTATAAATAAAAAAATTTCTTTTAGTTTTCACGTTTCTTTGTTATTGTTTTATATTTTTTGTGTGCTATATTTTTTGTGGAAGAGGGATGAGGCCCGGTAAGAAGAAAATATCTAGGGCCACAAGGTGGGTTGATCCGGCACTGGGTGTACTCGTTTCTTAATATTCCTTCCCTTTACAAACCGTGCTAGTGTTTGCGGTAGATTTTCAGTTTTATAAAGCTCTGCATTCCTTATCATCTTCTTCGTATTTATACGCTAAATTGCCTCCTATGAAATAAAGACAACAACTAATTAGATAATCGTATATTTCTCAAGACAGAAATATAGAAATGTAAATGGTTTAACTGTTAAACAAATAACCAGGTTACGACTACAATTTCATCTGTTCAATATATTAATTGCAACACACGTCTGGCGCACATCCAGAACAAAATTAGGGAAACTCTAGGCGAAAGTCTACTTATACACTTTTACAAAACGACGTAAATAGGTTAACCAAATGTGAGGGCATTAATTTTTTTAATTATCCTCATAACTTAAATGAAGGTATCGCCAAAAAATAAGCAACAGACAGATAAAACTCACGTAACGATTATTTTATTACCAGGTGGCTGGTTGTCAGCCTGGTTCGCTGGCAGTTGAATACAGAATAATCAAGCAGTAAAAATAGGACGAACACAAATAAGAATTATAAAATGTTTATTGGGATGTTGATTTGTTTTTACATTAAATTACAGCGTTTGATGAAATGCGCAGAATGAGGCGTGAACGTAAAAAGAGACAAGCAAGCACTAAATTTTTAAAGACTTGATAACAAATTTTTTTTATTTATTTCTAAAAGAACGAAGCTTACAGCACACTTTACTGCCGTATAAAAAGTTCGGTCAGTCATACTTTCTATTTCAATTTTTATTCACGAGATTTTAAAGAAATCTAGGATTACATAGTAATATTTTAAAATAAAAACGTCTGGGAGACAAATTTATTTTTAAATTTATTGCATGTTTTGTTCCTTTCTTTCATTGATGTTGATGTTTTCCAATTTTTTTCGTGTAGACATTGTTAGACAATTAAGTTGTAGAACTGCTAAAGTAGTCGGGATAATGTATTGTCTTCCAACTGTCATGTATAATTTAAAAGTTAAAGTACTTAGTAACTGTCCAAGTTAGATAGTAATATCGTCGTAAAAAAATTAGAAAATTTGGAAATGTTCTGGAATTTCATGTGGGCATTGTCCTCATTTGCCAAATGATTATGCATTGTAGATAGGTAGATTCAAATAGTTTATAAAGATAAATAAAATATTATCAATACACTTTAATTATAACCCCTTGACCACAAATACTATTAAAAAACTAGATACGTATTTCGACCACTAAGTGATCATCAGTAGTATTCTACCGTGCTTAGCGAAAACGCCGTATCTGCGAAAATGTCAACAAACATTTTTTTGCATACATGTATATAAAATATGAATATCTAATCTTGTACTCTTAGTATAAATGCCGTAATTTCAGTAGTCATAGTTATATTATAACATTTCAGCTGCCGTATCTTCAAAAATGTTAACGCATGTTTAACGAAAATGCGATATGTGTAAACTACTTAGAAAGGGTGCAATATCTACTTCTGAGATGTCGCGTTTACCCTAATCAGGCTGTGGATACTGTACTCTTGCTATACTTGATATAGGACAATAATATACCTACAATATGGACATAATGAACCTGCACCTTGAAGAAGTTTTAGGTTACTAGAACGGGTAGAATGGCTTGGGAGTTTCGGTGATCTAAAGAGCTGAACTATAGGTTTAATCAAACCAGTGGGGTCTTTAGTGAGGAACCAGACTAAGACAGGTCCCCGAAAGAGGGCAGCAGCTGTTTCGGTACTTGGAGTGGCAGAGACTATAGGGGTCGGTATGGCAGTCTAAGACACGCTACCGCGATGTGGAAGGCAACGGGAAACCGTAACATTACCTCCCAGATACACAGTGTACTTAAATTGTAATTAACATGATGGCATCCTCTAGGTTAAAAGATTCCGGAGTTAAAATAGATCCCCATTCGGATCTGCTGGAAGGGACGCCTTAGAAGGATGTGATTGGAAAGTTAAAAGAAGAGCAGAGAACATTTTGCAAGTCGGAGCGTGGAATGTTAGAAGTATGGATGAAGTAGGGCAACCTAGATGATTTGAAAATTGAAATGGATAGCTTAGCATTAGATATAGTAGGGATTAAGAGGTCAGCGAAGTTCGGTGGTTAGAGGCGAGGGAATATTGGAGCGGAGACTTTAGCGTCATTCATACAGGATCAGGGAAAGAAAATTCGGGTGTGGATATAGTTATGCGAAAGAAGATAAAGCGCTGTGTAGCAAACTACCTTCAAAAGAATGAAAGAGTACTCATGGTTAAATTAGAATCCAACTCAGTAAATACAGTAATAATACGAGTATATAAGCCCACTTCTAGCTACAATAAGGAAGAGGTAGACAACATCTACAAAGATATCGAAGACATGCTAAGATACGTAAAAGAACATGAAAATTTAATAATTACGTGGGATTTTAACGCAGTGGTAGATGAGGGTAGGAAAGGAGTGGTAGTAGGTTTATTTGCTTTAGGCACGAAAAACGACAGGGGAAATAAGCTGATAGAATTTTGCGACAAAAAAAATTAATCATCACAAATACATTATTTCAACATCAAGCTAGAAGACGATATAAGTGGAAGATGCCAGGAGATATAGGAAGATATAAAATAGATTACATTCTTGTTAGACAACGGTTTAGGAATTAAGTAAAAGACTGTAGAAGCTACCCAGAAGCAGATACAGACACTGACCACAACGTCGTAATTATGAATGAAGGCCGCACTTGAATTTAAAAATTTGAAAAAAAGAAATGGAAAAAGGCTCTTCGACTTAGAGAAACTAAAAGATAAAGATATTCAGGAAAGATTCGAAAAAAAATCAAATGAATTGCTGAAAGATATCAGAAAAATTTCTGATACTAAGGAAGTAGAAACAAAATGGAATAACATTAAATCCAGCTTAGGCATAGCAGCCAGAAATATTCTGGGGTATACAAAAAAAAATAAGAAACCTTGATTAACAAAGGATATCCTAAATGTAATAGAAGAAAGACGAAAATACAAAAACAGACCGGACGAAGCAGGAAAACATAATTATAGATGTAATTGGACTACATTCTAATATTTTAAAAAGATGTAAAAAGATTTAAAATTGTAGTCGAAGTGTTATAGCGTGGTTTGCTAAAGATTAGTTAGATTAAGAATTTTGTTGTATGAGCGCATGCCATAAGTTTGTATGTATATCTCAAAGTAGGGAGACTGGGGCTAGTTGTTACGGGGGCAGGTTGATACAGTAAATTTCATATTCAGTTGGTAGATGGCAAAGTGAATACCATAATGTAATATAAACAAGTGTATGCAGATTTACCTTCAGTTGTAGTTTGACTGTGTTTTGATGTGTGTCGCCAGTTTTAGAGCCGCTTTTGTGAATTTGAGGTGTTTAAGTAAAGTTGAAATTTTCCAATTCAGTATTTATATTCTTTATATAAGGTGCGTTATAATAGAAAAAGTTTATTGTTAGAGTAGTATGTAGATGTATTTTACAAATTAACTATGAAGCATTTACTGTTGAGCAGCCATTCAAAAACTTGTATACGGTCCAAGTTGATACACTGCATTCGGGGCAAATTGTTACACTGTAACAACCTGCCCCGTGAATTTTATGGCTAAAACTGTTTTATATATTTTACTGTTGTAGAATAATTATGAGGCACTATAAGAGAAAAACAGAACGCGGAACTACCCCCAAAGATGTTTATCCCCGAGCAGCTATCGAAATTATTGACAATAACAAATTTTATTGAATCGTTGCAACTGATTTTGGAATAAATTTTATGACACTCCAGAAATGTTGCAAAAAAATTAATAGAGCAAGGATTTCATAATTTTTAGGTCATGAAAGTACACCATCCGAAGACTATCAAAAAATCGTCGTGTTTTGAAATCAAATGGAAACCGATCTACCTAACTATTTAATAGAACAATCATAGTTATATTTGGGATTGTCTACAAAAGAGGTGCCTGTACTGGCTTTTGAGTATGCGATAAAAAACAACATTAACGTACACCCTACTTGAGCTGAAAACAAAATGGTTTCCTCTGATTGGCTTCTAAATTTTCTTGAATGTCATAAACGATTATCACTTAGAAAACCAGAGGTGACTAGTCTAAGTAGGGCAACCAGTTTCAACAGAACAAATGTTAATACATTTTTTGACTCTTGTAAGAAGTTTTTGATCTCTTTAAGTTTGAATTTCATAATGTATATTTAATATTGACGAAACAGAGATCACAACTGTCCAGCGTCCAGAGTAATTGCTATTAAAGGCATAAAGCAGGTGGGATCGTTAACATCAGCGGAAAGAGGAACGTTGGTAACCATTTGTATAGAAGTAAGTGCTTCTGGCAATTCAAGTCGGCCCATGTTCGTATTTCCCCGCAAAACCTATAGAAACTATTTCGTAGCTCAGGCCCCTCATATTGTGTAGGGTCTGCAAATCCATCAGGTTGGATGACGGTAGAAGATTTTTCCTATTTTTCTTGAACACTTAATTTCACCAAAAGTACCAAAACAGTCCAGTGTTAATGATAATGGACAATCATGACTCGAATTTATCTCTAAAAGGTTTAAACTATTGTAAAGAAAACGGAGTCATAGTTATCGCTTCCCCCTCACTGATAGCAAAAGCTTCAACCCCTTGATCGATCTGTATTTGGACCTCTAAAAAGGTATGTGAACAGTGAGTGTGATGCTTGAATGTGTAATAATACCGAGAAGACAATGATTATATATGATGTTCCCGGAATTATTAAGAAGGTTTTGCGATTAGCCCTTACCCCTTCCAATATTAAAGCTGGTTTTGAAGCAAGCGGCATATTTCCTTTTAACAGAAATATATTTACGGATGATGAGTTTATGCCAGCTAATATAACAGACCGCCCCAACCCTGAGATTGCTAATAAAAACAAAAATTTAATAATTACCGAAACTGTTACCAAAGGAAACATCGATGGGACTCAATTAACAACAAGAGAAGGACCGCAAACATCTACACCGGTCCAGTACAGCCCACAGCATCCTACCTTTAAAGCTCTGTATAGTTCGCCAAATCAGACAAAAATTTCATTGCAAAACCTATCGCATATTTTAGTCCACACCGCAAGCTTGTTCGGAAAAATACCAGAAAAAACGAAAGAAACAAAAAGCAATTGGTTAGGACTGATACTCCTAATAAAAAAGAATTTGAGTTTGAGGAAGAACAGAAAAATTAAAAACAAAAAAGATTGTGGAAAATCAAACAATGAAAGTCTTATTTAGAGAAACGCAACACCTAAAAACAAACAAACCAACGTTGAAAAATATAAAGGTAACACATAGTAAATCTACAAAGTCAGCTGTGCGTTCCACCAGCAGCAGTTATTCCGAAGAGGAAACTTATTGTGTATTCTGTGGGGAATCTTTCAAAAACTCCATATCAAATGAAGAATGATTGCAGTGTACAAGATACTTATTCTGAGCACATGTAGATTGTACAGATGGAAATCAATTTTTTATTTGTATTAATTGCGACTCCGACGATGATATGGAATCTTAGACGTTTTATCAATTACGTGTAGCAGTTTTTTCTTGAATTTTTGGTTTATTGTTATAAAAGTTTGTTTAAAAATTAGTTTAGGTAAATATAGGTTTAAAATTGCATGTAACAATTTACCCCAGTCAAGTAACAACCAACCCCCAAACGGGGCAGGTTGATGATACTTTCTACTTTGAGATATAAAGAGTAATTATTTTAAAAGTTTTTATTTAATTTTCACTTTCGCCGCTCGATATTTATAAATTGAAACTACAAACAATACTTTGGTCTAAGAATAAGTCCTAACTAATTTATTGTTCGAGTAATGTGGTTATGTAAATTCTAACAACCAACCCCGGTCTCCCCTACTCTTAAGTGGTTTTAAGACAGAGTAAGTTATAGTAATTGTAATAGAGTAATGTGGTGTTATTGGTTAGTTCAATATTAGCTTTTTGTATTAGTGATGTTATTGTGTTGGATTTATTTTTTTATTAAAGTGTTTGGTTTTCTTTATGTGTTATATGGTAGTACGTTATATTAATTATTATTTAAATTTTCAGTATCTGTATGATAGTTAATTGCATATGATGTTTTTTTTTATTTCAATGCTTTCTAATAAGTCTTTTTTTAATTGGATTCTTTGTGTATAATTTTTGGTGTTTTTCAATTAAAGGAATGATAATTATTTACTGCGTGGTCTGATAAATTTGTATTTGGTTTATTAGGACTTAAAAGCTTTTCTTTAATTGATTGTTGATATTAGCAAGAAATGATTAATTACACCAAAATTTTTACATAAAAATTATAGTAACATAACCTTTCTTTATTACAGAAACATAAACACCTTTCAAAATAACCATTTAGAATTTATAAGTAAAACTATATCCTTATTAATTAAAGATGCATATACAATTAAAAAATTTTTAAAGCAAAAAATTATAAAATGCAAACTAAATTTAGAAAAAACACAAACACAACCTGAAATTATACGTTTTTTAACATCAACTACAACCTTTTTAAAAAAAATTAAAATTAAATTACATCACAAGTTACTCAAAAAAATTTTGAAATTCAGAATCAAACAATCTAAATAATAATAAAAAAAATCAAACCAATATTCAAACTATAGACATTATAATTTTCAAGAAATATAGATTAAAAATCTCATAAATATTCAAATTCCAATCGAAGTCAAATCTATAATCCAATATAGACCAAAATTCAATATATATAATCATAAAACCACCCAACTAGAAAAATTTATTATAAATATAGAACCAGCAATTGAAAAAATTGCATCGGCTAACCAACAAAAAATAAGAGCTGATATCATCAATATATTAATAAATTACAATAACTCCTCAAAAAATTATAACATACCATATACAAACCAAAAATATAATATGCTATTACTATCAAACGTTGAAAAATCAAAAAAATTCTAAAACCAATATCCTGAAATTATAATAACAGAAGCTAATAAACCACAAACAACTGTAATTATGAAAAAAGAAAACTATAATGATAATAAAATGAAAGAATTACTTAATGATAAAGAAACATATAAACCGCTTACCAAAGATCGAACTCAAAATATTCACCAACAAAATAACTTACTCGTCAAACAACTACTAAATAACAATTATATTACAAACCTTGAATATATAAAAAATTAATCACACACAATAGCACATCCCAACTGTTTATAGTTTACCAAAACTTCAAAAAACAAATTTTTCACTACGCCCAATTGTTGCCTCTTATAATAGTCCAACTTATAATTTATCAAAATTTCTATCAAACATATTAACCAAAGTTGTCAATAAACATACTTACAATACAAAAGATTCTTGGTCCATCAAAAACTTGATCGGTAGCTTTATATTACCTGCAGAACACAAACTTTATTTATTCGATGTAATCTCATTATACACTAACATTCCTATCGTTTTAGCCATTACTGCAGTAACAAACAATTGGGAAGAAAAATCATATCACACAAACATACCTAAAACTAATTCTATAACCATAACCAAATTTATACTACAAAATTCATATTTCTCATACAATAACCACTATTTCATACAACATTTCGGTGTACCAATTTCCTGTAGTATCGCTAATTTAGTCCTAATGGAACTTGAACTATTAATGTTAAATAAATACAAAAATACAAATAAGATATCTTTTTACACCCGTTATGTCGATGATATACTGATAACAATTATCATCCCCGATTTCAATTTAAAATAGAAACAGAAAAATCAAATAAATCAATAAATTTTTTAGATTTAACTTTATACAGAAATAATAATGGAACAAAACGAATACATACCTAAATTACAACTCATCAACCTCAATTAATTACAAAAAAAGTGTTACATATGGTTTACTTGAAAGTGCCATTAAACTATCTGATCCTAAATTTCATAATAATAACATACACATAATTAAAAATATCTTATTAAAAAATAATTATCCATTATCCTTCATTAAAAAAAATATACAAAAGAAAACAACTATTAATAATAAAAAAAACGATAATAATCTAAATGATTCAATAAATTTATAACCCAATTTTTTTAATTTAGAATTTTATAATCACCAATACAACCAACCTTTTATTACTTCAACTATTCCATATATATCAGAAAAAATTGCCAAAACCTTAAATACACAACAAATTAAAACAATATACAAAAATACAAACACTTTGAAAAAACATATTTTCACAAAATTAAAACAGAAACCTAAATTAGAATTTAACTCAAACCTAATTTATAAAATTAATTGCAATCAATGCAATGCTATCTACATAGGACAAACAAAACAATACTTAAAAAGATAATGTCGCGACATCAACAATCAATTAAAGAAAAGCTTTTAAGTAAATACAGTTTTATCAGACCACGCAGTAAATAATTACCATATCTTTAATTTAAAAACACCAACAATTATACACAAAGAATCCAATTTAAAAAAAGACTCTTTAGAAAGCATTGAAATAAAAAAAAACACCATATGCAATTAACTATCATACAGATACTAAAAATTTAAATAATAATTACTATAACTTACTACCATATAACACATAAAGAAAACGAAACACTAATAAAAAAATAAATCCAACATGAACTAGTCCACAATAACATCACCAATACAAAAAGCGAATATTGAACTAACCAATAGCACCACATTATTCTATTACAATTACTATAACTTACTCTGTCTTAAAACCACTTAAGAGTACTTTGAGATATACATACAAACTTATGACATGCGCTCATACAACAAAATTCTTAACCTAACTAATCTTTAGCAAACCACGCTATAACACTTCAACTACTAATTTAAATCTTTTTACATCCTTTTAAGATATTCAAATGTAGTCCAATTACATCTATAATTATGAAGAATACCGTTTTTAAAACAGTCATATAACATTAGTTTCGGGATGTGTTTTAATTCCATCCCCATTAATTTAACAAAACCAGAATGGTAAGACAAATAATTTCTTTTACTTACTTATTTAACATCTTTTTCAGATTGTAATATAAATAAAAAAACAGCCTTACTTATGCAAGAAAACTATATATTTTTAAGCATATAACTTTAAAACTATACCATAAAATTTTTTAATTAATTTTTATATTACTGATGAAGCTTAAAATATCAAAAACGTTTTAATTTCAACTTACTTGAATCAAATATATTTTTGGCTGCTCTTATATCTTTTGCTTGATTTTACAAATTAACTAGGATTGTACAAAGACAAATGAAAAAAACGAGCTGAAGAAGTACTAGGAGAAGATCAATTTAGGTTTAGGCGAAACAGGGGAACAGGTGAGCCTATTTTAGCTCTGAGGGCGATAATGGAAAGGACAATAGAAAAAAGGAAAAAGCGTGTATATAGGGATTGTAGATCTAGAAAAAGCATTCGACAATGTAAAATGGGAGAAAATGTTCAAAATACTCAATAAGATGGGAATGAGTTTTAGGGATAGCCGGATAGTACATTGCTTATACAAAGAGCAAACAGCGGTAATAGAATTACAGCAGGAACGTAGAGAAGTTGATATTAGGTAAAAGTTAAGACAGGAATGTGCCCTATCCCAGTTAATTTTTAATTTGTACATCAAGAGGCAATGAATACTGTCAAATGCAAGAATAGAAATCAATGGAGGTACGCATCCAACCGTTCCAAGATGGAAATTGTAATGACGAAAAGAATAATTGTACTTAAACTTGACGATTACTACAAGCAACTACAAGTGTTGGTTTTGTCTACGATCTGGACAGAATTGTATTTGATTCGTTTAGGACATTCTACGAGGGTAGACTGGAAAATGATGTGCACGTGCTCGTAGAACACGAACAAAAACTAATCGCAAGATCGGGCAAAAATTAAATCAAAGTACAATCCTCAAGGTTCAAAATCATATATTTATTTTTCAACATAGTCACCGTTAAGCCTCAGATATTTCTCCCAATGTGTAATAAGTCTTTTCATCCCATCGCCGAAAAATTGTTCAGACTTCTCTCGAATCTAGGAAGCGATAGCTGCCTTCACCTCATCGACCTAGGTCTAATGATTACCCTTGAGGTCCCTCTTAAGTAGTAGCGAAAAAATTTAAATTGCAAGGCCGGAGATCGGAGAAGTAAGGATGGTGTGGAATTGGTCAAAACTTCAAGTTGCACAGTGCCGCTACGGTTGAGCGCGAAGATTGTGGAGGAGCGTTGTCATGTTGCAACATTGTTGGCGCCAAGCTGCCTCTAATCCGACAAACTCGATACACGATACGCTTTTGAGTGATTCTCCGGTCATTTTGAATCAAATCATTAACGAGTTGGTGATGTTTATCGTCTGTGGCAGTGATCGAACGTCCACTGCGTGTTCATCAACAATTATGGCTTTTTCAAACTCGCAACCACGAATTTCTAATGTCAATCGATTTACAGTAGATTTACCAACAATATTGTCACCACAAATAGCTTTTAAACGGCGCATTTTCAACAATTAAAAATTCGATAACAGTGCGCTATTTAACTCGCGTTGATAAGGCACTACAACATGTCTTCATACTTTCGTTACTCAAAACAAACTGCTGAAAGCAACGCCTTCAAAATGGGCATGCGGTTAGAAGGGGGGTTGTCACTTTCGAATGCCAGCATTCGTGTTTCTGTACGTTTTGTTGTTCTTGTTCTACAAGCATGTGTGCACCACTTTTCATCCCACCCTCATATTATACAGTCGCTAGTGAGTGAATGATACTGCACCCTAGTCAAACACTTACCATATATGGGATTGTAGGAATAGAATTTCCAAACGCATTTTACACATCTAATATACAAAAAGAATTCCAGGTATCCGGACTATATCCAGTAAACGAAAATATATTTCATGAGCACGAGTACCTGTCATCATATATCGTCCTTTGGATACACATGTTGAAAGCGAAGCTGCGACTTTAGAAGAGCAAATCGTTGAAGAACTTACCATGCTAGTTTCCACCAGCTACGCTCTTACCAGTTCATCTGCTACTCTTAGTACATCTTATGCTACTGTTACTCTTAGTACCCTCTGTTATTCCCAATGTAGCGTCTGCAGATCTACCTTAATCTTCAACAGCACCCCTACTCCTATTACACCAGAAATGTAAAAACCACATCCAAAGACCCTGCCACAAATGAAATTAAGAAGGAGGCATAGAGATAAATCGAGAATACTCACAGATATACAAGAAAAGAACGAATATTGGAAATGAAAACAAAAGCAGTAATACAAACAGTTACTAGACAGATATTTAGGAAATCGAAGCAAAAAAAAAATGTGAAAAGGAAAAATCTGAGTCGGAAGATAAAACTGAGAAATCTTATGAATTAACCTCCAGTGAAGACGAACGTTGGGATGATATAATTGTACGAGAGATATACAACTGGCTGAAAAGAAATTTGAACCGATTAATGAGACATGCTGTGAATAAAGTTGCCTTTGTGTTAGTGAACGTAACGGGAAAGAAGATATTTTGTCACTATGTTGTTGAAGATATAAGTATAGAAAACAAACAAAGTAGAGGGAGGAAGTCGGAGCTGTATCCACCACCACCACACCTCCCACCTCTCATTAAAAACCCATTTGCACTAATTGTTTCCTAATGGGTTTTTCATTAAAAACCCATTAGCACTAATTGCTTTTTAATGGGTTTTCTCATTAAAAACCCATTAGTCCTAATCGCTTTTTGAGGGGATTTCTCATTAAAAACACATTAGCACTAATCGACTTTTAATGGCTTTTGTCATTAAAAATCCATTAGCACTAATCGCCTTTTAATTGGAAAACTCATTACAATGTTATCATTTTTCCTTACGTCACATATGTCATTACCGCCAACGCTATCTAACCTAATTAGCAAATATTCGCACATCTAGTGCTGATATTAAATAACATTGTCATCTTAAATATGCCCTTCATAAAATTTAAAGAAATTTGCCAGCGATGCTGGAATTTTGGTGACTCGAAACATAGCTTTATTGCTATTGTAAAAGATTTTGATGTCGATAGAGGGCGAAATAGGAAAAATTTTGATGAGTATATAAATATAGAAGAAGACGTTAAAGATTTTATTGCAAATAAACGTAAACGTCAACTTATTCAGGATGCTGTGCGAAACAAGTTTGTGGAACGCAAAAAAGGATGTACTACTTACCAGCAAGAATTCAAAGGTATAGCGTTTATCCTGACACTAGAGATCTAACAAAAGTCATAATTATTTTTAAAGTCCTTAACATTTTCCTAAGGAATGTAATGTATTAGTTCATAGGATACATTCCCTACCCGTTGTTTCGTACGTATACGCAAAACGGGCACAATCGTGACATATCCGAACAAGAGTAGCTCATATAAAAGGATTGTTCGCGTAGAAGTTATAATTTGTCGATTATACAGTTTAAAGAGACGATTAAACAAATATGTATAATGACTTTAGAGAGATTATTCGAAGATTTCGCAATGCTCTACGAGTAAAAAAGCAGAATGCGGGGAACGGTTTTCGATAGAAGGAGAAAAACGTCTTATGTGTCAGTCATACGAGAAAGCAATACAGCACTGTACTGCTGTGTCAGTAATAATCGAGGATTTGGATGATTTATGGATATAATCGAGGAGATGGGGTTTATAAAACTGTTGGCAGATATTCAGATGGAATATATACTAAATTTTAAGTTTTAAAATAAAAATTTAACCATATCAACTACTATCATAAGAAATGAATGATGTGAATTTAGCAATCATTTTGTATATATTAGCTTGTTTATGTTATAAAATATTAAATATACATTGGTATTGTTTAATTCTTCAAATCTTCACATAACTGAAATGAGTATCTAAGTTCTTATGAAAAGAAATATAACAAAAATGTGTATTTATTAAAAGGGTGCTATAAACGTTTTACGAAATTATTAATAAGATATTTAAATTTCTACTTTAAAATTGTTAACACTTTATTGGTTTTGTTCCTTATTTTAATCGTTATTAGACAGGAATCGGACAATTATTTTGTTTTATTCACTCCCATGACATAAATATTGGAGCCCACAGGAATCATCTCTTGCAAGTATAAACTTAAACATAGTGGGGATAATCCATTCGTAGATTGGGTACCCCATTTCAAACCATGCAAGTTATGTGTGTTGAAATTGCATTGCTTCTGGAAGGCATCGCTTAAATCGGTAGTGTCCAACAGAATTTCGTGACAGTATGTTAATGTATGTATTTAATAATACCCATGTGGGGTGCTGTTGGATTTATCTGAACTTTTGCCAATATATGTCAATGCTAAATGAAAACAAATAAAATTATACAATCATTTATTCGCAATATTTCTTAACATAACTACATTACTTCAATCACAATTAGGACTGTTGTTGTTATGTAATTCAAAGCGGCTTAAAGTGTCGCAACTTTTTCTTAATTGCTTCAAACTTGGAATACCCCATGCTTTTAGATTTTTGACATCGTTATTAGGCAGGTATCGAACAATTACTTTTGTTTTATTCAATCCCTTGACATAAATAGTAGAGCCCCCAGGAATCATCTCTTGCAAGTATAAACTTAAACATGGATGGGGTATCCCATTTCAGACCATGCAAGTATCGTATGTTGAAATTGCATTGCTTCTGGAAGGTATTGCTTAAATCGGTAGTGTCTAACGGCATTTCCAAAATTTCGTGCCACAATTTCCCACTCTGCAAATGTATCGCAGCCAATTCTTTGATCATAAAATCACTTTTCTTGTGTTGAAATCCTTGGATGTCCAGAATATAATACATTTTTGCAGGTGACTGTTGTCTGTTCGATGTGTGATTTTTAAATATGCGCAGTCTTGAGTGAACTCTGTCATATAGATGTTGAAAAAGATATAATTCAGTGTCTCGATGCAAGAACGATAATTTTAAACTAAAAAGTTCTTACCTATTTTGATTCGAATTCTGCAGATGTTGAAACTGATATTTGTACTAGAAACTCGGTCTATTTATATGAATCTTAATGATATAAACAGATTCATTCTAATCAACATAAATCCTGTCCAAAAACCTGACCCTCAACTTTGAAACGCTTTCACAGAACGCTATGGCATTATATTGTTCATGAAAAATTCTCAAAAGTATTTTAGTAAGTGCTAGGATGATTATAACACATTTGACTTTCTCATTTATAATCGAGTCAGACAGATCAGTGCTGGAGTTCGGTATGTCGGCGATAGGGTTGATGGTCCCGAGATCATACGCCGGGTGTGTTTTTTATAAATCATACATGTAAATAAAATTATAATTTCATTATTGTAGAAGTGGATCTAGATTTGGACCATATACGCTTAAGTCTTTAAAAAAAAATATTGTAAAGAAATATTGAACACAAAATAGAAGTATCAACTGAAACTTTTTATTTCTATATATAATTTATCAAATTTTAGCCATACGTTAATCAGCTTTGTGATAAGGTCTTAAACAAGTTTTATGAGTTGATTTTACAAATACTGTTACTTTAAAACGAAACCATTTCTATAAATGCCTTCTTTAAACATACACTCTTGACCGAGTAAGTTTTATCCAGTTGGTACAATAAATGCAGTGTTGTGTAAGGTTATATCCTGTGGTGGACGATGTATCACTCGTTAAAAGGTATATAAAATTAAAAGCATAAAGTGAATTTTATACTTTTGCTCATTAAACATTTAAAATATAGGGTTTTTTGTTGTTAGGTCTTTTGACTTAAGTTATATGTAAAGAAGAATAGTAAATTTAAAACCGTAAGAACTTTATGATTTTGGTTTAGTAGTAAAAATAATTATTATATTTTTCGTAATGCTTATATAAAGGGTTTCCGACTACAAAACATAAAATTCCAAAATATGTGTTGCCGCATATCACAGAATTTCGGAGACAATCAAAAAGGACGTCGCTAACGATAAAGAAGAAAGGTGCCGGACTTCCTAATCGTTATTACAAATATTGAACACTAGTCGTATTCAGTACGTTCATTGGAACAACGTTGAATAAATGATTTATTAAACTTGGTTATTTTCTTCCTCCTTTGAAAATGGTATTCTATAACCGATCCTTTAAGCAACTTATGCAAATATAAGATAAACCATTATTCTACGTATCCCGCAATCAAAGCCGGTTTCTGCGAAAGAATAAGAACAATCAAGAACAAGTT
The DNA here is from genome assembly GCA_036346225.1 of Platerodrilus igneus. Lineage (NCBI taxonomy): Eukaryota > Metazoa > Arthropoda > Insecta > Coleoptera > Lycidae > Platerodrilus > Platerodrilus igneus. The sequence continues at coordinate 1,427,285 of JARFIW010001106.1, forward strand.
GTACAGAAGATTTTACTTGCAATGCAGTCATCGATGGTCGGATATTTTACCTATGGTTATGGAAGAATACAATAATACACCACATCGAGCTACTAGCATGACACTCCATGTACATAAATGTATTTTTTAATTGAATAAATAATTTTATTAAACTTGATTATTTTCTTCAATGATTTAGTTTAGCATACACAATCCAAATCAAAACACGTCTAAATATAACATATTTCTGTTTTGTAAATAAATAAGAGTATCCTTGTTCTATACATTAATGATGAATGTAATTAGTACGTCATTTACATTAAACAGTTGAAAATAAATAAAACCTTGATGAATTGTACTTGGCTAAATAAACGTATTTGCGTTTGTAACATAATTTGTTTCAAATATGTATTGTTTTAGAATGCGCATTCTTTTATTATGTCATTCCTTAAACAACATTTTCACGATTCATTTTAATGTATATATTTCAAATTGTATTACTGTAGGTCTTGTGTGAACAAAAACAGTCTTTCAAAATACGTGTAAATAATTTACGCTCTTCATTTACAACGTCATAATGAGCAATATAATTCATTTTAAATTATACAGACATAAATAAACTTGAAATTTCTTTACCACACAGACATTCTCCAAGACGTTTTAAATTTTTGTGATACTGTAATCCTATAAAATTTAAATGGTAAAAGCAATCGTTACTAAGTCTTGCAGAAATTTGAGGTTTCAGGTCTGCATAATATCCTATTGTATTATAAATAAGCCTTGCGTTTAACATTTCAATTCAAAATCCATTTCTACGTAAAAATATTATTGTTAATGCGAAAATTTTCCCAAAACAAATTTCTAGCACGTAATGTATCATTAATTATATGAAAGGAGTTTGTTTTTTTCTGTCAACAAATTTCTAGTTATGAATTATGTAACATTCTAATGTTGTAGAAAACATTTCTAAAAGATGTGTTTATTGTTTTTCTTATTTATGGAGATTACCATAATTAAAATCATTTCTTGCGCGATATTTCTTCGCAAATTACCCTGTGTTAAAAAATACTGTAGGAAAGTCAAATTTTTACACCAAATATTTATTTTAATTTTAATTTTAAATATGGCATGCTTTTTGGTTTAAAGATTGCTAGAGTTTAAAATTTGTTTACGTCTGTAGTAGATCTAAATATGAAGAATACCGCAAGTCTCGTAATTAATCATTCTCAAAGACTACTTTTGCAATTTAGAGAGTGCGTCTAAAATTTGTTATGCAGGGTGGGTGAATGTATGTCATTCGTCCAAGCACCCCATCGTTTTTATCCACTACAACAATAGTTAATGTATTTTAGCAACATTTAGCTTGCCAATATTTCAAGTGAAAGTTATTTAATTATAGCGATTTGATGTAACTTAGTTTTACTAAATACTTTAGGGTTAATAAAATACTTTTGAGAATTTTCGATAAACAACATGAAACTAGAGAGTTCTGTGAAAGGGTATCAAAGTTGAGGGTCAAGTTTTAGAACAGGCTTTATGTTGATTGAAAAGGATCTGAAGATTCATATAAATAGACCGGGTTTCTGTTCGAATATCAGTTTCAACATCTGCAGAATTCAAATCAAATAGGTAAGACTTTTTAGTTTAAAATTATCATTCTTGCATCAAGACACTGAATTATATCTTTTACAACATCTTAAAAGTATATTTCGGTCTTAACTCATAACTGATTTAATTGTAATATTTAAATTTCTACACTGAGAAAAGTGATTTGGTTAATACAACCAATTCTGTTGTGTTGAAGAGTAAAGCATTTGATCAAGTATTTTTTAGTCGTTCTAAACGAAACTATATTAACTGAACCGCTTGCAGATGGTTAAACTAACATCAAAAATTAGTTGACTTAAATTTGTTTGTTTGAATGCATAATAACAGTTGATTAATAAACGAATGCAAAAGTGAATTTCATTCAACATCAGTCGTATTTAATACAAACTAATATTGTCAACAAATTTCATATTTTAGCCCAATACTACATTAATGTTGAAAAAAATCTATTTTAGTTAAATGAATGCTGAAAAAAGTGTCAAATGAACAAGTTTTGTGACAAACTGAACATTGAAACAAACATACTCTAGCTTGTTGATTTAAATAAACTACGATTGCCACATCAAACGTCGGGTTAATATGTTGAATGCAACGCTATTTAGTACGTCTCCGATGTTGCGTATTGAATGTTCAGCGCGCGCACATTATATCTTTAATATACTGCTAACGTTCGACATCGACACGTCAACATGGCTTCAAGCGTTACTTCGCATTGTATATTGTGTTAGTTTCCATTATAGTATTTCAACTCACTGTAAAAATACATGGAAGATAAATTTAGTATGCTGTACTATGTTTAAACAAAATCTCTTCGTCTAAAAATACGTAAGTACCTTCATATAAATTGGTTTCAATTGTCCTTAACTAAATGCAGTTGTTTTTAGCATTCAACTATATAAGCGAACGTTTAACTTCAAAAACCAATGGCAACCACAAGGAATAAACAAGCTTTCAATAATCAGTGTCAGTTTTATAAAATTGAAGTGGAAGCTAAACTGAAATATATGCAGGATGAACTAGGGTTAATGTAACATTCAAGGTGAGATTTGATTCAATATACAACTTGATAATGTGACTGAATGAAGTTATTTTAAATCAATATTTTTTTAAAATCTGTTAGGGATGAACAAACTCATTTGTTGATCGCCAAGTTGTATTAAAAAAATTTGATTAAAATAATTGCATTAAATCAGAATCGATCAAGCTGGATATTGAATCAAACTACCTTGGATGTTTAAACTAATTCTATATCTAAACAATGTCAACGCAACGAAATGATTGATTTGACAACACAATAAAAGTTTGATTAAACCAAAATGTTATTATTTGAACCCTTATTAGCCACTTACCTTAATAATTATTATCTACTCAACATATGGGTTAGTTAAACCAATGACGCTTTTTGGTTAGTTGAAAAATTTGAATAGTTTGTTTTAATGCTACAAACCCTTTCAAGTATTTGCTTCAATGATTTTTATATGTAAGTGGGATATTCAAAGTGTTGATTTAACATAACAGTTTATTTGATAAAAGTATTAAATAATTCAAATCAAACCTACAAGCAATTGAAGTAACGATACCTAACATTCAAGTTACATTAATAGCGATTTGAGTAAATGCCATAATTATTGTGGTGCAAATTTAGGTTTGTTTGCTTCAAAATCGGTTTTCCAACATTTTATTATGTTCTATTTAATGCATATAGATCATTGTTTATATACAAACCAAAATTCTAATTGAATCAACTAATTTTCAGTTGAAGTAACAAAATCCTTTTCTCAGTGTACTTTAAAATTGTTAACACCTTATTTATTTTATTTTCTTATTTGCCAGCTCGTGTAAAATATGGATTTTACAAAATTAACTATGAATATGAAGCATAAAACTACAATAAGCGCATTCGAACTTCCCACTGGTAGAAAATATAGTATCTTAGGAATCAAGTCAGGATCAACAAAGTATGGGGGTCGTGCTATTGTTGAAAGCAATGATTTTTTTTGTTTTTTACCGGAGCGCTTTTTCGAATACCTAAAACTCGATGAAATAAAAACATTCAGCGAGCTAATTGACGGTAAGAAAAATGTTTATAAGATTAGCCGGGGTAAAGCCGGTGCAACAGTGAATATAGACTTCGAATTAGACTGTTACGTGCCAAAAATTTTTAAATAAGTGCGGGAGTTTCGCGCCATAAATTTGAAAGACTTGTTGCGCGTATTTCCGTCACTTCAGAAGTGCGTTGCGCGAAACTTCGCGCCGGCATGCGGGAGAAAAGTGGGGAGTTTCCGCAAGACGCTGCGAGAAGGACTTGGACTTTGCTGTGGAACGTCGACAAGAGTGGTGGTTGGTCTGGTATCGTATTGTATCTTTATCTTTATTATGTAGATTCCCTTTTCCCTTTTTGATTATCGTTCCATATAAACCAGTTCCTGTCGTTCCCTACATATAGGTAGAAGACCAACCAAATTTGGAAGCAACCTGGCCTAACCGCAGTCCACGCCCTGAGAACCATCTTTAAATGATCCCGAAGGACGCCCTGAGATCCATCTTTAAATATTCCTGAAGGGAGCCCCGCATTCGCTAGCTGGAACCACCCTGAAGGAAGCCCGCAACCACCATCTTTAAATAATCCGGTAGGCAGCCACGAGCAACCCTGAAGGAAGTAATTCTGTGAGACCTTACATATTCACGTAAGTTTCCCGTGTGTGGGGTTTTTTATAATACACTTAGAAATTTGCATATTTCGTCATTTACGTGTAATAATTTGCATATTGTGTGACGTCATTGACAGATGGGCGCGCTATTTTCTACATTATAGATTAGCGTTATCAACTGTCTTTTGTGACTCTTATACCGAGTAAACGGTACTGTAAGAAGACTAAAATTAACATTTTCTCATTGCTGAATTTTTGCTGATCTATGTATCTTAACTGTATGCAAAATTGTGCTATTAATGTATAGTATACCGAATAAACTGTATTAACGCATATTGTTCTTTTTCCAATGGACTATTAATAATACATCTTGACGTTCCACTTAAACACTGTTATAAATTAAACAAGATTCGCGCTGAAAGCACCGTGTTCTATCTTTCTCAAAGACTACAGTGTGGGTCGAAGATTGGTTTACAGTAGTATACGAGATGGGTCGATAGAAATTGGTTTAAAAGATGGCGCTGGTGATGTAAGCAGACATGGTCGATGTGTTAAAGTGATGTTAGGGGCTAAAGTTACCGGTATACCTGATTAAGCTAATGACTACTGTCTTCCATGTGTTGGTGTTTAATCAGTCTCTATGGTTGGAGTCTATAATTTGCAAACGATTGCATTAGGTTTAATTAATGTAGTAGATTTAATTGCATTAGGTTTACTTAATTAATCTAGTAGATTTATGTAAATAGTTTTGTTAAACCCTCCTAATGAATTAATCTGTGCAAATACAGTACTTAATCGATGCTACTAAAATATTCATGCAAATATTTAAGATTGAGATAAAAAAGAATTTAATTTGCAAACGATTGCATTAGGTTTAACTAATTAATCTAGGAGATTTATGTATATATCGTCATAATTAGCGGGGAGAATTTACAGATCCGGTGGTCCCGCGGAAGGACGTCGGAGTCCGACGATCCAGATCAGGGTACCGAGGGCACGATCTATGCCCCGGAAGCTAAAAATGTTTAGTTGAAGAAAACTATTGTGCAAATTTAAGATGACAATGTTACTTAATACTGTTACCAAATGTGCGATTATTTTTTTGCATGTGTGGTGGTGGTGGTGGTAGTAACGGTCCAGATCAGAGTGCCGAGAGCAAGATCCACGCCTGGAACTAAAACATGCTTAGTTGAAAAAAACTATTGTGCAAATTTAAGATGACAATGTTATTTAATACTGGTACTAGATGTGCGAATATTTGCTAATAAGGTTAGGTGGCGTTGGCGGTAATGGCATATGTGACGTAAGGAAAAATGATAACATCGTTAATGAGTTTTCCCATTAAAAGACGATTAGTGCTAATGGTTTTTTAATGAGAAAACTCATTAAAAAGCGATTAGTGCTAATGGGTTTTTAATGAGACTACCCATTAAAAAGCGATAAGTACTGATGGGTTTTTAATGAGAAAACCCATTAAAAAAGTGATTTGCGCTAATGTGTTTTTAATGAGAAAACCCATTAAAAAGCAATTAGTGGTGGGAGGTTTAAGGTGAAAGGTGAGTGGTGGGAGGTGGGGGTGTAGTGGTTGTGGATACAGCTTCGACTTCCACCCTCTACTAAACAAATCAAATACTTACGAAGAATCAAAAATCTAATAAGTTTATTAATGATTTCACGAAAACATATGATTTTAGTTTAGAGGAGATCGTGTGCAAATTGCCTACACCACATGGTGTTGGAGAAACAGCAACGCGTTTCTCAATCTTACAATTTGATATGGGTTGTAGTGGGTATAATGTCCAATAGTTAAGTTATACATCTTGTTTCTTTTATATTTTGTGAATTAATTATTTTTATTTTGAGAATTAGTTGTTTTATTTTGATTATCACCCTTGTTTGTTCTGGCCCATGGTACATTGTTTAGGTGGTCCAAGGTAGTTGTACCTTGGACCATTTTTTTGTAACTGTAAAAATTTTTATACTTGACGATGAATATATACGTTTCTAAACAAAGACGTTTATAGTCTAATACTAAAGCAGTGGAATGGAGTAAGAAATTTTGTTTTAATCCTTCACAAAATTACGTATGAGATCAAAATATAAAAGGTATCCCAAGGTACAACACCTTCCCCTGTACATCCATTTGCAATGTTATTATTTGATAATATTCGTTTCTGTAAATTCCTGTAATTCTATTACAGATACTACCTTAAAAAGGAAATTCTATAAATTATAATAAATTATATTCTAAAAATCTAAAACATTTTATTTTAATAATTTAGTGAAAAAGAGGGGCATGTGACTGACCATCTAGGATGAGCCCTGGATTGGTATTCTCTAGTCAACGAAAATTACCAAATAAAATACTGTTACACTTTCTAGAGAATTAAAAACATTTCAATAGAGTTTCGATTTTTATAGTAATAGTCTATGCACTTTCAAGGATTTAATCGCGTTTCGTATACTTTTACTTATATTTTTATTAATTATGTTACTATTTCCTGCACGTCCAACGAAATCTCACAGCTTATGTATAACGTCTAAATTTTAATAAGCGGCACGTGTTGAACGTATCACGATCGCCATTTACCTCAGTAAAAAGCTCATGTTTCGCGCCCCAGGAAAGTCTCCGACTTCTTACCTACCACGGCGCGTTAAAAGAAATCTCACCGGGACTGAAAATGTGAAAATTGAGAATAATAAACTGCCAGCGCATATTTTACGCGAACAGTTCTTCAAGAGTGGAACTGTACACTTACGGTATCTGTCAATTATGTATAAAATACAGCGGTGTTCTAAGATTAAACCTGTAATTTACATTAATCCTATTAATTTATGAGTTCGACGCGCGATATTCCTCTTATCTCCCGTTCACTTAAAATAATGAGCGAAAATATGCGGATTCGACACCGATGTGTACGTATGCGTGTCTAATATATTTTTATTTCTCGAATTCTAAAAAATAAACGTTACGAAAACGAAAATAAATACCTGTCAGAAAGGTATGAGGAAAGTATGGTTTATTTATTCAACATGCAGCATCAATATGCGCCGTTAAAAGCCGCGATGAAAATAAACCCAACATTTATAGGTGTCTGTCGTTACCTACATACCGCTACAAATTAAATTACGGGGCAAGGGACGTATGAATTTTTGTGCAACATAATGTACAACTTGTAAGCTTTGGAGCAATAAAGTTCAAGAAAGACTTATACACATAAATGTCTTAAAATAGATTATAAGTATGAAAGTTTCCGATAAAATTACAAATCTTATCGTCCTTACCATCCTTCGTAGGGCAGCCATCATTTTCTGACACAGCGGCAAATGTTAAACACTTTCAAATACACGACACAATCTCAATATTACTACAAATCAGACGAAATGGCACATTTCAAATATTAATCTAAACAAATCTGTATATAATCAGAAGTAATATAAATTAAGTAAAGCACTTGGGGGTAGCATAGATCACCACCAGTGTTTCGTCCACGACTTTCAGTACCACAGTCCCTACGTTTTCAAAAGCAAATGCTGTAAAATTTTCTAAACATTTCTAATCTGTGAGAGTTTTTAACTTGGAACCACGACATAAACCCAGCACTTTTTGAACATGTTGTCGAATCAGCTTTATTCCGGAATCCTTCAATTTATGGAATTTTTAAAACGGTAATCAACCATTAGTGTTTGGAAACCTATTTTGATTTGGCTCACCTGCTTGACCGATCTTCGCCATCTACCTTATCTCTCCAATGTAGTGACATTAAGCAATACCACGTCTCTACAAGTTACTCTTTTCATATAGATTCATTCTAAACTTTCTAAGGTGTAGCCTCGTTTCAGGATTAGCTAAAGAATTGTTGGGGTAGCCGATTTTTATCTTTAATTTTATACAATTAGAACAATACATATAATTATTGCATAGGGAATGGGGAACTTTACAAGCATTTTTAATTTGAGAGCAACCAGGGCTGTTTATCTCTTTTCTGCTATGGATCACAGTGTAACGTGCATTTTTATGGCTTAACATTTTACACTACTATTTCTATATTTTATATTTATTAACTCCTTAGGCGAATGCGCCGTATTATAATGAGTGGATCGCTGTTTGTATAAAGTAAATACTTTCGCATAGTTTTCAGATTTGTATGCAATTTAACTCGTGGGTATTACTTTAAAAGTAGATAATGTGAAGATTGATTTTCATTAATAAATAAATTGCAAGGAATGAATTGTAAATTGGATTATTCGTAAATTACTTTCCAACTTATCGAAAATGATAAACAGCTCGGAGTTAATTAGTAGATATGATTGCGGCATTCACGTTTTGGATGTTCCTTATGTTATTAACGAAGTCGAGATAATAATCGACAAGAGTTTATGGTACAACTAGTTTATATAACAGATGAGAGTGCAGAGTGTAGTTCTGATTGCTTTTGAAGGAAGTATGCTATATAAGCGAACGTGTTTACTCGATCGCACGGGTTTTAGTGATGCGCGTTGCTTTACTAATTGGTTATTTTTTGTTGCTTTTCTGTTGGAAATAAAAGTGGTAGAACTTGTTATACTCGACCAGCACGTGCGTTTTACGGAAATTGACTTAATGATACGCGTTGCTTTATTAATTGTGTTTTTTTGTTGAGTTGTCTTTTTATATTTGAACTGTGTGTGAGATCTAGTTTTCGTGGTCCTTTTTTATCAGAGTAGTGCATACTTTGGATTATCCAAATACAGTTTTAAGCTTGAGTGTTTCAAAAAAAATGATGATACAGTTGTAGCAGGTTTAGTAGAAAAAAAAAGTTGCTTCTTATAAACATGTATCTCATTCACATGTAAAGACAGTTGATACTGTAGTTTCTGAATTTTCTAACCCCAAAGAATCTAAAATAGATCATGGTTTGCGCAAATTTCGTTATTCAAAAGCATTAGATTTTTCTTTGTTACCATAGGTAGCAAATAAAACACCTCACGTTACTGTTAGTTTAATGCATTACATCGTGGCTTGAAAGCCCGTGATTTTAAATTTTTATTACCATTTTTTACGATTTGTGTTACAAAATATTTCGAAATTATTGTCTCAGAAAATAGAATTAACAAGAAATTTATCAATGCTACATAGTTCCATCAGCATGATAATGTCTGCTGCTAACACCAGTGATTAGTAATTAGTGTAAAGTGTAAGAAATTCCATCAACACCCTCACAGTCAAGGGTGAAATGCTTCGTTAGTGCAGGACATCGTGAATCCCACACTCCAATTGCAAGGAAGCGTTACTGAAGGACTTTTTGTAAGTTGAACTATTTCCTATTTGTTATTACTTTAAATATCTATCCGTTGTTTTGCCATATCTTCGTCTTTCTGATACCTTTTACAATAGACTTGCCTGCTATTAAGAAAAAAAAGAAAGAAAAAAATCAATACTACTGAATTACTCATATCAATTGTGTCTTACCTATTTATCTTTTGTTAACATTTTGTCTGATTTATGTTTAATTGGTGTGTGAGGAAACGTTTCTGCTACTCCCCAATATTACCTCACTTTGTGATAAAAATTTTTGTAATGCTTTTATCGTGATTATATTATATAGTTTATCTAACCAGTTTTATTTACATTCTACAAAGTCCTGAAGTAGATTTTTCATTGCTGCTATGCTTATTCTATTCTTTTTTTTTCAGGTTTGCTTAACTATTTTTCTTGCAGGTATTGTCACTAACTCCTTACCGCCGCATACATTATATGTTGGTCTGCTTTCTACAACCCTCCCCCCCTAATCTCCGATTGAGCCCGGTCATTCCGTGATATCTTTGTGTTACGCACGGCCACAAGAGCCAACGTAACAACAGCGTGATCAAATTATGGTCTTTATTTTTAAAAACTCGTTTTGCTTACTTCCTCATTCAATAATATACGAATACATAACGTATTTACAACTTTACTATGCCAACAGCAAAAAAAAAGAGCCTTGGGAATGTTTAAAACTCACAATTTTCCCATTATAAATCAAACACGTTCATCATTGGACTTAAGAAAAATATAAAAAAGCAAATTGTTTTATCTTAATATGTGTTTCATTTCACGATACATACTATAATAATTTATGTTGATAAGAAACCAATATACGAAAGTGAATCAAATATAAACGAGCCTTTCGTTTAAACAAAATTTAATTTATAGGAAACATCCCCATTTCTACAAATTATTTTTCTAAATAATCTCCTCCTCTAATGATACACTTTTCTCAATGTTTTAGTAATCTTTTAATTCCATTCTCGTAGGATGAAGTTAGTAGGGTATCTAACCAGTTTCCATTTGATCGTTGGTCTCAAATCGCTTGCATTTAAGTCCTTCTTTAGGAGGTTCAAACATGAAAAAATCGCATGGTGATAACGTTGTGCCATACGGTGACTGATGAAGCGTTTTTCAGTGTATTTCCACCAGGTTCTGCTGAGTTGCACCTGCTATGGGTGAACTGGCGTTATCGTTGAGGATCAACACCTCGGGTATGAACAATCTCGTCTTTTGCGTCAATATTCAAGCCTAATTTTATCCAAGAGTCCGCAGTAGTAGCTTACGTTTATGATGACGCTCGTGTAAGAAATCCACAAGTAGGGCCCCCTCCTACAGTCCCAAAAAACCGCAGCCAACACTTTCTCTGCAGACAATCCAGTTTTGATTTTTACGAGGTTTCCTTCGCATTTCCGCCTCCACTCCATATCTGGGTGTCACAGGTGACCATTTTTTATGTAAGAAAAGCTTCTCCTTCTTCTTCAAAGGAGTTTGAGACAATTGAGAACTGCGAACTCGTACAGCTTTTTGATTATCGTTTGGCAACTTTGATAAGCCAACGAGCTGAGATTTTTCTGAAGCCCAATTGCTTTCTGATGATCAAGCTGCTACAGTTTTATATTTTACTTTCTATAGTTGTACACTTTTAAAAACAAAGTTCTATACTTAGAAGATGAAAAAGCTAAAAGCTGTATGCCTTCGGCTAACTTGACTATCATCCCAAGGAAGAATTAGAGATAGGTCGGCGCTGTATCTATTTAGTCAAATTGAACAAAAAGTACTGTTAAGCTGGGCGCCACTATATCTAACAAGTATTCATTAATTTAGAAGGGTAGATACAGAAAACCCTTACGGGTTTGTTACTTCTAACTTCTTTTACCTAAATTCTTGAATAAATATATTTTGACAAAATCTAGGGCAGATCATGTCTCAGTCAATTAGACGTCTTCCTGAATAAGAAGTGTTGTAACATATGTGCTTCTTAAATTACAAGAAACGAGAAAATTGCAAACGTATTAACACGTCTACTGTGTTATCCAAAGATAAATATTTTAATCAAAACAAGTTCATTGAATTAAGATTCAATAACAATACCACAGGTTCTTAGCTTTAACTAGTCGAACAGGATTTATAATAGTTTATATATTTACACATTAGTATCTTAATTATGGTGTGTCAGATCTGGCATTCTATTTGGTTACTTTCCGTTCCTGTAGTTAAATAATTTGATGCATATTTAATTTAAAATTGCATTTCTAGTACTATTTCCAGGCTATTTTGCTTGCTTATTGGGAAGTGGACTTCCTTTCAGTTTAAACGATTATTTGTGTAACTCATGTATGTAAATATTTTTCGTTCTTGTGTAATTAAATTGAAATAATTATTTAGTCAACACCCTGTAGGTCTTATTAGTACATGCAATTATAAATTAAATATAGAAAATTTACTCTTTTAGTATAGTATCAAATCCGGTATTTTCCTTAAAGATTATAATACGATCAAAAACGTGATTTTCGGTTGTTTAAGCTTTATTTCAAAAATATTACAATCATTTAGCCACGTCTTTTAATAAATGGGTTTTCGGTTATCAGTTGTTGTAGGCTTTGAGTTTCTAATGTGGCGTATTCAATTAATTGGTTCTCGAACTCTTATTTTGGATCCATCTCATGACTTGTACCGGTCTGAATTAAAAGAATTCGTTGATACATTTACAACAAGGGATTCTAAAATTAGTTTGTACGAAGCTGTTACTTTGAGAGAGAATTTTTCCAACAACGAAATTATTTACAGCGATTTGTGCTAAATTACTATTAACTAATTCAGCCCATCCCTACGTAATTATGTATAGACATACATCCCAAGTCGCATAATAATTTGCTATTAACTATTGGCCACGGAAAGTGGAAAAGTTACTCCGTTTGCCGTTACTTCTTCTGAATTTGATTTACTTGGTTTTCAGGAAAAAATTTTGGTATGCTGTGCCATGTAATCCCGTAGATGTCAACTATAACTAGTTGGTGGCCGCAACGGGAGGTCCAGCTCAACTATAAAAATTCCTTTTTCTTATATGCGTCGCTTTAGTGACCTACAACAGGAAGAATTGGGTCTGATTTTCTTTTGTTAAATTTAATTCGGTTGCTCATCGTACGAATGGAGGTATCACGGTGTTTAAATTAAGCTTATTTCACTCAAACTGCCGGAATATACTAATGAGGACAGCTTTTCTTGTTTAGGTATTAGTAATTAAATAAGTCTTTCCCCACATAAAAATTTGTGGTACTCGGTGTGGACTAAACTTCATTGCTTACCTTGCTTTTCTTTATTGTCCGTATTGCTAACCGTAACAATTTACATATTCAAATTAGCTAGATTTTAATTCATAAAAGAGGAATGTGATGCTGTTTCTCTATTTTTATACAAGACTATTTTTTTGCAAATCATTACATAATTTCTTTAGACCGGCGTCTTGCAATTAAAAAGCTCTAATTGTTTCACAATTCTAACAAGAAATTTACCGAAGTTACTTCCTTTTAATTAAGTATCAGAAACAAGAAAAATAAAATCTTAAATACAATTAATGTTTTACGAAGCAAATCCTATGGACTGAAATGATGGAATTTTATTACTAGTTGGTTAACAAGGGTATTGACATTTGAGGCTTTAAATGGGGCTGTTTAATACAACCAGTTATCTTCTATAAATTCGTTGACGAATTCGGCAAATGAATCACCACCCCTAATAGCTAGTTGTATCTGCGGCCTAGCGAAGTACTCTGTTGCGGTACAAGATTCAACTAGATTTTAGATCGTAAACTTCATTGATTTCAGCGACCCATGTTCGGGTAATGGAACAAACTACGTCAGGTATATATTTCAAAGATAAAAGCTGTATTAAAGTCCTTAGGTTTAGCGCTGAAGGAATAAGATTAACGCATTATCTTACTTCTCAAACTAAGCTTTACCATCAACAACCCCCATTTCAAACTTCTCCAATCACAAAGTGATAAAATTATTAAGTCGATTCTTAAGAAGAATTCGATTTGAAAACCCTATCTACCCGGAATCTATGCAAATGAAGACAGATGCTTAACAATTTTGACGTGCTGCAAGTCATGTTTATAAAACAACTTGGAAAAACCTTGACATATTTATGAACCATAATTTATTTACTTACTATTCCTAATGATAAAATGCTACTTTAAACAATTACCTTGATGTTCATAACACCTGAAGTATTTAATTTTGTTATTACAACAGTGTGGAATTTAAGCTTGCGATAGAATTAATAGGTAATAACGGATGGTTTATTGTTTTCCATATGGGACTAATATTTTGGTATGAATATGAAGACTAATTTAGAATTGCAAATAAGGAATTTTAGCGAATTTTTCATTTCCCTTTATAAGAAACTGTTATAATTTATAGAAAAATTGTTACAGAGAGGATACTTCCATATTTGACACGAGTATAACGAGTGATGCCACGAGATAAGCTGTTATTTACTGCAAATCAATTTTGCTTATAACATTCCACAAATCTCAGAGGTAGAACATACTTTGCTAGAAAGAACCTGATTTACAGTGCGTTTATAGTCTTACGCTTGTGTTATTAATGTGCGACATACGTTAATTCGTTGATAGTGACCAAATGAACACTTTGATACAGTTAAAAAATTGGAATTAGTTAAGAGTTCCTATTAGAGGTCTAAAAAATTCCCGCGAGAAAACATTGTAAGTTTGTTACTATTTATTATTTAAAATTATTGAATGTTTCTTGTAAAAACTTTATAATAAATGCAATAGGTACTCGAATCTTTATTATAAAAAGTGTGATTGTCCTACCCTGGGAACATCTTATAATAGCCAATAACTTATAAAATTAAATTGCTAACTGCTTTTACTTTTCATCGTCCACCTGAAACAGTTTAAGTCCAGTTTAAGTTTTCTACTATCGGCGATTAACTAGTGATCGTTATTCGGTTGATATTATCACTTAGTCCTGAATTAAGGAAATAGGAAAGAGGAACGAAATGATATCTACGTCGCATTCATTGCAAAAAAAAAATACCCTAGATGTGAACAATGTAATAGTGACTCCATGGTGGCGTGTTCATTATGCACCATGCGATATCACATATCTTGTTTACAGTTGCGATCAGAAACACTAACAAAATGTGAATTTTGTAGTAGTCAGCATAAACTTTCAGAAGCACAGGCGAGCTCTGGACCCAATACGAACGATGCTTTAATGATAAATAAAAGCAATCATTTTTTAAAATTTTATTTATTTATTTATTTGTTCCAACGTTTCAGTAGTCTGCTACCTGAAATTTAAGCAGACCTGGCTTCCCCATAGAAAGTAACCGTCAGTAAGGCGTGTGTGTGTGTGTGCGCGCGCTTGAGAGCATGTGTTGTGTATGTGTGTGTGTGTGTACATGCATGCGTGCGTGCGTGTGTGCGTACGTGCGTGCGTGTGTGTGTGAGGGTTGTGTGTGTGTGTGTTATGTGTGCGGTGTTGATGTCCGTGTTACGTTCCCCCTCTAGGACCAGGACCATCGGCAGCCAGATATCCCAGTCGTCAAGGAAAAACGCTCAACAGACATTGCCTTGTCAGCCCGGACCATCGGCAGCCGGAAATCCAGATGTTGAAAAGGCAATGTACGTGTGTGAATAGGCATTTGTGTTTGAAAGGTGTGTGTATGTGTGTGTGAGGCTTGTGTGTATGTGTGTTGTGTATGTGATGTTGGTATCCGTGTTACGTTCCCCCTTTAGGACCAGGACCATCGGAAGCCGGATGTCCCAGTCGTCAAAGAGGAACGCTCAACGGATATTGCCCTATCAGTCCGGACCATCGGCATTATAATGTAATTAAGGGGCCGCTATGCTTGCGGCCACGTCCCCAATGCTCCACCTGAAGGTACTGCATTGGGTTTAAACGCGAAAAGTAAACGTGCTCAAAATTTAATCTAACTTCAGATTAATCAATACTAAATAAAAAACTAACAAACCGAAACTAAACACAGGATTCAAAAAATGGTATCCCTAGCGCTGATTCTGGAGTTAGCGCGATCCACAAGACACACGCAAAAATAAATGGGGAGGGATCCGTAATACCGGATAGCAGCTGCCAGCTCTGCTTACCGGTGCGACCTGAAGGGTCTTCTTAAAACTATTCAAATCTAGCTAGCTAATATTAAAAATGGATTCAAATTTTTTAAGCATTCGCCAAATGTTTAATAGTAAATTCAGCTATTTTGCCTGTTCTATATATTTACAAATTCATTCTCCCTGGTCTAAGTATTTATTCAAATTTCATTATTAATTTCTTCCTAGCGTTCCCTATCATTCCCTAACTTACATATTATAAGTATAATCTTCTTTCCTGTATATACTGCCACCAAAAATTGGCGGCAAAACGTCTAACAAATAAAATCAAGTCACAGAACAAAAATACAAGTCAATGCTTATGCGAGTACAACAGCCACAATTTTAATCCTGCCTCGTATATAAATTTTCCAGCATCCGAAAATCTGGTCGTCTTTTTACGTCTTTTGGTATCTTACTGCTAAGGGGAGATGATGCATTGCTAAAGTTCTGGTGGGTATGCACTAAACGTTCTAGGGGGATCACAATCACTATCACTTTTAAGTCCTGGGAGGATGCGCCGTTTCACTCTATTTTATTGTTTTTATTTATTTGCTGATTTAAATTAATTAGGGTTTACTGATTTATTTTGTTCTTATTTATTTGTTTTAGTTTATTCCCTATTCCGATTTTTCGCGCGTATAAGGTGGGACAGTGATTGTTTTAGTGGTGTGGGGTTTGTCGTGATCTGAAAATGCATTCGACAAGTAAAATGAAAAAAAAAATTCGAAATACTCAAGGAGATAGGAACGAGTTATAAAGATAAATTGATTAGTGCATAGTTTATACAAATAAACAGAGGTAATAGAATCAGAGGAAGAATATAGAACAGTGGATGTTAGAAAAGGGGTGAGATAGGGTTGTACGTTATCCCCATTAACTTTGTATCGAAGAGGCAATGAATACTGACAAATGCAGAAAGACATTTGGAATTATTTCCAGGTACAAACTCAGATTTGTAGACGATAAAGCGGTATTATTATCTAACAAGGAAGAGTTAGAAGCAGCTCTTAATGAAATAGAAACAATACTAATAGAGAGATACAGTATGTAAATCAGCAAAGATAAAACTAAAGTACTAGTATGTAAAAAAAGGGGAATATAAGTTAAAAGTCAGAATACAAATAGGAAACAAGAATTTACAAAAGGTTATGACTCTTTGCTACCAGGGAACTAATTAACGCAAGATGGGAAAAGTGCAAATGATATAAAACAGAGATTAGCACAAAGCCATGATGAATTTAACAAGAAAATGTAACTACTATACTCGACGACAACAAGCATAGAAAAAGGAAAAGATTGCTGAAAGCATATGTGTAAAGCACGGCACTGGGCTGCTGTGAAGCTTGCACTGTAGGAGAAGTAGTCAGGAAAAAGATTGAAACCTTTGAAATGTGGTGCTACAGACGTATGATGAAAATATCATAAATAGACAAAGTTAATAACGAAGAGGTACTAAAAATGGTAGGTGAAGAAAGAAATATATGGAAAACGAAAACGAAAGAAGAGGTAGAATGATAGTACACATACTAAAGCATGAGGGAATAGTGCCTAATATATTAGAAGCAAAGAAAGGAAAGAGAGAATTAGAAGTAAACCTAGATTAGACAATTGCACACAAGTAGTGAATGATGCACGCTGTGGGAGGTTCAGAAAAATGTGTAAGCTAGCTCAGAATAGGACACAATGGAGTTACGCGTTCAACCAGTTTCAGGACTAAAAGGATGATAATTGAATGACAGCAACATTGATATTTCATACATTCGTCAATTTATTTGAACTCTTTTATTTTTTCTGCCTCCATATTCGCCTGAATAATATTTACCGCTGAACTCTCACCTTCGTTCTTATTTATGAAATATTCTGAAAAATTTATTAATTTTTTAAAATCGTATTTTTGTTTACATAAATTTTTCGGCTCTTGTTTCCCTCCGGTTGATTCTCTCTTTTGATTCAGTCGTTCTTTTCTGTCTCCCTTGCTGCCTACTTCTGTATTGATTTCTTTTCTATCCTTACTATGCTATCCAGAATTGCACTTTTTCCTCAAGCCTTTCTTTAATTCATTTGTTCATCAGTCTGTTCGTTGACTTCCCGTTTCTCGGTATCGAGTCTAGCAAAGATACATCTCCCGGTTCACTTCTACCTCTACCGTGACCTCTTCTTCTTCTCTTCTCCTTCTTTCTGCATTTCTCTAAAGCATTGTTCGAAATTAGTCGCAGCACTACGAACGACTACCCAAAATTATGATAAATGGAAAGGGATGATGACTTTTACATTCATTAATTTTCCATAATGTACACATAAATAAGTTTTTGCAAAAGTGTATAAATCTAGATATTCATACAATAAAAGTGCGAACTCGCTCGTTGTGTCATTGACGACTGCTCCATTTACCTCTCCGTCACTCTTTTCTATTTTCTTTTACATTTCCTATCCCCATTTTATTTATAGATAGAATAACCTTTTATTTTAAAACGATCGAATTCATAAATTCAATTATACATTACTAGCATTTAGCATAACGCCAACATAATATTTTGATTAAGGTAAATTATTCGAAACTTCGTAAGTTTATATAGGAACACCAACTACAAAAGGAATCAATAAGAAATTTCATGTTGAGTTTTGGTAATAAACAGCGTGTCAGTAAAGTATGAAAAGAAGTTAACAAGGTAGGGCGCAGTTACAAATTGCTGTTAACCTGAACCCAATATATCTGTCAGAATCAATCGTCAAAGAAAATGCTCGCTTCCAATCGTTGGAAGCAATGCTTTGTAAGAAAAGGTGTTAGACACGGGATCGATCACAAACGTGAAAATGAGGTGATAAGTATAAGAAGAAAACGGAATGAGACAGTCAATTGTTTGACACGAACAAGTTTGTAATTTATGAATTTGAGATGCATTAACGAATTTTTGTTTGTTTAGGATAATAGACTGTAAGATGGTAATTTTGAACCCCAAATACCTTCAAATCTAATTAAGATACGAAACGCATTACCTAACAGTAGAATTTCTGAACGTATTTCTTGTATCACTAGGAACTGGATAATAAAATTTTATCATAATAGGCAATAAAATGTTAATTTTCAGCGTTGCATTTCAAACCATCAATCCAGAATTTTAAACACGGGTAGATGAATAAAAGGCATCTTAAACCAATTTTCAAGATGCCTCCACTTCAATAGTTGAACTAGTGGTCAAGAATATATTGTTACCCACTATTTCTTTCCACGCTCGGCGTCAATTATTACGATAACCGCAGGCGTATTTTATTACGCCACAAAGTTGGTTGCAATTATTGCCGTTAAAGGATATAGCTAACAATTGAAAACAAGAAACACTTACCTGTTTATTTGCTGGAGCCAAATGCACCCTTCGCTCGTGTTTAGGTGGATCCGGGTTATGTGAAGTTCACTTTCTTACGCTCAATCTAGATTCTGAGGCTACGTGTGTTAAACCAATTGTAGGAAACACAAGATATTTGTAAGACATTTGGTAAGGTAAATAATGGAAAAAGGAACATTTCACACTGAATTAATGCGCACCCGCGTTTTACATCTCGATAGTGTTCGTACGGTAATCGAGTCCTTTATTTTAAAACGCAATGTTCTCAAAACTTGTGAGTATCCAATTCCTACAAAGCTTCTCGTTCCCTAAACACGACAATCACACATTCCTTTAGGCCTAGGAAACTGCTTGCTTAAACGATTACATACGATAAATTATGGGTTCTTCACATCTGGTTCGTGAGAAGTTATAACCACAAACTTTACACGTAATAAATAATTAAATTAAAGACGGGAAAAAAGCGTTTCTTTATTGGATTCAAAAATCCCCTAACCCTAATATTAAAACGAAAACTTTGTGCGCCACAGGCGTAACAAACATATCCTAATATGTGCCCAACTAGAAACTTATTCTGGACTCGTATACCTATATTTGTGTAATGCAAGAAGATGCCAGAGGAAGATGCTACATACTTTAATACTGTAACGTTTTACATATAGGCAATTTCAATGTTGCTATATGTTATGTGGAATGCCACAAACAAGGCGTAATATTGTTAATCAACGTGATTATCGATCCGTGTAGCCATGTGCGTGAAGCTCGAGGCGCTTGCCCGATGTACTTACATTTATTCTTCTACGAGCATGTAGTCAGATAAGACGTAATTGTTTAAAAAACGTGAGAGGAAAATTTCCTTGCCATGTTGTGTGGAAGAAACTTCCATTCTTGGGAATGGCATGTTGCCTGGTTCGTAATGTAGAAAAGATTATTGTTAAAGCTAAGCAGTGAAGTGGGCGCAAGATATATAGAACGGTTCGTAAGCGTGACAATATGGCGTCTTTATCGCTATTAATTTGTTTGAATTTTTAGCAAGCAGTTTCACCTTTAAATATTCATAATGGATTACAGGAATTAATTTGTATACTTTTATAATATATGGAAGTGAGTCAAGCTTTGAAGATGGATTCCTGTTCGTTAATAATGTAACGACATTTGCACGTGGCCGCCGCAATCCTACAGGTGTTGTAAATTTTTGTAAGCACCTTTCCTAGGGTGAGTACGCTCTTTTGTAACAAACACCAATCCAAGGGAGAAGCAAATTCATTGTGAAACATTGTCAAATTGGAAGACGAATAATTACCCAAACAACTTAAAATTTCAATAAATTTTCGATTATTAAATATATAAATGCTTTCTTGTTATACGATTTAAAATTTTTAGCATATTCTTAAATATTAAATATATCAAAGCTTTCTTGTTAAAATAAATTATGCTTCATTTAGTACATATATAGTGATTTGGCTAACGATTTAAAATTTTTTTTAGTGTTTTTGAATATTAAATACGAAAACTTTCCTGTTGAAGTAAATTGCACTTTGTTTGGTATAAGTCAGATGATCTGGCTAGATTTTTTGTCATTATTCGTTAGTTTTAAATAGTCGTTTAGGGTACAATTTAATTTAACATCTGCCAGATAAACATCTGGTGATACATGTTTACTTAAACAAGTCACACGTATGTTCTGCAAACAAGTTGTATATTAACATAATCCTTGACTTTTATTGAAAACCTACTCAGATGTTAAAAAGATTCAAGTTTGATCTATAACTAAACCTTGTGAGCTGAAAACAAAGATCTTTGCTTGAAGCATTCGCTTAATGTAATGAGGTATAATTTTTTTATGATGGACCTCACCCATTAACAACTGCTAATTTGTCGACTTAACATTACTAAGACCATTCCACTTCATGTTATTATATTTATGATTTTGTCTTTATTCTTTTTTTGTATATAAAAGAACAGAAAATAGTTTTATTACATATCTGCAAACTATAGTAATAGTTTTATTTCTGAAAATTTAACAAGAGAAACAGTGATTTATCCAATTCTGGTTGCAATAATTAAGTATAAAAGAAATGGAGTTATGTTATTGAATATCCATCTTCAGGCATAAGTAAATTCCCTTAAGGTTTATCTGCGTCTTTCCTTAAGAAGATTATTTTTTGTTTATGTAATTGACGTAGTGGCGCCCTAAATTGTACAAAGACAGGTTCAACGATAGAACCCCCCCACCTCATGCCTCCGCAAGGATAAACCCCGAGACTAATCCGCGAGCATTAATAATTCTTTTTGGCAACATAGTCTGGCTCAATGTCATCCCAATTAAAAGCCACCCTCAGTAATATATTAGCCAAAAAGTAATTATTGACTTCAATACTTCCACTATCAAAGGCCACTGTAGTGACGGTCACAAAATACTTTTGTAAATCATGCCACTATTCTGGCCATACATTCAAACTGACTTGGAAATTATCTTAGATTGTGCTGGTTTTAGTGGAAACATCAAACGCCCTATTGTCGGTAAACAGTGAAGTAGAGATTATTATTTTATCACCCTATTTTTGAACAAACAACAGAATGTAATGGATTCACAACAATTTTAAGAATGTTCAAATTTCTCAATCACAACACTGCTTATACAAATAATCTTCTTTACAAAATTCATCCGATATTAGGAAGAATAATTGAAAATATAAGGTTGGGGAAAAAGAAATCCACTATTTTTTTGGTAGATGGCTGTAGTGATCGATATCTCGTAAAGCATCGATCAAACAATTTCAGATTTATGCTCGTTGTCAAGGTGACATTTCACACTAAAAAAATTATTTTGCTGGTTTATTCAGTTGTGAGTTACCGGGAAAAATGGAAGTCAACAAAGAGAAAATTCGGTACATTTTACAGTTTTTCTTTGATAAAGGCGAAAATACAAGCCAGGCAGCTGAAATTGTGAATGGTGTTTATGGTCCCGGTACTGTAACTGCTAATTACGTGCAATTTTGGTTTCGTCGATTCCGTTCAGGTATTTTTGATGTTAAAGATGCACCTCGCATAGGCAGGCCCGTCGTCACAAATGTCGATAAAAATCACAGAAATAATCGAAGTTGACCGGCATGTTAGTAGTCGTAGCATCGCCCAGGAGCTAAAGATCAACCATAAAACAGTTTTAAGCCATTTGCACAAAGCTGGATTCAAAAAGAAGCTCGATGTTTGGGTGCCACACTAATTAACACCAAAAAACATGATGGACTGCGAAGCCTTGGCCAAACGGAATGAAATCGACCCATTTCTTAAACGGATGGTGACTGGGGATGAGAAATGGGTCACATACGACAATATTGTGCGAAAACGATCGTGGTTCAAGCGCGGTGAAGTAGCTCAAACGGTGGCCAAACCAGTACTAACGGCCAGAAAGGTTCTGTTGTGCGTTTGGTGGGACTGGAAAGGAATAATTCATTATGAGTTGCTTCCATATGGCCAAACACTAAATTCGGATATGTACTGTCAACAACTGGACCATTTGAAACTAGCGATTGACCAGAAACGGCCAGAATTGGCCAACAGAAGAGGTGTTGTGTTCCATCAAGACAACGCCAGGCGACACATGTCTGTAGTGACTCGCCAGACACTCCGAGAGCTTGGTTGGGACGTTTTATTGCATCCACCATATAGTCAGGACCTGGCACCAAGCGATTACCGCCTTTTTCTCGCATTGCAAAACTTCCTGAGTGATAAGAAATTGGCATCAAGAGAAGATTGTGAAAATCGATTGCTAGAGTTTTTCACCAATAAAGACCAAGACTTCTATGAGAGAGGCGTTATGAATCTACCTTTAAAATGGCAACAAATCATACAACAAAACGGTGCATATTTGATCTAAATCGGACAATCCGAAACATGTTAAATAAAGTCTTGAAGTTCACGCAGAAATAATGGATTTCTTTTTCCCCAACCTTTTATAAACTCTTTGTATTATTTTGAGCAATTTTTGAACATGGCATTAGACTGTATAAATTGATGTGTAACGTTCCGTTTATTTTGTTACCTTATATTAGAAACATATGTATATAAAGTCAATTAGTTTGTGTAAATAGTTCATCAGTTTAAAATATAACAAAGAGCGCATTGCCCGCACATCCCTTCATAATTTCGACAGTTTTTTTTTGGAGGTAATCAAGAGGGCCAAGGTCTGTGACGTTTATGAAGTAAGTTTGTCAAGTTGAGTTTTGGTGATATAAAACAAATCGCTTAGAGCGGATTTATTCAGTTTTTACATGAACTATGTAGTTACAATATCATAGTTAATCGATCGTTTATTTTGGTGGTTCAGGGGAAGTTATAATACAAGTGCCGAGTTTTGATTCTTGATCTTCGCTAATAACGTCACGTGCTGCACGTGGTTAATCATTCTGTTGTAGGTTGAGGCATCCTCTTTTGTTGTTTACGTTTTAAAAGTATTAATTAATGCCAATGAATTTGGGAATTACTGTCTGTAGGATGAATGGAAATCTCGTTACGGTTGCGGTAGGCCCGTAATATAACCCAGTTGTTGGGGATCAAGTAATAGATTAATTGTCACGTGTTTGAAAGTAGAAAACTCGACGCCTTCACAGTGTTGACTGGTACAATCCACCTTACAAGGTAAGCGACTGTATTCGTAGATTTTACAGTGCAGCCCCAAATACGTCGATTATAATTGAATGTTTGTGTAATTAAACTAAGCACAACCCGTACATGAAGTTGTGTTAATCCCTTATCACCTAGTCCTAAAGTGTGTGCGCTTTATTGATACTTTAGCGTTGTCGTGAACAACAAACACATTTAACTAGTATAAATAGTTAAACCATATTATTTCCAATTAACGTAATATTTAAGACAGTTGTACTGATACTTCCAGATATTCAAAATTATTATGATTACATAATTGCTGAATCAAGATCACAATTTACATTTTGAATTGAAAGTTATTGTTGCCGTTAGGTTAGTAGCGTAGAGTTGCATGCACACGGCGTCCTACGCATTACGTTTCAAATATTTTAATAGTTACTGTGTAAGTAGAGCAAGTGGGGGTGTCCTGTGCACTCAACTCCGCCTTAATTTTATTACACATTGCTTTACTGGCCAGTACACCTTATAGTAATAATAATTGTATGCCATTTACTTTATCGACAATATTACTTGTGGTAATGTTTACATTTACTTGTTCATATATGTATGTGCCATATTTGTTTATGTAACTAACCATGTATTTATTTCAGTCGTTGGAATTTGTGAATAGAATTAAGTAAAGTTGTCTACGTGCATTATTTTAGTAAGAAGTTTATGTTAGTAGGGTGAATTCAACCTCTCTACTCTGCGAGATTTTCCGAGGATTTTATGTTAAATATTGAGCTGCAAGGAGTCTACCGACCAGTGACGAGATTCTCCTTTTGTCATCTAGCATTGTGACATTACTGGTGGTGCCCACCCGATTTTTGACGTTTTACCGAATTCACAACTCATTATAATTGTCATCTTAGGGCATTTAGCAATCCCAAGCTACGACTTTTGTCTGACCTACCCCTCACCGGCTAGAGCTAGGCCGCTCACGGGTCCCGATCCGTCCCTTGGTGTCGTAGTGCTGAATTGGCCCGTAACAGATGGCATATACCAGGTATATTTTAAACATATTATTGTTTATCTAATGAAAGGTACTTTATTCGAGCAAAATGAGTCACATGCTACATCTGTCGTGAAGGAACTATTGAAAGATTATTAGGGAAAAGGCTACATAATCTATTTGGTTAAATTTTATGCTAGTGTTTCCTTAGCTATCTTCTTATTGTCTAAAGATACTGAACTTGAAGGGACTCTGTGTGTGAAAGAAAAGGGAAATTCCAAAAAAATGTTGAATACAAAACTAAAAATAGGAGAAGGACCGGAGGGATCTCAGAATGTTTAGCACGTGCAATAAGCATGAAATGGGAAAAATCGTTCTAAAAAGAGATCAAGAAAAATTAAAATCCCATTGCGTTTTGGATTATAATGCTCACATGTTTGGAATGAACAGGGCGGTCCAATTGATGTGCTACTTCAGTCCAAGACAAACAATACGCTAGTACCAAGAAGTATTTTTCCACCTTATAGATATGTGTTTATGGGACACTTATTACCTCTATAACAACTACAACGAGCATATAATAGCTCTTTTAGAATTTCGTAAAGAAGTCATAAAACAACTTTTAAATTTACCTGGATAGGCAAAACCAGTTATTGCAGCTACAAATTTAGCAGCACACCGCTACCCAACATGAAACGCTGAAGAAAAATACCCATGAAGATATGACTATAGTGTTACAGAATAAATATTCTAAGCGCTATAAGTTCACTATTCACAAAGTAAAGTTGTCTTAGATTTTGCATTGTGCCCTTTTCTGAAGGGTGGTTCCTAAATTTATAATGACTTATGACTATATATCTTTTTTTGTATCCTTTACTGTCATATATTGGAATTTAGTTGGAATACTCGTGTGATTTCTTATTTCTTTGAGGCTATTAAACTGGCCTTTGGTCTACTACAATGACGGACAGACCTCATAGATTAATGACCCTTTTAG
This sequence comes from Platerodrilus igneus, assembly GCA_036346225.1. NCBI lineage: Eukaryota > Metazoa > Arthropoda > Insecta > Coleoptera > Lycidae > Platerodrilus > Platerodrilus igneus. Next base: position 1,452,895 of record JARFIW010001106.1, read on the forward strand.
GAGCTTGTTCAGCAAAATAACTAGTTGTACATGTAAACGACTCATTTATATATTCATTATATTTTCCAAAATACTCATTTAATTCGTAGCAGAAATGAACAATGACAGTGAACGTGTTAGTCTTTGTAACTTTTGTTCTTGGCCTTACATTTTTAGCAGACCTAGCAAAAACGATTAAAGTCAATAAGATCTCAAAAATAACCTAATACAAACCAAATGGCTGAAAGTAAATTGATTTTCTAGTTATAAAGAAAACTAATACAAATATAAAACAAGTTATGAGCAAGATTGGAAACAATGAGCAGAAATCTTTTGATATTAACAACACTCAATTTGTTTCTATTTCAGCATTTTTATAAAGTTGGTTATAGTTTCACCCAAGAAAATAAGGAGTTGCACGATAATCCCGCCAAAAATTCTGTAATCCAGAAAAATACCGCCGATTTCACTGTAAATAACAAGGTAAATACGCCTGTTGATTCAAGGAGATAGCAGGCGTTTAGTACTATCTTAAGACATAACTATATTGGACGCCACCTGATCTCGATTAGTTTCCAAGCTTCTAGACAACAACTCCAGTTGAAAAATGCAAAGGTTTGTACTAATTTTATTTTCTATCTAGATATGTTCATATAATTAATCCCTTTATTTAATAATAAACAATATAATGCATAATAATGTTATTCAATCCACTAATTAAATATTACCTATTGCCCAATAAAGTATTAGCATTCAATTAAAATTTAATTTCCACGGTGACAAAATAAAAGTTTTCATTTAGTATCATTCCTAGAGCTCCATCTATTTAAGAAATTGTGAAGTGATTGTGTTGCCGGGCAGCAACTCGCTTAACCCCGACACTTCCAATACAGCTGTGGTGAAAGCAGGTCGAATTGTTCCTAGAAACAATGGTTTTGCTGTTTTCGTGTTGGAAGCACGTGCGGATTAAGTTCTGTTAAGAAAATGTCATCTCCGAGAGGCATTTTTGATGGTCCATTTGTTGGAACAGCTCGTAGATGACGTGAAATTTTTGGTCGAAGGGCCGTTGGTAACAGTAAGTAAAATTTGATTCTGTAACCATATTAAATAAAAATTTTCAGTGCAACTTTATTTATGTATAATACAAAATTTTACATAAAGTATTCAATCTAAATTACATGCAACTTTATTTATATATAACATGAAATTGTACATATAGTATTCAAGTTAAATTATCATGCATCATTTGATAATTTTCGTGGTTTAATTTACATATAAAGCAACTTTAAATTAACATGCAGATTGGTAATCAGGAGACTGGTTTACGTTATTTTTGATTAAAAGCAAGAAGAAAATATAGGTTTTTACGCTTTGTTCATGGTGTGGATCTGGCGAAATTTAATTACTCAAAATGGACGCCGAGTAATGTGGAATTTCAGTATGCAGTACAATTATTCGTTCTAAATTGGAGATTTCCGTATTTCAATGCTGACGTAAGCTTCCTTTATGGTATTTTTCAGACAGACGGACTTCTGGTATGTAGAAAATTGTTTTCGTATGTTAGCTGAACTATGGACATTGTAATCAGATTATTTTTTGTTTAATCAAGTTATTTAAACTTCTAAATAGGTCAAGGACAGACCACAATTATATTTTTTAATATCAAGTAATAGGAATCTGTAATTTTTACATATCTAATTCTTTTATTAATTCAATGAAACTACGGTAGGTGTCATTACGTGTTATAGAAAGTAAATTCTTCTATTTATGAGAACTTAGAAATTAAACTTCGATGTTTGCTATTTCATTAATAACTATTTGGAATTATCCATTGTAAGGTTAAGGTAGATCTACCAAAACTAACATTTTTGTTATCAATAAGCAACAGTTTAGAAAGCAACTTTATGCTTTATCTATTTGTTAATAAAACCACATTTAATTTGATTGGTACTGATTTTATCCAGTGCCCTTGTAAAATAATTTTCATAAATTAAATTAATCACAATATAAAGAAAGAAAGATATTTTGTAAAAAAGCACATAATTGAATACTAGAGGAATAGATTTTTATTTTTGATCAAGACTATTCCTTTTAATTAGGATGAATGAAAGTTGATTCCATTTGAATTTAAAAATTTTTTTAGTATAAATGCACAAACAGTGCTATTCTTTGTTTAATTTGTTCACAGGTGTAGCAGGGAATTACTAAGATCAAGGTCGAGCCATAAGGTAAGAAACCTCAGGGATTATGTTGTCTTTAATAAACAGTATAGCGGTTATAGAATAAAGGTTTCCGCATTCGCCTTGTACAAGGGACTTGAGTAAGGTCTTCTCTGTATAGAAAAATACGGTGGCGCCTTATCGTTCATGTTTTTGGTCACAATCTAACCCCGACCCACAGCTCATGTTCCACCCAGAGCATATAGTTCGACTAGCCGCTTTGCCTTTGAGATTTCCACAACTTTGGGCCATTTTCCATCAGAACTTGCCGTGGGCTCTATTCGATTATTGGAAATTCTCGTTAAATAAAATCCCAAAATAAACCAAAAGGCTATAGGTTACTAAAACAAAAAAAAAACACGGAAGTAGATCTGGCAGTGCTCTATGAAGTCTAGTACAAATAGTACAACAGAATAGAAAACATTTAAGTTCAACCTGAGACTGATACTGAAGTAAGTTAGTCGCACAACAATTTAGGAAATTCAGTGTAAAGTGTTCTGCTAAATTACTTCCTGGTACAGATGATTTTAAATTAATTAAACCCAAAAGTTTGTATTTATATTTGAAGCTCTAATTCCTCTCATAATCATACGTTCGATTCACAGAATGTATATATGCCTTTATGTGCTCAATTGCAAATACAGAGAATCAATTTGGTCAGTATACCAAAATCACCCTTCAAAAAAATTACCATTGCATATGTATTAGCATTATTTAAGTACACTCTTATCCAGACTTTACAAATCCACTGCATTTAAAAACCGCTTTATACATTTTACAATCATAAAGTCATATATATTTTATACTCCACCCCCCCCCCCCTTTATATTTATTTTATTCTTCTCGTCGCGCGCCCCTTCTTATAAATTTCAATGCTTTTTTGTATAACGTGCAAACACCTATTGCACGCCCCGTACTTTTGCAACGTTTGGTTGGTTATTTAATCAAAATTGTTATTAAATTGCCTCAACTATTTGAAACTCTTTATTCTCAGGGTGTACACCTACTTACCGTGGGTTCAATGGTAAGTAGATTTGCAATGCCCAACCAAACTGCACTCTCTTTTGTTTTAGTACTAATTTTTGAATCTAGTTTTGTATATGCCAAATTTTTATGATCAACGTTGCCTTGTGCCAAATTAATTTAATACCACAAATTTATGACTTTTGACGTTATAAGATATTTCACAGCACTCACCTGGATTATACGTTGTTTCTGGCCTCGTTTACTGCTGGCTCAAAATCCTCGTCGCCGTATGCGCCTTTACACGGTTGCACTATCCTGTTGAATTTTCGTTTCGCCTCCAGGTATCTTTCCTTAAATTTTAGTTGCTCCCAATATCTGAAATAAATGACCCGAATTTTAGAATTTAGAATACCCGTTTATTTTACTTCCCCTGCGCTAATTCTTCCGTTGTAGTTTCTGCGTTGACTCTTCCACTTCCAATTGCTGCTCTTACGTGTTCTCCTAATTTCGCTCCTCTTGTTTCAAATTAATCCGTCCGCCTTTAATCCGTACTCAATCCAAATCTATCGTCGTCCTATTCAAAATCACTCAATGCCCCGCTACATATACATCCATATCAAAACCAATCTTCGTCCCCTTTTATAACCACTCAATGCCCTGCTACCTATAAATCTATATCCAAATCGATCCCAAATATTCTTCCTTCTTACAATTCCAATCCGATGCCTTCTGCCTTTATCAATATCGTTCCAAATCTATCTTACTATTCGTCGCTTCGCCGTCGCACTAATACAAATCTCTTCTCTTCCTTGTCGTCGCTATTACTTATTAAGTATCGATGCTGCTCTTTACCCTTCTTTAAAATCAAACTATTTCAAAATCAAACACGTTTATTAATCTTCAAAATCTTTACACAAATTAGCGCAGTTCTTTAAAATACGTCTTTATACCAAAAATATTCAAATTAAACTCCCCTTGTTTACTTTCCAAGGTGATAATTATAACACTACTTGCCTACTACATTACAAATTACATAAACTAAAATCGTCCAATAATATTTAAACCCTAAGTTTGTGTCGCACATACCATAAATTATGTCCTTTTACACTTTCATAGTTTACACATAATATTCTAGTATTGGTTCTAAATATTTTACAATCCTTCAATCACATTTGACATTGTTATCACTTATAATTTTGAGATTACATATTCGTCCAAAAGTTGATTCTAATTAAACAAAAGCCAAAATAAATCACACATGACCCTGGATCGGCGTGGTTGATAGTGGACATCCATAGACGCATCCGGTTTTCGGATGGCAAATGTACTTTCAATGGCCTATTAAATTCTAACTCAGTATAAACCCTTGAGCACTGTATATTTTATCACGTCATCAAGTCATTTTAATTTACCTCTTGGCACTTACATTTCAACAACCATTTTGAATACTTTAGCATATGTAAAGTACGGCAAACATACATTTTTAAATTATGTGATCAGATATATGGATCATTTTACTTGGCATACACTACCTTCTACTAAACAACCCTTAGAACCCTTGGTAGCTCCCTCTGACACTACAATATATATATATATATATATACATATATATAGTGATGTGATAATAGGTCATATAAAGGTTATCAAATTCCATATTCTGCAAATAAATCACACCCAAAGCCGAACAAATTAAATTTTGAAATATTTAATTTCTACCAGTATAATATTTTAGTATCACGATAAGATTATTATTACAGTATTTACTAGTACACAAGTGAAACCCGTATTTTTAATTACACGTTCTGAACAATTACACAATCGGCGTAAATACAACTCATCCATCCATTGAAACACCCGCGCTTCCAATTCTAGGTATCACTCTAAAAAACACGTTTTTAATGCATTTATGCAAATTGAAAAGACTGTACACGGAGTTCTAAAATACGTCCTCATATAGAAGCATCAAATATCCTTTTAAACACGTTAAGTACATTCCTGAAAACATTTTAAAACTCGTTCTGAAGAGTGCTTTCGTTAAAAGTATTTTGATGGAAAATGTGAATTTAAACAAACTACTCAAATCTTCCTAGGCTTCTGCATTTTTGGTGTATTCTTCGAAAGAAGTTACTCTAATTAATAAAAAATTATCTAGATAGGTTAGTATGAGAAAATAAAACTCAGATTGTGAATGAACCCACAAATTTTAAATAACAGTTAATTATCTTAGCAACATGAACAAATGCATTAGCAGAACGCGGCAAGACCGATAAAGGCTATAAATCAGATAAGAAAAGACGTTTTAATGACCATAAATTATAATCTCGAGCGATAACCAGCTATCACAAATACACAGTTTCCATTCATTAATAAAAATAGTAAAGAATTTTAGGATCGTAATAAATTAAACTGACGGCTAATTAAGATAAGAAACGCACACATCAAATGAATGAAATTATAGTTAATTATTACATCATCCTGAAGAGTCTAGAAAGTGTAGAAATTCGAAAATTAGTGTCGTAAAAACTTTTCCGTTGTATAAAAGCCGGTAAATAATTAAGACGTTTCATTCGTTCAGCAATAGTTGGTGAAGGGTTACGAATTGTCTGTTTATAAAAGACATTTCATTCACAGTTACTTAGTCGACGAAATTACTAATTGTCTGCTCCAATAAAAGTTATAATTTAGATGTTGGTGCAAGGTCAGCTCGATATGTTGATCTTTATTAAAAATAAACTACTTTCTGATTAAGTAAACTTCGACATACAAAAATGTATTTAAATAGATGGAAATATGAAATGGAACAATGGGTTTTCGAATGCAGTTATGGATAAAATTATTCTCATCTGGAGATGGAGATTATAATCAAAAACCTATTTTAACGAAACCATGAATACCAACCGGATTTGATGTTCGAAACGCAAGTATAGCTTTATTAAAAATCTTTTAAAAGGCGTTTCGTGATATAATTAGTTTAAGTAGATTAAGCTTGCATAAGATTTTTACATATACTCTAAACAAAATTAATATTCTCACATGATCAGTAAACCAGTACGTTTTCGACTCAGATATACACGATATTACTACTGGAGCATGTATATTAAACAGTTTGATAATGTTTTCGTTAAAGAAAGATACTTGTGAATCAATACTATCAATATAAAATATTTGTTGCCAAGATATACGCTATAGATCCATCAAGAAAGGATGTTTCCAAAGTACGATAGGTTTTATAAATAGGTGAGTATACTACGTTAGTCTTAAGCTCACAGTGAATTAACGAATGACCTTCGGCATGAATATCTATAATACAGTATTTAACTACTGGATCTGGCACATTTGTGAATATTAAATCAATTAGTGTTGCACTGTAACTGGTAGTGTGAGTAACTTCGTCTATCAACTGATTAAACCCAAAAGCATCAATAGAGGTAGATAATTTAATTATTGAAGAAATATACACCTTAAAACCAACTGATATTAAAATCACCAACATGAAAACGCAATCACTTACTGGTAATATGTACGACAGAGAATCATCTAGTACGCATAAAAAGTTTGATAGATTAGATTTGGGTGGATTGTAAATTACATCTACTGATATAGTACCAATTTCAGTGGAAAATTGTATCCACAATTGCTCAAAATGATTGCTAGTAGCAATAACTTTATATTTTAGAGTATTTTATAAATAAATCGCCACGCCTTCACCGTATCCAGTAGTACGGTAATTTCTAATCAACTTATAATTGTTAAATTGTCTGAAGCTTTCACTGTCGGAGTCATTATAAATATGTATGGTTTCGGGTTGGGACCGTGTCATCTTATGAACTAAGGTCTACGTTTCGTCCACTCTTGTAAGGGGCTTCATCAGGACAAGAAAAGAAAATGAAATGTAAATGTAAAAAAGAAATATAAATATAAAAAATAATAATAATAAAGATAAGAAGGATAAAATATTAAGTAGATAAGTTAAAATGTAAAAAATATGAAAAGGTTACTTCTGAACTAAGAGATTCGCTAGCTCATTTAAGTCAAAAGGTGTCTTGTGGCAATGTAACTGGTGAAAGTAGCGAAAGTGGACATGAATAGGGAGGAGTGTGTAGCGGATCAATGAATGTTACGGTTCTGCTTTTGTGAACATGGGCTCGTTTTCCAAATGGGAAAATGGTAGTAGCCCTGTTTAGACTGTTAAAATTTTTCATGATTTCTAAGGATTCTCTGATTTTTCTATTATAGAAAAATGGAATTCTGGCAATTAGTTTCGTCTTGTCAAAGTTAATGGTATGGTAAGTTTCATGTGGGTGTTCGGCCACCGTTGAGCAATCCTACTGGCTTGTTCTTAGGGATCGCTTATGCTCGTTTAGTCTAGTCTGTACTGACCGTCCTGTTTCTCCTATGTATACTAAACTGCAGCTGCAAGGTTTACTATATACGCCTGGGGCCCTAAGACTTTTTCCGGAATCTTTTGGGGGTTGGTAATATTTGTGAAATTTTATTAGCGGGTTTATAGATTGTTTTGATGTTGTGGAAACGTAGAAATTTGCCAATTCGACCTGTTACTCTGTGTATATATGGAAGGATTGCTAAAGATCGTGTATCGGAATTACAGGGTGGTTTGGGGCTTCGTGTTGGATGTAGATGCCGGCTAATTGCCCTACCGATCTCTGAGTTGCGATAGCTGTTTTTTATAAGACTAGTTTTCAGATGGGTCAATTCATTACATATGTTCTGGTTGTGAAATCTTAATTGCACGGTGGACTAGAGAGTTGATTACCGATGATTTATGTGACGGATGATGATGCGACGACGCATGTAGGTATCTGTCTGTGTGTATGGGTTTTCGATATACGGAATGACCTAGTCGCCCGTTGAATTGGCGCTTCACCAGAACGTCAAGGAATGGCAGAGATTCGTTCTGTTCAATGTCTATAGTAAACTTAATATCTTTATGTTAATTGTTTATGCGATCTAGAAAATTATTGAGCATTTGGTGTCCATGGGGCTAGATTACAAAAGTGTCATCTACATAACCCAGTTTTTTGTTTAAGGTCTGCGGATTCTAGAGCCACTTTGACTTTGAGAAGCTAAAAGATAAAGATATCCATGAAAGATTTGAAAAAAGTCAAATGAATTGCTGAAAGATGCCGGGAAAATTTCTAATACTAACGAAGTAGAAACAGAATGGAATAACATTAAATCTAGCTTAGACATGGCGGGCAGAGATACTCTGGGGTATACACAAAAAGAAAACAATAAACCATGGACAACAAAAGATATCCTGAATTTAATAGAAGAAAGACGAAAATACAAAAATAGATCAGATGAAAAAGGAAAATAGAGATACAAAGCCATAAAATGGGAAATTATTCCCAAATGCAGGAAAGTACAATGGATGATGAAAAGTGCAAAGAGATACAAACTAAGATAGAAATAGGAAAGACAGACGAAGCATACAAATTAATTAGAATCAATTTTAGGGATATAAAAGCGTATACCAAAAATATAAGGGACGCAGGAGGAAACGTCATTATACAAAATGTAGAGAAAATGGGTAGATGGCAGGAATATATAAGGTATTTATATGCAGGAGAAGAACTAACAGCATTAGAACAGAAATCAGACATTAAAAATGATGACTTGGGATATTCTATACTTCGAGATGAGTTTGAATTAGCATTAAAGGGTCTGACGAATGGTAAGCCGCCGGCTACAGATAAGGTGCAAGCAGAAACTCTAAAAGCCGCTGGACAAGCAGTAACAGAACGTCTGTTCCAACTTGCAAGCTATATGTATGAGACAGGCGAGATACCCAACGATTTCAAACATAACATCATAGTAACTATACAAAAAAAAGGCGCGGATAGATGTGAAAATTTTCAAACAATAAGTTTGAAAGCACATCTGTCAAAAATATTAACTAGAATTGTACAAAGACGAATGGAAAAACGAGCTGAAGAAATATTAGGAGAAGATCAATTTGGGCTTAGGCGAAACAGGGGAACACGGGAGGCTATTTTAGCTCTGAGAATGATAATGGAGAAAACAATAGAAAAAGGAGAAAGCGTGTATATAGGGTTTGCAGATCTGGAAAAAGCATTCGACAATGTAAAATGAAAAAAATATTCGAAATACTCAAAAAAATTGAAATAGGTTATAGGGATAGACGAATAGTACATAGCTTGTACAAAGAGCAAACAGCAGTAATAGAATTAGAGCAGGAACGTAGAGAAGTAAACATTAAGAAAGGGGTGAGACAGGGATGTGCCCTATCCCCATTTATTTTTAACTTGTACATTGAAGAGGCAATGAATACTGTCAAATGCAGGAAGACATTTGGAATTACTATGCAGGGACAAAAAATTGATAAGTTTAGATTTGCAGATTATATAGTGGTATTAGCATCTAACAAGGAAGAGTTAGAAGGTGCTCTTAATGAAATGCAAACGGTTCTAACAGAGAAATACGGTATGAAAATTAACAAAAATAAAACTAAAGTGCTAGAATGTAAAGCAGGGGGGAAATACATCAAAAACAAGAATACAAATAGGTAACAAGAACTTACAAGAGGTTCAGGATTTCTGCAACCTAGGAAGCCAAATAACGCAAGTTGGGAAAAGCACAAAAGATATAATACTAAGCCTAGCACAAGGTCGTGCTATATTTAATAAGTAATGCAACTACTGTGTTCAAAGGTAACAAACATAAAAACGAGGAAAATATTGCTTAAAACATATGTGTGGAGCACAGCACTGTACGGCTGTGAAACCTGGACAGTAAGAGAAGCGGACAAGAAAAAGATAGAAGCCTTCGAAATGTGGTGCTACAGACGTATGATGAAGATATCATAGACAGACAAGGTTAAGAACAAAGAGGTACTAGAAATGGTAGGGTGAAGACATAAATATGCGGAAAGCGGTAAAAAATAGGAGAGAAAGGATGCTAGGCCACATACTATGGCATGAGGGAACAGTGCGGAATACATTGGAAGCAGAAATAGAAAAAAGAGAAGAAGAAGTAGACCTAGGTTACACTACTGCACACAGATAGTAAAAAATGTAGGCTGTAGAAATTTCATGGAAATGTGTAGGCTAGTTTAGAATAGAAATCAATGGAGGTACGCTTGCAACGAGACCCAAGATAACTGTATTTACACATGATGATTATTATAGACAACTACAAATATTGGTTGGACAATATTCTCCAATTATGTTAATTGCGTGAAAAGATTTACTGGAAAACTATTAATTCGGCAAACGACTAAGTGTTGGTGAATCTTGCCAGCCACAGGCGCTTAACCTTTTTCACATACCTTACATGTGATTTTCCAATGTTCCACCCGAAAGTACTACATTTAACAGGAAACGAGTTTCTTTACCTGAAAAATTTTTAATTTTGTCGAACTCTTGCTGTTCCAAGCAAGGTATGGATCTTTAACGTACGTAGCACTCACACACGGGACATCCATTTTACCTCTCATCCGAAAGATGGCGTATTGTTAGGAAAAATGCTCGCCTAACATTTTTCAAGCGGGCCGTGTCGGGATTCGAACCCCTTCACATACCACTGAATCTCGGTGAAATAGGGCATATAATTAGAAGACAATAGAAGGGGAACTGAGCTGTATATAGGCTGTGTGGGAATTTCAGGGAACTGTGCAGGCTAGCTCAGAAGATAAATAAGTGGAAGTACGTATCCAACCAGTTTTGAGACGGAAAACCTAATGACGAAAAAATAAGCACAAATAAATCTAATAATTGTCATAAACAACTACAGGTGTTGGTTGTGAAATATTTGCAATTAATGTTGACTGTGCGAAAATATATTTTGGGAAAAATATTAAATCGTCAAATGCTCAAGTACTGGGGGACACAAAGTTAATAATAAATAAATAGGTTATAGAAATAGTAGGGGAATAAAGATATTTGTGGAAAAAATAGGAGAAATAGAAGGGCAGAATACGTTCTAAGGCATTTTTGGGGAATAGTATGGGATATATTACAAGCAGAGATAAGAAAAAGGAAGTACATATAGACCTAGATCAGATATTGATAGATGCAGACTCTGCAAATTTCAGGGTAATGCGAGTTAAGGTTCGTGGCTTCGAGAGGTCCTTTTTAAAAAGATTTCTTTGAACTTTAACAAATTTATTTTTGATTATACAGAAATTAATTGGAATTTTGACAAACTTGAATAATTAGTCTAAGTAAAATACATTAATTAATTGTACAATGAGTTATCTGCGAACTGCAATGTGAAAGCTGAACGTTTGATGAACTGACTGCGAGTGGAGCTCCCGGTCCTTTTATAATCTCCCTACCTCTTTACAATTCTGTGGGAACTTGCAGACCTAATGTCTGCTTACACTTGACTCTATCCATGATACATAGTTGCTATCTTAAAAGCTATTCATAATTACAATGTTGCAGGCTTACTTCTGCGTAATCTCGGTAGGTGACTTCCTACGACCGTCTGTGACTTGACATCTGCAGTGTCACTTATCCTTGTGCTACTTTGTAGCGCTTCCGTTCCCATGAACGTTTATAAACTGAAATAAATTGTAACAAATTGTCTTTTATGACATTGTTGCACATTTCCTAATAACTTTCTTCAGTATTAGTTTTATAGGTATAACAAATGGGGGATCACATAACTTGCGTAGATTAGTTCAGAATAGGAAACATTGAGGGTACTCGTCTAACCAGTTCCAGGACTGAGGACCTAATGATGATGAGTTGACTTTTCCATTATATTAACCTCGTATTCGTAATTACCCGACTATTTCATATTACCCCCATTTTTTTTTTAAACAGAATTTTTATATACAAGAAAATTAATAATCGTTTTTTAAACACGTTAAAGTGAACTATAGTTGGTTGTAGGATGTATACATACTGATTTTGGGAGTTATTACTAAAAGAACGGTAAATTACATATAACAAAAATACATATGGTATTCCATCATACCTGACTCTCCTCTATGACAATCTTCAAGAGCTTAAGATCATTTTGGAAAAAGATTTTCATTCATTTAACAATAGTATTTCTTTCCATTAAATCTGTTTTTCTGTCTATAGTAGAATGAAAAGTGCTATATTTATTTAGGCTTGTATATTACTCTTTAATGTGTCTAAAAATAGTTTAGTATGTTTATAATAAATAAGATAAAATATATCAAAACTTACACAAATTATTTACCATAGCAACCAAACCATAGCTTATTTTATATAAAAATACGTATCTCTAACATAAATGATTACAAAAGCTCTTAACTCAAATTGAAAAAGTTTAACATTTAAAATTATTATCGAATCTAGCATAATAATTCTACATACTTTGTAAAGAGCAAAGAAGTTATTACTATCGGCTCTACTAAGTGCAATGAAAAAAACTGTTTTTTTTCTAGGTTTTAAACATCTTGCTGTTTTGGAGTTACGAGGTTCATTAATTAGCTTAGTAAAATACTGCCAATACAATTTAGATTTGAATTCGTGCATGATGTAAATACAACACTGCAGATTAAGTAACCAATGATCTTTGTTCAGCACAATCACTAGATAATAACTAAACGATTAACTTTCAGCAAGAATTATTTGATATTGATGGATATACAGTAAAAGTGTACAGAAAATTAAAAAGCTAAACGTCTAGGGAAATAAAGTATGAACGAAATACTCTTTGAAATGTTGGTCTCGTAATAAAAAGTAGGGTCCTGGTTATCGTTTCGATTTCATCGGTTCACTGGTCACTCCGAAGGGAAAAGCAATAACTTTAATCTTTTACCGGCCACGTGTCACTTTTATATAACCACAGAGGTAATCAAAACAAAAAGTTGTACTTTATACGTTTATAGAACGACGCAACGATTCATTGCAATTCTTTGTCTAGCCATTCGATAGCCACACAACTAATTTTATATGGTTTATTTTATGGAACTTTGCAAGTTTTATGTATAAAACCCGAAGCAGAATTTTTCCCTGGTATACATTAATTTTTCTGCAGTTGTAGATACCTTAAAAATTCGCCAGACTTTAGTCGCTCTGAAGGCAGCGATGAAATTGTGCCAAGTATGATACGAAAAGATATTTTCTATTTTTCATCGCGTGATTACTTTCCTCATTTCTCGCCGAGAATTAAAAATATGCATATGTTACCATAAAAACCCGATTTCAATTAAAATCTGGTCTTCCTGGGAAAAAATTCTAACAAATTTAATTTCTAAGGTTATTTATTGAATTAAATTCGGAAATGAACGCGTTCAGACGTTTCTCCCTGACATTGTATTTCATGTTTCTGTTAAAATGTAACTTTAGTAATAAAATTATTGAAATAAGGGTCTACTTAAGCAGTAATTGTCTAAAAAGGTTTGTCTTAACAATTTAGATTAACATTTCGTATCATATTCATTTGCAAAAGCAAAATCATTATAATACAGTCAGTTGTAACGTACGAGCTGCATACTTACAAAGTATCTAATTTGAAATTGAAGGTTAAAAAGCATGCATCGCGATTTAATGTAGCGCTTGCAAGAAATGTCTGATACACAGAAAATGAGGTATTAATGCGGCGGTTAACTTCGATAACCACAGATGGTGAGATAAGTGGACATGTATACGAAAACATAAGAATAGCGGAAACCTTCAAGTACTTACCTGAGTTATTAGATTTAGCGGTGTTTGAAGAACTATTTAAAAAAACGTCGACTTTTGAAAGGAGGTCGTATCTGTCTAACAAAAAACCATTGCGACGCACAGCACACTTTTAACTAAGTTTTAGTGGCACATCAATAACACAGAGTAGCTTGAAGGCTGAATCGCGACAAATCTAATGACATTTAATGTTCACGAAGCGGATGCGAGTTTACCTGCAAGTTAACATTGAGCTGAGAGCGCAAATTGAGACTATTGAAACTCGTAACAAAATCAATTATCATAGGTTAGATAAGGTTACTGCCAAGCACATTGTGCATTTTTATCAATTATTTATATGCTATATTTATGTTATAACTAACAGTAAATTAACTATAAATACAAACGGAATAAGAGGTTTGTTACATGTTGAGCACCGACAGGTGTGATGGGTCAATTATGTTGCTCCGTACTTCCGCCTAGGTACGCAAGTTGAGAATCATGTATTGTGCAAAAAATGCTCCCTCACAATGGAAAGAAAATATTCTATATAAGCGGATTTTGTAAAATTCGAGCGTTCTCACTTTCGTTACCGCAACGTGCGGTGGCCATATTCTAATTAATCGGTGGTAAGTTTGCGCTAGCAATGGAATTTTAACGCTAAAATATTGTAATACTTTTAGTGCAGCAAAGTAATATCGTCATTTAGATTATTCAGTATTATGTAACAGACTTAAATTTGGAATAATATATTACATTACTAGCGTGGAACGTGACCCATTTCACACGAGTGGAATAGTATTGTCGCACGAGGCGTCAGCCGAGTGCGACTATTCCACGAGTGTGAAATGTCACTTTCCACGCGAGTACTGTACACTATTTTTCCGACGACCACCACTAAAAACAATTACGAAATAGTTATTTTTATGCTTATTTGCAATAAATGTGTACGCAATAATGCAAGACAGACAGACACCTATAAAATTTATTTGACGTTTTGATGTTGAAAATTCGAACACCTACTTTGTTTGTATAAAATCCGCGATTCTGTTGCTTTTAGCGTATGCATTCTCAATTTTTATTGAAGAAATCATTTCAACTACAAACTAATATGAGTAATTACATCTTTAAGTAAAACGGAAACTGTCAGTATCGATTTTAATATGGGCATTTTAAACTGTTATTAGCCAAAACGAAACGAATGAATGCAAAAAGGTAGAAACCGGTAGTCGTTTGGGTTGCCTAGGTAACTAGCGCACTAACATCAGTCATATCACTCTAGAGTTGAAAAGTATTTCAACACTAGAGTGATATGTACTTTCGCACTCTAGAGTGATATACTTTACTTTCTACATAAATAAGTAGTGTGTAATCTGTTGTTTTCACAAGTGGTCGTCGGAAAATTATATAGCAGAACGAGATCAAATTTTAAATAGCCGTTTAATAAACAAGTATGCAGATTGAACATGCAACAAGTTGTTTGAAATTGCATTATAAATAAGAAATATTAATTGAATTATTAAAATTCAAATGGAGGTTCACAGAAGTAGAAGGGCAGAATACGTTGTAAAGCATTTTTGGGGAATAGTATGGGATATATTACAAACAGAGATAGGAAAAAGAAGGTAGATATAGACCTAGGTCAGATAGTGATAGATACAGACTGTGCAAATTTCAGGGAAATGTGTAGGTTAGTTCACAATAGGAAACAATGATGGTACGCACCTAACCAGTTCCAGGACTGAAGACTTAATGATGATGATGATGCAATATATTCTCATGTCAAACCTAAATACTCTTTTATTGAAAAATTAGTGAAACTATTAAATGGTCATAAGAGAGGAGTGAAAACAATACAGCAGGTATATGCAGGTATATGAATAGTAAAAAAAATCTAAAGGAATTTTGTGATGGTATAATAGCCGAATATCCTAATAATTTATAGTTATTATATTGAATTAAGTTTTATGCCTTTAAAAGGTGAGTGACTTATTATAGGAAGTGCAACGTGCGGAATTGTACAGTAAGACAATCAATAGGAAGTACTTGTGCAACGAACTCTAGGCTAGGTGTAATTGGAATTATTAAGTAAGCATAATTGCATAATTATTGTTAGCAGTTAAGAACTAATATAGAATAAGAACATTATAAGTCTAACCCTAAGACGTAACGGTTGTACTGCACTTTAAAGCGTTAATTAAATTAAATGTGAAATGGTCTTCGACTTTGTTTCTAATCACCTCTACTAAAGACCACAAGAGAACACTACAATTTAACAGTGTGGTATAATTGAAGCTAAATAAAGGAAGGTTTTCTTAATATTTTACAAGAGGATTCATTTCTGAACGTGGTGTTGCTCGTTGTATATAAGTAATTACTATTGTAAAATAGATGTAACCATTTTAGTTTATTATTTAGTTAAATACGTGTTCGTGTGCTATAAAATAAATACTTCAGTTCCATATAGTTTATAAAAAATAAAACAAAATTTGTTAAGATGAAGTAAGTACTTATGAGCTAAGATTTAATTTGGATCTACGTTAGAAAGCCAATAAAGATATTAGAGCGCCGTTTCCAAGAGTCAATTCACTCAAATTCCAAAGTTACGGAATTTTACAATTATAAGTGATCACATAAAGTGCAAACCAGCTAGAAAACCAGTAATAGAGAAACAACATGTTGCTAGCCGACGCATGTAAACGTTAAGGTGCTGGGCATTTTTATACAATCTCCCGTTCAAAGCACATAATGTAGAGCGCAGTTGAAGAGAAATAGTTATTTGTTTTGGTTGTGTTGCTGCTTATAAATGCGTTATAGCTGCTGTCTTAGACAGATGTGAAATTCTAATTATTAATTAGTAGAAGTTTAGAAATGTCACCAAATTTTCTAACAACTAATTAAATTGTACCAATTCGCTTACTACATATACGCGCTTTTATTTTCCTTCTTGCTTTGTGCGTAAACAGATACTGAGAATATAACAATTCAATTTCAGGCTGAAAGTAGAGTGTTACATTGTTTTCACAAATTATTTTTATATTTTTGGAATGCGACAAGCTGGATAGCAACGTAGTCCAAGAAAAATTGTTATAAATTATAGTAAAATTAAAGTACAATTAATCTACTTACTTGAATATCAATAGCACGTTTAATGAAATTTGAAAGTTCGCATACCTGCAAAAACGAGCGAAAGTTAGATATAAAAAAATTTTTTTATATCGGAATACTCAAGGACTATCTTGGTCAACGATGGTCATGAAATAGAAATGTTTGTATTAACTTATAACATTCTCCTGAAATGCAAACGTGACGTTAATCCATACGTACCTTTGACCAAGATAATTTTCAGTATCACGATAAATAAAGAATCTGTTAATAATAGTATGAAATATATCAGTAGTAAATTGATAGCTTTATTATGTTTCCCATTTACTGTGCGTAAGAAAACTTGTTTCGCATATAAACAATAGACTCCGTTCCTAACAGACCTACATCATGAAGAAGTTCTAGATTACTAGAACGGGTGGAATGGCTTGCGCGCTCCAGTGATCTAAAGAGTTAAATTACAGATCCAACCAAACTAGTAGGGACTTTAGTGAGGAACCAGACTAAGACAGGTCGCCGAAAAAGGCCAGCAGCTGTTTCGGTACTTAGAGTGGCAGAGATCATAAGGGTTGATATGGCAGTCTAAGACACACTACCGCGATGTGGAAGGCAACGGGAAACCACCACATTATCTCCCAAGTACACAGCGTACTTAAATTGTAATTAACATGATGGCATCATCTGTGGTAAAAGATTCCGGAGTTAAAATAGTCGCTCATTCGAATCTCCGAGAGTGGACTACTTCGGACGATGTGATTGGAAAGTGTAGAAAAAGAGTTGGAGCGTGGAATGTCAGAAGTACGAAGCAAGTAGGTAAACTAACGAATATGAAAATTGAAACGCATAGGTTAGCACTAGACATAGTAGGGATCAGTGAAGTGCGGTGGCCAGAAACGAGGGATTTTTGTATAGTGGGGACTTTAGAGTAATTCAAGGATTAGAGGAGGAAAATTCGAGCGTGGGGATAGTTATGCGAAAAAAGATAGGACAACGTGTAGAAAACTACTTACAAAAGAACGAAAGAGTACTCATAGTTAGATTAGAATCTAAACCGGTAAACACAGTAATAATACAAGTGTACATGCTCACCTCCAGCTACAGTGAAGAGGAGGTAGAAACGATCTACAAAGATATCTAACACATACTCAGATACGTAAAACGACATGAAAATTTAATAATTACGGGGGATTTCAATACAGTGGTAGGAGAGGGTAGGGAAGGAGAGATAGTAGGTTTAATTGGTTTATTCACAAGGAAACGACATGGGAAATTCGCGTGATGTACGTGGTAGAGTGAACGTGTTGTTAAACACCGCTCCGTTATCTATTAAACCTAGTATTGAATATAAGTTATATTAATTTTATTAAACAACTGTTAAATTAATTTCGGTTATCGTATTAATTAGTGCTTGCAAGATGCCATTTACGAGAGAACAGGTAAATGATATTGTTGCTATAATTAAACAATCCATTAGTGACCTAATAAATGATGAAAGATTTCTTGCTCAATTGACTGATAAGGTCACAACAAAAATTTCTGAATCGATTGACAGGAAATTTCAGGAACATAAGAAATTTATTAATGAACTACAACAAGAAAACATCGCTTTAAAAGAGAAAGTAAACGACCTGGAAAGTTATAATCGTAGAAGTTGTGTTAGGATCTTTGGAATTACGGAGAAAAAAGATGAAATTCTGGAAAATGTGGTGTTGCAGCTGTTTAACGATAAAATGGGCCTGCGGATATCGGCGGCGGAGATCGAGCGATGTCATCGTTTAGGAAGGTTAGAATCTGGAAAAAAACGTAGCATAATAATCAAATTTCTAAGTTACAAAAGTAAACAAATGGTTTTTAATAATAAAAAACTACTAAAAGGTACTGAAATCTCCATCACTGAGGATCTAACCAAACCCAGGTATATGTTGTTTAAGGAAGCCCAGAAAAAGCTAGGTAGGAATAAAGTTTGGACTTATGATGGTAGAATATATACATTCAAAGAAAACAAAAGATTCTGTATTGCTAGCCATATGGATTTATAATGTTATTGTCGTAATCTAATGAAGATTGTGCGGTTAATGGTCTCTCAAATATGTATGTTTGATTTAATTTTCAAAGTTATTATGTTAAATATGTGAAACCTAATACAATTTGAATTACAACTTGTAAATAAGAATGATGGTTAGTAACTAACTTATAGTGAATTTGCCAATCCAAACTTGTGTATTTAAGTTTATGTTCTTTCTCCCAGTATTAGTCCAAATATTATACAACAGGTTAGGAGCAGGTGTAATAACGATCACATATCTATCTCTATTTTCTCTTTCTTGTTTAAAATATACATTTCAAAAATATCGAACTTAATCACATAGTTACAGATGCAAAATTTTAGTATAGCACACCTTAATATTAGATCACTGTTACTACATTTTAATGAGTTTAGAGATTGTGTATTACTTAATAATTATGATATAGTAGGTGTATCAGAAACTTGGTTGAACGACTGTATAGCATCAGATACAATATCAATTAATGGATACTCACTTATAAGAAGGGACAGAGTTAAACGCGGAGGTGGTTTAGCAATTTATGTAAAATCGTATATTAATTATGTAATATGGTCTTCAAGTGCAGATATTGAGCAGCTCTGGATTAAATTTAAACTAAACCAACAGGCAATTGCTTTTGGCACTATGTACAATCCACACTTAGCTAATTACAAACACTTCTTTGATAGCCTTGAAAATTCGATCATAGACATCAGCATGCAAGTTTGTAGCAATTTTATTTTCTACCTAGATATGTTCGTATAATTAATCCCTTTATTTAATAATAAATAATATAATGCATAATAATGCTATTCAATCCATTGATTAAATATTACCTATTGCCCAATAAAGTATTAGCATTCAGTTCAAATTAAAATTTAATTTTCACGGTGACAAAATAAAAGCTTCTATTAAGTATCATTCCTAGAGCTCCATCTATTAAGAAATTACGAAGTAACGTTGTTACCGGGCAGCAACTCGCTTGACGACACTTCTAACACAGCTGTGGTGAAAGCAGGTCGAATTGTTCTTAGAAACAATGGTTTTTTGCTGTTTTTCGTGTTGGAAGCACGTACGGATTAAGTTCTGTTAGGAGAATGTCATCTCCGAGAGGCATTTTGATAGTCCATTTGTTGGAACAGCTCGCAGATGACGAAAGATTTTTGGTTGAAAGGCCGTGGTAACATGCAATTTATTTATATATGGTATTCAATCCAAATTACATAAAGCAACTTTATTTATATATAACATGAAATTATACAGATAGTATTCAAGTTAAATTATCATGCATCATTTGATGGTGTTCGTGGTTTAATGTACATATAAAGCAACTTTAAATTAACATGCAGATTGGTAATCAGGAGACTGGTTTACGTTATTTTGATTAAAAGCAAGAAGAAATATAGGTTTTACGCTTTGTTCATGGTGTGGTCCTGGCGGAATTTAATTACTCAAAATGGAGGTCGAGTAATGTGATTTTCAGTATGCAGTACAATTATTTGTTCGAAATTGGAGATTTCCGTATTTCAATGCTGACGTAAGATTCCTTTATGGTATTTTTCAGACAGACGGAGTTCTGGTATGTAGAAAAATTGTTTTCGTATGTTAGTTGAACTATGGACGTAGTAACGAGATAAATTTTTGTTTAATCAAGTTGTGTAAACTTCTAAATAGGTCAAGGACAGACCACAATTATATTTTTCAATATTAAGCAAATGCTAGCAACAAATGTTTTTGGAAGTAACATATTTAATACTAGTAAATTGCAGAACTTACCTGATTATCTCAATGATGTTGAAGCAATAAATAATCATTTCTTAGATTCAATACCTAATACAAGCCCAAATAGTGAAGTTATTAAATATTATGAAAACAATTTTCATCCTAAAGCAGCATCATCTTTTAATTTTCAAACCGTCACAGAGAATGACATATTTCGCGTAATAGAAAGCATAAAGAGTACTTCAACAGGTTTGGATGGGATAAATATACTAACGATCAAACTCTGCATCCCCTTTCTTCTTCCATACATAACCCATATAATAAACCAGTGTATTCTAAAATCAATTGTTCCGGAAAAATGGAAAATAGCTTACGTTACGCCTATACCAAAAAATTCCAGTCCCAAAACTTTGTCAGATTTAAGGCCAATAAGCATTCTTCCCACGTTTTCAAAAATTTTAGAAAAAGTCCTAGATATACAACTTCGTGAATATTTACAGGCTAATAATATACTACCACTTATGCAGTCAGGTTTTAGGCCAAATCACAGTTGTACAACAGCAATGTTAAACATTACTGATGATATAATTCGGGCTTGCGATAATAAAAAAATAACGTGTCTAGTTCTACTAGACTTTAGTAAAGCGTTTGACACCGTAAATCATGTAATTCTTGTTGCTATTATGCACTATATTGGCTTGCTTCCTGAGAGCTGTAATTTGATCAAAAACTATCTGAGCTTTAGAAAGCAGGCTGTTAGAGTCGAAGGGGCAACGTCCCCTTTTCGAATGGTAGCTTCTGGTGTACCGCAAGGTTCCATTTTGGAACCTTTGCTGTTCATATTGTATACTCACTGTGTTGAATATTCTCTTCTTTCATCTCAATTGCACATGTATGCTGATGATACTGTAATATATATGCATTTCTTTGTTGATGAAATAAAACAAGCTGCTGCCGCTATAAACTTGGATTTAATGTATATAGTGAAATATTGTAACGATCATTGTTTAAAACTCAATTCAAGTAAATCTGCGTTTGTTATATTTGGTAAAGCAAGTGATAGACATTTTGCCTCAAAAAATTTAGACCTATTTATTGAAGGAGAGTTGTTGCCAAAAATAGATACTGTTAAACTATTGGGATTAACCATTGACTCGAATTTAAGATTTACTCAGTATATAACTAGTCGTTTAAAGGTGGCGTATGGCAACTTGAAAGTTTTGTTTAATAATCGTGATATACTAAGTGCATCGACAAAAACAATTCTATGCAAGTCATTGGTTTTATCGTGTGTAGATTATGCTGATGTAGTATATGGTCCGTGCTTAACATCTGTTGATATTAATAGAATTCAGAAATTGCAAAACTCCTGTATTAGGTTGATTTATGGCTTGAGAAAGTATGATCGAATTAGTTGTAAAAGAGCTGAATCTAAGTGGCTAACCATGTCTGCAAGACGAAACCTGCATGCTGCATCTCTATTTCATTCAATCATAATCAATAAGGCTCCACAATATCTGTATGATAAGATTACCTTTCGAACAGACGTTCATAATATCAATATTCGACATAAGGGAACGTTGACACCTCCATTTCACCATACTGAGCTATTTAAACGTTCGTATACGTACAATATAACAAAATTGTATAATTCAATAGTGGATGAAATTAAATCGGTAGGCATTATAAGATTTAAAAAATTACTGTATCAAAAGCTTCTTTGAGAGGCATCTTTTGCTTTTATAGTTTGCACTGTAACTCTATAAGCTATTACTTATATGAAATGTGTTTTTTGTATTAATTTAAATTTTTTTTTCCATTTCTTTTTTTGTATACATTATTTTTGGTTTTTTGTTTCTTGTTTTAAGTTTTACAATTGCGAATGTGGGTTAAGTGGAAGAACATCTAGTAGTTTTGCTACTAAAATGAACTTCGCCCATTGATCCTTAAATTTATTTCTTATTCATAATTTGCTTTAGTTTATATATATATTGCTGTGATATACTCCTTTGAATGCGGGAACTGGGTCCTTTCAACAAAAAAATTCTAGTCCCACCGATTGGGCGTCATAAACTGCTGTGATCCTGGTTTCGCTTCAGCTGCTCACCTAATTTTATAAACCTCCTCATTCATAAAATTAAACAACACATTCCTACCACAAACATCAACGTTAACTCTATTTACATCAATATTCAGAATACATTAAATTTTCAAATTAAATTTCAGCATAAAATTCAGTTTTAAAAAGAATTTCAAGATTAATTTTATTATCACTTTAACGTGCATCCAGAATTAAAGTCCTTGTTGGATGCCTACTAATTAATATAACAATATAG
The DNA here is from genome assembly GCA_036346225.1 of Platerodrilus igneus. Taxonomy (NCBI): domain Eukaryota; kingdom Metazoa; phylum Arthropoda; class Insecta; order Coleoptera; family Lycidae; genus Platerodrilus; species Platerodrilus igneus. The sequence continues at coordinate 1,475,892 of JARFIW010001106.1, forward strand.
GCAGACCGGAGTCTGAGTATAAAGGAGCATCTACCACCCCTTTACGTTAATTAACCAGGTTCGTCTAATTGAGCTAAAGACATACCCAAAGTTTCATCATAATTCAGAACATCAATACTAAATACCCTTTCTACTTAAACAAGCAAATTTCATCTTAAAATTAAAATTTTATGGTTAGTACAATTTCACTAATGTCCATTTAAAGTAAATCAATTATAAAGTTATTCAACACACACAAAATGTCAAACAAAATAGTATAATTTACCTGAAGGTTACTGTCCTCGTAGCTTCAATGTACATCGTCCCTTTAGTTAATCCCACCATTCCAACAGGATTATATTTACGGCTTCTAACTCTCAACGCTTTTAAAATTTTCTCCATCACCATTTATTTAAAGTTGTTTCTGGGCTTTTCCGGAACTCATTTGTGTATATCTGACCCTTGTTTCGTGGATCCAGACACGTATTTGAACCATTTAATTATTAACACCCCCGAAAAATAGCAGAGAAATTCATGCGTCTTTCACCAATATACGCCAAAACTGCCTACTTTTGTGTATACATTTGTCGTTGTAAATTTTGCTAATTGGTACAGTGATACTAAATTTTATTACCTTGTATCTAAGTGCACTGAAGTACATTCATGTTAGCACGTAAATAACAAACTATTTTGAATCACTAAAATATACGAGCAAAATTTTAAATTATTTTATCAAACTAAAATGCACTGTTTAACATCTTGAATCAAGTCGCGGATGTAAGAGCTTTCAACGCATCGAATAGTCAAAAGTCTAAGAGGCCGAAATTCATATTCCCACCGGTATATATAGCGAATAGCCGGCACGTCGCTTTTGTCCTCAAAACAGACAATTCTTAAGAATTTCTCATTCTATGTTCCCAGTCCGTCGCTCGCGCGTCGGTTTTTACGAATTTTTCACTCGCCCCATTTAAATCTCAGAAATTCTCACACGGCACGCAAACATGTCCGAGAAAAACTAATTAATTTTGTACAGAAATTGTTGTTTCTACCTCTGATATTTGCATCCTATTTTCAACCAATTGTGACCCTCGTGACGTTGCTTAAATCACGCCTTTTACTATATGTGTCTTTGCTTGACGCATTTTCTCTTTCCTTTTCTAACCTGTTCGTATTGGTGCAAATTGATATTCTTTATTATCGATTATATTTTAGTCCATGTGGACTATCTGGGTTTAATAACCCCGTATCGCACCTTCTCGTGAATATTAAGCCCCGGTTTCTCCAAGATTCTTTGTAAACATTAATTATCTGCAAAATTTTCGCCGAATGAGCTTTTTAATAAACCCTGTTTTGTATTTCGTGCTAAAGCATCTGACCGTTTCAATATCCTTAGAATCGACATGTTTATCTAAACAAATTAAACTGAAATTGCCTTTTAAAATACGCAGGTGTGTTCAAACATCCTACTTCTAACTAACACTTCTAGGATTTGCATTTTATTGGGTTTTACAAGTTTCTGTAGATATTATCTGTACGTTTTGTTCAATACCGGTTACTTGAAATAGAGTTAATTAAGATAAATTTTGCACGTAATTTCCATTTGTTTAGGAATAATTACATTACACGCGGAGCTTTTTAATACTGCTTCTTTTGATATAAAGCGTCTTGTACATGATTTAAATCTCTTATGTTTAATGAAACTAATAAATTTTTATGCTTCACGGTTTTAATAACGCGTATTGTCTAATAATATTCATTATACACGGTGATTAAAATTATTTGATGTGATTATTTAATTTTCTACCCTGGTCTAAATATGAGTAATATATATATATATATATATATATATATATATATATATATATATACTGTACAGATCAATTTAAGGCAATAAAGACCTTTAATAATAATAATAATAATAAATAGGCTGGTAGAATTTTGCGACAAGAACAATTTAATTATCACAAACACATTATTTCAACATCATGCTAGAAGACGATGTACGTGGAAGATGCCAGTAGATATAGAAACATATCAAATAGATTACATTCTTGTTAGACAACGGTTTAGGAATCAAGTGAAACACTGTAGAAGCTACCCAGAAGCAGATATAGATACTGGCCACAACATCGTAATTATAAAGGCCGCACTTAAATTTAAAAATTTGGAAAAAAGAAACGTAAAAAGGCATTTCGACTTTGGGAAACAAAGATAAAGATATCCACGAAAGATTTGAGAAAAAGTCAAATAAATTGCTAAAAGATATCGAGAAAATTTCTTATACCAAGGAAGTAGAAACAGAATGGAATAACATTAAATCCAGCTTAGACATGGCGACCAGAGATATTCTGGGATATACACAAAAAGACAATAAAAAACCATGAATAAATATAAAAATACAAAATACAAAAAAAGGTCAGACGAAACAGCAAAACAGAAATACAAAGCCATAAAATGGAAAATTATTCGCAAATGCAGGAAAGCTAAAGAACAATGGATTGATGAAAAGTGCAAGAAGGTACAAACTAAGATTGAAATAAGAAAGACAGACGAGGCATACAAACTAATTAGAATGAATTTTAGGGATATAAAACCATATAGCAAAAATATAATGGACGCGGAAACGTCATTATAAAAAATGCATAGAAAGTGGTTAGTTGGCATGAATATATAGGGAATTTATATGCAGGTGAGCAACTAACAGCATTAGAACAGAAATCAGACATTGTAAAGGTAACTTGGGTTTGAATTGACATCAAAGGGTCTGAAAAATGGTAAGGCGCCGGGTACAGATAAGTTGCAAGCAGAAACTCTAAAGGTCGCTGCACCAGCAGTAACAGAACGTTTTTTCCAACCTGTAAACTATATGTATAAGATTGGCGAGATACCCAAAGATTTCAAACATAACATCATAGTCGCTATACAAAAAAGAGTGGTTCGGATAGATGGGAAAATTTTCGAACAATAAGTTTGGCAGTTCAAGATGGAAAAAACTAATGACCGAAAAAAATAACTGTACTTAAACGCTATGATTATTATAAGCAACTACAGGCATTGGTTGTGCAATATTCTCGAATAATGTTAATTGTGTGAAAGGATTTACTGGAAAACTATTAATTCGGCAAATGACTAAGTGTAGGAGTATCTTGACAGCCACAGGTTGCTTAGCCCTCTTCACATTCCACAGAATATCGGTGAAATAGGGCATATAATAAGAAAACAATAGAAGGAAAACCGAACTGTATATAGGTTGTGTGGGAATTTCGGGGAACTGTCTAGGCTAGCTCAGAATATAAATAAGTGAAGGTACGCGTCCAACCAGTTTCGAGACGAAAAACCTAATGACGAAAAAATAAGCGCACATAAATGTGATGATTATTATAAAAAATTACAGGTGTTGGTTGTGAAATATCTGCAACGAATGTTGATGTGCGAAACGATATATTGGAAAAACTAGTAAATCGGCAAATGTTCAAGTGCTGGAGGAACTTGGCAGCCACACGCTGCCTACCCTCCTTTACAACCGTTCATTTACATTTCCAATGCTCCACCCGAAGGTACTACATTGGCCAGGAGACGAGTTTTCTGTTGCCTGTAAATTTAGAATTCTGCCGAGACCTTGCCGTTCCAAGCAAGGTAGGATCTTTAACGTGCGTGATAACACTCACACACGGGACCTCCATTTAACCTCTCATCCGAACGAGGGCATAATTTTTGTGAAAAATGCTCACCTGCCATTTTTGAAGCAGTCGACCGTGTCGAGATTTGAACCCAGGACCTTGGGATCCGTAGTCTTACACTTACTACATTGATCCACGGCGACGCCTCTTCCTTCACAACCACTGAATGTCGGAGAAAGAGGGTGTATAATTGTAAAACAATAGAAGGGGGCCGAACTGCATCTAACAAGAAAGAACAGCGCCTCTGATCAAAAACAACAAACATCGAAACGAAAAGAACTTTGTTGAAAGCATATATGTGCAGCACAGCACAGTACGGCTATGAAAGACGCGGTAGGAAAAGCAGTCAAAGAAACGATAGTAGCCTTTTGGATGTATGAGAATGATAGCATGGACAGACAAAGTTAATAACAAATAAGTTATAGGAATAGTAGGGAAATAAAAATATCTGTGGAAAAAAATAGGAGAAATAGATGAGCAGAATACATTTTAAGGCCGAGATAGGAAAAAACAAGTACATGTAGATTTAGATCAGATTGTGATAGAAGCAGGGAAATGTGTAGGTCAATTCAGAATAGGAAACAATAAGGGTACCAGTTAGGACTGAAGACCTAATGATGATGATGAAATTTGACAGCACACGTGTCAAAAATATTAACCAGAATTGTACAAAGACGGATGGAAAAACGATGAAATGGAAACCGTTCTAACAGAGAAATACGGTATGAAAATTAACAAACAAAACTAAAGCACTAGTATACAGGGAGGGGATCAAAAACAAAAGTACAAATAGGTAACGAGAACTTACAAGAGATTTAGGATTTCTGCTACATAAGAAGCCAAATAACGTAAGATGGAAAGAGCGCAAAGGATCTAAAACAAACCTTAGCACAAAGTCGCGCTACATTTAACAAGAAAAAGCAACTACTTTGTTCAAAGACAACAAACATAGAGAAAACGAAAAGATTGCTTAAAACATATGTGTGGAGCATAGCACTGTACGGCTGTGTAACGTGGACAGTAGGAGAAGTGGACAGGAAAAAGATAGAAGCCTTTGAAATGTGATGCTAGAGACATATGATGAAGATATCATGGACAGACACACTTAAGAACAAAAAGGTATTAGAAATGGTAGGAAAAGAAGAAATATGTGGAAAACCGTAAAAACTAGGAGAGAAGGATGATAAGTCAAATACTAAGGCATGAGGGAACAGTGCGAAATATATTAGAAGCAGAGATAGGAAAAACGAGAGGTGGAGGTAGACCTAGATTATACTATTGCACACAGATAGTCAAAGATGTAGGTACGCATCCAACCAGTTCCAAGATGGAAATCCTAATGACAAAAAAAATAACTGTACCTGCTGATTATTATAAGCAACTACAGGTATTGGTTTTGCAATATTCTCAACTAATGTTAACTGTGTAAAAGGATTTACGGCAAAACTATTAATTCCGCAAATGTCTAAGTGTTGGGGTATCTTGATAGCCACAGGCTGCTTAACCCCTTTCACATACCGCTAAATCTCGGTGAAATAACGCATATAATTAGGAAACAGAAGGGGAACCGACCTGTATTTAGGCTGTAGGAATTTCAAGGAACTGTGTAGGCTAGCTCAGAATAAGTGAAGGTGCGCCTCCAACAATTTTCAAGACGGAAAACCTAGTACTGAAAAAAATTATTGCACTTAAATCTTATGATTAATATAAACAACTACAGGTGTTGACTTTGAAATATTTTCAACTAATATTGAATGTGCGAAAGGATATATTGGAAAACTATTAATCCGGCAAATGCTCAAGTGTTGGGGGGTCTTGGTAGCCGCAGGGATCTTAGTTACCCGAAATCGTCTTAGGGTATGACACATAATATCGTTCTAAATTTTTCAGGGGAACCCAAATCTTTAGGAATTTTTTAAATCGCAGCAACCCTCCATAGAATTGTACCCTTATACATAATATCAAACTTATTAAAATTTATATAAAAGTATTGCCCGGATTCTAATTCTAGTTCTTTTGGAATTGTTGCAGATTGTGTAAAATATGTACTACCTGCTTTAATCTAGCACTCCCTCCTCCTCCATTACTACCTCCAAATAATTTGTAGGTAAATAGTTAAAACTAAAAGCCGAGAGCACATACTTTATCAATTTTTCCCTTTCCTCTGGTTAATCGGATACGCCCAAAGTCGCGGGTTCGAATCCCGACACGGTCCGCTTGAAAAATATTAGGCGAGCATTTTTCACAAAAATACACCCTCGTTTGGATGAGAGGTAAAATGGTGGTCCCGTGCGCGAGTGTTGTCACGCACGTTAAAGATCCCTATCTTGCTTGGAACAGTAAGGGTTCGGCAAAATTCCAAATTTTCCAGGTAAAAAAAAACTCGCTTCCTGGCCAATGTAGTACCTTCGGGTGGAGCATTGGAAAATCACATGTAAGGTTAATCGGATAACTTAATTTGCAAGCCAGTCAATTTCTATGTATTGCTATTCCCCCAATACACGTACCGTAGTGGGTTATTATACACTAAACAGTAGCTGTTTTGCAGCTTGTCCGATAGCTTACTCCGCATTTTGACAAGTGGTACAGAGTACATTGGTGCCTTTAGGAAGTATAACTTACTCACTATCTTCCAATAAGGTTATACAGTCTTTTAAGGAATTATACACTTGTTCCGCACTGACATAGTTTCCAATTGTACAGTTGTATATTGTCGCTTCCAATCGCGTAATACCATGTTCTTTGACCAAAGTAGACGCGAATGTTTCAGGTCTATTAAGCTGTCTGAGCCAAATTATCAGAACACATCAAAATATATATATATATATATATATATATATATATATATATATATACAGGGTGCCCACAATCTATCTCCGTATATGGGTAACTTTTTTATTATAGAAGATACAATGTTGGTTAAATTAGCAAAGTTGAAGAGAAATTTACGAGTAGTATGATGCTTTTTTGAAAACTCACCTAGATGCTCAACTTTTTTAGATATTTGAAAAAAACTGAAATTTGCCATTTTCTTCAAACGCTAATAACTTTTTAACGGTTTAACCTATAGAGAAAATAAAACTGCTTGTAAGGTAACTTTTACGTAAAATTCAATAGCGTATATGACAATTTTAATTGGAAATGGGTTTTCAAGCTACAAACATAACCTCACTTTTTAAATGGAAACCATAGTTCAATATAACCCAAATGGAAAGGTTTTCTTTTCTGATTACCCTGATGTAAGGGTTGATATACTTATTTTCAGTAGTTTCTTCATAATAAAGAAAACGATTTATTTATTTGCGGGCATCAAGGAGTCCATGGATACATATTTTAAATAAACAAAAACAACTGGCATTTGTCAGATATTATTAGTTAAAGTGTTTATTTGCTCTGGGTTGCAAATTTTGTGTAGAAGACTTTTAAATTTATTTGATTATAATAGAGAATGTATACAAACGACGAAAAAATGACATGCTCTTTTGTTACTATGCCTGTAACAGAAATTGTGATGCTGCTGGTGATATGTATTATGAAAGATATTTGGAAAGAAGGCAGCCAGATAAACGATTGTTTTCTAAATTAGAAAACAATTTAAAAAGGTTTGGTGCTTTTACAAAACCCAGTACTGATAAAAGAAAATTCAAAACTGATGATGAAGAACGTGTGTTAGCCTACATAAATTTTAAGCCAACAGCGTCCACCGAGAAACTGCAATTGAGTGCGCTACTTCTACAGAAAAAGCTCGCCTAATTTTAAAACAAAACCGCTACAAACCATACAAAACCCATGTTAGCAATACACTGTATCATGGGGATTGTGAGAGAAGACAACAGTTTTGTAGGTGGTTTCTTAATGAAACAAATAATAATCCTGGTTTTAGTCACACTATTATATTTACCGACGAAGCAAAATTTACTAACAAAGGCATGTTTAACAGAAAAATACAGTCTACTGAGTCAGGAAAATCCCCATTTAACAGAAGAAAGGCGAGATCAACATCAATTTTCGATAAATGTGTGGTGTGCCATTTTGGTAATAAAATACTTGGGCCTTTCTTCTATAATTATAATTTAAATGGTGTACGCTATTTAAATTTTCTACAAAACGAATTGCAAGAAATGCTCGATAATTTGCCACTTCATTTACTGCAAAACTTATATTATTTTCAGCATGACGGTGCACCTGCTCACAATGTTCAAACCGTTTCTGAATATCTTGATAATAGTTTTCCAAATTGGATTGGCAATGCAGGTCCTGTTCCATGGCCGGCAAGGTCACCAGAACTATCGCCACTGGATTTTTCTTTGGGGTACTGTAAAGGATGTAGTGTATGCTAAAAATCCAATAACATTGAGCAACTCAAAGATAGTATTACAGCAGCTATTACAAGTATAAAACCACAAACGTTAAATAAGGTGCACCAAAACCTAATTAAAAGGTGCGGAATGTGTTTGCAAGCTAATGGAGGTCATTTTGAGCATATGTTAATGTAGGAGTGGGCATATTCGCATTAATTAATTTTTGTTTCCTTTGATTAAGTTATTTGTATTGTATGGATAGTTTATTTTTTAAGTATTTTATTTTTCTTAGTTTATAATAAAGTTAGTTACAATAAACTTGTGTTTCCATTATTGATTTTTACACATTTTGTTTGTTTGTAATATGTATCCATGGACTCCTTGATGTCCGCAAATAAATAAATCGTTTTTTCTTTATTATGAAGAAAGTACTGAAAATAAGTACATCAACCCTTACATCAGGGTAATCAGAAAAGAAAAACCTTTCCATTTGGGTTATATTGAACTATGGTTTCCATTTAAAAAGTGAGGTTATGTTTGTAGCTTGAAAACCCATTTCCAATTAAAATTGTCATATACGCTATTGAATTCTACGTAAAAGTTACCTTACAAGGAGTTTTATTTTCTCTATAGGTTAAACCGTTAAAAGTTATTAGCGTTTGAAGAAAATGGCAAATTTCAGTTTTTCAAATATCTAAAAAGTTGAGCATCTAGGTGAGTTTTCAAAAAGCATCATACTACTCGTAAATTTCTCTTCAACTTTGCTAATTTAGCCAACATTGTATCTTCTATAATAAAAAGTTACCCATATACGGAGATAGATTGTGGGCACCTGTATATATATATATATATATATATATATATATATATATATATATAGGAATTATTTGCTAATTATTTGCTTTTTTTTGCTGATAAAACCAATTTTTTTGCTATATCTATAAAAATGTTACAAGTGACTAGATAGCTTAATATTAAGCTATCTAGCCAACTAAAAAAAATACCTACACAAAATAAAATAAAAAAATTAACAATATATAAATTATTTGCTATTTTTTTGCTACCATTTGCAAAAGAAAAAAAATCAAAATTTCAAATAATAAAATTAATATCAATATCTACAAGAGTAAAATACATTAAAGAAATTAATCGCTGGCATGACTAAAGAATACCTACGTTTTATGAATTATTTACTCTTAAAATATACAACTCTCAAATTATCAGAACACATTAAAATATATATAGGAATTATTTGCTAATTATTTGCTTTTTTTGCTGATAAAACCAATTTATTTGCTATATCTGTGAAAAAGTTACAAGTGGCTAGATAGCTTAATATAGGCTGTCTAGCCGACTAAAAAAATACCTACACCAAATAAAATAAAAAAATTAACAATATATAAATTATAATATATATAAATCAAATTTTCAAATAATGGTGTGTGTAGTCCACTAATCAGCATCTGTTCACCTTCGACATAACAAATATTACTTACCAATATGTTACCAGATTATTGTTGCACATTTTTTCTGCCTGCAGCCACAATTCAAATCGTTCATTTATTGGTTTCACTTTATTCCCAAGAAGTTAACAAACACCATATTCTACAATTCTAAAAGAAAGAATCATTTCGGAATTGGGGTTGATAAATGCGCCTAGCATTTGCCCAGAGGTTGTACGACAATGCGTAAATATTGGCAAATTCTATCCGTTTACGCTAAAAAAAATTGACCCATTTTGCATGCCATACGCTGTAAGTGGAAAACACGTCAACTGGAGTTAGAGAAAGTGGGTGCAAAAAGACGAAAGTTGGACTACATGGAAAACACTGCGACAATACGCAAACAATACAAAGATGTGTTAGACAAAGAACATCTTATTAGAGAAAATGAGAAAGAATTAAAAGATTATTTTATGTGTCGATGGACTGATTTAGATACATCTGGTTTCTACAAGTTGTATGCATTTGTGGTTGGTAACAAAGACTCTTTTAGTTATGTAGGTGTCCTTGCGGAAAAGGATGGTACTAAATCCGTATACTTTTTAAAAGGTTATTCTAAAAACGTATTTATCAAAATGGCAGATAACATAAACGAACTAAGGAATGCGGGTTTTGTAACCTTGGCGTACACCACACGCAAAGGGGTTCCGCTAAACATTGTAAATTTACCTAGTAAAGAACCTTTCGGATCATTTAAAACCAAGGGTCTTATAATCTATAACGATCATATATTCCCAAAGGTGGTGGACATGCAACTACGCAGCAGTGAGTGGGAGAATTAGAAATTAAAGTTTTCATGTACGTAGCACCAACCATTGGGAAGTGGTAAAAATGTTAAACCTATAAAGGTGATTATTAATTGTGGTTTAGAAAATAATAGTTTCCTTGGACTAAATAAAATAACTTAGACTGATTAATGTATATGATCACATATTCCCGTACACATTCGCGCGCGCGCATAGGCAGGCGTGCGCATGGGTAGAGGTGCGCATGAGCAGGGATGCGCATGGGCAAGGGTGTGCCTGGGCGTACACGAGGGAAGCGGAAGTAAACAGTCACCAAACACCTAATTCTTTATTTGGAGACGACATCAGAAGCTATGAAAAACAAATTCTACAAGCCAATGCTTATAATCCCTTAAAAAACTGTTTAACCTTATTGGAAGATAGTAAATTATACTTCCTAAAGGCGCCAATGTACTCGGTACCACTTGTCAAAATGCGGAGTAAGCTATCGGACAAGTTGCAAAACAGCTACTGTTTAGTGTATAATAACCTACTACAGTACGTGTATTGGGGTAATAGCAATACATAGAAATTGATTGGCTTGCAAATTAAGTTATCCGAAAAACCATAGGAAAGGGAAAAATTGATAAAGTATGTGTTTTCGGCTTTTAGTTTTAACTATTTACCTGTAAATTATTTGGAGATAGTAGAGGAGGAGGAGGAAGACAGCCAAGATAAAATAAAAATCTTACACAAGTGCTACATTAAAGCAGGTAGTACATATTTTACACAATCTGCAACACCATACTCTACAATTCAAAAAAAACTAGAATTAGAATCCGCGCAATACTTGTATATAAATTTTAATAAGTTTGATATTAGGTATAAGGGTACAATTCTCCCCAGGGTTGTTTCGATTTAAAAAGTTCCTAAAGATTTGGGTTTCCCAGAAAAATCAAGACCGATATTAAGTGTCATACCCGAAGACGATTTCGTGTAACTACCTAAAATCGGGGGTATAAGTTTTGTAAGGATGGTTTGATTTAAACAATTTCGACGGTTTTAAATTATTCGGGAAAATTCTGGATAAAGCGAATATCTCAAGTAACCAAAAAGGATTTAAAGATCGAGTTAAAATTAATTAAAGAAAAAATTTAAAGGTTCGGGGCTTTATAGGGGTATAACTTTTGTAAGGGTGGTTTGATTTGAAAAATTCAAGCCCTGGATCAATGAGCAAAAACTCGGGGTACAGGGCTTTAACAGGGTTTAACTTTGTAAGGGTTTGTCCGATTTTAAAAATTCTAACGGGGTTAGAAAGTAATTTGAGTCGGCGGCGCTGTATCGTAATCAAAGAAGGCGAGTGTGACGTAATCAAAATGTTTGATGTTGGGGTGTCCGAGCAAGGAGAGGACCAAGGCGGGAGCAAGGAGGAAATCCCTCCCTACAAGGACGGGAATTTACATGTAGAACTTAGGGTGGATCCGGTGGATCGGTGGATTCAATGAGTGGATCCCATAAGGAGAATCTGTCCTCGGATCGGCCAATTCTACTACTCTTACTATTCATCAGAAAGTTGAAACATTTTTTTTTATTCATTACCAAACGTTTTTTACATGTAACCATACGAAATGCGCACATTCTTGACTACCGCAAACTAATTGTTACTCTCCCTTCTAATATTTATATAAAACAGAAATTAAATAAATGTATAGTAAATTGTTTGATAAACCCAATTTTAAATCTTTGATATTAAAATAGTCATAAAAACCATATACCACATCACTCAATAAGTCCGTAGGATAACTAAGAAAAACACATTTTTTTGGCGAAATTCGATTTTATTCATCAACATACATTCCTTCAAGAGTGATACAATCAGTCCAACGCCGTTCTAGCATTTCGATACCTTTTTTGTAAAACAATTCGTCTTTGGCCTCAAAATAAGCTTCAGTTTCAGCGATCACCTCTTCATCCGAGCCAAATTTTTTTCCGGCGAGCATTTTTTTCAGGTCTGCGAACAGGTAGTAGTCGCTGGGGGCCAAATCTGGAGAATACGGTGGGTGCAAAAGCAATTTGAAGCCCAATTGGTGCAATTTGGCCATCGTTGCGATCGACTTGTGACACGGTGCATTGTCTTGGTGAAAGAGAATTTTTTTCTTCTTCATGTGTGGCCGTTTTTTGGCAATTTCTTCCTTCAAACGCACTAATAATGCCATGTAGTATTCGCTGTTGATTCTTCTTCCTTTCTCAAGATAGTCGATGTACAAAATTCCGTGCGCATCCCAAAATACAGACGCCAAAACCTTACCAGCCGACTTTTGCGGTTTTGGCCGCTTTGGACGTGGTTCTCCGGCTGCAGTCCACTCAGCTGACTGCCGATTAGACTCTGGAGTGTGGTGGTGGATCCATGTTTCATCCATTGTCACATACCGACGCAAAAGTCCTTTTATTCCGGTTGAACAGCTCCAAACAGCTCTCAGAATCATCGACACCTTGTTGTTTTTGGTCCACTGTGAGTAAACGCGGCACCCACTTTGAGAACAGCTTTCTCATGGACAAATGTTCATGCAAAATAGTGTGCACACTGCCTTCTGATATCTTCAAAGTGTCAGCTATCTCACGCAATTTCACTTTTCTGTTTTCCAAAACGATTCGGTGGACTTTTTTGATGTTTTCCGGTGTAACCACCTCAATTGGCCTTCCAGAGCGTTCAGCATCGTCAGTGTCTGTACGGCCACGTTTAAAATCAGCAAACCACTTCTCCACCGTTTGCCTCGATGGAGCAGAGCCCGGATAACACTTATCAAGCCATGCTTTGGCTGCGATGGTATTTTACCCATCAAAAGCAATGATAAATCAACACGCGAAATTGCTTGGAATTCATTTTTTTGAAAAACTCAAAGGTATCGTCACTTGAACCTCTGTAACTTGTAAACTAATCGTCGGATTGTCATGAAATTTTGACAGATATCTTTTTAAGGTTAGTACTTCCTACAAATCATATAGATTATTACATAGCAACGCCATCTATGTATCATCCTACGGACTTATTGAGTGATGTAGTACTTACATATTGTCCACAAGTAACTTTTTGTAAAGAAATACAAAAAAGTATTAAAATAATTGCAAATAGCAGCAATAAAGGAAAAAACCATCTACACATGAAATGCACCTCGCTACAGCTATAACATCGCACCTACATAATAGTGTATTTAACATTTTTATATAGAAAATTTTTATGGTCAGTCAATGTATATCTCAATCTCTAATAAATACCCAAGTAGTAACAGTCATCGTCATAAGCACCCTCCGATGATCCGAGCGAAGCAAGACCAATCTTAGCTTGTGCGATAAGTAAACTGAAAAATCTAGACCCGATTCTTCTCGATAGAAGTCAGCAGCGCAGAGAAGAAGCATCAATCCCCTCAGCACAGCATGACGTGTTGCACCTGTTAACTCCCCCCCTCCCACCCGTACTATCCTGCTCGGTATATTTTATATTAGTCGGAGCTCTAAATGGAGCCAACAATCATATTGGTACTACTTGACTGAATAAATCATCCGTGGTAACCCATAGAACATCACTTATTATTATTTCCTGAAAAACTGAAAGCAATTTAGTTTGTTCTCGCGAGGAAAATTGGCATAATTATAATGGAAAACCCACTTTTCACTTGTTCCGTAGAACAAGTTGTAAAACGTTCTAAGCAATACGAAAATAACTCCACGCGTGTAACCAAATAAGGAATTTCTGCAACCAAACTTGTAGAATCATGGAGTACGTGTAGGATTAGCGATTTATCTTCCCCAAAATATAACGTACCCATAAGTCGTATAAGGATAGCGCGTAGAAACTCCTATGGATCGAAATTTTGTGTTCGTAAACAATCTTGTAGCAACACATACACGTCTGATTGCAATATTTCCGAGAACAAATGTTCACATAATCGATACCAACGTTTATTGACTCATTATAATCTTTTAAGAGAAATATCAGATTTTAGGGCTGTATTAAAATAGAATATATTTAAACACTTTAAATTTATATCTAAATATTTTAATAAAAATCCTGCAGGATGATAAATAAGTAACCATTTAAGTTGAGAAAGATGTTGAAATCGTTCATGAAAATTCGCAAATGAAAGCAAAGAATGTAAAATTTAATTACGTACGGATGAAAATATTTCCATACAGGGACGACACCGTAACAAAGATACTGTTTTATAGGAATTTAGTAAGAAAGCATACTTTTCTATAATTAAATTTGCTGCCAGTTTCTGAAAGCCCATGTCTTGACTAAATATTTGTTGTTTATTTTGTAAATAAAATTAATAATCATAAAAAAGGAATAGCTTTTATTTTGGACAAGTGCGTCAAAAGTTGGAGACAATACAATTCATTATTATTATTCAATATTGCTGACTAGGTGAGATATTAACAGTGGCCTATTGATAATCATTTTACTGCGTTTTCTATCAGATTTGGATCAATAATACTACTTTGTTTATATATTAGTAAGTCTAAAACACCAAGCTCTTTTTGTAATCTTGTCTTACAGTAATCCTCAAATAGCTCCAATAGTATGGTTTGACAAGATATATTTTATTACAGGAAGTAACTTACATATACTTTCTTTTGCAATAGCAACAAAAGAATATTTTACTAGCTTTTATATGTTGTTTCTTTTGCAACAGCAAGGTAGTAAGGGCACGCCTCTAACGTCCTTTCTTCGGTTCTAACTATATTGTTTTATTACAGGTGCCACACACTCCTTTTTGATAACTGTTTACACGGCAAATGCGACATTTTTGTCAGAGGGTTTCCTAATTTTTCCTTAGCGTTCATCTTGCTTTTATGAGCCTAGAAGGGCCCTGTTTGGTGTTGTTCTAATTCTACTTTATATAGCGTCGTATAAAGTAAAGCGTTTGAAGACCCACGACCATCTTTCATTGCCCTACCCAGGAATACACCCCTAGTTAAGTCGGGAGACTGCCTATCTTTTAGCAACTTGTTGTGAAAAAGGGATTTTGTATTTAGCAACTCACTACCACCAAGGTGAAATTCCAAAGTACGTTTCAATCTAGCTTCTATATTATTTAATTTTCCTTTTAAAAATGCTTTTTACTTGTGTTATTAGCATTTATAACACAATACCGATATCGGACACTTATCTATAGTACCCACATACTCAGAGTACTATAGCTATTCAATGCTGATCATATTGTCTGGGAAGCAACACTATTTCCCCCATGCAAAATTAAGTTTAAGTTTTTAATTTCTCTTAAGAAAATTGTAATTCTATTTCTATTTTATATCTTAACTTAGACTATACAAAAGTAAGCCAATTAAATAATTATTAAACAAAATTTAGCACCATAGTTATCTTTGATCACACGATACTCTTTCCCAAAATTTACAATTAACCTAAAAGAAGAAATCAACCCTGATAATATTGCTATCCGAATTCATTGCCCATAAATTCTTTAAAAACCAAAATTAGTCCAATTAGAATTCCCACGAAAGCCGCTAGTCTATAATTCTGTGAACTTGACGTAAAAGCAAGTCTGTTTACATATTCCTGCGGAATAAACTGCCGGTAACAAATTAAAGCCACCGGTATTAATTGTAGCGGTACGTCGTTAAGCTACTTGTACTGCGTGCAACTCGGTTCTTAATCTTCCGAGATATTTTACCTCAAAACATTAAACTTTATAAAGGAGGAAAATTAACGTACCTGAATGTTGGTCGTTTTGTAATTGTGTGATAAAACTAAGCTTCTACAATCAATTTAAGGGCTGTAAAAAGTACGCGCTGCAATTGTACGTAAACTGTTAATCAACTGCTTTAGAAAAACGACACGATTACTTTAACTACGTGTTTAAATTATTACAAAAATAAATTGTTCGCGTCTTTAATGGTGACAATTTTTAAATTTCTCTTATGTTTCATTTATAATGTAGCAACTTCGATAACAGTAGATGCTATGAATTAGAAATACCTGCAAATTTGCATTGTTATTTGTCGAAAGTAGCTGCGGCGGTCAACCGTTAATAAAGATGCTGCCAGACGTGATCGATAACAAGCTCAACACAGCGCAATGCAGAAACAAAGTAGTTTCAGTATATACAGACGTAATCTGAAAGAGATGAGGGATAACGCTTATTAAAGAAACTATGTACAACACGAATAGCGGATTGATATCTACAAGTGGTAGCTTTACAATTAATGAGATTACTTTTAATTCTTAGGAAAAAAAACATACCGCCCGCCTAAAGGAACATCAGTTTTAGATAGAATAATTAGAGATGAATATATAGAGAGCGAGATACGCACACCCAGACGCACGCACGCGCACGCACGCGCACGCACGCGCACGCACGCGCGCGCACACACACACACAGATCAGATAAAAAGTAAATCAAAATTAAAAAATGGCTTAACGTAATAGAATGAGATGGGGTTGGATTTGTCCACTAAGAAAACCAGCGACTCACAATACGACGAATAGGCGACGAATTAAAAAATACATGCTGACTGATAATAAAATGAACCACCTGAGTACCCAGGTGAAATATTTCAAATGAACAAATTTAGTAAACAAACAACATCAACTTCCTAAGATAGCCTATTATGGTTTCCCGCGTTTCTTACTATTGTGCAATTGTTTAATATAATGTATAATTACACGGCAAATTACGCGTCATTTGTATCAAATACCAAACACGTTTAAAAGTGATACAATGGTCAATTTTTATGCACAATATAAGTAAAACGGTTACTCACTTGTATTTTTTAACATCTCAGGATCCTTGTTGTTTTTGCGGGTAGGCTACGCCATTGTTGAGTCCAAATTTCATCCGTCCATCCTCTATGGTCGTTCGTAGGTGGGACGAGAGGGAACAACCAGGTAAAGAGACTACAGAAGGTAATATACAGGAACCTATATGCCTGCAAAGAGAAAAGACACACCACAACCCAGATAGATGTTCTTGGCTTCAGGTCTCGTAGCTTAATGACGTATTATCACACCGCCCGCACTTGCGCCATTCACTCCGCGCAGGCGCGACTCGGGGACGACGGAAATTGACAAGTTTATTTAAAAATATTCGCGGGAATTTATTTACAAATTATAAGAATGTAAATTACCAAATTTTGGAATGTAACAATCGCGACAAAGCCATAAACGAAAAAAATCTTAAAAAAAAAGACAGCACGATAAAAACTTAAAATCTAAAACCTGACTAACTTACATATAAACTACCTTACATTCTAGTAAATGTTTATTTTAGGTGCCACCTGGTTTCTTCAACCGATACCGCGTCTTGCGAGTAACAGGAAACGAAATGTGTAGCCCCATTGTTTTTTGAACTACATCTATAAATGCACACACGCGTCTTTGATGTGGCACAGTTATAATCGACAGCACAAATTTGGCGGAGAGCACAAAACACTACTACAACTAATACAAATGGGACAAGTCGCTTAACATTTCTACAATAACCTAAAGCTAACTTTACAGTTTTTTTTGTGCACACGCACATAAGCATTGCATTTTAACTGTCTCTAATTTGGCAAAAGAATGCCCAAATATCAAAATGCCCAAAAGAGCAAGTTACTATACATTTTAACAAATTTTTGTATTGGTACTCTGGCTTAATATACAGTACACATCAAAACTTTTTAATGACATGGTTGTGAATTAACAAATTTATCAACAGTAACATCTTACTAATTTCTTACATTTCTAACCTAACAAATTACATTGCTACCATCAGGTTAGCTTCTTCACTCAATACTCAAAAAAATAATTGCTACGTCTGCTCATAAATACCAAACGTTAGGAAAGCAAAAGAAAGTAAGGCAAAATCTCAAGTTATTATCAAAGATAATAGGTAAAATAAAGATATTAAGATAAAACTAGATAACAATAGATGGATCCGAAACGTCCCAGCACGCTAAGGCATGCTACAACTATATACTCTAAAATATAGCGTAGAATTCCCCAGCTCACCAAGCCGTTTTGACATCCATCACAAAGATACAAGAGAGAGTGGCTCCTTGAAGCCGTTATGCAGGTAAATACTCATACCTCCTAAAATAGAGCGACCTGTGAGGCAGGCCCGTTAGTAAAACGGTATGAGGGACCGGAAAAAGGCATGTAGATGCATTCCTGCAACCGGCGTTGAGCGATATCGGTAAGATATCCACACATTCACTTACACTCGCACATTCACACACTCATACATACATGCACTGTTAGCGGCCACGTGCGGCTAACAGTGGCACCGCATGACCCCACGAACGATTCCCAGAGACGTGGTCCGGGTGTCTGTGAAAACCCCCCGCGCAACCACATGGTGACTAACGGAAATGAAAAGGCAATAGAGATATAGAAAAAGTAAAAAGAGGGAGGTAGGCATTTTGAAATGTACTAGTGACACTTCGAGGTAGAAGAGGATAGAGGAAGGGCTCGCATTGAGCAAAAGTGATAAAAATAGGTGGAGAGAAAAGCACTATTCAACCAACCAATGTGATCAGTAGCCCGGAGTGAGGGAAAAATCACTCTTATGTGGTAGACGGGTGTTGCGGGACAAGAACAGGTCTACCGAATGAAAAATAAGGCGGAAACAGAGACAGCAGGATAAAAAGTAAAGTTTTGTACAAGCGTCCGAGAGAAGGTAGAGAGTTGTCCCTGTTAAACACAGCGCAGTCTGAAGGACCACCTGCGATATTAACCAAACAAGACGCATAATAAGTTAAAAAATTACTAGACTCCTGATGAGAACTAGTACGATCATCTTCCTAACGAGTGCATCCACTACGATAAAAAGTTCAGACAAAAATTGAAACAACAACTTAAAAGTATCACTGCAGATACCTTCACACAAAAAACCAACTGTTCCAAGATCATTTTTAGAAACGGTAACGCCATAAACACACAAGAATGCCTAACTATAAGCAGTTAAATACAACCATACTGTCCCAATATGCTAAAAACAATCGAGAATTCGATAAGATATCAATAAAAAGCGATAGCACCTCACCACGAAGTTCAATAAAAAACACCAAAAAAAAATTTTATATGTTCTGATGATCTAACAGAAGAAAAAACAAGTAATAATTAAGAATAAAGTAAGCGACTGCAATAATTTAGAAAAAGAACGCATGGAATAGAACTCCTAGTTTTTCCAACTACGAATATGGACTATTTCTTACAAAGGCATAGACCGCGTCTCCTATTTGAGCCCAAAGAAAAAAGCATCCACTCAACATCAGCTAAAACCAATCATAAAAATTCAATGAGTTATTGGAACCAAAGTTACGACAATCACCACGTAATTAAACAACGTAAGATAAATGCTAAAAACAAAATAATGTGGTGAAAAAAAGGAGCCAGGAGTAATTAAATGAAACAACAGAGTTATATTAAAAAATCTAAATAACAAACAGATATGTGGCTAGCAATAAATTCAAGGGAAAATTAACGGCCAGCAAAAAGATAACTAAAATTGAGGTAATTCAGCCAAAAGTGTAGATGGTGAATGCTGTATGAGAAAAGAAATGGATAAATAACGTTAACAAATTCATAGCAGAGACAAAAACATTAGGTAAACCGTTAAAGAAATGAAACGTGAAAAATTAATTAGCATTCGGGTCAGCAGAGAATGGTTTAAGTGATATGCCACCTTCCTTGACGTTTTCCTTTGGTGTCTTGGAGTTCATAGATAAGTGGACTAATAACACGAGTGATCTTACATAAGGAGAATTTTGGAGCTAATTTCGAAGAGAATTTTTTCGTAGCATCAGATAAGATATAATTCCTTCTCCAAACGTGTTCGCCTAAAGCAAAAGAAATATCTCGTTTTCGCAAATTGTAGTGATCCTTACTCTTTTCACAAGCTTTTAACAAATTTTTTCTAACGTCATTGAGAATAGAAGGTAATGATTGTTGGTCTTATTCCAGCGTACTTTTTTGTCAAATTCAATTACGTTAGTATCATCAGGAACTGAACCGTAATAACTACCATCTATTGGCGTGTATCTTCCAAAAACAAGAAATGCGGGAGTGAATTGCGTTGTTTCATAGAGCTACGCAAGGCTTGAGCGATTTTAAAGATATTTTCATCCCACTTAGTGTGGTCTGAATCGATATATGAAGAGATAGCAGTGATTAAGACTCGATTTACTCTTTCGGTGGGGTTTACCTGGGGATGATATTTTGCGTTAAACCAAATTTCTTGTACTTTATAACTCTAACAAAATTTTGAAAATCTTTTGAGATAAATTGTGCCCCATTATCACAGAGAATAATTTGAGGGACACCAAAGATAATATGGTAGTTATCTAAAATTTAAAACTGAAAACAATCTTTCAATAATCTAGAGGAATTTCAGGTTCAAAATAATTATTTAACCAGATTTGATGTGATTTTAAGGAATTTTTTAATCATAATGAATGGTAAATAAAGTTTTTTATCTATAACTAAGAATACTTACAGGATGAATTATTTAAATCCAAAGAAACACATTTTCGTTCATATATATATGTTTATTCCAACTAGGTTAGATAATTATTCAAGGTAAATACACTGTTTTTGTAAGGGAAAAATGCCCATTAACTAAGTTTAAAATAACATACATAAAAAGTAAACAAACACTATTCAAAATAGCAGTCTTAATAATTTAGATTGACATCCCAAACTCCCTTAAATGTCACCACGACATAAGATAAAAGGTTATAAAATTCGGTACTGCCAAATTGCATTTTTTCTAAAAGCCACTAAAAATTTTAAAAAATTTATTTTTTATTACATTACTTGAGTGAAAAACCTTTTCCCAAAAAACAATTTTCAAGGCTACTTCTTACAAGTTAAATTAGAGGTTATTTATGGACGAAGTTAATATCAACAAGCACATGTACTAGGTGCCATTATTATGGTTTTCCGCATTTCCTACTATTGCGTAATTGTTTAATATAACGTATAATTACGCGGCAAATTACGCGCCATTTGTATCAAATACCAAACACGTTTAAAAGTGATACAATGCTGAATTTTTATGCACAATATAAGTAAAATGGTTACTGACTTGTTGTTTTTGTGGGTTGGCTACGCAATTGTTGACTCCAAATTTTATCCGTCCATCCTCTATGCTCGTTCGTAGGTGGGACGAGAGGGAACAACCAGGTAAAGAGACGACAGAAGGTAAGATACAGGAACCTATATGCCTGCAAAGAGAAAAGACACACCACAACCCAGATAGATGTTCTTGGTTTCAGATCGCGTAGTTTAATGACGTCTTATCACACCACGCGCACTTGCGCCATTCACTCCGCGCTGGCGCGACTCGGGGACGACGGAAATTGTCAAGTTCATTTAAAAATATTCGCGGGAATTTATTTACAAATTATAAGAATGTACATTACCAAAATTTGGAATGTAACAAGTCAGCCACCAACGGACAAAATTTCCTCATTAACAAGGCAAGACATTTTACCAAAACGCAACTATAAGACTATAACTGAATGGCGTTCAACTCACAAAAAAAAAACCCTTAGAGTGTTCGTCGTCAAGAAATAAAAGTGTTATATAGTTCATAAGAGACTAGAGAACCGATACTAATTATTAAGGTAATTGTCAAAAAAAAGGTTAGAGAAAAATAAAAAGACTCATTTTGCGTTTGTAGATATAGAAAAGGCATTTTATAGGGTTAATTGGATTATTATGTTCAGGGTTTAGCGAAAAATAGGAATCTCTCATAAGGATAGAAAAATTATTTACAGGGCTGTATACTATCTCCCTTGATTTTTACTGTTTACATTTAGGGAGCTTTAAACTTAGCTAGAGAGAGAAATGAGATAGGTATTAGTGTACAGGGACAAAAAATAGACATGATGCGTTTTGAAGATGATATAGTCCTTATAGCAGAGTCTAAAAAAAGTTACGAGCGTTTTTAAATATTTTAGATGAGATACTACAGAGTAACTATAGTATGAGAATTAACTCAAGAAAGACAAAGAATGATGACAAGTGAGTTAGTTACAGCCTAGTTCTAAACCAAAATTAAAAATAGGTAATACCGAGTTAGAGAAGGTAGATGAATTTTGTTATTTAGGTAGTATAATTACAAAGGACGGACGTAGCAGAAGGGATATAGTGGCTAGAATAGCTCAAGCAAAAAAAAAAGTTTTAAAAAAAAAGAAAGCTTACTAATAGCTAATAGTATTAGTTTAGATAATAGAAAAAAGTTTCTTGAAGTCGTACGTATGGAGCGTTCTATTGTATGGTAGTGAGACTTGAACAGTTAAAGAAATAGAGAAGCTTTTGAAACTTGGTGTTATAGGAGAATGCTAAAGATTAGTTGGACAGATAGTGTAACAAACGAGGAAGTTTATAGAAGGGTAGGTGAAGAACCCTGTATGTGGAAACAATTAAAGGTCAGGAGAGATAGAATGATAGGGCACCAGTTAAGACATGAAGGACTCTTTAGTAAGGTCTTAGATTATAAACTACCAAATAAAAATAGAGTAGGAAGGCCTAGACAAAGCTATATTAGTCAAATTATTAGAGATTTAGGTTGTGAGGGGTATGTAGACCTTCTTAGACTAGCTCAGAATAGAAAAGAATTTAGAGTTGCGTCAAACCGATCTTAGGTAAGTTCGAAAACAAAACAACACAGTTCATAAAATAACAAGGGCCTGCATTATTTTTCTTCTGGGAATTACCACGTTATAGATAAAGCAAAGAATCCAGGAAGCAGTGTGAGTAATAAACTGGAGGGAGAGTGCATATCAAAAATTATTTCTTCGCAAAAAGTAATACCATAACATTAAAACAAAGTGTTCTTCGATGCGAACTTCAAAATTTGAACTCCAACTTTCGTAAGTCCAACACAAAACAAGTAAAGCCACCCACCATAAAGAAACTACTGCAAGTCGTAATAAAGTAAGTTCTCTGATCCAACATCAACCGAATTCTCGGTGGCAGTAATACAATTCCAACAGACGCAAGAAATGTTTTTCTAAATATAAATTGTTCGAATACAGACAAAAGTTATACACCGCTGAGGTGGTAGCATATCCTAAAAAAGAATTACCACGGAGTTAGACCAACAATAGATGTTATTAAAAATAAAATGAGAATCAAAATTTAATAATTTGGATATCGAAACGATAGCTAGCAACTCAAACCATAACAAAAAGAAAGTGCGAACATTAGGACACCAAAAGACAAGGAATTAATAAACGAAAACAAACCATAGTGTCAACAAACCATGACTGTCATAACAATAATTATGTTGCGGAATTAGCATGTGCGACCAAGCAAACTAGAAAAGGATAGATAAGACGCACAGATGTTTCTTTCACTGACAGAATTGTTGAAGGAAGGGGAATCACCCCAGATTACCTGCAAAGACCACGAACACTGAATTATATGCTTTACCAAAAAGTTAGGACAGATACGCGACTATGGAATCAGAAATATAGACTAAGCTGGAAAGTAAGTAGCACCTGTTACAGGAATTGTTAGTAACGTCAACAGGTGTTACTGACGTCATATATTTTTCTGCAGTATACTGCTGACAGATGTATTTTTGAAAGCAAATGCCTCGAACAGCTTTAGTACAAGTGATGTAAACACAACTATTTTTGAGATCTGCCTAATATAAATTAAAACTTGCATATGTAATCTAAAAAACGAAAAACTTGAATACTAACATTTTTAGAAGTAATTAATTTGTCATCTGCCTGAACAGATCTGCACAGGTCGGAGCCCTATATGTGTAACAAGCTTATATTATACTGTAAAGTATTTGACTAAAAATAATTAAGATAAACCTGAAGTTGAAAACTATGGATTGATACAGTTATCGATTAAATTTTTGTATAAATCATTTTATTTTAAAAGAGGTTCTTTTTAGTAAACAATTGGT
Organism: Platerodrilus igneus; assembly: GCA_036346225.1. Classification (NCBI taxonomy): domain Eukaryota; kingdom Metazoa; phylum Arthropoda; class Insecta; order Coleoptera; family Lycidae; genus Platerodrilus; species Platerodrilus igneus. The sequence goes on from JARFIW010001106.1 coordinate 1,500,010, forward strand.
TCAGGATTAAAGTTTTTTATTTTGATCAAGTATGATCAAATCTAATCACATAAAGCTAACATCCTTATGAGTAGGTATTTGATGCCAACTTTATATTGAAAATATCATTTTACTACTTCTTTATGTATTTTTGCTGGACACAAATAGTGTTCCACTTTTTTATGTATTTAATTATTACAATTTCTTACAGGAGCTGCGTCTTACTTTATTAAGACAGGTTTTTGTCAGCGAAGGCGATCCTTTTTTCTTTGGGTCTCCACGTCCGCCCTTATAAATAGGCCATGCAATTATCATAAGTAAGTCAGGACTTGGTGGCGCCTATTTGGTTTAGATTAAGTTTGATCTACAAACAGATTTCGACTTACCCCCCCATCTCTCATAGCTCTGCCCAAGGAATAGACCCCTAGTTATGTCGGAAGACTTCGTTATACTTGCTCACAACGTAGTGCAAGACATAATAAGGAAAACCGTTTCAAGTTTATGTAAGGAAAATAAGATAACACAGAATTGATAATGAATTAATCGATCGTCGAAGTAGGACTACTATTCCGAGAAGTAATATAAATAGGGTAATTAGAAAGGATGAAAGGAATTTTAACCAAAATAGAGAGAGGCGTAATTCAGGAAGTTATCATAATCGTTGGGAATTAAAGAATGAGGAGAGTAGAAGGGAAAATCGAGGTCACGAGGAACCACGAGACAACAGAAAAGAGCATGACTCAGAACAACAAGAAGTGGCTGCAATGCCTACGCAGTGTACATTATTTTGCGATAATTATTCTGATCTATTAGTAAAAGAGCAGACAGAAATGAAAGTGGATATTGTGCCTATAATAACGGCAATAGTTGCGGGTTTGAAAACCGATATGTTAATTGTTAGTGGAGTAATGATGAGTTGCATTAGTCAGAATTTTTTAATCAAAATTTGAAGCAAGGAGTAAAAATTCCAGTATTACCAGACAGCAGCGTAATTGTTTTCGGAGCGCTTCAAAGAAGGGAATTACAAGTTAATGTTAATCAATGTGAGCCTGTGGATACTATGCGGGATGAATAACTTGCATTAACATTAAAATGGTACATCGAGCCGCATCATTTTAATATTAACGCAAACTGTTTAACTCGTATAGTATCCATAAACCCATACATATTAACATTAAGATTAATAACTGGTGGACTGTATTTAAAATGTTTGCTAATTCGTCATTTTGGTTAAAAAACGCAATGTCAATACATAACAAAAATTAGCGTTAGCATTACGATTCGACATCAAACTATAACTAAATCCGGTGCAACATGTATAAGGGTAGCTAGCCTCTTGTTGGCTCATACACCACACTATTTTTAAATTCTATTCTAATACAAAGAATTATGATTGAACATCGTTACCACAGGGTTTAGGAGAGGGGTTAAAGAGTACACACCTCCGGATTAATAACGCAACGATGCGAAATTTATAAAAGTCAAAAGAAGATTCATTAAGAATAGATTGCATGTGCTGGAGATTCAAATACTTGTCCACAAATGAACCATTGTTTATAAACAAAGGGTTATTTGAGTGTGCGAGTTTTTAAAGAAACAAAGCAAGATCGCTACTAATAAAAAGGGAAGGCTTCTTTCAACGCCATTGTGGCCAATTACGCTATCGAGGTACGTAGTCCAATTGGAAAGATATTCAAATTTAAACAACATTCGTTACTTTTATATCACCTTAGCTTTCAATTACGTTTAGTAGTTTTGTCAACTAACAGTATCAATTTTTTTGACATTATTCAACTCTAAACAAGTGATGACGCTCAGATTCAAGATTAACTAGCAATAATTACAGTATAAATGTAGTTTCATAACGTAATTTGCTTTTTAATGTTACGGTATTAACTTAGCTTACAAGAGTAAGAAACTTTGTGCACCTATGAACCTTAGGAGTAATATTTAATCGACAATTAAGCTCTTCCCCTCAGATAACACAGAAGGAAAGCCTTTTAGGGGCAAGGTGTGATATTAAAATCTAAAATGTTCTATCTACTAGAAAATTTTTAAAAGATTACGTTTGGAGTATAACACCAGATGGCTGCAAAACATGGACAATAGGTTAAGAAGAAAATAAAAACATAGTCATCGAGACATGATGCTATAGGAAAATGCCCAAAATCGGTGGTACAGATAAAATTAGTAGCAATAGCAACCCAAAAATTGTTCAGAATCGTAGAAGCATAACTGTAATTAAAAAAGGTGTGACAGGATATGTCATATTTTGAGGTACGAAGAAGGAATAAATAATATTGGGTGAAGTAGGTAGATTAAGGCAAAGGCTCAAATAAAAATTTACAGCAAATTAAAAAATAAATAGATGATGATAGTTACAACGCCCTGAACGAAAGTTCAGGCTAGAAATAGGAAATAATGGAAACTGCATCAAGCCAACTATGAGGTTGTAATAAGAAAAAAAGAGAAAGAGAGATAGCTTAATGTCACAGCATTGCCGGCTGGAGGAATTAAATACTAGTGAGCAAATGGATACAAAAGAAACAAGCACTGATACTAGTGGATGAATGAAAAGGGAACAACCACGTTAGTAGAGAGAAGACTTTCATCCTGGATCCTCCTTCCCTAATTGCTTTTTTATGGCTTTTTAATGAGTTTTCTCATTAAAAACCCATTAGCACTAATTGCTTTTTAATGAGTTTTCTCAATAAAAACCCATTAGCATGAATTGCTTTTTAACGAGTTTTCTCATTAAAAACTCATTAGCACTAATTGTTTTTTAATGGGTTTTCTCCGCACATCTAGTAACAGTAATAAAAAACATTATCATCTCAAATCCGCACAATAGTTTTCTTCGACTAAACATTTTTAGCTCCAGGCACGGATCTTTCTCTCGGCACCCTGATCTGGACCGCCTCCACCACCATCACCACCACCACCACCACGAAACATGCAAAAAATAATCGCACATCTGGCAACAGTATTAAATAACATTGTCATCTTAAATTTGGCACAATAGTTTTCTTCGAGTTCGTCTAATATATCTGGTAGTTCTTCCAATAAAGTGTTCAACTTAACATCTGCTAGTTCCACTTTGTACGGAACACATATAGGATTTTGGAATTTTTTATTAATGATTTCGAGGTCTTCTTTTCCGATAATTTCTTTTACTCTCTGGCACATCTTGTTAGTGCTTTCCAGAGAAAACGGAAACTTAGCTCTAACGCATGCCTGGCGGAAACAAATCGGTCGAACTTTCTTCGTAAATAGCTGTTAAATGCACCACAAATTTCTTTTTTTAGGATAAACATCCTTTTGTATGCAGATGTTTGCTCTGCGTCAGAAAGATCGCAAATTTTAACCAACATTATTTTGTCACAAAATGGTTCTGTAATTGGTGTGTGTAGTCCACCAGTCAGCATCTGTTCGCTTTCGACATAACAAATATTACCAATATCTGTCACCAGATTATTGTTGCACATGCCAGGAGCCATAATCCAAATCGCTCATTTGTTGGTTTTACTTTATTCTCAAGAAGTTGAGGAACGTTAATCACCTTGAAAATGCTCATGTTTACCGTTCTAGCTACTGCCGACTACTAAATTGAATACGAAAAATTGCCCTTATGTACCCTACAGAGTGGGGGCGTATATTGCCGAAGATATCCGAATACACCCGACGAAATCTGCAACGGCCCTGAGGCGGCCATGTTACCCGACATGGCGGCCATGTTACCCGCCAAGGCGGCCATGTTACCCCGCCACGGCGGCCATTTTACCCCGCACGCCATGACGGACTTAGGTTAGTTGGTATTTTCTGGAGGAAAAATAATGGGTTAGGTCGGCGGCAAAGGTGGAGGGTTTGGGTTAGTTAACGTTGTATAGAGTTAGGTTAGTCGGTGTTGTTTGGAGTTAGGCTAGGTTAGTTGGACATGTCAGGAGTTAGGTTAGCTAGTGTTGTCAGGAGTTAGGTTAGCTTAGTTGGACTTGTGTGGACTTAGATTAGATAAAAGGAAAAATTGATAAGTGAAATTGCCTCATAGGGTGAGATTGTCTCAAAGGGTGAAATTGCCTCATAGGGTGAAATTGTCTCAAAGGGTGAAATTGCCTTATAGGGTGAAATTGCCTCCGACCAAGGTTGGAGGTGGACTTGTCAGGAGTTAGGTTAGCTAGTGCTGTCTGGAGTTAGGTTAGGTTAGTTGGACTTGTGTGGACTTAGGTTAGATAAAAAAAAATTGATAGTAATGAAAAACCCAATAAAAAGCCATTGAAAAGCAATTAGCGAAAGAGGATCCAGGATGAAAGTACTCCCTCTACTCACGTTAGTAATTGTAGGAGCGCAACTACACCAAACTTCAAAATCACAGAAAAAACTACTTGCCTGGTTTATAATTTCTTTTCGTTGTCAATAATTTCTTCTATATTTTTCATATCATTTGGACATTTAATTATACTTCAAGTGATTCAATAGTCAGCAAAAAAAGTTTAGAATACTTACCCTGAGTTGTGATAAATATTGAAACAAAACTCCATTTGCAATAATAACAGTTCTATATTTGAAAACTTGTTGAGATTAAATAGGATGGATCGTTCTAGGGAGGGGATTTTTGGTTGAACAAGTCAACTAACAAGTGACCATTAACATACAATCTAGATAGGGGTTTGCAATTCGCAACCATAATTCTTTGTATTAGACTAAAATTTACGAATAGTTTGATGTATGAGTCGACAAAGATCTAGGTATACATATATCAGTTGCGTCAGATTTCTAAATTAGTTATAGTTTGAAGTCGAATTGTAACGCCAAGTTACTTGTATTTATATACGAGGGTAAGGTGAAAAGTTCTCGCAGAAGTGGCGTTCCCATCAACAAAAATTTGTGCTTCCCGCCTGCGTGCACATGTCATTAGTTAGTATGACAAGTTTCAACTTGCTATCTCAAGTAGTTTGTTTACAAGAATTTTTTCAAGCAGACGTCTTATGCGTTTTTTCTTAAGATGGATAAACTTGAATATCGTGCGGTTATAAAATTCTTCGTTTTAGACGGATTAACCCCTCAGGAAATTCATCCAAAGTTGACAAAAGTTTACGGAGACTCTGCCCCTTCCCTGCCAACCGTTAAAAAGTGGGCAGCTGAATTTAAACGTGGTCGCACGTCTCTCGAAGATGACCCACGTGAAGGACGACCAAAAACCGCAACTACACCGAAAACGATGGAAACAGTGCATGATATCGTATTGGAGGATAGGCGAGTAAAAGTGAAGGAGATAACCGAAGCGGTAGGGATATCGGACGAAAGGGTGCAAAACAACTTACACACAGAGTTAGGGATGCGAAAGCTCTGCGCAAGATGGGTGCCGCATTTGCTGAATGCCTATCAAAACCAAATGCGAAAACTAGTTTCGCAGCAATGTTTGGCCCGGTTCAATAAGGATCCGAGCGATTTTGTGCGGCGATTTGTCACTATGGATGAGACATTGGTCCACTATTACACGCCAGAAACGAAACAGTAGTCGAAGCAGTGGGTGGAAGCCGGTTTGTAACGTGCATTTTTTATAGCTGAACATTTTACGCTCCCTTTCTGTTAACGTACTTAAAAATACATCGTTTCTTTGGGATCGCTGTTTGTATAAAGGAAATACTTCAGAATAATTCAGATTTGTATGCAATTTAACTCGTGGGTATTACTTTAAAAGTAGATAATTTGAAGATTGATTTTCATTAATAAATGGATTGCAAGGAACGAATTGTAAATTGGATTATTCGTAAATTACTTTCCAACTTATTGAAAATTATAAACCGCTTGTAATTAATTATAAATTGCATCGTTCTTGGCTTGCCGCTCGTATAAATTTAGTTCCTTATGTTATTATCGAACTGGAGATAATAGTCGATAAGAGGTTATGGTAACAACGAGTTTATATAAACAGAGAACAGTTGTAGTTTGTGTTTTGTTCCGATATATTACGTTAAAAATACTGTTTCCTTGTTGCTTTACTAATTGTGCTTTTAGTTGTTTTTCTTGTGAAGTAAAAGTTGTTTATTAACTGTAGAGCAGTGTAGTTCTGATGGCGATTGAAGGAAAGATGCTTTATAGGCGAACGTGTTTTACTCGACCGCACGTGCTTGTTTACGGAAAATCGACGGACGGTTTTAGTGATACGCGTTGCTTTACTAATTTTTTTTTTGTTGCTTTTCTGTTGGAAATAAAAGTAGTAAGACTTGTCGTGCGTTTTACGGAACATTGACTTAGTGATGCGCGTTGCTTTATTGATTGTGTTTTTTTAGTTGATTTGTCTTTTTATATTTGAACTGTGTGTGCGATCTAGTCATCGTGGTCCTTTTATCAGAGTAGTGCATACTTTGGATTATCCAAATACAGTTTTAAGCTTGAGTGTTTCTAAAAACACAAAAAGATGATACAGTTGTGATACTGTAGTTTCTGAATTTTATAACCCCAAAGAATCTAAAATAGATCATTGTTTGCGCAAATTTCGTTATTCAAAAGCATTAGATTTTTCTTTGTTACCATAGGTAGCAAATAAAACACCTCACGTTACTGTTAGTTTAATGCATTACATCGTGCCTTAAAAGCCCGTGATCCAAAATTTTTATTACCATTTTTTTTTTCGATTTGTGTTACAAAATATTTCGACATTATTGTCTCAGGAAATAGAATTAACAAGAAATTTATCAATGCTACATAGTTCCATCAGCCTGATAATGTCTGCTGCTAACACCAGTGAAATACGTAGGTGTGATTAGTGTAAAGTGTAAGAAATTCCATCAACACCCTCACAGTCAAGGGTGAAGTGCTTCGTTAGTGCAGGACATCGTGAATCCCACACTTTAATTGCAAGGAAGCGTTACTGAAGGACTTTATGTAAGTTGAACTATTTCCTACTTATTATTACTTTAAATATCTATCCGTTGTTTTGCCATATCTTCGGTCGTTCTGATACCTTTTACAATGGACTTGCCTGCGATTAAAAAAAAAAAAAGAAAGAAAGAAAAATCCATACTACTGAATTACTCATATCAATTGTGTCTTACCTATTTATCTTTTGTTAATATTTTGTCTGATTTATGTTTAATTGGTGTGTGAGGAAACGTTTCTGCTACTCCCCAATATTACCTCACTTTGTGATAAAAATTTTTGTAATGCTTTTACCGTTGTTATATTATATAGATTATCCAAACAGTTTTTTTTTACATTCTACAAAGTACTGAATAATTTAGACTTTTTATTGCTGCTATGCTTATTATTTTTTTTTTAGATTTGCTTAACTAATTTTCTTGCAGGTATTGTCACTAACTCCTTACCGCCGCATACATCATATGTCAGTCTGATTTCTACAACCCCCCCTAATCTCCGATTGAGCCCGGTCATTCCTTGGGATATCTTTGTGTTACGTAACATAAATTTGGCGCCCAACGTGGCTGCCGCTAATTAACGTAACAGGTTGTTCAGCGCCATATGGGTCATATTTTGAGGCACGAAGAAGGCATAATGTTAGGTAAAGTAGGTTGATTAATGCAAAGGCTTCAATCAATATTTAGACGAAATTAAGAAATACGTAGATGAGGATAGTTACAACGCCCTGAATAAAAGTTCAGGATAGAAAATAATGGAAAACTGCGTCAAGCCAACTATGAGGTGGTAATTAGAAAAAGAGAGAAAGAGATATTTAGCGATGTCACAGATAGCACTGCAGGCTGGAAGAATTAAAACTAGTGCGCAAATGGATACAAAAGAAACAAGCTCTGATACAAGCGTAAGAATGAAAAAGAAACAACCACGTTAGTAGTTGTAGGAGCGCACCTACAGCAAACCTCAAAATCACAGAAAAAAGTATTTGCCTGGTTAATAATTTCTTTTTGTTGTCAATAATTTCATCTACAGTTTTTCATATCATCTGGACATTTAATTATACTTCAAGTGATACAATGGTCAGCAGAAAGAGTTTAGAATACTCATCCTGAGTTGTGAAAAATATTGTAACAAAACTCCATTTGCAATAGCAACGGTTCTATATTTGCAAACTGATTATACAAGCTCTTTCAGTAACTCGTAGACACAATGGAATTTCTAAATGCTCTCACAACTATTTACTTTCCACTTAATCGCTAACAGTACAAATATCAACTTCCTAAAACTAAAACTACAACGCTATCTTCTAAATTACTATCGAAGCACTAATTATTAATTTATATGATCACTACAGCAATTTATATCAGATAGGGCAACTAGCAGTAATTTATGTCACATCACGACTTCCAAAACTTTAAAATAAAACATATTATACTTAAGGCTCTACATTAAAACAAATATTGTAATAAAGGCTGCAATTAGAACTGAACTCCAATGTTCACGACAGCAATTTACAAACATTCAAAAACCTGTTGTAATCTTTAAATCCAAAGTCTTGTACCTGTCAATCAAAAGATCTCACACCGCACGACCTATTAATCATCTTCTGTGTTCAAACCCTTAGCAATATAAAACGTGGATCTAAAAAGAGATGGCAAAGAAGTTAATTTTGTTTTCAAGGTAGTAAACCAAGTTCCAAAAAGTAATACTGTCAAATACAAAATTTCCTAAAATCTTTTTTAGTCGTGGCTGATTTTCAAGTTAAGCAAGTAGAAAAGATTACTGTTGCGTCTGAAGTTTGAAATCTAAAGTCAAAGTTAATATCAATACGGTGCAAAACATTGGAAATTTTGTATTAATTGGACTATTTGTAAAAAAAACAGGAACACATGAAATTCGAAGAAAATTCTATTCTTAATCCTATTGTTACACGGAGAAAAATTGTCAAAGATAAAAAATTGCAATTTTTATTAGAGCAAAAAGCCTGGAGAGGTGAAAATCCACAGATTCCTCAAACACTACATATATCCTATTAGTACTGTGGCGCCAATTGTTCTGCCTGTGAACAGAATAACTACATTAGAAAGTAAACGGGGTATTTGTGCGCAAAGGATGATTGATAACCCCTGCGGCGTTACACCTTGCGGATGAATTTGATTGATGGGTACAAGGGTTTTGCATTTAAGAGTTATTTAGAGTGCAATATAAAATCTTGAGGATGTTACTTGCATAATTTTAATATGATCTAGAATATTCTAAAGCAATTTGATAAGGTTAAGGGATTCTGCAGTTAAGTTCTGATTAAAGCCTCAATTACGAGATGTTTAAGGTTAAAGCTTTCAAAGATGTGATATAACTGACTGTGTACTGTTAATATAAATTGCTGTATGTTGGTATAAATTATTAGTGTGATAATATAAACTAATAATTAGTGCTTAGATAATTAATTATAATGTCCTGATAGTAATTTAGAAGATAGCGTCGTAGTCTTAAGAAGATAAAACTTCCATTATTAGCAATTAACGGGAAATAAATTGCTAGTAGAGCTTTTAGCAAATTTCATTATAACTACAAGCTGCTGAAACAGCCTGCGTAATCAGTTTGAATATAAAGAACTGTTATTTTGTAAATAGAATTTTCGTTACAGTGGTGTCAAGTAACGGGATTAACTACCTTTGAACGATTTCTATTTGCATTCCTGTCACTCGTTGTTTAAAAAAGTAAATGGATAACGGATAATGATGGGAAAAAGGCAACTATGTTGAATATTGTGTTACAAGGTGAGGGCTTGAATATCCTGCAGACCATGACCAAAGAAATTACGAAGCCCTAATAATCAAGGCTGGAAATGAGGCGCGGTGCAACAAGTGTACCACACTCAACTGAAGAACCGTTTCCAAAAGCCCAACGAAAATTTGCAGGAGTTTGAAAGAGATATTGCTTGCTTGGTGAAACCAGCAGACCATGACCCAATCGCAACGGGTTGATGGAACACGCAACGAGGACATCGAGAAGCACTACGACTGGTCACGCCAAACACTTCACGCGATGCGTTGCCTCATGCCTTAGAGTTCAAGGCGGCAAGCAAGCGACGCATTTAATCCGTGGCAATATAGGACGCTCTGGAGAGGAGCGGAGCTAAGAGGGTACTGTGCGACAAGCAGTCGGAGAAATATGCGCCAAGATACCAGAACCGCGGTTTTAGGCATAGGCAGAACCGATGTAAACGGCTCAAGAAAGATCCTGAGGAGCAAAAATTAACAGACGGATTCGACGGAACGGGGCAAAAGTCGACCTCCACAGATTCTGCCCCGAAAATGGTCGTCAGCGTCGCGCAGGTATAATGTGATCTTGTTCGTCGAACTACATCAATAACGATTAGCAACAGCCTCTACAGATGTGAATGTAACAAAAGAATGACAAAGATCTAGGTTCTTCTGAGTTGGAAACCCAGAGGTAGACGGCCCTCCTGATACTGGACCTTAACCCGTAGAGTAGCACCCTGAAGTCGTACTGGGTAGAATGGGATTCCACGCAGGAGAGATTGGAATCTTGGTGCCATCCTTCGAGAATGAAGATGGATACGTAAATAAGCTTCACGTTCCTAAAAGCCAAGTGTCGGAGGTTTTAGGACATCTGCTTAATGGTACTTTGGTGTTAAGAAAACTCTGGAGAAAGTCAGAGCTAAATTGTACTAGGTACGCTGCAAAGACGGTGAAAAAAGTGGAGCTGCAAGTGTCAGCTTTGTGCACCGATAGGAAGCCGTATGATTTCAATAAGGCAATACAATGTGGAGAACAACTTTGGAAAAGTGGCAATCGATATTGTCGGATCATTCCCTAAGGTTGACTGGAGAAAGAGTATATCTTGGTAGCCATGCACTATTTCATGAAGTGAACCAAAGCGTATGCTATACCTAACCAAAAAGCTGCAACTGTCACTGACGTGCTGATAAAAAAAACTGTCCGAGTCAGCATTATTTCAAGAAGCTTGTCGGTTACTAGGGATGAAAACACCCGAAAAAATTCATAGAAGCCGCAATCGAATTATAATAACTGCGCCTTGGGAAAGTACATTTCTAAGATGATCTTTCATCAAAAAGACTGAGACCAATACATGGAGATCTATTTATATTGGCCTATCGATCTTCGGTTCATGACAGCATTGAACAGACACCCGAATGTGCTATTCTGGGACGCGAGATACGTCTAACATAAGATCTTGAGTTTGAATGTAAGCCCAGAGATGACATCGTAGAAGAGAGCTACATCGGGAAGCTCAAACGTAAGATACACTACATCCATGGTGACGTTAGGAAAAATATGCAGATTGCAAGCGATTGGATGAAAACCAGGTATGACACTAAAGCATAGGGGTCTGGTTTTCAAGAGGGCGACTGTGTTTGGCTATGCAGTCCCAGTCAAAGGCGTGGAGATTGTCACTAACTTTACAAAAATATTGGGAGGCCTGTACAAAGTTCTAAAACGGATCGATGATGTGGTATATCGCATTCGTAAGCTCCCAAAAGGAAAAACAGTAGTAGTGCACGTTAACCGGTTAGCACTCTACGATAGTGATGACCGGTAGTGCCGAAGAACGGTACGCAGTGAGACAAACAAACAGTTATGCTCGTGATGAAAAGCGAAGTTCTAGCCTGTGCTGTGATTGGTTCATGTCTCTGTACAGCGGCACAGGCATTTGGAGTCACGGAAGAGATTCAATGTAATCTATTCAGTGTGCTGTCGGTATACTCCTTGACCCATTGCGTAGCGGCGGACATTCATATGTCCCGAACATTTGCTGGGATGTTTAAAAATAAATTTGGTGGTCATGATCAACTTCGACTAAAACCACCAGACGTTGGGAAGGACATACGGCTAAACGAACGACATTAGAGGCATCTACTACTTGATGACTAAGCAACAGTGTTGTGGTAAATCGTATATCAAGATCTCTGGTAGGTGTTAGTGGACCTCAAGAGCCAGCTGATCGAATTTGAAGACAAGAAATTGGCCATACCCAAGATCAGTTGTGGGTTCGATAGGTTGAACTGGAACGAAATATGCTAGAGGTAATGTTCTAGAACACCAGGTTCCAGATTTTGGTGTTTGGCTAGAATTTAAATCATACGGTACCAGCTATGAAAAGAGCTGATTGCTACTTCTATGAACATGGGTACAGCAGGAATGATTTAAACTGTCCTTACTGCCACCGAGGGTTCCAACGTGAGAGCCAAGAGTGTTATGGGACAGAACAGCTTCAAAAGGAAAGCAGTTAAACGCCGATCGGTCTGCGTGTGACATTAGAACGTAAACGAGGCATTTGTGCACAAAGAACAACTGATGGCACATGCGGCGTTACACATTTCAGATGGATTTGATTGACGGGTACAAGGGTTTTGTATTTAAGAGTTTTTTAGAGTGCAATAGAAAATCTCTAGAATATAGTTTGCATAATTGCAGTATGTTTTAGAATAATCTAGAACAATTGGATAAGATATAAATTTGCGTTTAGGGGTTTTGCAGTTCAGTTCTGATTGACGCTTTGATTACGATATGTTCTGGTCTAAAGCTTTAGAATATGCGATATGAATTACTAGATGCCGATATAAATTACTCTGTGTTGATATAAATTATTGTAGTGATAATATAAATTAATAATTAGTGCTTGGATAGTTGATTGTAGAGCTTCGACAGTAATTTAAAGGAGGGCATCGTAATACTTGTATTGTTAGCGATTAGCTGAAAATAAATTGTTGTTAGAATTTTTAGCAAATTCCATTGTAACTACTAGTTGTTAAAACGGCTTGTATAATAAGTTTGAAAATAAAGAACTGTTATTTTGCAATAGAGTTTACGCTATATTGCACGATGAAGTTTCACTTAAGTAAATATTTTATTTCGAACTTTGAAAAAGCTTCAAATGAGATATTGAATTTGGAATTAGGTGTTCGAATCTGCACAACTTGTAATCTAATCCAACACGAATTTTGCCTACTTACAATGTACTATTTCGTTGGCACAAGTTTTCATTCAGTGTTAAAATGGTTTTGTGTGGTTTTATGCGCCGTAGTTGTTTCTGTTAAGAAACGTTTTGTATTTGTATTATTTGTTTTATCTCATTTTTGTATATTTTACAATAAATCCACGTATTTGTGAAATTGTCATCTGTAAAGTAAATGTAAGTATAAATGGGTCGCCTTTAAAAGATACATTGCAAACTACTCAAGCGAAAGGTTACAATCCTGCTTCGAGGTAACGGCAACTTTACTTTTATCATTAATAGCTACTTGATCGGCGGGTCTCCGCACACTGCAGTTAATATGGTGCCAAGTGTTCCCTGGGGTTTGAGCGTGAGAATACCACTAACACCCTCTCAAGGGATACACACAGCGTTGATTCCGAATTCGCTGTAGAATACAATCCATTCTACCTTATGCTCTCTTGTTACTTTTAAATTTCCATTTACCTATAAAGTGCGATCCAGGATTTTCCTGTTTATATAACTCGTGTACTGAATGTATATGCAATCGCATATTCACGTATCGGATTTTATTAGAGACGAGATAGGTATTTGAATCATTGATGAAACGCATGATCTACATCGCCTGTTTGGCTTCATGCAATTTTAATCCCCCTATATATCGATGAAGGGTTTTTATTGTATCGCAACCCAATATTTATGGACTGGGAAAGATTTCCACACCTTCTACGACGAGTTCTCTCCTACTTCACCTCGACAGGAATACAGATGTTGCATTCAACATTCATAATATAGCACGTGGGTTGCTTTATGTTGGTGCGAGGAAAAGCAATTCGATGAATCGTCCCAATATTCCGTTTTGAATTGGATTGGAAAGCTTGTGGATAGTAAACCAGAGAGAAAATCCATAAGGCAGGTGTGTATCAATAACAATTCGTCATCACAAATATACGTCTTATACTTTAGGGAATAAATTGCTGGAAGCGTATTGGATTTTCTAAATGGAAGTACTTTTGAGATAATGGAAGTCATAGCTGAACTTTTTCCTTTGTCCTATCATTGAAGGAGAACTAATGCTGAAGTGGCACCGCACCATAAATATTTTATGACAATCGCAATGAAATGATACAAGTACACGTAAGATTTTTATACTGCAAGTATTGATTTTAAATTGTGGTCTCCCTACTCGTCTGTGCTCCCTCTTTACAAAGAAGCGTTTTCCCTCTAGAATAAAACGATTCACCTGCCAGAATGCGACGCAGTTCTTTTTGCTAGAACGACAGGTGCCGTCTTGTATAGAAAAAATGACGACAATAGACGACAATGCTTCAGTAAAAATTTAGGGTAGGAGAAACTACTGATATAAAATATTTTATGTCTGATGCACGTGATATGCGTTTGTTCTTAAATGTGCTGTGGAGTATTCTGCTTGTTATTGGTATACAGCACTAATACCTATCATTTATAATGGTACTATAACACGAACTGAGAAATATTCAATTAAATGTATTTAAACAGAGCTTGAATTTGCCTTAATGCTGGTAATTATGAAAATGATCTAGGTCAAAAAATTTAAAAAAATTATTTATCACATAGTTCAATTTGCATTTGCTATATAAATAGTTAAATCAAAAAGGAAATAAACAAAATGACCTGTTACCTAATTATCACTGGCGGACCTTCTAACAAGATACTGTAACCAGTGCTAAACGAGGAAGTTAGTCCACGGAAACCAATGCATTTCCAACTAAATATTAATGAATGATTTTGCCTGGCATGGGGAAAGTAGTTCGAGCATAGGGAACGAAAATCAATATATAAGTTGTTAGTTATTTTGCAAAAGGAAAGGGCCGCGATTGGTTTCGCTGTTCTTTTCAGCTATCAGACGGACGCATCTCTTTTTGCAAAAACAAATGCGTCCGGTCAGGGGTTTTTCTTTTTGCAAAATAACCAACAATTTATATTGATTTTTGTTCCCTATTCTCGAATTACTTTCCCCATGCCGGGCAAAATTATTCATTGATATTTAATTGGAAACGTATTGGTTTCCGTCGACCAACTTCCTCTTTAGCACTGGGCGCAGTATCTTCTTAGAAGGTCCGCCAGTGTTAAGTAGGTAACAGGTCATTTGTTTATTTGCTTTTCCATCTTGTCTTTTGATTCACTATTAAAATTTTGTATGGCAATGACATCTACACGATCATGTCGTAAACTTGAAACAGTCATTGATAGTTAGTTGCTTTTATTCGAATATAGAGGGCGCATGAGAAACATTTTGCTTTATAAAATACAGCTTGATTTGTGTATAATTTCTGAACCTAGTTGGTTGTTTTGCAAAAAGAAATGCGTCCGTTTGATGAGCAGCAAAGAACAGCGAAACCGGTCACGGATTTTTCTTTTTGCAAATAAACAACAATTTCTATTAATATTCATTCCCTATGCTCAAACTACTTTCCCCATGCCAGGCAAAATTATTCATTAATAGTTAAATCAAACTGGAAATTGTATAATTAAACAAAATTCAGTTTATACTTATTTTGACAATGGACGACGTCACTGTCATGAATCTGACGTATATTGAATACAACTTTACGGAATGATTGCTACATGTCATTTTGATGTGAACCCGTATCAAATTCCTTTGTGTATAACCAAAATATATATGTATAACCTTCATTATTACTTTAAAATTTAAATTAAGCGTCCTTTTCTGAACGTATATCTGACTACCTGTTAAGAATACTGCGGTTGGCTGTCAACGGTCAGCCAATGAGAAAGGACTGATTTGGATAGATGAGAGTGAAATAGCAATCAAGGGAAGTTCCCGATAGTATACTGAACACTATTTACGGGTCGTTGACGTGTGGATACCCTGATCGAAATTAGCAGTTGGTATGTCTGTCTCTCTTCCACTCTCATATAGTACATATACCAAAAATTACATTGGAAACGCCACCTGTCGCAGTTCTTTTCTAACACATTAACTTTTCCGTCTGCCGTAGAGGAGACAGCTATATAAACTAAATGGGGATAAAAAGCGACAGAAATAAAGATATATTGTCCATTTTACTCCACTATGGTAGCAGGGTTTCCAGAAATAATAACTCAAATAGAATAATCTTTCAAGGTAAATTACGGTAGTAAATGCAATGACTGCACATTATAGCATAGTTACCTAGCAAATGAAATCAGAAATATTCGGCGAAAGTATGTGCCAATAAATTAAATTGATGGGAACAAGTAAATTAGTACTAGGGGCCCCAATACAAAGGTAAATATAATAGTATGCACGAATTTAATTACATTGCAAAACAACCTGAGACGTTTCGTTTCGCTACAGTGGTCAAGTTCCATAATAGGTTTATACATTCTAAATCATTGAAGATTGACCTATTTGAAATGCTTATTACGCATCTTGTTATTTATTTTATGGGTACAAACTTGCTCCATTTTCAAAATTATGGATTCATCTTCGAGTATTAATAGCAAAAATACTCCGCCTCTGGTGTTGTTTTCTAATTCAACAACATTAAATTTTCACTAACATTTTTATTTAATTCGTGTACCAGCTTTTGGTGAGTGTAGGTGTACTTACGATATGCTCTTCGAACAAAGCGATTACAATAGATTCGCGCAAGGTCACCTAATTAAAGATTATCAGTGATAAGTGAGTTTCTAAGTGGTGTGTTAAAAAATAAACATCTGGTTTGGATTTGTAGTAGGCCAACAAATGTGGGCGGCCTTGAGTCGCCCAACACAGGTACTAGTACTTTTAGAACTTTATGCGATGATAATGGTTTAAATGCATTACCAACAATGGAAGTAAATAATTCTAATATTAACTTTGTAAAATTATTGCGACGGTATTTCGATAACTAAGCGGTAGCAAAAAATGAACATTCTATAGGGAAATAATAATAATAAATAACGATACTTCAAAGCACTTGCGCTTGTAAATATAGCGAAACGAAGCACATTTACTTTATTGCGGCCATTCAGAACGGAAAACGATAGGAGACTCTCTTCGTCCTCTCCATGGCACGTGATTAAGACAGTTCTTGCACATGCGAAGAGACACAACATAGTTTATCGATATCGCGGCACTTACAATACATAGGCGCGGTGTTTGAAGTAATTTCACGGTACATACAATGACATTTGAATATACCGGGCTGAGGTAAATAATTAACAAATTCTAAATGTTTAAAATAAGGCAAGAAGTAAATTATTTACAATTACAAACGAAACAAACTTGGACGTGCAAAGCAATCACACTTCTTAAGCTATTAAAGGTAGAAAACGTATCCGTGCGGATCAAAATGTAGACGCGAAAGAAGATAATCTGTACACGCATAAATGTCTTTAAGTGATCTCTATAACGAATATGATTTAAGTAATGCAATGCAACCTCCTTTGTATTGTTTTATTGAATCTGCCGATAAAAATATTGGCAAACTACACAGTATGGCGACAGGTGACTTTCTACACAACACGCTTAAAATAAAAAATTCTATCGTAGAAATAGGATCCGCAGGTAAAAATAGAATTCGAGTAGAAATGAAATTACCGTCCTTTGTAATCAAATTAGATGGAAACCAACTAGTTAAATCCAAGAACTACCGGGCTTGTGTTCCTAAGCATTTAACGGAGAGACGTAGTATCATAGGAGGCGTAGACACCGGTTGGAAAAAAAATATATTTTAGAAAACGTAGAACGTGACATTCGTGTTATTGCAGCTAACAGGTTTAACTGAAAGATTACTGAAAACGGTACTGCTTCTTATAAAGCTACACAAAAAGTTCTCATTACATTTTGTTATTCTTAATAGTGTAAGATGCTACGTGCAGTCTTTTGTTTCTCGAGTTGTGCAATGTTATAACTGTCGCTATTATGGCCACGCTGGCTCTCAATGCAAAACGTCTGGAAGTAGATGTAGTAAGTGTGACTAAGGCTCCCATAACGATGGTCAGGATTGAGTTACGAAATTCGTAGCCACACGTTTAATATGCCAGAAATTTGGCTACGATATAAAAGTAGACTGAAAAAATGACCGGGTTCAATCGGTGAGTAGGCGGAATTTTACAAGACCAAAAGTAGTTATATTGCCTGAAATAAAAAAATTAAAAGTTCGGTTCAACCTGGAATAAAAATAAACACACTAATTTATAACAGAAAATAAATTGCTTATTGTATTGAATCGCATGTAATTGGAATACGAGAAATTCTCAGATCAAAAAGAAAGTTTATTTAACAAATTGGGCACATTCAAAGTATCAGTCCCATTCGACTTCAACTACTTACTTGCATTAAATGCACCCCACGTATTAAAGTCTCTATGTAATTTCATTTACAAAAGTCAGCTTCTACTGATAGTTTGTAAACATAAGTTAACTCGTTACACCTTTTTACCTCTGTGGTATAATCCCTCTTGCAACGTGCAGCGACGTAGTAAAAAAAAGAACAAAAAAAAAGAAAATGACCGCGCTCAATCGGTGAGTGATCTGGGTATAATACCTACAAAAATTAGCTAAGACCTGAAATAAAAATAAATTATTAACTTATGCACAATTAAACATACAAACGACAAACCTCTAATTTAAAAAAAAAATATATACAAAAGCACAATAGTACCCAAAAAATGAACAATCCATAATTAAAAGTTACACATATCCACACAATCAAAGGAAATTATTTTTAAAATGGCGAGCTATCGTTTTTAGGTATCTACCCCCTACATTATTAAGCAACAAAAAAAAACCTAAATGCAACCCTAAAAACTACAGCTCTAAATGGGTATAAATATAAAATTATTTATGCCACATTGGCCGTACAATGTCTTAACTAATAAAATTTTATAACTCAAAAAAACCCAAGGTAAACCAATAGTTATAAATCCTCATCATACACCTACGATTACGTACATATAATTAAACGGAGAAAATGATCCCAATTGGTGAAATACTCATGCTTCCTACTATCTTACATCATGATAATCAGGTTAAGGCCACCAAGTGTTGTTACCAAATGGCGTAAATAGTATATTAATCACTCCCGCTCGAGTTTCCACCGTCGGACTACCTCCTACAGTCTCTAAAGACGGAACGAAACAGAGGGGCGCTTGATCCCGCCTTGGGGTGGTCCTCCGATCATAGTAAAGGGTGGTAATTCATCGTAGCTTTAGAGCCACTAGAAGAAGCACGCTGTATTGCGTGCGCGAAATTCCCACGAAGAAAACGGAACCAACAAAAATTTAACGAATGTTTTCGTCGAGTATAAGGAACAGAAAGAGAATCTTAATTTGTTTAACTAAATAATCAGAACTTCAAGTACTATTCTGGTTATCAAACGATTAGAAAACTGGAAAATACGGTTTTATCAGTGCGCGACCTTATTTCAACAAGTTTTACATTGGAATAATAGAGAAAACAATTATACGTTATCGGAGTGTTTAACACACTAACGGATACCTAAAACAAGGTATTGACTATTTAATTTATCGAATAAATTTTCGTTTTAGCATGAATTGATTTGAAAGAAATGTTATCATTGCGCGTACTATTATAACGAGGTAAAAATACAGGATGGGATTTTGAATAGAAACAGAAGCTAGGTGAATGAAAAACGAATCACCACAAAAAAGGACGTTTTTGAATCTATCGATGAAAATAAACGTAACACCCTTCCCTTGGCCATGTTCTGTGTGTTAGTCACCAGACATGCAAAGTGTGTCTCACCATCACTCCGTCCTTTCCCTTTTATGTTGTAACTTCCTTCTTTTTTCTAGGTTAGATGGTTGATTGCTTACGGCGTTATTATTAATTATATACTTAATGTAGTAATGATAGATAATCTTGTAGTTAAACGAGACCAAATAAATAAGTAAAATAAAATAAATAGTTGGTTTCGACCGTTTGTTCTCTTTAGTTTAGATCCTCAAATGGTAAATATGATGAGTTATTGGCTCTACTGAGTTTCTAGTATATTTTGTCGATGAATATTCATCCAACGCCTGTTTTAGTAGTTAGTTAGAACAGACCTAAATATGAGAATTTATGGTACTAGACTATAGCTAAATTTAGTCAATCAGGAAAAAATAGCTCGAAGTTGAAAACAATCCAAAGATGAGTGTCCTGCGAGTTTAAATTTTATTATAATTATTTGTATCATCTTGACACCACGTATTAGTAAACATTATTTATTCTAGTTTCAGTATCTGTAATCCCAACTGCATGCATTTGGCAAGATTGTTTATTGTCATTATTGCACTATTTAAGAATCAGCTTAATATTGAACCTAATATATAACGTTTAACAGATGTTCTACTAGAGGCGGTTTTACAATCCCTACGGGACTGCTTTGAACGTGTTGGTCGCCTTTAAACCCCAAACACCCGTTTTCGCCAGTCCCATTTTTACTCCAGTTCCCTTTTCGCTCCTGTTCTCTTTCGGACCTGGTCCCCTTTCCTTTCATAGCCCCCTTTCCGTTAATGTTCCCCTTCCGTCCATGCCCCCTATCCGTTCATGTACCCTTTTCGCCAATATCCCCTTTCTGTTCATTCTATCTACTGAATTGTTCAGGATTTTCGTGTTCCGTACGTGAATTAACCTTCTAACTATTGAATCGTCCAAGTGTTTTCGCCCTTCGTCCTACAAATAACCTTTTAACTAACGAATCGGCCAAGTATTTCCGGGTTTTGCGCTCAAAGCTGAACGTTTAGATAAATTTTATGCTTATGATGTAATCTCTACTTTCAAACCTTGTTCAACATTTCTAGAGCTCCCTATCAAACTGCTTCAGGTTAAATGTCGCCCGTTTCGGAAGCTCATTTTTTTAATTGACAAGCTTTAAACGAAAATGTTAAATTTTTTACATATAAAGTAAAAATCTAATTATAATTGGAACAGAAATTTTTTATATTTTACCTTTGACCATTGAACTTTGAAGTCTTTGAAGTTCCTGACATTTGTGACATGTTTGACATTTCTGACATTTCTGGCCTTACTGACATTTCTGAAATTTCCGACATTTTTGACATACGACGTGTATTAATATGCCTGTAATTTAAAATAAATTATAACATACATTAAAAATCAAGTACAAAGCGTTCCTATATGTACTTTCAGTAAGAAGAAAGATCAAATCTTGAAGAAATATCCGAAACCATACGTCACGATATGATAGCTTATCTGGAAAATAAAATTGGATAAGACAAAGCTCATGCTTTTTGATATGCGAGTTATTTGTGGCAGGGATCAAAAGAAAATGAATCTGTATTCCATTTTTGGATAAACCTTAGAGGTGATTTAGATTTTAATAGCAAAGATACTGGTATTGAGGATGAAGAATTATAACATGATGAAGTTAATGATGAAAGCTCCGTGATTACCGCAAATGCCACAATAACTAGCAACGGTGATGTAATACTTGTTAAAGAATTGATTGTTACGTTCCGTCACTGTAATTAAATAGTTTGGCGCATAGTTAAATTAAAACTGCATATCCAGTACTGATTCCACGGTTATTTTGCGTGTATTAGAAAATTCGACTCCCTCGCAATTTAAACGATTATTTGTTTAACACCCTCGGGTTTTATTATATGGAAATTTATTTTGGTTAACAAAGGTTTAAATTTTTTACAATATGAGCTTAATATGTGCAATATGTGCAATATATGCTTAATAACTTTAGAAAGTATTGTTATTTGTCGAAACATTTATTCTCAAAGATTGTAAGGTGTTCCTGAAAGGTGAAATATATGCTCTTCTTTAATACGTTTAAAAGCGTGGTTTTAGATTGTAAAGCATTTGTTTCGGTAATATTACATTCGTTTAGCGACGGGCTTTATCATATGGGTTTTCCTTTTTCACCTGTTGTTGGCTTTGAGTTTCTAAAGTGGCATGTACAATTCAACCGTTGTTAAACTTTCATTTTAGATTCATTTAATGACTATAACGATCCGAATTAAGAGATGTTCCTATAAAAATTCATTGTCAAATTTATAACAGGGAATTCTGAAATTAGTTTGTACGGAGCGGTTACTTTGATAGATGAAATTTTTTCCAATAAAGAAGTTATTTACGGCGATTGATAACTACATTCAACTATTTCAATCCATTTTTAAATAATAAATATGGACATAAATCCTAGGTCAAGAAAAGATTTTGGTATGCTGTGCCATATGATCCCGCAGATGTTGACTACAACCAGTGTGGGACCATAAAATATCCGACGAATCTGTAAGAATTCCTATTTCTTGGTCTGCGTCGCTTTAATGACCTACATCAAGAAAAATTGGGCCTGGATTTTTTTTAATTAATCTTTTCCGGTTATTCATCGCATAAAGAGGTATCACCGTGTTGAAATTAAACCTACTTCACTCAAACTGAAGGAATATATCAATGAATACAGCCTTTTCTTGTTAGAATACACTATGTGGAGTGTGACGTTTGATAATATTTTTTTTAGCCACGAGCAAAATGCATTTCGACTCGTAGCGTAGCTACTGAGAGTAGTTTACCATTACTATTTTTTTAAGATTTAGAGTAAAACCACCCATATTTGATGGAAAGTCATATTTCAGCAATTCGAGTCTGCCGCGAGAACTAACGGCTGGAACGATGGTAAAAGGGCATTTGCATTGATTGTAACGTTATGAAGTGAACATTCTTCAGATCATACCAGACCATGATCAAAGAAACTACGGAAGCTTAACAGCAAGGCTGGAAATGGGGGTACGGTGACTCAAATGAAGAAATGCCAACGAAAATCCGCAAGAATTTAAGGTAGATATTGATCTCTTGGCAACACTAGCCTGCCCAACAACACCGAATAGCTTCCTCCTACACCTGGCAGAACAGACCTTTCTTGACGGGATAGCTGACGTTGAGATTCAGCAAGCACTACGGCTGGCTCGATCAAGGAGCCTAAATAATGCACTAGTTTATGCTTTGGAATTTGAAGCCGAAAGCAAACTTCGCGTCGTAGTAGTGGCAAAGTAAGATATTTCGTTGAGGAGTGGGCCAAAGAAACCATGAAGAAGGTGATTCGACAGGTATTTCGTGAACACCTACCAAAGAGGAAAGGACCCAGATACTGGAATTGTGGTGAATTTGGGCATATACAGTCCAAATGTAAACAGCTCAAGAAGGAAGCAGAGAATCTGGAAAACTAAAGGTGGTCGACAGGAGGGGGAAAAGTCGATCTGTACGGCTTCTGCCCCGGAAATCATTGTCCGAATCGCACCACCTAAGCACGCAAACAGCATTTACATATATGGACAGTTAAATGGCATGATTGTGAAGTACTTGGTTGATACTGGAGTCCCAGGGACAATTCCCAATCTAGATGTAGTGCGTGCACAACAATGGTAGAATGTCGTTCACGACGGTGTGACGTCGAACCGTAGCTGATAAGGAGATTCAAACACACGGGATGCTAGATACAAGAGTGGCCGACGCTAAAAGACAAACATCAACTACTCAGATTTCTGGGGTTGTACACTTGCTATAGAAGCTTCGTTTATGGATTTCCGAATGTTGCCAAGCTCTTGGACAAACTGACTGAAGAAGGAGGTGATTACGCTTGGAATGGAGATTGTCACAATGTATTCCAACAACTAGGTAGTTATTAACAACAGCTCCAATCTTGAGTTATCTTCGGTTGAAGGCAAATTCATATTGGATACAGAAGTAAACAATACTGCCATCGGAAGTGTAGCATTCCAGATGCAAGACGGACAAGAGAAAATTATTGGTGCTCTCGAAACCGGAACGGAATTAATACGTTACCCGACGGAAACTGTTGGCTACGGTAAAATCCGCAGAACACCTTTGTAAGTACCTCTACGTGAAAAAATATCACTAAAGCCGACCACTCCACGCTGAAATGGTTATTACATTTCAGAAACCCCGTAGGGCAAGTCGCAGGTAGATAGAAACGCTACATGATTATTACTTTGACACAGAACACCTGTTGGTACAGGTCATCATAATGCGGAAGTGCATTCGAAACGATCTTTCTCCAAAGATTGTAGCCAATGTTTACGGTTAGAAACAAAATTCGATCTACTTGATCGGACTATCGTAATCATTGACGATTGGCAGCATCTACAAGTGCGAACTGAACAGGAGAATGATAAAGACTTAGGTGTCATTCTGGGTTGGACAGCCAGAGGTGAACATCCATCCTCGCAGGACATTAGTCTGTTGAGTAGCACTCTGAAATCATACTGGGCACATTAGGATATCCAGAAAATAGAAAATGAAATCTTAGTGCGATTCTAGGAGAATGAAGATGGATTCGTGAGTACGCTTCAGGTGGTGGTTCCTAAAAACCGAGTGTCGGAGATTTTAGGACTTGTGGATAATGGAATTTGAGGAAGATATTTCGGCGTTAAAAAAACCCTGAAGAAAGTCTGAACTAGATTTTACTGGACAGGCTGCAAGGGCAATGTAAAAAAGTAATGCCGCAAGTGCTAGTTGTGCACACCGTTTGGAAATTATAAGGCTACAATGAGGATGTACAACGTGGAGAGTCTTTTTGAGAGAGTAGAAATCGATATAGGTGATCCATTTCCTGAGACCGACACGGGTAATAAGTACATCTTGGTAACCATGGAGTATTTTACAAAGTGGGCCGAAGCGTATACTGTATCATACCAAGAAACAGCAACCGTCGCTAACGTGCTTGTAAAAGAACTGTTCTGACGTATTGAAGTTGCTATACATGTGCACGCCGATCGTGGCGAAAATTTTGAGTCGGCGTTATTCCAAGAAGTTTGTTGGTTGCTGGGGATGATGAAAATCCGAACAATAACATTGCATTCGTAATCGGGAGATATGGTAGAACCCTTGAACCAGATATTGGGACAGATATTTATACCTAATTTTATTGGTATATCGGTCTTCGGTCTATGAGACCACTGGACAGACACGTGCATGTGCTATGCTGGGACGCGAGATACTTCCATCTTGTGGTAACGTTAAGAAAAATATCTAGATCACAAGCGATTGGATGAAGATCGGATATGATAATAAAGGGCAAGAGTCGGGTTTTCAAGCAGGCTATCGAGTCTGCCTATACAACTCCAAACGAAAGCGTGAATTATCGCCGAAGTTACAAAGACGTAGGAAGGGTTCGTACGAAATTGTAAAAAGGATGATTGTGCGTGGTACATCGGATTTGTAAGCCTTCAAAAGGAAGTGCAGCAGGGTGATACGTTCCAATTTTGCTTTTAAAATTTCCTGGTTAATTCAATACCCGCTTGAATAAATTCCGTTGCTGCTGTTAAATCCTTCAACATAATTAATAATAAATACTCTCTCTAATAATTCCTCAACTTAAATCTAGTTGCCTTGAAACAACAAGTTTATGCTACAATTAAATAGTTTACATCCCGTTTTAGGTACCCGTTATCTTGGTATACATTACAACCGCCTATAATTGATTCTCTTGTGTTTCCCATTTAAAGACATGTCGAGATGATAGATCCTACTATTATTTGATAGCGTGTTTTCCAGTTTTAATTGCGCTTCGATAAGCGAGGATCTCCAGTTCGAATTCGTGTCAGCTTGTGCGTCGAAATAGTTTCTACATTATTCGTCACCGTATTTCAAAAGCAATGCACGTTTGTTTTTTTTTTGTTCGACAACTAGGAGGTGTCTTGCGTGTATTGGTGAGTTTCCCCGCGCGTACCCATTCTAATCAGATTCTTTTTTAGCTTTTTTAGCTGGAGGTCAAATGGGTTCTTTCTTGGTGTAGGCCCACCTGTTTGTTGCCGTGGACAAACTGCTTTTGTCTGTGGATCGCTGCTGTAATTACAATGGCAGGGTGAATGGATCCTGAATACTGCGGCGTTTCTGTGTTGATTCACCCTCGACGGTTTGCGAGTTAAGTATCCGAACACGTACAGGTATACAACTTGTTTTTTTGTGTTTATCAGTGGCATATTCCGCATCAGCGTTTGGTGTAGTTACGTGACAAGAAACGTGACATTGTAGAACTACTGTTCGTTGCTGCTAATCGATATTATAGCTCTACAAGTGTGATATACCATTGTTAAAAATGTTGGACAGACACACGCTTATTCTTTTATACTAATTGGTTTATTTTACAAACGGTACTATGTACAATTTAAAAGATGTCTGACAAAAAGCTCTCACAAGTTAATTCTTTCCTACTAATTAGTTATTTTACAAAAAGTATTAGGTGAAATTTTAAAAACACTTGACAAAAGCTCTCACAGGTTTATTTACTACTGATTAATTTTATTTTGTGTGAAATACGCGATGCGCACTTCGTATCCAAATTCCTAAATTGTCCGTACAATATAATTGTTTGCTGTGAAATAATAACACTTAAGCTATTGCTTTCGCTTGTTTGTACAGAATCCTTTATTTATTTTTATGTGTTAACAGATAATCGTGGACGATGTACTTTATTTATTTTTTGTTTTTTTCTTGGTATTTAGTTGATTCCCCTTCCTCTCCGCGTGTCATAGTTAGCCTGGTATTTACTTTTCTTCCGGCTACGTCTAGGTACGTAGCAAATGGTGCACATTAATCAGTTAGAACCCTTCGATAGTGATAATGCCAGTAATCCCAAAAAACAGCAATAAGTGAAGCGACCAAACTACGTGATGATGAACAAAGGTCTGCGCCGAACTATAATTGGTTCTGGTCTCTGTACAACGGCACAGGCGTTTCACCTTTCAGAGGAATTTTGATTGACAAATACACGAGTTTTGTATGTAACAGTTATTTAGATTACAATACGTGCATTCGAGAACGCAATTTGCATAACTCTGGTATGTCTTAGAGTAATATAGTACAATTGAAATGTATATAAATTTGTGGTCATAGATATTGCAAGTTAGATCTGATCGAGTTTTGTCCACGATGTTAGTTCTCAAGTTAAGTTCCGATCGAAGCTTTGATCACGATATGTTCTAATGAAAAGCTTTGGTACATATGTGATATAAATCACTGTCGATATATATTACTCTAGTGTTGATAAAATTAGTGATAATATAAATTAGTAATTAGTGTTTGGAGAGGTAGTTGTAGTGCTTCGATAGTAATTTAGAAGATAGCATCGTAGTTTAAGAAGATTATACTTGGACTGTTAACGAGCTGGAAGTAAATCATTGGGAGAGCTTTCAGAAATTTTATTGTAAGTACGAATTGCTGAAAAGACTTGTATAATGAGTTGAAAATAAAGAACTGTTATTTTGTAAATAAAGCTTTCGTAACAATTAGAAAAGACTCCAAGTAGGTGGTGCGGTGCCTGTTCTAACCTACCGCTATCAAATTGTCATTATGATTACTGTAGTCTGTAATTTGTACGACAAGTACATGGGTTTCATGTAGACGAGGTGTTTAGTATTCTTGATTTGTGAATTACCAGAGGAAAGTATAATTTAATATGACAAAAAGTGTGCTTCTGTACACTGTTTAACGCATCCCCATTTAATGTAGTTTAAATATACATTTCTGTCCTTTCCGAATAAAAATAACATCTAAACAAATGTCGTTTTAGATTTAGACAATCGCCTAAAAGATACATCATTACAAATAACCATTCTTTAAGCTATTATACGTATAAATCGTCGTTAAAAAGCTCGCCTTGACCCCTACCCACATGAACCGAGATAGTGCCCATTCTTGTTGGCTTTTACTCGAGTCAGTTTATTTCTTGCGTAGAGTACATTTGAAACGAGTATTTTTCCTTTGGGGGAGATAGGAAAACACGGACCAGAATAGCATCGCACAATATATATTCATTGTGACCCTCTCAGTAGCGTTTTCTACCCTGTTTATAAGCTCACCTGGAGCACTGAAACGGTCGTATAAAAAGGATTTTAGCCGTTTAAATCCGTAGGTTGCACTTTGGTAAGTTTGCGGCGGTGAATTTTATATTTTTAACGTATCTCCGATTTCGTGTTATACACATACAAATCTAATTTAAGGTTGTAAACTCAATTAGGTGCGTTAGGTCCTTATCTGCAACGCTAAATGCAGATACGGCTGCTGAACGTTACATAACTCAATTAAAACGGACGTTATCGATTTATGCGCATCTATCCACCGGTCTAGGTGTAACAACATACCATCCTCACACTCTAATTTCGAAACCCTCATTCCACTAACACCAACGGCAGCAATTCAGTACCGAAATCATTGTTCCAGCCTATCCGGCGCCTCCACAAGAGATAACAATGAGATTGGAGTTTTAAATTATAAACCGCGTGCAAATAAAATTTAAACCGCAACAAACGCAACGTTATACAAAAAGTTTAATCGTATTATTCCTGCGGGATTTTATTTCATAATTCTACCATATCCAGTTATCGCTCAACTATAAATTAACAGATTGCTGTGAAGTTGCACCTAAGGGATAACACTCAATTTGGAAAGATAAAAAACAAAGCTAATGTTTTACGTAAATTGGGACAAGCTTTTAATTCGGTATTTTTTAATTCCTGAATGGAGAAGAATGATGGGAACCAATCCAGGTTGAATGAATGAAACGGAACTCGCTGTAGCTTTTGTTGAATTTTGACTTAAACGGCTCTTTGGGGATGTGCATATATATATTTTCACGTGTAAATTGTTATCGAATAAATAACGCACGCCAATTCACTAGAAAGGATTCGCCCAATACTATGTATATCAAACGCTCGCAAATGCACTTGATACATATAAACAGCTATAAAAGAAAAACAAATACAGGTACGAATTTATGGAATTTATTACTGTAAGAGAAATATACCGGGTAATTTTTTTAACTTGAAACATTCAAATATCTCAAATAATAAGCACGCTAAGAAAATATTGTCCATAATCAAAGTTTAATCAATCCGAGGAGGTAATACAGTAGCACTAAAATTACTCCCCTTTTCCCCGAGTGTTATAGTCAGGACCAAAAAAACTTGGTTATGACTGACTAATCGATGTTTGGAACATGAAAACACAGCATACAATAATTGTGTCTTGCTTTCTTTAAATACGAGGTTTATACAATTGAAACCCATCTTTGGTTCAGGAAAACTAAATTTACGAATAATTACCACTAGGGATGGACTCGGGCTCGGGCTTTCGGGCCGGCCCGACCCGAGCCCGGCCCGATTTCGGGCTCGAATCCGGGCCGGGCCGTTGACTACTTTATTCGGGCCGGGCCCGGGCCGGCCCTATCTTTTCTCGGGCCGGGCCGGGCCAAACGACTCGGGCCGGCCCGAACTTTGCGGGCCGAAAAACGCACAAGTAGATACTCCAACGTCCCTTCACTTCTATCTCACATTGAGTAAGTAAACGTTCTTAATTATATTTTCACGTCGTGTCTTCATGAACCCATTAATAATCAGTTTTTCGTCTTGTTTAGTGTAAAGGAGACGTGATATTATAACTCACGTCTTATACCGAATATTTTTTCTAGTCCTATTTAATGTTCCTCATGTTGTACTTTAGGCAAGTTAAAGATGCCCAGGAACATTAAACTAGGTGATTTATTCATAATTCAAAAGTTTGCACGATTTATATTATGTATATGTATATACTCCAAATTTCAATCATGCGGCGAACGTCGATATTATCAATCGCGTGTATAATTTATGTCTACCGCCTAAAACACTGGAGAGTTGTTGCAAAGTTCATTTTACCAATTTTTTAATAAAGTTTTCCCTTATTTGACATTTATACATGCGCAATTACATCTTAATGTTTGTACTTTATTAAAATACAGGACACCTTTATTTAATTTAAATTCAGGCAGCGAATGCTTTTATTTAAGGCGCCTTAATTTTGACATATGCCAAATGCCTAACGCACAAGCTTACATTAAATTGTCTGTTTTTTGTATAAATATAGCGAAATAAATGGTTTTTTGTAGTGTTGTTTCCGTAATTAAATTTAGAAATATAATGTCCAAGTTTATAACACAAAAAAGATATAAAACGTCAACGCTCTAAATACGAGGATGCTGTTTTGTAATGCTTTTCCTAGAAGTAAACTGTAAAAATCCTTTTGAAAACAGATATGCTATATGCTTGGAAAGGAGTAAAAACAGTGTCTTCAAGTAAACTCAAAAGGTATTCCGTGAAAACACTTTGACAACACAGACAAATGTTATCGAATCAGTAGGAAATAAAAGACTCAAATAATAAAAAAAAGGTTCATCTTTGTGTGAATAGAATTTCTTTGATATTTTTCCAATATAATTAAACATGTATTATAGGTCACCTTATCACAAAAGAGATTAATTCTTTATTCATTTTTAAAACATAACCTATAGATATAGAATACCAAACATATATATATATATATATATATATATATATATATATATATATTGAAGTGTACGTAATAGCTAAAAGGGTATAAACAGTATTGTGGTGTTTTAAGATTGTTTATATGCCAAATGAAGCCAATGATCAGATCACGTAACTGTAAAATTTGTGTTTGCCGTACTTTGCAAATGGTAAAGTATTTGAAGTATATTAGTCAGAGTAGAAGTGCCAATACGTAAAACAAAGACTTGATGACGTGAGAAAGCGCAGTATTCAAGGATTTATACTAAGTTGTACGTTGATAAGCCATGGAGAGTAAATTTGCTGGTCTAAAAACCGGTTGCGTCTGTGGAAGTTCCACTATTCACCACACAGAGCCAGGTTTATATGTGATACATTTCGGCACTTATTTATTAGAATCAACCGTTGGACAAACTTGTAGTATCAAAATTATATGTGAAAATATTGTATCAAAACTGATTGAAGTGCAACGCGGTCATATGAACCAATGATTGAACATTTAATTATATAATTGTAAAGTGTAAAAGATGAATAATAGGTATTAGTGACACAAACTAGTTGGGACGATTTAATTGGATGTTGGGTTTGTAAAAATGTATAAAGAGTAGGCATAATTTTAAAGGTGGTATCACCTAGGTAAACATAATAATAAAGAGAACGATTTGAATTTTTTTTGTAACAAGACGTGTTTTTGTATAATTGTGCTAATT
Source organism: Platerodrilus igneus (assembly GCA_036346225.1). NCBI lineage: Eukaryota > Metazoa > Arthropoda > Insecta > Coleoptera > Lycidae > Platerodrilus > Platerodrilus igneus. The sequence continues at coordinate 1,530,857 of JARFIW010001106.1, forward strand.
TGGATATTTAAAAAGTTAAAATAAAATATTTTGAAAAGTAAAGCCTTTAATTGAAATAAAGAAGAATATAGATAGTTAAACGGAATAGTAATAGTAAAGAAGAGTGGAAAGGTACAAGATTAGATATTGGAGCGGCATTGAGACAGGCGTAAATAAGAGTGGATATTTAGAACGAGTTGGATTGAGATAAATGGGATTTGGATTGGAGTTATTAGACGGAAGGAAAACGAATTAGAGTGATTTGGATAGTACATTGCGGATAGATTGGTATTGAGTGGAAAGTAGAAAGCACCACAGAATTGGAACGAGCAGGTTAAGGATCGGATAGTGTTGGATTAGAAGGAGTGTTATACAGAACGAAGGCATAATTAGAGGAAAATTAGCACGGGGAAGTTAAAATTTAAGGTATTCAAAATTCTAAATTCAGTCATTATTTATAGATTTGGGTGGATATCAAAATTAAATAAAGCAAAACCTGGTATCTGGAAAGCAGAGTAGTCCTAGTGATAATGAAACGCAGTGTGAAGACCCATCCGGTGACTGAGATCTTGAGCCAGAGTTCAGAAAGGCCTACAGCGAAGAATAAATCAGATGAGTACTGTGTTTTTGAAACGTCAAAGTCAATTTGGTAAGAGTAGTTGATTTGGCACAAGGCTACGCGGATCTGTTTATTAAATTTGGCATATACGAATATAAGGTTACGTATACAAAAATAAAGGTAGTGCAGTTTGGTCGGTGTCGTGACCATCTACCTATCACAGAACCCACGGTAGGTAGGTAGGTGTAGATACCCTGGGAAGGAGAGTTTCAATAGTCGAGGCACATTTATATATATAGTTTTGTTTTGTTAGACCGACCAAACATAGTTAAAGCACGAAATATAAGAGTCAAAATTTCCACACTGTCAAGTATATAAAAATTATAAATAAATAAACCACAATCTAAAAAAAAATATCTTATAAAAAGGGGGGGAATATATATGTATATATATATATATATATATATATATATATTATTGTGTAAGGGAGGGGGTTATAAGGTTTCTAAAGGTATATTTGTATTAATAGGGGTGTATGCCAAACGATAGGGTAAATATTTCAGATTTAATAATATAAAAACTATAAATTTTGCTATACTTTACATACGTTAAAGTATGTACCATTTCAGATTGAAACTTATATGCCAAAAGGTAGTAACATGACTTTATGACGTTGATATAATGCACGGTACTTGAGGTTTTATACTGAGTTGATATTTCATGAGCCAGTTGAGAGTACATTTGCCGTCGGAAAGCCGGACGCATTTATGGATATCTGCAATATAACAAAGCGTCCAGGTCGTGTATGAATTATTTGGCTTTTCCTTTTTATAGAATCAAACCTTTAGACGAATTGTAAATCAAAATTTAAAGTGAATCAAAATGTAAAAGGTTATTGGAGTTTAGTGAAGTGTTTTGGACCAATGGTAGAAATTTAAAATTATTATAAAGACTATAGCGAAGGTATGTTGGACACTGAAAGATAGGAGATTTGTTATTGGATGTTATATATGTAAAAAATGTTATTGTAGTAAGCTAAGTTTGTTTAGTTAATAACTAAGCAATATAAATAAGGGACTTCTTTTAAAATTTGTTCAGATACAGACCTATTTATGAAACCTGCGTTAAAATTGTAAAATAGTTTTGAAATAAAAGTTTATTTGTGTATTCATCGAGTATTATTTAATCCAAGTATAAAAGAAAGTATATAAAGTGTTTAAAAGTGAAAAGGAAAGTCAGCGTGTATGTAAAGAAGATTTTGGAAGTGGTTATTGATGTAAAGGAGAAAGCGACGGTATATTATTTGAGAAGATTAGTGTTGGTTTTGGGATAGATTTGGGTATTACGGCAGCAGGATATTGGAGTGGATAAAGAAGGCATCGACGACGTAAAGAATTTTGGGATTGATTTGAGAAGATATAACGGCAGAAAGGACATCGTATGGATAATTGGTATAGCAGGATTAGGAGTGATTTGTATTAAGACAGCGGGATTGATTTGGTTGTGCGAAGAGAAGTAAGCGGGATACGGAGCCGAGGAACAGGAGATAGGAATACGGCGAGGAAGAATTGACGCAGGAAAGTAGATAAAGGTTTTACTAAATTCTAAATTGGGGTAACATTATTTCAGGTTTGGGGCATCAAAATTGTTTTACAAACACCTGGAGGCAGTGCACAAGAGGACAATTTTGGAGAATCTTGTGTGAAAGTGCGTACGGCAATTTCGAACTTGAGCCAGCAGTCAAAGGAAGGCCTTCAGCGCAGTATATTTCTGGTAAGTACCGTGAATATATTAGAACGTCAGAAATTAAAATCATAAAAGTTACATAAATTAATTTGACATCAGGCATCGTTGATCTATTAAGATTTGGCATATCAAAATAAATTTAGTACATTTCAAAAGTGGTAAAACAAACGAGGGTGCAGTTTGGTTGGGTATTGCACATCTACTCACGATTGAACCCACGGTGAGTAGGTGAGAAAACCCTGAGATTAAAGTTTCAAATAGTCGAGGCATATAAAATATAGTAATTAGTAAAGAAAAACCAACCAAACGTTTGCTAAAGCACCTCGATTTGAAATCATAAGGGACGACGACCAAAGGTCGTGTAATAAAATCTTGTTTAAAGGAGGAGTAATTATATTATATAAAATTTAGTATACAAGAATATATATATATATATATATATATATATATATATATATATATATTGTAACAATTTTATTGTCGCAGTAAAAAATCTATTCATGAAAGGTACAACGAATGTTAAAACACCTTTATTAACTAAAGTAATAATACGTGTAACAATCAAATCCTTACATTAATACAGTATCTAGAGTCGTTAGTCTATTTGTTTCGGAGTTCGGTGTATTCCACAGCCACTGGCGCGCGCGTGAGAGGTTTGACAACCCCACTCGGGACCCTCCACGATAGAAGAACGCGGCAAAAGCACTCGTCGATAGGTAAGAGCAGCGACAGCATGCATTTGAAATTAATGGCGAGTGACCTCCGGGTCGCATTATTTATGTGACACACTTCCTGAGTAACGGTTGGTATTGTATATTCGTTATCATAGTACCTAATTTAACAATTTGTTTAGCGCAACGACAACTTAGAATCTACAATTTAGAAACTCTAACTTATAGACTACGCAATGAAAAATTACATTTGTAACTAAGATTAGACAACGGAAGATTACGCTACAAAAGTTATGCAGCCTTGAATCAATGTAAGAAACCCGCTTCGCTTCAACACCTGTATTTAAAGCATGGAAAGCAGGAATAATTAGCTGCAGATTCCGCACGGCGATGCAGTTCCCAATCTAACCAAGGACAGCAGCCCGGGATTTGGTTCGTAGTAGATTTAAGAACTTCCTCAGTACTTCATTCTGAAAGCACGTTATTTCGTTTTGTTTTATAGAAGCACAAATTTGTTATTCAGTTTATCTGTAGCTAAGCTGGTTTTCTCCAGTATCAAATTTAAATTTCACTTAGTTTCGTAGATATGTGACTACACGTGGCTTCAGCATAAATTAACAGCTGCGGCTACGTCACTTGTTTGTTTGAAATAAGCCGTCAACAATTGCACAATTGCAAGCAGATGTTTAGTATTACATTACTACCACCTTTGATAAAATTAGAGAATATCTTTGTGAATATTTTGACTTCAAATTGATTTTAATACCGTTAACTTAAAGAGAAAATTTTGTATATTAATTTGTAAATGACCTACACAGATCTGATTGGGTTATGAAACCTTAGTATAACCAGTCACACTGGGTTGTAATATATTTGAGTAAGAATCAAGTTGATAAACTTTACATTAATTTTTCAAGTAATTCAATTATTCATTTTATTTTATTGCATTAAATTTTATTTACAGAAACAGAAAAAATTCTTTCTAGTAAATTTATAATCCACGCTTAAAGTCTTTTTATTCTGATCTAGTTTGATCAGACCTGATAAACAAAAAACAATAAGAGTTAAATTTTTATGGTACCCTTATGTAGGAAACATTCTTTTGCATTTTAGATATATTTGAGGGACACAAATAGTGTTCCCATTTTTATGTGACTTAATTATTATTTTTCCTTACAGGAACAGCGTCTTATTCTGTTAAGACAGGTTTTTGTCAGCGAAGGCGATCTTTTTTTCTTTGGGTCTCCACGTCCGCCCTTAGAAATTAGCCATGCCATTTACATGAATCAATCTGGACTTGGTGGCGCCTGTTTGTTTTAGTTTGAGTGTGACCCCCCACAGATTTCGACTTACCCCCATTGCTCATAGCTCTACCCAAGGAATAGACCCTAGTTACGTCGGAAGACTTTGTTTTGCAGACACCTAACTTGGAGCATGGTGATTATAAAGTAGTGTCGGCCAGAAGTTTAGAAAAACGTTTCACTAGCGCCCATGCGTGAGGCTAGCGGAGCCAATTAGAGAGAAAAAAAATCGTTACAATATGTCAGAATAAAGAGTAAGGAAAAAAACACTTGCACTAACACTCCTTTAGATTGGATGCAAACTTTTAAAAAAGGATACTTTATTTAAAGATTCTTTTAATAAAGTCTGCTTGGAATGAGTTTTCAACAACTCTCTAATTTCAAGTAGGTAATTTTAGTAAAATTCTTTGAAGTAGGAACGACAAAATAAAGCGGACGCAAATTTATTATAAAGGTTATAAGGTGCGGTAAGCGTACAATTTCATAAACATTGAAAATTGCTAAACATTTTGTACCTTTGTTACCTATTTCTAGGATTTTTTAAAGAATTGTTACGTTTATTTTTCAGCATAAATTAATTACCCTATTTTTCTCCCTTATTAATTCAATACCCGCTCGAATAAATTCTGTTTCTACTGTTAAATCGTTCAACATAATTAATAGTAAACACGTTCTGGAATAAATTCCTCAACTTAAATCTATTTGCTTTGAAACGACAAGTTTATGCAACAACTAAATAGTTATATCCTGTTTCAGGTACCCGTTATCTTGGTATACATTACGACCGCCTATAATGATTTTCTCTATTGGTCAATGTAAAAAATTGTTGAAATAAGGTCGCACACTATCTGATAAAACCCGGGTTTTCCAGTTTTAATCGCGCTTCGATAAGCGAGGATTTGCAGTTGGAATTCGTGTTATTTGAACCATTGTTAAATTTGATTCTATAGCTTGTGCGTCGACATATTTTCTACATTATTCTTCACCGTATTTCAAAAGTAATGCACGTCTGTTTATTTTCTGTTCGACAACTAGGAAGGGTCTTGCGTGGATTGCTTTTTTTAACTAGAGGCCAAATGGGTTCTTCCTTTCTGTAGACCAACTGCTTTTGTGCGTAGGTCGTTGCTGTAGTTACGATGCCAGGTTGAATGGATCCTGAATACCGCGGCGTTTCTGTGTTGACTCACCCCCTACGGTTTTCAAGCTAAGTATCCGAACACCTACAGGTATGCAACTCGTTTTCTTTTGTGTGTTTCAATGGGATATTCCGTATCAACATTTGGCGTAGTTATGTGACAAGAAACGTCACATTGTAGAACCATTGTTCGTTGCTGCTAATCAATATTATCGCTCTACATGTATGATGTACCTGTGTTAAAAGTATTGGACAGACGCACGCTTATTCCTTTGTACTGATTGGTTTATTTTACAAACGGGTGACAAAGGAAGACGGGATCACCGTTCTTCAAGCAACGATAACAGCGTTTGCAATTTGAAACCAATTCATCCAAACCAACTTCTATAATTCCTGCATTCCACGTGTCGAATCATATCCTGTCGCCTTACATTCAGCAGCAATCGTACTCTCAAAGTTGAATTACGTCACCTTCTAAAGGTAGCATCTAACATGTGTTTTACTGTGTCCTTGTGTGTTTTTAAAAGTTGAATCCTACTTGTCGCGCTAAATAAATTATCTCAAATTATACAAGCTAGCAAAATATATACATTACCGACCGTTATTCGAAGATATCCTAACTATTTGAAATGGATTCGCAGATTGCCGGCCTCCAACCAAGGGAACATGTGGATATCTCTATCACCTGTGGCCGACTATTTTATAACCAGCTCGGGCGGTCGCGCCGTCAGGAGGGGAACAATCAAACAGAGATGTGCTTGTAAATAACTGTATACGACACATATATCTGAATATAACTAGATTATTAAAGGACGATGCAGGCTTAGCATATTACTTTTGAAGTTGAATGCAAATTATTATTGTTATTAATAAAATTGTTACACTATTCTTGAAATTATATGCAAAGAATTATTATCGAAAATAAAATTGTTACAAGTTGTTCTATCTCTCTTGCAATTATATCATCCCACGCAACACTCTGATACGCTATTCAAACATTATTATATTTTGTAACGTATTTTTTTTCTTGTTACACCAAGCCTAATAAATTAATAATAAAACAGATAAATTTTAAAGCATTTAATTCGTAAATATTCAGCCAATAAAAATTAAAGTATAATGTTCATAATAACACATAGATTCTAGAAGATATATATTCTGAGGCTTGTTACCAAGCGTTGTCCAGTTAATTATCAGCACTTTTGTTTCAAACGTCCGAGAGTGAAGTCGCTTTTTTGTAGACTAGAGATAAAAGTCAAGATGGCCCGACTAAAACACGAGGCGTCTAATAAAGTCAAGAAGAAGAACTTGAGTTGAGAACATGGAACGATAATATACATCATTTAAGACATGCAATATCTTATGGACATATCTACAACAACAATTTTCAATGTTAAATTATAATAAATTTTCGTCGCAATAATTTAAAGCAGGCAGTTATGGTTTCGTTCTATCTATTTAGCTACGCCGTATAGCAATGGTTTATTCAACAAAGAATCTTGGTACTTCAAATTCACTGATGATTAATACGCTGGAAAAATACAACAGCTGACGTCATGATTTTGCACCTGCAATTTATTTGGATACACGTGAGTGTTTGAAACTTTCCGTAACTTTGAAAGTATAGTAAATTATTATGAGATTTCCTACGTTGATTATTAGAGTAACAAAAATATAAAGTAGTTTTTTAAAGTTAATAACACACCGAATAAATATCTAGTTTGTCAGTTATTTGTACACGCATACAATGTGTTTTAAGATATTTAGAATGACAACTTATGTCAGATAAAAAATAGTATAGATTCTGTTTCCTAATCTAGACGCCAGATGCAGTCTTGATTTAATTTTCACATTTTGCTTAAAAACATTCAGGTCATGTAAAAGCTTTTTATTGGTGCTGAAATTCGCGTATATTTTTTGTAGATTACAGTTAAATTTGAGTAGTTGCATTTTATGATCGCTATTTTTCTGATGATCAATCTTTGTTGTAAATGGTCAAGGAAGCGCTTCAATGATTATAGTAAAATAAAATCATGTGTTATGAACTAATAAATTATTACATGTTTGCTTAAACTAAATTTTATAGAAATGATCAATTTATACATATTTATTTTGAAGGTTAAACTTCACTAAAATTCTTTTATAAAAATTTATGACAAGATAGTAAGCATATATATTGCAGTCACATGTATATAATCAGATTTCTATATATAAATAGAATTCCTTTTGTTTCCTTTGAAAGACGTTTTATTATACAACATTTAAATTAGGAAAGAGAAAACTAGAGCAAATCCTCCTTAAGTAAAAGACAGAGTAATGAAAATGAATCCTTTAGTATTTCACAGATGTTTAAATTCATTTATTCTATTTTTGGCATATGCTTTTGAAGACACAAATAGTGTCCATGTGGTGTTTTGTTTGTTCACAGGTAAAGCTGAGACAACTGTTTGACATCTGGTGGTTGAGGTTTTGGTAAGTGTGTGATAAAGAGTGAAATTCAAATTTTATGGCTATGATAGTGGTGTTAAGATAAGGTTTCCGCATTCCCTTATACAAACACAGTTAAATTTTGTTGGCACTTGTATTAAAAAATACGGTGGCGCCTATTAAAAATATTTTTGGTCGATTATCCACCCATGACCCATGCTCATGATCTACCCAGAGCTAACACTCTACTAGCCGTTTAACCCCTAAGAGTTTTCTTTGTCTAAAGCCGTTTTCCATCTGACATTACCCTGGGCTTGGAGTATAAAGAAGAAAATCTCGACCTAGTGATATCAGATTAAAAATAGAGAGTTTCAATATATAGCTGATAGTCACGAGGATAAAGGGTAATAAACTTACAAAAAGTTTTTAATTACCCCCGTTCGTTTTTATTTAGATTACAATTTTATTCTTATTAATCACATTGAACGTACCTACTTTATAACGTTTGTTTTTTCCTGTTTTTGTTAACTGTAATTTTTTACTCATAATTAGCGATTCATATTATTCGAAACGTTAAAGTTTAATAAATGATTATTCGCTAATTAATCTTCTATCGGACGCCTTTATTACAGATAAATTTACATCAATATTATTCACACGCACTCACGCACGCCACCACGTAAGCACGTACGCACACACGTACAAACGCACACTCACGCCACCACAACACACACACATAACACACGCGTGCGCGCGCACACACTGCTGTGATAACGCCTCGCGTTGGGCGTCGCTAAAAGAATGCTGTAACACGGAACAGCAAATTGCAAATTTGAAATAACTGACTTACCTTCCTTTTTGCGTTGCCTAGCTAGCTCAAAAGAACAAGGACCCGAAACAGCCGAACTTATACAGGCCTATTTGCCTACTTAACACACTAGGCAAGACGTATGAGCAACTGCTTTGCAACGAACGCAACAACACAGACAAACGACGGGAATACATCCCAGACAATAGGGCTTCACCGAATCGATCGACCGAAGACGCCATCAACGAAGCACTCGGTACAAAACACCAACAGAACATTTTAATTATAAACATAGAAGAAGACTTTAACAAGTTATGGTGGCCATTCCTCTTCACCCGACTGGAGACAATGCATTGCCCTACATAGCTGTACCATTCCTACAGAGGTTACTACAGGGATCGGTACGTAACACTACAAGGGACACACACAATAACAAAGCGAATAACAAAGGGATGCCCACAGGGCTCAGTGTGTGGACCGATGTTCTGGAACATTATCATCGCGGACCTACTGTAAAAGTTGAACAACATGGGTTACATACGCTAACGACATCTTACTAGTGGTAGAAGGCAATTCCGGGACCGATATTTCAAATACGGGTAACATCGCCCTTGCTTAAATACAGATATGGTGTAGAACCAACAAGTTGAGCATTGCTTCGCACAAAACCAGCTATATCATCACGAAAGGAGCGTTATTACGAGGCCCGACAATAAAACTAGACAACATCACAATAAAGCGAACGAAAATGACTAAATACCTAGGACTAACACTGGACGAAAGAACTAATTACACGACTCACATACCACAGTATGCACCAACGCGACGACAGTCATGAATAACATAGCGACCTTGGTGCAAAGACACTACAAAATTCCACTGAACTGTGTAAACCTTACATGAAAGATGTGCTGGGGGCGATAATCTCATACACCGCAAACGTGTGGGGGCACCGTCTCGGCAAAATTAAACCCAGATAGAAAACAAACGCGACACAAAGAGAAGTACTGCTGAGACTCACGGAAGCGTATAGAACCACCCCGCATGACGCACTATGCGTCGTGGTTGGGGTGATGTCCCTAGACCAACGCATCAAATAACGCGCAGCAGTATATTTCCTCACACATGACGACAACGAAAGGTTATAACAACTCCTCAACACGGACAACCCATTCACAACCAAAACAGAAATCAAAAATAGCATACTAGCTGAATGGCAAATACAATGGGAACAGAGCACAACCGGTAAAAGGTTTTATGCACTGATTCCAAACAGCAAAGGTAGACTAAAAACGAAACACCCTATACCAACACAAGGACTAATACATTATCTGACCGGTCACGGACCATACCCAACATACAGACTGAGAATGAGACTCAAAGACAGTGATACATGCACTTGTGGAGAGACAGGGTTACCCGAACACCTATTGTTAAATTGCACAGACGCCCCATGAACTCAACACACACAGACTAACACTACAAAACAAAACACTGCAGGAAATGATATGGAGAGAAGACCTTTTTCCATATCTAACCGCAATCGCACAAAACTACGAAAACACTATATAAAAGATAGTTCGACGGGCGACAATAATTAAACCAGAACATAAACAACCGAGACAACGATTAAAACATAATCTTTCGGAATTACAGGAGCATTCGCTCTTGATGGCCAAAGACATCCCACCCCATCCCAAACATCAACCTCTAATATGTGGAATGCATACACCACATATTAGAATCCCAACCCACCTATTCATAAGGACTAACAGAAGATTTAAGATAGGTTAAGAGTAGATAACGTATTAGAATCAGTCGTTCATTACTAACACTAGCACTAATTCTAAAATAGCAATAAGTAGCAATAAGGGGCAATGTAAGAAAATATCCAAACTCCCCCCCCCTCTTTTAACTAGAAACGGGTCGGACACACATAACACATAAACACACATACACACATTACCTTTTTCAAAATCGGGGTATCTGACGCTACCGACGGCCCTAGCTAAAGGGGGTAACGTGCGGCGTGGTGCCTCTCTAGATATACTGGGATTTCCGGATGCCGATGGTCCCAGTGCAGAGGGAGAGGGCGGCGCTGCCCCCACACTCACACCCACATAAACCCACTCACACCACTCGCCCACACACACAGACACACACACATACACAGAAACACACAAATACAACCACCCATTCAACACTAGGGGTGTCCGGGAGTGCATCGCCGTTTCCGGCTGCCGACAGCTGCGGTGCATAAACGTGCATCACGCACACTGGGGACCCACGATATCCGGCTGTCGCTAGTCGGACACCAGTTACACACAAACACACGCGCACACACACACACACACACACACACACACACAAATTACAACAGGGGGTAGACGGGCCTGCTTAAATATTAGGTAGTAGGTTAACAAAATGTTAAATTAAATTAAAAAAATTAATAAAAGTAAAATACATCAACGGAAGTATCGGAATTTACAAAATGAAATCAAACACATCAGTATTAATAAGCATCTATACATTCAAAAACAATTTTCTCTCATGCAAAAGAATATAGAATAGTTTACCGTTTAAAAGTGTACATATAATTATTTCTAAATTATTACTAATATAATCCTTACATAATCCTTATTAAAAGTACAAAATCTTTCATTAATAGCTGGTTAATTTGCCTATTTCTTATTACCATACTTGTAAGTGTGTTCACGTACAATTTTTTTGAAAGTCAATAGGCTTCGAACTCGACCATAGAATATGAAACAAACTATCCGTTTCCTAAATAATAAACAGGAGAACTTATTCCTACTTAAATTCAAATGACAAATACGCAAATATCAGTTACAAACAAAACAATGTAAGATTAATACTTACAAAATCCAAAAAGCGCTTATCCAATTCGTAACTAACAGTATTAAATATATCATATTTTAATTAATGTTGAAAGTTTAGCTCACAAGATTTTCCGTATTATTTAAAATTTCCATTTAAAACCTCAGTTACCAAAAGTGCATATTCCTTTCTTATTAATTAGCTTAAAAGTAGCTTCTGTATCAGGACTATCTATGTCGAAGGTTATGTTTTAAAATAATTACGTTCCATATTTATGCAGAGTTACGATTTTAAAATTACATCTTTATTCAAAGTTACATCTTAAATATTAAATACCTAATAAACAACCTTTCTCAAAGTTATATGTTTGCGACTTTATGAATGAATTGAATGAATGAATCTAATGTCGATTGCTTCTACTTATATATAAAATGATCTCCATTCTAGAGTTTTCCTGTTCCGTTGGGAACAGTACACCGTAATGATATCACATTTTCCAAAATTCCAGTTTTAATAACCTAATTAGTGTCAAATCGTCGCGGCAGAATGATTTACTAGCATAGCAATAACTGTTTTATTTTTGTCCAACGCATGAGGTTAATGGTCGCGTCGCATTCGTTCTTATAGTAATGCGAAAGTTTTAAAATTAATTTTTATCGATTTTATGGATCTTTAATGTTGGTTTAACGACAAGGCGAGTTCCATGAATTGGTGCTTTATTCAGAATTTGTTTAATACCACATTTCTTAGGTTTTGATTTATTTGAAAATTCTTTATTATTCTTGAACGTTCTAGAACATGTTTTATTTAAAATGTTATACGGAAGTCAATTTAACTAATTAGTTAAAGCTTCAATTGCTTTATTTATCCTTTGACGATGTAATAAGATTTGCATTTTTACACGGGTAATTATTTACTGCATAAATAACTAACGCTTTTAATTGCTATCAAATGCAAACGATTTGCATCTTCATAGTTGTTAATAAAATGTAGTCTAATGCATATTTTACACATACTTAATAAAAATGAAATAAAATTCGCATTGTTTTTACGATTAATGAAAACGCACGCATTTAAAAAGGAATACACAGAGACATTAATCGCATTTGCTTTTATATCTACACATATAATTAATAAGAGATTTATCTTTTTTTAATAATTGATTTTATTTACACACAGAGCTTATATTATTGATTTAAACTTTGGGCTTTTAAATACAGGGAAAGTGTCGTTTGCTTTGTATTTTAATGGCTTTGTATTTACAATACGCTTTTATTTATATACAGGTTGGATCAATGAATCTTCGAAAATTTCTACTCTTTCCGGTTTCTTTGATTTTTGGGTTGGAAATGTTATCTTAGTTAATAGGACAAAATAGTAACTTAGACTTTTATGGAAAGTCTAAATAATCATCTCAAATCGAGCTACTAATTGAAAGATAAAAAATATAAGGTCACCGACAGGGTTAGAACCTTTACCTACGGCTATCACAGACAATGAGCTAATCAAATGCATCGCCCGAATGCGTCATTGCAATTCGAAAAATATACAGATCTAAAGCATTTCCTCAACATCATATCTTCATTAAAGGAAGTTGATAGAAGGACAGATTTCATTTTCTTCCAACTAGGACCATTAACTCGTCAACATAAAGGACAGTGCAACGCTCCATCTTCCAAGAACGAAAAATAAGGACTTTCATCGCTCAGACACAAAGCTTTGCGGTTTGGGAGTATTGATAATAACCTGTATCTTCAAAGAATCGTTCCTTTGTGTAAGAAATCATGTAAACGTCGCTATATGCGAGCGCGAGCGCACATATCTGCAAGTGGTTGAGATTTTTAAAGCCAATTATATTCTTTTATAAGGATTCCGAAGCCGTCAGACATTATCAATCAAATGTTAACATATACATAATTTATTATACTTAGATGCTTGTACCTTTTAAAGTTTTGATCGGTGCTATATATTTGTATGTAAAATGAAAGTATAACTCGGAGTTGGGTATTTTACACCACTCATATAAATACGATCAAAAAAGTATTAAAGAAAACTAGAAATAAAGTTGGATCTAATAATAGTTTCAGTGAGCAAATGTGATAACTTGGACACAGGTTTCAGTGATGTTACGTGGATATATTCAACTTTACTTGCTGAATAATCTCGAGGATTACAGAAGTTTGTAAGATTTTCTTATACAAATCTATGCAAAAATAATGCATAATTTGTTTCAATACGAAGGTCTCTTCTCTACTAACATACTTTTTCAATACCCAAACAAAACTTTCTAATCAGCTCTTGAACATTTCACACCTTCAACAATTTCTTGTTATCACTTTTTACTAAAGTTACGTTTTTCTACCCTGCAATTTAGCGATTAATCACTGATAAAGTATTATTTGTAAAACATTCATCTAAAACTCCGATCACTGCTTTTATTCACATCACTCCTGACAGCTGCTCCACTGTATTAGTTATCCCTGTTCAAACGGTTTTAGCCTAGCGGTTTAGCTTTAGGCTCAAATTTTTTTGTTTGTGGCGCTTTTGTAGGTACGAGAACAGCAAGGGAGACTTTAGATATATTAACAACTGCACGAGGTTACGATTTGCAATAAGGGTGCAAACCCTGCTGCATTGCACGAAGGCGTCCATGTGTTCACATTGTCAAGCGCGCGTGCTTATTGTATACGTGTGTTCCGTGACGAGATTACTACCGGTTCTGCATTCAGAAGCAAAAACTACTTTAAATGTACAATCAAACTCACTCCTACAGTCTTTTCAAAACAGAACTTGGTAAAAGCGTAAAGTATTTTTCTCCCGATAATTAAAAGAGTTTCCACTTAAAGTTTAAAACTTAAAAAGCTTTTCCCACTAATGAAACTACTATAAAATCTCCCCCTACGAATTTTTCCGCGTAAATGTAAAACGATCAGGACTATTTATCATAAAGAAGGCTAAGACTTGCAAAAAAACCATTAAATAGCGGATAAACCTGGAACTATTTGGACTCGTGAGAGTAAACATTGAAAACAACCGTGAAACGAAGATAAATTACGTTTTGAAATGATGAGTTTTTAGAGTTCATCGACGTGAAGTCGGTATGAATTTGTGAATACATCAAAGTCTAAAAAGCTCAAGCCCACTTTTCATTATCACCCGTCTTATCCCTTTCAATTCCATTGCAAGTGGCGCCCCCAAGGCGGCGAAAGACTGTGCCGTTCAGGGATATAGGTGTAAGAAGAACATTTTTCAAGCAATTCTTTCGCCCTCTTAATAACAAGTTGTTGGCAGTCAAGTCAGACGAATAGAATAAACGATTAGTTACCGAGAAAGGTGGATTTTTAAGTAAATGGTTGTTGGTGACGACATGACGAGAGTAAGATTAATTTTAACCCGTATTTATTTATGCCATTTCCTCTCATTTCGCTTTTATATTAAAGTTTCTGGATTTTTTATTACGGTGGTTTCTAATATAGCGAGGTTACAAAACAATTAGAAATTTTTAATTTAATTAGTACTTTTACTGATTGCTATTAAACCATTTAATTAAAAATTATTAAAAACAAGTTTTGCTACAGCTCAAAAATTATTAGGAAATTTTACATTCACGACAAAAGTATCAATTAATCGAGTTTTGAAAGCATTTACGACCAGTATCAAATTAAATACTCTAAGTTTAAGCAGTACAGAGCTGTAGTCTACTGAAACTCACCTTCCATCCAGAAGTTTCCTTCACAACTGATGCGAACACCCTCAGTAGCGTAGAATTTGAAGTCACGCATCCAAATCTTCGCAAGTCCTCACTATCAACCGATGCTTACGCCAAAACCCTGCAGATTTTAAAGATGTTAGTATGAGTGCATTTGCTACGATAAACCAGCGATTCCCAAATTTTAAGTCCTCTAGGGTTAAACCATACAAATTGGGCGTCGAGTAAATGTGCAAGATATTAAAATTAATTTTTACGTTTTTATTTTAATTTAAAATTGCAAATACATAATGGCAAAAAATGAATAACAATGCAACTATAACTGTGTTAAAAAGCAATCAAAAACAGCCTGGACTACTCTGATTTCACTAATAGCTGCTTTGACTGAACGTCACTCCACTGAAAGGTCATGAAGACTATAGGGGTAGGTTCTATGATTGATAAGCGGAGATCATTCATCCACAACAAGCAGTCTGTAAATTAAGGCAAAAACGAAACAGGGAAGAAGGTGAAATGGGAGCTACTATGTCCGTTAAGATGTTCATCTCTTTTGACTGTGAAATATTGACATTGCAATCCGCCCTTTTCTAGCTAGTTTGAAAAGGATAAGTGCACAACAGAGTGTTGGGTTTCACTCGGGCACAACTAACATCACCCGTTACAGATCGTGTTGAGAAGTAAAAGTAAAAGTCTCGCGAAGATATTAGGAGGGGGTACCTCTACTGGTATTAGTATAAATTTCAAATACACAGCTGAACAAAAAGATTTAAAAACACTACAAATGAATTAAAACAGTTTGTTAGGGTCCATTTGTTGCGTTGTTTTTTTTTGTTTATTTTACAACAACAACAACAACAGCAACAGGAACAACAGCAGCAACAGCAACACCAATCACGGTTTTCCTTTCGGGGTAACCAAACATAGCACCTTTTTCTGGGGGATATGCAAGATATAGCTGTAGACTACAACACTACTTTTACTGTTAGCACCATTCATAATCTTTCTCCAAATCCCCCGGTCCCTACACACTTCGTTTGCCTCTGCAACATTCATATTAAAATGTAACTTACTGGTTGTTTACTGGTTAGGGGTTATTTTTATATCCTCAAATGTGACCAGTTAACTTTAAGGAAAGATTTCCTTAAAATGATGGGACGCAAATATCTTCCGACTATGCTAGAGGTCTATTCCTTGGGCAGAGCTTATGAGGATTGGTCGTGGTTCTTTTTACAAAGCATCATTTTCTTACTAGGGCTTGATTCTTAACAAAACAGGGGTTTAAGTAGGGCGCCACCAAGTCATTAATCTTTAAACACAGGGTTTCCCTAAGGGGGATTTGGGAGTCCTCAGAGGAGAATCTCGTATTAACTGCTAACGCAGAAGCTGTAAAAAAATTTCATTAAATTAACAAAAGTGAGGACACAAGAGGTATTCTCTTGTTACCTCATATAAAAAAACAGAAAAGATTAATCAGGCAAACAATATTATGAACACAGATTTTATGCTTCAAGTTCTGAAAAGACTATTGAAGCTTCTTGTTAAATAGGGGTTACCACTTTATGCTATTTGTTCATATACCTGGTTACTCTATTTCTGAACTTACTTGTTCAGAATAAAACAATTAATTAAGAAAATTAAATGTTGATTCTTTATTTAAAAGTTGTTCCTTCATAAAAAATGTAAGTATAAAATTCATGTTTAAGAAAAGATAATACAAATTTCATCTACCGAGGTAGGATCCTGAATTCAAAAGAAATATCAAAAACTTTAAGTGTCGCTTTCGCTACAAAATTTAACTTGAATTTATACCAAAAATACCAGATCTGTTATTCGGTTTACATATATGTATAAAAAATTATCTAAGTTGTCTATTAATTCAACGTTCAGAAACTGTAAATGAAATAATGCATAAATGAAACTTTAATAAGAACTCTTTAGGTTTGCTTAATTTCATTAAAAATAGTAACTGTGATTACACTGCAATTATATTGGCAATAAAAATTTATCAAAGTCCTTTTTAGTTTGTTAAACAGATCAATGGTAATAAGTCATCACTAAGTTATTTTCTGAAGCAGCCTTGTATCAAAGATAGATTGTAAACGTGATGTAAGAATAATACTAATCTCTTACCTCGTTTCAACAGATGTTGTTTACGTGAAGGTGTTACAGCATGTTGGAACAAGTGTTAATACATGCGTTCTTTGGCAAACAATTGACGTAGGCTAAACATGTTGTACAGCACAAAATCAGCTACGTGATCCTTGGACCGGACCATATGAACTTAAAGCGTTTTTCTGATACGCACAAGCGGGTCCAACCAAAATCCAATACAAAACTCAGACGTTCCAATATATGTAGATCGTTACCAAAATAATTACCATCATGTAGTTGTCCTCCTAATTACTTGTAATTTCACACATGCAACTTCAAAAAGACCATTTCAATTAATTATCGGACTTTAGTTCCAAACCATAAAAATTTCTACGTACTTTGTAGAACGTTTCTTTAAAATCAAAACATATTGATTCCATGCAGAACATTTCTTTAAATCCAACTATTCTAGTAAGGTTGAAGAACGGTCATACTAGATCGATATTTTCTTATGGCAACGTTGACGTGAATGAACTATAACTTGGTACTCGAAGATGCGAAAATAGAATTAATATCATCTTGAAACACAACATTTAGACGGCCTTATTTTTATAAAACCAGATAAGGCGGAATCATTCTAACAAATGAATATACGAAGAAGCCTTATAATTGATATACAAAACGATTTCTTAAAAGTTATTCCTCTACATTTGTAGGAGAATTATAAAATAAATATTTAAATAAAGATTTTACGGAGCATTTTACGAAGTATGTAACTGAAAAATGTTTAACAAAGTGTTGTAAGAAATATTTAATTGAAACTTTTACGAAGTTATTTAAAGAACAATTTTAAGATATATCGAAAGAGATATCTAAAGAGCGCTACAACAAAATTATTTAGTTTGTCTAGTAAATTATTTTTAACTGCTTACCATTATTAAAAACACTGAGCCTAGTGTTCACTACACCAGGCCTCCACTACGGCACAAGGCCACACGCAAATTACTTGCTAGAACCCTCTGGATTTCCATGTTAATTCTTGACGAAAGCTCTAGCTAAAGTGGGCGCTGATGCAATATGCATGAAACAGAAAAGCTGTTTGGCCTTGATAATATTCATACTAACATTCAACGCCTGATGTTAGCAACCAAACTAGTATTTCTGTAGGGCGGTTAGACCTCATGATACCAATACAGATATTTATTTACTTAAAAATTGTTTACGTGATATAATGGACTAGACAAAAGGTTTGTGAAACTAAAAATTTATTGACGTTCTGCAGTGATCAAAAAAACTGTTACAATATATTGCTTTGGGCGTTGCTCTTTTATTCCTCAGACTTCTCACCTGTCGTTCTTTCAGAACCTCCTCTACCACATCCTACTATTTTTTACACGGTCTGTCCCTTGCAACTCTACCAGTCATCTTACTTGTATATATACGCTTGGTAAGTCTAACCTCATTCATTCTTTCCACATGTCCAAACCATCTAAGCGTGCTTTTCTAGCTCAACTCCTTAAGGGTCACATGCACCTCTGCACTCTGCTCTAACCCTTCAGTTTAGCACCTTATATCTCAATGTTTTTCCGTACATTTCTTAGGAACCTGATTCCTGCAACATTTATATGACTAACATGCTTCTTCTACCAGACCCAAGTTTCGCTTCCATACAGAACAATTGGCAGAAACACACTATTATAAATGCCTAGCTTTGCATTTGTACTCAATCCTTCATTCCTGTTCACTGCACACATACTTCCAGACACTTTTCTTCCAGCATTTGCCATTCTTTCTGCTTCAGCATCCAGCTTTCCATTACTCAAAAACTGTCTACCAAGGTACACGAGGTCATGCACTTTCTCTATCTAAACACAAAGGTCCGCCATTTCTGTCAAAAATCATTACTTTCGTCTTATTTACATTCACTTTCAATTGCATATTTTTACACGTTTCCGGCATGCCAAGCATTCGTTGCAAATCTTGTGACGATTCAGCCAACTATACTGCGCCATCCGCATACAACAGCACACTGACATTTGTTTAGACAATTTTCACTTCTTTCATTCCTACGCAAGCCTGCATGATTCATGTATTCATAAATACATTGAACAGCCATGGAGACACCACACCTCTGTTATCATTCACACGTACACACGCTCTACTGCCTTTGTAAATCGCTCTTATAGATTTTATCAAGCACTTGCTTACACCGTATTCACGCAGCGCCTTCCATAATTCACTTCTGTTCACAGAGTCATATGCCTTCTCCAGATCTAGAAATGCTACCTATATTTTCTATCTGGTATGCATAAACTTTTCGACAACTTGTTGAATTGCGCACATCCTCTTACAGATATAAAACCACATTGAACGTTCCATATTTTGCTGTGCGTTCTCTTGCGAACTCTCTCGATCACAATTTTTCTATACACTTTACTTGGTACACTCAGCAGACTTATCTTACGATATTTTTTGCATTTATACATGCTGCCTTTACCTTTGTGCAAAGGGATAATGATCGCACTCTTCCAATCTTCAGACACCTTAGCTTGTTCTATACACATCTCTATCAGTTTGCACAAACATTCAAAGATATTTTTCTACAATCATTCTCTTATACGCCACTTTATTTTCCCCGACAACCTTTTTGACCTCATTGCTCCAACATTCATTTTATTACATGTACCAATCATTGTCGTTCCACAAATTTCCAGAACACATTTCATCACACTGTTCTTCAAACAATCCCATACTTTCTCCACATCTTCCGACTTTAGAGCATTATCCCATTCCTGTTTGCAGTCATACAGCTCTCTGCAATAAAGTAGCGTACTCCCTTTAAGTCGATTCTTCCAACAAGCGTTCTACTTTAACTCTTGATTGTCTCCCATTTTGCTTTCATCTCCACACCTATTTTCGGCTAAGATCAATTCTGCACAAAACCAGCAAATAATCGGTCCCACACTCAGATCTTCTCGTTACTCTTGTGTCTTTTATCAGTTTTCTTAAATTTTCGTCAAATACAACCAAATAAATTATACTTGTCGCATTTCTCCTTGCCATGCGTACTTGTGTATGTCCTTATGCTTATACCATGTGTTGAATACAAACAGTTCTCTTTCCATACCCACAGTCACTGACATGTTCCTATTCGTTCCTTCTTGGATCATCAAACGGACCTACCACATGTTCAGCATTTTTTCTGTGTACTTCGACGCAACTATTCGTATCACCTAATAAAACCACACGCTACTTCCTTTCACGTTTGTTTAATACATTTTCCGACTCTTGCCAAAACTGCTCACATTCCATATCGTTATTCACCAGAGCAAAACACGTTACTAAAAATATTTTTCTCAAATCCACTTTCATTCTAATCCACAAGATGCGGGAAGACACCAATTCATATTGTTTCAGGCACGCTTTCACTTGATTATTCAAAATTAAACCAACACCTTTCGCCCCAAACTCATTGCTCTCTACTCCAGATCACAAGCCCAACATACCGTTATCTAATTCAACAAATCTTTACCCTTCCGCTTCGTTTCACTCACACACAGCACATTCATGTGCATCTCCTTTATTTGATTCATGACTTCATACTCCTTTATTGTACACTTCCCTGACATTTCAAGTACCAAATCTTCATTCCTGATTAATCCCGTCATCACCTGATGGGCCAGATATTTTTCGTCTCAGTCACCCTCCATGACTTTGACGGTCCGCGACTATCACAAAGGGCTTATTAGTCATTCTTAATTATGTCGAACCATTTTAGCAGCCTAGATCGCAACCGTGTCGTTGTAGCTTTCCCTACTAACAGTAACGATACCATGCCGTTCAGTGTTGGCATGTTTTAGCTTCTCTGCCACAGACGTCACGATTTTCAATTCTCCAGATGTGTCTAACGTCTTTCAATGCAAGCTAGAACTTTCCAAGGGTTACCTTGTACGGCAGCAGAAAGTTGACCGCGCTACGACCACTAGACGGTATATGTTGTGCACTGACACACACTGAGCGCACGTTTTATTTTACTATTTAATTTTAGGGGATTTTAAACCCCGTATGGAAAAGTTTTCCTTTATTATTCTAATTTAAAATTTACGTGTAAATCCCACGAAGACTAAGTTCTCACGCACTGGGCATTGGTCTACGATTTGTGGTGTAAAAACCGCAAATGTTGCGTTTCCAGATCATGAAAATGCAGCTACGTTAGCAGTTTTAATGTGGGAGTATGAAAATGGTGTGGAGGAGACGACTAACGACTGTAGACAAATACCGGTGTGCGGACATGAAAGATCAAGTCAACGAAGTGAATCTTTCTTTGTTACTTTTCCCTCCAACTAAATAAAAAATACCTGTGCTACGTCGAAGAGGATACCTAAACCGCATCGAAGAAATTACCGCCGAAGAATCCACAAGCCCATGATTTCCACCTGTTAAATTTTTGTGTTATTAATTTGTGTACTTAACCCGTAACGTTATTGACGCAAACTAATTTGAGGCATAATCCTTTTTACAGGTTTGACGACGTGGGGGCTTTAAAATTAGATAAAATTAGATAAATTGATATGTACCTATTATTATTTAAAAATATTGCACATTTCGTGTTTGAAAATTTAATTCCTTTTTACTTTAATAACCTTTTCAGCTTTATTTATTTGAAAATATGGGTGCTTCACTTTTATTATTTCAAGTGTGTAAATGGAGGGATTGGGAAAATAGAGTATCGAACTTGACATGATGTTTGAGCATGATTATAACAAAAAAAAGAAAAAAATATAAAAACAGAAATCAAAACAAAACACATATCTAAGTATGCACAATGAACCCCACACTAAATCAATCACTGTCTCACCTAAAACGCGCGGAATACCGCGTATTAAATCAAAACTTTAAACATCGGGCTAATAAATAACAAACTAAATCAGAAACCCTAATTAATTTAAATAAACCAACTAAACTAAAAAACTAACCTAGAGTGAAACTGCGCATCCCCCGGACTAAAAACTGATATTGATTGTAACCCCCAGGATACGTAGTGCATACCCACAAGGACTTTAGCAGTGCATACCCATCACCCTTCAGCAGTAAGAATTAAATAGGTATAGGCAGACGAGTAGATCTTCGAATACTGACAAATTTATATTCGAGCGATATATAAATATTTGGCGGCTGTACTCGCATAGCATTGATTTGTATTAATTAGTAAATTTTGCAGAAATCTTCAACGAGCACGTTTTTAGTATAATGGTGCTAGCCGACATAGTGCTTATGCGAGTTCACCTGATAATTTGGGTATCGCTTTTTTGCTGTTCTATGCACTGTTACATGTTTAATGCTTTATTTAGATATTTATATTTTGTGCCTGTAAAGTACATTCATATATTTCATTATTTTGTGGCTTTGACCCTTCAGGTTGCATCGGTGTGCAGAGCTGGCGGCTGCTATTCGGTATAACGGATTACTCTAGTTTTACTTTTTGCTAGTGTCTTGTTGATCAGACACACTCCAAAGTCAACGCTAGGGATACCATTATTTAAACCCCAACTTTAGTTTTAGTTTATACATTTTATTCATAGTTAATTAATTTTGAAGGCAAATTTATTTAAAGAATGTAATATTTTTCGTGTAGTACCTTCGGGTGGAGCATTGGAAACGTGACCGCAAGATTGACGGCCCTTACTTACATTATGCTATGTACTTGGGATATAATGTGGTGGTCTCCCATTGCCTTCCATATCACAGTAGTGTGTCGTAGACAACTGTATAATTTAATTAATTATATCCAAAGAAAATATTTTATCACTTTTGACATGTGTGCATGTTAAGAACAAAAATTAAACATACCTAACAAATATTACCTCTTTTTACTTCTGTTCTATTGCTCAAGTAACGTAGTTACTAACGTGAAATCACAAAGTTTTCTTACAAAATAAATATCAACTGGTAAAATTCGCCACTCCTTCGAGAAACAAGCTTATGACCAATAGAATGTCATATCTGCGTGTGGTTAGAAGAAAAAAACGTATATAGCCGGGTTACATTCCTAATCAAAGATAAAACTTCCGTTCACGTACTTATTCCAAAAAATTTATGCACGAACTTAAATTAAAATTTATAGACCGGTACCTCGAATTGGCTATATGAAGTAAAACCAAACCAAGCGCTCGAAAGAAAGAAATGAAAAGCCTATAAAACGTAGTACCGTAAAATTCTGTAATATAACAGTATTAGATTTAAAATGGCAGCGCGGTTCAACGAAAACAGAAATTACATCCTTTTGCATCTCATCATTTTTACATCCAAAATGAGTTCATTGCAGCACAGCTCGTAGAAACCTTTTCATAGAGAATTCCTAAAAACTTATTTTGTATGAAACTAACAAATACATTTATTGAAACACATGTTAAATGGCCTCATGTTGAAGAAATTAAAAAAACCAAGATATTGTCGGATCATTATAAAGAAAACCAATGGACAAAATCAACATCCAGTCAACAGACAGGTGAAAGCAAATATAAAGAAGGGGGTGATAAATAAAGCTGCTATAGACTGAATTGGCAGAATTCGAATTCACACACTTTATGTATGAGTAACATCACTCACTGCTAATGACTTTAAAACAACATTCACCTTAGCGAAATGTATTTACAAATATATAAACGATTTATGTTTTAAAATGGAAATTTTATTGTATTCTGCAGTTGCTTCTAACAAGTTAATTTTGAGGATTTAAATTTATTTATTTTATAGCATATTCAGAAGGGTTGTCTAGAATAAACTTAGCTAAGAGAGAAATATAGGTCAAATAAAATTGAAAAGTTTACTTAGCTCGAACATAGCAATTAGCCTTAGACAAAATGGCATGTTACAATACATTTTTTTAGCAATTTAGAAATTTAGAAATCAGGGAATTAACAGCAGCACAATATAATAGATACGTTTGGCACAGTTTATCGGTATAATAAATAGTAAACTAAGATTTGCTTTCACCTTTCTATTTTGACTCACTTATGGGCAACTACATTGACAAGCTAGACCTATGCCACGTCAGTAGATGGATGACAGGTCTTTCAGAACCACATTTCAACCAGCATCCACATTTCCACACACATCTGGACCAAATAGTTTTCTTCGACTAGCCATTTTTCTATCCAATCTACAAACGAATTTTGGGAAAAAGTACTACAACCGCTGGTTTAAAAATCTTATGCAAAAATATAAGTTAAACCATTACTCCACGTATTCCGCAATCAAAGCTAGTATGGTTGAGCGATTGATCAGAACAATCAAACACAAATTGTACAGAAGATTTTACTTGCAAGGCAGTCATAAATGGGTGAATATTTTGCCTAAGGTTATGGAAGAATACAATAATACACCGCATCGGGCTATTAACATGACACCTATGGAGGCAGAAGAACATCCGGAAAGAATAAAACTTTACACCGCTAACAGCGCTTCTAAAAGTCGCAAGAAGTTGTATAAGGTTAGAGACATTGTGCGTATATCAGAATATAAAGCAGTATTCGATCGAGGATTTCATCCAAACTGGAATACAGAACTATTTAAAATTGTTAAAGTACAACAAACGAGACCGATAACCTATCTGCTACAAAATTTGGAAGGTCGGCCAATTCTAGGTGCTTTTTACGGCGATGAGATTCAGCTCACAGCAGCACCCGACACGTACTTAGTGAAAAAAGTTTTACGGAAACGGAAGCACGGACGCGAATTATTAGTATCGTGGTTGGGGGATGGTAAAAGTTGGATTAAGAAAACAAACCTGCTTTAGTATCATCCAAAATTCTAGATAATTACCTAGTTGAAAAAAAATCATGAAAGGAGGGGGTAAAGACCCCTAGCCAGATGGATAGATAGATTTGCTTAGAAGCCCATTCCCATTTATGATTTGAAGCAGGAAGCATGTGTTTCATAATCGATTTACAAGGACATCAACACAAAACTAGTGATTTCTATTGCAAGGAAATTGCCATTTTGGATGTAACGAAGAATGTAATATGGCATGAGATACTAGACATAGCGGTGGGGTATAACACCCTAAGTGATGATTTCAAAAAGCAAGTTCGGTGGTTAAAGAAAAGAATCCATGGACTCTGCTGGGATGAACAGTCTACAAGTGGATATACAAATGTGGGTGATCTACTGAAAGAAGTCATACCTCCCGATGCTACTGTCTATGTTAAAGGAGAGCAGAAAAAGCAGTTACTATCAAAATATTTATCAAACAACATTTTAAACATAGAAAGTGTATTCTCACTTCCAAGACTCAAAGAATTAAGAAGATTCGGTGATAGGTACAATCACTGTTTAAACCATTGTTTGAATAACTTAAGCTGTTCCAAAGAGAATGTTTTGCTATTGAGGCCTTTTGTTAATGTATTTAATTTTTAATAAAATATTTTGTGGGAATTGTTTTTTTATTTATCTTAGCTAAAAGCCTACCTTTAAAATTTGAAAAAATATATATGTAAAACAGCGCATTACTTTAGAAAAATTAATGTTTTAAAATACAATCAGAAACAATAGCAAAATACACAATAATTCGTGTTTGCAAATAAATTCAGTTCTATTTTAATAAAAAAAAAATGTGGACTTACCTTAAATTTTCAAAAACTTTTCACAAAAATAACTACACGAAACGATTTTGTTTAAAATTTCAAAGGGCTTTACATAAAAACGTGCGAAACTAAAAGAACTCTACTAATCAGACCGCGTTATATACGGTTTGAAATAACTACCGTTAATTGATCTATATTACTAAATGACGTTTGTATTTCCCTAAATACGTACTCGATGCTGGTTACTAGAAAGTACCTTGTGTGAATCCCCAGCAATTATTCATCAATTTCTAATGCGCAAACATAATTAATAGAAAGTCCAAGAAAAGAAATTTTATACAGCTTTCATATGTAATTTAGGTAGCCCATACTCGTTAAGAAATTAATTCGGAACGACTTGTATTTTCCAAGCATTGACCATATAATTATGACGTGCACAGTTATTAAAAATGTTAAAGATGTAATTTAGGTAGCTCATAATCGTTAAGGAATTAATTCCTTAACGACTTGTATTTTCCAAGCATTTGAGCATATAATTATGACGTGCATAGTTATTAAAAAATGTTAAACCAGACCTTGATAACTGTTTAAAATTAAAAAAGTTATGGTTTTGAATATTCTAAAAAAACAGTGCATCACCGTTTGAAAAATGGTTTTGAATATTAAACACTTATGGGCCATAAAGGATTCATTTCTAAAATCTTCACGGTTTTTGATTTTTGGAGATGTTTGGTTAAAGCATATGTCATAAATGAACAAAAATTTTAAAGAGATTTGGGAGCTTTAAAGTGTAACTTTGCAGGGCGTGGTCCGATTTTAAATCTGTTTGCAGATTCGAATTCTGCGTAAAATTCTAGGCTAATTTGATGTATTGCATGACTAAAAAATTTATAAGAACACTCAGAAATCGCAACAGGTAAGAAATCTTGAAATCTTAAAATGAGGGTTGCTCCCTTGGGGATGATGCTATCTGAAAAATTTAAAGAGATTTGGATAGCTGAAAAAATTCTATTGTTAATTGATACTAAACAAGACGAAGAAAACTATTTGTTAGGTTTGCTTATAGAGCAAAGAGCAAAATTTAGAGGTTTGAGAGCTTTAAAAGGGTATAACTTTGCAGGGGGTGGTCCGATTTTAAATCTGTTTGCAGATTCGGATTCTGCGTAAAATTTTACACTAATTTGATGTATCGCACGTATAAAAAAATTTATGCGGACGGTCGGAAATCGCTGCTGGTAAAAAATCTTAAAATTAGGGTAGCTCCCTGGAGGGTGATGCTATCTAAAAAAATTCCTAGAAATTCGGGTAGCTGAGAAAAGTATAATATTAAGTGATACCAAACAAGATAGGTTTATCTCGAAAGATGCAATGGTTAGACGAAGATAACGATTTGTTAGGTTTGCTTATAGAACAAAGAGTAAAATTTAGAGGTTTGAGAGCTTTAAAGGGGTATAACTTTGCAGGGGGTGGTCCGATTTTAAATCTGTTTACAGATTCGGATTCTGCGTAAAATTTTAGACTAATTTGATGTATCGCATGTATAAAAAAATTATGCGGACGGTCGGAAATCGCTGCTGCTGGTAAAAAAATCTTAAAATTAGGGTAGCTCCCTGGGGGGTGATGCAATCTAAAAAATTCTTATAGATTCGCGTAGCTGAAAAAAATCTAATATTAATTGATACCAAACAAGATAGGTTTATCTCAAAAGATGCATTGGTTAGTTGAAGAAAACTATTTGGTCCAGATGTGGGAGGAAATGAGGATGCTAAGATGAAAATGTTAAGATATATTTATCTTGAAAGATGAAAAATGGCTAGTCGAAGAAAACTATTTGGTCCAGATGTGTGTGGAAATGTGGATGCTGGTGGAAATGTGGTTCTGAAAGATCTGTCATCCATCTACTCACGTCGTCGACCTAGCCGATGAATCTACCCTGTTTGTGCAAGATTAGGACTCACTTTACCTAACTCCGAGAGAAATCAGCTAGACAAATAACTTCAAGAAAAACACTTATTTAAGTTAACTCGAAAAGCAGAGTTGGTAATCATGGTTGTGATGGAAGTGTTGGTGTAAAGGTTTCGTAATTACGTAAGAGATGATAGAGGCGGCAGTGGTATCGCGTCAAATTGTAACAGTTTTTTTTGGTTATGTTAAAAAGTTGCTTTTCGAAACAACTAGGAAGAAGTAGAGCAATAAAAAAATGAAAAAACTCGCCAATAATAATTATTTGTAAATTTTGATAGATTTTCGAATTTTTAATAAGTCGTTGGTCCCAATAGAAAACAACATGCGATTTGTTATTTACTAGTTTGTTTCAATTACAAAGCTAAGTTCAACATTTTGTACCCAGAATCATGTAGAAAACCATAGACCTAGTTTGTAAAGTCATAAATAGCAATTTAATTTTTCTAAAGCCCACGTAAACACCTTAGTTCACAAACTACCCTAAGGTTTTCAACTTGTTTCGTACACAAGGCGCGTGGGCATTAAACATTTGATAAGATTTCCGCCGGTTAAACTGTCTTTGCAAGTAATTTTCTGAATCCACTCACTTCCACATCATCTACAAGTCAAGCAGGTTGGGAAATTGTTGATAATGAGATATTGTGGTCAAAAATTTAAGTACCTTAATCTATTTTTATTACAACGCAAGCACCCAGTAGAACCCACGACAAACACTCAGTAAGGTGAACAACAAAAACCCTGTAGGGCCAATAAAAATACAAAAAGCATGCAAAATGCAATTCATCCATCATGTAAGACATCAGTCTGGGGCCATCGCCTTGGTCACTGTAAGCAGCCAGTGGCCAGTGGTTAAGGGTGTGTGATTTTTGCATTATCCCAAAAGGATTTTTTTTGCTTTTACAACCTCCTTTTCCTCCACGGCTAAGTTTCAAGCCGCGAAAACCTCCATCGGTCCAGTCTGTAAGACCCGGTACCCAACTGAGTAGAAAATACAATTTTTTGGTTGATTATTTAATTTTTATTTTACTTAGAATATACATTTTCTTGAAAATAATATTTGCTTTATATCGAGTAAGTTTGAAATTTCTCACTAATAACAATTGTAAAATTATTTGAATTATCTTATGCTCATATAGATCCTGAGAATCAAAATGTTTAACTAATCATTTTTTATATCACTAACATATGTGAAATTATTTATTTCTTTTATGGTTCGATAAAATTGTTTATTATAAAATAGATACCTTCTGATATTAATATGTTCAAGTTTCTAAATAGGGCAAATTAAAAATTTTAAATCATCTACTCCTATAGGTTTTCTGTATATACCCTAAGATCATATCTTTTTTAATACTTGCTAGATACAGTGGCGTCCAACTCCACTTTACTTTGTTTTGCGTTTTACAAAGAATATTTTAACCTTGCCCTTTTCATGATCTCCCTTGAAATAATAGCCAAGCTAGCCGCCGACACAACAGGTTTTATAGTTCCATATCGTACGCGTAAAAATTTCAAGCCCCTTTAAGTTCCGAATTGTTGTTCTACCTTCTTCCTTCGGGCAAGATCACAGAACGCGTTCTTTAGAAGATTAATACTAGTACGTTAACTCCCAACGCCCTGGGGCTCGAAATATGTAACAATTTACGTTCACCACATATTTAAAAGTAAAACTCTTACATTAGCTATAAAAAACACTGGTACATTAGCCTCACAATGTGGGGCACGAAATATTCTTCTTAAGTCAGATATTTTTTTAATACTTGCTTGTTATGTCAGAGTCGGAATAATTCTTTTCAAACTAGCACATTAAATTTCATCAGGCAGTAGCATAATTTTCCGTTTATACCTATTTTGTTACATTAGAGTCTTGAAATATTCTTTTCAGATTAGTACATTACATCTTATTAGGTAGTTACGTGAAAGCATTTCCCGTTTCCCCTTTTGTTATATTAGAATTCACATTTATTAGGTTCGAATCTGTTTAGACGAATAATTTTCTAAGTATTGTAAAATTTATTTGAAGAAAGAAAGTTAGCTTTTTGACCTTTACTTCAATTAAAATAATTAATAACCTATGTCATTTACTAGTATGAAAACCACTGGAATTTGTTAATCAATTTAGTATGTTATCTTTCAAGGCAAGTACAGAACGCGAGCTATTATATTGGAATTGACGCAGAACTCTTCCTTTAAAGCAAAGTCGCGTAAAGCAGATTCTTGGTTATTTTAAATGTCTGTTTCAGACCGGTTTGATATTTAAAAGTATATAGAATCGAATATTTAAGTTTTGATGTTAAAGATAAAGTTTCACGTTATACAATAGAACAGACAGACTATTCAAAGCTCACATAACTGGTTTGTCCGTAATTCAAAGAAGAAACTAATCCTTATTGGAAGGCTAAAATTAGTGCTTTATATCTAAGGTAGTGTGTTTATTGGTTCAAGTTTCTTGCAGAGGTTAGCTCTAACTAATCTTGTTTTATTTGTTGTTTTTAACTAATAGCAGTTCAAATTAGATTTTACACATGTTGCACTTGATTAAAACAAATTAAATCCACAAATTTCTAATTTAATTTGGCAAGCAAACATCTTGCATCAAATTGTCGTCTTGTGGTTTATAGCAGTTGAAAGCTTGTTGTATTTCATTATCAATGCAGCCAATGATTGTTTTGTATTTGTAGAAATTTGTCCTTGAATTCATAATTTTGTTTAGGCAAGTTCTATATGAAAATTGTGATATTTTAAATTTATTGCTTTGGAAATTTGTATGATAGAACTGCTAATCTCAAATTAGTAAAAATCCATCTGTGCAAATTGTTTATTTCAATCTATGCGTTGCGTAACTTGACTATTTGATACTTTAGAAAACAAATATCTTTCAAATTGTTTATTTTTGTATAAATATAATTGACTTGCGAAGTAAGTTTCGAAAGGTTGTTAGTATCTAAGCAGAATAATAGGCAATAAATACTGTTAGGTTTTATTACCTTGGTACCTTGATTTTATTGTCGTTAAAACGTTGATAATGCGAGAATTAATGTCGCGTTTTGTAAATCTGGCACGTTTGGCTTTGCTGTCGTAATGACGTTATGTTTATTTTGTAGTTTTGTTTTTTACTAGCTTCCTCGGTTTTATTCCACCGAAATTGCAACGCAGCTTTTTGTTTTAGTCTAGTCGAAGCCTATAAAAGGGTAGTTGTACTACTGTTTTGTACATAATTCCGTGTGCTGAGAATGCAGTAATTTCTTATGCGTTGAAAGGCGTCTCTTATTTAATTCGACAGTTTAGTTATACATGAAGCAGGAATTACTAGCCAGAAAATTATACTAATGAATTTTTGTGGGAAAACTTGTTTAATACATTACAGGACATACCCCTGCTCTTAAAAATATTTTTTTAATTTTTAATTTTTGCTAATCGTACCCCTTTGTTTAAAACTGCAAAGCCCTATTTTTGTTCTAATTCCGATATTTTGGTAGGGCATCGTTTGGATTAAAACTTGTTATGTAAACTACACTTGTAAATTTGTTGGCTCTCATATTTTATTTTGTTTAGTAAAAATTTTAATGTAACCTTTTTGGTCAATGTTTAAACTTGCGTATCAACTATAAATGGAGGTTACTAACAGCGTAACTCATTAATTGTAGATAAAAATTACTAACATCATAACTCAACAGTTGTTTTTAGATTTTCCATTGTTTAGTATATTTGTGCTTTCGATCCATAACCACGTTTGCACATCAGCGACAATATTTTTTTTGTTTTTACAACCCGAAAACGTCCATCGTTCCAGTCTCTAAGACCCGATACCCAAGCGAATAAAAATTACAAATTCTTTTTGGGTAATTATTTAATAATTTTTTTACTTAGAAAGGATTTACTGGAAAACTATTAATTTGGCAAGTGTCTAAGTGTTGGGAGATTTTGACGGGTTGTTTACCCCCTGCCCCTCACACACCAATAGATGTTGGTGAAATACGGTATATTTTTCAAAAACAATAGAAGGAGAACTAAGCTGTATCTAGGCTGTGGGAATTTCAGGAAATGTGTAGCCTAGCTCAGAATAGAAATCAGTGCAGGTTTGCGTCCAACCAGTTCCAAGACAGAAAACCTAATGACGAAAAATTAATTGCACTTAAACCCGATGATTATTATAAACAACTACAGATGTCGGTTTTTAAATATTTTCAACTAATGTTGATTGTGCGAAAAGATTTATTGGAAAACTATTAAGTCGGCAAATGTTCAAGTGTTGAAGGATCTTGGTAGCCGCAGGTTGCTTAACCCTCTTGATATACCACTGAATGAATAGAAGGGGAACCGAGCTGTATCTAACAAGAAATAGCAGCGGCTGTATTCGAAGACAACAAACATATAAACAAGGAAAAAATTGTCGAAAGCATATGTGTGGAGCACAGCACTGTACGGCTATGAAATATAGACAGTAGGCGAAGAAGACAGAAAAAGGTAGAAGCCTTTTGGAATGTTGTGCTCCAAATTTATATGATGATGATGATAGCATTGATAGACAAAGTAATTAACAAAGAGGTTCTATAAATAGTAGGAGAAGAAAGATATTGGTGGAACACAAAAGAAAATAGGAGAGATAGAAAGACAGGACGCGCTCTAAAGCATTTTTAGAGAATAGTGCGGGATATATTTCAAGCAGAGATAGAAACGAAGAGAGGTAGAGGTAGACCTAGATCAGACTATTTCGCGCAGTTAGTGAAAATGCAGACTGTGGGAATTCCAGGAAGATGTGTAGGTTAGCTCAGAATAAGAAACGGTGGAGGTACGCGTCTAACCAGTTCCAGGACTGCAGACCTAACGATGATAACTTAAAATATGCATTTTTCTTGAAAGTAATATTTGCTCTAAATCTAGTATGTGTAAAAATT
Source organism: Platerodrilus igneus (assembly GCA_036346225.1). Taxonomy (NCBI): domain Eukaryota; kingdom Metazoa; phylum Arthropoda; class Insecta; order Coleoptera; family Lycidae; genus Platerodrilus; species Platerodrilus igneus. The sequence goes on from JARFIW010001106.1 coordinate 1,563,569, forward strand.
TCACTAATAACAATTGTAAGATTATTTGAATTACAGTTTTTTTATTAAGTTTCTACATGATTATCACATCTGATGCTCATATAGATCCTAAGAAACAAAATGTTTAACTACTAATTTTTTATAACAATAACACATGTGAAATTATATATTGCTTTTATAATTGGATTAACATTGTTAATTATATAATAGGTACCTTCTGATATTAATGTGTTCAATTTTCTAAATAGGGTAAATTAAAATTTTTGAAATATCTACTTCGATAGGGTTTCTGTATCTATCCCTAAAAAATATCTTTTTTAATACTTGTCCGATACAGTGGCGTCAAACTTCACTTTATTTTGTTTTCCGTTCTATAAAAAGTATTTCAACGCTGCCCTTTCTCATGATCTCCCATGGAATAATAGCCAAGCTAGCTAGCCATCTCGTACGCGAGTTATGTATCCCCCAATTTACCTATATATTAAATAATAGAATCTAATAGGAATTATTAGAACTTGCTAAATAAATCAGAAGTCAATTGCAACAATGTAATACAAGGATAAACTAGATAAACCAGGTTATTAACAGTTCATGAAAACGGATATGCAACTTTGTATCCGAGACGATAGTGATACTGCAGGTGGCAGGTCACAGACGGTTAAGACATCGCAATTGCCTAGAAATAAGATTGAAACAATATAACAAAGTGTAGAATTAAGAGTAAAGAAGACATGAGATCTGCAAGTTCCCACAGCCATGTGAGGGGGTAGGATTATTATAAAAACCCGGGAGCTCAAGGACCCGGCAATCAGTCAGTCTTCGAACTCCATACTTCGATGTTTAAGCTACTCTAGTGAGTCAGTCAAAGTATTCAGCTTTAGCATTGCAGTTTGCTTAGGCGACTTACAAAATTAGTTCAATTAATTAATTTATTTTGATTGTAACGAATTTTTTGAAGCACTAAAACACCAGCCCTACGTTGTGTGCCAGTGAAACTAATTTTTCTTATATATAGCTGGTTACAAGGCTAGCCTCACGCATGGGCAAGTGTAACGAAGTCTTCCGACATAACTAGGGGTCTATTCCTTGGGTAGAGCTATGAGAAATGGGGGGGTAAGTCGAAATCTGATTGTAAGTCAAACTTAATCCAAAACAAATAGGTGCCACCAAGTCCTGACGCATTTACGATAATTGCGTGGTATATTTCTAGGGGCGGACGTGGAAACCCAAAGAAAAAAATCGCCTTCGATGACAAAAACCCGTCTTAACAAAATAAGACGCTGCTCCTGTAAGAAATTGTAATAATTAGATTAATAGAAAGGTGGAACACTATTTGTGTCCCGCAAACATACCTAAAGAAATATTAAAAAGATATTTTCTATATAAGATTGGCATCAAAATTCTACTCTTAAGGATATTAGTTTCCTGTTGTTAGGTTTGACCATATTTGATCAAAATAAAAGACTTTAATCTTGAACCAATAATTTACTCAAAAGATTCTCTTTTAAAACAAAATGCAATGCAACAAAATTTCATAAATAATTAAATGAGTTCGTGAATTCTAAATTAAGGTTTATCAAAATTGTTGATAATCAAACATGTTACAGCTTGGTGTAAACTTGTTACACTAAAAAGGTCCGACCCGTACAGATCTGTTCAGGAGGATTACATTTTAAAAACGTTGCTACTCAAGTTTTTTCTTTTCTAAATTACTTGTGTTAGTTTTAATTTCTATTAAAAAAAGCAGATCACAAAAATATTCTTGTTTACTCAACTTGGGCAAACGCTGTTCGAAGCATTTGTTTCCTAGAACACATCTGTCAGCAGTATACTGCAGACAAACACGTGACGTCAGTAACACCTGTTGCAGTTACTAACGGTACATAATGAACCACGTGTGTGGTTTCTAAAACCATCAAAATAGTGAATTATAATTTTAACACTGGAAAATTCCAGCTCAACAAATAATTGAAATTTTTATAATATTCGTGCTTTTGCACAATCAAACAAATTAAAGTGTTTCAAATGTATAAACCATCAAAATAAGATTCTTAAAATTAACTACGAACCAAAACTGCTCTTTGTGGCCTTGAAGAGGTACTTGTTATATATCAAGCGGAATTTACTGTATGTTGCGTGGCCCCAGCTCATCCTCAACAGCTTCTAGCACATGGAATTGCTCCAGGTGTCGAATTAAATGCAATCACAATACGTCCGTCAGCTGCTGCGATATGTTGAATCACGCTGCCTTACCAAATACCATCTTTATTTTGTATAATAAAGTGGTCTTCTATAAATTAGTCAAATTTTCCATCTTCTAAGTTGTTTTCTTTTAGGTTGCAATACAAAGTGGTTTTAACATCAGTGAGTTTTCAAAGTTGCATTTTTAGTGTTGCTTTTGCGCTAAATAAAATATCTCAATTAAACAATTTAATAACGTTCATAGGATACCAACCGCTATTTAAAGATGTGTCTCGACTGCTCAAAATTTATTCGCAAATTTGCGGCCTGCGTTTTATCGTACATCTTGACTTTACTATCTCGCATGGCCGACTGGTTATTAATCTCACTCGGACGAACGGAGTGCTATCGAAGACACAGATATTTGACTATACATAGAATGCTACATAAAGATGCCGCTTTAGCGTAATACCAAAGTTGTTAAATGTATTTTACTTATTATTTTAATAAAAGTGTTTTATAATTCTTGCACTTTTATGAACGGATTTAATAACCAAAAAATAAAATTGTTACATGATTTAAAGTTAAAATCAGTTTGTTAAAATTCCACATTGATTTCTGTATTAATTAAAAATAAATTTGTTAAGTTTTGAAAACGCTTTTTAAAAACGTAGCTCCCAAGGCCCGAACCTTAACTGGCGCAGCCGCTAGGATGTTAAAAGGGCACTAAGAATCCAAAAATCGGAAGACTAGTGACCAAGAATTTCAATTCGCAATTTTGGCAGAACCCAAACAGAAGTTGGACAAGATACACAAATCGATCGAATTCAATAAATCAAACCAACGTGGACAACGTACAAGCTTCGACAAAGTCCATGCAACCATCGAAGAAATTAATGTATGTTCATTTCTTTAAACCAAATTGATTTTACAAACTATAATTGATATATGCTAGTATAAGCCAATTTTTTTTATTATTTTATGTACAGAATTTTTATTTTATGCCATTTATCAAAAATAATTCACTTATAAATCAAGGGAATTGTTTCCAAGCACGAAATATTATATTTACAGCAAACGAGAACTATTTTATGAGACTTGTATTTTAAAGAGATTTTTAAAACAAAAGGGGCTTGATTTTTAAGAGATTTTTTTCACAATTATTAAAACAAACCGAAAAATAACCAAAATAACTGGCGTACATTTATTAAATTAATACCAAACGTAACCGAAATACGAATAATTATTAATACAAAATTAACTGGCGCACAATTATTAAACTAATACGAAAACGCAACGGTTTAATCCAGCAAACGTAAAAATAGACGTAACTAACCCTATCATTTAATACCAAAAGCTAACCGCAATTCTTACAAACAAGGAACTACAGAAATGACTATTTAAAAGCTGACTTTCTATCATACCTTTATAAATTACAGCAATGCACTCTGCAAATCTATTATTAACCTAAACCAATGAACCATTGTTAGTTAAAAACCAGCGTGCAAATTTACAACGCAATCCTCACATAAGATAAGATCGGAAATTATCAGTGAATAAAACATCATTCATCCAACACAACGTTATTAAAAGCTATTTATTCCAGTACAAATACTGAATAAAAGTAAACGTTCATCATAGTAAGCTATAATTAACCCATATAAAAGACGTGCATCATAATTGAATATTCTTTATACGGAGATATCTAAAAATAATTATAATATGCAACATTCATGCAGTAATTAAGGAAGTAAAGAAACGATTTATTTAATTCTCACACCAACTGAAAGCAACATCTTTCAGAAAAGTATTAACAAATTGCATACTAAATTAAGCAAAAGCTATTCGCAACTTATTTAAAATAACCACGAGACTGAAACTACATCTTCAAGTAGACATAACTTTGTGATTAAATTACAAAAGCAATAATGTGACAAAGTAATTGAAAACCTGCAAACCTTATATTTAAAACTCAGGGTAACGAGACAGACCAGTTACACGTTTATGCAATTCAATTAACATCCACGGATAAGATATAATTACAACAGACCTGATAAAATCAGCAGAACTAAACGAACATAAAGTCATAACTGACGCAAAACATACAAAGTGAAGTAGGTACTACGAGAAATTATTTATTCATATCGGAATCTTTCAGGCAAACCCAAGTAGAGTTTACGACAAATTAACGTCCGCGAGATAAAAACAAACGAATTCAAGGCTACAACAATTAACCCAACATTATCGAGTATAAATCCCACAAATTAATTACCGCATCGTGTAACCAAGTACAAACAATAGCAATTACGATTCTATAAATAACCCGACGCAATCTGAACTGAAAATTAACAAATCCAACCAGAAGTAACGATACCAACATCGAAATAGATCTCAATTTTTACAAAATTTAAAATTATACAAAAGCGAAAGCAACCCTTAACCAAACTTAGTGCAGATATGAAACTTTACCTGAAGACAATTCAAATCTTTAGTGGGGAGCAAGCTCACCTCGGGAATTTCAACGGAGAATGCAAAATGTTTTGAAAACCTTCTACAAACCCGGAGATAACGAAAGAAATTCATTACTCTTACGCATGTTAATAAGTAAACTGACCGGACCGGCACTAACACTAATTGCCAGTCGAGACGATCTAGATGAATGGCAGGACTTTGAACGCATACTAATTGCATATTTTGGCGACCAACGTAATATAAAATGCCTTGTACGAGACCTGATAAACCTCAGAATGGAAAATAACCAATCCCCGTATCAATTCGAAATGAAATGCCAAGACGTGAGAAGTCTAATCTTAACGAAATTAAAAATCGAAGAACTCGATCAAAATATTCGACATTTAAAAACAAAAATGTATGACGAAATGGCACTGGACACATATATAAACGCTTTACCAGAACGACTATCAGATAAAATCAGATTCCAACGTCCCCAAAACCTAGAAAAATCCATGAACGTGATAGAAGAAGAAAATGTAATGTATTACCGCAACAGACTATACAACCCCAACGCAAATAAAAGTTATTCACCAATAAAAACTATACAAGCCGCGAGACAAACCACCACTCAACAAAAATTCACACCCTTCAACGCACAAACAAATCAACCGCGAATTAATAACCCAAATTTCACAATACAAATTTCAATAATCAATATAAACATTTTTCAAAACCAACGTTTAACCCAAATTTTACGAAACCCGCATTTCAACCAAGATTCAGCCAAAACGCAAATCAACAAAGACCAGCATTCAGCGTGAACCCAATTAGAAATACACCAATGACAAATAATAACAACAATCCTAATAACTATTACAAACCAACGCCCATGGATACCTCATCTGGTAACACCAGACAAAATACAAAGATAACACATATCCGACCAAACCCTCATCAGAAACGCAATTTTATATCGAAAGAACTATTTCACCAAGAAGTAGAAAAATTTGACAATGACCAGAATAATTACATTCAGCCAAGTACAAAAGACAAATCAAACCATGCAGAAACTTATGAACGCGACGAACAATACGAAACTTACGAGGAGGCCGACGAAGAAAACTCGTGCTCAAATTTTCAAATAGACCGATTCATAAACGACCAAACTTAATAAACTTAAATAACATAAATCACCTAGTGCTACCATACATACAAATACCCCATGTCGAATTTAAACTACTAATCGATACAGGATCCTCGAAAACAATAATTAGCCCTAGAACCGTGAAGAAACATTATTTAGATTATGTAGAAAGAGAACCATTTAAAATTAAAACAGCCAATCAAACAACACTACACCAATTCATAGCTAATATACCCTTACCGAGAACATTTAATGTAAAAATGAAACATAAATTTTGTATTTTCGAATTCAACGATAAATATGACGGACTAATCGGAATGGACCTTCTAAGAAAATTAGGAGCCAACATTGACATAAAAAACCGTTTATTAAGAACGAATTACGGAAAGATACCCATTAGATTTCAAAACACTCAAATCCAACAAAAATACACCTTAGAACCCCGAACGCAAAGAAAAATAAAATCCCAGTAAATTCTAACAACAAAGTAGGAATAATAAATCATATAACATTTCAACAAGAAGTAGAAACCCCAACCACATTAGTAAAAATAAAGAATAATATGCCACTACAACAATTTTAAACTCGAATGACTATCCCGTAGAACTATAATTAACAAACCCAATTAACGTAGAGAAATTATATTTTAACGAAATGGAAATAGACGAAAATTTAGAAAACAATTGCAACCCAATAGAACATGACAAAATGTTAAGAGAAAATTTAAGTAACATGCGCTTTAATACCGACATCAATCAAGAAGAGCAAAGAGCAATTAAAAACTTATGTTTTGAATATTGCGACATATTCCACTGTGAAGGAATACCCCTAACATTCACCAACATAGTTAAACATAATATCGAACTAACAGACAACAAGCCAATCTTTACAAAAGCATATAGACTACCTCATGTAAGCCAAAAAGAAACCGAAAGACAAGTAGCAGACTTATTAGAACAAAACATAATCCAGCACTCCAACTCACCATGGAACAGCCCTGTATTAATAGTACCCAAGAAATTAGACGCAACCGGAAAGAGAAAGTACAGAATGGTAATAAACTACAGAAAGTTAAATCAAAAAAACGGTAGATGACAAATATCCACTACCAAATATAACCGCAATTTTAGACAAATTAGGCAAATGCAAATGTTTTTCAACATTAGACCTAGCATCAAGATACCATCAGGTAGAGATGGACGAAAAAGATATATTGAAAAAAGCCTTCAGCACACCTAGAGGACACTACGAATACAAACGAATGCCATTTGAAGTAAAGAACGCACCCACTACTTTTCAGAGAGTCATGGACAATATACTACGAGGAATACACAACGAAAAATGCCTTGTGTACCTAGATCACATCATAGTTTTTTACACATCATCAGTAGAACACAAAAAAAGAAAGAAGTATTTGAAAGACTAAGCCAATCATATTTCAAAGTACAATTAGACAAAAATAAATTTTTACAAAAAGAAATATCATTTTTAGGACATATAATAACACCCCAAGTAGTAATGCCAAACCCCGATAAAACAAATGCAGTTCTAAATTACCCTCTACCGAAGACAACCAAAGAAATTAAAGGATTTCTAGGACTTAGTGGTTACTATCGCAAATTCATTAAAAGTTACGCTCACATAACCAAGCCCCTGACAAATTGTTTAAAAAAGGGAAACAAAATTGAACACACCCCGGAATTCATTAAAGCCGTAGACAAAATTAAAAATGTATTAACGAATTACCCCGTATTAGAATACCCAAACTTTTCAAAACTACTTATACTAACGACAGACGTATCGAATGTAGCATTAGGCGCAGTATTGAACCAAGGAAAAGTAGGTAGCGATAAACCCATCAGTTGCGCATCCAGAACCCTAAATGAAACTGAACAGAAATATAGCACCATAGAAAAAGAATTATTAGTCATAATTTGGGCAACAAAATATTTTAGACCTTACTTATACGAAAGAAAATTTTACATATATACCGATCATAGACCATTAGTATGGCTATGCAAACTTAAAGAACCAAATTGGAAATTACAACGATGGCGAATCAGACTAAAAGAATACGATTACGAAATTATATATAAAAAGGGAATTTATAACAACAACGTAGACGCTTTAAGTAGAATACAACTCAATGCATTAGAAACAGAATCCATTGTAGGAAACGTAGACGAAACAGAAATAAGGGAAGACCCAGAAGAGATCGACACAATACATTCGACACAAAACGAAAAACCTAAAACCGCGATTAAAATCTTAAACGAAGCAATCGATATGAAACCCATTCAATTTATAATTATCGAAGTTTTAAATAACCCCAATCCCGTAAAATATACAAAAGTAGATAACACAAAGATATACCAAATCCAAATAACCAAAGATGACAACGAGGAGTAAATAATTAAAATTCTAAAAGAATACACCCCCGAGAAAAAACGATTTTATTTTTATTTCAACATCGAACATTTATACAAAAGATTTTCAGAATTATCCGTTAAAGTATTCAATAATTCTGGCCCTGAACTTATCAGATGTACGAGAAAATTTATAACACTAGACGACCCTGACGAAATAAATGATGTAATTACCAACATGAAGGAAAAACCAACCATCGTGGAATTAATGAAACCATAAAGCAACTCATAAGAGGTTATTATTTTAAAGACATGAAGGAATTGACCACAGATTTCATTAACCAATGTGAACTATGTGACAAAGCGAAATACGACAGAAAACCCCCAAAGATACCCTTAATGTTAACCAAAACACCCGACAAACCATTTCAAAAATTACATACCGATACTCTATTATTTATTACCTTTTCAATTATTAAAAGGTGTTTGTTATTTGGTTTTTACTCCCATGTGACCAGCTGTAAGGCACAAGGAAGTTTGACGAGGATTTCCAGTAAGTGTAAAGAGCCCACGGCAAGTTTCGGTGGAAAATGGCTCGTAGATGAGGAAACCTCAAAAGGCTAAGCGGCTAGTTGAGCTATTTGCTCTGGGTAGAACATGAGCTGTGCGTCGGGGTTGGACTGCGACCAAAAATGTAAAGAATATGACGCCACCGAATTTTTGTATACGAAGAAGACCTTACTTAAGTCCCTTGTATAAGGCGAATGCGGAAACCTTTACTCAATTACCGCTGTACAATATATTACTGAAATACAATCCCTAAAGTTTTCTTACCTTATGGCTCTATATTGACCTCTATAGATGCACCGCTACACCTGTGAACAGATTAAAACAAAAATAGCACTGTTTGTGCCTTAATATGCAAAATTAATGATTAATTTGAATCAACCCTCATTCATTCCAATCAATAATCCTAGTCTTGACCAAACAAAAATCTATTCCTTCAATATTAAGTAGTATACAAGACATCTTCTTTAAATAAATTTGAATAAATTAAATTATTGAAAGATATGTACATATGTACTTGATAGTATCAGTACTTCTCACAGATAAAACATGATAACTTTATACTAGCAATGTCTAGCAAAAATTTATTCTCAAATGAATGAATATGAATTTCTTTTCTGAATGTTTAACTTTAAATTACAGCATTGATTGGTTTTAGTAGCACTACTTAACCTCACATTCTATGATTAAATATTCCACTTAGCAATTAGTGAAATGTAAAATGTAAAAATTTAATTCTCCAAGATTTGAATAAATTAGTTTCAAATAATCAATTTAATTTTCTTTAAATATAAAATTCAATTCTCCAAGATTTGAATAAATTAGTTTCAAATAATCAAATTAATTTTCTTTTAATATAGAATTCAACTTTTCCTACTTTCATAAGGACATCTGCCGTGTATTAATTGTATTATTAAAAAGATTTAATGTGAAACTTCATAGGTTCCTGTTGCATAATTTAAAAAACAACTAGTGAATCTTTCACCCAATGAACTTGAACTTTACCACGTGATCAAACAAAAAATTATTTGTCCGCTATACCCTATGCTACAGCTGACGTATAGGAAAGCAATCTACATACCAGATGTTAATCCGATGGAAAAATACCTGCTAGGTATATGGGCCATACCCGGAATTATAATTGATGATTTATAATTTGCTTGCTTCAGCAACTAAGAATACAGGAAATATCCAATTCCATACAACCAAAATAGCTGCATACTGAATCTTTAATATAACATCACGACGTTCACATTAAATAATTGAAGCTTGCCAATTCGACTTTTGTACAAGGTTAAACTTCGCATAGATACTACCAAATTCTCATTTCTTATCCAAATAAATTAGTTACATTTCTTAAATTTCAAAACTAAGATGTACAACATATTCTAAATTATATGTTAACCAAAGTTGCATGTTAACTAAAAGGCCACTCAACCAAATTAACGTCTCGTCAATTGCGAGCTAATTCCAGCAAGTGTGGACATAAAAATGCGCATCGCTGAGACGATATCATTACAAGAAAACAATTTTTTAATTTTCGTGTGCTTCCAACACGTGGACTGAATAAACGTCATGGTCCTTGAGTTCAAGGAACAATTGACCTCTTCTAACGAAAGCTGAGTTGGAAGTGATAATATGGCGCGGGTTGCCGCATGACAGCAAGCTTAATATTACAATCGTCTAACAGAGGGAACTCTTATGATGACACTAACAAAAGACATCTTTTGTCACCGCATAATTTAAAATTTTACACTTTCGAATTGAAAGCTAATATTGTTTTCGACAATATGTAATATGTATTTCGTAGATTGTGTAGCATCGTTATGCTTAAGTTGGTTATTATTAATTTAAATAAGTTAGATATCTGTGAAAATAATGACAGAAAATAAAATCGTTACAGTAGAAGCACAAAACTATTTGACAATTGTAGACGCATTCACAAAAATAGGCCAAGAATTACCAATCACATCCAAAAATAGCATCGACGTAACACAGGGATTTTTACAGTACTTTACATATGAAACACTCGAAACAACGTTAGATAACGGCAGCGAATTTAAAAATGACACTATCCAAAATATTTTAGAATTCCACAAAATAAAAATTCATTTTATACCTGAAAACCACCTTGAATCAAATGGATTGATTGAACGACTACATTCAACCCTGTTAGAGCAAATCCGATTATTAAGAATAACTTATAAGAAGGAACACATAACCAATTTAATGTCACACGCACTAATCGCCTACAATAATACAATTCACTACATTCTAGTATCATTGAACCAACCGATTTATTAAAAGAATTATTAAGAATTAGATCATTTATATCTAATACTAAACTACCTTTTGATGTAACAGAATCAAACATTCTAATATTTGAAAAATAGCTATAGTTAAAGGCTACATTATGAATAACGAAATAATATTTTTAATAGCGATCCCAATAGTAGAGAGTAACAATTATAATTATTATCATTTATTTATTTGCCTTTCCACTGAAAGTTACTAGCACGTACCAAGTTATCATACCCAAAACCAAATTCCTATCCTTAAATGAACTGAGATATGGTTATACAAACGAAAAATGTACCGAAGTAACACCAAACCAATATTTATGCCAATCGTTGACGACAACAACCATTCAAGAAGACAGCCCTTGTGAAGTACAACTATTAAAATTTTCAAATCATTACGAAAACTGCAAAGCCAAACCCGTACAAATAACCACCATGAAAATTCAAAAGGTTACAGAAAACAAATGGATCGCCATTTTCCCAACAGAAGTAATAGCAACTATCCACTGTAATCAATATGAAAATAACCTAGCATTAACCGGAAGCAAATTAATTACCCTTAAAGAAGACTGTTATGTAAAATTGAAAAACGAAGTAATCAGAGTTTATCAAGACCCCCCATATCAACAAAGAAACTCGCAAACCTACTGGAAATACAGTTCAAGATAGAACAACAAGAAGACGAAGAAATAGTCAAGAAACCCCTGAAGCTAGAACATCTAGACTTAGACCACCTCAACCACGCCATGAAATTAATGGAAAGTTACAAAGAATATTTAAGTGAACTCAAAGTGCCCAAGTTGCACTATGACAATATAAGCGTTTGAACATTTGTGTTAGTCATTTTAATAATTTTTCTAATTATATATGTATTTTACAAAATGTATCTTAGCTATAAGAATAAACAGTTTTAGATTTAAGGAAACAAAGAGAAATAAAGAAACAATAAGTGTACCCTTAGAAACAATGAATTTTAAATAATGAAATTGAATAATGAATACTATGAATTTAAATATTAACCAAAACCTTAATTTTTCAAGTACGTCGGGAGGAGTTATGCATCCCCCAATTTACCTATACATTAAATAATAAAATCTAAAAAGAAATATTAGAACTTGTTAAATGAATCATAAGTCAATTGCAACCATGTAATACAAGGATAAACCAGACAGGTTATTAACAGTTCATGAGAACGGATATGCATCTTTGTATTCGAGACGATAGTGATACTTCAGGAGGCAGGTCACAGACGGTTATGATATCGCAATTACCTAGAAATAAGATTGAAACAATGTAACAAAGTGTAGAATTAAGATTAAAGCAGACATGAGATCTGCAAGTTCCCACAGCCATGTGAGGGGGTAGGATTATTATAAAAAGCCCGGGAGCTAAAGGACCTGGCATTCAGTAAAAGTATTCAGCTTTAGCATTGCAGTTTGCTTAGGCGACTCACAATATTAGTTCAATTAATTAATTTATTTTGATTTAAAGTTAAAATCAGTTTGTCAAAAATTTCACATTAATTTCTGTAAGAATTAAAAATAAATTTGTTAAGTTTTGGAAACGTTTTTTAAAAACGCTCCCAAGTCCCGAACCTTAACTCGCGTAACAATTTCAAGTCCCTTTAAGTTCCGAATAATTGTTGTTCTATCTTCTTCCGCAAGATCACAAAACGCGTTCCTTACAAAATTATACGCTGCCTTAACGCCCAACATCTTGCGACTCGAATTGTGTAACAATTTACGTTCACCACATAGTTAAAAATAACATTAACACTGCTACAAATTGTTCAAAATACTTTTTAAATAAATCGCTTTTGACTCAAATTCAAAATTAACAAAGATTTAACAGTCAAACGATTAAGGCGAAGGCGACGAAAAATTATCCGTATCTAAAAAAAAAGAAAACTAACAACTACATTATAAAATTTCTAGCGTGACATCGACCTTCAACACCTTGAATGCCATTGAACCTGTCACTATAAATTTAAGTATAAAAAAAAGAATGGCGAAGAAATATTTATGTTTGCTTTTGTGAATAAACTATAAATCCCAGTAGATAATCTTGACGAACAACTCTCTAAGTTTTTAAGAAATTTAACTATTTCAAATATAATTCAACAATGAACGCGTCTTTATTATATTGTGGGCAGTGATAAACATTTATTGAGAAAAAGAATAGATCGACTGTTAAAATTGACATTAATAAATTTAGACACGTACGTACAACAGATGTAGTTGGCGTAGTGACAAATTACATACCGGTGCTTTCCTAAATCACTGTAAATCTAACATTTGAAATTATTAATCTCCCAGGTGTTACTTCACGCATTAAATTGTTTCTTTAAAATGGCGTCACAGGTAGGTATTACGCACAAAATTCCTATTTTAAAACCATATTTTAAATTCTAAGTTAATTTCTTAAACTATTCTAGAATACAATTAATAGTTAACGATTGGGTCAATGCATGCTTGGATATTTTTAACTATTTTATAAGCGTTGACATGCGAAACATTTATCACAATCCAGAAGTTGCTTAGTAGCAACTCATGAGCTTTTATCTAAGAGCAACTAGTTGAGGAAGAATAATAGACGAGAAAAATTCAATTACAGAGGACTTTTGTCAATAATGCCATGGAAATCCGTAAGTGACCAACATGTTGATCCGTCTGAGATACCTTGATGTAGTTCGCAACCGCGTCTAGTGCGCGATAAATCAGTAGCCAATACCAAGAACTGTAACGTATTGCACTATAATAATGTTTATAAAACGGAAGGTGTTAGAAAAACCAAATTTCTGGCAATTAAATTTTTGATCAAATTATGTTAATCGTGCACAGTGTATTCAAATAGTGCAAAATATTCGCCGTTGGGTTCTACAAACAGGAGTAAATAAACTTCGTTATGAGCCATAATCGACAACTTTTTCATGTATTTCCCAATAAGATAATTTAATATTAATTTTCCAAATTTTTGCACCAACTGTTGAGATTCACATAATAATAATAATAATAATAATGATAATAATAATCCGTTCCGAATGGACCTACACCTTGAAGAAGTTCTAGATTACTAGAACGGGTGGAATGGCTTGAGCGCTCAAGTGATTCAAAGAGCCAAACTACAGGTCCAACCAAAGTAGTAGAGTCGTTAGTGAGGAATCAGACTAAGACAGGTCCCCGAAACAGGCTAGCAGCTCTTTTGGTACTTAGATTGGCAGAGACCATAGGAGTCGGTATGACATTCTAAGACACACTACCGCGATGTGAAAGCGTACTTAAATTGATAATTAAGATGATGACATCCTCTGAAGTAAAAAATTCCAGAGTTAAAATAGTCTCTCATTCGGATCTTCGGGAGGGAACTACTTCGAGGGATGTGATCGAAAAGATTAGAAAAAGAGACGGGAACATTTTGCGAGTCGAAGCGTAGAATGCCAGAAGTATGAAGCAAATACGTAAGCTAGATAACTTGAAAATTAAAATGGATAGGTTAGCACCAGATATAGTAGGAAACAGCGACGTTCAATTGCCAGAGGCGGGGGATTTTTGGAGTGAGACTTTAGAGTAATTAACACAGGATTAGAGAAAGGAAATTCGGGTGTGGGATAGTTATAAGAAAAATAATGGACGCTGTGTAAAAACTACTACAAAAGAACGAAAAAGCACACATGGTTAGATTAGAGTATAAACCGGTAAATACAGTAATAATACAAGTATACGGGACCACTTCTAGCTACAGTGAGGAAGAAGCAGAAGCGATCTACCAAGATATCTAAGACATACTACGATACGTAAAAAGGGCATGAAAATTTAATAATTACAAGAAATGTTAACGCAGTGGTAGAAGTGAGTAGGAAAGGAGCGGTAGTAGGTTTGTTTGGTTTAGACATGAGAAATAACAGGGGAAATAGGCTGGTAGAATTTTACAACAAGAACAATTTAACCATCACAAACACATTATTTCAACATCATGCTAGAAAACGATACACGTGAAAGATGCCAAGAGATATAGGAAGATATCAAATAGATTACATTCTTGTTCGACAACGGTGCAGCAATCAAGTAAAAGACTGTAGAAACTTTCCAGAAGCAGATATACACACTGACCATAACATCGTAATTATGAAGGTCGCTCTTAAATTTAAAAATTCGAAAAAAAAGGAACGAAAAAACGCATTTTGACTTTGAAAAACTAAAAGATACACATATCCACAAAAGAATTGAAATAGAAGTCAAAGAATTGCTGAAAGACATCAGGAAAATTTCTTATACTTAGAAAGTAAAAATAAAATGGAATAACATTAAATTCAGCTTAGACATGGCGGCCAGGTATATTCTGAGGTATACACAAAAAGAAAATAAGAAACCATGGATAACAAAAAAATATTCTGAATTTCATAGAAGAAAGACGAAAATACAAAAAAGATCAAACGAAACAGGAAAACAGAGATACAAAGCTATAAAATGGGAAATTATTCGCAATTGCAGGAAAGCAAAGGAACAACCGATTGATGAAAAGTGCAAAGAAGTACAAACTAAAATAAAAATAGGAAAGACAGACGAAGCATACAAACTAATTAGAATAAATTTTATGGATATTAAACCGAATAGCAAAAATACAAGGAACGCGGGAGGAAACGTAATTATAGAAAATGTAGAGAAAGTGGTTAGATGACGAAAATATATAGAGAATTTCTATTCAGGAGAGGAATTAACAGCATTAGAACAGGAATCAGACATTGAAAATCATGACTTGGGATATCCTATACTTAGAGATGAGTCTGAATTTGCAGTCAAGGGTCTGAAAAATGGTAAGGTGCCGGGTACAGATAAGGTGCAAGCAGAAACTATAAAATTTGCAGGACAAGCCGTATCAGAACGTCTCTTCCAACTTGTAAGCTATATGTATGAGACAAACGAAATACCCAAAAATATCAAACGTAACGTCATAGGCAATATACCAATAAAGAAAGGCTCGGATAGATGTGAAAATTTTCGAAAAATAAGTTTGACAGCACATGTGTCAAAAATATTAACTAAAATTGTACAAAGACGAATGGAAAAGCAAGCTGAAGAAATATAAGAGAAGATGAATTTGGGTTTAGGCGAAACAAGGAACACTGGAGGCTATTTTAGCTCGGAGGGTGATACTAGAGAAAACAATAGAAAAAGGGGAAAGCGTGTATATGTATATGTATAGGGTTGGTAGATCTGAAAAAAAAGCATTCGATAATGTAATATGGAAAAAATCGTTCGAAATACTCAAAAAAGATTGGAATGCTTAGATTTGCAGATGCTGTAGCAGTATTAGCATCTGGCAAGGAAAAGTTAGAAGCTGCTCTTAAAGAAATGTAAACAATTCTAACAGAGTAAGACCGGCCTTACATAGTCGCTTCTAGAAGCTGCTTCTTCGGAAAGAAGTGACGCTAGTTTTGTGTACCGCTTTACCTAGTAGCGGCAAGAAGTGGCTTCTAACATTGGCACATGCGCATCTAATATAAATTTAACGGCACTTTAGTAAACAAACAGTGTTTAATAGTAATTTTTATGTACAAAATAGCTAAACTGGCTACAATCGAAGTAGGACTTTTAATCAATAACAAAGAGGCGTATCTTAAAATTGAAAAAGATATTCTGGATGTGTTACGTTCAGGTATCCTATTTTCTGAAGTCTTTTTATTAATTTAATTGATGGATATTATTGCAGATGATCAAATGCTATATCAGTACTTAGCAAATGCAATTGCTACAGTATCCTTACCAAGGTTTCGCAAAGATAAAACAATTTCATCTATAGAATTTATAGAAAATATTGATGAGGATGACTCTACCCCAAATGAATGAATTCGAGCCATGTGCAAGCACCAGTAGAAGCAGTACTATATCCATAACTAAGAGTATGATAGATGAGTATTTATTTATAACATTAATATCTGAGCGACCAGACTCTGGCTGGAAATAAAAACAATCTTACAGTGTCAATTATCAATCCAGGAACTTGCAAAAAAATGGAACGCATTGCGGGACTATTATATGAAAATTAAGCCTGAACAAACCAAAAAATTACCATCGGCATCAGGCTGCTGAAATCTGCACGTCAAAGAAATGGAAACATTTTGATAGTTTGAAATTTCTAGATGCTTCGATAGAGGTTCGTCAGACATATTCAAACATAGATACTCCTCCACAATGTGTTTCACCACTCTGCAGTGACGAATCAAATTCATCGGCTGGTACACTTCCATTCCGCAATAAACGGAAAAAATCACAATTAGAAGCACAGGATGAATTATTTTTGAAAAAAATGAACTCCATCATGAATAAACCTGTTGAAATAAAGGAGCCACATAAACAGGACGGTGTGTCGCATTTTTGTGAACGGCTTTCAGAGGGATTAAGAAAATTTCCGTATAGGAAGCGTTGTGAAATTGAAATAAAATTTTTACAAGAACTTCATAACGAAATGGAAGAAAATGAAATAACTGAATAGACCATCAGACAATATTAAATTTTGTATTGATAAACTTTTACATTTGTGTTTTGTATCCCGATGTGAAATATCTATTTTAAATAATATTCTGCCTACTTTTTACTTAGTTTAAAATTGCATACTTGGTACAAAAATAAAACTGTGCTATATATATGTATTCACTTATTTAAAGATACATATTATGTATATACATGTGATAACAAGTTTTTATCTATTAACAACTACATAATACATATTAACATCAAATTTAAAACTAATATAGTGTAAAAACAGTTTTCAAATTTTAAATGTGAGCAAGATTGTCTTGGAAGATAACAGCTCCCTCGTTATTGAAATATTCAGTAAATATGTCTCTAATTGCACTAGCATTGTGTGAATAATTGTTCGAACCGCATTTCGCATAGGAAATTCCATCTCTATTATATTTTCTCCAATATCCCTTAATTATTACGCCACTGGACAACTCCTTATACACAAAACCTTTTGGACAATATAGCTTTTGTGATTCAGAGAGGTTTCTTTCATTTTTCATAATATAATTATGCAAACAAACTGTTGCTTTTACAATTGCCTCTATTGTTTCTAAACTACAATTAATTGGCTTGCGAAAATCGAAAACGTGCTAATAAAATGCCAAATGTATTTTCCACAATGCAACGAGCCCTGGATAATCTATAATTAAAAATTCTTCTGGCATTGGTTAATTTCTTCATCCTCCACTAAAACATATGGAAAGGTGGATCGTATATTTTATATTTTAGAAGGTTTGGGAATGAGCATTTGATTTTCATGAAATCTTCTACCCATTATAGAAGTTTTAAATATGCCACCGTCACTACAGCGTCCTTGTGCCCCTATGTCAACTACTGTAAAACAGTAATTAGCATCAGCAATTGCTAGTAAGACAATGGAATGAGAGCCTTTATAATTATAGAACGTAGATCCAAAGTTTAGTGGTGCTTAAAACACAATTATTTTAGTGTGACCACGTAATCATTAAATATCTGTTTTGCAAAAACTACAACAAATTTAAATAAAGCAAAACAAGTAATATATTTTATGTAATCCCAGTTTTTATTCATGTTTCATAGTTTATATCGAATTTTATCCACCTGCATTATAACATGCTTCCCATCTATTGCCCCGAAGCAATTCGAGAATTGACTTTTTTTTAAAACCTTCTGCTATCTCTAACCATATCTCTTCGGTTGGGGGCACAAGAACCTTGTCACGTAAGCATTCCCAAATTGCAATACAAGTTTCTCGTATTACTAGTGATGCAGTGCTTTCACCCATTCTAAATTGTCTAGCTATTGATACCATCAAATCACTTGATGCCAAGTAACTACAAATATAAAATCATCAACAATATTCTGCTACAGATTTGCTTTATTTAGTAAATTACCGTAAAGTCAGTGCTAATCGCAAAGGTGGTGAAAGAGGTTCTCGGCTCACATGAAGCATCCCTATCATTGGTGCAAGAACTTTTAATAAATCATTAAATTGCAATGGACTTATTCTTAAATGATTAAAAAATTTATGAGAATCATCGTCGCTTTGCATTTCAGCAATTAAATTGTTGTAGTCACCCTGCATCATTCTAGCCTTAGGACTATTTAAAGGATGTGCCCAAAACTTTTTCCTATGTTTGCGTACTTTTGCAAGCAGTTTACTCCACTACCTTTCTATTATACACGTAGCAAAATTTTTTTTAATTGTAAATGAAGCAGTAATTCTAAATAAACATGCATTGTTTTGGTTCATCAATTTCTAACCTTGACTGCAGGTCCACTGAATTTTCTAGCCTAACCTAACAAATAATATGTCAAATTGTAAAAAGAAGCGAAGAAGTTAACATTGAACCAACTTCTTCGCTTCTTTTTGCGGCCTTATATTTGGGAGTCACGTGTGCTTAGCAAACCAATCAGAATGCATATAGAAAAAGAAGCAGCTTCAAGAAGCGACTGTGTAAGGCCGGCCTAATACGGTATGAAAATTAACAAAAATAAAACTAAAGTACTAGTATGCAAAGGTAGGGAAAATAAATTAAAAACTAGAATACAACTAGGTAACGAGAACTTACAAGAGTTTAACGATTTCTACTACCCAGGAAGCTAAATAACGCAGGATGGGAAGAGCGTAAAATATATAAAACAAAGATTAGCACAAGGTCGTGTTACATTTAACAAGAAAAAGCAACTACTGTGTTCAAAGACAACAAACATAGAAACAAGGGAAAGATTGCTTAAAACATATGTGTGTAGCACAGCACTGTACGGCTGTGAAACTTGGACAGTAGGTGAAGTGGACAGGAAAAAGATAGAAGCCTTTGAAATGCGGTGCTATAGACGTATGATGAAGATATCATGGACAGACAAAAACAAGAACAAATAGGTACTACAAAGGGTAGGGGAAGAAGTATGTGGAAAACAGTAAAAAATAAGAGAGATAGGATGATAGGCCACATACTAAAGCGTGTGGGAATAGTGCGGAATATATTAAAAGCAAGGATATTAAAAAAGAGGGATAGAGGTAAATCCAGGTTAGATTATTACACACAGATAGTAAAAGATGTAGGCTGTGGGAATTTCAGGGAAATGTGCTGGCTAGCTCAGAATAGAAATCAATGGAGGTACGCGTCAAACCAGTTCCAAGATGGAAAACCTAATGGGGAAAAAAATAACTGTACTTAAACCTGATGATTATTATAAGCAACTACAGGTATTGGTCTTGCAATATTCTCAACTAATGCTAATTGTGCGAAAGGATATACTGGAAAACTATTAATTCGGCAAATGTCTAAGTGTTGGGGGATCCTTGGTAGTAACACTGCTTAACCCCTCACACACCACTGAATCTTGGTGAAATAGAACATATAATTAGGAAACAACAGAAGGGAACAGAGCTGTATCTAGGTTGTGGGAATTTAAGGGAACAGTGTAGGCTAGCTCAGAATAGAAATAAGTGAAGGTACGCGCCCAACCACTTACAAGACGGAGAACTTAATGACGAAAAGAATAATCGCACTTAACTCTGGTGGGTATTTTAAACAGCTAAAGGTGTTGATTTCGAAATATTTTCAACTAATGTTGATTGTGCGAAATGATATATTGGAAAAATATTAATTCGGCAAATGCTCAAGTGTTGGGGGATCTTGGTAGCCGCAGGTTGCTTAACCTGGAACCTGAAAAATTTTGAATTTTGTCGAACCCTTGCTGTTCCAAGCAAGGTAGGGATCTTTAACGTGCCTGACAACACACGCACGGGACCTCCATTTTACCTCTTATCCGAACGAGGACGTATTTTTGTGAAAAATGCTCGCGTAACATTTTTTAAGCGAACTGTGTCGGGATTCCAACCCAGGACCTTGCACGTAGTAGTCACACGCATACCAATAGTGCGCAATAGTGCGGAATATATTAAGAGCAGAGATAGAAAAAAAGAGGTAGAGGTACACCTAGATCAGAATATTGCACGCAGATAGTGAAAGATGCAGACTGTGCAAATTTCAGGGAAATGTGTAGGTTAGCTCAGAATGGGAAACAATTATGGTACGTGTCTAACCAGTTCCAGGACTGAAGACCTATGATGGTGACATAGATATATCCTCAAATTGAATATTCATATGCTACGTTTACACTAATGCTATTGAGGATTTGATAATCTCCATTGATACTTGAGTCAATACAAAACACACATTTGCTTAAATAGAAATTATAATCTCAAACTAACTATTTCTTTTTTTTGTGTGCCGAGAAGTATTCACAGGATTCTAAATAAACACAAGTTCCATCCGTATTCCATCGAATTAGTACACAATTGATGACAATTAAAAAGGAAATAATTTTTTTTGAATTTATCGTAATTAAAACTCAGATAAGAATTTTTTTCAAAAGATAATTTGGACGGACGAGGCGAATTTTAAGAAGAATGGAATGTTTAATCTGCGTAACTCTCATTACTGGAATGATACTAATCCTTGCATATTTCGTGAAAGGAAGTTTGCAAGGAGTTTTTTGTTTTTGCTGCAACTAGAAATGACGGTGTACTATCAGTACATATTTATAATGAAAATTTGAATGGTAAGCTTATATTGAAAAATGAAAGGCAAACATCGTTTATAATTTAGTTTGTTTATTTCGCAAGAAAGATGTCTTGAAATTTTACAAAATTATTTACATCCGTTAAATCTATATTTGAATCAGCTGAGGTATCACTACATTTGATTTTCCAATGCTCCACCCGAAGGTACTACACTGGTCAGGAAGCGAGTTCTTTATAGTTCGAAAATTTTAAATTTTACGAAACCCTTGCTAGTTCAAGCAAGGTAGGGATCTTTAACGTACGTGAAAATGCTCAAACACGGGACCTGCATTTTACCTCTCATTCGAACGAGGGCATATTTTTGTGAAAAATGTTTGCCTAACATTTGTCAAGCGAACCGTGTCGGGATTCGAACCCAGGACCTTGAGCAAAGTAGTCACAGGCATACCAACAACGCCACGGAGCTGCCAATCTGTGTTATCAACGCGACGGAGCTTCATTTCATAGAGTTTGTAAATACCTTTCTTTAAAATATCTTTGAAGATCGGGCCCCATAAATGACCTCCCCTCTCGCCCGATATCACTTCGTTAGATTTCCTTCATAGGAGTCGTATAAAAGATATCGTGTACGCTTTACCAATCACGACAAAACAAGATTGTTACGATAAAATCCGTAATATAATTCGATCACACTTTTTCCGTTCCAGTCCGCTCTCGGTAGAAAGAAGATCCGTGGAACATAGAGAGAATTTCTGGATTATCACCGCGTCAATCCTAAACTCTAGCGACTGAGTGTACATTACGGGCTCCGGCACTGGGTGTACACTTTTAATCATCGCTCTTTTTGAGCAAACCATTAAAAGAATGAATAAAATCCTTTTTTAAAGCAAATTAAAAATTTCATCCGGCACCAGTAACAATGGCTGAGTTAACATCGAAAAATTTTAACAAGAAAGACGAGAAGAGAGCTTCAATTACCATCGCCAACGCCAACTATACGACCACTGAAGACGAAGATCAAAACAGCTTCGAAAACGAAACACACAAACAAACCAGCAACAACAAAACCCAAGAGGAGACATAGAAACAAGAAAAACATTATTAAACCGCATTATCCATGATATCGTACCTTATGTGTTCCCCCTTAATGTTGTAGGTAATACCAGCGAGCTCCACTGCAAGATAGGTTAGAAAAGGCGTTGAGCAAACCCACGCCGCAAAACCTGAGATAAACAATAATTTAGAAAGGTAAGCGAGTATTAATTAATTTACATTGTAAATTTGAAACGTAAATCCTTTAATTTTGTTTGTAATTTCTGTGAAACCTAGTACGGCCCTTATGCAAGTACGAGATAAACTACCCTACCTAAGCCTATGTTTACAGCTATAATAAATTAACTTAATATTCGCATTAAGTAGAATGGGCGCTGGATCTGTTCACACTCAAATATTGATTGGAATCACTTTCACATTCGCAGTACAAAGTGCATTTCAAAATAAACAGAACCCTTCCAAAAACGAGAACAAAATAGTAAATTGCATAGCTAGTGTACAAAGTGACCCACTAGTGTGAAATGGCACTTTCAACACAGGTACTGTACACGATTTTTCCGACGACCACAATTAAAGAAACAAAATTAGAAAAAAACATTTTAAATAAACGCACACTGTTGCTTTTTCCTTCGAATACTTTACCTTGATACAAGGTTGTGCGTTCGTCTAGTGGTAATGTCGAACAAACCCTACATCGTGTTTTTAAAATTGGACATGTTGAGTCGCCTAGGTAATTAACGTAAAAATATCTCATCCGTCATATCACTCTAGAGTTGAAACTTTCGCACTCTAGAGTGATATACGCCACTTTCTAAATAAATAAGTAGTGTGCAATCTGATGTTTTCATACGTAGTCGCCGGGAACATTGTCTTTTGGTAAAACATATATTTAATTTAAAATAATCTCCTTGGGACTCTACAGCCAAGAAGCATGTACAATGAATGTTGAGAATGTTGGTGCAAATCCTTTGGATGGCCTCCACCTCCGCTTAATGCTTTCTTTTCATCGGCAAATGCTTCCGAATAGGTAAAAAGCAAACGGTGCTAAATTAGAAGCGGCTACGTAACTTAGTTGGTTGAGGGCGCTTCGTGGCTTATTTGCTTTGTGTGTGAATACTAAGCCCGAGGTACAGGGTTCGATTCCCGACACGGACCGTTTGAAAAATGTTAAACGAGCATTTTTCACCAAAATACTACCTCGTTCAGATGAGAGGTAAAATATAGGTTCCGTGTAAGGCTGATGTCACTCACCTTAAAGATCCCTACCTTATTTCGAATAACAAGGATTCCTCCACATTCAAAATTTCAAGGTAAAATAAACTCCCTTCCTGGACAATGTAGTACCTTTAGGTGGAGCATTGGAAAATGTAAGGTATTGGCATCTAGCAAGAACATGTTAGAAACAGCTCTTAATTAAATGGAAACAGTACTAACAGAAAGATACAGTATGAAAACCAACAATAAAAGTAAAGTTCTAGTATGTAAAGGATGGGAAAATACGTCAAAAATCATAGTAAAAAATAAGAAACGAGAATTTACAACATGCTAAAAATTTCTGCTACTTAGGAAGTCAAATACCATAAAATAGAAAAAGGCCAATATAGTACCTTTGGGTGGAGCATTGAAAAATCAAATATAGAGCTTAGTTGGTTCGGGCGGCTTCGTGGTTTAGTTGGTTCATATGTGACTACCAAACCCAAGGTGCCAGATTCAATTCCCGACACAGGCCTCTTGAAAACTGTTAGGCGAGCAATTTTTCACAAAACTACGCCCTCGTTCGGATAAGACGTAAAATGTAGGTCCTGTGTCAGTGTCGTCACGTACGTTAAAGGTCCCTAACTTGCTTGGAATAGCCAGGGTTCGGCAAAATTCAAAATTTCCAGATAAAAAACTCGCTTCCTGGCCAATGTAGTACCTTCGAGTGGAACATTGGAAAATCATGTAGGGCTTAGTTGGTATGCGTGGTACTAAAGTTCCCGAGTTCAATTTCGAACACGAACCTCCTGCAAAATGTTAGGCGAACATTTTTCACAAAAATATGCCCTCGTTCAGATGAAAGATAAAAAGTAGATCCCGTGTGTGAGTGTTGTCGCGCACGTTAAAGATCACTAACTTGCTTGAAATAGCAAGGAATCGGAGAAATTCAAAATTTCCAGATATCAAAAAACTAACTTCCTGACCAATGTAGTACCTTCGGGTAAAGAGTTGGAAAATCGAATGTAGTTGCTAAATTAGGTGAATACGCCGAGTAGTTGATGGTTAAAATTAAATTTTTCGTCAAAAAGTTAGTTAGAAGTGCCGATCGATGAAATGGTGCATTATCATGGAAGTAGCATCAACCTCATTCTTCCCGATGCTCTAGACGAATACGACGGATACACCGCACCAAGCCTTTCAAAACATCAAGACAAAACACGCAATTAACCGTCTCTGGCCAGGTGGAACAAATTCCTTACAAATGATTCCTTTCGAATTGTAACAAATCAACATTGTCTTCACTTTTGACTTCAAATGTTTTTTTTCGGATTAGGCTCATCTATGTACTTCCAGTCTACAATTTGGTATTGGTTTCTGAATCGTATTGAAAGCGCCACGCTTCATCGCCAGTTGTGCTTTTTTAACTTTTTTGACTCCTTGTTGATATCCTTCGAATGTTGACTTCTGCTCATTTTCTAGTCGTTAACCAATTTGTGAAAAAGAGGCGTAAACGCGCCCTTAAGAATTCAAAATTTCGGCCAAAAAACGATAAATGGATGTTTTAGAGATATTCAATCTTATGTCCATTCGTTTCAATGAACCTCCCTGAAAGATCCTAGACTTCTCAGGACCACCTTTCTTATACAGCATTAATCTCAGTGATTCTGGCTGCATCTTAGCTATCCTGTGTTATTACATTCTAAACTTTTCGATTCTCAGTTCGCAGAGGGTGTCTATTTACATTTGTTTCTCCCTGCCAGTTGTGCTGGCCGATGGAATTCTAGTCAGTAAATTCGAAAATATTATTATCACGTTAAAACGTGGTATCCCGTTATCAAGCATTTATTTACGAATAAAGATTTCGAACAATTGAATTTTTCCACCTTGTTATCTTTTCAAAGCTTATTAATCGAAATGGTAAATTTCTATGGCTTCATACAGGATGTAGGCCACCAATTATACACTTAGCTAAATCATTTAGCAATATTGGTTGCACATATGCTTAACAAATGAGTTTATGATTTTGACGACAGTCCACGCCTCTGTATGGGGTTGTATAGCCAGACCGGGGTGTTCCTCTTAAATACCGGACTCCTGCGCCTCGATGTCATATCTGGTCTTCATTCGAACAGTTGCGATCTGAACATTTTTCCTACGTCACCATGAATCTCGTGCATCTTGCGCTTGAGCTTCTCGACGTAGCTCTCGCCCACGATGTCATCCCCGGGTTTACACCCAAACTCAAGATCGCACGGTAAACATATCTCCCACCCCAGCATTTTAGGTCCTGACAAGTGCTCTCATGAACTAGTCATGTTGGAAGACCAGCTTGGAAGGGTACTTGCCCATGTGCTCTACCATACCAACCGATTGCTAATTCAACAGTGTCGTACGAGTCTTTTTCATCCCCAGCAAACTGCAAAGTTCAAGCATTGACGCTGACTCAAAATTTCTACCCTGATCGGCGTGCATTTCCATAGAAGCTTCGAAACGGTAGAAAAGTTCCTATACCAGCACGTCAGCGACAGTTAGAGCTTCTGGGTTTGGTATAGAATACGGTTCGGTCCACTACGTAAAATAGTCCATGACTACTGAAATATACTTATTCCCAAATCTGGTCTCGGGGAATGGACCGGCAGCATCGACTGCAACTCTCTCAAAGAGGCTCACAACGTTGTATTACCTAATTGGAGCCTTACGGTTTTGCAATGGTGCACGCATCTGACACTTGTAGCACCACACTTTTATATCGTCTTTACAGCCTATTCAGTAAAATTTTTCTCGGACTTTCTCCAGGGTTTTCTAAACGCCGAAGTGTCCTCTCGAAATCCCATTATTCATGAAGTCATAAAACCTACAGTACTCTACTTTTAGGAATCTCCACCTGAAACGTACTCACGGATCCATCTCCATTCTCCAGGAATCGCAACAAGAGCCCATTATCTACTTTCAGGGAATCTCATTGTGCCCAGTACGACTTCAGGATGCCAATGTCCTGCAAAGAGGGACATTCTCCTCTAACTTTACAACACAGTATGACACCTAAGTCTTTGTCATTCTCCTATTCCGTTTATATCTGAAGAAGCTGCCAAACGTCATTGATCCCGGTAAACCTTCCAAGTAGATCACACTTTGTTCCTAACCGTGAGCAATGTTGTACAAGTTGTACAAGTACAGTATTCCGTGTCGGAGTTCTAATCCTACAGCCTTTCTATCCATGACTACTTGCTCTTCCAGGTTTCACTTCAATAGCCATTTCAGGACGGTGTGATCGGTTCTCAGGTTAAATTTTCTTCCGTAGAAGTACTTATATAAGTGTTCTACAGATTTCGTCACGGCCAACAGGTCCACTTTTGTAACGCAATAATTCCGTTCTGGTTTCAAAGTGGTCTCCAAACATCAAAGATACTAGGACGACCAATATTTACATCTATTTTTATTGGTCATCGGTTGTAGGGTCATGAGACCACTGGACAGACACCAAGATGTGCTATGCTGGAACGCGAGATACGTCTACCATATAATCTTGAGTTTGAATGGAAACCTGGAGATGCTACGTTGAAATGGAAGATCCAAAACACCCATGGTGACGTTGGAAAAATATCCAAATCGCAAACAGTCAGACGAAGACCAGGTAACACATCATGGCGCATAATTCTGGTTTTCACCGTGTCTGGCTATACAGGTCTCTACGAAAGCGTGGAATGTCGCCAAAGTTACAAAGACATTGGGAGGGTCAGTACAAAGTTGTAAAAAGGATCAACAAAGAGGTATACTGGATTTGTAAGTTCCCAGATAGTGGAACACGTTAACCGGTTAGCACTCTACGATAATGATAACGCCGATAATGCCGGAGAATGCCACATACGGAGATAAACATGTAGTTACGCTCGTTAGGATGAACGAAAGTGTGAACCGAGCTATGATTGGTTCAAGTGTCTTTACAGTGGCGCAGGCAAAGCGAGATTTGAGGTCACGGAAGAGATTTAGAGTGATCTATTCGATGTACCATCGGAACACTCGTTGGAACATTGCGTAGCAGCGAACCGATAGGTTCTAAGGACTTGCTCGCATCTTTAGAAATAAATATGATGGTCTGGATGAACCTTAACGACAACAACCAAAGGTTGGAAGGACGCTACAGCTGAAAGATTGGCATAGTGGCATCTACTACTTGGTGACGAAGGAACATCCTTCTGGGAAACCAAATTATCAGAATTTGTGGACCTTAAGGCTTAGATGATTAAATTTGAAGCCGAGAAGTTGGTTATACCCTAGATCGGTTGTGGACTAAATGGAATGGGCTAGCGGGTGGTACGAAATACATTGCAAGTGCTGTTTCAGAAAGCCGCAGTTCAGATCTTGGTGTGTGGTTACAATCCAGATGGTACAGTGCCCGCTATGAAGCGTATTGATTGCTACTTCTATCAACATGGAAACTGCAGAAACGGTTTCGATTTTTCTTATCGCCAAAGAAACTTCAACGTTCTGATAAGAGAGAAGTTAGTATTTGTACTGTTAGTGATTATCTGGAAATAAATTGTCCTGAGTGAGTTAGTTCTTTAAATTTTCATTTTAACTACGAGTAAGAAAATTTGTATAATCAATTGATAATAAGGAGATGTTGTTTGTGCAAGTAGAATTTTCATTACAATACTGTATTTTTGGCTCACGACACCGAAATCGACCTTTTTTTAGTAAAACGCTAACATTTGTTACTTTTCTAGAGGCTTTGAAAAATGTTTGCACAAAAAAATGCACAAATAGTGAAAGTAAAGCTTTTGTTCACAGAGTAACATAAATAAGATTTGAGAGATAATCGCGAACGCACGGCGGGCCAAAATTGTGCAACACAATGACGACAGGATTGACGTGAACAAACGTAAACTTTTATGATTCTGAAAACAAGAATATATAACCAAACAAGTACTTGAACAACTACACTTTTGTAACAGAGGATGTGAAGGTTGATCACATTGCAAGAACACCTTATCTGCAAAACTTAACGATTAGATAATGTCGATATAAATATCAAAATATGCAATATTTCTAGAATTCAGATAAATCTATCGCCTGGATGTATCTGAAATATCAAATGACAAGTAAAACTTACGTTTTATTTACTTAGTTAAAAGTCGCTCAAGCAGATAGCAGATTGTTACCTTTTAAAAAAAGTAAAATATTTAAAAAATTAAAAATAGTTCTTTTGTTCAACTGAACGTCTATCTGCCTTTCTAAAAAGAAAAGACGACCTTTCCTAATGTGTATCGGTTTAAATACATATTAACGAAATAATTCACTAACAGTACAGTGCATTAACAAGGTGGTATCATTTATAAGAAAATTAATGCAAACAAAATAAAGGTGGATGTGTGTTACCAACTTCCGCCTAAGGTGGTTTTAAACAAAAGAGTCACTTGTTGATTAAATTCTTTCTACCTTCAGCGGTGCTTGTTCTTATCTTAATCCGGTTTGGCAGACAAATAATAATGAATAAGATTAAAAACATGTTGATTTAAAAATTTAAAAATTAAATAATTGAAAGTGCAAAATTTATATTAATTATAAAATCCGAGTAATGGCGTTATGTTAGTGATAGCATTTACTAAATTAACCTTTAACAATTTTCTTATTAAAATCGTCAAAGTGCGTGAAGTGATAACCACAACACAGACAACCTTGATACTGTTTTACATTAGGTGCGCACAGAAGTATGATATTAGCTGTGTTCTTTTACCAGTAATCTCACGTCCCTGTGAAGTTGGCACGACATTCTTTAAATTTAAAAAACAATGATAGTTCTAGTAGCACTTTTCATAGTTCTAGAGTTCCTGATAGAAAATAAAAAGAGTTCCGCATTTTTAATATAAAAAAATAGCAAATGAAAAATTGTAGTGCTAACTTCGCGAATCTAGCACGACACTTCCTCCTGTAATCTATAAGAAACCAATAAATATTACAACTTTTAGTATGAGTTCCCGTTAGTTCTAATCGAGTTCCATCTCTATATGTAATTAAAATAAAAATTGCAACAAATAGGTTATTTGCATAAACGACGTATATGGTACCCAGCACGTGCAGATTCTTTCTAGCGCATTTTTCGATATACATCGACAGTTGTACATGAGTTCCAACAACTACGATTACTTTTAGCCTGAGTTCCAGTGGCTAACCATTTTTAAATAATTTTTTAATTTTCGGTCTAGCACAACACACGGAAAAAAAGTGTCGTCCTGTTCATTTCTAGCGAATTTTTCGATATACATCGACAGTTCTACATGAGTTCTAACAACTACGACCACTTTTAGCCTCAGTTCCAGTGTCTAACCATTTTTAAATACTCCTTTAATTTTTTGGTCTAGAATGACACTCGGAAAAAGTATCGTGCTGATAATTTCTAACGAATTTTTCGATATATATCGACAGTTCTATATGAGTTCTAACAACAACGACCTCTTATAGCCTGAGTTCCAGTGGCTAACCATTTTTAAATAATTTTTTAATTTTTGGTCTAGCACGACACACGGAAAAAAGTGTCGTGCTGATAATTTTTAGCGAATTTTTCGATATATATCGACAGTTGTACATGAGTTCCAACAACTACGATTACTTTTAGCCAGAGTTCCAGTGGCTAACCATTTTTAAATAATTTTTTAATTTTCGGTCTAGCACAACACACGGAAAAAAAGTGTCGTCCTGTTCATTTCTAGCGAATTTTTCGATATACATCGACAGTTCTACATGAGTTCTAACAACTACGACCACTTTTAGCCTCAGTTCCAGTGTCTAACCATTTTTAAATACTCCTTTAATTTTTTGGTCTAGAACGACACTCGGAAAAAGTATCGTGCTGATAATTTCTAACGAATTTTTCGATATATATCGACAGTTCTATATGAGTTCTAACAACAACGACCTCTTATAGCCTGAGTTTCAGTGGCTAACCATTTTTAAATAATTTTTTAATTTTTGGTCTAGCACGACACACGGAAAAAAGTGTCGTGCTGATAATTTTTAGCGAATTTTTCGATATATATCGACAGTTCTACATAAGTTCTCACAAAAACGACCACTTTTAGCCCGAGTTCCAGTGTCTAACCATTTTTAAATAATTTTTTAATTTTTGGTCCAGCAAAACCCTCCTCGGAAAAAAGTGTCATGTTGATCATTCCTAGTGTATTTTTCGATATATATCGACAGTTCTAAAAAAGTTTTAACGACTACGATCACTTTTAACCAGAGTTCCAGTGGCTAACCATTTTTAAATAATTTATTAATTTTCGGCATTATATTTATATATATATATATATATATATTGCTGTGATAAGGGGTTGTTTAGGGGTGTATTGAGCAGCAAGGGTCGTGCAGTAACCATAAATTGCAATAGAAAGCAGAAAACTGCATTTATTTAGCAGAAAATTAAGAAATTCGTATATTATGTAAATAGCAAGCATTTAACACCCTGTATATAGACCATAATTAGCTTTAAACTATGCAAGTAAGCATATCTTACAACAATAGAACGCGTATTTAGCAGAAAAATAGGTAATTCATACATTATGTAAATAGCAAGCATTTAACACTCTGTATATAGACCGTTATTAATTTTAAGTAATGCCAGTAAGAATATCTTTCAACAATAAAACGCGTATTCAAGAGAAATGATAGTACATGTAATTAAACACGCATTGAAAACAAATACGAAGATAAAAAATAAAACCTAACAAAGCTTTATGCAATTACGCTGAAATAATAAACATTTTTTATAAGAAAACGCAGTTGCAAACACGCATAAAAATAGATAAACAAAAACAGCATTAAAATTACATCATTTATTTTGTTCAATTATCCAAAAGGCGATATCTATACAAAACAGCAGACTTAACGTCTGGCAAAGACAACAATGTATCAATAGCAAATAAATCTTACACGGAAAACCGAAGAAATTACATCAGAAACAACTTCAAAATGCAGGGAATATTAAAGACTTGGTTGGTTGAAATGTCTGCAAGACTGCTTGAAAATCCAGCCCACATGTAAGTGGGATGAGCCTATATAACATAGAGCAATGATAACACAAGTTAGTTTTACAACTCATGCAGGGTGAAGCTGCGTCACTGTTAACCAGAAAGTCACGTGTAATTTAATATTTAATAGAATATCAAGTGTATGTTACAGTGACAATAGTGCAACGATTACGAAGACTTCTTTTGCCGTTTAACGGTTTCGAATTGGTGGTACATTTTTGAATACTTTGAATCTGAGATATAACATTTCGAATTTGTGGTACATTTCTGAATATTTCAAATTGGTGGTGTATTTCTGAATAATTCAAGTATGTGTCGACAAGAATAATTCAAATCTGGGTCAATATAATATTTCAAATCGGCGTCGACAATTATATTTTCGTACAATTCTGGTACAATTTTGAGTTGCGAGATTCAAGGCATATAAAATAAAGAAGCACGAAGTAATTTATGGAAAACGAGGGGTTCAACTAAGCAGAGCATTGATAGACGAATGAGGACAACAAAGGGGTGTTGATCCACAACCCGAACAACAAACATATAGCAGGTCAGATCTATTTAATTTTAAGATATTTTTCTATTTAAATTTCAATACTGAATTTATTCAATTTATATAAAACCTGTAACGAAGTCGACAACAAACATTGCATACGTTAAACTTATGTAATATATTATAAAGGGGTCTAGAACGTTCCAGGTTTTTTTGGTAAAAAGGTAGGTTTTGGTGACTTTATATTGAATTCAAAATATATAAATTTTGGGAATAAATGATACATATGATAATGACTGATTGAAGGGTGTATTTAAATATTTTTCAAAAATTGTAAATAATATTTCTTTTCATTATATGAAATTAATTGACTTCGTTTTGTCAATTCAAACAAATAGGTAATCAAAAAGGGGTGGAAAAGAAAAAAATTGATCATCGTAACGTTGTGCACTCTGTGTAGATTAAAAAGGGCTAGCCGTGGCATAATAATAAAATTAGCAAGATTAAATTTGAAGTGAGAACACAGAGAGAACACCGAGTACGGCGTTATCATATCAATATATATATATATATATATATATATTGTTGTGGATTCAAAGGGGTAAATCAGTGCGATACTATAAAATTTCAACAACCCTGTATATAAAAAAGAGCAAATTATTTACGCGCAAAAAATTAACTTAATTCATTTAGGGAAAACGGACGAATATTAGAGTATTTTTATATTTAATAATTGAAATATTAGGATCACATAAAGGAAAAAAGCTTCAAAGCAAATAGAAGTTCAAGGATACGCATAATTAACCATAATTTATTTAATCAAACACATATAAGCATAAGGGAACGGGCTTGCGTAAGAAAATCAATAATTTCCAAGGCAAACGTATTTGTTATAAAAGCCAAAGTCAGTTTTATCAAATACGAAGAAATAGAAAGTCTAGGAATTGTTATGTTCAAAACGGTCGATAGTCAACAGAAACACCTGTTTTTTAAAGTTTACGTTCACAGAATTTTATGTACGTTACGATAGGATTTCATAGAAATTATTTTTAACTGTCAGTTTGGTATTAACAACTAGGGTAATAAACATCTTAAGGAGCGAGGAAAATGCACGATCGGTTATATACAACAGATAGAGACAGATATAAAAGCGTTGGGATTGAAATGCACGTACAATATACACGTGGAGTTGAGATAAGATGTCAACAATATCGATTTTCTGTAACTCAAGTGGGATTTGAACAAAACAACAAACATGCTTAGAACAGAGATAAATAGAACTTAGGTGGCGTTTGTGACGACAGAGAATTTTTCATTGGTTGAAAGCAGACAGTTTTCCAAACGTACGCACACGCGAAGGTTGAAAGCAAATTAGGGGTATACAGCACGTACGACGGGATAAATTTTACGAATTTAGAGACGGTTATATTTGAAATTTTTGGAATTAGATTTGAAAATAAGCTTTTCGCTGGAAGCGCGTCCACTAGGGGGGTTTTAGAAGGATATAAATACCCAACCTAGGTTATTAACGTTCTCTTCTCTTCTATTTACCTTTACTTCGATAAAGTTCTGAATGCCGATTCAGACCACCATAACAGTAAAGCTTTCTGTGAGTATTTTATGTATGTGATTATGTTACCGTAAATATAGTGGTTACAAGTATAAAACAGTAGTAGCGGACCTCTAATTATTGACGTGAAGTACGAGTAGTGCGTATTAAATTAATAAAGGTCCGGCTACTACAAAACAAAAATCATTAAATGGAAGCATGGTATATGGGGGTAAGCACCACAAGTAATCGAGTTTGTATGCATGATATATGGAATGGTACTGTGAGACGAGGCACATAGCTTGCAGAGGTTTCAGATGGTAGAGGCCTGTGGATCCGCTGAGTAGCACGGTGGATGGAAACGAAGCCGAGGTGTTCTGGCAATCATCCCCGACAGGAAGGAAGCCTGAAGAATTCTCCAGGTAATTTATTTGAAATTTCTGTTGTTTTATCAACATTTGTGAAATTTTGTGCGGTGTGGTTGACTTTTTTTGGTGGTATATTTATGGTTGTAGAAACTTATTGGTAAAGATACATGTACTGGACAATTTATTGATGTTGAATATTGAAAAAGGGTAAATTTAGAACATCCAAAATTTTATTCAGGATAAAAATTGAATTGTAAAGAGCAAGCGGGTCTATAAAATTTTGTTTTAATTTATGCAAGGTTTAAAAGGCATATACAAACTGAACTGGGTTATAATGAGCTCACCATACTCCAGTGTGAAGTCAATTTAGGGTAACATGTGGGGCCCATCTACTCATATCTCATTGAATTTGTTTAAACATCATTAGAAAAATCAAGGACTTTAAAACATACCATAATTTGAGTTTTATAATTATTGTATCAACTGTTTTAACACATGT
Organism: Platerodrilus igneus; assembly: GCA_036346225.1. Classification (NCBI taxonomy): domain Eukaryota; kingdom Metazoa; phylum Arthropoda; class Insecta; order Coleoptera; family Lycidae; genus Platerodrilus; species Platerodrilus igneus. The sequence continues at coordinate 1,598,279 of JARFIW010001106.1, forward strand.
GAATATAATTTATCTGTTAATAGGTGTAAATAAAAGGTTATATGGTTGTGATATTATTTTGGTAGCTTTATTGAATGGTGTGCGAGTGTGAAAGAGATATGTCTGTAAATTTAGGTATCCGAGAAGAGGCACAGCTGAGCTAGCCAGGGAAAGCTAAAGGAGTTTGAAGGCGAAATAAAAGGGTACGGATTTTTTTTTGAAATTTTTGAATTTTTGAAAATTATATGTTGACCCTGGAAGGGCACGTATTTTAATAGCGAATCTAGAGACTGTTCCGACTTCCAGGGCATTTTTATGACGCCCAATTCGTGGAGCTCGTATGATTTAGGTGAAGGATCGATGTTAAGGCTTTGTCGCAGCTTCGTCCCCGAATTTTTGTAAGTTCCACGGCAATATATATATATATATATATATATATATATATATTGTAGTGGTTTTAAAGGGTTTAACTTGGTGGTCAACAATGCAATTTCAAATACCCTGTATAGAGGAAGAAACATAATATTTACGTGCAAAGTTTATTTCATTTATTTAATTTAAATTAACAAATATTGACTTAATTTTATAATTAGGGATTAAAAGGTAATAGATTCATAATGAAAATCAGCTTTATAAGACAATAGAAATGCATAATTAATTTAATGTAGTTTAATTTAAGGGGTTATAACGTCAGAAAACGCGTCAGAGAATGAAAAATCAATAAATCCAAGGCGAATAGCTTTCATTGTAACAAACAAATATATCGGTTGGGTTGAATACCATGAAAAGAAGCTCCGAGAATTGTTATTTTAAACGTTCGTTAATTGAACACCTGCATGTTTTGAAAGGTCGACTTCTATGTATTTTGGAGCATAACAAGCGGGTTTTATAGTATATTATTCGACCGACTGTCGCAAAGCACGTACTCATCCACGTGGACGCGGGCAGTAACATCGATTTTCTACTACTCAAGCAAGGTTAGAACGCGACATCCAATATGCATAAGACGGGAATAGAGATATCACAGGCGGGGTTTTAAGACGTCACTGAAATGTATGATTGGTCGAAATAGTTAGTTTGAGAATAGACGAGCATGCGACAGGTGGATGTGTGAATTTGTTAAGATAGCGTGTTGACGCGAGAATATTTCTGGAAGCTTAAATTGGTTAGACAAAATTTGGAGAAATATTATTTCACAATTAGGTATTTCGCGCAAAGTGTGGCCAAAGGGGCCTAGCTGGATGATATAAATACGGGAACGAAATTAATAGGGGTCTCTTTATTCTTTAGTCTTGCATCGCATAACGACATACAAAAAGCAACTGACGAAGCTTGTAAGTATTAAAATTTGTAAAGTTCAGTATTAGATTGTTGTGACCTTATAGTTTGAAACGCGTATAGTGTCAAGTTTATTAAAATTTAACTGAGGTCCAACGAATACTTTAACAAGCTTGTAAATTAATAATGCGATAATAAAGTAGTGTAATATACATGGATTTGGATATTGAAATTGATATTGGATGGGTAGCAGGAAGCGCAACTTAGATTGTGGTCTTCTTTAAAACATCTTGTGGAGCCGCACGCAAAACCAATTGGCCGAGGGGTTCAAGAACATAATACATCGTCAACGGAGATGGAATCTTCAAGTTTTTCCAGGTAACGCATTTGAATTTGCTGTTTTTTTTAACTGTTAAAATTGTGATGTGAGAGAGTGAACTTTAATGGGTATTTTACGGTGTTTTACGTATTGAAAAGGATACATAGCTGACTATTAATATGGTATTTTGAATATAAAACAAAAGGTCTACGTAAAGCTTATTGAATTGCTTGATGAATTTAAATTTAATTGTTAAGAGTACATGGGTTTTTTAAGTTTGTAGTAATAGTATGCAAAGTGTAAAGCATACATTGATAAACTGGGTTATTATAAGCTCACCATACTCCAGAGTAGTAATACCCAAAGAGAAGGTATTATTTTGGGCCCATTTACTCTTGTTGCATTAAAGGTGTTAGAAATTTCCATTTTAAAAACAAGGACATGACAAAATTAACATTTATTGAGGTGTAACTTAAACACCGAACTGTAAATAACTATGAATATTATTATTTGTAAATAGAGATTAATAAATATTGTATGATTGTTCTATTATTTTGTGATTTTATTTGAATGGTGTGTGAACGGGAAAAGGAATGAGAGTAAATTTAGGTGTACGAGAAGAAGCACAGCTGAGCTAGCTAGGGAAGCTGCTGAAGAAATTAATTTGTTAGAGCAGAAAGCGGGTAAGGAAAATTTTGTGAATTTTTAGATTTGTAAATTGTTTTTTTTTTGTAACTGGCGAGGTACCAGAGCATGAGCTCGAACGATTTTTAGGAAGTTCCAGAAGCTAATTAAAAAAGTTCCACGACAATTTATGACGCCCAATCTGTGGGGCTCGAATGGTTTTTTACTCTGGAGAGGCCTTATAGGAGGTACGGAGCTAAATTAGAAGGTTCCACGGCAATATATATATATATATATATATATATATATATATATATATATATATATAAAGAATAAGTAAATTTAATGAGTCTTAAAATAATATCAAAGAATGGAATTTATTGGCAAGTGACTCAATATTAGCCACAAGGGCATCCTGTCAGGATGCCCTTGTGGCTTCAAAAAAATGTATACACACTTTGAACTTCCATAGAAAATTTATTTACCGTTCTACAAAGTTAAATTTCAGGAAAATAGAAAGCTGAAAGTCCAATGTAAATGAAACATAAATAACAAATGTTAATACTGTTCAAATTGGTGACCTGCAGCATCAATACAATTCTGAGTACGAGTCACCACAGATTCTGTACATCGTATCAAAACGTCCAATGAGATTTCTCTACACACTGCTTGAATCTCATTCCAAAGAATGTCTAGGTTACGTGGTTTACGTTTGTACACCTCATCTTTTACTGTGCTCCACAAGAAGAAATCCAGCGGTGTAAGGTCTGGAGAGCGTGCTGGAAACTCGATTGGCCCCCTGCGTCCTATTCACTGGCCCGACAAATTTTGATCCAGGTAAGCTCGTACGTCCCTGTGATAGTGCGGCGGAGCACCATCTTGTTGGAAATAAAAATCATCATTACCGTATAATGCACGAATGGCAGGAAATATGGAATCAGCAAGCATTGTTAGGTAATTAATACCAGTTACAGTGCCTTCAAATCGAAAAGGTCCAATGAGTCCCCTTGAAGACAAACCGCACCACACATTTACACCAGGCAAATTTACAGCTTTTTCAATTGTAATGTGAGGATTTTCTTCACACCAGTAAACACAATTGTGCCTATTGACAGTTCCATTAAGTTTGAATTGGGCTTCATCCGACCAAATGATGCTACCCATAAATCCCGGTTCACGTATCACCATCTCCTGAATCCATTCACAAAATTGCAACCTTCGATCTGGATCGTCGTCATTTAGCTGTTGCACCAGCCTTGGAATGTAAACACGATACTTGCCTCTCTTCAGAATGCGTAGCACGCTGCTAGCACTTACATCACTTTCACGTGCCCTTGCCTTGAAGATTTGTTAGGAGAGCGTTGAAACAGTTCCAAAACTGTCGTTGATGACTCATCACTTGTAGCTGTTCGAGGCCGACCTGAATGACCTTTATGCACATCACACACTGTTCCATGAACTTCGAATTTGTCTCGTATGCGTGTAATTGTTAATCTTGAAGGTGGTTCTGTATCATACTCCCTTCTCCACTGTCTTTGAACTTCATTTACATTCTCAAACTTCCAGTACCACTTAATAACCTGCTTTCGTTCTTCAAAACTCAAACGTACGTCCGCCATGTTGATATTACAAATTTCAACTGATAATATAACATAGAGGGACGATTATGCTGGCACCTGGCGAAGAAACATAACATTAGCCTTGTAGTGCGGGAAAACTACAATAGTTTAAAGTGTGTATACATTTTTTTGAAGCACCCAGTATATATATATATATATATATATATATATATATATTACTCATATTACTCATATTTAGACCAGGGTAGAAAATTAATTAATTACATCAAATAATTTTAATCACCGTGTATAAGGAATTTTATTAGATAATACGCTTTATTAAAAAACCGTGGAGCATAAAAATTCATTCGTTTCATTAAAAATAAGGGATTTAAATTATTTACAAGACGCTTTCTATAAAAAGAAGCAGAATTAAAATGCTCAACGTGTAATTTAATTATTCCAAGTAAAGAAACAAATGGAAATTACGTTAAAAATTTATATTAATTAATTCAAGTTTAAGTAATGAGTGTTAAACAAAATGTACAAATAATAATTGAATATTTAATTAAGATTCACTAAAAATTAAAGGGTATTATTTTAATTGGAGTTAATTGAACCATTAGTAACATATAATATGTATAAAAGCTTGTAAAAACCCAATGATATTCAAATAGTAGAAGTGTTATTTAAAATGTTACGATTGAACACACCTGCGTATTTTTAAAAGTCAATTTCAGTTTAATTTGTTTAGATAAACATGTAGATTATACGTATATTGGAAACGGTCGGATGCTTTAGCACGAAATACAAAACAGCGTTTATTTAAAAGTCTCGTTCTGCTTAAATTTTGCAGATAACAAATGGTTACAGAGATTGCTGGAGAAACCGTCGGTTAATATTCACGGGAAATGCTAATAAAGTGGGTTATTTAACAGTCCACGTGGATTGAAATAACCGATACTAAAGAATATCGATTTGTACCACTCAGAACAGGGTAGATAGAGACGGATAATATGCTCAAGACAGAGACACGGATAATTAAAGGCGTGGGTTGAGCAACGTCACTGGGTTGCGATTGGTTGAAAATAAGAGGTAAACATGAGAGGTGTAAAAATAACATTTCTATACAAAATTAAATTGTTCTCAGACGTTGCGTGCCGTGTGGAAAATTTCTGAGATTTTCAACTGGCGCGTGTGCAAATTTTGTAGAACCGCGTGCCGGGCGGTCGAGATGGGAACAGAGTATGCGAAATTCTGGAAATTGTCCGTTTGCGGGACAAAACCAACGCACGGGCGGGCTATTATATATACCCGTGTTAATATGAGTTGCTCTCTCTTAGTTTTTCGATTTTGATTGAATACTTTAAAGAGTTTGCTCGTATATTTTGGTGATTATTGAATACTTTAAAACAGTTTGCTCTTTACGTGCTACGATGAAAGTTATTTAGTGCACTTAGAAAAGAAGATGCAAGGTAATAAAGTCTAGTTATATTTACGAGTATCACTGTACCAATTATTCAAATTTGTAACGATAAATGAATAAACAAAAGTAGGCAGTTTTGGCGTATAGCGTGAAAGAAGTATGAATTTCTTTGCTATTTTTCGGGGGTGTTAATAATTAAATGGTATTCGTAATCGTAATTGGATCCACAAAACAAGATGTTGATATACTTAGATGAGTCCTGAGAAGCCCTGAAACTATTTTAGATGAATGGTGGTGTAGAAAATGTTAAAAGCGACCAGTAATCCGAAGACCTAAACATATCCCAGTTGGAATGGTGTGATTAACAAAGGACGATGTACATTGGAGCCACGAGTGCATTAACCTTCAGATAACTTATGCTTTGTTGTTCGATTTTTGATGTTTTGGTGTGTTTTGAATAACTTCATAATTTGTTTACTTAAAATGGACAGTAGTGAATTTGTACAAACAACAACATTTTAATTTTAAGGTGAAATTTTCTTGTTTAAGTAGAAAGGAGTATTTAGTATTTATGTTCTTGATTATGATGAAAATTTGGGTATGTCTTTGAGCTCAAGTAGACGAACCTGTTTAATTAACGTAAAGGGGTGGAAGATGCTCCCTTTTATTCAGACTCAGGTCTGCAAATATTGTTAAATTAATTAGTAGGCATCCTACAAGGACTTTAATTCTGGATGCAAATTAAACTGATGACAAATTTAAACTTGAAATTTTATGATACTGATATTTATGCTGAAATTTAATTTTGAAATTTTAATGTATTATGAATATTGATGTAAATAGAGTTAACGTTGATGTTTGTGGTAGGAATGTGTTTGTTTTTTTTTATGAATGAGGATGAAAGTTTTAACTAGGTGAGCAGCCGAGGCGGGAAAGAGTAAAGAGGCGATTAACAGAAGAAAGTCGAAGGGGACCAGTTGATTTAAAAGGTTTCACAGCATTCTTGACGCCCAATCTGTGGGGCTCGATTTGAAAACCTTAGTTTAAGATTAATGGAGAGGCTTTTTGTACATTTCACAGCATTCTATATTGCTGTCAATTTTCCGACATCGAGCCCCATCGTTGGACCGTCATTAAATGCTAAGGATTTAATGTAGTACTGTCGAAATATATTGAAAAATTCGCCAGAAATGATCAGCACGACACTTTTTCCGAGTGTCGTGCTAGACCAAAAATTAAGAATTATTTAAAAATGGTTAGACACTGGAACTCAGGCTAAAAGTGGTCGTAGTTGTTAGAACTCATGTAGAACTGTCGATATATATCGAAAAATTCGCTAGAAATGATCAGCACGACACTTTTTTCCGAGTGTTGTGCTAGACCAAAAATTAAAAAATTATTTAAAAATGGTAAGACACTGGAACTCGGGCTAAAAGTTATCGTAGTTGTTGGAACTCATGTACAACTGTCGATATATATCGAAAAATTCGCTAGAAATGAACAGGAAGACACTTTTTTCCGAGTGTCGTGCTAGACCGAAAATTAAAGGATTACTTAAAAATGGTTAGCCACTGGAACTCAAGCTAAAGGTGGTCATAGTTGTTTGAACTCAAGTAGAACTGTCAAAATATATCGAAAAATTCGCTAGAAATGAACAAGACGACACTTTTTTCCGAGTGTCGTGCTAGACCGAAAATTAAAAAATTATTTAAAAATGGTCAGCCACTGGAACTCAGGCTAAAGGTGATGCTAGTTGTTAGAACTCATGTAGAACTGTCGATAATATTGAAAAATTCGCTAGAAATGTTCAGCACGGCACTTTTTCCGAGTGTCGTGCTAGACCAAAAATTAAAAAATTATTTAAAAATGGTTAGCCACTGGAATTCAGGCTAAAAGTGGTCGTAGTTGTTAGAACTCATGTAGAACTGTCGATATATATATCGAAAAATTCGCTGGAAATGGTCAGCACGACACTTTTTTCCGAGTGTCGTTCTAAACCAAAAATTAGAAACTAAAAATGGTTAGCCACTGGAACTCAGGCTAAAGGTGATTGTAGTTGTTAGAACTCATGTAGAACTGTCGATATATATCGAAAAATTCGCTACAAATGATCAGCACAACACTTTTTTCCGAGTGTCGTTCTAGACCAAAAATTAAAAAATTATTTAAAAATGGTTAGACACTGGAACTGAGGCTAAAAGTGATCGTAGTTGTTAGAACTCATGTAGAACTGTCTATATATATCGAAAAATTCGCTAGAAATGAACAGGACGACACTTTTTTCCGAGTGTCGTGCTAGACCAAAAATTAAAAATTATTTAAAAATGGTTAACCACTGGAACTCATGCTAAAGGTGGTCGTAGTTGTTAGAACTCATGTAGAACTGTCGATATATATCGAAAAATTCGCTAGAAATTAACAGGATGACACTTTTTTCCGAATGTCGTGCTAGACCGAAAATTAAATGATTATTTAATTATGGTTCGCCACTGGAACTCGGGCTAAAAGTAGTCGTAGTTGTTAGACCTCATGTAGAACTGTCGATATATAACGAAAAATTCGTTAGAAATTATCAGCACGACACTTTTTTCCGAGTGTCGTGCTAGACTAAAAATTAAAGGATGATTTAAAAATAGTTAGACAGAGGAACTCAGGCTAAAAGTGGTCATAGTTGTTAGACCTCATGTAGAACTGTCGATATATATCGAAAAATTCGCTAGAAATTATCAGCACGACACTTTTTTCCGAGTGTCGTTCTAGACCAAAAATTAAAAAATTATTTAAAAATGGTTAGACACTGGAACTGAGGCTAAAAGTGATCGTAGTTGTTAGAACTCATGTAGAACTGTCTATATATATCGAAAAATTCGCTAGAAATGAACAGGACGACACTTTTTTTCCGTGTGTCGTGCTAGACCGAAAATTAAAAAATTATTTAAAAATGGTTAGCCACTGGAACTCTGCCTAAAAGTGATCGTAGTTGTTGGAACTCATGTAGAACTGTCGATATATATCGAAAAATGAGCTAGAAAGAATCAGCACGACACTTGACACACAATATACGTCGTTTATGCAAATAACCTGATTGTTGCAATATTTTGATTTTAATTACATATAGAGATGAAACTCGATTAGAACTAACGGGAACTCTTGCTAAAAGTTGTAATATTTATTAGTTTTTTTATAGATTACAGGAGGAAGTGTCGTGCTAGATTCGCGAAGTTAGCACGACAATTTTTCATTTGCTATTTTTTGTATTAAACATGCGGAACTCTTTTTATTTTCTATCAGGAACTCTAGAACTATGTAAAGTGCTACTAGAACTATCATTATTTTTTATAAATTTAAAGAATGTCGTGCCAACTTCACAGGGGTTAATCTCACATCATTTTGAGATTGGCTGAATTGAGATTAATCTAGTAGTTAGTGAAGTAAAAAAACCACATATCGCATCATAACCACAGACCACAACATCATAACCTTACTTCTTTACTTTTGGCTTTACAATATATTTGGGATGGATGATTCTGATAATAACAAGCAACCATCTTTGTATTTATAGTTGGCTAAACTACGCACTGACAGAAACCAAAGAAGAAGTAAAAGATGTGTATTTAATTTGACTTATTACAAAAAAAAATTTTTAATACCTTTAATATTTTGTATGCATTGCTACTTAGGTATCTTTCTAAATATTGTAGCTATGATAATTTTTTATTACTAATTAATACAAATTACAGTCCACGTCAATTTCATTGAATATGTTATTTAAACAACAATCTAAATTTATGGTAAACATGAGCCTATGAACGGCACATCTTTGTGCCGAATTTAAATTGTGTTTGCCAGTTTCTAATATTAACAGTCTGGTGGCGATTTATTAAATTAAGATTTATTTGTTACATCATTAATTAAATTTTTGCAAGGAGATGATTTGCATGAATTATAGGTTCTATTTACTTGTAACAGCAGTTGTTCAGATTCAAATGATGATAATAATTTAATAGCAAATATCTATGCTAAAATTAAAGATTATGTATATGCAACAATTCAGTATGAAGATTCGCAATTTAAAGAAAATTTTAGAGATCGAAGAGCAACTTTTGTGTATATAAAAGGTTTGATTTAAATATTTAAAATACATAGATAATGATTGTAATGAAATTGTTGCAGATCTGATTATAAGAACAAATATTTTATCCACCCATAAATTTGGACGTCCTAAGGTGGATACCGATAAGACTACTAATAACGCACGACATTTTTTCATTTTCGATTTTCTGGTATTATAAATGCGAAACTTTTTTTCTTTTAATCAGGAACTATAGAACAATGTAAAGTGCTACTGTAACTGGTATTGTTGTTTTCTTTAATTAAAACGTCATGCTAACTTCACACACACTCTAATACCTCTATTTTAGTGATTGTCCATTCTTATTGAATCGCCCTGGGAATGTAAAGCTACTGAAGTTTCCAAATTAGCTACAACATTTGTAACATTTTAATATACTCGATGCAACTGCGAAGCAAAATCGAAAACCGTTTATTGCTGTAAATGTTAGCCCTGCAAAAATCGCTCGATAATATTATAAATCATAATCTTCTAGTCCAGGACACATTAGATTTAAGTTACTATTGTCATGCATGGAAACTGACAAATAAGCTGTTAGGAGACGCCTTTAAAGTCATTGGTTGCTGAGACCGGTTTCAGTTCGTTCGTTTGCATGTGGAAAAAACATTTTCATGTAATTAAAATAACGCAAAATGGCTTTGTCGCATTTTCATAGCTATTAAAGAGTAATGGTTTGAAAAACTGCAGAACAGCTTGAAAGTGGATGAAAAATTCACTGGTTCAAAATTAAGTGGATTTAGTTTACGTTTACGTTAAACCTTTCAAGTATGCTTTGGATGAGGCTACTCAGTTTAGTATTATAAACTTGAAAAAAAACAAATTCAGAGGAAAGCATTTTTAATTGAAATCGCTTCCACGTCTAGTTCTTATAGTGACCTCGTAGAAATCTATCTGAAAAAGAAAATTGTTTTTTGCAATGTCAAGTTTCATTGTCAACTTCCCCACGTTTGTTCTTATTAGTTTCCAAAACGCTATATGTTGGAAATTGGGGTAAGCTTCATTTATAAAAAATTAGAGTTACGTCTCTTATACAGAGTGACTCAGAATTGTAGGATAAAACTCGGGGTTATTCAATGCAACAATAAAAGACATTTGTGTATAAGAACCCGCGTCCGAAAATGTCTTCTTAAGGCGTTACGTATTTATGACGCTTTAAGACGTGCAAAAATTTGTTTTATCAAGTTTGTAACGTGCATTTTTGGTGGCCTAACATTTTTAGTCTACTTAATTCTTAAAATACATCATTTTTGGATCGCGGTTTGTATAAAGTAAATACTTCCGCCTAGTTTTCAGATTGATATGCAAGTTGACTCGCCGGTATTAATTTTAAAAGATGGTTTAGTTGTAAATTGGAATACTCGTAAAATTACTTTCCACTTGTCATTAATAAATAATCCCGCTGTAATTAATATGTGAATATACAATCTAGGTAGGCGATCAGAAGTTGTACGAGTAGGATTAGATATAAACAAAAAACGGGTCGTGTTTTGTTCTTGCTTGCGAGATGTCAAAAAATTAAGTGTAAGATACGGTTTTTTCTCGTTGAACTAAGAGTGGTAAAGTTGGTGAAACTCGACGCACGTGTGTTCGAAGAACTTTCGACGTACGGCTTTAGTGCTTACGCGTGTCTACTAAACGTTTTTAGTCGTCTTTCTTATGAAAAAAAAAGCCGTAGAACTAACTGTCGCGGAGTCGTAGTTGGTCTTTGGGTTCCGATATAGGAATTACGTTAAAGATACTGATTCGTTCTGCTTTTAACTCGATGCACGCGGGTTTTTAAGGACATGGTTACGGACTCCCTTTAGTGATACATGTGCTTTACTTATTATGGCTTTTGTTGCTGGCTTTGTCTGGTGATATTTAAACTGTGACAGACTACCGGTATACAAAAGTAGTGGTTGAAGTTCCTCGCTGCTTTTTGTATGTTTATGCAACTAATATACCTAGTTCCTTCGCGTGATAAGGTCCGCTGCTAACCCCAGTGAAATCAGTCAGTGTGATTAGGGTAAGTTGTGATAAGTTCCATCAACACCCTCACAGTATAGGGTGCAGTGCTTCGTTAGTGCCAGACATCGTGGATCCCACACTGCAATGGCAAGGAAGCGGTACTGAAGGACTTTGTGTAAGTTGCACTATTTAGTATTTGTTCTTACTGTAAATATCTACCCATTGTTTTTGCAATATTCCTTGTCGTTCTGATACCTTTTCCATAAACTTGCCCGCTATTTAATAACAAAAAAAAAGAACAATCAACCCTACTGAATGACTCAGAACAATTGTGCTTATCTACTGATTTATGTCTTTGCTAAAAACTTTACTAAATTACTTAGATTAATTATGTCTTACCTATTTATATTTTTTTTGTTACATTTTACCTGAATTATGTTTAATTGGTGTGTGATGAAACGTTTCTGCTACTCCCCAATATGGCCTCACTTTGTACTCAGAATTTTTCTGTACTGCTATTACTGTTGTTAGATTATAGAGTTTATCTAAACAGTTTCTCTTATTTATTCTATAAAGTACTGAACAATTTATACTTGATCCATAGGCCATGCTTTTTCTCTGTTTCAGGTTTGCAGGACTAATTTGTTTTTCTTTCAGGTTTACTATTCTAAGTTCTCTATGGCAGATACTGATACTAACTCCTGACAGCCGCGTCCCTTATAGATTGGTCTGCTTTCTACAACCCCCCCTACTCTCCGATTGAGCCCGGTCACTGTTTTTTTTCTTGGATTTTATTTTGTTACGCACGGCTACGAGCTAACGTGACATAACTTTAACGCACAACGTGGTGTCTACTAGAAATACGTAACAAGTTTCCTTGCATTCTGTTGTAAGTTTTTTTTTTGGTACATAACACTCTAGTAGTTGTCAAAATGTCGTCTTTGAACTTGAATGTACCTGTTTAAACGGTTTACATGGTTTCTGCGGACGTTGATAATTGTTTTGAACAACTTCAAATGCCGTAGTATTTCGTGCAACTAGGTCTTCCTCTGTTTTCACTTCAGTTTCGTAAACCAATGACTTTACATATTCTCGCAAAAAAAGAATCTAAAAGGGTTAGATTGGATGACTTAGGGGGGCCTTGAAACCGAGCAACCTCAGTCAACCCAATGTTATCCGATCTGTTGATCCAAATACCAACGGACTAGTACAGAAACGCGTACAGGCGCACAATCATGTTGTAATCACATTTCCACATGGTTCCGGCAGAACTTCTTCCAAAAAGTGCCCTTAGATAATCTTTTTAAACGGCTTCAAGTACTGCCTTTAATTTTTTTAATCAATCTTGGGATGGGCTTTATTATGATTATTGTTAAAGCGACTCCGCTTGTCATTTTAAATGCAAAATTCACAAATGATGTCAGATCGTATCGACAGTGAACTAATACGACCCGTGGTATCAATTTTTTTAAAATTTCATGCTTACATGTGATTTTCCAATGTTCCACCCGAAGGTACTACAATGGCCAGGAAGTGAGTTTCTTTATCTGGAAAATTTGGCATTTTGCCGAACCCTTGCTGTTTCAAGCAAGGTAAGGATCTTTAACGTGCGTGACAACACTCACACACGCGACCTCCATTTTACCTCTCATCCGAACCAAGGTGTATTTTTGTGAAAAATGCTCGCCTAACATTTTTCAAGCGGGCCGTGTCGGGATTCAAACCCGGGACCTTGGACGTAGTAGTCGCACACTACGCCACGGAGCCGCCTAAATTTGACGCTGCATTTTATCGTTTTTGTTAGTTTAGTGGATTTGCCCATTAATTCTACATATTTTGTAGAGTTCGCCATGTAATTGAACCTTATGGAGAACTAGGTATGAATAAGGCACACGGAAAAACATTAAACGCAAAAGCTGCTGCCGGTTATATCAAGAACGCTATCCCGACAACATCCTGGGTATAAAATGTTTATTGCTATTCATCGCCGACTTAAAGAGACTGGCACGTTTTAAACTTACATGCACGACACTGGTGTCTAGAGAAAATAGTAAGAATGGTTGCACAAGTTATGGGTGCAACCCCATCTTCTACTTGGCGGAGATTACATAAGCAACAACTTTATTTATAGCATTTCTAAAAAGTCTAAGGTTTCGCTCCAGCTGATAATAAACCAAGAGTTCAGTTTTTTCAGTAGCTGCTTCATCAGATTGTCGAGCAATCCAATGCTTTGCGTTTTGTTTTACTGATGCATGAGTCTAGTTTCACAAGGGATGGCATATTCAACAGTAGGAATTGCCATGTTTAGGCGGAAGACAAACCACACGCGATATTTCCTAAAAGTCATCAGCAAAGTTAATCTGTCATATGCGGCGGCATTGTTGATGATAATCTGCACACTTTTCTATATAATTCTGTCAACAATTCGGGCAACATTGCATTAGCAAAGCTGACCCGGTTTTGTGGTCATCTAGGACAACCGATATAACGGCTTTATATTCATTCAAGTCGTTGGTATACGAAACTCCACTGAAAACAGAGCAAGACCTGGTTACACTAATTACTGCAGCATTTGAAGTTGTTCACAACAATTATCAAATTTTTAAACAAGTCTGCAGAAACCATGTACATCATTTAAACAGGCGAATTCAAGTTCATGGATATTTTTAACAATAACTGTAACGTCATTATTGACAAAAAATTAAAATAAAATGCAATAAAAGTCGATGAAACGCATTTTTGAATATAATTATGTTAAAACGTCGTAGGGCCGTACCGTCTCATAGAGACATTTAAAGATTGATTTTTGTACTAAAATGTTTTTTATTATGGCATTGAATAATCCCTTGAAGTTTGATCCCATGGTTCTTAATTGCCCTGTATGTGTAGTAACAACATCGTCCGTCATTTTATCCAAATACACTGTTTTGTTTGCACTTAATTCTGATTTACTACTAACATTATCACCTAGGTGCTTAAAAAAATTAGGGTTTAGTTCGAAAGTTGAAACCGGATCACAACAATTGTTTGCATCAGACCCAATTTGGGCCGATTCTCTTTGGAATAATACCAGAATTTAGCAAGACTCCAATAACCGGCTGAATTTGATAACCCTGGTACCCCAGTTGGATCCAAAATTTCGGATAGGTTCGGTTAGATCCGGGTAGCTTAGTTGGCCCCAAGGACTTAGTTACACCAGAGTGGGTCTAGGTTGTATCCGATATATCTCGACACTCAGAATTATAGTTTCTTACAAGTTGTTACAGTAAAACGCACGGGTCAGGCAGATACCCGAAGTAAAGTAAGGACCCGCACGAATTGTGATAACATATACAAAAATAAAAAGAAACTTAGAAATTCCGTCTATCTACAAATGCGGAGAGAGGGAAGTCCAAAGACAAAGGAAGGACATCGCCATCATTTTTATTTACAATAAACCAAAAATTTCTATTTAAAACAAAATTATATTCTACGGACAATTTTTAATCAATGATCTACGAAGTGCGCATTTCGTATTGTAACATGTAAAATTGACTAGAAACGGCTTGTAATCCTTTCGGGACTACGTTGGGTACCAAAATCTCATTCCGCCCAAGACCCCATATAACCTTTCAAAGGAACCACCTCACTGAGTTGGTCGCATCAAGACCACTTCGCCGAGTAGACTATTGAAACAACTCCGGAAAGTTGGTGGCATAAAGACCACTTGGCCCTAATAGACTTCTTCGAAACCACTTCCATGAGTTGATCCGATCAAGACCACTTTGCCGTTTTGACTTCATTAAAACGACTTCGAGGGGTTGATCAGATCAAGATCACTTCGTCGTAGTAGACTTTGTTGAAACGACTTCTGGGAGTTGATCGGATCAAGACCACTTCGTCCTAGTAGACTTCATTAAAGGAGACTTCAAGGAGTTGATCGGATTAGGATCACTTCGCCCTAATAGACTTTGTTAAAACGACTTCGGAGAGTAGATCGGATCAAGGTCACTTCATCGTAGTAGAATTCAAAAGACTTCGAAGAGTAGATCAAATCAAGTTTACTTCGCCGTAGTAGACTTAGTAGAAACGACTTCGAAGAGTTGATAGGATTAAGGTCAATTCGCCCTAGCAAATTTTGTTGAAACGATTTCGAAGAGTTGATAGGATCAAGACCACTTCGCCCTAATAGACTTCGTTAAAGAAGACTTTGAGAAATTGATCGGACCAAGATCACTTTGTCGTAGTAGGCTTTGTGGAAGCGACTTCGGAGAGTGGATCGGGCATAATACCTGTACGTAAACGTTATTTTAGTCAGTTATTGAGTTATGAGTGGGACTTCTTGCACGTATTAGATATTTTATAAAGACTTTCAGTTGATGTAGATACACGCTTGGTTTTACCTTCTGCGTCTAACTTTTACGAATCCACATCATGCTGCCTCTCTCTTACAGTGTATTAGTCTTGCTTGTTAAGACAAAATAAATAGAACAAATTAAAAGCAAACTCGTTGGAAATGTAAATGTTGTAAATGCTGCAAATGCCTTTTCTTAATAAAAATAAGAAATAATTAATATATTGTAGACCGTTGTATAGCGGTTATAAATTTTTGTTTGGTATTTTTACGCATATCAGATGCTTTCTGATACTTTAAAATCCAACACAAAATAAGAAAAGGTAAACTTTACAGAGCATCGAACTACTAACGTTACGAATGGAAGACGGAGCTCTTAACCCTGCGATACCGAGCTGATGTTTAACGCATGCCGCTGGTTCTATACTTGCATTTGAAAATGCCACATAAAAAGTATATCACTTTATGACTAACTGACGTTGAATTGTAATTGCTCGGCCGTATTCGTATAGCAACGTTAAATTAAGTTTTTAATGTTTTCTTCAAAAATAGACCGCATATATTAAAATAGGGTTTATTTTTAGAATCCTAATATATGTATAGTACTACAAATATTTTTAGCCATTGTATAAGGTTCAATTTTAGAAATGTATAAAATAAGTGTGTCAACAGAGATTTTGATGGTACTTACTCGTTCGTCTACGCCGGTCTTTGTAACCTGCTTTTGACATTTCTCGAATTAATTACACAAATTTCAATAAAAGTTTTAAAAAAAGTATAATACCTGTCTGCAAACGGATAATAATTCAGGTTAATAGTGTTTTTCCAATATATTAGATATTTTTAGAGACCGGATTCGAAATTTGCAAACCAACTAGACCTTCCTTTTCTCTCGCACCAACGCTAACCGACCCGTTGTAAGTTTTGTCGCAGGACTCGTTCGGCTTTTCAGATGGGAGAATTTCGTGGGATCCTAGCTTTTTTAACACGTAAGCGAATACGTCGTTTAAAAATAATCTTTTCCGGAAAAAAACCCTATTTGGCTCAAAAACGGGTTAGACACATTTTAAGATATGGAAAAAACTCTTATTTCTCACTTTTCATTAGGTTTTTCGCTATAAAAACCACCTTATGTAACGCACGCAAAAATTCTCCACCTGAACTCAACCCACCCGCATCCGTAACACCTACCCTCTCGGACGCAAATTGCGATTAGCGAGAGATGTGCACCTCTCACCTTTAGATTCATCCGGATTCATTTGGGTCTTCTAGTCTACCGAAGACAACATGCTGGGATTCGTTTCACGAAGCGGGCCACATGGAAAATGTTAAGCGGCAATTTTTTTACAAAAATTGGCACCTGTTTGAATAAAAGATTAAATATTGTTCCCGCGTGTGCGTTGCACGCACTTTAAGGATGTACAACTTTTTCTATAAAGGGCTTGATATTTTGCGATGACCCCATAGTAACTTTGCCTTCCATCTTACGGCTTCCAGACTCCTTAACCATGTGGAAGACACCCGCTACAAAAATGATCCAGTGTGACCGATAGTGTTGAGTTCAGGTGCAGTCCTGCCAGGACAAAACAGACAAGGATTAATGTCTTGTCTGGTTTTCCTGACAAGAAGTCACCCTGACCAACTAAAACCATTCCTTTCTTCCCGCTAGTGACGAAGCGCACTGGTACCGTCCAAAATATCATCAGGGCGATTGCGGAGTATTCTCTACTCCGATCTAGTTAATTTCCAAAAGTGTCTCATTCGCAGCGTTCCTTATCTAGCCTTGTAGTTTTGTTTTTTATCGCTTGCCTATCTTACGGCAGCACTTGCTTTCTTACTTCTTTCACAACGTTCTTTGGCGCTGAGTGCTCTTGATATAAAAATTTCCATTGATTTCCATTTTTGTATGTTTGCCAACATTAGTTCAATCAGATTTTGTGCCGAAAGTTGCTGCCCAATGTGTGTTTCTATTTCTGTCTGGTACTTACCCAAATGTGGCAATAGAGAACCGTGTGACTTGACGTATCGTCTATATTACGACAGTACCAACAGTTCGTAGACTGGTTATTGCCAATTCTTCTTTTATAAGATGCGAAGCATCAACGACCCGTGAGTAGAGTCAAGTAATAGTTCACGAGACCGTGCTTCCTCGTTATCTAAGGTATGATCTGTGGGATCAGCTCCGTTGTCCATCTACCTTTACGGTAACTATCCCATCTAGCTTATCAGTCGTTCAAAATGGATTCTTTGACTAAGTCCTTTATTTCGTGCCACTCGCTGCCCGGATTTTCCTTTACCATTTATAATGTTCTATTCTCTCTTTGACCAAAAGGCCGATTGGCAGAGGCTACCCGATCACAAATATTGCGTGTGTAGACGGCGTCCTGTATGTACCATATATTCGTTAGACCATTGTTCTTAGACATCTTGTCACCAGATTCACATTTTTCTATATTTTCAAAGCATCCTTCCAGATCAGAGCAGCATACACTATAATTGACTGGGTTGCACTATACGGAACTTTACGGTTGTCAGATAGAGGGCCTTTTAGATTTGGCAGTATCACACTCAGTGCCTTATAGCACTTTCCGCCTTTTGGGTAACCATATCTGTGTGTTTGGTGAATATCATGCCGTAGCCAAGCATGACTATCAGATAACTTACTGTAGGCGATGCATAGATCTTTTCTTTACACAGCGCAAAGAAGAAGTTTTTTCTGTTTATCAAAATTAAAGATTATCAAAGTTGATTTTTCTGGCACTATTTGAAGCCGATTCTTCCGAATCCATAGTTTGATTTCATGAAGGCCGAGATGATCTATAAGTTTTAGCTCCCTTGATATTTTAGCTGCTGCCAAAACAGCCAGACTGTTTCGTGGCTTAGTTGGTATGCGTGTGACTACTATGCTCAAGATCCCGAGTTCGTATGCCGACACGATCCGCTTGAAAAATGTTAGACCAGCATTTTTTGCAAAAGTACGCCCTCGTTCGAATGAGAGGTATAATATAGATTGTGTGAGTGTTGTCACGCACGTTAAAGATCCCTACCTTGCTTGGAACAGCAAAGGTTTGGCAAAATTGAAAATTTCTAAGCAACAGAAAAAATCGCTCCCTGGTCTATGTAGTACCTTCGAGTGAAGCATTGGAGAAATCAAATATAGTATCAAAACATACAAGTCACAAGCGTAAGTTATTAAATAGACATTTTTCAGAACATCAATCCTCATTATATCGTCATGTAGTATGGTCTACACAGGGTGTGCCCCAGGACCGAACCCTGCGGAACAGCCCTCACAGTGTTTTTGTCCATGATGATAGAGCGATCTTGCAGATATGATTATATGTCTTACCAGGTGCATAGAAATATTCATTTTCCTTACCTGATATACAATTATTTTCTATGAAGCAGAATGAAAAGCATTTTTACGTCGATGAATTTTGTACAATTTTGTACACGCGTGCGCACGCATACGCGCGTAAACATGCGCGTACGCGCACACCCGCACTTGCATACACATACGAACGCACGCACGCACCATACACAACACACAAGCGTGTAAATAAACATATGCGCATACGCATATAAGCTCGTGCACACATGTGCAATGCAAATACATACACGTATTAAAAAATTTTAAACTTTAATTAAATTATAAGGGGGTTTTCTAATCAATCAAAATGCGACAAAAAATGGTTAACGTTACAAAAGATTTCCTTATAGTATCCGTAGTGAATATGTGAAGGAGACACAGCTACATTACTGGTTACCTTTTTAAATTTTATTCTTTATGTATTTATTTATTTATGCCGTAAAAACGTTTGATTTATTTCAATATTTCCAATGTTCATACAGTATTCTAAATCGAGCCAATAATTGAAAGAAGAAAAATATAGGGTTGGGTCAGGATTCGAACCTGTAACCTTCTAGTGTAACAGCAACAGACTATAGATAAGAAAAAAGTAGAAACGAGAAAACCTTGGGTAACAAAAGAGATATTATATTTTATAGAGAATGTCGCTCTATCAATTGAGCTATGATAAGGGGGTTATTCAGGGGTATTGTTAGGTATTAAGAGCGGACTGTAAGAGTTGGTATACTTGCTAATTGCGGGTAGAATAGGTAAAAGAAATATGAAAGGAACTTATATAATCTGTGGTACTCACCGGCACATTGATGTGGGTAACTATAATGAAGACAGTGAAGATAGTGCAGTTCAGGATCGGCACGGGATCCTGGTCTTCCACACTTACACGATCACGTTTCAATAGACAATGATTGTTATTATACTACATTACACTTGCACACGCGCAAAAGTATTTGAACCACATTTTATAAGGAAGGGAAATGGTTAAACTAATAGGAAATTTTCATTCTTATTGCAATCGTAAACAGGTATATTGAGTCATAATGTTTACACAATACATGTAAATAGTACTAGGAGTTAGAAAACCGCATTTATTTAGCATGAAAATACTTAATTTGCAATACTTTGCAAAGAGCAAACATTTAACACCCTGTATAAGAATCGCAATTGACTTTAATCAATGCCGGGAAGCACATCATTCAACAATAAACACACATTCAGCAAAAGAAATAACTCTACACGCAATCAAACTTGTCTTAAACCAAAAGTATTCATAAATTGTAAATCAATACGCGTTAAATGCAGTAAAAAGTTAGAAAATCATAATACAATTCACATTAAACATGCGATAGTGAAAGCAGATAGCATAGTGTCCTGATAAGAAACGCATCCTTCGAAATAAATACGCTTCGGAAACGCAAAAATGTAAACAGAAATATGTTATTGACGTCATTTTGGCTACGTGATTTTCTGCATGGAGTTAATACAAATCCCAAAGTATTATCTTAACAAGCAAAGCCATAGTGAATTAGAAATTCCTGTAACAACGTCAAAACATACGGTATAAAATAAATACAAACTATAAATCCACTGGTACCTACGTGATCAAGAAATCGTTTCGACAAGTGATTTACAGAGATATACCTGTAAAAGCCCAAGAATGTCTAAAAAACCGATTGTTGGTCGTAAACTTTGAACAACAGTTCAGATAACCAATAAATTTTTAGATGGGACGTAGACTATATAGCACGCGAATTTGATAAGCAGACAGTGTTAGTTTGAACCAAGTACAAGCTGCATCACTCATACTCAAGAATTTAGGCGTCGAGTAAATATTTAAATTAAATGATCAAAATTTTGTAAAAAGTGGTGTTATAAAATTTTAAAATAAATTATAGTGAAAATATATGAGACGAGTCCACCGTTTGCTGGAAAACGTGAGTAGAAATTTATTAATTAATTTAGGTTAAATAGTTATAATGTAGGGCTCTAAGTGACATTACGTAAATTGAAGAGATATTACAAAAATTGTAAGTGACATTACGTAAATTGAAAAGACATTATAAAAATTCTAAGCTACAGCACGAAATCTAAGTGACATTACGTAAATTGAAGAGACATTACGAAATCTAAGTGACAACACGAACTCTAAGTCAGAGTACAAAAATTCTAAGGGACATTACAAAAATTCTAAATGACATTAAGAAAATCCAAGGGAGGAAAATACCAGATCTTTGATTAAACGGAGTAAAACTTGGAGACTAAATAAATTGAATGGAGCAACTTATGTGAATGGAATATTGGGGTACTGATCCACAGCACGCAGCAGAAAGACACAAGGAAAACTACAGGTCAGAACTATCTAGCATAAGGCATTATTTTCTATTTATTATTTTGAACATTGATCATAGTTTATACTTGAATATTTTATGTAGTCATCAAAAATTTATTTTTATACGTGAAAAATTTCGTAAAAAGGGGGAAAATCTTGAACGTTCAGAAAAATTTTCAGTAGAGCACAACGTCAATTTGCTGGCTCTAAAATAAGGAAAGGAAGCTTTAATTTTTGGAGATAAACAATTTAAAATTTATTGTTATTTGATTCAAGGGCTCATTTTTGTTATACAGTCAAATAGATTAAGGTGTGAAGTGCATATGATTTTTCTTTCTCATTATGCAAATATTAATCGACTTCGTTTTATCATTCAAAGCAGGAAAAGTTTTAGAGAAAAAGGGGTAAATTATTTGATTATCGTAACGTTGTGCACTCTGTGTGAATTAAACTGGGCTAGCCGAGGCATATTTAAATTTCAAGAGATTAAAATACACAGATCGGTGGTGATCAGAAGGAGACTGAGAATATAATTACATCGACATACAGCGTTATCATATCAATATATATATATATATATATATATATATATATATACATGAATTTATGGTACGTACGTATGTGTAAAGCTATAAAACGTAATGTATCAGCGCTTTTAGTCATCTAAATTGAACTAGGAATTTCTCATCACAGAAAAGTAATCTAACTGGTTTGTCGTATAATGCCGCGGACTAAACTCATACAGATATGTAAAGAGCCCGAAAATATTCTAGATACCAGTACAATACATACAAAATATCTACTTTACCTACAAAAAATAATTAAAAATGTTAGTGTAAGTATCAAATCTCGTAACTAACGCACTATGCTGAACTAATAATAAAAACGAATTTTATAAACCATTTAATACGAACTGAGATTCCGAAATCTTTTCTCTGGAAGATTGTTTTTATAGTACGTTTGATTGACTATCAATTTTCCCCTATTCCGTTAGATGAATGCATCAAATTAGTTGATAATAGTGAGGTCTGCAGGGCACCTGAAATATCCCAGCCCGTTTTATTTCATCCAACTTCCAAGTAGGTAACTGGATTAGTGTTGCTTATCTACCGTGATTGTGCTCACCCGCCAGTAATTATCTTTCAAATTTGTCTTGGGACTTGGGGACTGGCCGACCCTACGCTTTGAGACACCTTTCTCCAAAACAATCAGCACCTGATGAGATATTGTAATTTCGGAACATGCTGCTTTCGAATCAAATAACGAAATTGAGGCGTACGCATTTTAATTGAAAATTTCGCAGTTTGTTCACGTGAAAAAAACTAACAATAGAGAAAGGCAGTATCGAAATAGTAATGACGAGTAATGTAAATGCTTTTTTAGAATAAACTGTAGCTAAATTAAAATTAAGAATTAAGATCATATATTTGTCGTCAGTGGTGCAGACAGCACAGTCCAATCAATCTTGGAATTTATAGTTGGAACTAACCTATATTTATCATTATCCAATTAGTTTTGACTAATAGATGGATACTCTTAGTATTCTTTGGTAGCATTTTCCACTGAAAACCTAGGAATTTGTTATGAAAAATTTTAAAAATAGGAATTTTCAAGAAATTTCTAATATGGAAGACTGCAACTATTGTCAAACATAAGAGGAGTTTACTTAGCTATATTGGTTTTGATTATTATAACGAAAACTCTGTATGCAACAACAACAGTTCTTTATTTTCAAACAGATTATACCTAGACCAGGGCTGAAAGCTTTGAAAATGGTAAAAAGTGGAAAAAATAATAGTAAGATGAAACCTATTGAAAAAGGAAGAGAATATAACAAAAATGAAAGGAAAAATAATTTAAGGCGATCTGAGGTCGGGAAGTGGAATGGGGTGAGTTTTTAAGGGTAGAAAACGGTTTATCTCGATTTCCGGAAAAACTACAAGTCCTACCGAAGAAAGTTAAATAGCAAAGTTGTAGGTAATACAAAGCTCTACAACTTTTGTATTTACACTTTTTTCACATAACCTCATAATTTATGTGAAAAATTCAAATAACCAAGTTTTTGTTTTCTATTTGTATCTTTTACAAAAAAATTTCCTTTTTTACGAAATTTGGTGAAAACGTACCATTTTATATCCCAAACACACTAGAATTTTTTTGATTTAAAATAGTTATTTTTTCACCTTATTTTGACTTAATATCGAAAAATCATCCTAATTTTCAATCGAAAATTCTCACGGCAAAATATCTGCTTTTTTAAAAAGGTCGGTGGGATTTTTGTGCCTTGAAATCTCTACTTTCTGATGGTGTAAAAAATATACATTACTATGGTAAATGTTCGCAAAAAATGCAAAGAAACGAAAAAAACTCGAATCTGAAAAAAATTTTTTGCACGACTGTTTTGGAACGATCCTATTTTAGGTGTGTTTTTGAGAGAGAAATCTACTACATTCTATACAGGTTTTTATTCCCGCACTCGTTGCTAGGCAAGTTGCTAAGCAACCAGTGCGGGAATGTTCAATTTGCACGGTTGCGCTTATATTTCTATTAATCAAGTAGCCCTGCACTTGCATCTTATTTCCAATGACGGCCGAGTTTTCAAAGGTGGACTATGAAACAAATAATAAACCAACAAATGTCAAATAAATAATTCCATACTGTGAAAGCGTTTAAAATCTTAAAGTATTTGCAAAGTCTTTAAAAAATGGCTAGTGATAGTGGAAGCGAACTAGAACCGACGCCTCCAAATATTGTGGAAGCTGCAAATGCAACTGCATTAAATTTATTACCGGAAATTTCCAAAAAAAAATATGAGACTGCTTATAAATCGTTTATGGATTGGCGAAGAGATCAAAAGACAACATCTTATTCTGAAAATGTTTTAATTGTGTACTTTAATGAATTATCTAGTAAGTATAAATCTCCGACATTGTGGACGCATTATTCTATGTTGAGAACAAGTCTCACGATCCATCATAGTGTAGATATATCAAAGTATGGAAAATTAAGAGCGTTTCTCAAACGGAAGTCAAGCGGTTATAAATCGAAAAAATAAAAAATTTTTACAACAGAGGAAATAAATAAATTTATTACTCGCTTTCAGCTCGTGCTGCAATTTATCATACTCGTGAGAAATGGGCATCATTCCATGCTCGTTGTACAATATACTATTTCATCATTATGTACAATTTTGAGCTATTTATTTAAATTTATACTTTAGTTACTTGAAAAACGTAAAATTCCATGTTACATTGATAAACAAAAAATTACAAGTCGAAATATACTACTACAATTAACAACCAAATAAGTTAAGAGAGTTATTATTTAATAAGACATCTACAATATTTTGAGAAAGTTATGGAATCTTCTTTAAATTATATGCGTAGATACCTATTTATTGCCATTTTAAGATAACGGTACAATCTTCTGTTAAAGTAAGCGTGAATGTTATAGTCATCGATCCATTATTGCTATTTCAAAGAATATCGTTAACGATCGACAGTAAAAAGGAGATGGAAACTTATTTGCAATACGAGCTTGCACCTTTTCCATTGTCACTTTTTACAGAAAATGGTCTCAGGAAAAATGTTAAATCTCAACTTTACGAATTATTTGTGAGTGCGAATGGACCAACGCATTCTGACAGCATTGTGCACGTTGTCGACGGTGGATTTTACTGCACAAAGTAATTTGGCAGAAAAATGAAACGGTGGAAGAGATCATGAATAAATATTTGCGCTATGTAGAAAAACATTACTCAGCAAGCAGCTATATCGTTTTTGATGGGTACCCCGAAATTGAAAAATCAGTTACTGTGACAGTTACCAGCAGCTAATTCAACTAAAAGAGGAGAACGTAGTCGTAGAAAAACCTCACGCAATATTCCAGAGTTCAATTATCAAAACCATACAAAATACCATTTTTGCAAGAAACATTTTTATCTAACTAGAAAAACAAGGACAAAATAATAAAAACTTTAATGAAAAGATTACAGTCACAGGGAGTTTCCTGTAAACAAGCAAAAGAAGATGCTGATGCTGATATAATTAAGACCTCGATAGAAATTGCCAGAGATACTAATAAAACTGTCATTGCTGTGGGTCAAGATATTGATCTCTTGGTCCTTTTGAATAAATTTATTTCAAATAATCATGACGTTTATTTTCTGAAGCCAGGTTCTGGAAATGTATAAGATCTATTTTTCACGTCTAATAGTTTCAAATATGAATCCTTGAAAAACATCGTTGCATTTCTGCATTGTTTTTCTGGCTGCAATACAACATCTGGACTTGTCGGAAAAGAAAAGAAAAGTATCGTAAATTCATTACTAGACGATAAAAATTTGTCAAATTTAGCCAATTTTTTTTAAAAAAATATGCAAACAAGGAAGATATCGAAAAAAATGGATTATAATTAATCAAATCTATTTATAAATGCCAAAATGGTAATACAATACTGAATCAATTAAGATTTCGAAAATATCAATTGGCAAAAATTAAATCATCTTACATATTGGCAAATCTCCCACCCACAGAAGGTGCAGCAAAACAACATTGTTACAGGGTATATTATCAGCTTCGAACTTGGCTGGGTAACGAACTGACAGCAACAGATTGGGGCTGGAAGCAACATTAACGGGGCATTATCCCCAAACTTACAGAAAAGGAATTAATTCCGCAAATATTGCTCAAAACTATTTGCTGCAGCTGTGAAACTGGAGGTAACAGTTGAAAATGTGGCTGCCGAAAACATGGTTTAAAATGCACAAATTTATGCTCAAATTGTCATGGTTCAGAAATATGCTCCAATGTGAAGGAAAAAAGCTACGATAAAGTTAATGATTCAGATGAAATTGTGGATGAAGAACCAATGCAGACTGGAAATAATAATGAAGACGAAGACGGTGATGGTCTTGAAGATTTCGAAGATCTACTAGAAACCGAAAGGTTTGTCAAATTTAACAATTACGAAATGCCATCAACGAGACAAAAACTAATGGATAAGTAATTAGAATTCAAGATAAGGTATTTATAAGTAACAAGATTAATGTATTGGAAAATATTATAATGAATAACGTAATCAGTATCACGTATCAAAATTCAGTAGTGCGTTTTACATGTATATTTGTATATGATGAGATTTTGTATGACATAAATGTGGTTAGAATTTAATAAATCAACTTTTTTACTTGAAAAAATAGCAGCAGTCACATTTTTTAGAACAACTATTTTCTCAGGTTTTTTGCAATCTTTATGTTTTATGGATTTGTAATTTTTTATTTATCAATGTAGCATTGAATCTTACGTTTTTCGAATAATTAAAGTATACATTTTAATAAATAGCTCAAAATTGTACATAATGATAAAAAATTTTCGGATTCGAGTTTTGTTCGTTTCTTTGCATTTTTGCGAACATTTACCATAGTAATGTATTTTTGTACACCATCAGAAAATAGAGATTTCAACGAACAAAAAGCTCACCGACCTTTTTAAAAAAGCAGATATTTTGACGTGAGAATTTTCCATTGAAAATTAGGGTGGTTTTTTGATATTAAGTCAAATTAAGGTGAAAAAATAAATACTTTAAATCAAAAAAACTACAGTGTGTTTAGTATATAAAAAGGTACGTTTTCACCAAATTTCGTAAAAAAAGAATTTTTTTTGTAAAAGATAAAAATAAAAAACCAAAAACTTTGTTATTTGAATTTTTCACATAAATTTTGAGGTTATGTGAAAAAAGTGTAAATACAAAAGTTGTAGATCTTTTTATTACCTACAACTTTGCTATTTAACTTTCTTCCATAGCACTTGTAGTTTAGCCGGAAATCGAGATAAACCGTTTTCTACCCTTAAAAACTCACCCCCTTCCACTTCCCGACCTCAGATCGCTCGTAAATTATTTTTCCTTTCACTTTTGTCATATTCTCTTCCTTTTCCAATGAGTTTTATCCTACTTTGTTTTTTTTTCGTTTCAAAAAAATTCGACCCTGCTCTAACGAGCCTGCTCAACAACTCGCAGTTACAATAAAATTTATAAAAGCTCTCCTAAGGTTTGTTTACTTTCCAAACTAATTGCTAATCGTACAAACAGTATCTTCTTAACGTTACGATGCTAAATCTTCTTAATTAACTTATATCGTTGCACTATAATTAATTTATATTATCATTACAATAAATTTATATCGATTTTTACAATAATTTATCTCACATAGGGTACTTCATTTGTATCACTAATTTATATCACGTCACGACTGTCAAACCTAACTTACGAACAAACATCCGCACATTTAGCGGAGTTTTTCGACAATCACCAAATATAAAAGTGATTGTCGAAAAAACTCCGCTAAATGTGTGTTGTCTTCGCACGTGTATACAACTAAACATTCACCATTGTTAGATGTGTTACAGCTACGCGGCATTACAATTTAAGCGTGGTTCTAACGCCGTTATATAACCTATACCGACCACGTTTTTGCGGGATGATGCAATTTACATGCACATTCTAGGTAAAATCCAAATTATTTACGTTATGTGTATATCTCGGAATTTAATCTCAGGGTCCAGCACGTGGGATGTTTTTGTTATTACGCCGTGTTGAACATCAAATTATTATCCGTTGCTGAACTTTTTATTGCATCTCGTAGGGGTTTGAAGGGAAAGAGGTAGCGGAACGATAAGGGGAGATGAAGGGAAACTACATACCTTTATTCTTTAAAAACTACCCCGCACTTACACACTTGTTACTTAGTCCATGTTAAGTTAATTAATCCGCTTCCTCCACTCGCGCATTTCCTTCTGCGCAGACTCGACCATCACCAACGGCGTAAGTTGGCGTATCATTTCAAAAATACACGGCAATTAACCTACAAAGTATCTCTTACCCTAAAACATGATGCATGACCAGTTTGGTATGTAACATATGATACCATCATCTTGGAAAATGAACCCAATTATAAGACCAGGTTGTTCATAGAATCATCTTATATTAACACAGATTTCAGTTCTATAAACAATAAAATGGTTGTCGATAAAGTGCATAACATTTACTCTGTAGGATGTGCCCTTCTAGCACTTTTAATTTGGTAATTTATTCATTCTGTTTTATTAAGAAAATTTTATAAATTTACTCAAATATTTTTAGAAAATATGCAAATCAAAGTCAGTCATTTGCAACTTGTTATGTATTTTTGTTCATGTTGTTTTTTCCATTTTAGCTTTTGATAAAGACAGAAAAGTTTGCCGAAACGTCAAAATATTGATTAAATACATTCATTTAATTGTTTTATTATTGGACTATATCCCAAAGTATTAACATACCTCGTGTGTATTTTATGATATATGTGGTTGCGAGAGGTCATGAAAACAAAATTCTATAAATAAAACCTACCCAGACAGAAGAAAAAGGATAAATTGAAATTTCCGAATCTTTAATGGTTCCAGCCTGTACAAAATAAACGTACTTCTTTGCCATTAAAAGACTAAGCCCTTATTAATTATATGATTAAATTTCCGTGTATTACATTAATGGCGGACTGTGAAAAGATCATAAAACGGATATAAACTTTAAAAACCCTAGATTTAAATTAATTAATTTCAATCGTTGATGGTTACTTAGTAAAAACGAGGTTCAATTTTGCGACAATCTCACCGAATATTACTAAAAACAAGATTTAAATCATTAAGATATAAATACAAAAAGCCATTTAATTTCAATGCCATGAAATTTTCGCTTCATTCGTCGTAAATGACATAAAATAGTGTTAGTATAACGCAATTTCATTCAAAACAAAAATAACGCTTTAATCTTTAAAATATGCATTAGAATATGTTATATTTGCTGTAGATAAGAAATAATTTATGGCTTTCCGGGGTTACTATAATATAATTTCGTACGTTAGAAGAGAATAAACGGCAACGTATTACTACATACATAAATCGTAGTTTGATGCTAATTAGACCATTAAAACCGCGGAATTTGCGGAAATATTGAACTAATATTGACTAATTCTCTAGGTGGATACGAATGTATTTTGAAAATGTGGTATTTTCTTTCATATAAAGCGTTTAGAACATTTACATTGTTTCTTTCAAACAAAATAATTTCTAAGAAGTATTTATTACAAAAAATTGTTGCTTACCTTATAAATTTACAGCATTAAATTTATTCTTTTGAGGATGGTTTACCTGGTTATAAGACAATCTATTAAAAGGTCAGAGTATTTCGAACTGTGAACACAAACTTCTAGTAAAAAAAATCCTTTACACAAAAAATATTATTAGGACTAGCTTAAACTATATCCAAATACTCTAATATCAGTTAAAATAAATCTAAAATTAATACTTGCAGTATCCACAAAAATTCCCCTCGTAATTAAAATCTTCTTATTTTTAAATTGATGTCTAAATCAGTTTACAAGATTAAAATCCTGGTTTCAAACAGCAGTTACCATAGTACATTTTTGGTTAAATCTTCCTTTCGATGATTTAATAAAATTTTTAAAATAACTTTATATTGAAGAAGATTCTCCCTTCATTGTAATTAATAACTCCATTTTTGTATGTAATTTGCGTTTAAAACATCACTTCTTTATTCATTGCAACCTCGCAACTATTAAATTACAGTATGTTTACTACAGACCCCAATTACTATCTTCGCATAGCAACAGCTCGCGCTTTAATTAAAACAACATTTCGCTATCTAATAACAGAATCGAATGACCTCCATGCATAAATAAGCGCTTCCTTATATACACAAAATTATCTATATACAGAAGGTACTAGAAAAATGTGGAACATTATGATGCAAGGTTCTCGGAAAAACCAATTAGCGTCTAAAATCGCGGCGTTTATTCCACGTAATATTGTTCCAGTTATCAGTGACGTGTTCTGTTTGTCCCTGTTTTACACATATACTATTATTGTGGCGTCGCATACTAATGCTAAAAATAATGTATGTTATCGAATATTTTGTGGATTTTCCGCTTTCCGGCTGCTTATAGGAATAAGATGCTTATTTATTAATGAGTTATTTATCGCAATGGCTCATCATTTTATATTCTAAAAAATTCTTTGTCTAGAATAAATTGCTAAATCGATGGGGTAATTAATTTAAACTTTAATTGCTTCTTAATGCAAAAGGGGTTGCGTTTTTATAGAAAGCACTCACTTTCGTGTTTCCGTACACAAATTTAATATGAAAATTGAGGTTTAAAATACACCTAGATTGTAGTTTCTTAAGCTAAATGCGTAAAGCTAGTTCTATGCCATTTACAGCAATTGAAAAGTATTTTTATATGCATCGAAAATGTATTGATGATTAATAAGTAAAATAAACGGTTTTGTATTTATCTTAAAATGATGCGTTATACGTTCGGATTTAATGTGTTTTACGGTATCTTATAATTAATTATTTTACATAATATACAAGTTACCTTATTTGCTATTTATTTACCATACGCCTACACCATACAGGATAATTATTTATACACACGCAATTTGCGTTTTTGCATGGCACTTTAATAAATAAAAATAGGCTTGTATTTTACAGGGTGTAACCATGAATTTACGGAAAATTCAATTTTTTCTGGATTCTATTATATTTTGGTGGGATTTATTTGTAGAATTAGGGTTTCAATGACCTCTCGTGACTCCTGATCACGTCATTTTCTCCCAAATCAAAATATAAAATTTGAAGTCTGCGTTATTTTCCCGCATGCATGAGTAATTTTACCATTTTTATTTCTAACTACTTGCTATCTATAACTAATTCTATAAGCTTTATAATACACACGCATAATCTTTTAATACTAGGGTTTTTCTCTTTTTTAACAGTCCACCTATTTCTATCTTATAATTAACTAAACTGTCCTTAACTCTATTCTAATATCATTTACAATCTAACATTTTTATCCTATATCTCTAATTTTGGCATATTTACACACGGTCCCATCAAGTTTCATCTCAAACAAAATTCTCTTCACTATCATACATAAGTCATCATATTATAGCACATTCCTCTCTAAACTATCATAATCTTGGGAAAATATGGATATGAAATTTTCATAAAGTTGTCCCAGCAACTACTCAGCTATACTACTCACATCAAAAAAATTATGGTATAGAATTTCATGATCTAGCCTACTTCCGTTACTTTCAAACCATACATCATTCAACTACTCTGCATTAAATGCATAACCATCAGTCTTAAATGGTTCACTATCAATAGCTTCTAACTTATTTTCACAATCCGTAGCAATTCTTAACTATCTCTCTTTCAATTCATAAGATTCCTCCTTTAACATCGATTCTATTTTATTCTTAATTTCAGCTGGACATATAGCAACAATTGATTCCTTATCTACATTATCTTCACATTCTTTCCCAAAGTAATTTACATCTTTGTCAAAATAATTCACATTTATACTTTTAACTCCTTCATACTCTTTTATTTCAATAATTTCTTTCTTTTTTCTACGCTTCCAATTCTTTCTTTTTCCTACGCTTCCGATTCTTTCTTACATCCGCATATTTAAATGAATATTTCGACAAACCAAACGCTACTCCTCCATATTTGTACATACGCTATTTCAAATAACTATCTGATTCTCTAATCACAATTATCCGAAACGAATTATTAAGTTCTACTTTCCAAATTATTTCATCATTATTTAATATTTTACTACCTTTATTTATTTGATTTTTAAAAGCTGCATTTACAAAACGTTTCTTTATCTCTTTTTCAACACCTGCAATTATACTATTTTCATGAGTTTCATCTATTATTTCCATCTCTTCAAGATCATCTTTTACAGTTTCTAATAATTCTGAGTTTTTCTCTAAAGCGCTACAACTTTTCTTTTAACTTCGCCAAGGCGCTTAACACTTAAACTTCTATCTCCTTCACCTTCCACCTCGTGCTTAAATTGATTCAAATTCATACAATCTCCTTGTACTTCTATATGGACTCCGTCCCATTTGATCCTCTCATCTCCCATAATTATAACCTTATTCTCGGTATCTATTATACCTCTCATCTTACTTATAAAATATATTCCCAAAATGCTATCTACTCTTAATCCTGGCACTATTAAAAAAACTCTTGCTCAACCTCCATCCTTCCCAACTTAACTTTCAGAATTATGATACTCTTGATAACTGCAAACTTCTTATTATTCGGCGATACTAAATTTAGTAAAACCTTCATTTACTAATGTTGCTTCAGTTCCTGCATCTATCAGTAATTTTATCTGTCTACCTTTTACTTGCAATTTTATTATATGTAGTAACTCATTTTTTTCATTAACTTTTACATCATTTTCCAACTCAAATTTTATAAATTCACGCGCATGTTCATATTTATTAATTTCTATATTTTCGTCGCTTGATTTGTCTGCATCTAAAAATTCCGCCTACTTGACGTTCCAGGCTGATTAACTATTTCTGCATATGTCCTTCTATTTCGTTGCTACCATTTATGTCATTCCTCTGAGCATTTGCCTTATTTTCTTTTCCTTGGGTAACGGTTCTATTCTCAATGGTCAGGGATTCATTATTCTCCTTTCCCCCGTCACTCCTAACGGCATTTTCTCTATTCTAATTATTTCTTTGGTTATTCCCCCGTTCAAATAGTCTGCCTTGATTTCTCTCCTGTCCATTATTCACATTCATGGACCGACTCCTTGGCCAGGTCTCCATCCTCCTTGGTTGACTCATATCATCATAACGTTGAATATATTCTAAAACACATCTCTATCAACAATATTTTGCCTTACTTCCACTTCGAAGTGACCTGCTAAAAACTTTATAATCTGCCTGTCCTCTAAAGAAGGATCAAGTTGTTTGGCAACGCAAAATTTCTTGATCGCATACAATTCCCATGTCATGCCTGAATCGCTACTATATTTGCCCATCAATAAATTATCTCTAACTTTAAAGTGCTGCTTGTCTCCACAGAAATGCTTTAAAAATTTAATCTCGAAGTCTTTAAACGAACTTAACCCACTTTCAATTAATCCAAACCGAATTTCGGCACTACTCTTCAACGTGGACCTTACAATATTTAACTTTGTTTGCTCATCCCAGCTACTTTGTATTAAAGTTTTTAAGATGTTTAAAAATATTTTAGGGTTAAGTTTATTATCACCATAAAATTTTGAGTGTTGCTCCAACGGAACTCTGATTGGATTCCATCTCATTGGTTTTTCAACATGGATATTTCTAACTTTATCTCTAGATTCTCAAACTTATTCCCTAAGTCTGTTTTAAGATTTCCCAAATCATTTCTAAATGTTTTAAAACCCGTTTCACGGCTTCTCTCTATTTCATTTAATTTTTTATCTAAAATATTAATTTTCCCATTAGTTTCTCTTTCACTTGCTTCCTGATTCGACTTTATTTGAACAATTTCTGCTTTAACATCATCCATATCCTCTAAAAATTGTACTACTTTTCCTCTAATTTCAAATTTCAATTCTTCAATGGTTTTGTTAGTTTCCTCTAAACCCAAAATTATTCTTTCCTAATCTCTTTAAATTTCCTTTGACTCTTTTCACTTTCTAATGTTAAACCTCCCCAAATTTTGCTATGTTCTCTCCAAATTCTGCTCGTATCTCCTGAGTATTTTTATCAGAACTCTCACTCATTTCTTTTATATTCTCTTTCACTTTCTTCGTATTCTCTTTCATTTCTTGCATGTCTCCCTCATACTTTTCACTCATTTCTTTCATCTTTCTCAATCTTTTCATTAATATCTTTCATGCCTTTCTCATTCTTTTCACTTATATCTTTCATATCTCTGGATACTCCTTTTTCGCTTCTTCCACGTAAACGCTTTCCTGAGAACCAATTTCTACTCCCTCAGCTCTCAAACTTTCACGAACTTTTTTCATTCTATCAGTCATACTGGAAATTTAACCGGATATTACAAAAAGAAAAAAACAAATCGTATGAGACAAGAAACTCTAACTTACAGACGCATTAATCGAGCCACAGGTTGGGTCGCCGCTAAAAAAGTGCCGTGACAACTCCTCGTATTGGGACGTCACTAAAAGAGTGCTGTGATGAGGCCCGCTTTGAGGCGTTACTAAAAGGGTGCTGTGATACAGATACAATAATTTGTAAAACTTGAAATTGTTCAGGTGCTTTCTTTTTAACTTTGCCTGGCTAGCTCAACGCAATTGACAAAGTTTTCAAAATGAAATAAAACAGCAACATCACAAAGCAATAATATACAGTGCGAAATATTTCCTCTCATACAAAAGCATTTACAACAACGTTTCTTTCAAATATAAAAAAATTTCTAAGAAATACTTGTTAAAAAAAAGTTCTTTACCTTATTTTAAATTTACAGAATTAACTTCCATTTTTTTTAATGTAAGGTTTATTTAACCAAAAATCCTTGCCAGATAATCTATTAAAAGGTCAGAGTGTTTCAAACTCCAATCACATATTTTCCTGGTAAAACTCCTTTACGAAAAAAATATTATATGATTAACACCTTAAATTAGATATAAACACTCCAATATCCGTTAAAATTAAATCTAAAAGTGATACTTGCAGAATCCACAAAAACGCTACTCTTAATAAAATATTTTCTTATTTGAAATTGATGTCAAATCAGCTTACAAGATTTTTCATATTTAAATCCTCATTTCAAACAGCAATTATCAATGTACATTTCTGGTTAAATCTTCCTTTCGATTATTTAATAAAAGTTTTAAAATATCGTTATCTTGAAGAATTTTCCTTATTCATTGCAATTTATAACTTCCATTTCTCTTTGTAAGTTACGTTTAAAACATCACTTTTTTATACATTGTAACACAATAATTATTAGATTAAGGTATGCTTAATGCATACTTCAAATATCATTACCGTAAAGCAGCAGCTCGCGATCGCATTGGAGAATTGAAATAATCTAATCATAGAATCTACTGAATCACCGACTTGAATGAAAAAAACGTTTCCTTATACAGGGTGTTTTGAAACATCGTTTAAAGATTTTATCGGCATGTAGTACGATGGAAAATAAGGTTGAAGGTCATAATAAACATATGCCCACAAATTAACTGTTTACGAGATAAGAGCGATTTTATCGTAATTGCAGAGTAAGTTTGCTTTATTAAGATGTTATTGCATTTTAACATAAAATAGATTATAACTAAAGAAGTTGTTCAAAATGACGTCCTTCCATTTCGACACAGGATCTACATCTTCTTTCAAAAAATGAGGGTTTTTCTCGAATTATCTGGCAACAGTGTTCTATTCGTTGGAAGATCGTTTACCGGAGTTGCGTACACTAAACTTTTCAAATAACCCCAGATAATAAAGTCCATCGTGTTTATATCGGGTAATCTTGGTGACCAAGCAATGGAACCTGCTCGCCCTATTCATCTCCCAGAAAATTCATTGTTAAGATGTTCCATAACAGCAAGCGTAAAGCGCGATGGAGCTTCATCTTGCATAAACCAAAGGTTCAGTTTCAGATTTTAGGTGAATCTTCCAAAAGTTCAAGTAAAGTATTTTCCAAGAACTCGAGGTATGCAAGATCTGTTAAGTGTTGTAGCAAAACAATCGGTCCCAACAATCCCCTATCATGCCTAACCAGATGTATAGAGAGAAACGTTGCTAGTGTCTGGCTTCAACGATAGCATGAGGATTCTCGTCACACCAAACGTGATTGTTGTGGAAATTAAATATTCCATTTTTAGTAAAACCAGCTTCATCAGTGAAAAGGATCTTATCAGCGAAATCTTGTCAATCAGCAGCTGTTCGCAAAAACCACTCACAGAAAGTCATTCTCGCTTGATAATCCGGAGCAGTAAGGGGTTGTACCCGTTGGATATGGTAGGGGCATAGGAGTTGCTCATGAAGAGTTTTCCAAACAAGATAGCTGCTTACACCCACTTGAGTCGAAATTCTTCTATCAGTAGTTTCGGGATTTTCATCAATAATATTAAACGTTTGATCTTCTATCTGTGGAGTACATGCTATTCTCTGCCGTCCAGCATCATAAGACCGCTTCTCAAATGAACTAGCTTCTTTTGGACTCTGAAACACCGTCTGAAACATCACATACGAAGGCAGTTGGCGAACAGGAAACGTTTCAGTATAGAATCGACCGTACATGAACACCATATTTTCATTTCAGCATTAAAATACGCAACCGTTGTAATCGCTACAAATTGCACAAAATGTCAAATGAAACTGTCATAAGACAAAAGCTGATAAGCGTCTGTTTACTAGGATATGTTATCGTTTACTTATTTATTATCTCGTAAACAGTTAATTTGTGGACATATGTTTATTATGACTTTCAGCATTATTTTCGATCGTACTACATGCCCTTAAAATCTTTAAACAATGTTTCAAAACACCCTGTATACACTAAATTATATATATATATATATATATATATATCCAGAAGGTTGTAGAATGTGCGCGATTCCCTTCTAAATAATAAATGCCTACCTTACGTAATTTTCTTGAAAATTCTCATTCGCGTTCAAATTTGTTGAGTTTTATTACCTAATTATCTGGTTTCAGTTATCCGTGACGCGTGCTGTCTCTTCTTGTTTAACACATATACTATATACATATACTATATACTAATGTTAAAGATAATCAATTTTATCTGATATTTCTTGAATTTTTGTGGGTTTTCAGTGTTCCGGCCGCTTCTTGGTATAAACGATTATTTATTAATTAGTTTATTTACGCAGTTTTAAATACCGATGACTCACCCTTTTATATTCTAAAAAATTCTTTATTTAAAATAAGTTGCTGTAATCCACGGAGTAATTAATTTAAACTTTAATTGCCTTTTAATGCAAAAGGGGTTGCATTTTATTGCAAATATTTGCTTTCATGTTTCAGTACACAAAATTAAAACTAGAATTGGTTTTTTAAATACACGAAATTATTTATTTTTATGCTAAATGCATAAAACCAGTACTATTCTATGCCATTTACAGCAAATGAAAAAATATTTTTATATGCATGGATTTACGTTCGCATTGAAATGCGTTTTACAGTATCATACAATTAATTATTTTTACATATACAACTTTCGTTACTTGCTATTTATTTACAAATCGCTTATATCATATAAAGTGACTATTTGTACACGCGTAATTTTATTTTCGGCTTGTTCTACAATGAACAAAAGTACGCTTGTATTATACAGGGCGTAACCATGAATTTACGGAAATTTCCATTTTTTCCGAATTACTTTATATATATAATGTGTATATAATGTATATATTGACGTAATAATAGGTTACGAGAGGTCATTTAAACCCAAATTCTACAAATAAATCCCACTAAGATATAAAGGATGAGTCATCGGTATTTAGCGGCCGAAACAATGAAAACCCACAAAAATCCAAGAAAGATCAGATAAAATTGATTATCTTTAACATTTGTATATAGTATATGTATATATATATATATACATATATATATGTATATATATATATATATATATACATATATAATTGTAGGCATAAGCCGTACTTTTGAGCGTCGTTTCCTGTCTATATCTGCAATAAGACACAAAAACGAAATACTGTCAGATATGATTGACAAAAATGCCAAACGTAATTGAAAGTTTATGTATGGTTGTGTACATGATTTAGATTTGTTAATTTTCCAATTGTCGTCAACCGTCTCGGTGGCGTAACTGGAAAACGCATGGTCCGCGAAAATCTAAGATACAGGTTCGAATTTTGTCCGAGACTTTGTATTTTCTATCTTTCAATTACTAGCTCGATTTGAAATGATCATTTGAGATTTGCATAAAAGTCTAAGTTATCATTTCATCTTATCAACTATAATATACACAGGATACTATTGGAAGATTATTTACTTTATTATGATAAGATATTCGAAGTTTGTGTGGATACTATAAAATAGTACACCAGTCTGTTAATTTTAATCATAATTTTTATTTTAAATTACTTTAGTATTAAATGATAGATTTTTAACAAGTTTTGGGTTTCTACTTTATCGTTAACTGCTGATTTGTTTTTGTGTATTTCAATCATTTCTAAAAATTGCCTGGCTTTATTATTATATTCTGTATGATGAATCTGTATATTTATGGCCTCTACCTCTTGCTTCTAGTAGGACTGTTGTGTCCCCATGTATGTGTACTTACACTGTTTAGGGGTATTTCATAGATGATGTTTGATATTTTCATTTTAGGAGGAATGGCTTTTAAGCGGCTGTAAATAGTAGATTTAAGGTTATTTAAATTTTGTGGTGCTGCTGTTAGTTTGTAGCGTTTAATGATGTGATAGATTTGTTCTGTTAAATGTAGTACATAAGGCATATTTGAATAAATGTGTGTGTTTTTCTGATTTTTCATCAATTGTGTAGTTACAAGTTGAAAAAATTCTGTTTTTAAAAATTCTTTGTATTAAATCTTTAGGGTAATTGTTTTTATTAGTGTATTATATGTTTTTTTTATTGATTCTGGTCTGATTCTTGTTTGAAATGATGATGGCGTTAACCAGGTAATAAATTCTCGATAATTGTAGAAAACTTAGGTGTTTTATCTTCGCATGTTTCTTAAAATAATGTTTCTAACAAATATTTTATTTAAACTAAGATAATGATCCCATTTACTCATTAAGCCAAAGTCGGTCTATAAAGTTGATGCATTGTGATGTCTTATTTATATTAATCCAATCAGTTACGGTGTAAACCGTGAAGCGCATCGTATCTTTCAAAGAACAAAACCCTTTTATCATTTCATCAGAGACATCAGAATGCACAAACGTAGCTTTGTTGCTTCTAATTAAGGAAATTGCTTTGATAAGTGGACACTGTCCAACAACCTTTTGAGCACGTAGCTGTTCTGTCTCAGACGAAGTGTAACGTCCAGTAATTCGAGTTCTATTTAGTTACGCCTGGAGTACGAAGCATCAAACTGACGGAATTATTAAGAATCTTCTCCCTAAGTGTTGTATGTAAAGTTACAATAGGCTTTGAGTTTGATTAATAATTTAACCTAGGGTTACTATGTATTTTTAGTTATAGGAATAATCAATGGTCATTAATTTTAATAAATCTTGGTCTTCGATTTTCACATATATTTACCTGTCGGAAAATATTGTAGGATTTTTCCCAAATCACCGACAGAGAAAATTTCTTGCAATATCATTTATTAAGTTGAAAATTATAGTACACATACAGGGTGCCTCAAGATCCCTTTCTATTGGAATTTTGTAAACTATAAGAGATTTTATTTATTTATTTATTAAAAAGGGTACCACACGGGAGACTAAGAGCTCCCAACACAGGGACCCACTAAGTTACATTGCTGCATAAGAATTAAGAAAAATATAGAGGAAATTATAATAATAAAAAATGAAGAGTAATAAGGTACATAATAACGATAATGCAACATATTAATACCTACATCTAATAAGGATATCTGCACTATAAGCGTCGCATTAAAGAATACCTAAATTTCAAAAACCCTTAACGGAGAATATCTAAATCACCACAGAATTGGTTATGAATCCGCGTAATTCTTATAAAAGGAGAATTTATAAAGTGATACGTTTAAAAGTTTCCAGGCAAAAACAGTGGATGATTTCTGACTGAATAAGTAGAAAAACTTAAAGAAGCAACAGCGGAATTTGAGTAGATAATAGCATGCAAAATCCAATCTAATCCATCCATACGCCTCCCTAAATTAAAACGTAATAAATTAAAACGTGATAGCTACCTCTTTATCCGGACTTAAGAGGTTCAAATACGCCGCTAATCGGGGATCTTCTCCGGGGTGGTCGGTGTTACGAAGGTGGGAGGGTAGGGTTCGGAGTTGATGCTTTTAACCAAAACGATGACCAAAATACCCGCCCATAAGAGCACATGTGTAAGTAAAGAACTTTACTCTCATAAGCAATACATCGGTATTGCCTGTATATGGAGTATAGGTGAGTGCAAGAGAGATAGACATATTATATATACATTAGCTATCTCAACCTAATAATAAAACCATTGAGAATTGTGTTTATGCGCGGGGCGTCTTATAATTTTATATATCGACTTACCTCCGCGTTATTCTATTATTCTATAAATGTTGTTCCTATTCTTCAACGAATTGGACTGTATGGCGAATTCATTGGACGTGTTAGGTTTGCACTTTCACTGTTTTTTAGGGGTTATCACAAAAAAATCACATTCGGCGACACTAACGACTTAACTCACGTTATCGAACCGAACCGTTTCACTTCGATGTCCATGAGCAAGTGTCTATCACTACCCCTTTAGTCCAACTTAATTTCCATCGGCACAAAGGAGGTTTATGACAGGATATAACGGGACAAGGGATGACAGCTTTACTATTTGATTTACAACTACGAATTTACAAAGACTTAAAATTAAACACGAAAACGTGCGACAAAGAGACCAAACAAATTGTATGTATATTTGAACTTGACATTCCTCGAATCTAATTAGTTAGCTATGGTAACATTGTGTAACTTCGAATCAAGAACCAGGTGTAATTGGTAATAATTTAAATAATACCAACCCGGAAATGATAATTTTTTAGTGTCTTCTATTGGGAAGTGTTGACAATTATTTGGTATATCCTTTTAATTACACTAACTAAAATGCGAATATTTGTAACCGCTAAATGTAAAACAATTACTGTATGCAAATTCGTAACTATCTTTTCCATACCACTTAATCAACAATTCATGGCCTTTTTTTCTCTTTTAGCACCTTTTCGACGAGATAAGTGTCTGGAGCATTCGTAATTTACAGTTCGTCCGTGTAGAAAGAGCCCACGGTGGGTTTCTCGTTTAAATCCTCAAGCAAATAAGTAATAGGATGGGTCTGTTGAATTTGCACAACTTTAAATAATTCCGTTGTCCAGTTGGGCAAATAACCTTTTTCGAAGATAAATTTAAATTTTGAAAATTTTAACTATATCACCAACGTGAAACACTTTCGCACAAGTTATGGGTACGCTATTGGAAATTTTCCGCACTCTCTCAGGATGTAGTTCTGCTTGCACCGGAGTCATCCCTATTGACCGGTGTTTGCTATTGTTGTATTTGCCAATTACTTTTTGCAAAACGTCTATCCATTTGTAACTGCCTCTCAAGTAGAAGCTTTTGTGTAGTCTATTTTTGATCGAGCGAATAAGTCTGCTGCAATATTCCTCTTTTGCTAATACCTTTAGACACCTTAAGATTGTCTGTAATTATATGCATCACCTAACACTTTTAAACATTTGCATATAATGGGTAAAGATCAAGTTACCTAATATCGTTTTCAAAGCAGAACCCTCTCCAGTAGAATGAACTAGAAAAATAACTAGCTTTATTAAAAAAGAGTTTGCACCCACGACCAAACACAAGAAAAGACCTATTACCTGCTTAAAACTGCAATATATGTTGAATGCAGAGAGCCATACAAGCGTCTGTTGGAAGATTTTTAACAAGAGCGAAATGAGTAAATATTTAAGCTTCCAAAATCTACACTAAGGTATACAACAAACCAATATGCCAAATGATTAGTCCAAGGAAATTGCTATGTTTACTAACAGTTATAAGTAACAATGATAGGTATACAGATTTTGATTGCTCAGTACTAGTTAAAATTAAGACTTGGCAAAATTCTATAATATTGTTGCGTAAGTTGTTGCATGCGAAAAATTGAGAAGACATGTATGTAGACCAATTATGATCTCCGAGAAAAATAGAAACACTACCACAACTTGTTCCACAATAAGTAAATGCAAAAAATAGGACTACAACTAGAAAATGGCTTGAGATTTTTAAATATTGTATCGACCGTCAAATTCTATAAGTGTACCAGTAGTTTTATAGCAATTATGTAATAATTATAAAGCGTGAAAAGTGAGCGAGAGGCGCAATTATCATAACCGTTGAAGGTGATCTACCAGAGATTATGATGTTTCCATCTAATTGGTACACATAAAGATGCAATTTCTTACATTTTAAAAGTTCATAGTTACCAAACCGCCAGCGCGGTTTATGAGACACCACCGGCAGTTGGTAGCGCTAATCTTATACAGATTTTGGCACGCCCATCTGTCAATGACGTCACCAATACACAAGTTAAATTGCGCAATTACGCCATATATAAATTTAACTAGGAAGCAATTATGTACTCACATAAACAGGTCCAGATTTCCAAGAAGTGCCAAGCGTCCTTCAAGATAGCTGGACTAAATCTCAGGGCTCCATCCCGGAGTGTGTAAAGATGGTGCTCCGGCGTGAACTGCTAGCGGAGCATGGCCTCCAATTAGTTCTCCGGGTCGTGCAGTACAGTTCGCCCTAGGCGGCTTTCAAATTTCTTCTTCCTAATATGCAGAGAGCGGCAGGATCAGGTTTTATAAGGAACGACAAACAAAAATAAAACAGAAGGGAAATCTACATACTAGAGATAAGACACGATACGATACCTAACACGACCACACTTCTTGAAGTACCAGGCAAAAAAGCCACGTTACATAGACTCACGGAAACACTTCTCTCCCACTTTTTGTCCTTTCCCGCGTCGGCGCGAAATTATTCGTCCAACCCACTTTTGACGTGACGGAAATACGCGCACCGAGTCTTTTGAATTTATGGCGCGAAACTTCCGCACATCAAAATTAAACCAAAACAATGTTTAGTGCCACTTTGGCACGTAACAAATTATATTAACGAGTGATGGTCTAGCATGCCTTATTGGTCCCTGGTGGTTTAAGTTAAAAAGCAAGTAAAAGCATAATCAATCAATTCGGAAATCGGATGTCAAACCCCGTCACAGCTTCTACAATTTGGCGAGTAGACGAATTTAGGTATATATACTTTAAAACCTGAGAATTTCCATTTCCATAATTCCTCACGTTAAAGTGGCATATTTAACCATAATATTAAAGCAGTATGCAATACCTATTAATATGAAAATTTATAGTAAATGAATTCAACAAAATGCTACAAACAAGAAGTGAGTCAGCCAAACGAGAGAGAAGTCCAAAAAGAAGTTGTGATAGTTGCGACCACGTGTCCGAAGCTCAAGATTACACAGACGACCAACGGGAAGAGGCCTTACTCAACTGAGAAAAATATGACGCAGGGTACCTTCCGACTACAGCTGCAGAAGACTTTGAAAATTATTCAAACAGTTCATCCCCAATTAAAGGTAAACAAGTAGGTAAATAATATAAATTTACAATTCTTTAAAATTACAGTCGATTCCCAACAAACTAGTATTTTAGCGATCGTTCAGCAAACAGGAGCAGGCAATCCTAAACGAACTACAATTCTGAAAGATGTTTTCTTTTAAGGATTGGATGGAGTTAATTGGGAACCAGCCTTTCGAATGGTTCGAGAGTCAATCCTCGTCAAAAAATGTGCTTCAATTGTCAAAGAAATTACTAGATGTATTAATAGTCTGTATAGAAAAGGTTGTAAGTTCTTTGCTGTCTCCTACCACAGAGAAGACATTGACGGGCTAGACCACATCAATGTTATACACGCCTGTCCATGGAGATGGTACTGTTGTAAATGCTATTCCATCTAAGGATTCGGCTGCTCCAACCGGACTATTAGGACTGCAAAGATTGATGCCCTCACAACCAGCGATATCGATTCCGAAATCAAGCGTATCAGTATTGCAGGGCGACAGTTATTGTACATACAGTTGCAGTCTGCCTTCGTACACAGCGATTGTGGAATTGAATATATACCCATTTCGGGATTATGCAATGACGGAGCAAAAGCTGAGGTGGCGCACTGCTACCAAAAGAATAAAAATATCTCCGAATGCGAACGAAGTAATAAGCTAAATTC
Organism: Platerodrilus igneus; assembly: GCA_036346225.1. NCBI lineage: Eukaryota > Metazoa > Arthropoda > Insecta > Coleoptera > Lycidae > Platerodrilus > Platerodrilus igneus. The sequence goes on from JARFIW010001106.1 coordinate 1,642,394, forward strand.
TCTAGTAGATGGATGGGCAACAAAATCGCTGCCAACACAAGACGTCAACGCAGTGACATTGCCGAGGAAATAGAGCGCGTTATTGTAAAGTACTGCACAGAGCCAATGCATTCCATATGCGCAATTCTTATTTGGCAGGACTCCACATTACAAAATATAAATTATGCAGATAAGACTTTTACTATGGCCCTTAATGCCATTCGTAATAGAATGGTACAATGGGAAACATCTGATTATATACAATATTATAAGGATAATGAGCCATTCTGGGCATGTATTTCTAAAAGCAGAAATATATGTTATTACGATATTGTGACATCGGTGGAAATACTAACAGAGCTATTACACTTTCCATATAATGATTATTTGGCGGCAATGGGTTTAAACATAGTATATAGTGTTAAAACTGCATTACGGCAATTATATTACGTAGTTGAAAAAAAGACGCTGAAAATCAACGCATTTGAATTAGTAGGTCCTGCAAATTCGGGTAGCAGTTCTTTTTTAGATTGTGTTGCAGATTCTTACCTAAACGTGGAATGCATTAAAAATAATAGACGATTGGAAGCATTTCCGCTACAAAAAGCTCACAACAGACGTATTCTGGTATGGGATAAGGTTCTGGTAGGACCTGAATCTCATGACACGATAAAAGTATTACTTGGTGGTGATCCATGCCCGCTCAATATAGAAAACATTGACATGACCATTGATCATACTCCTATTTTAATAACAGCCGGAAAACATTTACTACCATGGACTGAAACATTTAGTGATCGCTTGCGATATAGTTGGAAGACTGCACCAATATTGGAGAAATATTCGAAGAAACTTATACCCACTGCCTGGATGTATTAGAGGAATTTGGTATTTTAACAATAGATGATTTGAATTTAGTGTAACAATTTATAATTATAAGTACCCTCCAGCTATACGTTATAAGTGTTAGATAAAATAGACAATTTTGACTTATTTTCCAATTGCGTAAATGGATGTAAGAAATTTGGAATTTCAATTAGCTGTAACCCTGCTTTATTATATCTTACGTAAAATAAACATATAGTGTTACGCTGTATTTTGTTAGTTGGTGATTCATTCCAAAAAAGGCAACAAAAGTTTAAATAAGGATCCTGATTATTTATAAAGTACTGCAATAACTGTCAAAGAAGGGGCAAGTATACAAATTCAATATTAGTGTTTATATAAAAACAGATTTGGGTAAAAGGCTATATAATTTGGGTTAAATACCAATACCTGTGTTATGAATTATGTTAGTTAATTCGCACTGTCATAGCACTTCGCCATATCACTTCGGCATGCTCAAGTAGTTTCTCAGTGGGCATTGCAATATACGTATTAGATCACATTTGACCATGGATGATCAGTCTCCGTCAGTCGATTGTCATAGTGGTATTAGACCAAGGTTACGTTATAGTCATATGTGTCCAAAACGGCCCAAAAAAGCGGCCATATGCCCAAAATCTTTTGGACATAAGGATTAGCTCCAGATTCTCCGAAATCTGTTAAACGCATGGCGACTATACATCCTTTATAAAAGAAGAGGTTAGACCAATGGACCGAAATCTCTAGTCACAATAATTGGTGCGGTGATATCGTTGGAGCAACAGACTGAGTTACAGAATCCTGTAATTTGCCTCTTTGATTCATCTATACAAGCAGATGTTCTTTGTTCTATAATCTATACGGTTGTCGATAAACATTAACAAAATACAGTAAAATACTACATGTTTATTTTACGTAAGATACAAAGCAAAGCGGTGTCAGAGTATTATTTCTAAACGAACCTGTTATACTATTGGTTGGCGGCTCCGTGGCGTAGTGGTATGTGTGTGACTACTACGCCCAAGGTCCTAGGTTCGAATCCCGACACGGTCCGCTTGAAAAATGTTAAGCGAGCATTTTTCACAAAAATACACCCTCGTTCGGATGAGAGGTAAAATGGAAGTCCCGTGTGTGAGTGTTGTCACGCACGTTAAAGATCCCTACCTTGCTTGGAACAGAAAGGGTTCGGCAAAATTCCAAATTTTTCAGGTTAAAAAAAACTCGCTTCCTGGCCAATGTAGTACCTTCGGGTGCAGCATTGGAAAATCACATGTAAAGTGATATTGGTTTCCACAAATGTTCGACACCGAGATAATATTAACTTGTTGGTCTGCGATATGTAAGATATTTGCAGCAAGTTTGCTGTTGGTAAAACCCAAAATGTTTCCAATGCTGTTTACACGATTAGCTCCGAAATCAATCGGTGCACTGGTTCATATAGAGCACTTCAAAGTGTTGTTATTTGCACTAAGTTTAAAAAAGCTGCCAATCTTCTCGTTAATGTCTGTAACATTACTGAACCACTGATTGAACACACCCTGCATATACGTTTTTTTCTCCAATTCGTAGGAACCTGGTTCAATAATTATTTTGAGTTTGTCTGAATCGTCAAAGTACAAGACATTATTTCCAGAGTGTACATTTTGTACAGTGTTAGTGTAGTTTATAAAAATGCAGAAAGAAAATTTTTTAGAAGAACGTGCATTACGGACGGAATTGTTAAAAAAGAAATTTGAACTTGTCAAAAAAAACTAGAAAATTAGAGTAAGTTTTACGTTAATTTTTTTTATAAAAATGTATCTACCAAATTTCCAAATTTCCTTTTTTAGTACATTAACCATTTAATCATATGTAATAGATTAAAGTACATTTAAAACAAGTATATTTATTATAAGAACTTTGTACAAAAATGCAGAATAAATTGAAGATGTATTTAATAAATATTTATTAATAAATTCCTTGTACGTTCAACAATTTTTTTTCTTCATAATGATGCAAAATAATTATTGATCAAATTTAATCTTGTCCTATTATTTGCACCAACGTGTTGCTCTTCAACTGGAATGACGTTAAGTTGTTGATAAAATTAATTGCAGCTTCTTTCTCAGCATTAACAGGTGGTACATCTTCGTTTTCATTGCAAGCAATGTTATGCAAGACTGCTGTTGCTACTACAATGGTTTAAGCACTATCCAAATTTACCCGCATGCCCATTGCAAGACATGGAAAGCGTCTTTTCCAAACCCCATACTATCGTTCAACACAATTCCTGGTCCTTATTTGCGACTCATTAAACAATGATTCAATTTCGTTCCTAGGGTATTGCAATGGTGTTATTGAGTATGAGCATTGAGTATGGCTGTCACCAACAATCAGACTGTCATAATATTTACCCATTTCAAAACGAGCATGAATTACTGAAGTTCGAAAAATATTAGTCATGACTAGAACCTGGCCATCTTGCAACAACATTAAGAATTTTAAGACTTGGGTGGGCAATAGTTTGTACATTTAATGAAAGAATTTGCTTTCTGTTGCGAAATACTTCAGTATTATTACCCCCTGGTATTGTATTTTTATGTGGGTACAATCTAATACACCTATACATCTAGGAAACTTAACAATATTATAAAAACGCTGTCGAATCTCTTGCACTTCTTCTGCAGTTTTATGCATTTTTATATAACGTTGTCGCAAATTGGCAAGTGCTCTGCTTACTCGTACTGTTCTACAACTTGTTGCACGACTAACTCCACAGAAATCTCCAGTCGTCCGTAAGAAGGTCTCATTTCCATAAAAATTCAAAGTTAGCAGCATCTGTTGTGCAGCAGATAAGCAGCCATTTCTGTATAATATATAATCAATATAGAAAACACATGATTGACTGGTTTAATTGGGAAAGGTGGTACATGCCACACGCACCTAGGCCATTGTGCTGCCTTCCTTACCCTAAGTTGGTCCTTCAAAACTCAACCACCCGACCGTACAGGTGAATTTGAGGATGTCGGACCAGGGGGTGTCTTGAATTCCGGCCATTTCAGGCCAGAAATCCCCCAGCATGGATCCTCGAAGTCGGGCGAGTGCCGGACAGGTGCACAAAATGTGCTCAGCCGTCTCGTCCTCCTGTTGACAGCCGCGACAGATGGGGTCGTCTGACACACCCATCCTGTGCAGATGCTTCCTTAGTATGCAAGGCCTGGACAGTATGCCTACCAGTAGCCGCAGTTTCTGTCTCGACATGTATATGACAAATTTATCAGTTTTGGTCATGGGGGACATTATGAACATTTTTGCCTGTCGGCAGCTTGTACAAACCCACCTGTCCTTGTGATGGCGGTGGGTTATTTGCCTTATCATGGGGAACATCATCGATGACGCAATAGCAACCGATGGCTCAGGGCCAACAAAGCCCCGGGTCGCTCCTTGCCTCGCCAAAGAATCTGCCTGCTCGTTGCTATGTACTCCTGAATGCCCTTTGATCCATACCAGCTCAAGAACAAGGGACGACCATTCATTACAGCTTTAAAGTTGCCGGAAGAAAGCTAAAGCAATTACAAATAGAATGAATTCGTGGTAGTCGGAAGGTATAATTTGATAAAAACCCTAAATAGACACCACACTGTAATGCGTGCCAGAAATTCGCCTCAACCAAAACGGAAACAACCAAACATTCTACACGTGCAGATTACAAACCAAAATGAGTATTAATTTTGTTTAACTAAGAACGAAAGCTCACAGTAATCTTGTTGTTAAGGAAATAAAACAGGAAAACCCGAATTTATTGAAATAATTTCCACGAATTCTTTCAAAAGGGAAAACACACCAGCATTAATTATTGGATACTTGGAAAGACGTTCTCGCCTATCTAATTATGGCGTAAATTCCACGTTAAAGAATTCTTCGAAAGGATATTTATTTTTTAATGAGCAGAAAGATTTATCAAGTAAAATATATAGGGTATTTATTATAAATTACAATACAATTTTCGTGTTTAACGCCAAAGAGATTTGAGGTAAAAATTATTGTATATGAACTAACCAATTATTTCCGAAAATGAACGTAACAATCTTCTATATCTCGAAGTAATTTTTCAGCCGTTCGTTTAAATATTCGAAATCCGACAAAACAGTCTTTACTATCTTACTCCTCAATATAATCAGGCATATATTTAATAATTTTGGGTCTTCTGGTCTTCTGATGCACTTAGAGCATTGTTGAAAACAACTTGTTGCCTTCTTCCTGTTAAATAATCTTTGAGCCATGGCAATGCTAATTTCGTTACTCCTTGTTCATCAAGTATCGAAATTAGAATATCATGATTGACAGAATCGAAAGCTTTTTGCAGATCTAAAGAAATAAGTACACAAATTTGCCTCTATCGATATTATCATAAATACTAGTGATTAGGTCAGTATCAGCCGAAATAGTGCTAGAGCCTTGTCTGAAACCATACTGCTGACGAAATAAGACATTCGACGAGTTGAGAAATTGAATAAGCTGGTTGTTCACACATGCTTCAACTATCTTAGAAATAACTGGAAGAACTGATATTGGTCTGTAGTTGCAAGAAAGCGCTTTATCACCATCTTTAAAAAAAGACACCACCTTAGCCTTTTTCAAAGAGTTTGGAATACATAAGAAAGAAGCTCATTTTGCAGTAATCAGATACTATTTAGCTAAAATAATAATGTGTACGTCGTATAACACGTTTAAGTTAAATATACAAGTCCAGAATTGAAAAAAAAACGAGTAAAGATAAGGTTTTAAACGCAACGAATTACATCAAAATAAACACGAAATCGGGAAAGATAAACAACCTGGTATTCTAGCTATTTAATAATTTCATTAAAAATGTCAACGCATAAATAAGCAAACGCATTCAAATACGTCATTATTAGAAAGATGAGTACGTGACTAGGAATATCATATTTGCATGAAAATCCAACAGATTTGGAGTAACAAACAATATAACAGGCGGTTCGTGATACGATAAGATTTGGCTTAGAATCAACACAAACATGAAAAGACGTGACAAAATACAATGAATATTTGGAAATTCTGAGAATATGCGGCGAATTATTGAACGTCTACGTACGAGATTGAATGACGGAACAACAATTAAAACCAGGGAATTTTGAGAAATACCCAGTTCTACAGAGATATGCGCAAAGAACAAGCCTTGATTAACAAACACCAATTTTGAACGTTGATAAGAGGAGTCTATAAATACCATAGGGAACTCGTAAATATTCAGTATCTCTTCAACAAGGCACGAACCACGTCAATTTAAAGTGAAAGGTTACGTACAAGTGAAACTTAGTAAAAGTCAATAAATTATTAAAATTGTGAAAAGTAAAAGTGCCAAATTATGCAACGAGAAATTGCCGTTTTACGCTTAAAACGTAAGGTAAACTATTAATTGAATTTATACTAATATTTAATAATTTAGGGCTCCAAATATACGTCCAATTATACCTCCAATTAAACATAAACATCTAAATAAACGTCCTAATTAAATATCTAAATATACTTCGAAAAATATTATAAATACTTATAAATAAGCCTACGTAAAGATACTCAAACTTGACTACAAGATACTCAGAGTTAATCCAGAAATCCGAAGGGAAAACTACAAGCAATCATTAATAAATCATTCTGGCCAACAAGTGAAGCAAGTTAAGCTGTAACAATCAAGGGGTGCTGACCACCGATATTCAGAGGCAGTTCCAAGCAAGGAAACACAGGTTAGAGATCTTATTTATTATTAGTAAAATACTGTTTTCAATTTTAATATTTTCTATATATCAAATATCTGTAAGGGTCAACAAAAAGGTCATTTGAGATTTTGGAAAATAGATAAAGCATTGTTTAAACGTTCAAAGGTACTAAAAAGTAAGTACAGAGATATTTTTGCTGGCTTTCAGGAAATATTTTATTCAGGGGTTAATTTTTGAACAAACCAATAAGTCATTGATATAAAAAACTACATATTATCGATCATTATATTGTGTAAATTTTGGATTGCTTCATTTAAATTATTTTAACATATAGGTAATAGAAAGGAAAGGGGTTAAACAATCTTTATTGTTGTGAAGTAGGGCATTCTGTGTTTGATAGATTGAGCTAGCCGAGGAAACAAATTCAAGGAATTATAGAATATTAAAGGAGCTATATCACAGCAAAGAAAATAGTCCACTAACGTAAAAGCTACATCACAGCAATAAAAAAGTCGCACCAACATTGGGGCTTGAAATAAGGGGATATATCACAGCAAATAAATATAACGCCCAATCGTGGGGCATAAATAAAAATAAAAGTTATATTCACAGAAATAAAATATTGCGCACCAATCGTGGGGCTATAATCACGTCAATAAAAATGGCGACCCAATCGTAGGGGCGAGAATACCATAAAAGAAATCTAGAAATCCGAAAATGGTAGGGGCGAGAATACCATAATAGAAATTCGAAAATCGTAGGGGCAAGAACAAATATAAAATCTAACAATCCAGAAAGCGTAAAAGTTAGAAAAGTTAAAATCTGCATATTAATTAAAATTAGATAGGTAGGAGTTTATGAAATATTAAATTTTAGGATTTAGATAAAAAATGAATAAACGAATAAGGGAAACTAGAGAAGCACTAAGGAATGAAGGGGTAGAAATAAGGTCTCAAGAAAGCGTAATTTTACATGATACACCGACGGAAATACAAGGGCGAGAACTAGCACGAAGTCAAAGTGAAGAACAGCAGCTATCACAACAATCCGAAATAATTTCAATTTTATTAGCGTTAAATAGAAAAATGGACAGAAGCGAAGAGGCCATGAAAAACATTACAATGCAGATTAGTGAAAATGGAGAAAGGCTAGGTTCTGAAATAAAAATTTTGAGTAACGGATTAAAAGAAACGAATCAAACAATCGCGGAAATGCAGGTAGAAATTCAAAATAAAGACATAAGAATTATAGATGATATAGATAATGTTAGGGACGAAGTTTGGGAAGTAAGTTAGATCAGGGAAAAGGAAACTAATGATAGGATTACAGATTTAGAAATAAAGATGCGGGAAATTCAAGGAAATTGTAAGACCGGATTTAATAATGTAAATAGAAAATTAGATAATTTAAAATCACACTTAGAAAATTTAGGTAGGAATAAGGGGCAATACATTAGGATAAATAGACCGGAAATATCAGTTGAGCAATATTCGAAATTTTGCACAGACAACAAGATGAATCCAAAAATATTTTTAAACAATATAAGAAAATTAATACAAGGATCAACGGATGAAAGGTACAATATTGGAAGGAGGCGCGGAAATTTGGTTTGACTTGATAAGAAATGAGATAGGAACATTTCAGGAATTTAAAGTTAGATTTTTAAGACCCTTTTGTGGGTACAACCAGCAGTACAAAGCGAGAGATAATTTAATTATGAAAAAATGTACATACTTGGGAATAACCCGAGAATTATACGCCATATAAAAATTTAGTGTAGTAAAGCAACTAGATCCTCCGTTGGAAGAAAGACAAATTATAAAGTACTTAGCCGAACATTTTGGAGAGGAGGTAAGACATTAACACACCACTCAATAAGTCCGTAGGATAACTAAGAAAAACACATTTTTTTGGCGAAATTCGATTTTATTCATCAACATACATTCCTTCAAGAGTGATACAATCAGTCCAACGCCGTTCTAGCATTTCGATACCTTTTTTGTAAAACAATTCGTCTTTGGCCTTAAAATAAGCTTCAGTTTCAGCGATCACCTCTTCATCCGAGACAAATTTTTTTCCAGCGAGCATTTTTTTCAGGTCTGCGAACAGGTAGTAGTCGCTGGGGGCCAAATCTGGAGAATACGGTGGGTGCGGAAGCAATTCGAAGCCCAATTGGTGCAATTTGGCCATCGTTGCGATCGACTTGTGACACGGTGCATTGTCTTGGTGAAAGAGAATTTTTTTCTTCTTCATGTGTGGCCGTTTTTTGGCAATTTCTTCCTTCAAACGCACTAATAATGCCATGTAGTATTCGCTGTTGATTCTTCTTCCTTTCTCAAGATAGTCGATGTACAAAATTCCGTGCGCATCCCAAAATACAGACGCCAAAACCTTACCAGCCGACTTTTGCGGTTTTGGCCGCTTTGGACGTGGTTCTCCGGCTGCAGTCCACTCAGCTGACTGCCGATTAGACTCTGGAGTGTGGTGGTGGATCCATGTTTCATCCATTGTCACATACCGACGCAAAAAGTCCTTTTTATTCCGGTTGAGCAGCTCCAAACAGCTCTCAGAATCATCGGCACGTTGTTGTTTTTGGTCCACTGTGAGCAAGCGCGGCACCCACTTTGAGAACAGCTTTCTCATAGACAAATGTTCATGCAAAATAGTGTGCACACTGCCTTCTGATATCTTCAAGGTGTCAGCTATCTCACGCAATTTCACTTTTCTGTTTTCCAAAACGATTCGGTGGACTTTTTTGATGTTTTCCGGTGTAACCACCTCAATTGGCCTTCCAGAGCGTTCAGCATCGTCAGTGTCTGTACGGCCACGTTTAAAATCAGCAAACCACTTCTCCACCGTTTGCCTCGATGGTGCAGAGCCCGGATAACACTTATCAAGCCATGCTTTGGCTGCGATGGTATTTTTACCCATCAAAAAGCAATGATAAATCAACACGCGAAATTGCTTAGAATTCATTTTTTTGAAAAACTCAAAAGTATCGTCACTTGAACCTCTGTAACTTGTAAACTAATCGTCGGATTGTCATGAAATTTTGACAGATATCTTTTTAAGGTTAGTACTTCCTACAAATCATATGGATTATTACATAGCAACGCCATCTATGTATCATCCTACGGACTTATTGAGTGATGTAGTATATTACGATTCAAAATATAGTAGATAGAGAGATATTCCTGGAATATTAACAACGTTGTGATGAGTTGGACAAAGTCGTATGGTGGAAAGTAGAATGCAAAGGCAACAAGTAAACGTGGTTAGAATACAAAGGAGCACAGAAAGTAATAGGTCGAATTATCAAAGAAATAATGGCAATTATAGAGGAAATTTCAATAGAAACAATTTTAATAGCTACAACAATAATTTTAGACAGAATTGGAATACAGGAAACACGCCAAGGAGAGAAACGGAGCAAACCAATCACGACAGGAACATAAATCAATATGCACGCCAACAAAAACAGAGGGAAAAAACGTCACAACCAAGCAGAACACACCGCACCTATGCAGAAACTACGAGTCAAACAAGACCATCTACGTTGAATCAAGATTTTTGAATGAGGACAAACCATGTAAGCCCTTACGAATTAATGGATACGAACACCAGCGCGAATATATAAAATGTGAAATGGAAAACGATTCAAATAAAAGCTTATTACCGATAACTGAATTGAAAGTGGAAAATAATAGAGGTAAAATACTCATTGATACGGAAGCAGAAGCATCGCTAGTGTCTGAAGATTTTGTTAAACAGGGAAGGTTAATGGAGAAGATGATGCGTGTTAGGAAATGTAATTTGAGAGCACCGAATCACTACTATAACATTAACATCATAATTCAAGAAATTCTATTAAACACTTTCAGGTTATATAATGACGGTAACCATCAATTTGGTAGTTAAGTCATGCCTAATCTGTTGGTTATCTTAACTAAAAGTTAATCCACACCTATTAGTTAACTAACGACTGTAAAACATCATTTTCTTTTTAACTACAAGTTAAATAATATCCAACAGTTGACCAGAGATTGAAAAACCGGCCGTAATAGGGTTAGGTAACTTACACTTCACGTCATATTAAATGTAAAACTTGCATATAAGTTATTTGAAGTAGTTTTATAACGAAAAAATTGTGTCCAAATAAATTTACCAACTTATGACATATTTCAAAAGGTACAGCCACTTGATTTATTAAAAATAAACATTTAGAAAAGTAGCTAATTAGCCCCAGTTTTCCCTACTATACTCTGTGACGAATAAGAAAATGCTTTAAACAAATCCAATATAAAAAGCTATTATCAACACAGCGGTTTTCAACATTTCATAACTTTCAGAAATTCTCTTACTCTAATAATAGAGAAAATGTATTAATTCAATAAAAACAAGTAATACCATTCAACACACCGTCTCTTTCAAAAGGCTGACCGTGAAAAAATCTATTCACAACGATTCATGTAAACACAACAGATTGATTCTTCGAAAACAGTCATAAATCTCGAATTCATCGAATACTTAAGATATTTCGGCACTAAACGGAAATATTCAAACTACTTCAGGACTCAATTCTTTACGTCAAATGATGCAGAGTTATCGCTGTAATCTGCATAAACGATCTGATTGGTTTATTTTACTCCATCGATTGCTCCGGATTATTCCAACTCGGTCCTCTATACAGAAAATATTAACAAAGTTTCTTGCTTTACGATTGCTATAAATATACTCTTGAAAAACATGTATGAGTACTTCGAGCTAAGGTATTTATTAGTCTCTCTTTCTAAAATATTTGTGGCATTTCGAATTGGAAACGCGATTGAGAATGCGAATACGCGCGTTCTCCAAAAACGTGTAGGTAACACAAAATAAAGAGAATGAGCTAGGTCTCCTTCAGTTAAACTTAATCATTACTTCGTTCGTGATTCTTGAACGATGTCAGCACGTGATGGAATTTCCAACTACCTCAGTTTCCACCCATTTAGCACCTGTATTTCCCAAACTGCCAACAAAAGTGAAGCTCCTCCGGCGTGTTGTTAGAGGAAATCTATCACTCGGAGCACAATATTCTCATTTACCGTTGCTTTATCTTGCGTTTATCACATCCTTGATTCCCCTCGGACTCGCTCACCTTACAGCGAACCCCTACCTAGATGATGAAATCCAATTTAGATCCTAGTCCACATTCCCCTTGCGTTGTCCTGCAGCCACTTACCAGGCCGTGTAGCATCACAACAATGAGTGTTTATGATGGCGCCTACTCGACTATCGTCATAGCAACGATTTCGTAGTAAGAAGGTATAAGGTGTGTCACCCCTCAGCAGGACCTCCTGAAGATCGCATAACTTTTAGACTAACAATATAAATGACGTCACACGTTGACGTCCATTAATCTTTCTTACAATGTGGACCTCAATGGCTACTGTGCTATATTTTATAGTAGAAGTGAAACGCAGAATTTGCAATTTCATTCGCACACTTCGCTAATGTCACTAGAAAGCTTTGAAATGCAATGCTTTATTTCTAACCGATTAAACCTTTCATACATACATACTATTACGTATGAAAAAAATTGGAAAACTTTCGAATCTTGACACAATATACACACAAATTCTAAGTAACTGTTTAAGTTGTTGAAACAATTTGTGTAAATTTACAAGACCTATTTCAGCAACAGCTTCGCAAAATCCAACAAGTTTAGTTATGCGCACAATAAATGCATGTAGGAGAATATAATAAATTAACCCAAATACACGGGAAATTCTACGATACCTGAACCTCCAGTACTCAATTAGCACTAATTAGTGCTTCGATCTTCCAAAATACTTATTTAATGATAAGCTATTTACTACTTAATCGTATATGGAGCATGAATAATGACTCCCTTTTGCAGTTCGAAATAAAAAAATCAACTGTTGGTGCCTACTTAGTGCTAATTATAAACCTTCTTTTCAAAATTAATGCTTTTCTGTTAATCAACTTTAAATCTATATATCTCAAACTGCGAATAATTAATCGTTATAAACAGCACAAGTTAACTACTCTACCATTTTAAAATAAAGGGCGAAAGTTAGTACTCAATTAATGTTAAATAATATCCTAACCATCACAATTAACCCCTTTCTGTTAATCCATTTATAGCTTATTTCTATTTAGATTGGGTGCAAATTAGTTTTGCAAATTAATAATTCTCTGTAAACACATTTTAGCTCTTTATCAAGATATTAGACTACAAATTGACTACTCTGGATTTTTTCCCAATTGGGCAACAATAGCGTTCACTTAGTTAAAAATGGTACACTTCTTCTAAGATTCAACATTTTTTCATTAAGTCGTGTAAGGTTTATTCTGCCTAAATGAGTGGTATTAGTACTCCAAATTATTGTGGAGTTTTCTTTGACATAAGTATAATCTGACTTCCCCATAATTTCAAAATTAGGAATCAAACGTTCGTGCTCATTAGTTTTAAATAATATCATCAACATAAAATCAACCCTATTATATTAACCTATCTAAAGATGGATAGGTAGTGGATAAAAACTGTATATTAATCTAAATACACATTCGCTAAAAATTATTTATTTGCAAACCTAAATAAGCTTACGAATTCATAATAAATCCTTGGTCCCATATGGAAAACATCAAACCATCCGTTATATCCTAGTTTAATTCAATCGCTAGGCTAAACTCCACATTTTGTACAATAATAAAAAAATACCTCAGGTGTTTTGAAAACTTGCTTAAAATGTTTTGTTCGGTCTCTTTGTCGCACGTTGTCGTGTTAAATTTTAAGTCGTAAATTTGTAGTTGTAAATCTAGTAGTAAAACTGTTATCCCTTGTTCCCTTATATCCTGCCATAAAAATTCCCTGTGCATGTGTAAATAAATTGAAAAAGGGGTAGTGAAAAAACACTCTCTCATCGATATCGAAGCAGAACAGTCGGTTCTTCGTTCGGTAAACTGAGTTTGTCAAGAGTGCCGCCGACTTTATCGATAATCCCCTAAAAAACTCAGTGAAAGTGCCAAGTAACACGTACTATAATCTCGAATACAGTCCACTTAGCTGAAGAGTAAGGAACTACATCTTAGAACACCAAAAAAAAGCGGAGGTAAGTCGATATACAAATTTATAAGACCCCCCCCCCCGCGCTGAACAATGGTCTTCGTACGCCGGATTATTTACTTAATTAATTAGTTCCTATTCTTTAAGCTCCTGATTTATACTTTACTTTAATCATTGTCGTAGTTTTGAGTATGGTTAAACGTGTTACAAGGAGAATAACATCCTGCTTACAAATTTAATGGTAGTAACATTTGTTCCTAACGGTAGATTTTACAAAACATCTCTTATCTTTTGTCGTAAAGATCAGTGTCGTCGTCGGTGTCTTTTAGATAAACTAAATTTATGAAGGGTTATTGTATTGTAAATCTTTACCTTATTTGTCGTCTCAAGTTCGAGGAACCATTCGGGTTCAGCAGGCTTAGTATATAACAAAGGGGTTGGAATTTGTGGGAAACGTTAAAAGTTTTTGTCGGGCGAGCACTGTAATTCGTTGCATTTGTCCATTAATAATTTAATTTCGTAGATTAATTAGTTGTAGCGTATTTGAATACGCATTGTTTTTACATTAATTTTTATTGTCGTTCATTAATCATTAACCGAATATGGTCATATCAATTGATAAAGCTATTCTTAAAGCTAGATTTGTAGTTAAAAGGTTGGATCATATGTACAGTAAGACTAATTAACCGGACAATGTATCGATTGGTTTAATTAGAGCATCGATTAAAAGTGTCGAGCAAATTGAAACTCATTTCAAGTCTTTTTGCAAGGATATTTTCATTGATGAAGAGAGTGAACAATTGGATGAATTCTCGGTCCTTAGGGTGAAACTCGATGATTATCTATTAGATATTCGTATTATCGCTGAACAATGCGAATTAGATCGCGTAGAAAATAAGCCGAAGGTGGAAAATATAAATAATTCTTTGTCAATAAATAGTGGGCTACGCTTGAAACATCTTTCTGTCCCGCGATTCTCGGGTTGCATTTCGGATTTTGAGAGTTATCATGCAATTTATAAGCGATTGATTCACGATAATGTCGGTTTGTCCCCTGTGGAAAAATTTTGCTATTTCATTGATACACTAGATGAGTCGTCGCGTATGTTAATAAAACATTTGCCATTCAACGATTGTGCATTCGAAGAAGCCTATAAAATCATTACTAATCGCTTTCAGTCCAAGAGGTTATTACTTTCAACATATTTTAATGCTCTCGAAAAATGCCCTAAGGTCAGTTCCTCAGACTCACACGCGGAACTCTGGCAATTAATTAGTTGTTTTGATGAAAATATATTCGCGTTAAAGCAGATGGAAAGAGATTTATTAGATTTCATGTTGTTTAATCTGTTATCGAAAAAATTAGATACAAATAATTTAAAGCGTTTCGAATTAGAAAATAGTGACGAGATTCCCTCGTTTAAAGATTTAAGGTCGTACATTGAAAAACAATGTAAAGTGTTGGAAATAAATGACATTGCTTCAGGAACATGCTTAAAATTTCGAGATTCCGTGAAAGAAAGAGAAAAAGGAAGGTTTGTTAGCACTTCGGCTAAAACTTCTTTAGTTGGTACCACCAATGATGGTAAAAATTGTAGTTTATGTCAAGCTGTGCATCCTATTTATAGATGCAAGCAGTTTCTCGATAAAACTCCTCAAGAAAGATTTGAGATTGTAAAGGTTAAAAATCTTTGTATTAAATGTTTAAATACTTCACATTCGGTGAAAAAATTGTAAATTAGATTGGTCGTGTAGAAAATGTCATCAGTCGCACAATTCGTTACTTCACTTCGATAAACGAGAAAAATCGGTGTCTCCACGCAGACAAACTCATCGTCAAAGGCCAGTCTCCTAGGAGAGCGGCGCCTAGACTTACTTCTACTAGTAGACCCAGTGAAGACCATCTGTCGTCGGCGGTTGTGCATGAACAACCTGCCATTATCTCGTTAATTTCGACGTCATTAGAACATGCAACCACGCTGTTAGCTACGGCATTGGTGTCGGTGCTAGATTATACAGGAAAATCGCAACCTGTTCGTGTAATTTAATATAACGAATCCATGGAAAGTTTTATGACTTGAAAGGTGCCGTCAGAAATTAGGTTTGAAGAAACGGAAAGCCAATGTTACTGTTCAAGAACTTGGCTTGAATTCGTCGCCGGTGTCTGGTGCACTATCGTGTGTAGTCGGCCCCTCGGGAGCACGGTCTCCAGCATATGAAATTGAGTGTTATATTTTACCTAACATTTGTAATCAATTACCTTCGTCGTCGAGGAATGGTCGCATACTCGAGGTTTGGCCTTAGCTGATCCTAATTTTAATATTACTGGTAAAATTGACATGCTTCTCGGAGCAGAAATCTTTGCTCAGGTTTTTTTGAACAAGTCTCGTTGGGCTATCGCTAACGAGTCAGTTGCTATTAAAACAACCTTTGGTTGGGTTTTAACGGAAAAGGTCGTTTCCCCGAATAATTCTATTACGTCGTTGTGTGCTTTCGTTGAGCCCTTAGACAGCGACATTCGTCGATTTTGGGAATTAGAAAATATTCCCTTCAAGAAACACAATTCTCATGAAGAAGAAAGTGTGAAAATCAATTTGTGGAAAATTATAGACGTAATAAGGACGGTCATTTTGTAGTGTCCTTGCCCTTTAAAATTTCGGAACCCTCATTCGTGGATATGAGATCAATTTGTATTAAAAAATTTTTGTGTTTAGAACGTCGTTTGCTAAAAAATCCTGAATTGTATTCGGATTATACAAAATTTATGGAGGATTATTTGAAAAGCGGTCACATGGTTCAAATGGAATCGCCTGAAAATTCGTCGGTTCATGAGAGAATGTATTACATTCCCCATCATGTGTACATAAGCGTGATAGCACTACGACCAAATTGCGTGTGGTTTCCGATGCTTCGTGTCCGGATCAATCTGGAAATTCGTTAAATGATAGCTTGGCTATTGGCCCTGCTCTGCAAAAGGACATTGCAGTTTTGTTATTGCACTTTCGTGTACATCTTATCGTAATTACAGCTGACATCAAACAAATGTATCGGCAGATTTTGGTTAAAGATACTCATCGTGATTATCAACGTATCGTCTGGAGATTTTCTCCGTCGGATCCTATTATGGACTTTAAATTAAATACTGGGACTTATGGAGTTTCGTCTTGGCTTTTTTTTGCCTTGCGTACTGTTCAAGAATTGGCAAGGTTAGAATCGAATTTTCCTTTCGCGTCATCGGTATTGGCGAGCGATACCTATGTTGATGACTTAGTCACTGGATGCAATTCGATTGAAGCTGCTAATCAATTAATTGGTGAATTGAATAGTATTTGCTCTAGTGGTGGTTTTGAATTAAGAAAATGGAGTAGTAATTGCTCGGAAGTGATGTCCAACTTGAGGGAGTCCATGTCCAGTTCAGACGCAACTAAATTTCAAGATAAAGATAGTGGTTCAATAAAAATTTTGAGCCTTTCGTGGCGCGCTCTTATAGATGCATTTTTATACAACTTAGACGTTGAAGAACGCACTTGCACTAAGCGTAATATTTTGTCGGCTATCGCAAAAATTTTTGATCCCCTCGGTTTGATAGCGCCTTTAGTACTTTTTGCTAAACGTTTAGTTCAAGATCTTTGGCTTTTAGGTCTCGGTTGGGACCAAGAGCCGCCATTAGAAGTCGTACAAAAATGGAAACATTATTTAGGTGAATTGCCAGCGGTTTCAAATATTGAGATTTCGCGTCGCATCGTATGTAATAATTTTAAAAAGGTGGAGTTGCATGGGTTCTGTGATGCTTCTGAAGCGGGGTATGCAACTATCATCTATTTTCGTTCGTTCGATTTAGAAGGTAATACAGTATTGCCCGAAATAAACAGTACTGAAATTGTAATTGTTTTGTATATTTAAAAAATACATCTTATTGACACTTTATTATATGTTCTAAATGTGCACCTCCTCGTTCGAGACAGACTTCATAACGATGTTCTAAGTTTCTGGTCATGTTATTGAATAAGGGTTGTCTCAGGGCTGCAAAGAAGACTCTAACGGCATCCTTTAATTCATCGATGGTTTGTGGTGCCCGTTTGAAAACGGCATTTTTAGCCATGCCCCAAATGTATGCGTCTGGAGGTGTGAGGTCTGGAGAATGTGAAGGATAAGGGAAGTCAGTAAATCGTGATATGAATTTGCTTGGAAAATGTTCTTGAAGAAATTGACGAATTGCGGCAGCAGTATGGCAAGTTGCCCCGTCCTGCTGAAAAAATTGGTTTCGAAATGCCAAGTTACGTGCACGACAGAATTGACGTAGATCAGGGATAAATCGTGTTAAAATTTGTCTGTACCTATGTTGATTAAGTGTGACTTGCCTACCATTCTCAGGATTTTCATACTGTAACGCGAGAATTTTGGCGCAATATTCCACTCTACTGCGATAATCCCGAGGATGTAGTTGTTGATGTACCTGAATCACATACGAAAATGTACCCAGCTCCTTCAGGATTCTTTGAAAGGAAGTTCTTTTTAAATCAAGTTGTAACGCTGTCCTTGCCTGGCTGACTTTCGGATTTTCTAAGATTTGCTCAATAACACGTTCATGGTTATTGTTGTTGTTAACTGTCCTGGGACACCCCGAGTTTCCTTTTCGTTGGCACAATACACTACCTGTATTTCTAAACTTTTCAATAACCTTCAAAATTACAGCATTACTTGGAGAACGTTTATTAAACCTTTGTGTGAATTGATCAGACACGTATAGCAAACTTGCACCATTACGTCGGCCGATTCCGTATGAACGAAAATAATGCTCTACCAGAAACACTTTCTCCTCTGTACTTGACACCATTTTTAACAATTAGGCCCTACTAATTACTTGTTTGAGGTTTACTTGACAGGTCTATACTAGCTAACTTGAGTGTGACAGCGCACGCATAAAAACACCGCCAACTTAGTTTCAGTACTGTTTATTTCGGGCAATACTGTATTACCATGTCATTAGTATGCGCAAAATCGAAGGTTGCTCCTACTAATCGCGTTTCATTGCCCCGTTATGTGCAGCCGTACTCTTGGCAGATTTAGTAGATGTCGTCAAAAATACTTATACAGATATTTTATCCTTTAGTAATATTATCACGTGGTCAGATTCTACTGTTGTTGTGTCTTGGATTCGGTCTTCCTCGCATAAGTGGAAGACATTCGTTAGCAATCGCATTTCGCATATTCAAGAACGTATTCCTCCATCTTCATGGTTTCATGTTAAGTCCCAGCATAACCCTGCGGATTGTGCCTCACGTGGACTTTTGGCTTCAGAGTTGGTGCATCATCCATTATGGTGGACAGGACCTTCCTGGTTAGTGCGTCGTAATGAAGAATGGCCAGTAACATCGCTGCCAAAACTTATCGACTCATCTCAGATGGACATCGAATATCGTACTTTGTCGTTAACAGTCGTTATGTCTGAGAATTTCTTAGATTTGTTGTTGGAAAAAATTTTCAAAACTGCAGAAAATTTGTAGGATTATTACATGTATTCGTCATTTCATTCGTATTGTTCAATGTTCGGCAGATTTATGTTCAAAATATTCTGATGGTTTGTCTCTAGCTCATCAGCAAGAGGCTATACATTTATTGATTAAAAGAGTTCAAACAAATGTTTTTGCCCAAGACATCGCAAATATTAAAAATGGAAAACTTGTTAGTAAACAACTTCGTAGTCTTAGTCCGTTTCTAGATAGTCGTGATTTGTTGAGGGTAGGCGCTCGCCTACGTAATTCTGAGTTGTCGCATGATGCAAAATTTCCAATTTTGCTTCCTTGGTCGCATCGGTTGACTGAAATTTATTATATTAGATTGTCATGAAAAACATTTACATCCTGGAAATCGAACAACTCAATTTTTATTAACGCAAAATTATTGGATCTTGTCCGCAAAGAGGGCTATTCGGCAATGTTTAAAATCCTGCATTCGTTGTTTTCGTGTAAACCCTGTGGCTTTATGCCCCTTATGGGGGATTTACCAGCTTCTCGGTTAACTCCAGGTAAGGCGTTTTTACATACGGGAGTCGACTTTGGCGGACCTTTCTCTGTCACGATGAATCGATGTCGTGGCGAAAAATCATTGAAAGCGTACATTTTCTTATTTATTTGTTTCAACACTAAAGCCATCCATTTGGAACTAGTAGCTAACTTGTCGACAGACGCTTCTTGGGTGCTTGACGTCGATTTATTGCTCGAAGAGGCAAATGTATTCAAATTCATTGTGATAATGGTACTAATTTCGTTGGGGGCCTCTTGTGAAATCTCTCAATTGATGCGCCATTTTGGCAGGCGTTGAGGCAATCGAATTTGTGTTTAATCCTCCTGCTGCTCCTCATTTTGGTGGGTTGTGGGAGGCCGGGATTAAATCAGTAAAATCCCATTTAAAAAGAATTATCGGTGAACAAATTTTGTCGTTTGAAGAATTCTCGACGGTATTGATTCAAATCGAAGCGATTCTTAACTCACGTCCACTATGCACACTGAGTTGCGAACCGCGTGACTTTTCGTATTTGACCCCGGGTCATTTTCTTAATGTTGAACCAGATCCAGATTTGTTGTCCATAAACCTCTCTCGTTTGAATCGCTGGCAACTGTTGCAGCAAATGCAACAAGGGTTTTAGAAAAATGGAGTGCTGAATACCTACTCACGTTGCAACAGAAAGGTAAGTGGTTGAGGAATTCCGCTACCCTACTATTGATTCGCTGGTCCTCTTAAAGGAACAAAATAACCCCCCTCTACAGTGGAGTTTAGGAAGAAGAGTAGATGTTCATCCTGGTAGAGACGGTATCGTTCGGGTAGCTACAGTCAAGACATCCCAACAGTTAGTTAAACGCCCCAAGTGAAACTATGTTTACTGCCAATTAGTTACTATTTAATGGTATGTATACATATATTCACTTATATAAGTTTGTCGGTTTAGGTTTCTTAGTTAATAGTTATTATTATTTTTAAATATAAAATAAGTTAGTTCATACTTATTTTGGTGGACGGGATGTTAGGTCTCTTTGTCGCACGTTCTCGTGTTTAATTTAAAGTCGTAAATTTATAGTTGTAAATCTAATAGTAAAACTGTCATCCCTTGTTCCCTTATATCCTGTCGTAAAAATTCCTTGTACATGTGTAAATAAGTTGAAAAAGGGGTAGTGAAAAAACACTCTCTCATCGATATCGAAGCAGAACAGTCGGTTCTTCGTTCGGTAAAGTGAGTTTGTCAAGAGTGCCGCCGACTTTATCGATAAACCCCTAAAAAACTCGGTGAAAGTGCCAAGTAACACGTATTATAATCTCGAATACAGTTCACTTAGCTGAAGAGTAAGGAACTACATCTTAGAACAACAAAAAACTACGGAGGTAAGTCGATATACAAATTTATAAGACCCCCCGCGCTGAACATGTTTTATACAGCATTCTTATTAAAAGGTTCGAGTAAATAACCTATTGTTCACGTGTATGTAAAGGTTTTCAACTTGTTTCATAAACACGTCGCATGGATATCAAGCATTTGTTTTGATTAGCATAAAATTCCCGGGAGATAAAAATTCCCCAAGTCGAATTGTTTTCCTAAGCCGGTCATTTCCACGTTATTCTTCCGCATTATTCCTTCATATAATAGTATGTGACTTATCTATCATCTTATTTCTCCTATTTTTTACTGTTTTCCATGTATTTATTTCTTCCCCTGCCATTTCCAGAACCTATTTATTTGTTCTTAACTTTGTTTGTCCCTGATAACTTCATCATACGTCTGTAGCACCACATTTCAAAAGCTTCTATCGTTTCCGCTTCTCCTACTGTCAAAGCCATACAGTTCTGTACTTCACACGTATGTTTTAAGCAATTTGTTTTTTGTTCCTATGTTTGTTGTCTTTGTACATAGTAGATGTTTTTTCTTGTTAAATACAGCACGGCCCTAATTTTTTATATCTTTTGCCCTTTTCTCTTTCCATTGTTTTCTAAAAATATACACAACTTTAAGAATATTCAGTAGTACGTGAAGCGGGTTAAACAACCTGACGGCTAGCAAGATCCCCGCCGCTTAGACACTTGTCGAATCAGTAGTTTTCCAATTACTCCTTTCGTACATCAACATTTGTTAAGAATATTGCAAAACTAACATATGTAGTTGTTTACGATAATCATCAAGGTTTAAATACAGTTACTTTTTTCATCAATTAGTTTTCCGTCCTGGAACTGGTTGGACGCGCACCTCCATTGATTTCTATATTGAACTATCACACATTATCCTGAAATTCCAGCAGCCTACATCTTTCACTATCTGTATACAATAGTCTAATATAGATTTACCTCCACTTCTCTTTTTCCTTTCTCTGCCTCTAATATATTCCCCGCACTATTCCCCCATGCCTTTGTATGTACCCAATCACCCTATCTCTCCTATTCTTTTACTGCTTACAGCATATTTCTTCCTTCCTCTACAATTTCTACTAACTCTTTGTCCTTAGCTTGCTGATCACGTTCCACAGTCGTACAGTACTATGCTCCACACATAAACTTTCAGTAAAATTTTCCTTGTTTCTATGTTTGTTGTCTTTGAACATAGAAGTTGCTTATTCTTGTTAAATGCACGGCTTTTCGCTAATCTTTGTTTTATTTCTTTTGCACTTTTGTCATCTTGAGATATTTGGCTGTCTAGCTATCACCTAATATATACCTAATGCCTTATTATTTTTCAGACACTTTAATGCTAGATCAAACTCATCTCTAAGTATGATATATCCCAAGTCATCCTTTTCAATACAAACAGCAATCCAGAATTCACAAGAAGCCAAATAACGCAAGATGGGAAAAGTCTAAAAGATATAAAACAAATATTAGCACAAGGCTGTCGTGCATTTAACAAAAAAAGCAACATGGAAATAAGGAAATACTGCTGAAAGCGTATGTATGTAACATAGCAGTGTACGGCTAAACCTGGACAGTAGGGGAGGCGGGCAGGAAAATGATAGAAACCCTTGAAATATGATATTGTCGGAGGCTTTAACGGCCGAAATCATTATAAATATTTATGTTTGGGTTGGGACCGTGTCATTTTATAAACTAAGGTCGAGGTTTCGCCCACTTTTGTAAGGGGCTTCATCAGGACAAAAAAGCAAATGAAATATAGAATAATAATAATAAAATAAGAATGATAAAATATTAATTAGACAAGTGTAAAAAGTATGAAGAGTTACCTCTGAACTAGCAAACTCACCAGCCCATTTAAGACAAAAGGTGTCTTATGTCAAAGTAACCGGTGAAAGTAGCAAAAGTGGTAGTTTATATAAGGCGAGAACACGTTAACTTGTTTTTATGTTTAGTACACGTAAATTGTAAAAATTTCAATTAATTGTTGAGCTGGTTTTACAAGCTGTGAAATGAAATTTTGTTGATTTAGCTTTCTGAAGTAACGTGCTTGTTCCATATGAACCGTCGATAAGTTCAACATGTGTTTTCGACGTCATATTTTTCTACTTTGTACAGTTGACAGATGTTGTCTTGAAAACAAATGCTTTGAGCAGCTGTAATACAATTAAAATAAACATGCCTATTTTTGTGATCAGCTTTATCTATACTTTGATTATTAAACGTAAAATTGAAAGCTCAAATTCTGATTATGTTAGGTACTAGTAATTTGTTATCTACCTGAAAAGATCTGCCCAGGGTAGAATTTAATTCACTGTGTTATGCTTGCCAATCATTATTACTTTAAGTTGTATAACAAGTTCATGTTTTGAGTAAATTAGCTTGATTAATGAAAGAAAAAAGGAAAGTTAAAACTTTAATTTTGATGTAGTTGATTATGAAATTTTTTTGTTACAAGTTCCAATATTTTAAAAGAGTTTTTTTAGTAAACATTTAGTTCAAAATCTAAGGCTTTTATTTTGGTCAAGTACGATCAAATCTAATTACACAAAGCTAATAATTTGATGCCAATATTATATTGGAAATACTTTTTTATTATTTCTTTATATATTTTTACAGGACACAAATGGTGTTCCACTTTTTTATTTATTTAACCATTACAATTTCTTGCAGGAGCTGCGTCTTATTTTGTTAAGACAGGTTTTTGTTAACAAAGGCGATCATTTGTTCTTTGGGTTTCCACGTTCGCCCTTGGAACTGTGCTTTGCAATTATCGTCATTATTTCAGGACATGGTGGCGCCTATTTGATTTAGCTTAACTTTGGTTTGCAAACAGAATTCGACTCCCCCCCACTTCTCATTGCTCTACCAAGGAATAGACCCCTAGTTACGTGGAAAGATATTTGTTCACTGGCGCCCATTTAGAAAAATTTGTAACACTGACGCCGCAACGTATAAAAAATATGCGTGGGGCCAGCCTTATATAAAAAATACGCTTCACGGTGTACTAGAGAGTTGATTATCGATGATTTTTGTGACGGATGATGATTTGACGACGAATGTAGGTATCTGTCTGTATGTGTTGGTTTTCTGTATACGGAATGACCTAGTCGTCCGTTGGGTTGACGCTCCACGAGAACGTCAAGAAATGACTGAGTTCCGTTCTTTTGAATTTCTATAGTGAACTTAATATCTTTATGTTGATTGTTTTTGTGGTCTAGAAAATTATTGAGCGTTTGGTGTTCATGGGGCCAGATTACAAGAGTGTCATCTACATAACGGAGCCAAGTTTTTGGTTTAAGGTCAGCAGATTCTAGAGCCATCGATTCCAATGACTCCATGAATATATTGACATCTCAGAGGATAGAGATGAGCCCATGGGTGTGCCAGAAGTTTGTTTCTAAAACTGTTCGTCGAAGACAAAATAGGTAGAAATTAAGCATTTTTCAATGAGCGTGTCCAGGTACTCAAATTCGTTTTCTATAGGTAGTAGTTGTTTAATAATGGAGACAGTGTCTATGACAGGTACGTTTGTAAATAGGGATGTTACGTCAAAACTGACTAGTATATCATTAGGCCTAGTTCAATATTTGCAATTAGTTCTATAAAATGAGTGGAGTTTAAAACAATAGTAAGACTGTTACCGGAATACGGTTTTAAGAGATTTGTCAGGTATTTTGCCAGATGGTATGTTGGTGAATCAATTGTGCTCACTATTGGACGGAGAGGAACATCAGGTTTATGGACTTTAGGAAGGCCGTACAAGCGAGGTGGTTTAGATTCGCGAGGTATTATGCGTTTTTGGATAGTTTTGGGAATATTAGAGTGCTGAAATTTCCCGTTCAAGTTTTGATGTGGAGTCTTTGGTTAGAGGAGTGTAGGAACTGTCTTGTAATAATCGGTTAATCTTTTCTTTGTATTCTGTACGGTTTAGAATTACAGTGCATTACCTTTGCCTGCAGAAAGTATAACAATTTGCTTGTTCGTTTTCAGATGTTTTAAAATCGTCATTTCTTGCTTTGTCACGTTTTTGTTGGGAGTTTTGGCATGTCGGAGACATTTGGTTGTTTCAAAGCGAATTAGGTTGGCATCGTCGTGGGGTATAGATCGGATCGGATCGATGGCTACTACCTTTCTCCCATTTAGAAAACGAGCTTATATTTACAAAAGCAGAACCGTAACGTTCACTGATCCGTTACACACTTCTCTCTATCCATGATCACTCGATCACCAAGTTCTCGCTCTATATAAACCACTTGAACCCACTCACCATGCACCCCTTTCATCATCGACCATTGACCATATTATAATCTCGAATAAGGATAGAGCACTAAATTTTGGCCAAATACCGATATTAGAAATCTCTAAACGTGATCTTATTTTTGTATCATATTCACTTAAAACATATAAATTTCAACCTAAATTAATTACTTACCGGGATCTTAAAAGTGCTAATACTGAACTTCTACAGACAGATATAGAACGTGCGAGCTGGCATGAAATCGATGAAGAAACAGATGTTGATGCTAAACTCCACAAGTTCTATACATATTTTTGACATTCATGCTCCATTTAAAACAGTTAGGGTATTTAGACCAAAATCTCCGTGGTTAACCCCTAAAATCAATGATGTGAGACGAATGAGAGACATTGCACTTGCATTTTATAAGAAAGTTAATACTGCATTGAATTATGGCCGTTACAAAAGTATACGTAATAGGACCAAGCAGTTGATCAGAAACTCTAAATTAAAATACTACCATTCCATAGCTTCATATACCGATTCACGAAGGACTTGGGCTGCTTTAAAGAAAGCTGGTATAGAAAAGCCATTATTGCAGATGCCTTGTAGCATACATGTAGATACCCTGAATCGACATTTTTCTGCATTAAAGATACAAGACAATACAGCTAAATTGGATGCTATCAAAGCCTTAATCAGTATACCGCTCCCTTCATTTCCACAATTTATGTTTTGATAAAATATCGAGCTCAATGCTTACACAAATCTGCCCTTTGCTCTAGAATCTTTAACAAGTATAATTAATACATCTTTTAGCACTGCTTGTTTTCCATTAGTATGGGGACACTCCATAGTTAGGCCATTACCAAAGAAAGCAAACCCTTTATGTCCATCCAAGTGATTATTGTCCGATTAGCATTTTACCAGCGTTTTCAAAAGCCGCTGAATACCTAGCACTTGATCAAATGTTGTCATTTTAAAACAGTACACATTACTAGACAAATACCAATCGGGTTTCAGTGCGAATTATAGTACATGTACTGCGCTTCTGCGGGTAACTGATGATGTCAGAAAGGCCATGGATTATCAAAAGCTAACTTTATTGATCTTATTAGATTTCAGTGCAGCCTGTAACAGTGTTGACTTTAACATCTTTCTAACTAAACTAAATTAAAATGTTTAAATAATTTTTCAGAATCAGCAATCTCTTGGGTAGAATCATATTTAACACAAAGCACGCAGCAAGTTAAAGATGAAAATGGTCACATTTGTTGACCTTGTCACAGGCGTACCTCAAGGCAGTGTACTCGGTCCCGTTTTGTTTAGCTTGTACATTCAAGACTTTTCCACAACATTGAAGTTTTGTCGTTATCACTGCTATGCAGATAACGTTCAGATTTATTTCCATTTTTCTCCAACAGAAATAATTGAAGCGTTCCAGGCAGTTAATGATGATCTATCAAGGGTTGACGATTGGTGTAAAAATTATTTATTAACCGTAAATCCAGCTAAATGCCAGGCTTTGCTTCTGGAAACACAAAATTTAATTAGATTAATTCAGTCCGTGGATCTTTCTATGTTAATACTTGAAAAATCGAACATAAACTTTTCACCTATAATTAAAAATCTAAGTATCCTGTTGGATCCAAACCTTAGATGGAAAGATCAGGTATCAAGCGTGTGCAGAAAAGTTCTATTTACTCTACATATTCTTAAGCATCTAAAACGATTTATACCGATTAAATTAAAGTTAAAGTTAGTACAATCATTAATTCTTCCACGTTTCGATTATTGCGATGCTTTATATACCAATCTTTCATCTGATTTAAGTTTACGTCTACAACGCTCGCAAAATAGTTGTGTACGGTTTATTTTCGAACTAAAATATTGGGAAAGAGTCACCCCATTTTACGTGGCTTAAACTAAAGAATAGGCGAAAACCTCACTTGGCAGTGCTTGTCTATAAACTCATTTCTAACCAAAACCCGTTCTACCTCATCATCATCAGTGGGTCTTCAGTCCTGAAACTGGTTAGACGCGTACCATCATTGTTTCCTATTCTGAACTAACCTACAGATTTCCCCGAAATTTGCACAGTCTGCATCTATCACTATCTGATCTAGGTCTACATCCACCTCTTTTTTCCTACCTCTGTTTGTCATATATCCCATACTATTCCTTAAAAATGCCTTAGAGCATATTCTGCCCTTCTATTTCTCATATTTTTTTCCCAAAGATATCCTTGTTCCCTTACTGTTTCTATAACCTATTTGTTATTACCTTTGTCTGTCCATCCTCATACATCTGAAGCACGGCATTTCAAAGGCTGCTACTGTTCTTCTGTCTGCTTTTCAGACTGCTCGTATTTCGTAGGCATACTGTCTGTGCTGTGCTCCACACATACGCTTTCAACAACTTTTTGTTCTATGTTTGTTGTCTTTCATCATAGGCGCCGTTCTTTCTTGTTAGATGCAGTTCGGTCCAATTCTATTGTTTTACAATTATATACCCTATTTCTCCGACATTCAGTGGTTGCGAAAGGGGGTAAGCAGCCTGTGGCTGCCAAGTTCCCCCAGCACTTGAACATTTACTGATTTAATATTTTTTCAAATATATCTTTTCGCACAGTCAACATTAGTTGCAGATATTTCACGACCAACACCTGTAGTTTTTTATAATAAACATCAGATTTATCTTCGCTTATTTTTTCATCGTTAGGTTTTCCGTCTCAAAACTGGTTGGACACGCACCTCCACTTATTTATATTTTGAGCTATACTACACAGTTCCCTGAAATTCCCACACAGCCTGTATACAGCTCGGTTCCCCTTCTATTGTTTTCTAATTATATGCCATATTTCACCGAGATACGTTTTCTTTCTTCTCCTACCATTTTTAGTACCTTTTTGTTCGGAACTTTGTCTGTCCATCATATCTTCATCATACGTCTGTAGCACCACATTTAAAAGACTTTCTACATTTTTCTTGTCCGCTTCTCATACTGTCCAGGCTTCACAGCCGTACAGTGCTGTGCTCCACACATATGTTTTAAGCAATTTTTTCCTAGTTTCTCTGCTTGTTGTCTTTGAACACAGCAGTTGCTTTTTCTTGTTAAATGTAGCACGACCTTGTGCTAATCTTTGTTTTATATCTTTTGCGCTTTTCCCATCTTGCGTTATTTGGCTTCCTAGCAAGCAAAAATCTTAACCTCGAGTTAAGTTCTTGTTACCTATTTGTGTTCTTTTTTTTTATTTATCACCCCTTGCATACTAGTACTTTAGTTTTATTTTTCTTAATATTCATACCGTATCTCTCTGTTAGAACCGTTTCCATTTCATTAAGAGCAGCTTCTACCTCTTCCTTACTGCTGTTTATTCTTTGTATAAGCTATTAACTATTCGTCTATCCCTATAACTCATTCCAATCTTTTTAAGTATTTCGAACATTTTTTTCCATTTTACATTGTCGAATGCGTTTTCCAGATCTACAAACCCTATATACACGCTTTCCCCTTTTTCTATTGTTTTCTCCGTTATGACTGTCAGAGCTAAAGTAGTCTTCCGTGCTCCCCTGTTTCACTTAAGCCCAAATTGGTCTTCTCCTAATATTTCTTCAGCCCGTTTTCCATTCGTCTTTGTACAATTCTAGTTAATATTTTTGATACTTGTGCTATCAAACTTATGGTTCGAAAATTTTCACATCTATCCGCGCCTTTCTTTTTGGTATAGTTACTATGACGTTACGTTTGAAATCTTTGGGTATCTCTCCTGCCTCGGACATATAGCTTACAAGTTAGAAGAGACGTTCTGTTACTGCTTGTCAAGCGGTTTTTAGAATTTCTACTTGCACCGTATCTGTACCCGGCGCCTTACCATTTTTCAGACCCTTTAATGCAAATTCAAACTCATCTCTAAGTATAGGATATCCCAAGTCATCATTTTCAATGTCTGATTCCTGTTCTAATGCACTTAGTTTCTCTCCTGCATATAAATTTCCTATATATTCTTGCCATCTAACCAATTGTTCTACATTTTCTATAATGACGTTTCCTCCTGCGTCCCTTATATTTCTGCTATACGGTTTTATGTCCCTAAAATTGAGTCTAATTATTTTGTATGCTTCATCTGTCTTTCATACTTCCATCTTAGTTTGTACCTCTTTGCACTTTTCATCAATCCATTGTTCTTTAGCTTTCCTGCATTTGCGAATAATTTCCCATTTTATGTCTTTGTATCTCTGTTTTCCTGTTTCGCCTGATTTATTTTTGTATTTTCGTCTTTTTTCTATTATATTTAGGATATCCCTTGTTATCCATGGTTTCTTTTTTTTTGTGTATACCCCAGAATATCTCTGGCCGCCATGTTTAAGCTGGATTTAATGTTGTTCCATTCTGTTTCTACTTCCTTAGCATCAGATATTTTCCCGATATCTTTGAGCAATTCATTTGACTTTTTTTCGATTCTTTCTTGAATATCTTTATCTTTTAGTTTTTCTAAGTCCAAGTGCCTTTTTCCGTTTCTTTTTTTCAAATTTTTAAATTTGAATGCGGCCTTCACAATTACGATGTTATTGTCAGTGTCTATATCTGATTCTGGATAGCTTCTACAGTCTTTTACTTGATTCCTAAACCGTTGTCTAACAAGAATGTAATCTATTTGATATCTTCGACGTATATCGTCTTCTAGCATGATGTTGAAATAGTGTGTTTGTGATGATTAAATTGTTCTTGTCGCAAAATTCTACCAGCCATATCCCCTATCGTTTCTCGTGCCTAAATCAAATAAACCTACTACCGCTCCTTCCCTACCCTCACCTACCACTGCATTAAAATTCCCCGTAATTATTAAATTTTCATGTCCTTTTACGTATCTTAATATGTCTTCGATATCTTGGTAGATCCCTTCTGCCTCTTCGTCACTGTAGCTAGAAGTGGGCATGTATACTTGTGTTTACCGGTTTAGATTCTAATTCAACCATGAGTACTCTTTCGTTCTTTTGTAAGTAATTTTCTACACAGTATCCTATCTTTTCCCGCATAACTATCCCCACACCCAAATTTCTTTCCTCTGGCCATCAAATTTCGCCGATCCTTAATATGTCTAGTGATAACCTATTTATTTCAATTTTAGGTTCTCCAGCTTACCTACTTGCATCATACTTCTAACATTCCACGCTCCGACTCGCAAAATGTTCCTGACTATTATTCTTAACTTTCCGATCGCATCCTCCGAAGTAGACCCCTCCCGGAGATCCGAATGGGGGACTATTTTAACTCTGGAATCTTTTACCCCAGAGAATGCCATCATTTTATTATAATTTAGGTACGCTGTGTACTTGGGAGGTAATGTGGTGGTTTCCTTCCACATCGCGGTAGCTTGTTTTAGACTGCCATACCGACCCCTATAGTCTCTGCCAATCTAAGTACCGAAAGAGCCGCTGACCTCTTTCAGGGACCTGTCTTAGTCTGGTTCCTCACTAATGATCTTAATACTTTGGTTGGAACTGTAGCTTGGTTCTTTGGATGTTCTAGTAATCTAGAACTTCGGCAATGTGCAGGTTCATTCGAAATGGAGGATTACATATGTCATAGAAAAATCTCTAGAAGAAAGAAAAATCTGCCCCACCGTCTCCCTCAACGTTGCTCAAGTTTTCGACAAAGTATGGCACGAAGACTCGTTCCATAAACTGAACCTATATCTACCACAACAACTTTTGCAACTTTTGCAATCATTAAAAGGATACTTCAGAATTAAACAAAGATTGCTATTACGAACTAAAGAAAATCCGAGCAGGGGTCCCACAAAGTAGTGTGTTACGCACGGTACTATAGCTTTTATATACTAATAATATCCCGATTATGGAACATAAGACACGAGCATCACTTGCTGATGATACCGCAGTCATTGCTGTTGGAAAAGAGCATGCAGAGGTTGTTCAGAGACTTAAAACCTCAATTAATAAAATCTACACCTGGACTAAAACCTGACGCGTCAAGTTAATGTAAATAATTCCGTACACGTAGAATTCAGTAACAAACAGAAACATCTATAAATCAGACTCAATGATACCCTAATGCTACATCAGCTAAATATCTGGGAATGAACTTATACGCTATAGTCCGCTGGAGAGTTCATATTAAAAAGAGACGTGAGAAGCTTGCCATAAAACTGAACAGAATGAATTAGCTACATGGAAGAAGTTATCCATCTGCTCTTATATAAACACATCTTGAAACCCATTTGAACATATGGTATTCAACTTAGGGGTTGTGCCAGTTATAGCAACACTGAAATTATTCAACCTAAGGAACATCGTTGATACATTCTGGTATTGCGGAAATAGATACATCAATCGGGAACCTTCAAATGGATATTGTTGACCAAACTATCGCCAAATTTACCAGTATCTACAAAGGCTACTCAACCACGTGAATGTGCAACACAAATTTGATAAGAAAACTCAAAAGGACGAAGCCTTTTCAGTTAGTGAAAGAGTGATAGTGCGAAGCAGAGCATTGTGCGGGTCGTGCTACTTGCTAAATTTTGCGAGTTATGTTACTAGAACACAAGGCAAGCTAACTAATGATCTTAATTTATAATTTTCAAACATAATAATTTAAGTTAGAATAAAATTGCTCGTTGATCTACCTAAAAGATCAGATTGGAATGTTACTAAAGTACCTTGTAAAGGGTGTCTTTTAATAAAAAATTCCCTTATTAATTGTTCAATGTAGACTTCAACAGATTTATACGTTTGCTTAAAAATTACCTATTTGAAATAAACTCACAAAAAATCTAGTGGGGTTAAGTCAGGTGATGGTAGAAAATAGGACCATGAGTTCCGATTCACTTATTACCAAACATTTTGGACTGGTACTGTCGTACTAAAGTAGCATTATGCGCAGGTGCACCGTCTTGCTTAAAGTACAGCTTTTGTCGTAAAAATAATCAGAATCAAATACCTCCGTTATTTTTCATTTTAGGTATACGTAATGCTAAAACTTTTATTAAGCCAACGAGTTATGTATCCCCCAATTTATATATATATATATATATATATATATATATATATATATATATTGCTGTGATTTTTGCCTTTATTATTTTAGGATTAACGAGCCCCTACGGTGGGTGTCATAAATTGCTGTGATTTTTCCTGAACAATCGAGTCCCAGCGTAGGGCTGCCATAAATAGCTGTGATTTTTACCCCACGATTTGGCGTATCATAAATTTGCTGTGATTTACCCCTCTGATTCCTTTATTATTTTAAGCCCCAATGTTATTAAATGTTAAATTAGGATTTTTACCCCGACTAGCTTACTGAATAGATCTTATTGAATCAAATAAAGCAATTCTATAATACACAATACAATAATTGATAATATTTACAACACTCAATATTTTCCTTTTCGTACAGAATATCTACGTATACCAGATTTATGTTTTTTTGAAAGCCAGCAAAAATATCTTTTAATTATTCAGGGACCTTCGAACGTTCCAAGATACCTATTCCTTTTTATAAATTTTTAAGTGACCTTTTTGATGACTCTTACAAATATACAATGTGGCAAATATTAAATCAAAAACAGTTTTCAATAATAAAGTGTATTAAGATTGCTAACCTAGAATAGATTCTGTAGTTCCATCCTAGTCTATGATCTGCATCCTCTTTCTGTGTCCGCTCTGCTTATTGATATGCCGGCCCCATATAAGAATCGCCTCCCATAAATCGCTTCCAATTAAAATCGTACCAAATCGGAATATGTCCAAATTAGAATATGTTCATTTTTAAATTATCTCCAAAATTGGAGTATGTTCAAAATTAGAAGTCCCAAATTAAAGTCGTCTCAATTAAATATCCCAAATTAAAATTCAGATTGAAATCCAAAATTAAAGTCCAGATTGAAATTCAAAATTAAAATCCAGATTGAAATTCAAAATTAAAAGCCCTGTTTTATTAATATTAGAAATGAATTTAATTAAGTCGTTTTACTTACGTCTATCTACAGATTGGCTTATTTTCGTTGCACAAATTCTCACACTTTTGACTCTGATTTATTTTTGATTTATACTTCACTGGTTAGGTAAGTTTCTAACACATTTGACGATAGTCGTTGTTCAGTTTGAATATAGACTAAAATGTCGTTCCGGTACTATCGGACATATAAACCCTACCTCCACTTGATTTCATTGGCTTGTTGACGTTCTAGGGCGATACTTCTGCCTTATCTCGTATACCTCGGAATTTTTACCAATTACTTAGTTCAAATCTTTCAATGCATGCCTTGTCTGTCACGTCCGCATCCCGCATATTACAGTATTATTCGAGAATTTCCAACTTTTGACTTTCATTAACTCACGTATTTGGATTTTTTTAATTTTATCGTCTAATTGAATTGCCTGGTGCTTGTTTATTTCTACAGAATATTGGTTTTCTGAACAAATGTGTTTTCTTCCAGTCACGTAACAATTTTCTAATGATGAATTTGTACTGCCAATTTATCTGTGCTTCCCGATGGTTTAATTTTGATGCAATTTGTTGCGTTTTAAAATCTTATCTTTACTTGTAAACTACACTTAAACATCTTTATGTTCTCATGCATTTAATCCCGTGTATTTTATGTACAGTGTCCTCTCAATTAACAATATGTAGAGTGACCGTTTTACTCTTATGATTTCTGAAATTATGTGCTTTTCTTAAAGTGGAAGTTGTTTATATTTATTCTACGACCACTATGACTTAATCTACCCCTAAACTATCCTATTATTATAGCAATATATATATATATATATATTACTCATATTTAGACCAGGGTAGAAAATTAAATAATCACATCAAATAATTTTAATCACCGTGTAGAAGCTTTGGGAAAAGGTACGCTTTATTAAAACCAAGAAGCATAAATAAATTCGGTCGTTTCAGTAAAAATAAGAGATTTAAATCATGTACAAGACGCTTTATATCAAAAGAAACAGTATTAACAAGCTCTACGTGTAATGTAATTATTCCGAGGAAAGAAACAAATGGAAATTACGTGCAAAATTTATATTAATTAACCCTATTTTAAGTAACCGGTATTAAACAAAGTGTACAAATAATAATTCATATTTAATTTGTATTCGCTAAAAATGAAAGGATAGAAGTCAATTTTAATTGGAGTTATTTAAACCATTATTAATAATAAGCATAAAAGTCTGTGAAAATCCAGGATTATAATACCAGAAAATAAAGCTCTGAGAATTAATATTATGTTTGAACACCTGCGTAGTTTAAAAAGCTCATTCTGCGTAAATTTTGCAGATAATTAATGGTTACAAAGAATCTTGGAGAAACCGGGGCTTAATATTCACGGGAAGGCGCGATACGGGGTTATTTAACCCAGATAGTCCACATGGACTGAAATAATCGATAATAAGGAATATCAATTTGCACCACTAAGAACAGGTTAGAGAAGGAAAGATAATGTGCGTAAGACAAAGACACTAATAATTAAAGGCGTGATATGAGCAACGTCACGAGGGTCACGATTGGTTGAAAATAAGATGCACATATGAGAGGCAGAAACAACAATTTTTGTATAAAATTTAATTAGTTATTCTCGGACATGTTTGCGTGCCGTGTTGAAATTTCTGAGATGTAACTGGGGTGAGTACAAAATTCGTAAAAACCGACGCGCGGGCTACGGAATGGGAACCGAGAATGCGAAATTCTTTAGAATTGCCCGTTTTGAGGACTCGACCGACAGACAGGCTAACTTCTATATATACCCAGGTGAATATAAACAAGCTCTCTTACATCCGCGACTTGATTCAATACGTTAAACAGTGCATTTTAGTTTGATAGAATAATTTAAAGTTTGCACGTATATTTTGGTGATTTAAAACAGTTTGTTATTTACGTGCTAACATGAATGTACTTGAGTGCACTTAGATACAAGGTAATAAAATTTAGTATCACTGTACCAATTAGTAAAATTTACAACGACAAATAAATACACCAAAAGTAGGCAGTTTTGGCGTATATTGGTGAAAGTAGTATGAAGTTCTTTGTTATTTTTCGGGGGTATTAATACTTAAATGGTGCTTAAACGTGTCTGGATCCACGAAACAAGGGTCAGATATACACAGAGGAGTTCCGGAAAAACCCTGAAACAACTTTAGATGAATGGTGATGGAGAAGATTTTAAAAGCGTTGAGAATCAGAAGCCGTAAATATAACCCAGTTGGAATGGTGTGATTAACAAAAGGGACGATGTACATTGAAGCTACGAGTACAAGTAACCTTCAGGTAAATTATACTATTTTGTTTGAACTTTGATATTGTTGTGTGTGTTGAATAACTTTATAATTGATTTACTCAAAATGGACAGTAGTGAAATGGTACTAACAATAATATTTTAATTTTAAGGTGAAATTTGCTTGTTTAAGTAGAAAGGGGTATTTAGTATTGATGTTCTGGATTATGATGAAAATTTAGGGTATGTCTTTGAGCTCAATTAGACGAACCTGGTTAATTAACGTAAAGGGGTGGTAGATGCTCCCTTTGTCCTCTGCATATATTGTTATAGTAATTAGTAGGCATCCTACAAGGACTTTAATTCTGGATGCACATTAAAATGATAATAAATTTAATTTTGAAATTTTCCGATATTAA
Source organism: Platerodrilus igneus (assembly GCA_036346225.1). Taxonomy (NCBI): domain Eukaryota; kingdom Metazoa; phylum Arthropoda; class Insecta; order Coleoptera; family Lycidae; genus Platerodrilus; species Platerodrilus igneus. The sequence goes on from JARFIW010001106.1 coordinate 1,678,310, forward strand.
AATTTATGCTGAATATTAATTTTGAAATTTTAATGTATTGTGAATATTGATGTAAATAGAGTTGACGTTGATGTTTGTGGTAGGAATGTGTTTGTTTTTTTTTTATGAATGAGGATGGAAGTTATCTAGGGGAGCAGCCGAGGCGATTAACAGAAGAAAGTCAATGGACCAACACAGTTAAAGTAATGAATAGCTTTTTGTAGGTTTCACAGCATTATTTGACGCCCAAAAGTGAGGCTCGATTATAAAGCGGAGTACCCGGATTTTGGTGGTATCACAGCAAATTTGGCGCCCAATTCGTGAGGCTCGATTTTAAAATGGAACACAGCAATATATATATATATATATATAGATTAAATAGTAGAATCTAATAGGAAATTATTAGAAATTGTTAAATAAATCATAAGTCAATTATAACAATGTAACTCAAGGATAGATAAAAAAGGTTATTCACAGTTCATGAGAACGGATGCAATACAATGTATTCCAGACGACAGTGACACTGCAGGTGGCAGGTCACAGACGGTTAAGATATGCAACTACCTAGAAATTAAGATTGAAACAATGTAACAATGAATAGAATTAAAAATAAGCAGACGTGAGCTCTGCAAGTTCCCACAGCCATGTGAGGAGGTAGGGACATTATAAATAGCCCGGGAGCCACTGTTGACATCAGTCAGTCTGAATATTACAGCTTTAGCATTGTTGTTTACCTAGGCTCCTCGCCCTAATATTAGTTCAATTAATTAAATTATTCGAATTAAAGTTATTTTAACCAGTTTGTCAAAATTCCATTATAATTTCTGTTAAAGTTAAAACCAATAAATTGTTACGAAGACTTGGAAACAGTTTTTAAAGCACCGCTCCCAAAATCCGAAACGTAACTAACGTTATTCATTATCTAGAAATTTAATAATATACAGGGTGATTCATTTAAAAATTTAAAGCTGGTAACATTTTCTGTTAAACCAGAAATGATAGAAACAATGCGCTTTATTACAACAAAAAACAAAAAAAAAATTAGATCTTTCTCCATGTAACCTATTCTATCCCTGAAATAAACAAAGTACAGTAGACACGTTAAATTTAGCACTCTGTATATAGACTGATTCACAACTTCATAAAATTATTATAAGTAATGCTTAAGAATGTGTCATAGATTGGTATTTTTGCAAAACAAAAATTTTTTGAAAACTAAAATTGAACCAAATGTTTTGAGGGAATGTATAAAAATAATGAGGCGACTAACCACACGCTCTAATTGAAATTTGTTGGTGAGTTACCTCCGGTATAATGTTTATGCTGCACATGACAACTCTATCGTAAAATTTTCTGGTATGGTTTGGAGTAAAAAGTTTACAAACCACTAATTGATGTGTTTTACTATTAGCGGTACCAATGATAATGTTTATTTGTTACTCATTACCGTACTGCATTTTTTCAGTTGTAATACAAACAAGGGTGTTCTATTTTACAGGGAGCTAGCTTGTAAAAAAACTACTTTCGAAAACAAAAACCTTTGATGTTCCCTCTAAAATTAAAATTCACACAAAGCAAACGTAAAATAAAACTATAACTGAATAAACGTTAAACAACGAATTTTATCGTGTACCAACAAATGCTTACTGTCATCTGAGCCTTTTAAATTTATGACTGCGCTCGTTGTGTATCTCTAACACTCACACCAAAAAAAAAATTGCAAATGCCAATCATGTGCTACTAGTTTGTAAAGTTGCGTTTTGCAATCTCGCTAATTGTAAAGTAGAACACCCATTACTTGAGTAAAACTCAAGAATGCAACTTACTAGTGAGTGTCTAATAAAAATTATTTAAAATGTATGTATGTGCCAATGCACCGTTAATAATAAAACACATCAATGTGTGGTTTTGTGAACTTTAAATCCCAAACCACGCCATAAAATTCTACGATAGACTTGTCATGAAGCACAAACATTATACCGAAAATCACTCGCCAAGGAAGTTCAAATAGAGTACGTGGTTAGTGACCTCATTATTTTTATACGTACCTAGAAAATTTTAGTTTTTAAAAAATAAGTTTTTTGCAAAAATACCTATCTATGACCCCTTCTTAAGCATCAGTTAAAATATTTCTATGAAGTTGTAAATCCCCCTGTGTACTTAAAAACTCAGAAACGCATGCAGCGTTTCAGAGTTTCCAACTAAAAATTAATAAGGAAACTTGTCTTTCATACAAAATTGTAAAAATAGTTTGCATTGCTTTAACTGAATATAAGCTTAAAGTTAACTGATATATGTAAAATTTCTCACGAGTAAAACGTACACTAAAGGTAAAACAATAGCCATAATTCTATTCAGAGATATATCAAATGATTTCCCAATTTTATTGTGCATCATCAATCATCATTATTACAACTTAAACTTCTCCGCGGAAAGTTGGAAACGCTCCATTCATGTAGTTCTACGTGCAATTATGTTGACGTTAATAGTCAAAACTTGCACTCAATTACGTATTTATCATACCATTAGCTAATGGAATTTATTCGAAGAACGACAAATATTTAATTTACGACTGACATGAATAATAAGAACACTTACCACCTGGAAATCGTCTTTTCCTTTGGCTAGTTGTGGACGTTGAAGTACATACCTAAAACAATAGTTTTCATTAGTAAAAATAGATTCAAATAGATGTTCTCTATGAAAACAGTAAAGTCCTACAATACTTTAAGTAGAAAAAGAAAAAACATTCGGTTTCTATTACAACTCTTGATGAGAAAATTTAAATTCAATTTGCAAATTTGATCTTTCAAAGCTTTCTATTGCATGCCACGCGTATCCATTGTAGCATAGGTAAAACAAAAAACAAAATACTACACTAATATGAACATTTGATTACCTTTTGTTACACGCCAAAACCGCTTCTCAAAATAATTTTAGTAATAATTATTGTAGGAAACTTTTGTATAATGAATTAAATGTATTACGCATGTACATGTAATAGTTAGAAAATAGGTCGTGTGATTTTTTTGGATGTTTTTTAGAAATAGCTTTATTATCCTGATAGTGTGAAAAAAGAATGTTAAAAATAAGTTTCTACAGTCCGTAACAGACATAAGCGGCTTTCGCGATCAATCAGACCATGAACGAAAAGAGGTCGTGAATTACAAGTTGCGGGAAAAACAGCCGCCATGATCGTTCCTATCTTGACTGCCTTGAGGTTAGCCACTTGTGCGGAAGTAGTGCTTTATAAATAATGTAGTGGAGTGTTTACTTGTCGATCTTTCATCAAATCCTTTTATCGTACATTATATTATCTGATACCACCAATGTATGTTTTAGGAAAAACCACATTTCCAACTCAGAATGACACCTAGGGCTTCATCCTTCTCCTGTTCGGTTCGCAACTGTGGAACCTGCCGATTGTCATTGATCACAGTAGTTCGACCTACTAGGCATTTCTGTAAGGTTTGGGCAATTTGTTTTTGTTTCTCCGCATTTTCTTCTAAATTCGTTGACAGGCTCGCAGAGCTTTGGTGATGTTTCTGCATGTTGTTGTAATTTTTCTACCAAGCTCGCAAAGATTAATTTTTTTATGAATTCCGCAGTTTCCAACCAAGCTCTTCGCAATGCTTGACTTAAACTCCTTACAAACGTCAAATCATTAGTTCGAAATAGTTTATGACATAAGAACAGTTTTACATTCATGCAATTGTTATTATGTTTATTTTCCATAGCCATCATTCATAATTTAGAAATGAATTTGTTAATCAATTTTTTCGAAAATGGTGTGACTTATATATCCCCCAAATCAATATATGTATATTTAAATGAAAGTACTGAGTCTTAAGAAATATTGTTACATTGTATAATTGAAGGACATAATAAAAAGTTAATGAAAGTTCACTAACCAGACATAAGAACGGAAACAGGTACTTTGTATTCCAGACGTAATATGATACTGCAGGTACAGGTCACAGTAGACAATAAGACAGCAATTATTAGAATTAAGATTATTAAGATGTAATACTTTGTATTGTATCAAGAAATAGCAGACATGAGATCTTCATTTCCCACAAAGTAGTGTAAGGGCAGGACCACAAGATGCTCTCATTAGTAACTTTTTATAATAAAATTTTCTTTGTACACCAACAATTTTAATCATTTTTATTTACTTTTTTTGTTGCATCCAATAAGCATTATGTAATTCTTCATCATATTTTGTTAAAAAAACTCGGGTCGATATGACCCAAACAGTACCAGTGTATTGTGCAAATGAACAGTGCAGGAGGTTAAAAAGAAGCTCCTAAATGCCCAAAACCTATCTGGCGCAGTCGGTAGAATTCCAGAAGGGCACTAGCAAAGCCAAAAATCAAGGAACTGGTGGTCTAGAATTTTAATTCTTTATCCGGAACAGAAAACCAATTGAAGGAAGTAAAAAAATCGACCAAGTCCAATAACAAAAAGGAAAGACTATAATGGAACACATAAACAAATTATTGAGAGTACCATAAGTTCATTTTCCTAACCATTATCAATTGAATATTGATGTTAGCTAGTAAGAAACAAAAGAATTTTTTATGAACAATTTTATTATCGCAATTTATTATTCTGAAAGAATTTACTCAGCAAACTCATTTTAACAAAGGAATTTTTATATACGCATAGATGTGCAATTTATTACAATTTATTACGATTTATAAATGAAACGATTTATTCAGCAAAGTCTAAAGCTTTACTGTATATTAGAACGCAATTCTTTGTACCATTTTATTACAGCAATTATTATTCAGAAAAATCTGACAACTCGATTCTCATCACATTTTATAAAAGTTTATAATTAAACACTGTCAGTGCAAACAAATTAACAAAGGTGTATAATTATAAAAGCGTTTTATGTACTGTATCAGTGCAACAATTTAATGAAATAATTATTCAGCGGAAACCTGAAACCGATGTAATTATAACCAAGGTTAATATAATTACGCACAATATACGTAAAGATAAGTGATTCTTTAAATAACTTAATCCAAACTCGACTAAAGAAACTTAGAATTTATATAAAAACAATGAACTCTGACTATATGAAACTATATCTCGATTCAATCTTTATACGACGGAAATCAAGCACTACTAGATATCATAATTACCGCTTGCGAGATATTTTTAAAACCCTTTTATAAACCAGGCGACGGTGAACGCAACGTTTTATTTTTACGCATAAAATCAGCAAATTAACCGGCAGAACATTAACATTGATTGCGAACCGCGATGACCACGTCGAATAGGACGACTTCAAACGCATATTGATAGCAAATTTCGGAGATCAAAAAAAGATCAAATGTCTTGTCCGAGATTTAATAAATTTACGGATTGGAAACTAACTAATCACCCTATCAATTCGGTATGAAAGTCAGGATGTACGAAGTTTAATTTTGACCAAGCTAAAACTGAAAAACCCGACCAAAACATACAATTACTAAAGACAAAGATGTACGACGAAATAGCTTTAGACACATACATCAATGCATTGCCCGAACGTCTATCGGACAAAATAAGTTTTTAATACCCCCAAAATTTAGAAGAAGCTATCAACATGATTGTAGAGAAAGAAAACGTTATGTATTACAGAAATAGATCATATAATCATAGCGCGTATAAAAATTACTCACCTATGAAAACCATACAAGCCGCGAAACAAATACCAACACAACCGAAATTTACAATACCATTTAACTCACCAACGAATCAATCTCGAATTAACAAGCAAAACTTTAATAACACAAATTTCCACAACCAATTTAGACAATTTTCAAGACCAAGTTCAAACTTTACAAAACCCGTATTTACACCAAGGTTTAGTCAAAACGTAAATCAACCAAGCTGTAAAGTTAATGAACAGTTATAAAGAACACTTGAGTGAATTAAAGGTGCCAAAATTACATTACGACAATATCAGTGTTTGGACAATTTTATTAATTATTGTAATAATTTTATTAACTGTATATTTATTGTACAAAATGTATCTTAGATATAGAAACAAGGAAACAAATTTTAGTCATAGGAAACAAGAAACAAAGGTAAATAAAGAAATAATAAATGAACCCTTAGGAACAATGAGTTTTAAAAATTAGGTAAAACCCTTAATTTTCATCTTCGTCGGGAGGGGTTACATAACCCCCTAATCAATATATATATATATATATATATATATTATATATACTATATATATCTCGAGCCTTTATGTTAGTTAATTTTGTACATGAACTCTAAATTATTTGCGCTCCATCATTTGGACGACCATTTTAATATTTACTATGAATAAACAAGATTGTAATTATCTCCTCCGTTGGGCTGTCTTATTAATATTGCTATCAATTCCCTCCAGAAACTTAACTGGATTTTATCTTGAAGCAACCTTGTCTGCCAATAGCAAAATTCGATACGTTACCGCCTTACTTGTTATCAATTTTCTCTTCAACTCGTAGCTCCTCCTTGAACTATATAAATTAACAAATTACTCCCATTGACTTTATCTTATGACCTCGGCTAGCATTTATTTGGAATTATAAAATTCAGTTAATTTCGATTTTATATAATGAAACCAATATATTATGTACAGCTTTTGTAAATTATTTGAAATACACTTTTCAATTAGTTAATGTTGTGAATTTCATTTATTAACAATCATATACTATTTACTCAAAACCCAAAGTCACCAAAAAAAAACCTATTATCTTTATCAACGAAGTGTAGAATATTCTAAACCTGTTATCATATTACTCACTTTATGCGTATGCAACTTCTTTTGTTGACTTTTTCTCAAGCATATTATATTAAGCAAATTCAATATTCAAAATAAAAATATATAGAAAAATAAAATGTCTTATAACTAAAAAATCTGACCTGGTCTATTTCTTCACATCGACGCTTCCAATAAAAATTATCTTCCCCAATTCATTTAAATTATTGCCATTACACTATGGACTACCAATATTCCTTTATGCACCCCAATTTATTGTCGTTTCATATTAGACTTGTTACTTCTTATTAATTAATTTCCTCAAACTTAAAATTGTATTATTCTTCCTCCAGACTTAGAAATTGTGGTTTGTTTATCCCCGTACTTCAAAATTGTATTACTCTTCTTTTTTCCCGGACATCAAAATTGTATTACTGTATTTTCCCCCTTGACTTCAGAATTGTCGTTCGTTTCCCCCGGACTTCAGAGCCCTATTATTTTTATGTTTTAGTTTAAAATAAATTCACCAAAAAATGTACTTACGTTTAATCGGCAATTATAGTTTTCATCTTGGCACTTATTTTGTCTTTCACTTTTAAAATTTACGTGTTACTTTATTTCATAACGGCGCACTTGGGCCTTTGTTGAGTTCAAAACTGTATTCGTTATCAGTGTGCCTGCTAATATATTATTGAATTCCCACTCCATCAGTGGGTATGGTCTAGAACTCGTCGCTTATTTGTGACCAATCAAATAATTACATTTAAAGCAGTTTCTGATGTAATGCTCCACGATTCCCCATAATCGTAACCTGCATGCAGCTGTCTTTCGTTATCAACATGCTGTGTTTTGATAGATCTAATTGCTTTTCCATAAACAACTGATGCAACTCGACTTTGAATTTTCATATTTACATATTGTTCACGCAATTTTTAATCATTTTTCTTATCAAAAATGGTTAGATATTTGTACGCATTTATATTGGCTACCTGAAGCTCTATTTCTATATCCGTATTAATCTAATCGTCTGGAACTCCTTTTGAATGCGTGTCTAATTACACTTTATCGTTTACTTATAAATATACGCGTGCTTCCACTGAAAAATATCATTATTTGCTTTACCTAAATTAACTAAACTTTATTTACAGGGTATTTAATATTTTCTATTTACCTAATGAATGTCTTCCTGGTTTCTACGCTAACTATGCGTCTTCCTATGTTTATCTGCGTCGCTTAAAACTATTTATACTTTATATACAGGGTGCTGACTGCCTACTATATACAAGCTATCTCTATTTCTCAATTCTTCACTAAATAAATGACGTTTTCTGCTGCCTGTGGTAATTTCTCATTCTTAAACGACCTTTCCTATAAAGTACACCCTTAAACAACCCCTTATCACAGCAATATATATGTATATTTAAATGAAAGTATTAAGTCTTAAGAAATATTGTTGCATTGTATAATTAAAGGACATAATAAAAGGTTAATGGAAGTTCACAAACTAGACATGAGAACGGAAACAGTTACTTTGTATTCCAGCCGTAATATGATACTGCAGGTGCAGGTCACAGTAGACAATAAAATAGCAATTATTAGAATTAAGATTACTAAAATGTAATACTTTGTATTGTATCATGAAATAGCAAACATGAGATCTGCATTTCCCACAAAGTGATGTAAGAGCAGGGATAGCATAAATACCCTCAGGAACCCAAGATGGCCAGTCAGTCTTGAGCGTCACAACTTTAACATTGTTGGTTGTTCAAGCTACTCAATTTAGTTTTAATTAATTAATTTAGTGAATAGTAACTTTGATTGTTTTGAAACCAAGTCGTTGATGAATATAACGTACAATTGTCAAAATTATTGTAATTATTTATTATAAAAATACACTTTTTAAAAAAAAAGTTCTCAAATTTTCTAATAAAAAAATTTGTTAAATGCTATATCAAAATGACGAAATTTGAAAGACAGAAAAGTTACGAGTAAAAATGTCCCATCACTCCCGTTTTGAAAGTATTTGAATTAAGCCAATCTCACAGCGACATCTTTAAACAGTTCTAACTCCCTTGGCAAGCAGGTTTGGATAATTAGATTTATATCAAATTGGCATGAAATGAGCTCTAGATTTGGCAGTTTTCTTTTGTGAAGAGCGTTTCTGGGCACCCTGTATAGTTACTTATTTCAATAATTTTTTAATATAATGAATTATGTTTTTGACGAACAACTTGCCGAGATAATCAAGAGTGAAGACTTTTGGGAAGATAAGGAATCGCATATTTTTCAAAATCAACCATCAGAATCACATAAAAATGTGGTTACAGTCGATGATAAAAGCTAATGATTTAATGATAATAACAGAAGAAACTGATAAAGGGTCGAAAAAAATAGATTAGAAATTTTTAATGAACACGAATCAAATAATGAATATTCTATTTCCAGTGATGATAGTGATGATGATGGTGAAAATATATGCAGTAAAACGGCACCACACAGAGCATGGTATGGAAATGGTGGTATAAAGTGGGCAAAAAAATCTACCCAAAAAAAATAAAGTAAGATTACTTTTGATAACTGAAAATATGCTTCGAAAGATAGTGGACTGCATAAACCAAAAAGTTGAAAACATGGGCACAGGCAATCACGTACTTTATTCACTCCTCATTCATTCGCAAAAGTAGTATCAACGAAGTGAAAGCATTCATTGGTCTGTTGTATTTACAGGCAATATTTATATCAAACCATGAAAATCATCGGTCAATATGGTGCACTGACGGTAGAGGTAATATAGTTCGGTACACAATGCCGTTATCGCGTTTTACCTTTGTGGTAAGTTGCTTGCGATTTGATGGTGAAACAACTAGAACAGATAACGTTGCTATTAATAAATTGGCATCTATATCTGAAATTTCTTATTTGTTTGTTGCTAATTGCAAAGTAAACTATATGCCTGACGAATATTTAACCGCTGATGAAATTGTGGATGTTCAGTTCACGATTTCTGTATTTTGTAGGGTCACCTTTTGTTTCGTTAATGCATAGAGACAACAAATATGTACAATTTAATTACAGATTTAGATTTAAACATTGGCTGTAAGAAATACATATATTAACATGAAATTGAAAATAATAATTACATAAGATTCTACATGCATATGCAATATACAAATTTCCTTTAATCTATGCATGAGAATAGAGCTTATGTTAACATATTTCATTAGCGCTAGAAATGTAAATGTCCTTTACCGTTAGAAAATTTATAGTGCGGCTTTGAATGAATGTAATGTTTGTATACAAAAAATGAAATTCGTGCACTGGATTAATTTTGAACTTTTACGCTCTTTTCTGTGAAGAAACGCGACTCAAAAAGAATCGTACGCTAAAATGGATTAGCCTTGGAGTAGGTACTCACAGACACGGTATCGCCTGGGATCTGAAGGTAGAAGTTCCGTTGGGTCAAAGCCTGCATACGGTGCTAGATGTGGCAGGTCAATCAATGCAGGTGCCGTGTATTGTGCGGGTACCTTGGCACAGCTAATAGTAAAACACATCAATTTGTGGTTTTGTAAACTTTAAACTCTAAACCATACCAGAAAATTTTACGATAGAATTGTCATGTGAAACATTATACCGGAGGTCACTCACCAACAAATTTCAATTAGAGTGTGTAGTTAGTCGCCTCATTATTTTTATACGTTCCCTCAAAGCATTTGGTTTCTAAAAACATTATTTTTTGCGAAAATACCAATCTAGGACCCATTCTTAAGCATAGAGGACTTGGGTGTCGATTTAAATTTTAAGCTGTGAATAAAATTAGATAAAGTTAAAACCACTCCCAACAAACATAAAGAAAGGATTGTTTTCTGTGTATAACTTTGTATTAAAATTAAGTTTAAATGACTCCATGTTTGGCATTAAATATTTTTAAATTTTGTTATGTATAATGTCAGAATAAAAATTTTAAAATAGTGGTGGTGGTGGTGGTGGTTATGGTGCTGGTGGTGGTGGTGGATTTAGAACCGACTTCCTCTGTAATCTGCGAATGTAGGATCACCCGGGTTGAATGACCTTTGTATCTACTAAAAATGACCAGGATGAACCTTAGAATTGGTCCATTGGAAATACATGAGAAAAAACCGGTTTTTTATCCAGAACGAAGGTAGCTTATGGAGGGTGGTGGAGGGATGTGGAAGGTTGTGGAGAGATGTGGAGGGATGTGGAGGGATGAGGAGGGATGTGGAAGAGGGTCGAGAGATGTGGAGGGATGTAGAGAGATGTGGAGGAATGTGGATGATGGTGGAGGTTTGTGGAGGTATGTGGTAGGTGGTGCAGGTGTTTGGAGGAATGTGGAGGAATATGGAGGATGGTGGAAATGTGTGAAGGGATGTGGAGGGTGGTGGAGGTGTGTGGAGTGATGTGGAGGTGGTGGGATGTGGAAGGTTGTGGAGGGTGGTGGAGGTGTATGGAGTGATTTGGAGGTGGAAGGATGCGGAGGGATGTGGAATGATGTGAAGGTGGAGGAATGTGGATGGATGTGGAGGGATGTGGAGGGATATGGTGGGATATGGTGGAATTTGGAGGGATGTGGAGGGATGTGAAGGGATGTGAAGGGCGGTGAAGGTGTGTGGAGGGTGGTGGAGGTGTGTGGAGTGATGTGAAGGTGGAGGGATGTGCAGGAATGTGGTGGGATGTAGAGGGCGGTGGAGGTGTGTAGGGTGGTGGAAGTGGTCCCAGAACGGGTGTTCTCCGTCTACTACAGTACCTTTCCAAAATGTTTGGTAATAAGTGAATCGGAACTCATGGTCCTATAAAATTTCCTGTACTGTCTCCTGACTTAACACCACTAGATTTTTTTGTGAGTTTATTTAAAGTAGGTAATTTATAAGCAAACTTATAAATCTGTTGAAGCCTTACAAAACTACATTGAACAAATAATAAGGGAAATAAAATATTGAACGTTAAAAGTATTATAGGAGGATCGTATAGTTCATTAATGTTTCCAAACGTGAAAGCGAATATTGGCAAAAATGGTATATTTTATTAGAAAAATGCAGGGAAGCTCTAACGTAGGAAAATCAACGCTTCAAGGTCTTTTGCTTATCGACGCGTTCCGTAACAATTGTAGTTAGCTGTACCTGAGTGAAACTCGACGCTCTGTCGTGTACATGTCTTTTTTGTGCCATTTGAAAAAAAGGGGGTGCAACGGAAAATGATAGTTTACATTAAATGCTTTTCTAAAAACCAAGATCTTAGATTACTTACCATCAACTTTTGCCATTCCTGTAGCTGAGAATTATGTACTTCAGGAAATGCGCATTTTTATTCGCATTCAATATGATTTAGATCGTGTACAGTTTCGATGCTTAATAAAATTTGAAACATTATTCTATCCTATTTAGAATTATATCTCTAGTTAGGAAAAATTGGAGAGGAAGAGCATTCCTGATTATTTCTAATTAGACATTTAATTTTTAAAGTTTCAAGAAAATCAATATAGTATACTTTGATATGTCTTTAAAAGACGCATATTGCTCATGCAAGATTTTATCAATGCAAATAATATACACGAAAGCTATTTAAAGCAAAGATTATTACAGCAGCTGACTTGCTTCACTCTCTAGAGAATATCTCCTTGATAGGGCTGTAAGGACATAAACTAAAAGGGGACTAAAAGGTTAATTGAAATCCTTCTACCTCATTATTATCTTCATCCTGAAATATATGTTTTCAAACAGCACAAAGTACGTAGAACGTAGCCTAGCTTAAAGAATTTGTAAGAATAAAAGAAATTATTGTGATTGTTTGCTAAACATTTCAGATAAAGTTTCAGTTATCAAAAATTGTATTAATAAGCGAAACCGTTTGCGCAAAGTGCTCTTATTTTGGAGATGATAATTATTCAATACAAACTTTCAGTGACACGACCCTCACACTTTTTCATTTAAACCAGTTCCAAACAAGTTTTGTTTTTCATACAAATCGGATGCTACTGCGCAGGGCCTCGAACCGAACTGAACCGAAAACCTGACCAAACCGGTATCGTCGAAACGGTGGAAGCTGAACCAAAAAATATCGGCTTATTTCGGTTCACTACAAGTTGAAATAACAATAACAGTTAGCGTACTCTAGTTTCCATCTCAGGCTCGTAACGTAGTTACAATTCCTTTTTAAATGAATTTGCTTCTGCTTTTGCGTTGATATAATTTATAATGTGCTTTTTACGTAATCCATTGCTTTTTTAATCAATGGTTTAGACAGATATCTTAATTTACAGATAACGTAAGTATTATATTAGATTTTTAAATTGTTGTTTATTTCATTTTTTTCATCCAAATACTTTTTTTATTATCTATATTAATTTCAATTGAAAAGGACAAATAGACTGTACTTACAACTATTCAAGTTCCGTTTTTTATTATAAATTCATAAATTGGTCACCACTTCCTGTTAGAATATCAACGAGACGTGCCAAAAGGTGCCAGAAATTTATTTGCACTTTCACTGATTCTCGGAATATTTAACAAAAATAAACATTGTGTTAATTGCTTCACCGTTATTATTACGTCTTCAGTCCTGGAACTGGTTAAACGCGGCGTACATCTGTTATTTCTTATTCTTAGCTCCACCTATACATTTTCCTGAAATTCCCACAGCCTACATCTTTTACTATCTGTGCGCAATAGTCTAATCTAGGTATGTGTTTCTCAACCGCCCTTCTTTCTTTTCTATGCTTCTAATATATCCCGCACTATGCCCTCATGTCTTAGTATGTGACCTATCATCCTATCTCTCCTATTTTTTACTGTTTTCCACACATTTCGTTTTCTTTTTCTTACCCGTTTTTCCTACTGTCTAAGCTTCAAGCCTTACAGTGCTGTGCTTCACACATATGCTTTCAACAATTTTTTCCTAGTTTCTATGTTTGTTGCTTTCGAACACAGCAGTTGCTTTTTCTTGTTAAATGCAGCACGGTCTTGTGCTAATCTTTTAGTTTATATCCTTTGCATTTTCCTCTTCTATTTCTTTCTAAAAATATACTCTATTTCACTGATATTTAGTACACGAAGGTCGTTAAGCAATCTGATGGCAACCAAGATACCCCACCATCTAGACATTTGCCAAATCAATAGTTTTCCAATTACTGGTTTCGCACAACCGACATTTGTTGAGAATATTGCAAAACCAACGCCTGTAGTTGTTTACGATAACCACCAAGTTTAACCTACACAGCTTACATCTTTCACTACCTCTAACTATCCTTTTTCCTTTCTCTGTTTCTAATATATCCCGCACTATTCCCTCATGATATTTTTTACTGTTTCCGCATATACTATACAGCACTACCACTTCTAGAAAGTCTTTGTTCTTAACTTTGTCTGTCCATGATATTTTCATCATAGGTCCGTAGCACCACATTTCAAAGGCTTCTATGTTTTTTCTATCCGCTTCCCCTGCTGCCCACATTTCACAATCGTACAGTGCTGTGTTCCACACCTTATGCTTTCTATGTTTGTCCTCTTTGAACACATTAGTTGCTTTTTCTTGTACTAATCTTTACTTTATATTTTTTGCACCTTTCCCATCTTGCGTTATTTGACCTCCTGGGTAACAGAAATCCTTAACCTTTTGTAAGTACTCGCTTCCTGTTTGTGCTCTGGGTTCAGATTTATTTTTTTCTCCTTTACTTTAGTTTTACTTTTGTTATGGCTCAGACGTAATCTACGGACCTGGCTGGCGCGGGCACCACATCGTTGTTCTATTCGGCATAGACTCCCTATTCTATTCAATGTATCGACGTGTAGATCAAAGTCGTAATTTTCTATGTCAAACAGTTTGTTGTACTACGCTAGTTACAATATAAAAGTGTATAAATTGCACCACATATATATATATATATATATATATATATATTGTTATATATATACTGTGATCCTACCTTATTAGTGATAGGCGTAATATATCTATCTGTCACTCGTTGTCTTATTTTAGAGCCTTGTTGAGTTATACCACACAATTTATCTTTAATTATTTTACATGGCTGCTGCACTTAAATATTTTACAGGGCCGTCAAACACGTGGCGGAATCTACCTAGGGTGGGTCCGTCCTAAGCAAACACCTCTCAACTAGACACCCAAACAAATATCCAAGGAGTTTTCAAAATAATTTTAAAAGCCAAAAGTATTCCCAAACACTAGTTCCACTTTTATAAATTTGATTAAAGCACTGCGTAGATATTAAATACTAATACCTGGAATCCAGATACAAGCGCCGCCTTCCAGCCGTCCTGAAGCCAAGTGACCAACTGCAGGCACCTCCTGTAAATAATAAGTAACTCGAGCAACTGGTAATCTCCAGACTATAAAACTACTAATATTTCTACAAATTTTATGTTATACAAATACTCAGATAACTCCAATTCCACTATGCTTTCGTCTTCAAACAATAACGGTACAGACCAGCACTCCTCTTTAATTAACTTTTATTCGCCGTAAAACTGCTACTATTTGCTATCTCCAGGTACAACTTGACTTTCAAAACTTTCTCGTAACTTTTTAAATGTAATAAAACTCATAACAGTACAAAACACGTCTATTTTTAGTAATATAAATTTGAAGTCCCTTATAAATAAAAACCGTCTTCTTTTGTTTTCGTTGCCATGACAACTATCTCTACGCACACTATGTAATTTATAATTATTAATAATTGATTAATAATACAGTTGTTTTCTCTAGATACATTCATTTTCTAGATGGTTTGTAATCCAGTGATTTATGTATATTGAACTTTTACAATATTGAAAATAACTAACAAACTTTGATGGTTCAGCTTTTAAATTGTACGCAACAGACATTTATGTCTTATTCAGTAAACGTCCTGTCATTACATAACCAATCTTTAATTGTTAAAACATATTCAAACTGAAATTGATTTACAAATTTTACGGGAGTATCACTTAACTCCTTAAAATTTTAAAAGCGTGCAGTATACCAAGCAATTTTGATATTCGTTTTACATTCAAATGGTTCTGAAAACGCTAACTCAAATTAAATTTTATATACGTGCAACCATAACAATTAAAATACGTATACATTGCAAACTTATAACTAGCTTAGCCTGGTCTATGGCCGGTATATGTTGTTGAATGCAATGCAGTTTCAAAAGCTTTATAAATTTATAAACGTGGAATAGTTGTTGTTAATTTATAAACCAAAAATACCTAAAAGAAAATACTCAAACAAAACCAAATATACCCCCATTCTAGCAAAGTCGTTTCGAAGCCCTATTTAAACATTTTATAAGCCCACCCCCTTCTTGACAGTATAATATATATATGGTTCCGGCAAAACCAGGATACAGGTTCGAGTCCTGTCCAAGACCTTATATTTTCCATTTTTCAATTACTAGCTCGATTTGAAATGATCATTTGGGCCTTGCATAAAGGTCTAAGTTATTGTGTAATTAACTACCTAATATATATATATATATATATATATATATATATATATATATATATATATATATATATATACACATATTTTTTCTTATTTGTATGTTATTTATATCTTAATTATTGTTTGCTTCTTCTTTGTATTTCTACAGTTTACTTTCTGGTTCAAGGTTTATCGGTTTTATTTTGATTGAGACCCCCTCCCCCCGAGTCTGTTAATATGGCTTTCTCTTTCCTTCCATTTCCTCTTCTGTTGCAGTAATTAGGGCAAGTCGTTCTTGACTCGTCATTTTCTTTCTAGTCACTCGTTTGACTCTTACAACTTCATCCAAACAAAAAAATTCCTCAGAGAAGTATAAACACAGGTAACTACGAAATTTTATGGGCAATACAAGTGGAGTCTTTAGTGAGAAACCAAATTGAGACAGGTCCCCGAAAGAGGGCAGCTGCTCTTTCGATACATATAGTGGCAGATACCTTTGGGGTCAGTCGGTATGGCATTTTAAAACACACTACTGCGATGTTAAAGGCAACAGGAAACCACCACATTAACACCCAAGTACACGGCGTACTTAAATTCTTATTTAAAATGATAGCATCGTCTGGGGCAAAAGATTCCGGAGTTATAATAGTCTCCCATTCGGATCTCCGGGAAAGAACTACTTCAGAGGATGCGACCATAGGGTATAATAAAAGAGCTAGGAACATTCGGCAAGTCGCAGGGAATATCAGAAACATAAAGTAAGTAAGTAACCTAGAGAACTTGAAAATTGAAATAGATAGTTTAGCATAAGACGTAGTAAGAATTAAGTTTGGTGGCCAGAGGCGGGGATTTTTGGAGGGAAGACTTCAGGGTAATTCATACAGGATCGGAGGAAAGAAATTTAGGTGTGGGGATAGGCATGCGAAACAAGATGGGACACTGTGTAGAAAACTTACAAAAGAACGAAATAGTACCCTTGAATAGATTAGAATCTGAACCCTAGCTGCAGTGAAAAAGAAGATATCGAAGACATTAAAATGCATGAAAAGACATAAAAATTTAATAATTACCAGGGATTTAATTGGAGTGGTAGGTAAGGGCAAGGAAGGACGGTAGCACGTTTATTTGATTTAGGCACGAGAAATGACATGGAAAAAGGTTGGTAGAACTTTTCGGCAAAAAGAATATAACCATCACAAATACATTGTTTCAACGCCATGCTAGAAGACGATACACAAGGAAGATGCTAGGAGATATAGGAAGATAACAAATAGATTACATTCTTGTTAGACAACGGTTTAGGAATCAAATAAAGACTGTACGAGCTACCCAGAAGCAGATATTGACACTGACCACAACATCGTAATTATTAACGATGCGCTTAAATTTAAAATTTTAAAAAATGGAACGGAAAATGCATATTGACTTTGAGAAACTAGAAAATAACGATTTTCACGAAAGATATGAAAAAAGGTTGAAAGACGTCGCGAAAATTTCCGATGCTAAAAAAGTAGAAGCAGAATGAAGTAACATTAAATCCAGCTTAGACATGGAGGCCAGAGATATTCTGGAGTATACACAAAAACAAAATAAGAAACCATGGATAACATTAGATATCCTGAATTTAATAGAGGAAAAACCAAAATACAAAAACAGACCAGACGAAGAAGGAAACAGAGATACAAAGCAACAAAATGGGAAACTATTCGCAAATGCATAAAAGCTAAAGACCATTGGATTGATGAAAAGTGCAAAGAGGTGCAAACTAAGATGGAAATAGAAATGACAGATGAAGCACACAAACTAATGAATTTAGGAATATGAAACCGTATAGCAAAAATATAAGGGACATGGAAGGAGACATCATTATAAGTGGTTAGACGGCAAGAATATGTAGGGAATTTATATGCAGGACAGGAACTAGCAGCACTAGAACAGGAATCAGACATTGAAAAAGATGACTTAGAAATGAGTTTGAATTAGCATTAAAGGATCTGCAAAATGATAAAGTTGCGAGTATTGGTAAGGTACAAACAGAAACTCTAAAAGCCGATGGACAAGTGTAAAAATTAACGTCTCTTCCAACTTGTAAACTATATGTACAAGACAAGCGAGATACTCAAGGATTTAAAACGTAACATTATAGTCACTACACCAAAAAAAAGAGAGGCGCAGATAGATGTGAAATTTTCGAACAATAAGTTTGACTGCACACGTGTCAAAAATATTCACTAGAATTGTACAAAATCGGATGGAAATACGGGCTGAAGAAATACTAGGAGAAGATTAATTTGGGTTTAGGCGAGAACACGGGAGGCTATTTTATCTCTGAAGGAGATAATGGAAAACACAATAGAAAAAGGAGAAACCTGTATATAAGGATTGCAGATCTGGTAAAAGCATTCGACAGAGTAAAATGGAAAAAAATGTTCGAAAAACTCAAAAAGATTGGAACGAGTTTTAGTGATAGACGGATAGTGCATGGCTTATACAAAGAGCAGGCGGAGGTAGTAGAATTAGAGCAGGTACATATAGAAGTCAATATTTGGGAAGGGATGAGACAGGGATGTGCGCTAACCCCATGTTTTAACTTGTAAATCGAAGAGGCAATGAATACTGTCAAATGCAGAAAGGCATTTGGAATTATGATGCAAGGACAAAAGACTAATATGCTTAGATTTGCAGATGATATAGCGGTATTAGCGTCTAGCAAGGAAGAGTTAGAAGCGGCTCTTAATGAAATGGAAACGGTTCTAACAGAGAGATACGGTATGAAAATTAACAAAACTAAAACTAAAGTACTAATATGTAACGCAGGAAAAATAAGTCAAAAACAGGATAGAACTAGAAATCCAGAATTTACAAGAGGTTAAAGATTTCTGTTACATTTCAAACAAAATAATGCAAGATGGAAAAAGTGCAAAAGATATCAAATAAAGATTGGCATAAGTCCGTGCTGCATTTAATCAGAAAAAGCAAGTACCATGTTCGAAGACAACCAACAAAGAAACAAGGAAAAGATGGCTGAAAACTTACGTGTGGAGCACAACACTGTACGACTGTGAAACGTGAACAGGAAAAATATAGAAGCTTTTGAAATGTGGTAGTACAGATGTATGATGAACATATTGTAACGCGATGCGTTACGCAAGATCAATTAGATAGGAAATAAATAATATTTAATTTTAAATGGATTAGTTTGTTATGGAAACACCCTGTAGAATTTTTAATTTCATATAAAATAATGTTTAAAAACCCAGAGTTGCATTTAAATCCGTTTTTTTATTCCATATTATTCTAAAACCACAAAAATGTAAGCAAACT
Organism: Platerodrilus igneus; assembly: GCA_036346225.1. Classification (NCBI taxonomy): domain Eukaryota; kingdom Metazoa; phylum Arthropoda; class Insecta; order Coleoptera; family Lycidae; genus Platerodrilus; species Platerodrilus igneus. Next base: position 1,697,790 of record JARFIW010001106.1, read on the forward strand.
AGTTTTAAACACAGAGTTGCATAGTAAGGGAATGTCATCCTTAGGTAAGCTTTGATTCTATGAAATAACTGTAAATTCATTAAAATGCACCTTAAATTTGAGCTTTGAAAGTTGTTAAATAAATTCCATGCAATATGATATCATTTTAAATAGACATTGCTTTAATTATCATAAAGGGAAAAGCCACACATTTGGTATTAAGAAGACAATAAATAAGCAGAATATACCAATATATGATTACATAGATGAAGTCATCCTGCTCCGAGTCTGATAAAATGCAGATTATACATTGCAGTCGGACAGATGCTGATTAATAAAATTTATAGTGGGAAGAAAAGGTTTATTTAGAAACAACGAATTACAGTTCAAAGCAGTATTATAGCAACCGGTCATTCGAAAACGTCAAAATGTAGTAATATAATGAAATCAGGAAGAAGGATCATAATTCTAGATCCCCAGCGAGGTTAAGTTAAAAGGGATTTTAAATTAATATATGTGAATTGACTAAGTGAAATGGAAGTTAGTCGGAGAATTTGGAAAAGGTAGTGAGGTTCAGGTATGTTAGAAAGAAACACAGCTAAACGGTAGACGCGGCATACAGAGTTTTCGATTTTGCGCTAGATATACTTCAAAACGCCTACGGGCGGAAATTTGTTCGTTATGACCGTGTGTAGGGAGTGAATCTGGATTTCTTTATCCCGCTATTAATGTGGGAACCTTGATGTAGTGTTGTAGCTGTTGTTTTAAAAATGGAAAACCTGGTGTGGTTTGGACATTACCTGAATTGGAGGAAGTAAACTGTAAATAAATAGTATAGACTTATGTAAGGTGCGTTATAATCTATATGTGAAAGTGGACGTAAATATGTTTTGACATTTTTTTCGACATAGGACGTTAGTCGAAGGATCAATTTATTAGTAGTAAAATATTAAGAGTTATACAGAATTATGTATTTTGAAAAGAACAAGGACAAGTGTAACGTTGGTATTGGAACGTTTTCTTGTTGGAGGAACAATATATTCGTAAATGTGTAGTTCGATAGAAAATCAGAAAAATGTGTAGCGTTGGATAGTTTTGTGGCTGGATTAGGCTAAGTTTTCTTTAGGATTTGCTCTAGGATTTAGTTTAATATCATCTGGCCAGATTGCAAATAAGGTTAATGTAAGAAAAACATATTTATATGTAAATTGCTATGATAATAAGGTTATTTAGGGGTATATAGGGTAAGAAGGGTTAGACACTACATGTGAATAGTGCTAAAAGCTAGAAAAGTAAACAATTTTATTATAAAAAGTACGTAATTCGCAAATTATGCAAAAAGCAAACATCTAGCACACTGTATAAGGATCACAGTTAACTTTAATTAATACAGGGAAGCTCGTCCTTCAATGATACAATACAACCACATTCAGTAAGATAAATAACTCTGTACCCAATCAAATTCATTTTAAACCAGAAAAGCATTCATAAATTTTAAATAAATACGCATCAAGAGCATCGAAAGCTAAAAAATCATGATACGAATTCTGTTAAACTAAACACGCAATAGGGCAAAGAAATAGCAAAGCATCCTCGCAATAAACACACCTTTCGAAACAAACACGTTTCAGAAACGCAGGATGTAAATAAACGCATTTCAATTTACGTCATTATAGAAATTTCGCATACGTGATTTTTAACATGGACTAAATTCAAAACCCAAAAGATTATCTTGACAAAAATAAAAGGAATAAGTTTGTCTACGTCAGAGGTCGAATTAAAATTTCCTACAACAAAACAAAACACAACGGGTGAAAATACACGGGCTATAAGGAATCCACTATATAGAACTTGAATACTACGTGATCGACAACATCATTTCAACAAGCTACTATCAAATTCATACCTTACATGTGATTTTCCAATGCTCCACCCGAAGGTACTACATTGGCCAGGAAGCGAGTTTTTACCTGGAAAATTTGGAATTTTGCCGAACCCTTGCTGTTCCAAGCAAGGTAGGGATGTTTAACGTGCGTGACAACACTCACATACGGAACCTCCATTTTACCTCTCATCCGAACGAGGGTGTATTTTTGTGAAAAATGCTCGCCTAACATTTTTCAAGCGGACAGTGTGGGGATTCGAACCCGGCACCTTGGGCATAGTATTACTACGCCACGATGCCGCCATCAAATTCACAACTGAGAAAGCCCAAGGTATGGACAATAACCTATAGCACGCCTTAGTCTTTGACCGAAGGACGCGGATAACCAATGATGTCAGATGAAGGAGTTGTGTTAAATACCACACCAATTTGATAAACAAGCAGTCTTCCTTCAACCAGAGCACGCTTCATAGCAGTTCAAATTAGAAAATTACGTAAAATAAACATAGAAAAATTAAATAATTATATTTCGTGGAAGTCGTGATAGAAAAGTTTTGAAATTAAAATAATAGTGATAATATACGAGAGGAGTTTGCCGTTAACTGAAAAACGTAAGTTAAAGCTTATAAATTAAACATAATTTTAATATTTATAATTTAGGGCTCTAGGTAAAAATATAAATTAGCACATCTAAATTGGTACATAAATCTAAATTTGCATTAAAACATTGATTCGCATCTACGCATCGGAGCACTAAACGGAAGATTGTTATAAGCATTGAATGGGTGTTTGGCCAAGCGGTACTATAAAATGAACAAGTCAGAACATTATCTAATAGCATAAGAAGGCATTATTTTCTTTTTTATTAAACATTTACATTTTTTCTTATACCAGAATATTTATGTAAAGGGTTATCAAAAATCTATTTATACGTGATAATTTACGTAAAAGGGAAAAGTCATTGAACGTTCAAAGGTATTTCCAATAGTATACAGTGTCATTTTTGCTGGTTTTAAACTGACTGAAGGGAGCTATAATTTGGGAATAAACAAATTGATATCATTATTACTTTGATTCAGGAGTTAATTTTGTCGAATAGGGAATCATATTATCAAGCTGTAAAGTGTATATATATTTTTTTGTCATTATACAAATCTTAGTTAATTTCGTCTGTTTCATTCAAGTAGGAAAGTATTAGATAAAAAGGGGAGTTAAAAATTTTTTGTTATCCTAAGTCGTAAACTGTGTGGATTAGACTGAGCTAGTTGGGGCATATTTAAAGTTTAGGTTATTTAGAGACACGGAGCGGTGGCGAGCAGCAGGAAACTAAACGTTAATTACATCGGCGTGCGGCGTTATCATATCAATATGTATGACGATGCATTCTACGATAATAGAGGTTAAGTTAGGTTGATTTCTTTTTATTAAACTTATTTAGCAAATAGAGATATGATTAATAATTTGTTGACGTGGTCCAGCTGCCCAGTGCTAGCCATATCTGGGCGGATTATCTGATTTTAATACAGAAACGTTATGAGCGAATTTAGGAATACATAAAGCACGGGAGTTTTACGTGGAATAAGTCATCCACGTAGACAGAGACCTCACTCAGCTTGCTACGAGCGACTGTTTGACGCCCCTCGATATTGACGAAAACAAGACCTTTCAGGGTGAGTGATAATTGTAGAATTATACTTGACAACCTGGATTCCTAGTCATTTTGTATTTTTTTAGTGTGCTATGTATGTTCTTTTCATTATATATAAAAAATTTAAAATAATTTTAAGCGTTCCTATGTTAGATATACTTTATAACGTTGAACCCCGCATGCCCTTATAAAACCGCGGGTAAATAAAAGAACACCCCAGAAATTCCAATCGGGTGCAGAAGTCTTGGTTTTCCGGAAGCACTCCACGGCATGCGGTAAGGAAGTGTTCACTCTACGAAAAGCGACACGGAAGCGTCCACTCTACGGAATGCAGTGCAGAAGTGTCCACTCTACGAAAGACGGTACGGAAGTGCTGCAATCTTCACATAAAATGGTTACCTCCTCCAACCGAGGTTGAAGCGCGTTCACTTGCGTTGGTGTTCCCGTGTGAAAATTGTCATGTCAGCATGCTCGCCGACCACAAAGATACGTCAATGACGTCCACAACCGTTCGAACTCCAACTAGGCGTGGTTTTCACGGTGTCGACGGTATTGTTGTGATCAGCGGAAAATTTTCCCACGAAGAGTTCTACAAAAAAGTCCCTAAGCCTAAATGTGAAACTTTTAAAATAAAGCGAACCGGCCTTTAGTAATGAACAAATTTTTCTTAAAATAAGTAACAATAAAACAATTTTTGTAATTCCTCCAACTTCAATGTGGTAAGTTACAAATGAAATTAACCTTAAATTCAAACACTTCCAAAGAAATATTACAAAATGTTGTCATTAACTTATTGCATAGGCTTTCAAAGCGGTTTTATGAACTCTTGAGGAACTTTTGAAAGGATGAAATGAGGAACGTAGGAAAATACAATTGTTAGATATAACGTTAAATAACGAAGACTCAACTTTCATTTAGAAGTACAAAAAATATGAAAAATCAATATACTCATAAAACCTTGCTACAAATTTTAATAAATATCTTTTTCAACTATTCTGCGTGGACCTGCACCTTGACGACGTTCGAAAATACTAGAACAGGTAGAATGGCTTGCGCGTTTCAATGAGCTAAAGAGCCGAACTATAGGTTTAACCAAATTAGTGGGGTCTTTAGTGAGGAACCAAACTAAGACAGGTCCCCGAAAGAGGGCAGTAGCTTTTTCGGTACTTATAGAGTGGCAGAGACAATAGGGGTCGGTATGACACTCTAAGACACACTAATGCGATGTGGAAGGCAACGGAAAACCACCGCATTATCTCCCAAGTACACAGCGTACTCAAATTGTTATTAATGATGATGGCATCCTCTGGGGTAGTTTTATAGGTTTATTTGGTTTAGGCACGAGAAATTACAGGGAAGTAGGCTGGTAGAATTTTGCGACAAGAACAACTTAACCATCACAAATACATTATTTCAACATCATCTACAAGACGATACACGTGGAAGATGCCAGGAGATATAGGAAGATATCAAATAGATTACATTCTTGTTAGACAACGGTTTAGGAATCAAGTAAAAGACTGTAGAAGCTACCCAGAAGCAGATATAGATACTGACCACAACATCGTAATTATGAAAGCCGCACTTAAATTTAAAAATCTGAAAAAAAGGAACGGAAAAAGGCACTTGGACTTAGAGAAACTAAAAGATAAAGATATTCAAGTAAGATTCGAAAAAAAGTCAAATGAATTGCTGAATGATATCGGGAAAATATCTGAAACTAAGGAAGTAGAAACAGAATGGAATAAAATTAAATCCAGCCTAGACATGGCGGCCAGAGATATTTTGGGGTATACACAAAAAGAAAATAAGAAACCATGGATAACAAAGGATATCGTGAATTTAATAGAAGAAAGACGAAAATACAAAAATAAATCAGACGAAACAGGAAAACAGAGATACAAAGCCATAAAATGGGAAATTATTCGAAAATGCAGGAAAGTTAAAGAACAATGGATTGATGAAAAGTGCAAAGAAGTACAAACTAAGATGGAAATAGGAAAGACAGACGAAGCATACAAATTAATTAGAATGAATTTTAGGCATATAAAACCGTATGGCAAAAATATAAGGGACGCGGGAGGAAACGTCATTATAGAAAATGAAGAAAAAGTAGCTAGATGGCAAGAATATATAGGGAATTTATATTCAGAAGAGTAACTAGCCGCATTAGAACAGGAATCAGACATTGAAAATGATGACCTGGGATATCCTATACTTAGAGACGAGTTTGAATTAGCATTATAGAGTCTGAAAAATGGTAAGGGTACATATAAGGTGCAAGCAGAAACTCTAAAAGCCGCTGGACAAGCAGTAACAGAACGTCTCTTCCGACTTGTAGGTTATATGTATGAGACAGGCGAGATACCCAAAGATTTCAAACGTAACATCATAGTAACTATACCAAAAAAAAGAGGCGCTGATAAATGTGAAAATTTTCGAACAATAAGTTTGACAGCAAACGTTTCAAAAATATTAACTAGAATTGTACAAAGACGAATGGAAAAACGAGTTGAAGCAATATTGGGAGAAGATCAATTTAGGTTTAGGCGCAACAGGGGAACACGGGAGGCTATTTTAACTCTGAGGGTGATAATGGAGAAAACAATAGAGAAGTGGGAAAGCGTATATATAGGGTTTGTAGATCTGGAAAAAGCATTCGATAATGTAAAATGGAAAAAATATTCGAAATACTCAAAAAGATTGGAATGAGTTCTAAGAACAGGCGAATAATACATAGCTTATACAAAGAGCAAACGGCGGTAATAGAATTAGAGCAAGAAAGTAGAGAAAAAAATATTAAGGGATGTACCTTATTCCCATTAATTTTTAGCTTGTACATAGAAGAGGCAATGAATACTGTCAAATGCTGGAAGACATGGAATTAATATGCAGGGACAAAAGATTGATATGCTTAGATTTGCAGATGAAATAGCGGTATTAGCATCTAGCAAAGAAGAGTTAGAAGCAGCTCTTAATGAGATGGAAACAGTTCTAACAGAGAGATATGGTATGAAAATTAACAAAAACAAAACTAAAGTTCTAGTATGTAAAAGAGAGGAAAATAAATCGAAAACAAGAATACAAATAGGTAACCAGAACTTACAAGAGGTTGAGGATTTCTGCTACTTAGGAAGTCAAATAACGCAAAACAGGAAAAGCACAAAAGATATAAAACAAAGATTAGCACAAGGTCGTGCTACATTTAACAAGAAAAAGCAACTACCGTGCTCAAAGACCACACACATAGAAACAATGAAAAGATTGCATAAAACATATGTGTGGAGCGCAGCACTCTATGGTTGTGAAGCCTGTACAGTAGGAGAAGCAGGTAAGAAAAATGTAGAAGCCTTTGAAATGTGGTGCTACAAACGTATCATGAAGATTTCGTGTACAGACAAAGTTAAGAACAAAGAGGTACTAGAAATGGTAGGGGAAGAAAGAAGTATGTGGAAAACAGTAAAAAATAGGAGAAATAGGATGATAGGCCACATACTAAGACATGAGGGAATAGGGGGGGGATATATTAGAAGCAGAGATATAAAAAGAGAAGTAGAAGTAGACCTAGGTTAGACTATTGCACACAGATACTGAAAGATGTAGACTGTGAGAATTTCAGGGAAATGTGTAGACTAGCTCAGAATAGAAATCAATGGAGATACGCTTCCAACCAGTCGCAAGATGGAAAACTAATTACAAAAATAATAACTGTACTTAAACATGGTGATTACTATAAACAACTATAGATATTGGTTTTACAATACTCTCAACTAATGTTAAGTGTGCGAAAGGATTTACTGGAAAACTATTAATACGGCAAATGCCTAAGTGTTGGGGGATCTTTGGCAGCCACAAGCTGCTTAACCTCCTTCACATACCACTGAATTTTGGTAAAAGAGGGCATATAATTAGAAAACAATAGAAGGGAATCGAGGTGTATATAGGCTGTTGGCGGCTACGTGGCGTAGTGGTATGTGTGTGACTACTACGCCCAAGGTCCCGGGTTCGAATCCCCACACGGTCCGCTTGAAAAATGTTAGGCGAGCATTTTTCACAAAAATACACACTCGTTTGGATGAGAGTAAAATGGGGGTCCCGCGTGTGAGTGTTGTCACGCACGTTAAAACTCCCTACCCTGTTTGGAACAGCAAGGGTTCGGCAAAATTCAAAATTTTCCAGGTAAAAAAAACTCGCTTCCTGGCCAATGTAGTACCTTCGGGTGGAGCATTGGAAAATCACATGTAATGTATATAGGCTCAGAACATAAATAAGCTGAGGTGCAAGTCTAAGCAGTTTCAAGACGTAAAACCCAGTGACGAAAAAATACGTGCTCTTAAATCTGATGATTGTTATAAACAACTACAGCTGTTGGTTGTGAAATATTTTCAACTAATGTTGATTGTGCGAAAGGATAAATTGGAAAAACTATTAGTTCGACAAAAGTTCAAGAGCTGGGGGAACTTGGCAGCCAAAGGCTGCTTACCCCCCTTCACACACCACTGAATATCAGGGAAATAGGGTATAAACTGTAAAACAATAGAAGGTGACCGAACTGCATCAAACAAGAAAGAACAGCAGCTATGCTCAAAGACAATGAACATAGATACAAGAAGAAAACTGTTCAAAGCATAGTGTGGAGCACAACACAGTACATCTATGAAATAGAGGCAGTAGGAAAAGCAGACAGAAAGAGATAGACGCCTTCTGGAATGTTGTGCTTCAGATGTATGAGGATGGTAGCATGGACAGACAAAGTCAATAAGAAATTGGTTGTAGAAATAGCAGAGGAATAAAGATGTCTGTGGAAAACAAAAAAATAGGAGAAATAGAAGGATAGGATAGGTTCTAAGGCATTTCTGGGGAAATAGTACGGGATATATTACAAGCAGAGATAGGAAAAGATAGATAGGGGTAAACCGAGATCGGACTTTCGCACACAGGTTGCGATAGATGCAGACTGAGCAAATTTCAGCGAAATATTTAGGTTGGTTCAGACTAGGAAACAATGAGGTTACGCGTCCAACCAGTTCTAGGACTGAAGACCTAATGATGATGATCTTTTTGAACTTCAAAATGTGTGGTATTTTTGCTACTATTCAAAAGACCGCAATTAAATTTATAGTTTTGTATTATGTAAACATTTACGTTATAGAATAATTCGCTTGAGGTTTTGATTATGAAAAGGGATTTGTGAGCGTACTTAGTTTACTGGAATGTTCAAATGCTGAGCATTTTAAACACAGGTGTATGCTAAAATTAATATATTATTACAATGTAAAGCTATTATAGTAGATTTTAGCACTTCGGTTCCTCCATGTAACGACTATACTATTTTTACAGTTTTTAAGGTATTACAATTTAATATCGATAAAGAACCTTCTGTTCGTTACTTATAAACTAAAAGAAAACATTTTTTTTTACAAAGATTAACCAAACATCTAACATTTGCATTTATCCGAAAAATAATTATTTAAAACAACCTCCTCCTACCTTTCAAAAACGTGTAATTAACTTATTAAATTGTCTACAAACTTCATACTTTGTATTTGACAAGAGCAATTTCCTTCCGGTGTGTGAACCACCCACAGAAACAGAAGCAAAAGAAGATGCAAGCTGTAGGTGTTGTTTCATGCATTGTAGTTGTAGGTGACAGGAACAGTCGCGTACCAAACACGTAATTTAATAGCTTAATTTAGTAAGTGGTGCGACGAGGTAACAAGCAACCTAATTCTCTTCAGAGCTGAGAAACCGCTAGTAGTTTTCCTCATTTCCGGTGGTATTTTGTAGTCAACGCCTTTAGTAAAATTCCCGCTTTATATTATTTTACAAAGTTGACGTGAAACGTTAATTGAATTTGAGTACAAAATAATTCAAGGCAATTCGAGATTAGAAGGTATTAGGTGCTTATGACAACATACAAACCATATAGAACGTACAAATACTTCGTTTTAAACTAAAATACGATGTATTTTAGCTTCAATTTTTTCTACTGTGCCCTATGTCAATACGTAAAACTAATTTTTTCATTTACAAATTGCAACAATCGCTAGAAACCCTCTAACCCTTACTTAGTAAATTTTATAGATCAAGCATGCACATTTCTATATGAGTGTCGTATGTACCTAGCGGTGTACTCGGTGGTCCACCGTGGGCCTCGCCCTAAAGGGATCTCACTTCGCAAGATTTTTTTATATATCCTGTGTTCCATTATATTTTTCCACATTTTAACAGCTTCTAATTTCTAAACGGCTAAAGATAAAAATTAGCACAAGTTTTCTATGGATGCAAACAAAAATGGCGGTTTTTGACAACTTTTTAATGTTGTTTAAAAAATCCCGAAAGGACCGTCATACAGCTATTCAATGGCATCACAAATGATAAGAGATACAAGAGCAAGATGAAAAATAAAAAACCATTACCGGAACAACCTAATTAATAATTTGCTATCTATTTGTAAAAAAGTAGACTTTGGAATGTCATGTAAAAGTTAAATTTATCAGTTTATGTATCCACCAACTACCTAGTTTAACGTAGGGTAGCAAATTATTAATTTGGTATTGTTCTGGAATTAGTTTCTTATTTTTTATCTCTCTAAGAATGAATACTCTCTCTCATGTACACCTATTTTTAAAAAACCTTACTCCGCTGCTGGATAATTGAAAGACATTCCTTTCAGGATTTTAAAAAATATACTAAATGTTCCATTAAAAAACCAACAAAAAATTGTCAAAAAACTCCGTTTCGGTTTTGAAAATGACTGAAAAATTGAATGTACACATGTTATATGCCAACTGGAATGCATCACATTAGATTTAATTTGTAAATAAATTCCCGCGTATTTTTTTAATTAAAAATGTCAATTTTCGTTGTCCCGGAGTTGCGCCTGCGCAGAGTGAATGGTGGAGTGCGCGCGTGGTGTTATAAGACGCGATTAAGTTACGAGCCCTCGACGAAGCAACATCTATCTGTGTCGTGTGTCTTTTATTTTTTAGGCATGTAGGTTCCTTCTATCTTTACCTTCTATTGTTACTCTACCTGGTGTTCTTTCATCCCCTACGAGCATAGAAGACACAGGAAGAACGGAGGGAAATCTGATTCAACGAGACGTAAATTGAACCCATCCTGCAAAACATCGTGGGACCATGAGAATGTAAGTACTATGTTTTGATTTAAATTGTGCTTGCAAATGACTTAAAAAGCGGTTGCATCACTTTTAAAACGTGTGTGGTATAAGTTACAATTGGCGGAAATTATATCGCGAGTATAATATTTGCGCAGTATAGCGGTTGCCCGAGTGTAACAATGGCGCTCTTACACGTGTTTGTTGAAAATTAGAATCCGTTGTGTGTAACTTCTATTGTAACTTGATATTAGCTTTGAAAATAAATAGTGTTTTTTCACTCAATTATATCTAAAATAATTAATAATGTTTGGTTTCTAGTGACTTTTGATAGTTAATATAGGAACCTTTAAAGTTTAGTTACCTCCAGTTATTTTTTTTTTGGTTGGTTGCATTAGAAGAAGCATTAAATGTCAATTGAACTGGTTGAAATTATCTTTACTTGTTTGTTTATTTTGACTATCCTTAAAATGAAGTTTCAGGTTTAGTGCAGTTTACTTTTTATTTACAAAAACAGCTACTTAAATGTTCCTTTCAGAAACTGTATTTATATTTGAGATGTGCTGGACAATTATTATCCAACCTAATTTGGATTAAACAAAAATGTGTTGCCTTTGGATATAAATGATTTTGCCAGTAAGTATTGTTATTCCTAGATAACTTATAACTAAAGGAGCTTTATTTGTCATTCATTATGCAAAAATTTTATAAAAACTCATTGGTCAAATACTTGTCTTGATGTAATCTTTTTTTAGATTACCAAAACTTGCTTTTTTTCTCTAAATATTAGTATAACTATTGTATATGTGGCGGGTATTTATTAAAGTGAACCTAAATAATTAACTACTTTTACGGATTTTTTTTAGAAAAAATTTATTTTCTTAAAAAAACACTATCTTTTATTTCCCTTAATCGTATCTTAGTACATGTATTTCCTATACAGTAATATGATGAATCCCTCACATCTTAAGTCTATTGAAACAATCTTCGAACTAGAATCGCGCGATATCCAACCTGCGTCAAATCAAAACGACAGGTGTTTCCAATTAAAACCCGTATTAGAATAAGAAGCTAACGGTCAATAAATTTTTCGTATACTAACTTCCGATTTGTCACAAAATACCTTTGAGATTAAACAATCTCTAAACGATATTAACAATATAGTTCATAAAACAAATCCAGAAACTTCAAATTTAGAGCTAAAAGGCATTAGATTTCGTATAATACATTTAAAACAATGTTTAGACTTATTATCATTATTTAAGGATGAACAGGCTAATGAAACGAAGCAAACTTTCTTATCTGACGTTCTCTTAATTGAAGGAATCATTCTCAAAAAACTTAACGTAGATTCAGATGAAAATTTACTTTCTGCCTTCCCTAACTTTACAATTTCGCAACCGAGCACCTTGTCTCTGAAATCTATACCTGTGTATAAATGGGGTATTTCCTTTTCGGGCTTTGACTCCCAAATTTCTTTAATGTCATTCCTAGACAGAGTAAATGATTTTAAAATTTCTCGTAACTGTACAGACCAAGATTCATTTGTCTCAGCAGGAGAATTATTTTCTAGCTCAGCTCGGATTTGGTATAGAAATATACGAAACCAGATTTCTACCTGGGAAGAATTAGTTACTAGCTTAAAACGCGATTTCTTACCTCATGGCTATATAACTGATCTCTGGAATGAAATAAAAAATCGTACCTAAGGACCTAACGAAAACGTAATCTCTTTTGTTACCTCAATTGAAGCTTATATAGCAGATTAGATAGAAAACCACCCAGACCGAAATTATTGACCAACTTCTAAAAAATCTAAATCCGTAGTTTTCTGAACGTTTAGATTTACAACACATCTCTTCCTTACCTCAATTTAAAGATTTATGCCGCTCTCTTCAAGAAGTGAAGTTACGTATAGATAAATATCGTCCTCTCCCAGCAAAACAATCCGGCCTACTAGAACCTGACTTAGCATGCCACTCAGAACCCTCCCGTAGAGTATCTACTATTAATCTTCATGTTTCTCCAGCGACAAACTCAGTTACCTGCTGGAATTGTAAGAAAAGTGCACATACTTATAATGTTTGCACATGCCCAAAAAACCTCTTTTGTTATGGCTGTGGTCGTAACAATACCTATAAATCAAAATGTATAAAATGTAACCCTAACTTATCGGAAAATTTTGTCAGAGATATTCCTACTCGGGACGTGAATATCTCAAGGAGCCAAAATCGTCCTCAACAATAGCAATTCAACACACTCAGACGTCAACAGAATTAAAACATGAAATTACTCCGAATGTTAAATCTTTACTTAACATACCTAGTAATAATAACACTACCGCTACCTTAAATTCAAAAAACAACTCACCTCGCCTATCTGAAATATGTCGCTCCACCCCTGTCGAATGGTCAAATTGGCTGAAAACAGTTCATTCCTTTTACCATAAAAACTCTGTTGTCTTACAACTTGTTAAAAAACCTCTAGATAATCGCTCACATTTACCTATCTCTATTGGTTCTCTAAATGTAATCGCTTTATTGGACACGGGTTAGTCATGTTCTCTTATAATAACGAAGACTTACAGCAATTATCTAAACAAAACAATAAATTTCAGGAAAAACCTCTATCAATTTAGCTGACGACAATAAAATATATGTAACTGGTTCTCTTAAATTAATAATTCGTATAGAGTCACTTGAACGAGATGTTCCATTCTTAATTGTGCCCCCACTAGCTTACCCATTTTTACTTGGCGTTAACTTATTCCAACTTTTTAATTTATCTTTATATTACCAAGATATTTCTTGGCAAGCTTCGCTTAAAACACTCTTGTTTAGTAATTTTTTAACTCATTATGTATCTTAATTTATCTGATTAACCCAGCAGGTGGTCCATCGTACCGTTACAATTAACAGGTCTGCTTCACAGGTCGCTGTCTTTTAGGGGGCACGAGTATCTTTCTTAAGTAACGGCTTCAAGGAGTCACTCTCTTTTGTATCTTTACGATGGAGGACAAAACGGCTTGGTAAGCTGGGGAATTCTACGCTGTATCTTTAAAGTGTATAGTTGTGGCGTGCCTTAGCGTGGTGGGATGTTTTGGATGCATCTACTGTTATCTAGCTTTATCTTAATATCTCTATTTTACCTATTATCTTTAGTAACAACTTGAGACTTTGTCTTACTTTCTTTTGTTGTCCTAACGTTTGGTATTTATTATCAGACGTAGGGAAATTTGTAGTATTGAGTGAAGAAGCTAAGCTGATGGTAGTATTGTAATTTGTTAGGTTAGAAATGTAAGAAATTATTAAAATGGTACTGTTGGTAAATTTGTTAATTCACAACCACGTCATTAAACAGTTTTGATGTGTACTGTTTATTAAGTTAGAGTACCAACACAAAAAATTTGTTGAAATGTATAGTAACTTGCTCTCTCGGGCATTTTGAAAATTGGGCATTTTCTTGCCAAGGAAAAACAGTTTAGATGCAATGCTCATGTGTGTGTGAACCTAAAAAACTGTAACGTTAGATTTTAGGTTATTGTAGAACTGTTAGGCGACTTGTCGCATTTGTTTTAGTTGTAGTAGTGTTTTGTGCTTTCCGACAAATTTGTGCTGTCGAGTATAACTGCGCCACATGTAAGACTCGTGTGTGCATTTATAGATGTAATTCAATAATCTTGGGACTACACATTCCGTTTCCTGGTTACTCGCAAGACGCGTTATCGGTTGAAAAAACCAGATGGCGCCTAAAATAAAAATTTGGTAGAATGCATGTAATGTTAGTTCATATGTAAGTAAGGCTCTAGACTTTAAGTTCGTACCGTGCTAAAAGTCTTTTTCTTTTTTAAGATTTTTTCTTTTATGGCTTTGTTGCGATTGTTACATGCCAACTGGCATGCATCACGTTAAATTTAATTTGTAAATAAATTTCCGCGTATTTTTTAAATTAAAAATGTCAATTTCCGTCGTCCCGAAGTCGCGTCTGCGCAGAGTGAATGGTGGAGTGCGCGCGTGGTGTTATAAGACGAGATTAAGTTACGAGCCCTCGACGAAGCAACATCTATCTGTGTCGTGTGTCTTTTCTTTTTTAGACCTGTAGGTTCCTTCTATCTTTACCTTCTATTGTTCCTATACCTGGTGTTCCTTCATCCCCTACGAGCATAGAATACACAGGAAGAACGGACGGAAATCTGATTCAACGAGGCGTGAATTGAACCCATCCTGCAAAACATCGTGGGACCCTGAGAATGTAAGTACTTTGTTTTGTTTTAAATTGTGCTTGCAAATCTTAAAAAGCGATTGCATCACTTTTAAAACGTGTGTGGTATAAGTTACAATTGGCGGAAATTATATCGCGAGTATAACATTTGCGCGGTATAGCGGTTGCCCGAATGTAACACATAAACAAAACTTGTGCTAATTTGTAGCTTGTATTTCAGTGAATACCGCAAATTTTTATTATGAGCGGTTTAGAAGTAATAAGTTGTGGAAAAATATTATGGGACACCCGGTATGATAGACTTTACCGAAACAATGCGATCTATAAGAAAATAAAACACACACAAACTAAATAGCAGTGATAGCACAAAAATCCCAGATAACTTTGTAGAAATCCGTTTATTTCAAACCGACTACAACATAATAATGACTTTATCCATGGCAATAGCATCCCGGGAAGTAGACGTATCATCATAAAAAGAGATCAATGCACGAATAAGAGGCAGGTGCGGGCACTTAGTGTTTTGAGATGATAAACAAGAGTTCCTTCCGGCGCCCCGTGCTATTTTTTGGGTAGTAGTGCAGTGGATTCAGTATCCAGTGAGAACTAGAATGAGATTTTGATAACCTAAACCTAAAATTTATTAACTGCTAAACTTAGGTAAGTTTATTGTTATTGTTATTATTTGTTATTGTTACTGCACTGAATCGTATCATAAATCTTGTTCTACTAAGTCTTAGTGTTTAGTTTATGAGTAAGAGTAACGTGAAGGTAGAAATTGAGATTTTTGGATGCAAATTCTATAATTTATGTGTTCCACAAAATTGTACCAACCTGTTACATGTAGGTACAATTTAACCTGTTGTGAGTCCATCGACAATTACATATTATTTAACACAAAAATTGAAGAACAATTGTTACGTTCACCTTCCGACGGTTTATTAAATCTTACGCCCTTTTATGTCATTACTCATTCGCATAGATTCTGCTTTTGATACTCATACACCATCCTGTATATTAGACATTCCTACAATAAGTACGCTTTACTACAATTTCATTTAAACCTATTTGTTACGAAAAGGAAAATTCCTCTATAATTTAAATAGTCGATACCTTGTTTGAGGTATCCGTTGGCTTGATACATATCACTATAGCGTATAATTACTTCATATAATACCCAATCCTAAAGACTCGTTGAAATAATGGATCGTATTTATTTAGTTTTGTTTCAAGTTTCTATTTAACACCTGCGCTTAATAATGCCGGGATATGTTTAATTCTTGCTATAAAACGAGTTCATTATTTTAATTCTTTTCTACAGCTATACGACAACGAGTACTTGGCGTTACATTTTTTGTTATCTACAAAATTTCGTTCACACCATTGTGTGGTAAGTACCTTTAGATTTAAGAAAATGTACTTTTCTTCATAAAGGGTCTAATTTTTACACGTTCCCGTACAGCTTTCTCCGGGGGACATGACCATCCACTGCATTGACTCCTGACGGACGTATCAGTCCTGAATGTAAAGTATATCCTTAATATCGAACGTTGAAAATAGAATAGCTAAGAAACGCTAAAACGTCCAAATTACTTCTAATATCGTATAAAAAGATGCAAAACTCGTCCCCAGCTGATAAATTCACTACGACAGTCGATGACTTCACCAGCAATAGATTTGGGTTAGATTTTTTTTGTTGTACTTTTTCAAGTTCTGAGTTTTGGAAAGGTATCCCACTTCTTTCCAGACCGGCTGAATACCGTATGGTGACAGCTATTATCAGGATTGATTATAGCGACTAAGTTTTACCCGTGCTACCTATACACCTTTTATTTTCTTATATGCTTTGTTTTAGAGATTATATACGGCTTAGGTACAATGTTGTGATCTAGTCCGGCTGAAAGAATGCATTCTTGCGGCAACAGCTTACCTGTTATTGTGATCAATATGTAAGTAAACCCTTTTGTTCTCTTTCTATTAATAGTTAAACTATTTGAATAATAAAACTTTAATATTGGTAAATATAGCAGTACCGAAGGCAGTTCATTCTCGATTTAGTTTAAATTTTTCTTGTTCAATGTGCAAGTGAGATGTCATTTAGATATTACTTTATAGAGGATGTATTAATTATTTTTGTTTGCAAATTTCTTTTGTTGTTGGGACGTAGATGTGACCCGTTAACGTACTTATAGAGAATGTAGAAGGAATTAATTATTTATGTTTGCATTAATTTTATTTTTTGGTACTGCGAAAACTTTTATGGATATTTTGGAAAAACCAAATGTTCCGCGCAGGTTGGTTTTCCATGTATTTTGTAATATATTTTTCCAATTAGAAGTTTTTTTGTTAAATGGTTCTTTTGTTAGGAATTAGTGTGTTTATTTTTTTTTATTTCAGGCACTTTATTTTCTACTTTGTATTTGGTAAAACCCCGCCTACTCGCCGATTGAGCCTGGTCATTCTTTCCTTATCCCTGCCGGTTATGTCTATGTATGTAACACAATTCCTTTCCTTTCGTTCATCTGTAGTTAAAGGCTTTCACCTACCTATCTGTAATTATTATGTTTATGTTTAATACCTTTGGACATTCTAATACGAAAAACATTATTTATGCCATTGTCCGTGTGAAAAATTGTTGAAAAACATTAAATCATGTGAATTACGAAGGATGCTCGATATGTATCGGGAATAAATAACAAAAATAAAACTTAAGGTGTGAAAACTTCTTTACTGGTTTTCAAAATATTCTTCACGGTGATTAATACACTTTTGCATACGTTGGAACCAATTTTCAGAGCATTTCTTCCATTCCGATTGAAATATCTTCAACACATGGGTTTTGAACGCATCAACCGCCTCTTCTAGTGTGGAAAAACGCGGTCCACGCAGTTTGTTCTTCACGTGTGGGAACAAAAAGAAATCATTAGCTGCCAAATCAGGACTATACGGTGGATAACCCAACAATTCGATTTTTGAGTGCTCAAATAGTCACTTGTTTGAGCCGATTTGTGAGAGCACGCATTGTGATGATGGAGAATAATTCGGCGTCGTCGGTTTATTTTTCTTATTTCTGAGAAAACTTGTGGCAAACAAATGGTTGTATACCAAGCAGAATTAACTGCTCTACGATCCTCAAAAACAACGGTCGCGACATGACCATTTATTCCGGAAAAACAGGTAACCATTTTCTTCGAAATGCTTGGAGCGCGGACAACTTTTGATGAATTTTGTTCATCTTGGAAGACCCCTACTGTCGACCGCTGTTTACTTTCAGGTTTATACAAATAATTCCAAAATTTGTCACCTGTGTAGATGTTATACACCGCAATCGTATTCCTTGAGCATTTCTTTGCACCAATCGACACGAGTCTTTTTTGAGCGATTGTCAAATTATGTGGGATCCAACGCGCGCATAGCTTTTCCACAGCTAAATGTTCATGTAATATCGAATGTATACTTGTCATACTAATGCCTAGGGATGCCCGAATCTCACGATAAGTCACATGACGATTTTGCACTATCAATTCGCGCACAGCATCGATGTTTTCTGGCGCAACAACCGATTTTGGACGACCTTCTTTGAATTCATTCACTATACCAACGATACACAGTGGTTTTAGTTGGAGATTCTTCCCCAGAAGTTGAAATAAGTTGATTCAGGTACTGTTGTGGAGATAATCCACGTCGTAAATCGTAAAAATCATTGCACGAAAATGTTTAAGAGTTAGTTCCATTTTTTGACCAAGACGAAATTTTCAACTCAATCAAAAGAGAACAAATAGTATTCATATGGTAAAATTTTATATGTATTTATACTGTCAAGAATACCAAACTTTAGGTTAGAACATCAGATCGCACCTAGCAACACTAGTGCTGTCAGTTCCCGATATATATTGCGCACCCCACGTATAGCATAACCTTGCTGCGATGTCTATGTTGATACTGACTAATTGGAAAACAAAGCTATTATATGATGATGTTGCTGGTTGTAGGTTTAGGGGAGTGCAGTAAGAGGGAATTGAAATTCAATCAATAAATATAATATCTTGTTTATTCACGATCCAAGCTTCCATTAGCAATTCCGATCTTATTTTTATACTTATTTAAAAATTATGAAGCATGCATGCTAAAGCCTAATTAATATTTTTTAATTTTTTCTAGGAAGCCGTTTTAAACGAAATTTGATTTAAAATAAGGAGGAATTGGCAATAAATATGAAACGTTGTTCCAAAACGGTGCTCAAATGCGACAAAAAATAAAAAACAATAACTTCTGATTGATCAAGTACCTAAAGTATCGTCCTTTTTCTGTATGTCTTCGAGCTAATCTCGTATTTCCAAAAGTGATAGACCTACTAGTTCATCTTCATCTATTTAACCTCAACTTGAACAATTTTCAGATAATCAGGATAAAAACGATTATGTATCTGTCGTTGGCCCTTTCAATAGTTTATGTCACTCAGTACTACATTTAGAGACATCGTAGGACTTTAAGTTGACCGTTGAAACTGACCGTGCATTGACAGAGCCAACCGTTTTTTGCTGAACAATCTACTATAGTGACTCGTAATAATTCGAATATAATACAGAGCGAGGAATTGCAAAAAGCAGATAATTTTACACCATCGTCAATATTCTCTAAACAAGGCGAGCAACCTTGTAATTTGGACAAGAGTCTTCAAGTATATGTTATGCTGTAACAATTTTTTTTGACAATTACAAATCCTAATAAATTTATTTATAAAATACACTGCATCGTTTATTTAAATAAACCATTAATTTTATTACGTAAATAAATATTCAGACCAGGACCGTATAACCAAATCACAAGGCATTTATTATTTATTAAAGTTGGTCTAGTTACTATTAGTAAACGTTGGTCGTTTGAATTTCATCTCCAATGTCAGGCGATTTTTATATATGTAGTGCGCATCTCGTCAACCGAACAATTCGGTCTGGCCCAACCACTTGTAGAGTTACAAGCATCATGCAGGTTCATAAGGTCCACGCCAGAAATCTGCGAGTGGCATTCAACGTTGCCGCCTAACCAAGTGCAAGATGCATTTGATTTTCTGTGTATTCTAATAATGATTTTATTATAGCGCTCATTGGATTTCTAATAATAATTTCCTCAAACTTGTTAATATTAGTTTCACTGAACTTGTTAAAAAATCATCTAAATGGTTGGCGAATTTTAATTTCGATAAATTGTCAAGTTTAATCTCACTAAAGTAAATGTAATAAATATTTATTCTGGACATTCAGCGTCGATAAGCTTGCGAGTTTATGGGCTCAAACATCATGCTTAATTTTTCAATTTACCGTTAAATAATCGTTCTTTCCACACAAGTTAAGGAAACGTCGAAAATGATGTACTTCGAATAGCCTGTTTATGGATTAGCTTTGTTTCGATTTGCTAAAATGAAATGCACATCAAGTCCGTGTAGATGGTTCCCAGTAAAGATCCAGCACATTACGCAATAAAATGTGGACAGTACGCTGACGTCATTTGTTTGTCGAAGGATTGCAGCCCAACACATGTGGTTTCGACAAGGTATTTGTTTCAATGAAGTTTAAAGTATCAGTTTGAAAGGTAAGAGTTTTTCTATCCACTTGACCTGACTACAACTGTTCGTATAACTTAACAGCGAGGCAGATGATTGAAAACAACCTTGTACCTTTTATAACTTTTGTTTGACAATGTAATTATGAAAAGTTTTGCTATTTGGAATTTTCCATAGAATGAATTATGGATTATATATGATATTATTGCAAATGATTATGATTAAAAATATGTTGTTGTTGTTGTTACCGACTTTATTATTTTCAAAATCAATTATTTGAATGCAAGCGATAAGCGAGATTAGGGCCAAACGGCCCTGTCTTAAATCTAACTTATAGCCTGCAGGTACATATTTATATACAATATTGAATTAAATGGAAAAATCACAAGACATACATGCACAATACCCAAAGTATAATATATGCATAAACAAACTATACTACACAAAACACACACACACACACACACGTTCACATTTACGCATGCATTCGCATCAGGCAGAAACAAAGTAGACCGTAGAGTTTTAGCAAATTCATGAACGGCTGTTAGTGTCTTTGATGAGATAATCATACAATAATTCACGGAATTTTATTTTTGACTGGGCGTTCCTAATATTTTGTTCCAGAGAAGCGAACCTGTGGTCAGGAACCAAGAGTGGTACATTTGAGAATGGTGGATAGGAATAGATGGTACATCTATTTGCTTTGGTATTGTTAGTCCTGCTTGAAAGTAGGGAAAACTGCGATGATAAATATGACGGCGACTGTTGTATCAGTAGTTTATAAATAAAAATAGCTAGATGAAGTTTGCGTCTTTCATCAAGCTTAAGCCAATTTAATTGAGAGTAGAAAATGCTAACTCTGGCGTAATACTTTAAATCAAAGATATAACGAATGCATGTATTTTGTACGCGCTGTAAATGCATACGAAGGTCTGAATATAAATTTGTATAGATTAAGTCACAATAATCGAAATGGGGTAGTATAATAGCTTGAACTAGCATCTGTTTGAGTTTAAGTGGTAAAAAACGCTTTAGTCGCTTAAGTGTGCGAAGAGTTAGAAAAAACTTTTTTGCAGACGTCAGATATTTGAGCGCTCCAGGTTAAATTAGAATCTAAAAGAATTCCAAGATTTTTAATGGTAAAAGAAATGGTGATAATTGATTTATCTAGCAGTAGAGGAGGAACATCATCAAGGTTAAGTTTGTTTAATATTTTTTGCGTTCCCAGGAAGATTGCTTGACATTTTACTGGATTTATGGTGAAGTTCATACATGCACCCCACTCAAGAATATCCTTATTTAGTCCTAACAAAATATTTCATTTAAATTCAATTACACCTGAAGTAATTACCAGAACTAATTTTATTTGTCTTTGAATATTTAATACATTTTTGTATACCAAGGTAACAGATCTGTGTATTTTGGGTAATTCATTTAGAAAGCCACATAGACATGTTTAATACATTATTAATATTTTTTTATTCCTAGTAAAGACAGTCATGATTTTCATAAGTAATATCTGAGTCTAAAAGAATAGACCACATTATTGATGTATATTTTGTATATAAAATTTTATTACAAAGAAAGCTAAATTCAATTAAAGAACAATTATTAAATTCTTTGACTAATTATTTTATTTTGGGCAAGTGAGTTCAAGGATAGGGTAATAGAGTTAAAAAGTAAAAATGTTCCGATGCCCTTTTATAAAAATTAAGTTTTTAGCCGAGACTTGGTAAGGAGGCACTAGACAGCAGGTTCAACAAATTTAATGCTTAAATTTGTTTATATAATAATGTTTAAATTATTGATATTAATGGCTATTCGTTTTCTTTATGATGTAAGGTAGCAAGAGTGCATCTCTTGTGTCCTTCATTATTCTATTAATACTATTTTTTACAGCTTCTGCTTTAGCAGTAAATACGATATTTCCCTCTAAGGATTTCCAAACCCTCTCTTAGGGCAAACCCGTGATTAAAATTCAAGGACTTAGTGGCACCCCTTCGCACCCCCTATTTTGTATTTTAGAGTCAGTAAGTAGACAATGTTTTTGTTGTAAAACCCACGACCACTCCTCATAAGCTTTACCCGAGAAATAGACCCCTAGCTTAGTCGGAAGATTCTCGAAATGCATTCATCTTAAAGAGATCACTCCCTCAAGTCCACTTGAGCACACCATATGGTCCGTGATTTAATAAATTTATAATAATGCAACATGATAAAGATGGATAACTAGAGACTGAAAATTTTCCCAGCTCAGATTTTGTATTATGGGACTCTAGCAAAATAATAAAAACTCAGGTTCAAGAACATTTTATACAAAAACGACCTTCGTGCTGTCAAAACTTAAATAGTGAATTTAAACATTCTGTTAGAGCGTACAAGTCTTTATTAAAAGGAAAACATATATCTGAATCGCGAAAATGCAAATAAAATTTTTTTTATAAAGAACTTACAAATGGCGATCAAGTCAAACGTGACTGGTTTTTGTACACACCATCAACCGGTAGGATTTATTGTTTCGTATGAAAACTCTTCGGTTCGGGTTTGATTCCCAGAAACCCCTTCTCCTCAGATGGTTTTAATGATTGGAAGCATGCTGCTGAAAGCATTCCATTTCACGAAAATAGTTGAGAACATCGTCTTCTGGTATTCCTCAGGCGTTCATCTGAGGCGGAAAAATAGAATAGGCATTAGGTTTTAACTAGAATTGTTTCGGTATTGAAGTTTCTAACCGAAGGAGAGCTATATTTGAGGGGCTACTAAAGGGTGTTTCAATAAGAGCGCAAAATTTCAGTGTTCAATAAAACATGGTTTTCTGTAGCAAAGTATTGAAATATTTATTGATTTAGAAAATATACATTTGGGAATTATGTATGAAACAAAATATCTTCTAAATGGCCGCCACGGTTTTGCTGGCATATGCGTACTCTTTTGACGAAATTTTCAATAACTTTATTGAGTACATGTGGTGGTATTTCATTGATACAGCGTCTAATTTCGGCTTTCAATGTTTCGATGGTTGCAGGCTTATTGGCATAAACCTGTGATAACCCCACAGCCAGAAGCTTAAAGGCGTTAAATCGCAAGAGCGCGGAGGCGAATTCTGGTCACCAAATCAGGAAATGACACGACCAGGAGCAAAGTTGTGCAAGATAGTCAATGTTTCACGTGCGGTATGACATGTGGCATCGTCTTGCTGAAACCACATGTCGTCAAGATCAATAACTTCCAAATGAGGCACAAGAAACTGTGTTATCATAGCACGATAACGTTCGCCATTCACCGTTACTGCATTTCCCATCTGTCAACTTCCGATCTGTCACGTCATAATCATGTGACATTATGACTGTCAAACGTGGCGCGCAATTCAAATCTTGTGCTCTTATTGAAACACCCTATACATTGAAAAGTTTGGACGTGTAAATAATAATTATACCGGTTTTGACAATACGGGATCGGCGCTACGGCGCGCCACCTGCTTAGGAAAGCGGGGTGTACGCGGAGAGGGACGTTCAGGTTTCTACTTTTTAGTAAAATTTTTGTCCACAGTACATTTTTTTAAATTATTTTTATCAGTTGTTGTTAGTTACATAAGCTTCAAATGAACAATAATTTTGAAATTTGGTTTACACACACTTTTTCATACAAGAAAGACTTAAAACTGCATAGTAATTAAACGTTCATTTTTTTCGTAGAAACAAAGAAAAGTTGATAATTTAGTCTTAAAGAAACACTATTTAACTGGGTTATTTCGGGAACCTTCACATCAATACAGAATTGTAGCCAGCGTCTGTATTATTAGTAAGGAATGGATAATAAATGTAAGTAATTTGAAAACCAGACTAACGAATCAGAATGAAGGAAGAATGTAGCTATTATTTGGTCACGTAAAAGAAGTGACTGATGAATGTTTAGTGAAAAAAGTGTACAAAGGATGAATAAGTGATTCGACAAGAAAAGATAAGTCATGAAAGTTATATGGTGGATAAAAGCGTGAAAAGAAGAGAAATAAAAACTTACAGACTATAAGGGCTTATATGAAGTTATCCATAGATGCTAACGAGGCGAGAGAATTCCCAGGACGGATGGTATGGAAATACATTGATAACAGAGTGAAGTGTTTCAAGATAAATTAAAAATTAACGTTAAAATAAAGAGTTTCACAAACTTGCATACCCCTTCTAGGAAATAGAGATGGATATACACGTCTTTTGAACTCATTCCATAACATTGCAACATTAATATTACTATGTGGCGGACTATTCCTGCCTATGAAAGTTAACAATAAACCCCGCTTTCTGAAACGGCATCAACATGTAGACTAAAATATCATAATTTTAATATGCATATGAGTAGATTACGTAATAAATTTTAAAGCATCTTGTAGCTGTTAAATGTCTTTCATCGTATGATTTAATAGTTGTAAGTTTAAATAGTAACATTAGTGTCTATGTACAAAACAAGCAGGCGGTGAGTAACCCCTGAAAGCCATCTATATTTTCTGAAACAGAATTTTAGTAGGTAGATGTTGTGAATGCAAGAAAACATAAATTCACCAGCGCTTCGGTTATTACTTTCTAAGTTTATAGCCAGTGGGATCGTTCAAAATTAGAATATTTACACCTGTTTCTATAATTTTAATTTACAGCATATCTAACAAAATTTCACAATGAGCAAACACTAAGTTCCAAACAATGGTTGAAGTTAATTTTATAAAATAGTTCATTGTTTGATCAAAAGTTGTAGATCAATCATGATATATATTCGAGTCATGTCTGGAAGGTTTTCTCATAATTGATGGAAACCGTTAATATAAAAGTCTTCTTGTATGGAGTACTTTGATATTTTCTTGATTATATTCAAAATAGAACGAATATTGTTCTATAACTCAATTATGTTATGAGTAAGTTATGGGTGTTTGAAGCATTAAGTTTTAAATTTAATATTTGTCAAAAGAGGTGGGAATCCCGGAACAAAATCAAGATGCACCGGCCAACTACAGTGATGCGGGAGTAGCTCCCTATACCAATATGTGGCAGAAAATGGAACAAAATTGAGTAGCGATCAAAATTTTACATAAGTGCGATCTAAAGCTGCGCTATTAACACTTACCCTGTTAGGTTTTCAATCCACCAAGTTAAAAGCCACCAACTACGTCTTGTCTGATAAGATTTCCTCTAGGCGACGTGTAACCAAGGGAATTTTGTAACGTTTGGGCATTACGGGAAATAAAAACAGATGAGAATGGGGGAAAAAATTTATTTAAAACGAACAACTTATTAGTGAAACACGCTGTATAATTTTATTGCCCAAGGTCCCGGGTTCGAATCCCGACACGGTCCGCTTTAAAAATGTTAGGCGAGCATTTTTCACAAAAATACACTCTCGTTCGGATGAGAAGTAAAATGGAGGTCCCGTGTGTGAGTGTTGTCACGTACGTTAAAGATCCCTACCTTGCTTGGAACAACAAGGGTTCGGCAAAATTCATCATCATCATCATCAGGTAAAAAAAAACTCGCTTCCTGGCCAATGTAGTACCTTCGGGTGGAGCATTGGAAAAACACATGTAATGTATAATTTTATTTCAGTATAAAATAATAAATTTAGAAATCACTAAAGCATAATTTTATTTCCGTAGAATACATTTTAAATAAAACTCGAATTCATTAAGTATTTTAAAAGTCACCAAAAAGGAAAATAAGTTTTAATACATTTCTCATACCATATTAAAAAAGCTTAAGAATTTTGTATATTAAAATACTCCATTTAATAATACACCTACATAATAACAGATATTAGTGTGCAAGACGCAACCAAAATTCAAGTTTTACAAAGTAATACAAAGTGAAAGGCCATGAGTTAATGATACCCACCGAGATTACATTACACGCTAGACATTACATGCAGAATATTTATTCATCTATATCAAAGTTACGCGAGTTATGTATCCCCCAATTTATATATGTATTATAAAATAGAAGTATTAGGAAATTATTAGAATTCATTAAGAAATTAATAAGTCGAGTACAACAATGTAACTCAAAGGACAGATATAAAAAGTTATTAGCAGTTCATGAGAACGGATGCGATACAATGTATTCAAGACGATAGTGACACTACAGGTGGCAGATCACAGACGATTATGATACCGCGATTACCTAGAAAGTGAGATTGTTACAATGTATTAATGAATAGAATTAAGAATAAACAAACATGAGCTCTGCAAATTCTCACAGAATTGTGAGGGGCAGGGACAACATAAATACCCCGGGAGCCCCAAGACCAGTCAGTCAGTCAAAGTATTTCAGCTTTAACATTGCAATTTGCTTAGGCTACTCACTCATAGTAGTGCAATTAATTATTTTAATTCGACTTAGTTAAATTTACAAGAGTTTGTCCAAATTCCATAATTAATGTCTGTTTAAGTAAATAAATATTGTTACAAAGAATTGGAAGTAGTTTTTAAAAACACCGCTCCCAACGTAACTAGCGCAATCGTACGGATGTCAAAAGTTCACTATGGAACCCAGATTTGAAGAACTGGTGGTCTGGAATTTCAATTCCCAATTTAGCAGAACCCAAACAAGGTTGGAAGAAATATAAGCATCTACCGAAACTAAACAAACAAACTTGGAGCATCTATCGAATCCAAACCAAACCAACGTGGGCAAAGTACACGAATCGACAGAGTCCATGAAAGCAACAACGAAATTAATGTAAGTCCATTTCCTCAAAACTAATTAAATTTCACAAATTTATTGATATTAGCTAGTACTAGAATTTTATATTTTATTATTTTATGTATGTACAGAATATTTTTTTTATTTTTATTATTATTGCAATTTTTTGCCATTTTATGAAAATAATTTACTAAGAGAATTATTTTCAAACGTGGTCTATTTTAAGAAGATTGACTTTTAAAAAAGAATTTTTACCCAACTATTAGTACAAAAAATTATTATGAATGATTAATTAATACAAAACGTAAATGACTCAAGAAAAAATTAATACAAAACAAAAAACGATTTTAAAATACCAAAAATAGAACGTAATTAACTCTACCATTTAGTACCGAAGGCTTATGTATATAACGCAATTCTTAGACAATTAATTACAGAAAAGATTATTTATAACTTGACCTTCATCATACTTCTATAAATTATAGGAGCACTTTGCAATCTATTAATAAATTAACCCATTACGAATTAAAACAAAGCGCCATTCTCACCGAAAACTCTCATCATTGTACTAATTATAATGAAATAATTACTGAATAAAAGCATTCAGGAAAGTTCATCATAAAACTTTATATTTACATTACTGAAAAGACTCATTCAAACGTGACATTTTAAGATTAAATATTTCAATACGAAGTAAATAGTTGTAAAAGACACGAGTTATTTAATTATCACAGACTAAAAACAAAACCTATTCAGAAAAATCAAATAAAGTACAATTGCATATTTAATTATACAAAAGCATTACGCAAAGTATTTAAAACTATTCACAGAGACTGAAATTACATCCTGAGTAGACTTAAAATTTTATTGTATAAATAAAGGAAACTGATGCAATTACTGTAACAAAGTAGAGTGAAAACTTGCAAACTTTATATTCAAAATTCAAGGTAATTAGACAATACAATTACAAAGAAAGCATCTTATACACACAACACCTATGGAGACGAAATAATTAAAGCAGACTCAATAAGCAGGAATAAAATAAAATCGTAACTGGCGCAACAAAGCGTACAAAGTACAACGCAAATTATTGCAAGAAATTAAAGCCATAGAAACCGTTCAGCAAATTAAAACCGTAATAAATTTAACATCCGCGAAGTATAAATAAATGAATTCAAGGTTACAGCAAGCAACCAGACATTACCGAGCATAAATCCCTCAATTCAAATTATAGCACCGTATAACTAAGTACAAATATAAGCAACTCGATTCTTTAAATAACCCAACACACTTCAAACTGAAAATTAACAATCGAAATAAAAAAGTAACAATACAAACCGCAAAATAAATCTCAATTTTAAAAAATTTGAAATTAATTAAAAGCGAAAGCCAACCCTTAACAAAAATGAGTTCAGACATGAAAATTTATCTCAAAGCCATCCCCACCTTTAACGGAGATCAAGATTTGCTTCAAAATTTCATTACAGCATGCAAAATATTTTTGAAAACCTTCTACAAACCCGGAGATAACAAAAGAAATGTATTACTTTTACGCCTGATAATAAGCAAACTGACCGGACGGGCACTAATACTAATAGCCAGCAGAGATGACCTTGAAGAATGGCAGGACTTTAAACGCATACTAATCGCATATTTTGGCGATCAACGTAACATAAAATGCCTAATACGCAATCTAATAAACCTTACAATGGAAAATAACCAATCCCCGTACAAAATTAAAAATCTAAGAACCCGACTAGAATAGCCGACATTTAAAAACAAAAATGTATGACGAAATGGCACTAGACACCTATATAAACGTACTACCAGAACGACTATCAGATAAGATCAGATTCCAACGTTCCCAAAACCTAAAAGAAGCCGTGAATATGATAATAGAAGAAGAAAACGTAATGTACTATCGAAACAGACTATATAACTCTAACGCGAATAAAAATTATTCACCAATAAAAACCATACAAGCCGCGAGACAAAAAATCCCCAACAAAAATTCACACCATTCAATGCACAAATGAATCAACCGCGAATTAACAATCCAAATTTGAATAACACAAATTTTAATAATCAATTCAAACAATTCCCGAGACCAACTTTTAACTCAAATTTTACGAAACCCGCATTTCAACCAAAATTCAATCAAAATACGAACCAACAAAGACCAGCATTCCGCGAGAACCCTATTAGAAATACACCAATGACAAAGAACAATAACAACCCTAACAGTTATTATAAACTAACACCTCATGTGGTAACACGAAACAACATACAAAAATAACACACATTCGACCAAGTCACAATCAGAAACGCAACTTTACATCGGAAGAACTATTTCAACAAAAAGTAAAAGAGTTTGACAATGACCAGAATAATTACATTCTCCCCAGTACAAACAATGAATCAAACCCATTCGGACAATTACGAACGTGACGAAAATTACGAAGAGGATGACGAAGAAAACCGGTACTCAAATTTTCAGATAAACCGATTTATAAACGACCAAACCTAATAAATTTAAATAATATGTATCACCTAGTACTACCATACATATAAATACCCCATGCCGAACTTAAGCTATTAATCGATACCGGATCCTCAAAAACATTAATTAGCCTCCGAACCGTAAAAAAACATTATTTAGATTATGTAGAGAGAGAACCATTTAAAATTAAAACAGCCCATCAAACGACATTACACCAATTCGTAGCTAATATATATTCAATGTAAAAATGAAACACAAATTTTGTATTTTCGAATTCAATGATAAATATGACGGATTAATAGGAATAGACCTTCTAAGAAAATTAGGAGCCAACATTGACATAGAAAACCGTCTATTGAGAACAAAAGACAGACGAATCCCCATTAAATTTTAAAATACCCAAATCCAACAAAAATACACGATAGAACCCCGAACGGAAAAAAAATAAAAATCCCAGTAAATTCTAACAACAAAGTGGGAATCATAAATCACATAACATTTCAACAAAGAGTAAAACCCCCCGCATTAGTACAAATAAAAAATAATTATGCCACTAAAACAATTTTAAACTCAAATAACTACCCCGTAGAACTATCATTAACCAACCCAATTAAGGTAGAGGAATTAAATTTTAACGAAATGGAAATAGATGAAAATTTAAAAACAATTACAACCCCGTAGAAAACGACAAAGTGTTAAGAGAAAATTTAAGTAACATTCACTTCAATACCGACATTAACGGAGAAGAACAGAGCAATTAAAAATTGATGTTTTGAATACCGTGACGTATTCCATTGTGAAGGAATACCCTTAACCTTTACGAATACAGTCAAACACAACATAGAACTAACAGGCAACAAACCAATCTTCACAAAAGCATATTTAGACTACCTCAGGCAAGCCAAGAAGAAGCTGACAGAAAAGTAGCAGACTCATTAGAACAAGATATCATACAACACTCCAACTCACCATGGAGTAGCCCAGTATTAATAGTACCCAAGAAATTAGACGCCTCGGGCAAGAGAAAATATCGAATGGTAATAGATTACAGAAAGTTAAACGAAAAAACGGTAGATGACAAATATCCACTACCCAATATAACTGAAATGTTAGACAAACCAGGCAAATGTCAATATTTTCAACCTTAGACCTCGCCTCCGGATATCATCGTAGAAGCACAAACCTATTTAACAATTGTAAATGCTTTCACCAAATTAGGACAAGTAATACCCATCACCTCTAAAAATAGCATTGACGTAACACAAGGATTTTTACAATACTTTACATTTTATGGAACACCCGAAACAATAACCTTAGATAATGGCAGCGAATTTAAAAATGAGACAATACAAAACACTTTAGAACTTCACAAAATAAAAATTCATTTTATAACTGAAAACCACCCTGAATCGAACGGACTAATCGAAAGAATACATTCAGCCCTGTTACAAGAAATCAGATTACTAAGAATAACTTATAAGAAAGAACACATAACCAATTTAGTGTCATACGTACTAATTGCCTACAATAACACAATCCACTCATGAACCAATTTTACACCCCTAGAATTAACGTTAGGACATTCAGATTCCCGCAACCCTTATGACATACAATATAATAAGGAAATATATCAACAATATGCCAAAGATCATAAAGAGAAACTAAAAACAACTTATGATAAGGTAAAAGATATATTAGATAACGACAAAGAACCTATCACCACAACCCGCAATAATAATACCAACGCAAATAAATTTTCAATAGGACAAACCGTGTATGAGAGAAATTTCCAAAGTAAATGACACAAAACGGCACCCAGAAATTTAGACCCATTTAAAATTAAGAGAATATCGGACAAAAACATAGCCGTAGTAAACAACGGCATGATAATAAAATACATTCACTTTAAAAACTTAAGACATCCTGTAATTTCAGATGGACAATCATCACCCTTACCGTCAACCTCTGCTCAGGTAGAACGGACAATGAAGTAGTAATTGAAGATATAAAAAACAACCCTGGTATACTACCAATAAAATTAAGCAGTGTGCAAAATACAATAGACTATTGGACATTCGCACAAAAATTCGATTTAACAGAACTAAAACAAGAATTTCAAACAATCAAAGACAATTATTATCGATTAAAACAATCAATGGACACAGCAAAAATCGGAAAGGAATGCGCCATAGAATTGTTGAATTATAACAGCATAATAGAGGGTATTTTAAGAAACATAGAAGACAAATTTAACAGATTAATACCCACAGAACAAACTGCATAACAAAAAAGAGGATTAATTAACGGACTAGGTAAGATAATAAAAACTATCACAGGCAATTTAGATAATCAAGACGCAGAACGTTACGACAACGCAATACAACAACTAATTGAAAATCAAAACGATATAAAAACCATTATTAGCAACCAAATATCACTAACCCAATCAACAATAATAAAATTCAACGACATATTAAGAAAGCTAGTAAGAAACCAAGATAGGATAGCCAACCAAATACAAACCTTTAAAACTAACATGCAAACTACCATGTTAGGCATGCGAGATTTAATTAGATTCAATACGATATACACTCAAATAATATCAACCCTTACTTTAATTCAACAAATTTTAGCAACTTTAGAAAA
The DNA here is from genome assembly GCA_036346225.1 of Platerodrilus igneus. Taxonomy (NCBI): domain Eukaryota; kingdom Metazoa; phylum Arthropoda; class Insecta; order Coleoptera; family Lycidae; genus Platerodrilus; species Platerodrilus igneus. The sequence goes on from JARFIW010001106.1 coordinate 1,730,032, forward strand.
CGCAATAATATTTGTAAAACTAAATACCTTGCACTTTAGTATCACAGAACCAACTGATTTATTAAAAGAATTATTAAGAATTAGATCATTTATAACAAACAGTAAATTACCCTTGATGTCACAGAATCAAACATTCTTATATTTGAAAAAATAGCTATAGTTAAAGGCTATGTAAAGAATAACAAAATAATATTTTTAATAGAAATCCCAATAGTAGAAAGTAACAATTATAATTATTATCATTTATTTGCTATTCCAATGAAAATTACTAGCATGTATCAAGTTATCATACCCAAAATCAAGTTCCTATCCTTAAATGAACTAAGATATGGTTATACGAACGAAAAATGTACCGAAGTAACACCACATCAATATTTATGCCAATCGTTAACAACAACTATTCAAGAAGACAACCCTTGCGAAGTAGAATTATTAAAATTTTCAAATCATTACGAAAACTGTAAAGCCAGACCCGTACAAATCACCAACATGAAGATTCAAAAGGTTACAGAAAACAAATGGATTGCCATTTTCCCAACAGAAGTAATAACAACCGTCCACTGCAATTAAGACGAAAACAACCTAGCACTAACCGGAAGCAAACTAATCACCCTTAAGGAAAACTTATTTAAAAGTAAAAAACGAAATAATCAGAGTTTACCAAGATCCCGTAGCAACCAAGAAACGCGCAAATTTACCAGAACTACAGTTCAAGATAGTACAACCAGAAGATGAAGAAATAATCAAGAAAGCCATGCAACTAGAACATCTAGACTTCGACGACCTCAACCACGCCATGAAATTAATAAAAAACTATAAAGAACACTGAAGTGAACTCAAAGTGCCCAAGTTACACTACGATAACATAAGCGTTTGGACAATTGTATTAATCATTTTAATTATTTTATTGATCATATATGTATTTTACAAAATGTATCTTAGATATAAGAATAAAAAAACAGTTTTAGGTTTAAGGAAACAAAGGTAAATAAAGAAACAAATGTACCCCTAGAAACAATGAATTTTAAACCATGAAAGTTATGAATTTAAAAAATTAAGCAAGGAAAACCTTAACTTTTCATTTACGTCGGGAGGAGTTATGTATCCCCCAATTTATATATGTATTATAAAATAGAAGTATTAGGAAATTATTAGAAACCATTAAGAAATTATTAAGTCAAGTACAGCAATGTAACTCAAGGATAGATATAAAAAGGTTATTAACAGTTCATGATAACGGATGCAATACAATGTATTCCAGACGATAGTGATACTGTAGGTGGCATGTCACAGACGAATAAGATACCGCGATTACCTAGAAAGTAAGATTGTTACAATGTATTAATGAATAGAATTAAGAATAAGCAGACATGAGCTCGCAAGTTTTCACAGAATTGTGAGGGGCAGGGACAACATAAATACCCCGGAAACCCCAAGACCAGTCAAGTCAGTCAAAGTATTTCAGCTTTAACATTGCAGTTTGCTTAGGCTACTCACTCATATTATTGCAAATAATTATTTTAATTCGACTTAGTTAAACTTACAACAGTTTGTCCAATTCCATAATTAATGTCTGTTTAAGTAAATAAATACTGTTACGAAGAATTGGAAGTAGTTTTTAAATGCACTGCTCCCAAGACCCAAAACGTAATTCGCGCAGTTAGCAAAAGAAATCAAGACTCAGGCATATTACACATGTTATGTATATATTAATAGCATACACACTGAGAGAGTAAGTGGGGATAGTGACATCACTAGGCAGCCACTTGAAAAATAAATTCAATTTCTTAGAAGTCATCAAAACGAACAGTAGGGGCGGGTTAGATAGAAAAGTAAAGGTGTGGTTTGTCACAAACACCTTGTTAATTATGGAATAATAATAAGGATCCACATAATTGATCACGGATTTTCAACATAACCTACAAACCAGAGGAGATTGGGGCGGTTTGTTTCCCAGCAAAATAGTTTTAGACTTCAAAGCTCCCAAGGATGACATGATATTTCTCGGTTCAATTGAATTCATGGCGACTTTCAGATGAAACTGTAAGGTAAAACTGTTGTAGAATCAGATGTGTAATAAATAATATAAAGTGACAGTAAGCAAAAAAGTTAAAGAGCAGAACACACTACTTACTTGACCAGTATAAGTAGTTGAACGCTTCTGAAACAAGTGGACAGTGGCCCGTGGGACTATTCTTGTCGTCTCCCCGAGGTAAGGTCGGACAGCGATTAAGGGACTGTCCGAAAATGTTGTTTTAAAAACCCTCAGCGGCTAAAAGCAAGAGCTCAACAAAGGCGGATCTTCGGGCCCACCCGTAACGTAAAAACGATAGTGTAAAAACTGGATTTCAAAACATTAAACGGGGTCTAGTGTTTAAGTGAAGTCAGAGGACACAATGTCAGACATTGTTGATGGCATTTTTAGACGAGGAAAATTCCTAGATCGCCTCTGATGCCTAGGACCAAACGGGCAACCTCGCCAAATTTAATGAATTTAGAGAACGAGACCAAACTAACAAACACATTAACACCACTAATACCAATGGAAACAACACAAAACGATCTACAATTTGATTTACAAATGCCAGCACAAAACAAGAAAGGAACACAAAAAGACGACAGCCCTGATGAAAATCAGAACAATACGAATACACAACTTAATGAAAACCATACACGACAACTATATCGTAGCAATAGGGTATCTAGACACCAAATGACCCGACAAATAAGATATCTAAAGACCGAAAAGCATTACTCAAAGAACATGTACCAAATCTTGCTTTCCAAATAGCACAAATAAAAGGCTCACTGATCAACAAAAACTACAAAAACCAAATGGAATTACTAGGCAAGAAACACCAGAAGTATCGTAAGCAACTATAACTAAAGGAACACAACCAAAACTAAGACTAAAACATGATACCATTGAACGCGTAAGCAAAAACATAAACATAGACATAAACGTAAACGGTAAACGTAAACGTGAACGTGAACGTGAACGTGAACGTGAACGTGAACGTGAACGTGAACGTGAACATAAACGTAAACGTAAACATAAACATACACGTAAACGTAAACGAACGAGTAAACGTAGACGTTAACGTAGCCGTAAACGTAGCCGTAAACGTAAACGCAAACGCAAACGCAAACGCAAACGCAAACGTAAACGCAAACGTAAACGCAAACGCAAACGCAAACGTAAACGCAAACGCAAACGCAAACGCAAACGCAAACGCAAACGCAAACGCAAACGCAAACGCAAACGCAAACGCAAACGCAAACGCAAACGTAAACGTAAACGTAAACGTAAACGTAAACGTAAACGTGAACGTGAACGTGAACGTGAACGTGAACGTGAACGTGAACGTGAACGTGAACGTGAACGTGAACGTGAACGTAAACGTAAACGTAAACGTAAACGTAAACGTAAACGCAAACGCAAACGCAAACGCAAACGCAAACGCAAACGCAAACGCAAACGCAAACGAACGAAACGGTGCAAACGTAAACGTAAACGTAACGTAAACGTAAAGTAACGTGAACGTGAATGAACGTGAAGTGAACGTGAACGAACGTGAATCGTAACGCAACGTAAATGCAAACGCAAACGCAAACGCAAACGCAAACGTAAACGCAAACGCAAACGCAAACGCAAACGCAAACGCAAACGCAAACGCAAACGCAAACGCAAACGCAAACGCAAACGCAAACGCAAACGCAAACGCAAACGCAAACGCAAACGCAAACGCAAAACGTCAAACGGAAAGTAAACGTAAACGTAAACGTAAACGTAAGTAACGTAGAACTGAAGTGAATGAACGTGAACGTGAACGTGAACGACGTGAACGTGAACGTGAACGTGAACGTGAACGTAAACGTAAACGTAAACGTAAACGTAAACGTAAACGGGAACGTAAATATAAACATAAACATAATATCAAGGTCAGGGGACGGTGCATAGAAATTACAATTAGCTTTTACAAAGATAGTAATAACGACTGAACACAAAATAAAAATAAAAATGTATGCGAACCGCCAACAAAGTGCTCATAGTTAAACCAAAGTCTGAAAATAATGTAAAGAAACTTGCCAAAATAGCAGAACTACCGTGAAAAGCCAAGGAAGAGGCAAGCACTCATAATAATTTTGATATATCCACAAATCTAACTAAAAATGACACAGAAGACATGATCTTAGAACCTCAACTTAGAAGAACAAATATCTAAGAACGAATTCATACGAAATTTTATATTGCGATTTAAAACAGGACCTAAGCACAAAGCTACACAACATCATGTAGCAGAGATAGCATCTCAATTGAGGAAAGCACTACTGAGACTTGGTAGAATCTATATTGGATTCCGACCAGTTACAACCAATGACTACATAGTGGTCTAAAAATGCGTCAGGTGTCAAAACTCGGGGCATGTATCCAAACACTGCCAGAAACATATAGAAACTTATGGACAATGCGGAAAAGAAAGCGTAGCAGACGGCAACCATGGAATACAAAACTGCCCGAACATAAATAGATAGATAGTATTCATTTCATGTCACAGTAGGAATAAACTGTTTAACGGTGATCAAAAAACATGCGCAGCATACAAAACACTAATGGAACGAATCATTCAAGAAACAGATTATGGATCTACATAAACAAACTAACCACGAAGATGCAACACCAAAAATAGATACTAAACGCCACCACAATTAAAAAGAAACCGCCTTAGGGCAAAACAACACAGAGGCAAAATATCCATGACCAAAAAGAAATTAGTACACAAACAACACCACTAGAAATAAAAAATGAACACTAACACACCAAGACCATTAAAATACCACTTATGTAAACCTTAAACTAATAAAGCGAAAAGATACAAACAACAACCTCTCCGAAACAATAACAAAGGAGGAAGAAGCCAGCCTAACTAATGCTGAAATAAATACAAATAGCGAATCGGAATCAGAAGAACCGATAACACCAAGGATGTCGAACCTACAAATTGACTCAAAAATAATATACCAACAAATTGAAAACAGAATGCAACTAACAACTCTTGAAGACTCCAGTACGTTAGCGTAATTGGTAAACGCATAGTCCCGGAAAAACTAAGATTGCTATGATATCGTTGCAATAACTCGGTGCCCCCTTTTTATCTCAAAAAAAAATTAATTTTAATTGTAATGCCTCGGCTAGCTCAGTTTTAACCACGCACGGAGCTTGTGACGATACGACAACAAAGAATTACCAATCTCCCTTTTTATCTTTACTTCCTATGTATTTTGAGCTAAACACAATTAATCACAATTTATATAATGTTCTGAATATATACAATGTACAAAGGGTCTATAATGTTGTTGAATAAAACCTCTTTTATATAATTGAATTAATTTCTCCCAAAAATTATAATTCCCTTTAATTGATCAAAAATCCAGCAAAAATCGCCCTTTTTATTATTACTTGAAGCCCTATGAACGTTCATCAGTCTTCCTAAAATTTCTACGTAAATTATAACGCATGCCAAAACGATTTTTGTTGACCCTCACATAAATTTTCGTGAATGTAATATTTTTAAATATTCATAAATAACACCAATGCAAAAAAATATTTATAATGGCTAACCTGTTGTCCCTTTTTTGTAGTGTCTCGGTCTACCAATTCAGACCAGTTTCTGCTCCAATTATTCGCTGGTTTAGCTTCAGTTTATTTATTTAAATACTCGCGGTTGGATCCGGAAATTATTTTGATATATTTATTGAACTTCTCCAGGCCGGATATTTGGATTCATTTGTTCTACCTCTCCAGGTCGGATCTAGAAATTACTTGGAGTCCTTCGTTCGACTTCTCCAAGTCGGATCCAGAAATTACTTGGATATACTTATTTAACTTCTTCCGGTTGGATCCAGAAATTAATTGAAGTCCTCTTTTAATATATATCTTAAAATCTATTTAAAGCAACCGTTTATAACTTACGTTTTTGAGGATTAAACGACGAAATTTGTTTAATTATTCACTATCACCACATTTAAAATTTAAATAAAATCATTTGCAATTATTTCACATAAATATTTTATATCAGGTGATGTAGACCATGCCTTTATTTGAGTCAAACTGATTTGTTTACGAAATCCTGTGGTATTTAACGAGAACGCTTATCTGTTTGCAATTGGTCAGTCAAGCGCATAGTTCGTTGATTACTGTCTTGTACCTTGATTTTCACATACAGGCTTGAGTATTTCTATGAATTTTCCATATATAACGAAGTCGAGACGCTCTTCATTGCACGTTCGATTTCAGGTTATTTGTATCAATTTGTTGGATTTTAAAATCTTCCATGATCGTTTAAATCACGTACGTTTTGTTTGTACAGCAAATTCGTTGAACTTTGATTTATTCTCATGCTGTTATTATTTCCAAATTATCAAGGTGTTGGATTTTTATACTTTTTGGTCACGTAGCTTTATATTTATTGATGTACGAAATTATATGCGTTTATCTGTTTTAGTGCTCGTTTAAATTGAATGCCTTGTATAATAATAATGCACTACTCACACGCATTGTTGTTTTATAGTTTCTGTCCATGTGGTTTTATGACTGGCAAGGTTGTTTATTTAGTTGAATCTTTACTAATACTCTTCCTTTCTTTGGATATAATTATAATTATAGTTTATATACAAAGCATTGGTCTTTGCCTTTTTGCCTAATCATCGAATTTCGCATATTTCTTGGTAGAATGTTTAGTTTTTTAGACTCTCACGATGTCTATATAAATCACACTATTCTAGTGACCCTATATACTCCCACATGACCCTATTATCATAGCAAAATATATATTGCTATGATAGGAGGGTAGTTTAAGGGTAGATTAAGTCATAGGGGTTGTAGAATAAATGTAAATAATTTTAGCGTTAAGAAAATCAAACAAGTGTACCAATTATAGGAGTAAATCGACTATTTTACAAAAAGGTAATAGCAAACACACTGTATATAAATTATATTTAATTTAATGCATAAGAAAAAAACTCATTTTGCAATAATCAAACACTATTTAGCTAAAATAATAATGTGTACGTCTTATGATACGCTTTAAGTTCAAGAAACAAGTAAAGATAAGGTTTTAAACGCAACAAATTGCATCAATATAAACACATTATCGGGAAAGATAAACAAACTGGCATCCTTGCTATTTAATAATTTCGTCCAAATTATCAACGCATAAATAAGCAAACGCATTTAAATACGTCATTATTAGAAGGATAAATCCGTGACTAGGAATATTACATTTACATAGAAATCCAACATATTTTTAATAACAAATAAATAACAGACGGTTCGTTATACGATAATCTTTGGACAATAAGCGACACAAATATAAAATACGTAAGAGAATGAAAAAATATTTGAAAATTCTAAGAAGATACTATGATATATTGAATGTCTACGTGCGAAATTGAATGAAAGAACAACAATTAAAACCAGGGAATTTGAGAATTACCAAAGTTCTACAGAGATAGGCGGAAATTACAAACGTTTATCAATAAACACGCAATGCGCACCAATTAAAACATGCATAGGTGGTGCTTATGAATACGATAGGAAACTCGAAAATAGACAGTCTATCCTCAACAAGGCACGAACCACGTCGATATAAAGTAAAAATTTACGTACCAGTGACAATTTGTGCGACAAAAAATAGCCGTTCTACGCTTAGACGGAAGGTAAACTATTAATTAAATTTCATACTCATATTCAACAATTTAAGGCTCCGAATAAAGATCTAAAAGCATATCTAAATGTAACTCCGAATAAAGATTTAAATGTACCTCTAAATAAATACTCTAAATGCATATTTAAACAATACGTCTGAAAATACGTCAAATTAAATTATTTTAAAATACTTACAAGGAAATAAACGTGAAGATACTCAAAGTTACACCAGAAATCCGAGGGGGAAAATACCCGCAACCATTAATCCATCATTCTGGCCAACAAGTGAAGCAAGTCGAACTGTAACAATCAAGGGGTGCAGACCACTGATACTCTGAGGCAATTCCAGTGACAAGCAAGGAAAACGCAGGTTAGAGATCTTTAAAATTTTTATTAGTTAAAGACTGTTTTAATTTTAATATTTGCTGTATATTATATATCTGTAAGAGTCAACAAAAAGGTCATTTGAGAATTTGAAAAATAGGGAAAGCATCTTTGAACGTTCGAAAAGTACTTAAGAGTAATTAAAAGGATATTTTTGCTGACTTTCAGGAAATTATAAATTTGGTGAATGTTAATGTTCTATTCAGGGGCTAAATTTTGAATTTACATAAAACTGTACATATTATCGATCATTATATTGTGTAATCTTTGGATTGCTTTATTTAAAATATTTTAACAGTTAAGTAGTAGAAAGAAAAAGGGTTAAACAATCTGTATTATCGTGAAGTATGGCATGTTGTGTTTTTGAGCGAGCCGAGGCAGAACAAATTATAGAAAATGTAAAGGGGTTCACACCAAAATTAAGGAAGAAGCATTCGTAGAAATTTCACTAAAATTTTTAATGACACCAATCAAAGGGCATAGCACAACAATATATATAATTAAATATATATATATATATATATATATATATAAATATATATATATATTGCCGTGGTACCTCTCTAAATCGTGCCTCAATAACAAGTTTGTATACTCTGGAGTATGGTGAGCTCAGTTAATTATGAATAATGTATGCTTTTTACTTTGCATACGCTGACTGCAAACAAAAACCCATGTACTCGTAACAATAAAAATTTTAAATTCCTGATGGAACGTTAATAAGCTTTATATACACCTTTAGATTTCTATTTAAATACCATAATAAAGTTAGTTATACGTATTATTTTCAATACGCAAAATAATGCACAATACCTTCAAAATTCACTCTCACACGTCACGCAATTTTCATGGTTTCATAGTTTATAACAACAACAATTCTAAAGCGTTACCTGGAATTTCTTGAAGACCTCCACTCCGTTAACGATGCGGTAAAGTTGTTTCGCTCTGCTCTGCTGGCCGCTTCTAGCTGTTTGTAGATGAACCCCATTTAGGTTGTGCTGTCTGCTCTGCCTTCACGGTGCATCCAAATCCAACTCCAAATTAATTACACTTCTTTCATACTTGCGTACTTTAGTTTAATTTAATTTAAATTTACGTTACTTCACGTCACTTCCCGAACTTGTTTAAGATAAATGTTGCACCTCAAATTAAAATTTAGACTCGCCACTATTCACGTATCAAATTATGAGGCCAACACTGTACTATTTAATTTAAAATAATTTTATATACTTACAAGCTCGTTCGTAGACTGAAGCGATGAAAGTACTAAAGAACGAAGTTAAAAGAGAGAGCGATGCTAAATCTTTTAGAGTATTTATATAATTCCAATGTAACCTCTCCATACCCTCCTAACGCGAAATCCTTCATTTAAAATAATACTTCTTAAAATTTTGGTTCAACCGTTTTCGAAATCTCCGAAATTTAGGGCGTCGTTACGATATTTTCCAATAAACCCGACTTCAAATATCCCCGTGTTTGTCTGTTGTACAACTAACGATATCGACCAATAGTATATCCATTGACGTCTTCAAAATCCCACCTATCTTAACGCTGTCCCTTTCTTATGCATATTATATGTGTCCTTCTAACCTTGTTTGAGTGGTAGAGAATCGACATTACTGTTCGCGTTTCAACTTTACTCCATGTGGACTTGTATACGTGCTTTCTGAAATGGACTGTCAGTATACCTGTCTCATTCCGACGTATTTCACTGACCCTCTATCCTTTCTGCACTTTAAGAAAACTTTTAGTTAACATTTACGCGAACCCTACAACCGTTTAATTAATATTCTTTGAAACTTGTTTGTTATCTATAAAAATAAGGGGAATCTGACATTTAGAAAACATGCAGGTGTTTAATTAACCGACGTTTTAACACAACATTTTTAGGAGTTTTCATGGTATTTCAACCCAACCGATATATCTGTTTGTTACAACGAAAGCTATTCGCCTTGGATTTATTGATTTTTCATGCCCTTATGCGTATTAGACGTAATTAAACTCCATTAAATTAATAAATAAATTGCATTGGCTTCTACAATTTATTTTCTTTGCGAACCTACTAAATTTTAATCATTATTTGTAAAATTTTGTTAATACTTGTTACTTTAAAATGAACTAACTGGAATAAAATTTCGCACGTAAATTCTGGTTGTTTCCTCTACACAGGGTGTTTCAAATTACTTTGTTTATAGTTACTTTAACCTTTTAAAACCACTACAATATATATATATATATATATATATATATATATATAAAGCCCAAATGATCATTTCAAATCGAGCTAGTAATTGAAAGATGGAAAATATAAGGTCTTGGATAGGACTTGAACCTGTATCCTGGTTTTGCCGGAACCATGCGTTTACCAATTACGCTTCGTGTCTATAACTGACATAAGTAAAAAACTTGACAATATCAGATATGATTGACAAAAATGCCATACGTAATTGAAAGTTAGGTTTATGTATAGTCGTGTACACGATTTAAATTTGTAAATTTCCCAATTGTGTCATCGGTCTCGGTGGCGTAATTGGTAAACGCATGGTTCCGGCAAAACCAGGATACAGGTTCAAGTCCTATCCATGATTTTATATTTTCCATCTTTCAATTACTAGCTCGATTTGAAATGATCATTTGGGCTTTGCACAAAAAGTCTAAGTTATTATTTCTTCTTATTCACTGTAATTATATAATTAAATATATATATATATATATATATATATATATATATATATATAGTAACTTATTTTTATCACCATAAAACTCGATCAATCAAACGGATACTATTTAAGTAGTTCAGAATTGAGTTATTGAGCGTGGGCTCTTTTAATTATTGTCGAAAAGGGATTATTATAATACAGGGATGAACCATTAAGGATCAAAAACAGCAAACAAAATTAATCTATCGAACGAGGGTGCGTCCGTTTTTTATTTACGTATTCGGTTCACTTTGAAGCTTTCAATTCCCCTTTTGAATTAGTGTTTCCGGAACAGTTTGTATCTTGGGACGAGTTCGAACCACAGCGTCATTTTGAGTGAGTCGGCAGGTCTGCTCTGGTCACCGGATCAACTCGAGTTACCTTATTAGTTTGGGTTACTGGGTCAGTTCGGGTCACCAGGTCATCGGGTCAGTTCGGGTCCGGGGTCACCGGGCTCCGAGTCAATCTGTTTTTCAGGTCGCCGGGTTAAAAAATTTTGGCCCGGTTCAACTCTGCATAATAATACTGGGTTAAGAATTAAATTCTTACATGCTGTTTGAAAAATTATGCCTTACACTATTCGTAATTTTACAAGGTACAGAGAAACGTAAACCTTCGGCTTTTGAAAAAAAAATTTTAAGCTGAAGAGTTGAATCTATATTCAGAAATCAGCTGAAAATGCAACTCTAATAAATCTACTTCGAACCACCGAAACGTTCCAAAAAAAAAGTGAAATCTGGACTGCAGAGGCTCTAGAACTGACTACAACGAATACCAGGAGAGTGGTGTGTAGTGTTTTTATAATTGGTGTCATGCATCTACTTCTAGTGTTTTAAAAACAGGTCAGATCTGGGAAAAATCATAAAAACTCTTCAGGACAAGTGTAAAATCAGTTTTTATCTCATTCCAATAAACACATTTTAACAATTTTATTCTGAAAGTGGATTAAGTTCTTAGTATTACGAGCTCATAATCGTAATTTATTCGCCTGGGTTTACTGCTTTTCTAAAATTTACAATCTTTTGCCTTTAAATCCGTGAGACAGGTTTCTTGTACTATAACATCTATTCATAGCAAAAGTACGAACATCTTCATCTTCGTCTGTGTAATTAACCATAACGTTATGAATTATTACTCATTACGCCAGTTTATAGGTTTGCTTTTAGGAAATATTCTTAGAGGCGATAATTTTAACATGACTTACGGTTACAAGTGCTACACAAATCTAAACGTATCGATTACTTAAACTACATAAACCACAATTATATGGGTTGTACTTTCATATGTACTTATAACTACAAATTACATAACATAAATCTTGGCACTTGCATGCATCGAGAGAAACGTAAGTTATTAGAAGTGGTTTTGAAATATTCAAAAATATGTTTGTGTTTTACAAATCTAAAATCTGTCATTAGTAAGTGTCAATGTTGGTTTAAGAATCAATTCGCCCCTAGGCAACATTTTAGTGAAACCCTCTACAGACACAAGAAGATAATCACTGAAAATCATGGATGGTTTTTCTTATCATCTCATACAGAAAAACAAGAACAAACAAATAAAATACAAATTCTGAGCAAAAGCAACACTCTACAGCCAACAATATTGTACAAACCAAAAAGTAAATCAAAAATTAAAAATCTTGTTTTCTAAATTTGAGAACTGCAAACTCTTTAATAACGACGCTATATCAAGAGAAAGCGATGCTACTAAGTTTAAAACAGCCAACGCGTCTTGCCTTTCTTCTCCCACTGAACCTTTAAGAGTACTTTTTATTCTCTTGACTAACGCAAATGTTCTTTAGGCACTGCAATTTGTTACAGCAATATTCAAAAATATTCTGAAGGTAATATCTATATTGGGAAAGGTAGATACCATTACCAATTCACGAATGTACTGCAGTCTGTGGTGTGCCTGCTGCAGAATTTAATAGAATGTCGAGTGGTAAAAATTCCTTAAAAGAGCAACATTCCTCAAGATCTGAAGAGTAAATTGATTGAAGATCTCTTGCTTTTTCGTGAACCTCTGCCTGACAAACTTTTGAGATTTTTTTTAAATCCGAACTTATCTTCAATATACCTGTAGGTTTCAAATCCGATGGTTTGGTTTCTGCACCAATTGATCTATAACTACATTGAATGTATTAATCTGCATATCGGTCTTTGCGTGAAACTTCACCTCAACACCTCAACACCCCTTCCAAAGCTTTCTTCTTTTGTTTTTTTTACACTTTGATTGTAATGACTTACTTCCGTAAGAACCTTCCCCTTTCTTAGTGGAAATCAACATTTTCTCTATCACTTTCTACAAAAGTTTTGAAAACCTCAAGCACCTCTAGTGCTGTTTGCAAATGTATATCTATAGTTTGTACAGTTTTCCAAATGGACATGCACCTTGAGGACATTCTAGATTACTAGAACGTGTGCAACGGCTTGAGTGTTCCAATGAGCTAAAGAGCCGAAACAAAGGTTTTACCAAATTGGGTGGATCTTTAGTAAGGAGACAGACTAAGACAGTTTCCCAAAAGAGGGTAGCAGTTATTTCGGTGCTTAGAGTGGCAGAGACCATATGGGTCGGTGTGGCATTCTAAAACACACTACTGCGAAGTGGAAAGCAAAAGCGGGACCATCACATTACCTCCCAAGTACACATCGTTCTTAAATTGTGATTAACATCTTCCGGGGTAAACAATTCCAGACTTAAAATAGTCCCTCATTCGGATCTCCAGACGGGGACTACTTCGAAGGATGTGATCGGAAAGTTTAAAGCAAGAGCAGGGAACATCTAGCGAGTCGGAGCGTGGAATGTCAGAAGTATGAAACAAATAAGTAAGCTAAAAAACACGAAAATTGAAATGGACAGGTTAGCACTAGACATTAGTAGAGATGAGCGAAGTTCGGTGGTCAGAGGCGAGGGGTTTTGAAGTGGAAAATTTAGGATAATTCATACAGGATTAGAGAAAAAAATTCAGGTGTGGGGATAGTTATGCGAAAAAAGATAAAACAGTGTGTAGAGAATTACTTACAAAAGAACAATAGAGTGCTCATGATTAGATTAGAATCTAAACCGGTAAATACAGTAATAGTACAAGTATACATGACCACCTCGTGCTACAGTGATGAAGAAGTAGAATCCATCTACAAAGACATCGAAGACGTACTAAGATACGTAAAAGAACATGAAAATTGAATAATTACAGAGGATTCTGATGCAGTGGTAGGTAAGGGTAGGGAAGGAGCGGTACTAAGTTTATTTGGTTTAGGTACAAGAAACGACAGGCGAAATAGGTTGGTAGAATTTTGCGACAAGAACAATTTAATAATCACAAACACATTATTTCAACATCATGCTAGAAGACGATATACGTGGAAAATGTCAGGAGGTATAGAAAGATATCAAATTGAGTACATTCTTGTGAGACTGTAAAAGCTACCCAGAAGCAGATGTAGACACTGGCCATACCATCGTAAATATGACGGCCGCTCTTAAATTTAAAACTTTGAGAAAAACGACAAAAATGCACTTTGACTTTGAGAAACTAAATGATAAAGATATCCACGAAAGATATGAAAAGATATCGAGAAAATTTCTTATGCTAAGAAAGTACACAGAATGGAATAACATTAACTCCAGCTTAGACATGGCGGCCAGAGATATTCCGAGATATCCACAAAAAGAAAATAAGAAACCATAAATAACAAATAATATTCTAAGATTAATAGAAGAAAGACGAAAATACAGAAACAGATCTGACAAAGGAGAAAAACAGAGATATAAAGCCATAAAATGGGTAATTATTCGCAAATCAGGAAAGCTAAGGAATCGTGGATTGATGAAAAGTGTAAAGAGGTACAAACTAAGACGGAAATAGGAAAAACAAACGAAGAATACTCACTAATCAGAATGTACAGAAAATGGTTAGGTGGCAAATATATATATATATATATATATATATATATATATATATATATATAAATATTTTAGGTAGTTTTTTTTACACAAGGTAAGTTGATAAATACTAACTTATTGCAATTAATAAGATGAAATAATAACTTAGACTTTTATGCAAAGCCCAAATGATCATTTCAAATCGAGCTAGTAATTGAAAGAAGGAAAATATAAGGTCTTGGGCAGGATTTGAACCTGCATCTCAGTTTTGCCGGAACTGTGCGTTTACCAATTACGCCACCGAGACCGATGACTATAATTGTGAATGAAGAATATAATTAAAATCAAAGTTAAAGAATAAATGATTGCACAGATAAAGGTTGTGTCGGCCTTTCAAATATTTAGAAATTGCGGTAATTTTTCCTGATAGTACCGCAACCTGACTTACATGCATATATTTAACCACGATGCAAAATACTCTACTAACGTTTTGTAGTTCTGTAAAATTAAATAAAGAAAAACTTTTGTTTATTTATGCCACGGCTTTTAAAACTCACTCAGGGATTATTATATCTAGATATTTCTACTCTGTAAGAAAACGTGGGTTTAGGTCGTCTTACAGGCACATTAAACACTTTCCACATAAAGCGTCGTCTAGTTAAGATCACTTAACCTCTCGTAGTGCAGATGTGGCGTTATTATTTTCAAAGATTGATAAATATAATCGCAAATGTATAATTTAGATAAACGTTAGAGATTCAAATTACTAACAAATATCTTTAAATGGTGCTTACACAAGGATTAATTTCAAATACCTGTAATTCCACCGAAGGTGCTTGACTTGTTCAAATGGACCTCGTTACAGGATAAAACAAAATCGTCTTGCGGACGCTTGCAGTTAATACCTGTAGAAAGTAAGTTTTAATTTTATGTTTCTATTAGATTCACTTTATTTTATGTTCTAAGACTAATAAAATAATAACTCAGGAACAGTATACTTAGAATCCGCTATATGAATATGTATTCTTGTAATACACGACCAGATATGCACAAAACGTTGTCCTATTAGACTGGGAAACCACTGCAAATTATTGGAAGCTTACTGATGCTATTCTTCACCAACACTAAAGATGACCCTTTGTTTGCTTTAACGGGAATCACTCTTCTTAACTGCACATGGTTGTATAAAACCTTCGTTACTTATATGATGCACTAATAGTCTTCTACAAATATTAAATTCTCTATATTGCTCCAATAACACGATGATTAAATAAAAAGGATAAATTTCAAATAGATATATTCTTTTTTTATTAAATTCTATAACAAGCTCCGAAGCAAAACATCTTTTTTATCAAAGTTTTTAAAATCAATTCTCTTATTTTCAAACACTTATCACCTAGGAGATAGTCTCAAAAATTATAACTTGCCTACTATTTACAAATGTCTAAGAAGTACATTCATTGATCCCTTATTATTATGTATAATTCCTATTTTGGAACAGATACTTGTGTCACTTATATTAATTATCATTGGTTGACATTCCACAAATCTTACAATTACTTTATGTTAACTAAGCATGTTAAAATATATTCTTTTACAGGAATTATGGTACATTAATTAATTAATGAAATAGAGTATCCATCAAACAGTTAACATGACATTTTCAACAAACCGAAACACATTCAGTTGGAATTACATTAGATAAACGTTTTATTGAAGAACAGTTAACCAAAACGCTTCTTTTAAATTTCAAACGCTTCACCACGAGTAAATAGCATTTTAGCCTAGTTTAACAAGTAATTATTTATCAATCCTTGGTTTATTGTAGTGTTTTAAATTTAGAAAACATTGATAGGAGTGGTAAATTAATGTGTTCACCCTCAGATATCTTTTAAATCATTTTATAATATATTAATATATATATATATATATATATATATATATATATATATTACTCATATTTAGACCAGGATAGAAAATTAATTAATTACATCAAACAATTTTAATCACCGTGTATAAGGAATTTTATTAGATAATACGCTTTATTAAAAAAAAAAACCGTGGAGAATAAAAATTCATTCGTTTCATTAAAAATAAGAGATTTAAATTATTTACAAGACGCTTTCTATAAAAAGAAGCAGTATTAAAATGCTCAACGTGTAACTTAATTATTCCGAGTAAAGAAACAAATGGAAATTACGTACAAAATTTATATTAATTGATTCAAGTTTGGGTAACGAGTATTAAACAAAATGTACAGATAATAATTGAATATTTGATTAGGATTCACTAAAAATTAAAGGGTATCATTTTAATTGGAGTTAATTGAACCATTAGTAACATATAATATGTATAAAAGCTTGTAAAAGCCCAATTATATTCAAATCGTAGAAGTGTTATTTAGAAGTAGGATGATTGAACACCTGCGTATTTTTAAAAGTCTCGTTCTGCGTAAATTTTGCAGATAACAAATGGTTACCGAGAATGTTGGAGAAACCGTCGCTTAATATTTACGGGAAATGCTAATAAGGTGGGTTATTTCACAGTCCACGTGGATTGAAAATAATCGATAATAAATAATATCGATTTGTACCACTCAGAACAGGGTAGATAGAGACAGATAATATGCGCAAGACAGAGACACATATAGTAAAAGGCGTGATTTGAGCAACGTCACTGGGTTGCGATTGGTTGAAAATAAGAGGCAAACATGAGAGGTAAAAATAACATTTCTGTATAAAAATTAATTAGTTATTCTCAGACGTTGCGAGCCGTGTCGAAATTTCATAGATTTTAAACTTGGACGTGTGCAAATTTTGTAGAAGCTGTGCCGAGCGATCGAAAAGGGAACATAAAATGACGAAATTCTAGAAACTGTCCGTTTTGGGGACAAAAGCGACGTATAGGCTAGCGATTATATATACCCGTGTTAATATGAGTTTCTCTCTTTTTAGATTTTGATTATTCGATGCTTTAAAAGGTGCTCTCTTAGTTTTTCGATTTTGATTGAATAATTTAAACAGTTTGCTCGTATATTTTGGTGATTATTTAATACTTTAAAACAGTTTGCTCTTTACGTACTACGATGAAAGTAATTTAGTGCACTTAGAAAAGAAGATGCAAGGTAATAAAGTCTAGTATCACTGTACCAATTATTCAAATTTGCAACGACAAATGAATACACAAAAGTAGGCAGTTTTGGCGTATAGCGTGAAAGAAGTATGAATTTCTTTGCTATTTTTCGGGGGTGTTAATAATTAAATGGTTCGTAAACGTGTCTGGATCCACAAAACAAGATTCAGATATACACAGATGAGTTCCGGAAAAGCCCTGAAACAACTTTAGATGAATGGTGGTGGAGAAAATTTTTAAAGGCGACCAGTAATCCGAAGACCTAAACATAACCCAGTTGGAATGGTGTGATTAACAGAGGACGATGTACATTGGAGCCACGAGTGCATTAACCTTCAGGTAACTTATGCTTTGTTGTTCGATTTTTGATGTTTTGGTGTGTGTTGAATAACTTTATAATTTGTTTACTTAAAATGGACAGTAGTGAATTTGTACTAACAACAAATTTTTAATTTTAAGGTGAAATTTTCTTGTTTAAGTAGAAAGGGGTATTTAGTATTTATGTTCTTGATTATGATGAAAATTTGGGTATGTCTCAATTAGACGAACCTGGTTAATTAACGTAAAGGGGTGGGAGATGCTCCCTTTGTACTCAGACTCAGGTCTGCATATATTGTTATATTAATTAGTAGGCATCCTACAAGGACTTTAATTCTGGATGCACATTAAAATGATAATAAATTTAATCTTGAAGTTTTCTGATACTGAAATGTATGCTGAAATTTAATTTTGAAATTTTAATGTATTATGAATATTGATGTAAATAGAGTTAACTTTGATGTTTGTGGTAGGAATGTGTTTGTTTTTTTTATGAATGAGGATGAAGGTTTAACTAGGTGAGCAGCCGAGGCGGAAAAGTGTAAAGAGGCGATTAACAGAAGAAAGTCAACGGACCAGTTAATTTAAAAGGTTTCACAGCATTCTTGACGCCCAATCTGTGGGGCTCGAATGTTGTTTTTTTTAAAGGGCCAGTTCCTGCAGATATGAGAGGATTCACAGCATTCTATATATATATATATATATATATATATATACTATAATATATATATATATATATTGTAGTGGTTTTAAAAGGTTAAATTTAACTATAAGCAAAGCAATTTGAAACACCTTGTATAGAGGAAACAACCCGAATTTACGTGCGAAATATATTTCATTTAGTTCAGTTTAATGTAACAAGTATTAACAAAAATTTACATTTAATGAATAAAATTTAATTAGGTTCGTAAAGAAAATAAATTTTAGAAGCCAATGCAATTTATTTATTAATTTAATGGAGTTTAATTACGTCTAATACGCATAAAAGCATGAAAAATCAATAAATCCAAGGCGACGAATAGCGTTCGTTATAACAAACAAATAAATCGGTTGGGTTGAAATACCATGAAAAGAAGCTCCTAGAAATGTTGTGTTAAAAAGTCGGTTAATTAAACACCTGCATGTTTCTAAATGTCAGGTTCCTCTTATTTTTATAGATAACAAACAAGTTTCAAAGAGTATCGGGTAAACGGTTGGAGGGTTCGCGTAAATGTTAACTAAAAGTTTCCTTAAAGTGCAAAAAAGGATAGAGGGTCAATGAAATGTTTTGGGCTGAGACAGGCAGAGTAACAGTGCATTTCAAAAAGCACGTATTCAGTCCACATGGGGTAAATAGAACGCGGACAGGAATATCGATTCTCTACCACTCAAACAAGGTTAGAAGGAAACATATAATATGCATAAGAAAGGGGCAGCGTTAAGATAGGCGGGATTTTGAAGACATCAATGCATATACTATTGGTCGATATCGTTAGTTTTAAAACAGACAAACACGGGGATATTTGAAGTCGGGTTTATTGGAAAATATCGTAACGACGCGCTAAATTTCGGAGATTTCGAAAACGGTTGAAACAAAATTTGAGGAAGTGTTATTTTAAATTAGATTTTTCACGGTAAGAGTGGCCAGGAGGTTACAGGCGAATCATATAAATATTCGACGAATTAGCACGGCTCGCTCTCTTATTTCATCGTTCTCTTAGTACTTTGATCGCTTCAGACTACGAACGAGCTTGTAAGTATATAAAATTATTTTATTATAAATAGTACAGTGTTGGCCTCATAATTTGATACGCGAATAAGTGTCGAGTCTAAATTTTAATTTGAGGTGCAACATTTATTTTAAACAAGCTTATTAACGTTCCATCAGGAACGCAAAATTTTTATTGTGAAGAGTACATGGGTTTGTTTTTTTGTTGGTTGTAAGAGTATGCGAAGTACAAAAGCATACATTATTCATAATTAACTGGGTTATCATGAGCTCACCATACTCCAGAGTATACAAATTTAAAATAAATTATAAATAAAGAAAGAAAATAAGGTATTATTCAGGGCCCATTTACCCCGGGTATATTTAATGTGTTTGATATTTTAAATTAAAATCCAGGACAGTACAAACATAGGATTTATTGAGGTGGTGTAACTTGATCTCTGAAATGTGGATAATCGTGAATTTTATTTGTAAGTAGTGTTAAATAAATATTGTATGATGGTTGTATTATTTTGTGGTTTTATTGAGAGTGTGCGTGAACGATACACAGTATAATAGTGAATCTAGGTATCCAAGAGGAGACCCAACTGAGCTAGCCTGGGAACTGAAGAAGAATTAAGGTGATGGAGAGAGGAATCAGAGTAAGAGATTATTTTTATTAAATTTTTCTATTGTGTGAAAGCAATTTTCGATTTTGGAAAATAAATAAAAGTCTCGAATGTTTTTTTTTCCTCTGGCGAGATATTCAGAAAAATCAACGGCAATATATATATATATATATATATATATATATACATATATAGGGAATTTATAAACTAGAAACTCTAAAAACCGCTGGACAAGTAGTATCAAATCGTCTCTTCCAACTAGTAATATGTATGAAACAGGCGAGATACCCAAAGATTTCAAACGTAACATCATAGTCACTATACCAGAAAAGAAAGGCGCAAAGAATTGTAAAAATTTTTGAACAATAAGTTTGAGGCGCACACGTACAAAAATTAAATAGCACTGTACAAAACGGATGAAAAAAGTGGTTGAAGAAGTAGTTAAAGAAGATTAATTTGGGTTAAGGCAAAACAGGGGAACACGAAGGCCATCTTAGCTTTGAGGGTGATAATGGAGAAGACAATAAAAAAAGGAAAAAACGTATATATATATATATATATATATATATATGTATAGGGTTGATGGACATGGAAAAAGCATTCGACAATGTAAAATGGAAGAAAATGTTCGAAAGATTGGCATGAATATTAGGATAAACAAAAAGCAAACAGCGGTAATAGAATTAAAGCAGCAACATAAAGAAGTAAATTATAGGAAAGGAGTGAGACAGGGATGTATCCTATCTCCGTTAATTTTTAACTTGTGCATCGAAAAGGAAATTAAAACTGTCAAATGCAAGAAGACATTTGGAATTAATATGCAGGGACAAAAGATTGATATGCTTATATTTGCAGATGATATAGCGGTATTAGCATCTAGCAAGGAAGAGTTAGAAGCAGCTCTTAATGAAATGAAAACGGTTCTAACAGAGAGATAAGGTAGAAAAGTTAGCAAAAGTAAAACTAATGTATTAGTATGTTGAAACTGTTCTTTTTTTTATATATATATATTACATGGTTACATGACTATCCTCGCGCCTGGGCAAGTGTAACGAAGTCTTCCGACATAACTAGGGGTCTATTCCTTGGGTAGAGCTATGAGAAATGGGGGGGTAAGTCGAATTCTGATTGTAAGTTGAACTTAATCCAAAACAAATAGGCGCCACCCAGTCCTGACTTATTTATGATAATAGCGTGGTATATTTCTAGGGGCGGACGTGGAAACCCAAAGAAAAAAATCGCCTTCGATGACAGAAACCCGTCTTAACTGAATAAGACGCTGCTCCTGTAAGAAATAGTAATAATTAGCTTAATAGAAGGGTGGAACACTATTTGTGTACCACAAACATACCTAAAGAAATATTAAAAAAATATCTCCTATATAAGTTGACATCAAAATTCCACTCTTAAGGATATTAGTTTCTTGTAGTTAGTTTTGACCATATTTGATCAAAATAAAAAACTTTAATCTTGAACCAATAATTTACTCAAAAGATTCTCTTTTAAAACAAAATTCAATGCAACAAAATTTCATAAATAATTAAATGAGTTCATGGGTTTTAAATTAAGGTTTATCAAAATAGTTGATAATCAAACATTTTAAAACTTAGTGTAAACTTGTTGCAAAAACAAAGGTCCGACCCGTGCAGATCTGTTCGAGTGGGTTACAATTTAAAACATAAGTACTCAAGTCTCCTTATCTAAATTATTTGTGTTAGTTTCAATTTCTAATAAAAAAACAGATCACAAAAATATTCTTGTTTACTCAACTTAGGCAAACGCTGTTCAAAGCATATGTTTACTAGAACACATGTGTCAGCAGTATATTGCAGACAAACAAGTGACATCAAAAACACCTGTCGCTGTTACCAACAGTACAAAATGAACCACATGTATGATTTCTTAAACCATTAAAAATTGTGAATTATAATTTTTAACACTGGAAAATTCCAGTACAACAAATAATTGAAATTTTATTATTTTCGTGCTTTTATGCACTAAACAAAATAGCGTATTTCTAATTTGAAACACGGAAAATTTCTTAAAGTTATCTACGAACCAAAGCTGCGTTTTGTAGCTGTGAAGAGGTGTTGTAATATCAAACGTCATCACCATACTTCCATCAGCTGCTGCAATATGTTGAACCCTGCTGTCTTATCAAATAACATCCTAACGTTGTGTACTAAAATGGTCTTCTATAAATTATTCAAATTTTCCATCATCAAAGTTACTTCCTACAGACTGTAATACAAAGTGGTTTTACATCAGTGGTTGGAATAGTTGTTTTCAAAGTTGATTTTATGGTGGTTATTTGCGCGCTAAATAAAATATCTCAATTAAACAAATTAAATAACGTTCGTAGGATACCAACTGCTATTTAAAGATGGATCTCGACTGCTTAAAATGTAACCGCAAATTGGCGGCCTGCTTCCAATCGTACATTTTGACTCAACAATCTCGCATGGCCGACTGGTTATCACGCTCGCCCGAACGACGGCGTGTTCCCGGTGGGGGCTTTCAACCAAAACGCGCCTGCGAACAGTTATCGAAGGCACAGATATTTGACTATACATAGAATGCTACATATAGATACAGCTTTAGCGTATTACCAAACTTGTTAAATGTATTTTACTTATAATTTTAATAAAAGCGTTTTATAACTTTGCACTTTTATGGATGGATTTAATAATCAAGAAATAAAATTGTTACAATGTAAATGAAAGGAAATAAACTAGACTACAAATCGGAAACGAGAATTGACAAGAGGATAAGGATTTCTGCTACCCATAAAGTCAAATAACGCAAGATGGGAAAAGCACCAAAAAAAACAAAGCCGTGCTACATTTATCAAGAAAATGCAAATATTGTGTTTAAAGACAACAAACAATAAATATAAGGAAAAGATTTTTGAAAGCATATGTGCGGAGCACAGTACTGTACGGCTGTGAAGCTTGGACAGTAGGAAAAGCGGACAATAAAAGATGAAAGTCTTTAAAATGTGGTGCTGTAGACGTATACGAAGATATCGTGGACAGACAAAGTTAAGAACCAAGAGGTTCTAGAAATGCAAGGGAAAGAAAAAAATATGTGAAAAACAGTAAAAAATAAGAGCGATATAATGATAGGTCACATGCTAAGGCATGGGGGAATAGTGCAGAATATATTAGAAGCGGAGATAGGAAAAAAGAGAGGTATCATTAGAGCCAGCAGACAAAGTTAAGAACAACGAGGTTCTAGAAACGGTGAGGGAAGAAAGAAATATGTGCAAAACAGTAAAAATCAAGAGAGATAGGATGATCGGTCAAATACTAAGGCATCAGAGAATAGTGCGGAATATATTAGAAGCGAAGATAAGAAAAAATGAGAAGTAGAGGTAGAACTAGGTTAGACTATTGCACACAGATTGTCACAGATGTAAGCTATGGGAATTTCAGGGAAATGTGTAGGCTAACTCGGAATAGAAATCAATGGAGGTGCATGTTCAACCAGTTCCAAGACGGAAAACATAATGATGAAACAAATAATTGTACTTAAACCTGATGATTATTATAAGCAACTACAGGCGTTAGCGTTGCAAAATTCTCAACTAATTGTGCGAAAGGATTTACTGGTAAATTATTAGTTTGGCAAATGTCTACGTGGTGGGGGATCTTGGTAGCCACAGGTTGCTTAACGTCTTTCACATATCACTGAATATCGGTGAAATAGGGTATATATTTAGAAAACAATAGAATGGAAACTGAGTTGTATCTAACAAAAAAGAGCAGCTGCTATGTTCGAAGACAACAAACATAGAAACAAGGAAAAAATTGTTGAAAACATATGTGTAGAGCACGTCACTATACGGCTATGAAATAGGGACAACAGGAGAAGCAGACAGGAAAAATCTAAAAGCCTTTTGGAATGTTGTACTTCAGATGTATGATGATGTTAGCATGGACAGACAAAGTTAATAACAAAGGTTCTAGAAATTGTAGGGGAAGAAAGGTATCTCTGGAAAACAAAAAAAAAAGTAGGAGGAATACGAGGATAGAACGCGTTCTAAGGCATTTGGGGAATAGTGCGGGATAAATTACAATCAGAGATAAGAACAAAGAGGTACAGCTAGACCTAGATTAGACTAATGCACGCAGATTTCAGGGAAATGTGTAGATTAGCACAGAATAGGAAACAATGAGGGTACGCGTCTAACCAGTTCCAGGATGAAGACCTAATGATGAAGAATTTCTATGTTTGATATAAGATATGCCAAACACCATTGTGGTCTTTTAATAATAATAATAATAATAGTTGATGTTGTTATCGTATTTTACACCGGCCGTGATAAATAATTAAAGTGTATCGTTTGGTTGAGTCAAGGAACGTCAACGTATATTTTGACCCTGAGCGCAACCTGCTGTAAACCCGAGAAAGATTCGTCAACGAGGGAATTCTCTATTTCGTAGGTACCTAACGCCACACAATTGCTATGAACTGTAACTAGATATTATTGTAAATGTATACTTTATTAAATCAGAACAAGGTAATACAATAATATTACCAAATTTGAAAGTGTTTTTGATATTGCTTAGGTGAGTTTTGATGCCCTTTAATTGCCTAATGTTTGTGTATTTATGAAATTTTCATAAGTCAATGATATTGGATTTAGGAGTAAATGCTGATTGAGCTCCTCTTTGTTTATATTTTAAATCTATCGTTGTAAGAACCTACGTATGAGATCAAAGAGTAGGTATTAGTATAGGACTTGTGAGACAGGCAAGCTGTGTAGAGGTCTTTCAAAACCTCATGGGCTGTTGCGCAGAAACCAATTTAAGTTATTTACGTTAAAGTGCGTCCTAAAAACATTTACAACTCAGCTGTTGATTTTTAATTCATCTGTCGTTTATTTGCGTATTAAGATTTGTGGTTCACTACTATTGTTTTTGATTATTATTTATGAGATTTCAGCCTTGATTCAACTTCAATCAGTTTTTTCAAAACTACTGTAACTCAGTCTAGTTTTTTATTTGTAGGTATAATGAAGGTTTCAATTTAGTTACAGGAATAATGTTTGGTTTTACAGATTATTTTATTATTTCTGAGCTTTTAATTCTATAATGAGTAACCGCAAGAAAACGGTTCACAGTCAAAGAAGAGAAATTATTTATAGTATGTAAAGTTTATGAGAAAAGAAAAGAATGGAATGCCTGTCATTCCTATGAATAATTTACAAAAACAAGTAGCAACAACAACTGGAGTTGGACTAAACACTGTCGAGCGAATTATTTCAGAAGGAAGAAAATTGATAAGAGAAGTCCTAAATCTAATGCAAGCCAATTTGAGGATTGTGGTAGTAATTTTATGATTCTATGAAATATGCATTCTTAAAAAAAAGAGAACAGTATTTTGGCTGCCACGAGTTTTAAAAAATTTAGCCTGTCTATTTTTATCCACACACGCATAGAAACATGACACACTAAAAGAACAATAAACAATACACCAAAAAAGTTACAGGTTTCGCATACAAACGTAGTTTTATCATTTATATTATGTTGATAAATTACTGGTTATGCAATCCACATGGCATAGCAGTTACTTATATTGTATTGTTCTTTCTTTTTATACGATACCTCTCGCTTCCTCCATTGCGCATCTCACAGCCCATGAGATTTTGAAATACCTATAAAGAGCAAGGTGATTAGGTTAATGTATGTTCATGTCTCTTCCTCTCACGTATCCTACATATAGAGACAATCACCATGTATCTCTTATGGGCGGAGTTACCTTTTTTACATTGGTTTAAATGAGTGCGTTTTTGTACCGTCGTTGTAGTTGTTTTGTCCTGCTCATCATTACCTCGTAGCACAAATCGCATTTCGTCTACCATATGGCATGCTGACAGCAGTAGGGGTATCAACGCCCCAACCGGCGAACAGAACACACTATTTCTATCATCTTATATAACTGTATAACATGAAGTTCATTTACGTTTATGATATATTTCAAATTTTTTATTGTGTACAACTAGAAAGGGTTTATAGCCCAGAAATAAACGATTATGTATGTTATGTATGTATGTTTGAAACCTAAATAAAATATACTCCCGCTAAATCTTGCATAAAGCATCACTGAGAAAAATATTCCTTTGCAATGTTTGCCACTTGTAAAAATAACTTAGAGAGAAGTGATAGCAGGAGTTATAATTTCTGCGTTGCTAGTATTCTTGCATCTAATCAACGTACTGAAATGTCACTAGTACAAGACACTGTGATCATCAGAGTAACAAGCGTAACTAGCATGATTTGATTTTTATAAATTAGAAATTAATGTCATGTATCAAGTCTTTCTTGCTTCTGTAAAAAACAGAAAAAAGTTCTTCTTAACACATAGGCTCTCACGAAACGTGTTCACTTGTTTAATCTATGCTCATTTAAATTTATTCTCAAGCAAAGTTAAATCCGTCGGGTCGTGCCATAAGGTTTAAAATGGGAATTGGAATTTGAAAATTGAGTAGAAATCAATCTTTCACTTTTGCGTTCATCTACTTTATATGTGTAAGCATTGTACCGTGAATTCAAGAGTATTGTTCTATATGCAATTATTCAATTTCGGAAAATATCATCAGTCAAATTTTGAAGTCCATTTGTTTTATAAATTATTGAATTAAAATAAATGTACAATAAAATGCACTCGTCCAAAATGCATCTTGTAACTAACTGTTTGGTATCTTTCAAGTTACAGGCAGAGTAATCTCATTACGAGTGACGCAGTGCCGCCTGCAATGCAAGTACATTAATGCACCGTGTCCTGAGGTCGGGCTTAACGACATATCAGCTCATTGCACCTTGTCGCAAATGGACTCCGCTGTCGGTGGCTGCACCGCTCCTGATTCAATAGCTTCTTTAAAATGTAAATTACCTCACATTGAACTTCCTCTCTTAGTTTGCAGTTGGGCTTATGGCTTTTATAGTTTCCGCGAATGTTAATGCAGTTCTCTTTATTGAGCATATGCGTGCTTTAATGTTAGTAGTGGTGTATATCTAGTTGGACGAATTTTACATCTATCTGAAAGAACACCTTCCGGGCGGACAAAGTCCAATTAACGATGACAAAGATTTTAGTATGCAAATTGGTATCAGCCGTCGCTATGGCGACGGCTACCGAACTTGGCAGGTGAGGGATCAAAGTATAATTATTCTATTGTCTCCTGCTCTTCTGTAATTTTGTATGATTCTGGGCGCCATTCTACAATACTACGAGGAACTAATTTGAATTAAGACAGCTGTGGAGTGTGAAAGACTTTGTAACAATCGATATAATTTAACAGCGTGTAACCCTACAGTTTTTCTGGAAACGATTTGATGAAATTTTCTATAGACCTAAAGTTAATAGTACAATGCGTTTATTTATTTATTTAGAAACGTGCTTGCGCCTTATTACAAAAAAACTGTCTTAATCGGTATAGTTTATAGTGAATTCACAAATTATACAAAGTTGAACATCAAAAATAAAGGGAATTTTTCATAGAACCGGTTCTGAAATTTTTAAACTTGTATACATATTTTTACAAATTTTACTAACATTTTAATTCTGATTATAATAACGGCAGAATCTACGGTCTTACGTATCAAATGACAACAGAAAACCATGTAGACATCCGTTTGCTTTCCATTGTCTGACTGGCGATAAGAAATTAAGCTAAAAACAAAGCAAACATGATACGAGTTATTTATTATCACTACGTCTTCAGTTCTAGAACTGGTTGGACGGGTACCTACATCGTTTACTATTCTGAACTAGCCTACACATTTCCTGAAATTTCCAGTCTACATCTTTCTTCTTTCACTATCTCTGTGCAATACTCTAACCAGCACCTACCTCTACCTCTCTTTTTTTCCTTTCTCTGCTTCTAATATATTACGCACTATACCCTCATGCACTTAGTATGTGTCATATCATCCTATCCCTCCTATTTTATACTGTTTGCCACATGATTCTTTCCTCCCATACCATTTCGAGACCCTTTTGGTTCTTAACCTTGTCTGTTCATAGTATCTTCATCATACGTCTGAAGCACCACACTTCAAAGGTTTCTATCTTTTTCCTGTCCGTTTCCCACTGTCCACATTTCACAACCGTACAATGCTGTGCTCCACACATTGTTTTGTTTGTTGTTTGTTGTTTTTGAACATATTACTTGCTTTTTCTTATTAAGTGCAGCACGGCCTTGTACTAATTGTTCTTTTATATATGTAATGCAATAAACAACATCAAGTTTAAAGAAAGGTTTATTTAAATATAAATCAAGCTAAGCGACTACACATCATGAAAGCTTCTTACGTTCTTCTATATCTCTGAACAACAAGTTACAGTAACCCCTTACTTACTCCCTCTACTACCCTTAGGTCTATCGACGCACGCAGAAGGCCTGAAATATTTTACACATCCTCCGCGCGGCGGCACAACTTAGCTTATCACTTCTTACTTCTAAAGGATACAATAATTGTATTGGGCACCTAATTACGGTGCCATTCGCAATCTTAACGTAACAGGCACGCACTTTGCCATCACGGCCGTTTATCACATCTTTCACCAACCCTAATTTCCACAATAATCGTCGCTTATCATTTCGATGTATAAATACGACATCCCCTTGCTTAATCGCACACTCACGCGCATTCACGTTGTGATGAGCTCCTCTTAATAATTGTAAATATTCTGCGCTCCATCTATTCCAAAAGTAGTCTATAACGTTTGTTTTCTGCTTCCATAGCCTACGAATCTCATCTCCATTAATAACACGGTCAACAAAAGGAATAGTAGCCAAAGCGGGTCCCAATAAAAAATGCAAAGGGGTTAACGGCATTAAATCTATAGGTTCACTATCTAGGTATGTGAGCGGGCGGGCGCTTATTGTTGCTTCAACCTCGGTAATGAGTGTATTTAGTTGATCTAAATTTAGTAAAGAACGTCCTATCGTAGCCCTAAGGGCGTCTTTTACACTTTTTACAAGTCGCTCGTAAAATCCCCCGTGCCAAGTCGCTCGCTCTACTATAAACTTCCACTTAATTTGGTGACTGTTCACAAACTCGATCAATTCTATACTCGCCATCACTTCGTTTAAGGTCAATATTTCACGTGATATTCTTTTAAATGTTTTAGCGTTATCTGAGTAAATGACCTTAGGAATCCCTCTACGGGCAACGAACCGTTTACATGCACCGATTGTAGACGCAACATCCATTTTCAAAACAATCTCTAGAAGAAGTGCTCGTATAACAGCGCAGGTAAATAAAAGCACATAACATGGCTTTGAGTGATAACTATCTTTAAAATACAACAATCCGGCGAAGTCTAAACCTGTCACTTCAAAGGGCTTTGTTTGCTGTATTCAATCTCTAAGTAACGGCGCGAAGGGATGCAACCCTGACTTTCCACGAAGTCGTTTACAGATAACACATCTTGCTAAAACTGACTTTATTAATTGCCGTCCTCGTACAATCCAAAATCGTTTACGTAATTCATAAAGTGTTGCATTTACACCACTATGATGAAGAGTTTTATGAAACTTCATTATTAATAATTTACTTAAGTGTGCATTTTTCGATAGAAAACGGGATGCTTGAGGTCGAAATCTTCTCTTAAATTATGAAGACGTCCACCAAAACGCAGCAATTCATGTTTATCTAAGAAAGGACGTAAAGTTGAAATACTCGATTTCCGTTCAATGCCCTCACCCTTTTTTAAACTGTTAACCTCCGAATAATAAACTTCCAGCTGCGCTTGCCTCAGTAAACATATTTCGGCTCTTTCAAATTCGTTTACGATTACGCTCTTCATTTCTTTATTATTTCTGGTTTTTAAATTTCCTATAAATCGTAAAACATACGCCGTTATCCGCACTAAAAGATCAAAATCACTGTATCCGGAGGGATCTATAAATTGATTGCTACCTTTTATAGTGTCGTTAATTAGTAAAGACATTTTCGATACTATATCTATCGTTGACGTAGCTTTCTCTATCGTATTATCTGGCCACGTTTGTTCACTTTCTAGCAACCATCTAGGACCGTGTAACCAAGTTTCGGAATTTATTAAAGTACTTGAACTTATTCCGCGGGTTAATAAGTCCGCAGGGTTCTCGCGACCCGGACAATGTTTCCATGTTATATCTTTCGATAAGGTCTGAATTTCTTTAACGCGGTTAGCCACATATGGTTTCCACTTTGACGCATCGCCTTTAATCCAATGCAACGCGATCAGAGAATCTGTCCAACACACTACCTTTTCGATTTTAATTCTATCGTTCTGATTGCACCAGTTAATTCCTAACACCTTTTGAATTTGTGCATTTTGCGATTCAACCTTGCTGTTTACTTCGAAATCGTTAATCGTCCATTTGCGTAAATTCATGGAGGCTCCTTGAAAAAGCTTACTTGAAAAGTCTTTTAAATGTTCTGCAACATTTCGATTGTTTACACTGATCGCACTAAACAACATCAAGTTTAAAGAAAGGTTTATTTAAATATAAATCAAGCTAAGCGACTACACATCATGAAAGCTTCTTACGTTCTTCTATATCTCTGAACAACAAGTTACAGTAACCCCTTACTTACTCCTTCTACTACCCTTAGGTCTATCGACGCACGCAGAATGCCTGAAATATTTTACACAATATATTTTGCACTCTTTTCATCTTGTGTTATTTGTAAGTAGCAAAAATTTTTAACCTCTTGTTCCAGCGTTGTTTCTTGGTTACATTCGTACATTTTGTCTAATATTGGACCTCTTCGTAACCCATGTACAAATTTGTCCTTAATTTTTTCGTTTAATAATGACCCAAACTTACAGTTGATTGATACAATTTTGACACGAGCAAACCACTCGCTGATGCCCTCGCTGCCTCCTTGCCTTAGGTCATAAAATGTATTACGTTCTTTAAAGACCGATATTTTCTTTGAAAACTGTCGCCTTAACAATTCACATATTTCATCAAAAGATTTTTCTTTTGGCTTGAATGGGTCACATAAATGGTGTAAAACTTTATACACCTTTTCACCAATAAAGTTAGCAATACTGCAACCTTTCTCTCTTCTTCAACATAGTTTGCCATAAAATACTGTGTTTTTTGTTCCACCATTGCAACACTTTTATTCCTCGTCGCCAAATGTGATGTATACGCCGTGCATACAAAATAACTACAAGCAACGACTTAAAAAACTTTATTAATAGATCAAAACAACAACTTTTTCTAGCATGACAGATCCATTTTTTTTATGACAGACCGTACTCTTTCCTTACTTGCTTGATTTATTTAGTATACACCTCTAGATAATCTAAATACATCACAGTTGTATCGATGGATCTTATGCCTCTTCCAATTTGTAAGCTATATGTATGAGACAGTCGATATACCCAAAGATTTCAAACATAACATTTTAGTCACTATACAAAAAAAGAGATATGTGAAAATTTTCGATAAATAAGTTTGACAGCACAGATGTCGAAAGTATTAACTAGAATTGTACAAAGACGGATGGAAAAACGGGGTAAAAAAATACTAGGAGACGATCAATTTGAGTTTAGGCGAAACAGGGGAACACGGGAGGCTATTTTTAGCTCTGAGGGTGATAATGGAGAAGACAATAGAAAAAGGAAAAAGCATGATATAGAGTTGGTAAGTCTGAAAATAGCATTCGACAATGTAAAATTGGAAAACATGTTCACAATATTCAAAGGGGTTGGGTTGATTTAGGAATAGACGGATAGCACATAGCTTTTACAAAAAGCAAACAGCGGTAATAGAATTAAGGGGTGAGATAGAAATGTGTCCTGTCTCCGTTGATTTCTAACTTAAGCAACTACAGGTGTTGATTTTGCAATATTCTCAACGAATGTTTATTGTGTGAAAAGATTTATGGAAAAACTATTAATTCGGCAAGTGTCTAAGTGTTGGGCAATCTTGGAGGCCGCAGAATGCTTAACCCTCTTCACATACTACCAAGGAAGGGAGTCTATATCTTTTGTCATGTGCAAGTCCAAAGTCGAACCGCTCAAACGCATCTCTATTCCTCGTTTAGAGTTATGCGCCGAAGTACTACTTTCAGATTTAGTAGATTTTCTTTCACAAATCTATCGAGGTTATTTACATATTGATGAAATCTTTGCATGGAGTGATTCCATAGTCGCCTTATCATGGATTTGTTCTTCGCCACACAGGTGGAAGACTTTTGTAGCCAATAGGGTAACTCATATTCAGGAAAGGGTTTCTCCGGTTTGTTGGCATCATATTCATTCAGCTGACAACCCAGCAAACCCAGCGTCCAGAGGATTATTACCACAAGAGCTTATCGCGTGCTCCTCATGGTGGGCGGGGCCTTCATGGCACCAATTGATGCCCGATTTATGGCCTTTCGTTGCATCTTTTGCTTCTTTGTCAACTGGAGAAGAAAGAATTGTAACATTTGTTTCAGAAGTGTTACCGTCAATCATCGACTCGCTTCTCAATCAATTTTTTTCACTTCGCAAAGTTCAACGCATTTAGTGTATTGTTTTCGATATAATAATAATGTTCGTAAGACTCCCAAATTTTCCGGTGCGTTAGTGGATTATGAATTATATCAAGTTCTGCTACACATTGTCAAAGATACACAATCTTCCGCATCTAAAACTGAAATCGAATGCATCAAAAGGGAATTCCCATGTTGTAAACAATTTCAAAAACTCTCATTTTTTGGATAAAGATGGAATACTTCGTGTTGGTGGTCTATTGTCCTATTCATCCCTGCCGTTTGAAACTAAACATACCGCACTTCTCCCCAGCAAGCATCGCTTATCGGAGCTTTGATTCTTCAAACTCATCATGATCATTTACATGCTAGAATTAATACCACAATGTATTTATTTGAGCAAAAATTTTGGATTATGTGCGCAAAGCGTTCGATTAGGTATTACTTATTAAAATGTAACCACTGTTTTCGTTTACGTTCAACCGCATTTGTTCCCACAATGGGGGACTTACCTTCTACACGAGCTACAGAAGTTAAGCCCTTTATTGTAGTGGCAGTCGACTATGGTGGACCCTTTTTCATTCTTTTGTCACGTCGACGTAGGTCTAGAACTCAAGAGGCCTACATATGTATTTTTGTTTGCCTTGCAGTCAAGGGTCTTCACATTGAAGAAGCTTCCGACTTATCAGTGGAATCATTATTAGTGGCGGCTCCGTGGCGTAGTGGTGTGTGTGACTACTACGTCCAAGGTCTCGGGTTCAAATCCGGACACCGTCCGCTTGAAAAATGTTAAGCGCGCATTTTTCACAAAAATACACCCTCCTTCAGATGTGTGTAAGTGTTGTCACACACGTTAAAGATCCCTGCCTTGCTTGGAACAGCAAGGGTTCGGCAAAATTCCAAATTTTCCAGGTACAAAAACTCGCTTCCTGGCTAATGTAGTACCTTCGGGTGGAGCATTGGAAAATCACCTGTAAGGAATCATTTATAGCCGTCTTGCATCGTTTCCTTTCATGTCGTGGTCGCTGTTCTCAGATCATCAATGACAATGACACTAACTTCGTCAGAGCCAACAAAGTTCTCATTTCGCATATGTAAAACGCCGTAGAGAGTGAAGCAATTGCTGTCAAAACTCATCTCCGTCGCATTATAGGCATGCAAATCCTTACATACAAGGAATTCAATACTGTTTGCATGCAGGTTGAAGCACTGTTCAACTCGCGTCCTCTATGTAGCATATCAACAGAACCAAATGACCTCAGTGTTCTTTCACCTGGATATTTTTTAACGCTCCAGCCATTGACTGCGCCTCCGCATGCAGATGTTAACCATTTAAAAATCTCTAGATTGTTTAGGTGGCAGTTAATCGAGCACCTACATCATAATTTTTGGAAGCGTTGGCACAATGAATATCTCCATAATTTACACCAACGTAGCAAATGGAACAAAACCCGTAATTCCGATTCGTCAAATATTGGCATCTTGGTGGTCATAAAGGAGGACAATATTCCCGTTGCAGTGGAAACTAGGTAGAATTGTCACCCTACACTCAGGTCGTGACAACACTGCACGTGTTGCGACCGTTCGCACCTCTTCAGGCCCATACAAAAAGTCAATGGTAAACCTTTGCGCCTTGCTTACACAATAATTCATTAGTTTTACTTTTGTATATATGTATTGCTTGCGCACATTGCAATCTGTATAAACTTAGTTTTTTGTGTTTTCTTTTGCATATATATTGCATATTATCGTTTGGAAATTACCCATTTTTTGGGTAATTTCGGTGGGCGGTATGTTTTGTCCTTAAACCTCTTACCTAAGTTATCCCTCAACAATAAGGAACCACAGTGGTGTGTGTGTAATGGTAACTCGTTTTGCGCGCATCATTTCATTATACAAGTGACTGTTCGTGTAGCTGCCGTCGAGTTAACATGTGCATTTTCGACTATCAACAAGTTTTCGCTTGGCAGCAGTGTGTTCGTCATAGAACCAGCAATCAGTAAGTGCACAATCATTTACATACAACAATTGAATTATTAATTCAAAATCATATTTGGTGGTCCTTTATTATCAAGCATCCATTAGCAACCCTCAATAAGCTGCTTAATTAATCCGCATTCATAACAAAGGCGAAATAGAAAGTATATATTTAGAAAACAATAGAAGGAGAACTGAGTTGTATCTAGGCTGTGGGAACTTCAGGGAAATGTGTAGACTAGCTCAGAATAGAAATCAATGAAGATACGCATTCAACCAGTTCCATGACGGAAAACTTAATGATGAAAAAATAATTGCATTCAAAGCTGATGATTGTTATAAACAACTACTGGTGTTGGTTTTGCAATATTCTCAACTAATGTTGATTGTGCGAAAAGATTTATTGGAAAACTATTAATTGGGTGAATGTTTAAGATTGGGAGATCTTGGTAGTCGTAGATTGCTTAACCTTTTTTTACATACCCCTACATTTGATTTTCTAATGCTCCAATCGAAGGTACACAATTGGCCGCGAAGCGGGTTTTCTTTTACCTGGAAATTTTGAATTTTGCCGAACCCTTGATGTTGCAAGCAAGGTAGGGATCTTTAACGTGCGCGAGAACACACACGGGACCTCCATTTTATTTCTCATCCGAACGGGAGTGTATTTTTGTGAAAAATGCTCGTCTAACATTTTTCAAGCGGACCGTGTCTGGATTTGAACTCGGGGCCTTGGGCATAGTAGTCACACGCATACCAACTACACCACGGAGCCGCCCATTCGCATACCTTACAATTTGAATAAGGGTCGCTATGCTTGCGACCACGTCCCCAATGCTCCATTCGAAGGTACTATAGTGGGTTCCCCTTCACATACCTTACATTTGATTTTCCAATGCTCCATCCGAAGGTACTACATTGGCCAGGAATCGGGTTTTTTACCTCTCATTCGAACAAGGGCGTATTATTGTGAAAAATGCTCGCCTAACATTTTTCAAGCGGACCGCGTCGGGATTCGAATCCGGGACCTTGGGCGTAGTAGTCACACACATGCTACTACGCCACGGAGCCGCCTCCCCTTCACATACCTTACATGTGATTTTCCAATGCTCCACCTGAAGGTACTACATTGGCCAGGAAGCGAGTTTTTTTTACCTGGAAAATTTGGAATTTTGCCGAACCCTTGCTGTTCCAAGCAAGGTAGGGATCTTTAACGTGCGTGACAACACTCACACACGGGACCTCCATTTTACCTCTAATCCGAACGAGGGTGTATTTTTGTGAAATATGTTCGCCTAACATTTTTCAAGCTGACCGTGTCGGGATTTGAACCCGGGACTTTGGGCGTAGTAGTCCCTTCACATACCTTACATGTGATTTTACAATGCTCCACCCCGAGGGTACTACATTGGAGTTTTTTTTTTACCTGGAAAATTTGGAATTTTGCCGAACCCTTGCTGTTCCAAGCAAAGTAGGGATCTTTAACGTGCGTGACAACACTCACACACGGGACCTCCATTTTACCTCTCATCCGAACGAGGGTGTATTTTTGTGAAAAATGCGCGCTTAACATTTTTCAAGCGAACCGTGTCGGGATTCGAACCCGGGACCTTGGACGTAGTAGTCACACACATACCACTATGTCATGGAGCCGCCTCCCTTTCACATACCTTATATGTGATTTTCCAATGCTCCACCCGAAGGTACTACATTGGCCAGGAAGCGAGTTTTTTTTTTTACCTGGAAAATTTGGAATTTTGCCGAACCCTTGCTGTTCCAAGCAAGGTAGGGATCTTTAATGTGCGTGACAACACTCACACACGGGACCTCCATTTTACCTCTCATCCGAACGAGGGTGTATTTTTGTGAAAAATGCTCGCCTAACATTTTTCAAGCGGACCGTGTCGGGATTCGAACCCGGGACCTTGGGCGTAGTAGTCACACACATACCACTACACCACGGAGCCGCCCCCTTTCACATACCACTGAATATCTGTGAAATAGGGTATATGTATATTTAGAAAATAATAGAAAGCGAACCAAGCTGTATCTAACAGGAATTATACTTTGTGACATGGCAGGGGTAACTTTACATATTTCTTCGATGTCATATTTATTTAGAAACTAACTGAAATATCGAATTCATACTGAAATTAAGTATTAACTTCGTTGTATTTTCAAGAACAAGACGCATTTGAAAAGCGAGGTGTAATAAAAGCTGCCGCATTAAAATGCAAAATAACTACTAACACGTTCAAAGCTACTAGTAGCTCAACATCGAATTATCCGAAAGTTCTTAATAATAATTGTAGTCTAACTAACTTGTAAATGAATTGAAGTTTCCCTTTGGAGGTGCGAACGGTCGACACCTACAGTTCGGGGACAATTAGTAACTATAGTAACTAACTCTCTTAATTAAGGCTCGCCTAGAGACCACACACACATTACAGCACAAGCTGACCTGGTCCACACAAAGGAACTTGACTGCCCATCCGTAGACTCCTACACTCACCTTTTGCAGTAGACACCGTAATTTTATTACCGACTCCCCTCAAACTTTTCTTTTAGCTTGATTATCGTCATTATACCTCACCTTCGTTTCGCTATGCGATCTTTAGGTCTTTCGCTTATTATCAATTTTGCTTAATTTTCTCCTAGTAATTATGTATGTCGTAACAATAACCGTTGAATTTATCTCGTGCTCGCCATTTTAATGATGAGAGTTATTAGATTAAGCCATCACGGTGTCGCTTTAAAAGATTAGAGGAACCGTAATGGCTTACGATAGGTTCAGGTGGAAAAGTTTTTAATCGAATTTCTTAATTTTAATACGGGTATGAAACTTTATTAGCGTTTATAAATTTTGATTACAGCATCTTTCTACTTTCCCTAGTGCTTAAGGTTGGTATAAAATACAAACACGATTATACAAAATATTTATAAAACGATGGCTTTTATGAATTTTGTTAGAAATATTCTAACCTTGAATACGTTTTTATTTGAGTTTAAATCTATTTTATTTTATGCAAAAACATTGTTCGCTAAACAATGTTCATAGTCATGCATATTTAACTTAAAATTAGTTCAAAATTTAACACAGAAAGAATGCTTAGGTTACTGTTTCGTTTTAGGGTCGATTATACAATGAGCCTCATGTTTAGGTAAACTGGAGCTTAACTGAACGTGTGCTTAAATTTCACGTGAGTTGTACAAAGCTAATTTAGACCGTGTTTTTCGTATCTGCTGTTTAATCGAAAAAACGGTATGTTGGTAATAATAACGCAAGCATTTTCGATATTTATTTAATTGAACGTATGTATATCTTTGATTTGTACAAACAGTTGTAATTGTATTGTCATTCTCATGAGTGTCATTCATAGTTGTTTTGTGGTGTCATTACCATTGGTATGCATGTATGTAGG
Source organism: Platerodrilus igneus (assembly GCA_036346225.1). Taxonomy (NCBI): domain Eukaryota; kingdom Metazoa; phylum Arthropoda; class Insecta; order Coleoptera; family Lycidae; genus Platerodrilus; species Platerodrilus igneus. Next base: position 1,768,364 of record JARFIW010001106.1, read on the forward strand.
GCTGTTTCAAAATCTCAGCGACCCTGAGATACGCAATGGAGGAAATGAGACACCTTTAGAAAAGGATATAACACAGTGTTTTCAGTTCACCCTTAATGTAATGTCAAATTATTAATGTGTAAACAAATACCTAACCTTACTACTAATCTATAAGTTTTATATTATTTCTTGGGACACATCATCATCATTAGGTCTTCAGTCCTAGAACTGGTTAGACGCGTACCATCATTGTTTCCTATTCTGAACTAACCTACACATTTCCTTGAAATTTGCACAGTTTGCATCTATAACTATCTCATCTAGGTCTACATCTACCTCTTTTTTCCTATCTCTGCTTGTAATATATCCCATACTATTCCCCAAAATGCCTTAGAAAGTATTCCGCACTTCTATTTCTCTTTTTCCCCAGATATCCTTGTTCCCCTACTATTTCTATAACTTATTTGTTATTATCTTTGTCTGTCCATGCTATCGTCCTCATACATCTGAAGCACAGCATTTCAAAAGGCTGCTATCGTTTTTCTGTCTGCGTTTCAGACTTCCCATATTTCATAGGCATACTGTGCTGTGCTCCACACATATGCTTTTAACAATTTTCTTCTTGTTCTATGTTTGTTGCCTTTCCTCATAGACGCTGTTCTTTCTTGTTAGATGCAATTCGATCACCTTCTATTGTTTTACAGTTATATGCCCTATTTCTCCGACCTTTAGTGGTTGTGAAGGGAGGTAAGCAACCTGTGGCTGCCAAGTTCCCCCAACACTTAACCATTTAGCGATTTAATATATTTTCCAATTTATCTTTTCGCACAGCCAACATTAGTTGGAGATATTTCGCAACCAACAACTAGTTGTTTATACTAATCATCAGATGTATCACAAACTACTTGCGTATTTATAGAAAAGAAACCCTTTTGATTGCGGTATACTTCTGGTTCATTTCCGCCAGATAAGATTTTGATGCGGGTGCAATCCAATGTCTCGCTACCTTTAGGAAAGTGTGCGAAGTTGTAAAAAACCGCACTATTTGATGTCATTTCTTCCCTTCTAGTAGGCATTTTTATAAAAACTCTGTGCATTAACGCAATCTCTCTACTAACTTTAGCAACAATTCTGTAGGCCGTACTTTTGTCGATGCCTACAACATCGCCTACTACTTGTAAAAACGTTACGGTAGCCAGGAATCTGAGAGTAACAAAAAACATAATTGCTTCAGAAAAAAGCAATGTTTGTTTAATATAAACAATTAGAACAGCATCATTGATTACCTTTCTGTTGGATGCGAAATTCGATGTGCAATATGATGTAAAACATATCGATACCTACCTTCGGTATATGGAATCTGTTTAAAAATTTAGAATCTTTTCATTTTGCATAATGATTTTCTCTAGGGACGAATGCTTTCCGAACACGTTGACGTTCCACAATGTCTATAACATCTAAAAAAATTTCAAAGTATGTTAACTAACCTAAGTATCAATAAATCTTTTGATTTTGTACAAAATTAAACAAAATCTCTTATTTTATGTGGTTATGTGTATATTCACAATCTGAAAATAATAACCTACACGTCCAACTATCAGTGTCAGAAGTGTTAAAAACTTACATCACCATTGGTGAGGGCAAGTTTAAGCCAAGCTTTATTGGAAGTAGGTCTTGAACCATAATTGTATAACGTATTATTTGGTAGAGCTTGTGCTTAGTAGTGGCTTAAGTTTAAGTTCTACTTAAACTGACATAGCATAATTGGCCCTAAATCGTATAAAGTAGTGGAAAATTTACAGCTGATAGGTACATTTGACAACACACGTGTCCAAAATATTAATTGGAATTGTACAAAGACGGATAGAAAAATAGTCTGAAGAAATACTAGAAGATAAATTTGGATTTAGGCAAAAAAGGGGGAACACGACAGGCTATTTTAGCTCTCAGGATGATAATGGAGAAAACAATAGAAAAAGGAAAAAGCGTATATATCGGATTTATAGATCTGGAAAAAGCATTCCACAATATAAAATGGAAAAAATTGTTCAAAATACTAAAAAAGATTTAAATGAATTATAGAGTTAGACAGATAGTACATAGCTTAGAGCAGAATCGTGGAGAAGTAAATATTAGAAAAGGAATGAGACAGGGATGTACCCTATCTCCGTTAATTTATAACTTGTACATCGAAAAGGCAATGAATACTGTCAAAGGCAAAAACACATTTGTAATTATTATGCGGGGTCAAAAAATTGATGTGCTTAGATTTACAGATGATATAACAGTATTAACATCTAGCACGGAACAGTTAGTTAATGAAATAAAAACAGTTCTAACAGAAAACCATTGTATGAAAATTAACAAAAATAAAACTAAAATACTAGTATGTAAAGGTGGAAAAAGTAAGTCAAAATCTAGAATGTAAATAGGAAACGAGAGCTTACAAGAGGTTAAGGCTACCTAGGAAGCCATATAACGCATAATGTGAAAAGTGGGAAAGATATAAAACAAAGATTAGCACAACGCCGTGCTATATTTAACAAGAAAAAGCAAGTACAATGTTCAAAGATAACAAACATTAAAAACCAAGAAAAGATTACTGAATGTATATGTGTAGAGTACAGCACTGCACGTTTGTACAACTTAAACAGTAGGAGAAGCAACCAGGAAAAAGATAGAAGCCTTTCAAGTGTGGTGCTACATCAACACTATCTATATAACAAAGCTTCACAGCTCCTTCGTGACGTCACTACTAAGAGGCCTGTAAACCATTATTGCGTATAAAGTGTTTGTGCGATGTACACCTTAGAATTTATTTTTGTAGTAACAATAAAAACAAAACAACGGTATCATGAACAGCTTAAACGTACAAATACATAAAATGTATACAACGAAGATACCAAACTATACAAAATAGGTGTAGTATCGAAAATGCTAAAATAACATTGTTGAATATTTTAATATCCTGTGACATACTAAGTACATTTTTATATGTATAAATAGATGAACCAAATGATGCATCAACAACGATAAAAAATTTAATTTAATACAGTATTGCCCGAAATAAACAGTACTGAAATTGTAATTGTTTTGTATATTTAAAAAATACATATTATTGACACTTTATTATATGTTCTAAATGTGCACCTCCTCGTTCGAGACAGACTTCATAACGATGTTCTAAGTTTCTGGTCATGTTATTGAATAAGGGTTGTCTCAGGGCTGCGAAGAAGACTCTAACGGCATCCTTTAATTCATCGATGGTTTGTGGTGCCCGTTTGAAAACGGCATTTTAGCCATGCCCCAAATGTATGCGTCTGGAGGTGTGAGGTCTGGAGAATGTGAAGGATAAGGAAGTCAGTAAATCGTGATATGAATTTGCTTGGAAAATGTTCTTGAAGAAATTGACGAATTGCGGCAGCAGTATGGCAAGTTGCCCCGTCTTGCTGAAAAATTGGTTTCGAAATGCCAAGTTACGTGCACGACAGAATTGACGTAGATCAGGGATAAATCGTGTTAAAATTTGTCTGTACCTCTGTTGATTAAGTGTGACTTGCCTACCATTCTCTTCGATAAAGTACGGACCAATGATTCCGTGTCCGGAAACAGCACACCAGACACTCACTTTTTCACTATGTAAAGGAACATTTTTCAAAAATTCAGGATTTTCATACTGTAACGCGAGAATGCTGGCGCAATATTCCACTCTACTGCGATAAACCCGAGGATGTAGTTGTTGATGTACCTGAATCACATACGAAAATGTACCCAGCTCCTTCAGGATTCTTTGAAAGGAAGTTCTTTTAAATCAAGTTGTAACGCTGTCCTTGCCTGGCTGACTTTCGGATTTTCTAAGATTTGCTCAAAACACGTTCATGGTTATTGTTGTTGTTAACTGTCCTGGGACGCCCGAGTTTCCTTTTCGTTGGCACAATACACTACCTGTATTTCTAAACTTTTCAATAACCTTCAAAATTACAGCATTACTTGGAGAACGTTTATTAAACCTTTGTGTGAATTGATCAGACACGTATAGCAAACTTGCACCATTACGTCGGCCGATTCCGTATGAACGAAAATAATGCTCTACCAGAAACACTTTCTCCTCTGTACTTAACACCATTTTTAACAATTAGGCCCTACTAATTACTTGTTTGAGGTTTACTTGACAGGTCTATACTAGCTAACTTGAGTGTGACAGCGCACGCATAAAAACACCGCCAACTTAGTTTCAGTACTGTTTATTTCGGGCAATACTGTACAATTATGAAAACATTATGGTATACTTAAAAAATTGGAAAAATTCTTATTGTAGCCCCAATCGTAAAAAAAAAGCAAGAACTGATTAGCGTCAATACAGTGTGATTGATTTTGCATGTCCTAGCAGATATCACGGTTATTAGGGTAGATACAAAAAAAAGGTAAAAGGGAAGGGTTACTTACATTAAAAGGTTATATTAACAATACTTAATCAAAAATACAATTGATGGAAAGACAAAAGAACAAAATAAGAAATTTTAATTGTTTTTTAAAGGTAAAGTGTGTTTTTGGTTCAAAATTCTAAAAGAGCCTTAAATTCTCTTTACAATGATACCAAATTATGTGTTCACTACTTAAAAATTGAAGATACATGAAGGTGTTAACAATCAATCTACACAACTCTGGAAAGTAAAACAACAACTTTGAAATTGGAGCGGCTGCCATACGGAAACAAATGGCAAACGAATCAAAGTCAAATAGCATATTAACGTCGCTAATTGTATCACCTATTTTAATATTTCATCTAATAATTATAATTGACCTAAATATTGGTTTTTTACTATTTGTGTAATTATTTTGTTGCATTTTTGAAACACTAATTAAAAACAAAATAAACCTTGACGTTGAGGAATATAAATGTTAATATGTTAGTTGACTTTGATTAGTTTTGTCATTTGTTTCCCTATGGCAGCCGCTTCAATTTCAACGTTGTTGTACTTTCCAGAGTTGTCTAGATTGATTATTAAAACCTTTTTGTAACTGCAATTTTTAAGTAGTTAACATACAATTTGGTATCATAGTAGAGAGAATTTAGAGCTCTTTCAGAATTTTGAACAAAAAAACTACCATTTAAAAAATTAAAGTTTTTTTATGTTGCTCTTTTGTTTTTCATCAATCGTTTTTTGATTAAATATTGTTAATAACCTCTTAGTGTAAACTAACTCTTCCCTTTCACCATTTTTGTATCTTTCTTAATAACAAAGATATCTTCGGAGACATGTAAAGTCACTCACACTGTATAGATAAATGAAAAAGCAGAGAGGTCTATAGAAACACTGGTGATCATAGTCCCTTAAGCGCTTCTTGCAAAGGTTTTTGGTACATTTTTTGATACATTTTTCCCGTTTTCAGTTTTCGCTTTAGGTTTATTGGTGTTTACAGTTTTTTGTTTTTTGCTTTAGATTTGTTGGTAATAACTTCTTTGTTTTTTGCTTTAGGTCTATTGATAAGCGTTTTAAGTTTTTATGTTTTTTGCTTTAAGTTTGTTGGTAAGTGTCGCAAGGTTTCTGCATTTTGCTTTAGTAGCTTTCGTTTTAGAATTTTCTATTGCAGTATTATTTGTAATTTTACAAAAGTTATTAAGTATAATATTTACAGTAATAAAAATTATTCTTTCCCGCAACATAGGATATGAATACTTAGAACATTCATAAGTTTTTTTTAAATTAATGCAACAGCAGTTAACCTTTGATTTTTAAGTTTCAAGAAAAGTTCACTTGGTTAGAAGTTGTTGTAAAATTATAAAACTGTACATTACGACCAACAAAGGATCCCTCCGTGGAAAACATAAACCACCTCTGTCTTTTTTCAATATTAACCTATGCGACACGTTACTAGTCATTTCTTTGTCTAAGGTCAAAAATTCTTTACAATCATCGCACTTTAAATTTTTTTTAATAGAATAACAGCAATAACCAGATATATAAGTTAAAACAGACAAATCTGATTCAATGGCTTTCAAATCGCTATCTGAAACGGAAATATATTCAAAATCCTGAGAGTTGTCTTCATCATCCTTAAAGTTGAAATTAGTATCTTCGCCTTCATCGTCTAACCTATTTATTATTATTTTACTATTAGACTTTAATGATAGATCGAGCATGCTCAACAGTCTTAATTTTTTTCTCAGACTCAAATATCTGTCTTAATGACACACGATACTGAGACCCTGACAGTTGTCTGTAGCGACCAAATCTGTCCTCTAGAGCATCGGTCAGAATTTTTCCTGTTAGTAAATACGTCATTTTCAATTCATTAATGCAATAATCGGTCATTTGCAATAAGGTATAAGTAGTGTACTTTAAGGCACCGTGTGTCTCTTCTGTGAGTTTCCCCTTAAAATAATTGCTTTTAGCAAATTTAATAAATAAAACAGTATATACGATGTATAAATAAACACCCACTCTACGAAGAATCGAAAGAGGGTATAATATTATTTTTACTTTGATCATTACCCCTCTAGGGTATTATGCCGAGCGTCGCCAAGGGACGGTGTGTTATATTTTTGCAAAAATTCTTGCGTTTAGCACATCGAACAAGCCCAAAGGTGAAACGTATTTGTTATGGCCATCTATGAATTATCGACTTAACTTCAAATTTACTTCTGTACTTGACTAGTTTAATACAAGTGAATACTCACCTGATGGCGTTCTTATTTTACTCTTGCCATCTTACAGAAGTTCTTTCGAAATTATTTTTGCCTATTGTTTTTGGTTGTTTCATAAGGGTTATAAACCATTTCATCCTGATGAGATCCAGTGAGATCGAAACTAGTAGATGAATGTTTATTCCCTTTATGAAACAAACAAATTCTTCCATTTATGGCTATGCAAATTACTAGCTTGCTTTGTATAGTTAAAAACCCTCGTTCGATTCTTCGTAGAGTGGGTGTTTATTTATACATCGTATATACTGTTTTATTTATTAAATTTGCTAAAAGCAATTATTTTAATATCATATATAATACATATATATATATATATATATATATATATATATATCATCATCATTAGGTCTTCAGTCCTAGAACTGGTTAGACGCGTACCATCATTGTTCCCTATTCTGAACTAACCTACAGATTTCCCTGAAATATGCACAGTTTGCATCTATAACTGTCTGATCTAGGTCTACATCTACCTCTTTTTTCCTATCTCTGCTTGTAAAATATCACATACTATTCCCCAAAAATGCCTTAGAACGTATTCCGCCCTACTATTTCTCTTTTTCCCCAGATATCCTTGTTCCCATACTATTTCTGTAACTTATTTGTTATTATCTTTGTCTGTCCATGCTATCGTCCTCATACATCTGGAGCATTTCAAAAGACTGCTACCGTTTTTAACATGTTTCTATTTATACAATTGAGAGGATGGTTATTAAAGAAGTGTGCGATTGCATTATTGAAAGGCTTAAGTAGTCGTTTTTTTTTATATTTATTTTGAGGGGGAAAATTCATTATGATTTAAGTTACCTCTTTGGTAGACTTTAACATGGTTCTGAGACGACTCTATGGCGGGTTTACACTTGTCAGATACCAATGTTGTTCTATGAAGATTGTATATGGATCTGAGGCGACCCTATGGCGGGTTTACACTTGTCAGATACCAATGTTGTTCTATGAAGATTGTATATGGATCTGAGGCGACCCTATGGCGGGTTTACAATTGTCAGATACTAATGTTGTTCTATGAAGATTGTATATGGATCTGAGGCGACCCTATGGCGGGTTTACACTTATCAGATACCAATGTTGTTCTATGAAGATTGTATATGGATCTGAGGCGACCCTATGGCGGGTTTACACTTGTCAGATACCAATGTTGTTCTATGAAGATTGTATATGGATCTGAGGCGACCCTATGGCGGGTTTACAATTGTCAGATACTAATGTTGTTCTATGAAGATTGTATATGGATTTGAGGCGACCCTATGGCGGGTTTACACTTGTCAGATACCAATGTTGTTCTATGAAGATTGTATATGGATCTGAGGCGACCCTATGGCGGGTTTACACTTATCAGATACCAATGTTGTTCTATGAAGATTGTATATGGATCTGAGGCGACCCTATGGCGGGTTTACACTTGTCAGATACCAATGTTGTTCTATGAAGATTGTATATGGATCTGAGGCGACCCTATGGCGGGTTTACAATTGTCAGATACTAATGTTGTTCTATGAAGATTGTATATGGATTTGAGGCGACCCTATGGCGGGTTTACACTTGTCAGATACCAATGTTGTTCTATGAAGATTGTATATGGATCTGAGGCGACCCTATGGCGGGTTTACACTTATCAGATACCAATGTTGTTCTATGAAGATTGTATATGGATCTGAGGCGACCCTATGGCGGGTTTACACTTGTCAGATACCAATGTTGTTCTATGAAGATTGTATATGGATCTGAGGCGACCCTATGGCGGGTTTACACTTGTCAGATACCAATGTTGTTCTATGAAGATTGTATATGGATCTGAGGCGACCCTATGGCGGGTTTACAATTGTCAGATACTAATGTTGTTCTATGAAGATTGTATATGGATTTGAGGCGACCCTATGGCGGGTTTACACTTGTCAGATACCAATGTTGTTCTATGAAGATTGTATATGGATCTGAGGCGACCCTATGGCGGGTTTACACTTGTCAGATACCAATACTGTTCAACGGAGATTGTATATGGTTTTGAGGTAACCTTATTGTGGATTTATACTTGTCAGATACCAATGCTGTTTTACAAGGATTGTTAATATGCTTATTTTATGTAATTAGTTATTTTATGTATAAATAGAAATCATGTATGTAGGCTGTATTTCATGTTAATATTGCAAGGAAAACCCAGGAAAAACTTGCAATGCTACCTAGATATTGTGGGCATTTGATTTTCATTTGTTATTTCTTTTAGTAATGGAATCCATTGTTTACTGAAAGTCACGGATTCGTTTGCAACGCAGTTATTTTTATGTAGGGTTATATAGGCAGCTTCTTTGATTTTGCGTTTTTGGTGGTTTTCTTCTTTTTCTTCTTTTCTTCTTTTCAGGGAGTATGTGTATTCAGCTCGTTCCTTTCTATTGTTTTCTAATTTTATACCCTATTTTACCGAGATTCAGTGAAGGAGGTTAAGCAACCTGTGGCTACCAAGATCCCCAACACTTAGACATTTGCCGAAATAATGGTTTTCTAGTAAATCCTTTCACACACTTAACATTATTCGAGAATATTGCCCAACCAATTCTTGTAGTTACTTATAATAATCATCATGTTTACGCACAGTTATCTTTTCGTCATTAGTTTATCCATCTTGGGATTGGTTGGATGCGTACCTCCATTGATTTCTATTCTGGGCTAGCCGACACATCTCCCTGAAACCTCTACAGCCTACATCTTTTACTATCTGTGTGCAGTAGTCTAATCTAGGTCTGCCTCTTCTTCTCTTTTTCCTATCTCTGCTTCTAAAATATTCCGCACTATTCCCTCATGCCGTAGTATGTGGCCTATCATCCTATCTCTCCTATTTTTACCGTTTTCCACATATTTCTTTCTTCCCTACCATTTTAGTACCTCTTCGTTCTTAACTTTGTCTGTCCATGATATCTTCATCATACGCCTGTAACACCACATTTCAAAGGCTTCTACCTTTTCTTGTCCGCTTCTCCTACTGTCCAGGCTTCACAGCCGTACAGTGCTGTGCTCCACACATATGTTTTAAGCAATCTTTTCCTTGTTTCTATGTTTGTGGTCTTTGAGCACAATAGTTGCTTTTTCTTGTTAAATGTAGCACGACCTTGTGCTAATCTTTGTTTTATATCTTTGTGCTTTTCCCATCTTGCGTTATTTGGCTTCCTAGGTAGCAGAAATCCTTAACCTCTTGTAAGTTCGTGTTAAATACTTGTATTCTTGTTTTTGATTTATTTTCCCCACCTTTGCAAACTAGAACTTTAGTTTTAGTTTTGTTAATTTTCATACCGTATCTCTCTGTTAGAACCGTTTCCATTTCATTAAGAGCCGCTTCTAACTCTTCCTTGCTAGATGCTAATACCGCTATATCATCTGCAAATCTAAGCATATCAATTTTTTGTCCCTGCATAGTAATTCCAAATGTCTTTCTGCATTTGACAGTATTCATTGCCTCTTCTATGTACAAGTTAAAAATCAATGGGGATAGGGCACATCTCTGTCTCACCCCTTTCCTAATGTTTACTTCTCTACGTTCCTGCTCTAATTCTATTACTGCTGTTTGCTCTTTGTATAAACTATGTACTATTCGTCTATCCCTATAACTCATTCCAATCCTTTTGAGTATTTCAAACATTTTTTCCAATTTACATTGTCGAATGCTTTTTCCAGATCTACAAACCCTATATACATGCTTTCCCTTTTCTATTGTTTTCTCCATTATCACTCTCAGAGCTAAAATAGCCTCCCGTGTTCCCCTGTTTCGCCTAAACCCAAATTGGTCTTCTCCTAGTATTTCTTCAGCTCGTTTTCCATTCGTCTTTGCACAATTCTAGTTAATATTTTTGACACGTGTGCTGTCAAACTTATTGTTCGAAAATTTTCACATCTATCCGCGCCTTTCTTTTTGGTATAGTTACTATGGTGCTACGTTTGAAATCTTTGGGTATCTCGCCTGTCTCATACATATAGCTTACAAGTTGGAAGAGACGTTCTGTTACTGCTTGTCCAGCGGCTTTAGAGTTTCTGCTTGCACCTTATCTGTACCCGGCGCCTTACCATTTTCAGACTCTTTAATGCTAATTCAAACTCGTCTCGAAGTATAGGATATCCCAAGTCATCATTTTCAATGTCTGATTCCTGTTCTAATGCAGTTAGTTCCTCTCCTGCATATAAATTCCTATATATTCTTGCCATCTACTCACTTTCTCTACGTTTTCTATAATGACGTTTCCTTGTGCGTCCCTTATATTTTTGCTATACGGTTTTATATCCCTAAAATTCATTCTAATTAATTTGTATGCTTCGTCTGTCTTTCCTATTTCCATCTTAGTTTGTACTTCTTTGCACTTTTCATCAATCCATTGTTCTTTAGCTTTCCTGCATTTTCGAATAATTTCCCATTTTATGGCTTTGTATCTCAGTTTTCCTGTTTCGTCTGATTTATTTTGTATTTTCGTCTTTCTTCTATTAAATTCACGATATCCTTTGTTATCCATGGTTTCTTATTTTCTTTTTGTGTATACCCCAAAATATCTCTGGCCGCCATGTCTAGGCTGGATTTAATGTTATTCCATTCTGTTTCTACTTCCTTAGTTTCAGATATTTTCGCGATATCATTCAGCAATTCATTTGACTTTTTTTCGAATCTTACTTGAATATCTTTGTCTTTTAGTTTCTCTTTTCAGATTTTTAAATTTAAGTGCGGCCTTCATAATTACGATGTTGTGGTCAGTATCTATATCTGCTTCTGGGTAGCTTCTACAGTCTTTTACTTGATTCCTAAACCGTTGTCTAACAAGAATGTAATCTATTTGATATCGTCCTATATCTCCTGGCATCTTCCACGTATATCGTCTTCTAGCATGATGTTGAAATAATGTGTTTGTGATGATTAAATTGTTCTTGTCGCAAAATTCTACCAGCCTATTTCCTGTCGTTTCTCGTGCCTAAACCAAATAAACCTACTACCGCTCCTTCCCTACCCTCACCTACCACAGCATTAAAATCCCCCGTAATTATTAAATTTTCATGTCCTTTTACGTATCTTAATATGTCTTCGATATCTTTGTAGATGGCTTCTACCTCTTCGTCACTGTAGCTAGAGGTGGGCACATGTATACTTGTATTATTACTGTGTTTACCGGTTTAGATTCTAATCTAACCATGAGTACTCTTTCGTTCTTTTGTAAGTAATTTTCCACACAGTGTCCTATCTTTTTCCGCATAACTATCCCCACACCCAAATTTCCGTCCTCTGCTCCTGTATGAATTACCCTGAAGTCTCCACTCCAAAAATCTCCCGCCTCTGGCCACCGAACTTCGCTGATCCCTACTATGTCTAGTGATAACCTATTCATTTCGATTTTAGGTTCTCTAGCTTACCTACTTGCTTCATACTTCTAACATTCCACGCTCCGACTCGCAGAATGTTCCCGACTCTTATGTTTAACTTTCCGATCGCATCCTCCGAAGTAGTCCCTCCCGGAGATCCGAATGGGGACTATTTTAACTCCGGAATCTTTTACCCCAGAGAATGCCATCATTTTATTATAATTTAGGTACGCTGTGTACTTGGGAGATAATGTGGTGGTTTCCGTTGCCTTCCACATCGCGGTAGTGTGTCTTAGACTGCCATACCGACCCCTATGGTCTCTGCCAATCTAAGTACCGAAAGAGCCGCTGCCCTCTTTCGGGGACCTGTCTTAGTCTGGTTCCTCACTAACGACCCTACTACTTTGGTTGGACCTGTAGTTTGGCTCTTTAGCTCATTAGAACACGCAAGCCATTTCACCTGTTCTAGTAATTTAGAACTTCGGCAAGGTGCAGGTCCATTCGAAATGGATATATATATATATATATATATATATATATATATATATATATATATAAATGCACGTTAGATAATGTACATGATCCATTAAAGGATTATTAAACTTTGTTGGAAGACAGCAAATTATACTTGTGAAATGCATCGGTGTGTTCGATATCGATTGCAAATATGTGGAGGAGGCTAATCGAAAATCTGCAATTTGGTTGCTGTTTTGTATTTTTAATAACATTCTATAGTACGTTTATTGGAGAAGCAGTAATACAAGAAAACTAACTGGATTACATTTTAAGTTACCACACAATATTAAGAAAGGCAACAAAATAATAAATTACGTAATTTCCGCATTCAGCTATAACTGCTTGCCGATTAAATAAGTGGATGGACCAAACAAGGATGGCATATTAATTATACAGAAATGTTACGTTACAGGCGGAGGTCATTTCTTTTTGCAAAGCCTGGAACACCCTTCTCAACAATTCAAGAAAATGTAAAAATCGTCGATTTAAAACTGATCGCAAATTCTAAGAAAACGAACCAGTACATGTAACAAACTTTTACCATACTTCGTAAAAGAATAGAACCTGTGTCGGCTTTTTATGTACAACCGATTAAGAAAAGAAAATTAGAATAAGAGGAAGTAGATTTAAAAAGGAGAAAGTTAGAGTACAAGAAAAGACCATTGCATTAAAAGAGCGGTAAACATCTAGTAGAAAAAAAGAATGCAAGATCGCATAATTAAAGGGTATGTTAATAAATCATTTTAATACACACTAGAAAAATGTGGACACATCTTTTACATTTAATAATTGAGGAACATATTCCTATTTCGGAGCTCTTGCAGAGATAAATGGGCATGAGAATGTGAGATTTTAAATGGATTTTACAAAACCCAGTTTCCTAAGATGTATGATGCAAGAGAGCTTACACATAAGATGCATGTTAATTCCTCTTCACGGAATGAATTTGACTTGCCCGTCTACCTACGGTAGAGAATTTTGCAAAATTTATAACTAATGATATTACAACATATAATGGTCACTCGCTTTCTAAAGTAGGATTTAAGGTTTCTTTGAATATCTGGAAAACAAGAAGAATGTGTCCTTTACAGAAAAGAAGTAAAACAAATCGAAAAAATTCTAATGCAGGTAGTCATAGGTTGTGCAAATATTACAAAGAGTCGAGAACTGAAGCAAATAGATGAAGAAACAGAATTTGTTATTGCTCGAATTTAAAGAAAATAGAGCACAAATAAAGTCCATTATATTTTCCAATACGAAGTGGAAAGGAAACTACAAGAAGAAATTATAGATCTAAATTATAAAATAAGAATTAAATTATAGAAGTTAAAAATAACTTCGAATACAAGATAAGGAAACGATTGTGTTTGGTGAGTAAACGTAAATGTATTATATTATGTATTTATTAGGTAAATGAAATTTATAATTAGATATTATTTATTAAATGTGAAAAATTTTGCAAAGGTCCTAGCTCAAATGAAAGAGCAGTAGCGAATCTGAGTAACAGTTAAAAAGACGCATACTTAAACGGCAACCTTGAACAGCAGTTGAATAGGGGTAGTTAAAAGCACAGCTAGCTCCATTTATTACCTATATGAACGGCGAAAGGCGTGTGGAGGTAGAGGTGTTGCGTAGAAGTGGAGGTGATGTGTGGAGATGGAGGTGGAGGTTATTTTTCTGGTGTGACGTCACAAATGATGTAAAAGTACCGTAATGAGATCTCGAAAGACTAGTAGGTAAGATCACCTATGCGTTAAGTGATTTTATACCAAATTCTCACCACCATAAGTATAAGTTGGGTTTGATTTATATGGCAGCTTCGGCCTACCATACAAATTGTTTCCTGTAGAAGTATTTGCAGAAATTATGCTATAAAAATGAATTACTTTGAATAGAGAGATTTTTGCAATTTTCAAATGGAATTTGGACTTAGACAGTTTCCCCAAGACTCGCAACACATCAAATTGAAGCTGGTGGAGTAGATGCTGTAGAGTTACAACCGGATCGTGAATTCAAATTGAAGCTGTCTACAGATATATGTAAAAGAAGTATATGGGCGGCAAATAAATTTCACGAAAAAAATTCATTAGTATAAAAATTGCGAAAAATAGAAATTTTATTGTTTTAAATAATTAAGAGTGCTTCAAGCGATTAAACTTAAGGGATTTGATGTGATGTAAAATGGAAGAGTTGAAGTGTAGAATCTTTCCAGAATTTTACGAAAAATTTGTAGGTGTTATAAAAGAACGTAAATAGAAATACGACCTATAAAGAACGGTTTTAAATATTATTAGGAACAAATAGTCGTGCGAGCAACTATTTGTTTAATGATAGCGGTAATGCAAATACTTGACAGTGTTGGATATGAATATGTCACTACATTATAATTTGAATAAGGGCCACTATACTTGCGGCCACGTCCCCAATGCTCCACCCGGAGGTGCTACATTGGGTTTAAACGCGAAAATAATCGTGCTTCTAATTAATTCCAACTTCATAGTTAATCCACCCTAAATAAAAAAACTAAATAAAAATCTAACAAACCTAAAAATTTAACAAACCTAACAAGCTCTAACAATCTAACAAACATAAAAATCTGACAAACTGAAACAAAACTAAAACAAAACTAAAAACAGGGTTGTAAATAATGGTATCCCTAGCGCTGACTTTGGAGTGTACCCGATCAACAAGACACAAGCAAAAATGAGAGGGGGAGGGATCCGTAATACCGGATAGCAGACGCCGGCTCTGCTTACCAGTGCGACCTGAAGGGTCGTCTTAAAACTATCCAAATCTAGCTAACTAATGTAAATTTATCCCTAGCTTTCCCTATCATTCCCTAACTGATTTATATTATGATTACATTCTTCTCAATTCTGCTCTTCCTTCCCAAATACATACTGCAACCAAAATGGCGACAGAACGTCAAACAAAACAAATATGCCACAAAATACTACAAAACATGCTAATAAATATAATGTGTAAATATAAAATATTAATAAATTTAATTATATAAATATATAAATAAATGTCTAATAAGCGTTAAGCATATAGCAGTGCACAAAATAGCAAAAGCATCACCCTATTTATCAGGTGCACTCCCACAAGCATATGTCGGCTAGCGCCATTACACACAAAACGTGCTTGTTAAATTATTTCAAAAACTACTAATTAATGTAAATCAATGCTTGTGCGAGTACAGCCGCCACAATTTAAGTCTTACCTCGATGATAAAATTCTCCAGCATCCGAAGATCTGGTCGTCTGCTTACATCTAACTGTAACTTACTTCTAAGGGGAAGATGGGGTGCACTGCTAAAGTCCTGGTGGGTATGCACTAAATGTTCTTGGGGAGGATCACAATCACTATCACTTCACTTTCAAGTCCTGGGGGGATGCGCGGTTTCACTCTATTTTATTATCTTTGTTTATTTTATTGATTTAATTTAATGAGGGTTTCTGATTTATTTGTTATTGTTTATTTGTTATTATTTATTACCGATTTCCCGATTTCCGCACATAATTATGAAGATAGACAGTGATTGTATTAATGGTGTGGGGGTTTCTCGTGCATATTGGACATTTGGGTATAATTATCATGTTATTTTATTATTATTATTTTTTTTTAATATTAGGTTTTGGTTATATCTATGCTCGTATCCTTACTCACGCCAAGTCAATCTAAAATTTTCCAATCCTCCCACCAACCCCACCGAATTTTACACGCGGTTATCATTGTCTAATCTCGCGACCCTTCCCGCGAACTCTTTTAAGGCTGTCCAGAACGCCTTCTGGTTAACCATTTCCCCGACTTCCTCTAGGCTCTTTGGCCATGCCAGACCTAGGATAGCTAGTTTGCTATCAGCCAACCCTCGATTTCCCGCCTCAAGCGGGCAGCCGAAGAGCACGTGCTCTGCGCTTTCCGCGCCCTCACCGCATTCGCAGCGGTCGCTATTGGTTAGCCCGAACCTTTGTAAATACGCCTTCAGGGCGCCGTGCCCTGTTATCAACTGCACCATTTTATGATCGAGCTTAACCTCGATCCTACCTCTAGCTTCTATGCTCGGTATGAATTTGTGGGTCAATCTGCCCGTGACAGCGTTGTTCCACCTCTCTTCCCATTGTCGAATTGATTTTTCGCGCAGTTTTCTTTTAATCAAAGACTTCGGTATCGGCGAATGTGATATTCGAAAGTCTCCCGTCGCGGCCTCTTTAGCTAATTCATCAGCCCTATCGTTTCCTGCGTTACCATTGTGCGACCTGACCCAACAGAACTTTAAACGTCGAAACTCGAGCGCCGTACGCGCTATCCTCCAGACGTCCGCTTGGAGGTCTGTCGAGGTGTTCATGTTTGTTAAAGCCGTCAGCGCCGATTTACTATCACTGATTATATAATACTCGTCTCTGCCCGTATGGTTTATTACATAATCGATAGTCTCTCGTATGGCTACCAATTCGCACTGGAAGATAGTGCACCAGTTCGCGAGTTTGGTTTGAAACCGAAACACCTCCATTTCCTGCTTATACACGACAAACGCCGCGCCTGCTTGCCCATCGTCCATACGTGAACCGTCCGTATAAATTCTGACACCCATCGCGTCCTCATCACCTACGACAAACTCGATTCCTCTAATATCAGCCGGGTGCCCCAACTCAGATACAACGATTTTTCTTGCAATTTCCCTATTACCAAGATTAAGATCTTCGATAATTTCGCGCCCTTTTCCTATATTTATTAATCGCCTATCTCTAATCTCCCTAACGACATATTCGATAGGGAGAGTTCTACTGATCACCAGGACAGCCTCCGTGGAGGTGGTCCTGTACACCCTCGCCGCTTTTACCGCGGTGATGCGTTGTACGCTCGTCAATTGACGCATCTCCCGGACTTTACGACCTGCTGCCCATACAGAAGCTGCGTACAGTATTGCCGGCTCAATTGCTCCGGCATAAACCGTCCTCAGCGATTCGCCCCTGAAACCCCACTTTATTTTAGCCACCGCCATCATTTTATTTGATATTTCGCCGCCCTTACTTTTTACGTATTGCACGTGCGCTTTCCAATTTAATTTATTGCCGATCTTGACGCCGAGGTAGGTAATACAATCTTTAAACGGGATTTTCTCCTCTCCTAGCTCTAACCTAGGAGGTCTCTGTCCTGGTTTCGTGCCGAAATAAAGCGCCTCTGACATCGCTGTGTTAAATTTTAATTTTACCGCCTGCGACCATTCGTGTAATTTATTAAGCGCCTCGTTCGGTTTTGTGCGCATATCCATTAGCAATCTCGATCTTACAATTAAAAGCGTGTCACCCGCAAACCCAACGATTGAGCATCCTGCGTGCAACTTGACCCTAAAGATGCTCTCATACAACAACTTCCAATATGTGGGACCAGAACATGACCCCTGTGGGCATCCCCTTTCCACCTCACACGACAGAACTTTACCCGGAATTTCAACCTGTGCCAATCGCCCCGAGAAATAGCTCTTGACCAAAGACATCAAGTTTCGCGGACAACCCCTACGATCTAACTCGCAAACGATTAATGGCCACCAGGCAGCATCAAATGCTCCTGAAATGTCCAAAGCAACAACGACACCGTACTCTTTAGCATCTCTTGCCTGCTTAATTTTCCCGACAACGAACTCTAACGCGTCGATAGTCGACTTGCCCTCCACGAAACCAAACTGTCGGTTATTAAAACCGCCGCCGTCTCGCACTAGGTGCTCAACACGCGTAGTCATAACGCGATCTAAAACTTTCCCCAGCACCGGTAGCAAGCTAATTGGACGATAGCTGCCCGGATCTGACGCATCCGCCTTTTTAGGTTTGGGTATAAATCTCACATTCTGGATTTTCCAGCAACGTGGAAAAACGCCCCTTTCTAAACAAAGATTAAACAACCCAACAAAGACACACGGGGCTAACAGGCACGCCCGCAGAGCTGCGTCTGAAGTGATTCCATCATGCCCCGGTGTCTTTTTAGGGTTCATCCTCCTAAGAGCCCTGACGACCTCGTAAACTAGGATTGCCTTATCGGCACCTGTTCCTTGCGCCTCTGCAGCTTCCCGACGTACTAAATCGTGCGACCCTTCATCCCCCTCGGGATTATCCGATGGGAAAAATTTCTCTAGTAAATATTCCGCTGTGGTTTTAAAACCTTCCGTGTATTCGCCATTTGTTTTCTTTATATTACTGAGCGCGATTTTTTGTTGTTTTCCTCTAATTACGCGGTATGCGGTTCCCTAGGGTTCTTTCTCTGAGTTTTGCGTGCAGAATTCTTTAAATTTATTCGTTCGCGTTTCTTCTATTAATATTTTATATTCGCGGTAACTTTGATTATATTCTATTCTCCGTTGTTCTCTTATTTCTCCCGAGGCGCGTTGATAGCGGCGCCTTAGGTTACGCGTTTCTGCCCGCTTGGTGGTTAGTTCCCGGGTCCGCCAGAGTACGCTGTCTTTAAATGTTTTCTTTTGCGGCATGGAATGCGACGACGCGTCTACCACCGCGTCGTTCAATTTTTTCGCGAGTGCTTCTACTTCGTCTGCCTCTCGGCAGTTAAATAGCTCATTTTCGAGCGCAGGGATACTTTCGCCAAATTTTTCTTTAAACCGCTCCCAATTTGCTTTTTTATTACAGAACCGCGGAAATATAGTTAGCTGCTCGTTTGCGCTTGTTTTGGTTTCAATGTCCCATGTTATTAATTTATGGTCAGAGAGCGTTTCCTCGTCCGACCTCAATTTCCAATTACAAATCGTTTCTAACATTTCGTGCGAGACTGCAGTAATATCTATAAAACTGCTGCCTCTATGCGTTTCAAACGTAGGTGAATCATTAGTGTTTATCACACTAAGGTCCCATCCCGTAAAAAGATCAGCAACCTGCGAACCTCTATCATCTTCGATAGGGCTGCCCCATAATGGCGACTTAGCATTAAAGTCTCCCGCGATAATTAAATTTCTATTTCTACCGATTTTACGAAGTATTCCTTCAATTTGATTTATTAAGTCCTCTGTTTGAGGATTCTCACGCCGGGAATCGATCGGCGGAAGGTAAGTGCTTATCACGTAAAACGTATGCAATCCCATTTTTATTTCTGCGGTGGTTATGAACTCATTCGACAGATTGTTTAGGATTACTCCGGCGCACGTCCCATTATTTATTATTATTCCGCTACGCGGTCGTTCGCTGTTTGCGTTTAAACCAGTAACCCCCTTCCCAAAACCTGTTATTTTGTGGCTATACAGGTGCGGTTCCTGTATAAGCCCGATGTCGATATTATTTTCGGAGAATAACTTTACGAAGTTATTTGTTGCCCCTTTACCTTTCCCCAGATTTAGTTGCGCGAATTTAATCTTCTTGCTTCTTATGGACTTTATTTTATCTTCACAGTCCATAATCGATGTTTCGTGTGATTGCGTTCTTCAGACGCTGCATCGTGGGGCATCTACTCGACTTGGCGTCGTGGCGCGTATCGACCGTCGCGCCACCGCCAGCTCTGTCGTTTGCCCTAGCGCAAACCACACAGCAGGGGACTGCCCTCCGGCAATTCTTAAATTCATGCCCGACCTCGGCACAGTTACCGCACTACTGTACCTTCTCCCTGCATTCCATCGATTGATGGCCGTACTCGTAACACCGGTAACACTGGGTCATCGAGAAGTGGTCCCGAGCCCATACTCTTCGCCACCTGAGGTTAATAGCATCAGCTAATATACGCCTTCGAAGTGTGGGGGTCACTTCGAAGACTACGTTGGCGAAGGGATCCCTAGGGCCCTTTGCCACCAAACATGAACTTCTCTTTCAGGTGGTCTTCTAGCTTCAAATCGCCGAAGCGGGGATTCTGGCTCGCAATCAACCGCACGAGCTCTTCAGCCTTCATCCCCGCTTCGGCCCCCGGAAGAACGACCCGTGGACGTTTCTTCTCGATGGTCTTCGCCACGAGTTCCTTGCAGTTCCCGCCGACCTTCAACTGCAGCTTCATGGCGTCGTCGCGACCTGCGCACTCCACAACGACACCGCCCCGACGCATCCTACGAGCTCCGACAACAACAAACCGATCTCGAGCGGAATCGACCTTCTGCTTCAGGGTAGTCATCATGTCGTCCTTCTGGCCTGGCCTGGCGTCGACCCTAACTGCAAAGGTAGGCGTTGCACCCGCAGCAGCTGCAGCATACGACACCTTCCGCGGCATCGGCACCTCCTGGCCCCGGGAACACTGCTGCCCTGAAACAGAAGCAACCACCACTGGATTTCCCCCGACAACACCAGCTCTCCCAGGACTATCTAGGCAAAGTCGAAGCGCCCTAACCATGCCTATAAGTTGGTTCGTAACGTCGCGGATATCATCCACGGCGTGCCGAACCATCTTCCTGTCTTCCACGACGATAGTGGCGGAGGTCGTAGGCACCTTCCCATAGACGGCAGCGTGCGCCTTCCTCACCCTGAACTTCAAGAGCTCCAGCTCATCGAGGTCGCTAGCATCAACGCTAACGTTGCTACTAGTCGACATCGTGCGCTGGGCTCTCGAAGTAGACGGCAATTCTGGCGCCGCAACCACCACGGGAGGCCCCGACTCCCCCAACACGACCGCCGCAGACACAGGCTCCTCTACCTCCTCCTGAATCCCTAACATAACGTCCTTCAATACTACCTTCAGCTGTTTCCCCCCAACAGCGCCCTCATCCTCCGACCCCTACCGATCTCCCCTCTTCTTCCTAGCCAACGGCTCCTCGTCGCGGTGGACCACCATGCTGACAAAACAAACGACAAAGAATGACACCTAAAACGCAGCTCAAAAACGACTTGACCGTTACGACGCTAAAAGAACGACGCTAGAAGAGCGCAAAACGTTGGTCCAATAAAAATGTTTTGTTTAAAGGTGAACCGTAAGCAACCTTGGATTTATTTAAACTTCGAACCGCCCAATTAAATATTAAATTTCAACAAAAATACAACAAGCATTAAGCGTCAAAATAACAACTAGAACCAAATAAATTCCCTAACGCAATTCGATTCAAAATGTACCGTGAAGAACACTATTTATTTATTTTAAATTTTTAAAACCGCCAAATCAAATTTAAATAAATTAATTACTTCAAAATATCAAATTATCTAATTTATAAATAACAACACTTTATTTTTAAATGTAATTAAGAAATAAGGTCGAGCGCAATCGGAATGCGGTTACCGGAAATGACCTTTCACTTAATCACTTGGTAACTAGCACAACCTGTAACTGTTACACCGCTTAATTACACCAATAATCGGTTTTAAAGGAACTTTTAAGTACGCGTGTACTTAAATTACGGAAAATTTATATAAAAATTGTTTTAAAATTTACAGTTTTTGAGAAATTTTTTTGATTTAAAAGGGGCCTAGATTTTGTTTTTAGCTTATTATTTGATTATACGCGCAGTATAAAAATTTCACACACTTTTTATTTGTTTTACCCGGCTTTTTAACTCGATTTACGCGGTTTTTGTTTTAAATTTATTAAAAACGCCTTTTTAAGTTATTCGAAATTATTTTTGAGTATTTGTTTAGTAGTTTTTGTTTTATTAGCCCGAAATCTAGTTGGTTTTATTTTGAAACGCGGATTTAATTTAAATTGCAAAGAAAAACGCGATTTATTTAGTATTTATTAGGTTTAAATTTTGTTTTTAAATTTTATTTTACTGCCCTGTATTTAAAATTTGATGGCACACAATTATAAAAATGAAACACATTAAAAAGCAAAGCTTCAAATAAAATAATACAACAATAAATAATATAAACCCTAGATAAAAACTTACTGTTATTGCTGAAGCGAGAGCTCTGCGAAAACACGTCCGCTCGCTTCAAGCGGCAACTAGAAAGTGATATGTCACTACAACCAATATTTAGAAGTAAATGTGGGGAGATCGCTCACGCAAATGTTTAGGATTTGGCTATCCCCGATTCACCCGATTCCGGTTATGAATGCGGAATCTTGTTTACGAATACATACATATAATAGATTTAAGACTTGTACATATAACAGTTAATGAACTTTTTAATTTTGTGCTCTTTTTTATTGTTAGATTTAAGGTGGTAGTTAGTTATCGTTAAAAGTTGAGATTAATAGGGTAAGTCTACAAATCGTACCAAGATGACGTGAGAGAAATACGATAGTTGGATCATAATGGTTGTTGTGGTGTAATGTGGAGGTGGATGTGATTTGTGGAAGTGGATGTGATGTGTGAAAGTGGAGGTGATTTAAGGAAGTGGAGGTGATGCGTAGAGGTGGTCGTGAGGTGGAGATGATTTGTAGAAGTGGAGGTGGAAAAAAAAGATTGATCTGTGTATCAGTGCCAGCAAATGCTCTACTACTAACTCAAACGCTGACCGATACAAACAATTCCAATTCATCAGAATCGAAAAATCCTCATCCGCTTTAAATGCCTTGTTTTATTTTGTTATATTCCGATATTTATTACGTATTTTCAGATTACTTCGTAACGCAACTGTCATGCTTCTTTCTCATTGGTCCTCCATCCTGTGAGAATTTATACTATTCGTTGTTACTTTACGCATTCTGAGCTAATGTTATATTTGGTAGCAGCCTTCTATTCTCTCCTGCAGCTTGAATATTTTAGTTGATTGTCATTTCATTGCCATATTAGTTAATTATTGATCTTGACCTCTGGGTTAACCTGCACGTGTACCTTATTATTGCTATTCCCAGTTTTGGTTTCTGAAAAAAAATTGTTAGATTGATTATTCTACGATGTTATCGGTACTTCGCTGTCCGATGGGGACAGTTCTATTACAGATGCTGTGGTTAACCCTCGTCACGAACACATCCCGGTGACTGCATTTTACTGTATAGAAACGCTTTATGTCGCAGATTTTTGCATCCACTTGGACTTTATTTTAATTATCTTCTTTGGGTTTGGCAAGAAGAGGATCATTTACGCTTTTAGCGGATTAAAGTCGTTACTACTGACGAACTGCTTTGATATGAATTTGATTATCCACCTGTTTAAGTACCTTAAGTTGGATGTTTACCTAATTTCAGTGCGGATGGAAGCCGTCTCTGTTGGCGAAGATTTTGCGTACTAATTATCTGTATTCTAAGTTGTTTTATTACCCACTTGTAATGGTAAGTATAATTGTTGTAGCACTTCTCTAATTGCCGTGTGTGATTTTTAGGGTCTTTATGTTCAGAGCTTAAAATTTCGTGTGCAATAAATCCTTGTACGCCCGGAGTCGTGGTTATTATTGTCCTTGTTGTTAATTGTTAGTCCGAATTGCAGTTAGAACCTGTTTATGCTGTCATGATTGGTATTATTGGTGTACCGTTCCTATTTATAAAAGCCTTCCGCTGATTACGTGTAATGGAAGTTTCATCGCAACTGTATCCTACTCATTTGGAAGCCCGGACACATTGCAGTTGTGGAGCTTATCAGGTCAGTGGCGGCGTTAGGCGTCGGCGACGTCGGCGACCGTCGACGGCCTCGCGCTCAAGAGGGCCTCGCAAAAAAATGGCAGAAGTTGATTAGTTGACCAAAAAAATATTTATTATCGTAGAACGAACGCCAGCATTCTGCAATGTTTTAAATGTAGGATTAAACCCTTATTTAAAAGCAAGTATTTCTTGTCGCAAAGGCAAGCAATGCATCACACTAACAGACCCTGCCGACTACCTGTCCGGCAGGGTGAAGAACTCAATGCAACCAGTGGTTACGATAAGTCCATTGTTAGAAGGCCTTTCATTTCAAAGAGCATTTGAAAATACATGTTCAATTTACATTTATTATATACCATAACTATTAGTAACTTTTGTGAGATATAATTGTAAATAAACCCTACTTCGTGGTTTTGCGATTGAAGCTTTTGTAGAAAATGAATCTTCAAAAAGATTTCTTGGCCAAAATGAATAAAGTTCAGGCTAAAAGCTACTTAGGTATTGTTTGATGTCTTCTCAAGTTGACAAGCTCAGTCATTGTAAGCCAAGTGTTTCTCAGAAGTTCCTAATAGAATTCTATGTAGTTGAGTACGTACTTTGTAATAATAGTCTAAGGTTTAACATTTAACAATGCAGTCAAGATGACTTAAACAAGTTTAATACAAATATAGCATAGTGTTTAAAGTACAGGTACGTATTAGATCGATACCCCCTCCCTTTGTATACAATTACAGACAAAACTAAACCACTCTCCTTTGTCCGTCTTAAACTGTATTCTTAAATTGTTACGGACGTTCAGTTGTTGTTTATACGTGAAGTGTGTAGTTAAATTACTCTTAGTATGAAGTTATAACCAACGACTAAAGTAACGCGTAGTTAAAATAAAGATAAAGAATCTATAATTGTTGGTATTTTTGATTATAAATACTAAAAAGCTTCTGTGCTAATATTGTTTGGATTACATGCATACATTTTACATTGGGTATGATGTGAATTACATGTGTTAGTTTAATTTTTTGTATAATTAATTATTAAGTTACTTCCCCTATTTAAAGTCAGTTATATATAATATTCAAAGCTTTTTGCATTTAATCTGCGCTGGTATAAGCGTGTTCGCTTTTTATATTTGATATCGTCATTATAATGTCAGGAGGGCCTTCTAGAGACAGAGATATAGGTAGGAAATGGGAATCTGGTGCGTCAAAAGAAAAAGAAAAGTTGAAAAGGCTCTGTCCAACCAAACCATGAGTTCCAGTATGATAAAATTTCTTAAGAAACCTTCATCAGGACCGGTCGGTACTACAATAACATTAAAGTCTGATGACTCTCTTGTACAAGTTTCTGAACCAACTTCAGATCCAGAGTTGGCAGAATCTACAGTTATTCAAGTCTCTGAACTCAGTAACAGTAAAAAGTTAGACTGTGACGACAACATTCGTGACTCAATGATTCAAAAACAAGCAGCCCATTTCACAGCGTTGTTTATGGATTCTGATCCGGGGAAGTGGGTATTTCCAATAGCGGACTCGCAGCGCCATGACTTAATTCAAAACGGTCCTCACCAAAACCTAGAGACGTCTGACGAAAGTTATCCCATAGACGATAATAATAGACATTTTTCTAAATTCCACTTTAATCGAAAATTGAGTAATGGGGAAAACCAACATCGCAGGTGGTTAATTTACTCTATCATCATCATCATTAGGTATTCAGTCCTGAAACTGGTTAGACGCGTACCATCATTGTTTCCTATTCTGAACTAACCAACAGATTTCACTGAAATTTGCACAGTCTGCGTGTATAACTATCTGATCTAGGTCTACATCTACCTCTTTTTTGCTATCTCTGCTTGTAATATATCCCATACTATTCCCCAAAAATGCTTTAGAACGTATTCTGCCCTTCTATTTCTCTTATCTTTTTCCCCAGATATCCTTGTTCCCCTACTGTTTATATGCCCTATTTGTTATTATCTTTGTCTGTCCATGCTATAGTCCTCGTACATCTGAAGCACAGCATTTCAAAAGGCTGCTACCGTTATTCTGTCTGGGTTTCAGACTGCCCGTGCTCCACACATATGCTTTCAACAATTTTCTTCTTGTTCTATGTTTGTTGCCTTTCCTCATAGGCGCTGTTCTTTCTTGTTAGATGCAGTTCGGTCACCTTCTATTGTTTTACAATTATATACCCTATTTCTCCGACCTTCAGTGGTTGTGAAGGGAGGTAAGCAGCCTGTGGCTGCCAAGTTCCCCCAACACTTAACCATTTACCGATTTAATATATTTTCCAATATATCTTTTCGCAGTCATAACTAGTTGCAGATATTTCGCAACCAACAACTAGTTGCTTATACTAATCATCAAATTTATCTGCGCTTATTTTTTCGTCATTAGGTTTTCCGTCTCAAAACTGGTTGGACGCGTACCTGCATTTATTTATATTCTGAGCTAGCCTACATAGTTCCATGAAATTCTCACAACGCATGTGTATACAGCTCGTTGCCCTTCTATTGTATTCTAATTTTATGCCCTATTTCACCGAGATTCAGTGAAGGTGGTTAAGCAAACTGTGGCTACCAAGATCCCCCAACACTTAGACATTTGCCAAAGTCATGGTTTTCCAGTAAATCCTTCCACACACTTCACATTATTCGAGAATATTGCCCAACCAATTCTTGTAGTTACTTATAATAATCATCATGTTTAAACACAGTTTTTTTTCGTCATTAGTTTATCTTTCTTGGGATAGGTTGGATGCGTACCTCCATTGATTTCTATTCTGAGCTAGCCTACACATCTCCCTGAAACCCATACAGCCTACATCTTTTACTATCTGTGTGCAGTAGTATAACCTAGGTCTGCCTCTTCTCTTTTTTCCTATCTCTGCTTCTAATATATTTCGCACTATTACCTCATGCCGTAGTATGTGGCCTATCATCCTAACTCTCCTATTTTTTACCGTTTTCCACATATTTCTTTCTTCCCCTACCATTTTTAGTACCTCTTCGTTCTTAACTTTGTCTGTCCATGATATCTTCATCATACGTCTGTAGCACAACATTTCAAAGGCTTCTACCTTTTTCTTGTCCGCTTCTCTTACTATCCAGGCTTCACAGCCGTACAGTGCTGTGTTCCACACATATGTTTTAAGCAATCTTTTTCTATGTTTGTAGTCCTTTGAGCACAGTAGTTGCTTTTTCTTGTTAAATGTAGCACGACCTTGTGCTAATCTTTGTTTTATATCTTTTATGCTTTTCCCATCTTGCGTTATTTGGCTTCCTAGGTAGCAGAAATCCTTAACCTCTTGTAAGTTCGTGTTACATACTTGTATTCTTGTTTTTGATTTATTTTCCCCACCTTTGCATACTAGAACTTTAGTTTTAGCTTTGTTAATTTTCATACCGTATCTCTCTCCATTTCATTAAGAGCAGCTTCTAACTCTTCCTTGCTAGACGCTAATACCGCTATATCATCTGCAAATCTAAGCATATCAATTTTTTGTCCCTGCATAGTAATTCCAAATGCCTTCCTGCATTTGACAGTATTCATTGCCTCTTCTATGTACAAGTTAAAAATCAATGGGGATAGGGAACATCCCTGTCTCACCCCTTTCCTAATGTTTACTTCTTTACGTTCCTGCTCTAATTCTATTACTGCTGTTTGCTCTTTGTATAAGCTATGTACTATTCGTCTATCCCTATAACTTATTCCAATCTTTTTGAGTATTTCAAACATTTTTTTCCATTTTACATTGCCGAAAGCTTTTTCCAGATCTACAAACCCTATATACACGCTTTCGCCTTTTTCTATTGTTTTCTCCATTATCACTGTCAGAGCTAAAATAGCCTCCCGTGTTCCCCTGTTTCGCCTAAACCCAAATTGGTCTTCTCCTAGTATTTCTTCCGCCCGTTTTTCCATTCGTTTTTGCACAATTCTAGTTAATATTTTTGACACGTGTGCTGTCAAACTTATTGTTCGAAAATTTTCACATTTATCCGCGCCTTTCTTTTTTGGTATAGTTACAATGATGCTATGTTTGAAATCTTTGGGTATCTCGCTTGTCTCATACATATAGCTTACAAGTTGGAAGAGACGTTCTGTTACTGCTTGTCCAGCAGCTTTTAGAGATTCTGCCTGGCGCCTTACCATTTTTCAGACTCTTTAATGCTAATTCAAACTCATCTCTAAGCATGGGATATCCCAAGTCATCATTTTCAATGCCTGATTCCTGTTCTAATACAGTTAGTTCCTCTCCTTCATATAAATTCTCTATATATTCTTGCCATCTACCCACTTTCTCTACGTTTTCCATGATAACGTTTCCTTGTGCGTCCATTATATTTTTGCTATACGGTTTTATATCCCTAAAATTCATTTTAATTAATTTGTATGCTTCGTCTGTCTTTCCTATTTCCATCTTCGTTTGTACTTCTTTGCACTTTTCATGAATCCATTGTTCTTTAGCTTTCCTCCATGTTCGTATAATTTCCCATTTTATGGCTTTGTATCTCTGTTTTCCTGTTTCGTCTGATATGAGATTATACAAAGAGTCAAACAAGCAAAATACTACGCGTTTATGCTTGATTGCACCAGGGATGTCAGCCGTGTTGAACAAATGTCGATAACATTAAGATTTTGTAATTCTTCAACTGGAGCGATAGAGGAGCACTTTGTTGGGTTTATTGCCGTCGCAAAGACAACAGGAGAATATTTAACAAATTCAATATTAAAAGAACTAGAAAGAAACGGTTTAGATATCCAAAATTGTCGAGGGCAGGGATACGATAATGGCGCTAATATGGTCGGCATTAACAAAGGAGTTAAAACTATAATCCTTAATATTAATCCAAGAGTGTTTTTCACGCCTTGTGGATGTCACAGTTGGAATTTACTGTTGATAGATGCAAATAATTCTTCTATAATTGCCAAGACGTTTTTCGGCTTTATCGATAAAATATACCTTCTATTTTCGAGATCAAGCAAGCGTTGAGGTCTCCTTAAAACCAAATTAAAATTAACATTAAAATCCTTATCTGAAACAAGATGGGAGAGTAGAATAGAATTAGTTAAAGCGATATTGTTGCAATTTTATGATGTTGTCAATTGTGTAAATGACCTGAAAAACGAAACTGAAGATTTCGAAACTCTAAGTGACTGTGAAGCTGTACTCAACGAAATGTTAACTTTTGAGTTTATTGTTGCTTTCCTCGTTTGGTACGTTATTTTACTGCGCGTGAACAATTTAAGTAAATTATGGCAATCGGTTCAGGTTAACTTGAAGATCGCTGTTGATACTTTACGTTTGCTATGTAACTGGATTCAAGAATATCGTGATACAGGATTTGAAAAAGGCGTTGCAGAAGCCAGATTGTTTGTGGAAAAAAGTAGTTATGAGATTTCGTCTCAATTTAAAGAAAA
Source organism: Platerodrilus igneus (assembly GCA_036346225.1). Classification (NCBI taxonomy): domain Eukaryota; kingdom Metazoa; phylum Arthropoda; class Insecta; order Coleoptera; family Lycidae; genus Platerodrilus; species Platerodrilus igneus. Next base: position 1,797,755 of record JARFIW010001106.1, read on the forward strand.
AAGATTGGCCAAAAAGAAAAGAATGTTCTCGTATGAAAATATTGATGAATCAATACAATCTGCTGAAATGCAGAACAAAGTTGACTTTTTAAATAAGATGTTAGATGCTATCATAGTCGACACCGAATGCCGATTCAAATCGCTCCATAATTATTTTGAACAATTTGGCTTTATTTTTGACATACATTATTTAAAATCTATACCAAAAGAAGACCTTCTTAAACATTGTTATGATTTAGCTGCAATACTTCGAGATGGCGAAAACAGCGACATTCAGCCTTTCGAACTATGTAAAGAACTTCTGCTTTTACAATCGAATTCACTAATAGACTCTATCAAAGATGTCAAACAACTTATACAGTACATTTTAGAAAAAAATTTGCACGAAGTATACCCAAATGTTTACATAACAATCAGAATTATGCTTACAGTTCCGGTCACAACAGCTTCTACTGAGAAAAGATTCTCAAAGTTAAAATTAACTAAGACCTACTTATGAAGTACCATGGGCCAAGAGAGACTATCTGCGTTATCAATTTTATCGATTGAAGCAAAAATAGCGGCTGGTCTAAATTATGATACAATATTAAAAAAATTCAGTGAAACTAAAAGCAGAAAAGTTCGTATATTATAATTTGTGTTTGAGTGTGTAATTCGTCTATTTGTGTTCGGTTGTCTTAAAACTATTTAATGTTAAATTTGCGCTTAAAACAAGAGTCAGGTGCTTCATTACTTCAAGCTTGACGCCGCTTCAGAAGTGTTAGCTTCACTATCCATATAACAATTATACATGCTTCGATATTAATATGATCCACTAGACTAGAGCTCTGAACGTTACGAGTTATAATGTTTCGTGTCAATTAATCTCAACGGATAAAAATGTCGCAGTGAAATTTACATGTTAAATACCATGAGTGTAATTGGAATTTCATCAGAGACCATTTTTGTGCAACTAGCCGCCTATGGATAATGGATATTTCCTCACCTCGTTATTTCCAAGTAAGTCCTTAATCATAATTTATAATTTTTAAAAGAAATTGTTTGGTTGTACTTCTTTGACAAATAACATGTGAACCAAGTGTTATATAGTATAGACACTCAAATTGTCTATTCACCTTCATTCATGTATCTTACCTTCTACTACGTACAGTTAATTTGCTTCTTGAGCTCTAATTAACCGCCACAGTTTGATTAGCTTAGCAACAAAATACTTATATATACCCAGTATGTATTGGTATAATTCAGGTCATTAAACGTTTAGTTTTGGGCTCTGAGAAATGTTAGGGACCTCGAAAAACTTATGTCGCCGACACCCACGTTTGGTCTAGCGCCACCACTGTATCAGGTCGTATGTTAATTCCAATCACATGTCATGCATGTTTAACAGTCAACTTAATTGATCTCAATGAACTTTTAATAATTCAACTACTCCTTTGTTAAATTAAAAATTTACTGCAACCACCCGTACCTGTTTGCCGGACGGTGGATTGCCTTTACTAAATTAAAAATGTAGTAGTTGATACCTATTTGCTATGTAGGGTGTCATTGGTGAAGGTAAAATATTGTATGCTTTAATTTCTTGCAAATTAATTATCTTCATGGATTATTTATGTAAATCTGTTAACGAGTTTGAGTTTGAGTAAATTGGTAAAGGTACAAAACTTACTAACCATATTGCAATTTTGTGGCTATAACTTTGTGTATGTGTGTATTTTGCATATTTATGATTTACAGAATCCTGTGGGCTCGTGCCCAGATATTAAGTCAGTCATTTTGTATATTCCTTGTGTAATAGCGCCCTTCATATTATCATCGTGAATAATTCTTTTTTATATTTGCGTTACTATTTAAATTTCAGTATTTCAGAAAAGGTAAATGTTTAGAGGGTTCACCTCTATGGCTTAGTTTGTGCTTACTTTGGTAACTTCTTGAGAATTAAGTTTGGGTCAATAAACTTTGTAAAATTGTCTTTTAAATTTGGTCTGATATATTGGCACTTTAGGGTTTGTCCGAAAACGTGGAACAATTCTTGCAGCTACTTTTAGCTCCAGTTCCTGGCACCCTTTTATTCTAGCTCCTGCTAAGAATTTTCAGTCGTTCTTTAGTGTTTACTCTCTTAATGTTTTGAACCTACACCTTGAAGAGTTTTTTTTTTGAGCTAGTCCGGAGCAACCTTTTGTCACCATACCCCTAGGAACGCATTGTATCATTCTAATTCTAAAATTTCCCGTGGCCACGCTTGATAAATGTAAACAGAATATGGCACTTAAATATCACTCCATTTAAATTGTACCTTTTATACACAAATATAGTCTTTGCAATTTCTAAATAGACCTGCGTCATTACCGTTTGTGACGTCAAATTGTAGCGACGATGCCGCTACCAAGATCCTATTGCCACATGACTATATTAGCGCCATCGGTAGAATACAGAGATTGAAAATATTTAATAGCAGATGATGAATGTGATTTGTTAGTTTTTAAAAAAGTACTTTTTAGGATAAATTTTTATCGACAATATTACAGGTTAAAGTCATTAATTAACAATATATTTTATTTACTTCTATATTTTTACCACTGAGCATGTTTTAAATATAGTTGCGTATTTCTAATGCTCCTAATTTTATGGCCATTAGTATATTATACCAGAGGCGCAATAATAACCACAGTTATTCAAGAGGTTATGTCATTGGAATTATAATTTAAACGTTTTGATTACACAAATCGAAAAGAAAAGAAACAGAAATTACAATTCCATTTGTAAGTAAAATTCTCATACACTTTGAATAATTAAGATATGTCACTTTAAAATAATCTTTTAGATTTCCCTGAAACCATCTACAAAGACTAAAGTTATGTTATGTACAATGCAAACGAAGGATTTAACACTTTCAAATCACCCTAAAATTTGTGATCATTTTACTTGTTTATTAGTATGCAACTAGATTGAATACGGCATGTTTTGAAAGCATTTCCAACAACTAAAACAATACATACGGATAAAGACTTTAAATGAACCAACTTTGAATTATGTTGTTGAAATATGCCATTATTCAAGAAAAGAATAACTGTTACAGGATTATTACTGTTCCCAGTAAAAATCCAAAATTGCAAGTTATCTCCAGTCGGTGTCGTAAGCTAAAAATGAAAACTTTATAACCAAAAGGTTCAACGACTAATCATTTCGATAGAATCCAATATCCTGAAGATGAATTTGCAACCCATATTTTAAAAACAAGTCGCTCAAGAGTTTAACGAGTATTAAAAGCTTGTAATTTAACAATAAAATATATATGGTTGTACTTGTTTATTATACATAAAGTTTAAGATAGTTGTAATTAAATTAAAAGTACATCGTACATCGTAAAAAATTTTCAATTGCATTGAATATGCAGTGATACGGAGGCAATCTTAACACCTTATGTCCATATTGTTCGGCCAGCAAATCCGCTTTAAAAATCTTTGGCGGTTTATACCTAAAATTTTTAATTAATACTGATATGTTATAAAGCACATAATTAAGACTTACATCGTCACAAGTTAAATAAGCTTTGCTTACAATCATTAGTTCCATAAGAAATTGCTTATTTAGTGTCGCTCTACAATGTTACTTTTTTTCTAGAAACTGTTAGATGTTTTATTTAACAAGTATAATAATACGACATGTTGTCTAAAATTATTGCAAATAATTTTTCCAAATTCTTTAATAATTAATTTTCAAATTTTGCTCATTCACTTTTCTGTAGTAATTTAGGTTTTTTTGTGGAAGACGAGAAAAATCAATTTCAGCCACATTTAGCAATTCATTTACATTTCGGGCATATAATGTACCTAAAAGACTAATTACATTATACTGTATTAAGGATAAGTAGATATGAGACCAACCTTTTTCAATCAATTTGTGTGCTCTAATTGTTCTTATTGCACGCTTTGCTAGATACGGCTTACGGCACCATTCTGAAAAGCCATGTTTTGTCTAAAACACAAAATGTTACAGATTCTCTTCTTTTATTTTCATATATGTTCCGGAATCGAATTCCATTTATTCATAATACTTAACAGTTTCATTAAACCTATTCTTGGATTATCTTTCAGCCATTTAAATCCAAGACTGTATTTAGGGATCGTTCACTAACTTTAAAAAACTCCACATGTTTCAAATTCAACCATCAAGTATCAACAGAAACGTGATAAATCGAAAATAATTACATGTTGCACTATAAATGTAACTGGAAAACAAATACTAGCGATTTTCACGCAGCCTATAAAGGTGATCAAACTAGCAACAAGTAGCTTAGTTCTGGGTCTAAATGAATCTCGTTCATCGTCTTTGGTTATTAGAGTTCAGTTTAATACTAATATGAGTTGTGAATAGCACTGTTTGAGGCAAAAACCAGCCAAATATCAATATATAAAAACGGAAAAATTTAAGAGGTCGTTGACACCAACAAAACAAGGAATGGAATATAACCTAAAATTTAAACGTCAAAATTTAATATTTGGCTTTAAAATTATTGGCAACGTCGTAAATTGCAATTATTCAAACCAAAAATATAACATAAATGTTGTAGGGTATTAAGTTGACAAACATCTACATAAATAGTTAGTACTTGTGTGACGTCACGGATGACGAGGTCTATTTAGAAATTGCAAAGACTATATTAAGACATATGAAAAGACGTGGCTTTTCTTTAAAGATTATAATACCACGAACCAATAAAACTCGTAAGAGTATGAATGCAAATTTGATTTAATAACGATTTATATTTTATGGAATACACTACAATTTTTCTCAAAACTGTCAATTTTGCTTCGTACGGAAAGTCAATTTGATCATTACCTTAATATTCTCATTTTAGATGTTAGGATAGTCAGTCAAACGGGCTTTTTACATTATTTCCTAGTGAGATTAATGTCTCAAAGTGGCAACTCAAACTTGCAAAAGCGATTTTGTTGGAAATTTGTTGAAGAACTGGGAGATGTATTTAATTACATAATTGAACGGTTTAGTCTTAGTTTCAAATACGCCCAGCCGCTTCTACCTGTAACAACACATTCGGTTTGAATAAATTTTATTTACCTTTTTCATTTGCATCTTATTACCATAGTTTCTGCAAGCTACACCTGCGTCAGTTTTCATTTCATTTTCGCGAGTAATAAGTCAGTTTCCTCTCGATTATTATTTTCAGGTAGCTTGTTCGCCGCATTATAAATAATGCATGTACGTACCTCTATTATGAAAAGGAAAAACCAACTTAACATGATTTCACGTCTGGTTTCGACTTGATATATTTCCGTGTACGAATCTTATCAGGAAAATTACTGCATAAATCAAAAATAACGTAACGACTGAATTTATCGCTGTCGTTTAAATTAGGGTTGAGACAATTTATCGGGATGTATTCTGTCTAGATGGTGGATATTATTGCATGTTGCAGTACGTTTTCCATTTTCCGCACAGTCTATCAAGGCTAGGAATGTAATTTCTATTTCCCAAGCGGACACCTGTGCTCCTATTTTCACCGTGACCGCAGTCCGGCTCCAGCTCCATCCGCGTCCTTATTACTCTTCCACCCTCGGATTTTCATTAAGCACAGCTGCTCACACGTGTTTCGTGCACACCTACACCCTGTTTAATACATAATGCACAGCACAGTTTAATGCCACAAGGGCTGTGAATTATTCTAGATTCATTTTACCTGGCGCTTTAAATTTAGCACAGCATTGTGTGCATTCTACGCGCTGATTAATGATAAACTTTCATTTCTTGGCACGTTGAATATACAGTACAACTTGAATTATAAGTGCATCTGGGAATATCAAAAATAAATACACTTTTTAAGAGAGAATCGGAGTAAGTGGTCGCACACTTACCAAGTGAACTATTTTAATATTTCTAACAGAAAATAGCGCTAATAAATTATTTCGAGCGAAACTGCTTACAAATCACGAGTTTTAATCTAACTTGCATTAGTTCTCTCAAATAGCGTCAGATGAAACAAAAACTTTTTAAATTATTTTATTTCTGTGTTTTGAAAATTGAAACTAAAAACACAAAATTTAAAAAAAGGTATTAGTGGAAAGATAGAACTCAAAGGTATTTTATCATTGCGATATTTTAAATACATTCAAGTAAATCGAGTACAATAATTAAATGAAAGCTCTGATTTTAACAAACATAGTTACATAACAAGTATGAGATCGATCGGAGTTAACATATGTTCGCACATTTTAGAATAATTACTGTTTTTAAGTATTTTCAATATTCTTGTTCTTTTGCTCGCATTATGTGCCACTCCATTACTAGACAACTCCATGGATCAGCCTTAAGGTTTTGGACCATGCTACGAAACACTAAGGTTTCATCTTCCTTAGTATTAGAAATATGTAGTGTAATATTGTCGGACACTTTTACGGCCAGAATCATTATAAATATTTATGATTCCGGGTTGGGATCGTGTCATTTTATAAACTACGGTCGACGTTTCCCGACTTTTGTACGAGGTTTCATCAGGACAAGAAAAGAAAATTAAATAAATATAAAAATAAAAATAACAAAGATAAGAATGATAAAATATTTATTAGACAAGTTAAAGTGTAAAAATGAAAAAAAAAATGAAAACTTACTTCTGAACTAACAGACCCACCAGCCGATTTAAGCCAAAAGTAGTGTAATTAAACAATTCCACCTGGTATAGCAAAATTATGTTAAGAAGAGTACAACGTCATTTCACAAGATGCGCTCAAACAACTTACAAGTGGAGGTCTATTGAGCTGTCTGAGCTAAACTATCAAAACACATCAATATATATATATATATATATATATATATATATATATATATATATATATATAGGAATTATTTGCTAATTATTTGCTTTTTTTGCTGATAAAACCAATTTTTTTGCTATATCTGTAAAAAAGTTACAAGTGGCTAGATAGCTTAATATTAAGCTATCTAGCCAACTAAAAAGAAACCTGCACAAAATAAAATAAAAAAATTAACAATATATAAATTATTTGCTATTTTTTTGCTACCATTTGCAAAAGAAAGAAAATCAAATATTCAAATAATAAAATAAATATCAATATCTACAAGAGTAAAATATATTAAAGATATTAATTGCAGGCATGACTAAAGAATGCCTACGTTTTATGAATTATTTACTCTTAAAATATGCAACTCCCAAATTATCAGAAAACATCAAAATATGTATAGGAATTATTTGCTTTTTTTGCTGATGAAACCAATTTTTGGTTATATCTGTAAAAAAGTTACAAGTGGCTAGATACCTTAATATTAAGCTATCTAGACAACTAAAAAAAAATACCTACACAAAATAAAATAAAAAAATTAACAATATATAAATTATTTGCTATTTCTTTGCTACCATTTTCAAAAAAAAAAACAATCAAATTTTCAAATAATACAATAAATATCAATATCTACCAGAGTAAAGTACAATAAAGAAATTAATCGCTGGCATGACTAAAGAATGCCTACGTTTTATGAATTATTTACTCTTAAAATATGCAACTCCCGAATTTTTTGCTCGCGAAATTAATATAAAAAAACCACAAAATATCATATACCCCACTTCAAATTTACAAGAATAAGATACATTAAAGAAATTAATTGTTGGCATAACTATATCATTCATATGTTTTATGAATTACTTGTGCTTTAGTTATGCAACTCCCGAAGTTTTTTGCTCGCGAAATTAAATGTTCAAACGATAATAATGGCTTTTTGTCGTTTTTTATATTAATTTCGTGAGCAAAAAATCCAGGATTTACATAATTTAAGAGCAAATAAATCAAGCTACATGATAATGTAGTTGTGATAGAAGCAATTAATTTTTTAAAAGCACTTTACTCTTATAGTCCCATGCCAACTTATATTATTATTATCGTTTGAACACATAATTTGACGAGAAAAAATTCGAGATGTAAACGCTATAGTTGTGCCAGCAATTAATTTCTTTAATGTACTTTACTCTTGTAGATGTCGATATTTATTTCATTATTCGACATAATGGATTTTTTTGGTTTGCAAATGATAGCAAAAAAAAATAGCAAATTATGTATGAATTGTTAATTTTTATTTTATTTTGTGTAGGTTTTTTTTGTAATTGGCTAAATAGTTTAATATTAAGCTATCCAGTCAATCACAAAAAATACCTACACAAAATAAAATAAAAAATTAACAATTCATACATAATTTGCTATTTTTTTGCTACCATTTGCAAGCGAAAAAAATCAATTTTCTCGAATTATGGAATAAATATCAACATATTCTACACCATCTAATAGTAAAATATATTAAAGGAATTAATTGCTAGCATGACTAGAATTTCTACGTTCTATTATTATTTGCCCTTAAAATATTCCACATCCCTAATATTTTGCTCGCGAAATTAATATAAAAAACGACAAAAGGCCATCCAGCCACTTCGAATCTACAACAATGAAATACATTAAAGAAATTAATTGCTGGCACAACTATAGCGTTTACATTGTTTATGAATTATTTGCTCTTTAGACATGCAGCTCCCAAATTTTTGCTCACCAAATTGGATGTTCAAACGATAATAATAATACAAGTTGACCTGAGATCAAAAGAGTAAAGTGCTTTTAAAAAATTAATTGCTTCTATCATAATTTCATAATCATGTAGCTCGATTTATTTGCTCTTAATTTATGTAAATCCTTAATTTTTTGCTCACGAAATTAATATAGAAAACGACAAAAGGCCATTATTATCGTTTGAACATTTAATTTCGCGAGTAAAAATTCGAGAGTTGCATATCTAAAGCGCAAATAATTCATAAAACATATGAATGATCTAGTAATGCCAACAATTAATTTCTTTAATGTACTTTATTCTTGGAAATTCGAAGTGGTTATATGATATTTTGTCGCTTTTTATATTAATTTCGCGAGCAAAAAATTCGGGCGTTGCATATTTTAAGAGTAAATAATTCATAAATCGTAGGTATTCTTTAGTCAAGCCAGCAATTAATTTCTTTAATGTACTTTACTCTTGCAGATATTGATATTTATTTTATTATTTGAAAATTTGATCTTTTTCTTTTGCAAATGGTAGCAAAAAAATAGCAAATAATTTATATATGGTTGATTTTTTTTATTTATTTTGTGTAGGTATTTTTTTAGTTAGCGAGATAGTTTAATATTAAGCTACCTAGCCACGTGTAACTTTTTTACAAATATAGCAAAAAATTGGTTTCTTCAGTAAAAAAACAACAAATAATTAGCAAATAATTCCTATATATATTCTTGTATACCACCCCCCCTTTTTATATTTATACTTTATTTTAATACCGTCGCCGTTGCCCACCCCTTCTTATAAATTTCAATGCTTTTTTTGTATTTTTAATGTGCAAACACCTATTGCACGCCCCGTACTTTTGCAACGTTTGGTTGGTTATCTACTATGGTTATTACTATGCCTCGACTATATGAACTCTTTTCTCAGGGTGTCCACCTACTTACCGTGGGTTCGATGGTAAGTAGATGTGCAATGCCCAACCAAACTGCACTATCTTTTGTTTTACTACTTTTATGAGATTTTACTACTGTATATGCCAAATTTTTACTGATCAACGTAGTTTTGTGCCAAATTAATTAATGTACACAATTTCTGACTTTTGACGTTTTATGATATTACACAGTACTCACCTGAATTATACTTCGCTGATGCCCTTTTTTAATGCTGCTGGCTCACGATCTTAGTCGCCGTATGCGTCTTTACATGGACTCACAATCACTTTGAAACTTTCGTGTCGCCTCCAGGTGTCTTAGTACAATTTTGAGGATCCCCAATCTGAAATGAATAACCCGAATTTTAGAATTTTGACTAACCGTTGTAATTACTTCCCCTGCGCTAATTCTTCCGTATTATTTTGTCCGTAGCTTTTAATTCTTCCTATCGCTGCTCTCAACTCGCTCACTCCAAATCTAATTTCGTTCCGCTCAATCCAAATCTAGTCTCGTTCCGCTCAATCCAAACCTATTCTCCTTATCTTAAAAACCACTCAATGACCCGCTATACATCAATCTCTATCCAAATCAATCCAATCGTTGTCCTATTAACCGTAACTCCTTAACCAAACCAATCCAAACTTATTCACGTTTACAACTCTTCACCGATGCCTTTTGCCTGATCAAATCCGTTCCTAATCAATCTTATTTTTCGCCGCTTCGCTCTTTCACCAACACTAATCTTCACTTTAATTCGTCGTCGCTATTCTTTGTTAACCACCGATGCTTCTAGTAACTCCACTCTAATAAATCAAACTTTTCAAATACAAACACATTTATTTTTTCAAAATATTTAACAACTTTAAGGCAGGTTTACAAAACACGTCTTTATACAAAATTTAATCGAAAAAGAATCCTCTTGTTTACTCTCCAAGGCGATAAGCACAACAAATACAGCTTACTTAATCACATAATTACATACATAAAAATATCCAATAACAATTTGTCCCTTACTTTGTGTCACAAATACCTTCACTATTGTCTTTATACACATTCCTAAATTCTATCATTGGTCCTAAATAATTCACAATTCTCCAACCACATTTGATACTGCTATAACTTATAATTTTGAATTTACAAATTCGTCCAAAAGTTGATTCTATTTAAATAAAAAGCCAAAATAATTCACACATGTCCTGGATGCGTGGTTGATAATAGACATCCGTAGACGCATCCGGTTTTCGGACGGCAAATGTACTTTAAATGGCCTATTAAATTGCAACTCAGTATAAAACCTTGAGCACTGTGCATTTAATCAACGTCATCAAGTCATTTAGTTTACCTTTTGGCGCATACGTTTCAAACTAACATGGTAAATACTTTAGCATATGTAAAGTACGGCAAAACATAGTTTTTTGAATTACTGGATCTGATATATGGATCATTTTATTTGGCATACACCCCTTTTAACACAAATCTACCCTTAGAAGCCTTGTACCTCCTATTGACATTACATTATATATATATATATATATATATATATATATATATATAAGATGAAATAATAACTTAGACTTTTTTTAAGTAAAGCCCAAATGATCATTTCAAATCGAGCTAGTAATTGAAAGAAGGAAAATATAAGGCCTTAGACAGTTTTGCCGGAACTGTGCGTTTACCAATTACGCTACCGAGGCCGATGGCTATAATTGGGAAATTTACAAATCTAAATCGTGTACAGTACCATATATAAACCTAACTTTCAATTACGTTTAGCATTTTTGTCAATCATATCTGAAATTGTCAAGTTTTTGACTTATGTCAGATATAGACAGGAAGCAACATAAGTCAAAAACTTGACAATTTCAGATATGAAAGCGGTTTCAAATGTCAATCGCAATCCCAAGTGTTTAGATGTAAAGGGTTTCAAAAAGAGAAAGGAAATATTTCGATCCCATTTCAATTTCAGTTATTGCATGCATGCATCTGTTGAACTGCAACTTCATGTTACTGTTTAGATGCGTTCTAAAATATATCAGACACATCAAGCATAGATATTAATTAATACTTTAACTACGACTACGGCGTCAAGAACATAGTTGTAAATGAGGTGTATTTATATTTTTTATTACTTTGCTAGTATGAATTACAATCAATGTTCCTTTCTTTCTTGGTTTAAGGTTATGTTGATACAGCAGACAGGACCGGCAAATGGTATGAAGCGAAGTTGGGTACGAATATGACACTTCGAGTGACATTTCAAGTGGGTTGATGAGTTGACCTATTCATGTCGCAGTTTGAAGCCTCTTCGGTCAAGTCAAGCTGTAAATTTTTAGGATTGACTTGAACTGTTCACGCTGCTTGAAATCATATTCTTGTGTGTTTAAATCAAAGCTCGAAACTGTATTACTTAAGCCGCTTGACTTCAATCCAGATTGAAAATACCGACATAAACGTAATAAAAAAAAAATTGGAAACCTCAGGGAGTAGATTTATTACAAACCGTTAGTTAACAAACATGGTATCAAAAGGAATATTTAGAAATACCAAAACAGTTACGTAACGTCCAGTTAAAATATGATATAAACGAAAACGTCAACTCGCATATAACAACAACATAACTCCCAAAATATACATAAAAATTAAAAAATAAACAATTAGCGATTATTTCCCAGTCACATAACTTATTAAAATATAAATAACAAGTACAAGTATACTTACATAATATTTTGAGCCCTAAATAAATACAAGAAGAAAATTAGACATGATATATACAGCAATTCAAAGCTGTTTACCTGCTTCTTCCTAAAAGTAATAACGTAACCCTAAGCTGAAGGTAACCAAGTGCTAAACTTAATCTAGATTATAATTAGTAAACAAAATTGTTGACGTTAGCATTTCCTTAATAAAAGTATATAAAATTGCTTCAACTCGAGTTTCTGACTTGAACCAACGTGTAATCACTTTGTGCACTAACACGTCTAAGTAAATTTTAGTACCGCAGTCTGTAATTTATTGTGACATAACCACGAGAAAAAAAACTGGCGTAGTTATCAACCAAAGAGAATAGAATTATCTAGGTTCCATCGAAAGCAAAAAAAAGAGCAGAGTATTCATACCTTCAGTCCGTATGTGTGCCACAGAGTAGTTGACTTCCAATGGGACTATTCGTTCAGTATGTATTATATCGTACATCACCAGCCTGCCTCTGGTGTCATCGTAGCAGATCTGAAAGTGAGTACTTACAATTGTCGACAGACCGGATACTTCTATAAAACAATTTCACTAATTACAGAACTTGACTGTTTCATTTATAGAAAATAAAGTACAGCAATGCCTCTTAAAATAAAGCATCTTGCAAAACGGTGACTTTACAGAGTTTCTTCATGTGAAAGGACACCGTATAGAATATGATTCTTTTTGACACTCAGTCGGTGTATAAAGAGGAGAGAAGGCACCAGGTGGTAACGTGTTTTCCTTTCAAAGACATTTCCCATCGACAAAATATCACCTGCAAAGTATCTTCACAGCAACCGCAAAGTATTCTCGGAATACCACCTGCAAACAAGCGCAATTAGGAAAGTAAATGGCTTCAATACAACAGGATGACTTTCCCGAACTATGTTCGCGCGAAAGCAACCCACATGGCAGAATTGTATAACGGGTGGCTTACATCGTCATAGAAATTTACTATTTCGATTTAGAATACCGGGAAAACATAAACAGGTGCAGAATTTTTGATTGTTCCCAATCGGTGTCCATGAAATACCTGTGCGATAACGGAACGCGATAATAGTATTCCATGTTAACTCATTAAACGTATTTATTGAAGAGATGCAGGTGTTTAAAACTTATTTTAGAGAACGTATATTGCCAGGATTTTTAACCTTTGTTAACTAAAGCAAATTAATATAGAATAGATTCCAAATTTTAACGTTGTAACTAAACACTTAATGAGATATTGTAAGATGCTTGAATGAGTAATCATTTTAAGTTGAAGTTGAAGTAACATACTTAATGTCTATGCTTAGAGTAACCTTTCGTAACGTCGATATCCCACCCTCAAACTTCACTCTAAATTGCTTAATTTCCTCAAATATGTGATTCCAAGTTGGACGTATTTTATCAATAATATAAAAATCACGAATTACTCGTCTGATAATTTCCTTATCGCCTTCCATGATATGTACTTTCGGAGATTGCCGTTGCCTTTTCTTCGACAATGTCGAAGAAGAAGGCTGTTACCCTTGGTTAGGTTCTTTCATAATGCGGTTATAACTGCTTTTGGACATTTTATTTGCCGCTAACACGTGTTTCCTAAAACAATGGAGTGAAATAACAGGTCCTCTGTTACGTGGCTCTTGTTTCATGAACTGCATTACATTCAAAACCATTTCCCTGACTTGCGAATATAGGATCTGTTCTTTTGAATCGCATCTTGCTCCATGATTTTGTATGTTATCTAAAATACAGGCACTTACACTCTTAAAAATGGATTGGTAATAACAACTAAGGTAGATGTGTAATGATATTTTTGTTGGCAGGACCAATTTTTTATTTCATTCAAGTAAATGCGTCATTTAACTATACCCACCAAATTTGTTGGGAAAAACAAATAAATATTGTTGATATTTTATCTTGACAAATAATATTTGTTTACGTTTGGTAACTACAACTAACATAGATTTGTAATAATCAATTAGTTGGGAGAAGCACATAAATATTGTTGGCGTTAAGTGCTTACCCCTAACATCATATTTGTATAATTTACACACTACATACATAAAGTATGCCCACAGTGTTAAGGAAATGCATTGGTTAACTACGTTAATACCAAGCGCGTTTCTCTCAATTATGGTATATACCGTTTGCAACAGCGGAATTTTTGTAAGTTTAACTTTAAGGCCGGAAATATAAATCACATAATTTGCAGTTTATTTGAAACAAAATCCAATTAATTAATCGCTCCTTTCCACATTTACAATTTGTCAACATAATAATTCGTAACAGGGTAACATCCTACAAGGCAAAGAATTATAATTTAAATTCAGTTGGGTCAATTGAAGACACCTAAGAGTACAGATATCCTATATGGTCATAATTTAAATGATAGATATTGATTGGACCTAGGGAATAGAGTGATCTATCATTCACTTTGACGACGGTTTTTTTTTCGGCAACATTCGTAGGTTCGTGTTGCTGCTATTGAATTGTGTGTGTGTCTCATCTGGAATTATTAGCGTTATTACGTTTATTTTCAGTATAAATTAATTACCCTATTTCTCTCCCTTGTTAATTCATTACTCGTTCGAATAAACTCCGTTTCAATCCTTAAATTCTTCAACAACCCCCTATATAGTGTACATGTTCAGTATGCGCCCGCTTAACATAATTTTAACTCAAATCCACTCTGCTTTTAAAACGAAAATTTATTCGATAATTAAAGAGTATATATCCTGTTTTAGGTATCCGTTAGTTTGTTAAACATTCCGATAACGTATAATGGCTTTGTTATGTGTTTTCCACCTAAACCTTCGTCCAAATAGTATATTGAACTATCCGATAATACCGTGTTTTCCAGTTTTAATCGCGCTTTTGATAACGCGAGGATTTGCAGTTCAAATTCGTGTTATTTGAACCAGTTATTTTCTACAGCGATGCACGTTTTGTTGTTCGACAAGTAAGAGGTATCTTGCGTGTATCTGCTTTTAGCTGGAGGCCAAATGGATTCTTTATTTATGTAGACCAACTGCTTTTGTCTGTAGACCGCTGCTGCAGTTATGGTAACAGGGTAAACAGATCCTGAATACCTTACATGTGATTTTCCAATGCTCCACCCGAAGGTACTACATTGGCTAGGAAGCGAGTTTTTTTTTACCTGAAAAATTTGGAATTTTGCCGAACCCTTTCTGTTCCAAGAAAGGGTGCGTGACTACACTCACACATGGAACTTCCATTTTACCTCTCATCCGAACGAGGGTGTATTTTTGTGAAAAATGCTCGCCTAACATTTTTCAAGCGGACCGTGGGCGTAGTAGTCACACACATACCACTACGCCACGGAGCCGCCCAGATCCTGAATACCGCGACGTTTCTGTGTTGACTAATAATTTTACTAATATAGCTAGGTCTTCTTATACTCTTCTATCTTTTTCCTATCTACCTGACTCTACATAGATATTAGCAACCTGATGGTTGTTAAAGAACTCCAACATGTTTACATGATTGCCATTTATAAGGAAATGAAATATTACCTGGTTATTCCCTCCAAAAAAGGAAAAGTGCAACAGGTAAGTAATTAAAAATTTACTAGCATAGATATTGAAGTAAAATTGAATTAGTCTAACATTTAAGCGGTATTTTCAGTACGAAGTATAGTAAATGGATT
This sequence comes from Platerodrilus igneus, assembly GCA_036346225.1. Classification (NCBI taxonomy): domain Eukaryota; kingdom Metazoa; phylum Arthropoda; class Insecta; order Coleoptera; family Lycidae; genus Platerodrilus; species Platerodrilus igneus. Next base: position 1,813,640 of record JARFIW010001106.1, read on the forward strand.
CTAGGTTCGCTTAATTCTTATGCGTTTTGTTCAGTTTTATTAAAGATTCATACAATCGATACACAAAATGAACGATTGTGAATTCAACCAAACAATTCAAATTCAAATCCCTAGCTTGTTGTCGGTCTGCTTATATACTCATAACCCTCTAAAAGTTTGTTGTTGCTCGTGAATGCAGGTGCAAGCATTCATATTTTATTTTTAAGTTTTTGTTTTTATTTTTTAAAATAAGTGCATCATTTTTATGTGGGTAGCTTTGTAGGTAAAGCTTCCTCATTACTATTAATTACCATCTAGATTGCAGGGGTGAAGCTCATTAAAACGTTAGGCTTATTTTATATTATCACTAAATTTTATATATATTTTAGAATTTGATTTTAATTATAATTAGAATTTTATTTATTATAGAAAATACAACCAATTGTAGATCATACATGCTTCTAAACCTGGACAGGGCAAATTTTTACAAGCATAATCGGGGTCCGTGTATCATCCAGAAAAAGATTAATAGTAAAGCGAGTTACATATCCCCCAAATCAAATATATGTATAATTAAATGGAATAATTGAATCTTAAGTTAACTTGCAACATTGTATAATTGATAGATAATAAAAGGTTAATAGAAGTTAGACAGAAGACATGAGAACGGATGTGAATACATTGTATTCCAGATGCAACGTGAGACTGCAGGTACAAGTCACAGTAGGTTATAGAACCGCAATTATTAGAATTAAAATTGTTGCTTTGTATTGTATAAATGAATAAAGACATAAGCAGACATGAGCTTTGCAGGTCCCACAAGCAATGTGAGGGGCAGGGACAACATAAATACCCTGGAGAGCCCAATGAGGTTAGTCAGTCTTGAGGATCACAACTTTAGTATTGTTGGTTGTTCAGGCTACTCGCCTAATTTAGTTCATTTAATAGTAATTTCACCTTAGAATATTTTTGATACAGTACTTGTAAATTAAATTTCAATTTGTAATTTCTGTGTAAATAAATTTGTTAGAGGAGTTTTTGGAAGAAGCAGCTCCCAAACGCCAAAACCTAACTGGCGCAGCCGGTAGGATCTAGAAGGGCACTAGGAAATCCAAATTCGAGGAACTGGTGGCCTGGAACATCAATTCCTAATCTGGAAGAACAAACAACAAAATTTGGACAAGGTACAAAATCGACCAAGCCCAAAGAAGGAAAACGATAAGTAATTATGAATACTTTGATTTTTTACTTAACCTTGTCCGTAAATAAAAATACAAATAATGTAATTTTTTGCTCGTGATTGTGGGGGTGCACTTCGGAATCCCCTGAAACCCCAAGACAGCCAACTGAGAGGGAGGGGGAGGGTTTCCATGCAAATGCTAGGGTTTCAGAAACTTGAATGCTACTGAAAATAGTGAAATTTTGCTAAAAATCGTGTAACTTGAAAAATTGGCAAAATTTTGAAAAGCTGTATCTCCGAAACTATCGGTGCTAAAAACGCTTCTAGCGTACTTTAATGAATATTACAATCTTTGTGAAAAACCAGTTCTTCCGAGTCAAAATCGATCAAAACTGATAAAGTAAAAAATTTTTAATTTTTTTTTTATTCTTGAGAATGACTCGGTGGTCTGCCGAGGTCAAAAAATTGGATTTAGCATTGCCTTTACATTATAAATAATATATCAAAAAAACAAAAATACGTGATTTGATGATGCGTTCACGTCCCTATCATGTTTAATTTGTCTTAATTATTTGAGTGGTCTGGTTCTGTTCTATTTTGAATGTATGGAAAGGGGGGGAAGTGATTTATTTCCTATGTTATCGGAAGTCATGAAAATACTATTCATTTCTTGAAGCTAAACATTTTAGTAAAGAATTACATCTTTCCTAACGGAATACGTTAAATTTTTATAGAGTAAAAGAACCACGATTTTTCATTTTTGTTGAAAACTGAGAATATAAAATTTCATGAGTAACTATGATCATAGAATTATTAAATTTGCTTAACAAAATACCAACTCTTATCGGTTTGATCATTTAACAATTATTCTAATACGTTTCTTTAACTTGATGATGTAGTAGATGCGCAGCCTGTCAGATCTGAATGGAATAAAACAACTCGTAATATCAGATTTCTTTAATCTTGTCTGAATTTGAATATCTGTAGACAACAAATTTATGACAAACTAAAACTTTATACTTGATTATTGTTAGTTCCCAAAAAGTTCCTTTGGGAATGTTTCCCCGAACTGGCTTTGTATATCCAAATTAATTATGATGATTTTTTTACACAGTTGTCACTTTTTTGTAAATACGATAATTATTGAAATTTGCCGATAGATTTAAACATGTATTTTAATGAGTTGCTTAGTTATGAGTAGTCTTTCATCCTAAAATTAATGCCTCAAAATTAAAGTATTGATGAACCATTCACACTCTAGTAAGATGTTATTTTATGTTTATTTGTGTCTAGGTGAAGAACCACAAGCCGTGGTCTTGGTTTAATTAATTAATTAAAGTGTAAAACGTCGGTAGAACAATCCCTTTTGTTTGAGATTCGTTTAAGAGTCAACGGGGTTTCTGCGTTTTCCCGGGACTTTTGCTTCTGTGTCGTTATAATGTAAACGCTATGATGTCCTCCCTTTTAGTGTTTTGGGTGATGAAACAAAATCGACCCACGACCCTCTCTCGTGCCAGAGCTATGAAGTAATATTCAAAGTTAGCCGTTTACCTAAATATGTTTCCTTTTTCTCTTAGCCACTTACCAGTCAACTTCACTCTGGGCTATCGTCAACCTCCATACAATAGCGATTACCATCATAAAAAAATAGACACCATTCTCTCATAGCCAGCACCAAATAACGTTAACCTAGCGCCAACAACGTAGGCTAACAGATAAAAAGAAGAAACGGTTATAGCGTATTTTTATCAACACACGTATCAAATAACAATTAAACAATTCCACTGAAGCCTGGAAAACAAAGACTTCAGAGAATTCAAAAGCACGTACAGAAAGATTTGGTTATGGCGTCCATCCTATAGATAGCTTAAATTTTTGTCAAATCGCTCTTTTGTTCTTGAGCTCTATGGCCTTCTACTGCTCTTTACCTTTTGATTCTTAGTACTTCGATCTTAGTCATCTTAGTAATTTGAAACGAGAAGTTTTTAATGTTTCATGTGTGAAATGGAGTTTTGTTAAAGAAGAGCAATAAGTGCATTCTCAGTATGAATTTTGTAGTATGAAAATCATCATCATCATTTAGTCTTCAGTCCTGGAACTGATTAGACGCGTACCTCCATTGTTTCCTATTCTGAGCTAACCTACACATGTTCCTGAAATTCCCATAGCATACATCTTTCACTATTTGCGTGCAATATTCTGATCTAGGCCTACATCTATCTCTCTTTTTCCTATATCTGCTTGTAATATAGCCCGCACTATTCCACAAAAATGCCTAAGAACGTATCCTGCCCCTGTATTTCTCCTAATATTTTTTTTTGTTTCCAACAGATATCTTTTTTCCCCTACTATTTCTATAACCTTCTTGTTATTAACTTTCTATCCATGCCATCATCAACATCTAAAGCGCAACATTCCAAAAGGCTTCTTTCTTTTCCTATCTGCTTCTCCTACTGTCCCTATTTCATAGGTGTACATTGCTGTGCCCCACACATATGCCTCCAACACTTTTGTCCATGTTTCTTGTTTGTTGTTTTTTAACATATCCAGTGCTCTTTCTTGAAAGATATAGTTCGGTTCCTCTTCTATTGTTTTGTCAAATATCCCCCGCCTCTGGCCACCGAACCTCATCGATCCCTACTATGTCTAATGCTAACCTATCCATTTCAATTTTCAAGTTCTCTATCTTGCCTACTTGCTTCATACTTCTGACATTCCACGCTGCGACTCGCAAAATGTTCACGATTCTCTTTTTTTCTATTTTTTTCTAACATGATATTAAAATAACGTGTTTGTGATTGTTAAATTGTTTTTGCCGTAGAATTCTACCAACCCATTTCCACTTTCATTTCTCATGCTTAATCCAAATAAACGTACTAATGCTACTTCCCTACCCTGACTTACCACTACATTAAAGAAATTATTAAATTTTCATGTTCTTCTATGCATCTTAGTATGTCTTAGATATCTTTGTAGATCACTTCTACCTCTTCCTCACTGTAGCTAGAGGTGGGCATGATACTTGTATTATTACTGTATTTTCTGGTCTAACCATGAGTACTGTTTCGTTCTTGTGAAAGTAGTTTTCTATAGTGTTCTAATTTTTTTTGCAGAACTATCCTCCCACCCAAAATTCTTTCCTCTAATCCTGTATGAATTACCCTAAAGTCTCTGTCCACTGAACTTCACTAATCCCTACTATGTCGAATGGTAACTTATCCATTTTAATTTTCAAGTTCTCTAGCTTACCAACTTTCATACTTCTGACATTCCACGCTATGACTCGCAGAATGTTCACGATTCTTTTTTTATACTTTCCAATCACATCTCCCGAAGTAGTCCCCTCCCGGAGATCCGAATGGGGGACTATTTTAACTCCGGAATCTTTTACCCCAGAGAATGCCATCATGTTTGTTACAATTTAAATACGCTGTGTACTTGGGAGGTAATGTGATGGTTTTTCGTTGCATTCCACATCGCATTAGTGGTCTCTGGTCTCTGCCACTCTAAGTGCCGAAAAAACTGCTGCCCACTAATTTGGTTAAACCTATAGTTCGGCTCTTTAGATCACTGGAACGCTCAAGCCGTTCTACCCGTTCTAGTAATCTAAAACTTCTTCAAGATGCAGGTCCTTTCAAAACGGAGTATGAAAATGAAGAACAATTTTTATAGCGTTCGGTATTTTGTTGTGTGTTAATTGAAATTAATTAAAATCAAGCAAATACTTAGTACTGATCGCACAAGATTAACGTTTGTTCAAGGCATAAACAAAAAAGACTGTTGCGAAGGCATAGAAATAAGACAGGTGGTTCCTTGCAAAGTATAGACTATATGAACGAAGAGCTAATATAGCTCGCACAGAATACGATATTTTATTAGATAATAAGTTCTGTTACAGAAGATTTTTTCAGTAAAAATCTCAAGAAAATAAATAATTAATTATTTTTATGTAATATTTTATCAAGGTAAGATCTATAAAACTCTCATAGATTTTCCAATTATGTTATATGCCTTATTTTGATAATTGATCAAACGCCTAATGAGTTGTTTTCAAAGGGTGTTAGTTTTGCTTATAAAGCAAAGAGCAAAATGTTGAGGTTTGAGAGCTTTAAAGGGGTAACTTTGCAGGGCGTGATCAAGATGAAAAATGGTTAGTCGAAGAAAACTATTTGGTCTAAATGTGTGAGGAAATGAGGGATCCCTCCTCCTCATTTCCTCCATATGGGAATTTACATGTAAATGTGTGAGGAAATGAGGGATTCTGGAGGAAATGAGGGCCCAGTATTGCCAATTATGCTCTACTCATACCACCGAATGTGTCGACTGATTCTGGTTATTGTTTCCTGTCATCTTTGATTGAATTAGATTTGATGATTTTAAATACTTCTGTAGTTATATAATATTGTATGCGATGTGTGTGTGTGCAGCATTAGTTTAATTAGGTGGATTGTTTAGCATCTCCACCCCCTCCACTTCTGGTTGTGACAACTTTTACTTGTATGAATGCAAAAGCAATTGACAACTAAACCTGAAGAAGGATTTGTTTGCAAAAATACGCAATTGAATGCAATACCTAAAACACATTGTTGGAAAGAGACGTTTCCTTACAGAGTACGCATAAGCTTGGCAAGAATATTAATCTGCACCAAAAGCGTCAGATAATCCTATGGATATGCTACCTTAATACGAACGTACACCAAATGGTGCAAATCCGAAAAAGTTAATTGAAATTTAAGTGCGACTTTTTACCGCAGAGCAGTCAACATCTGATCGTTTATAATAAATCAGCGATGAGTTTTACCCTAGTCACTTCGTACACGTAATTAAACATCCACCGAACGTGGATGTTGCAAAAACTCTTAATTGCTTTTCTACTCGTACTAGATACACACATATCAGGTATTGCTAATGTCCATCGCTGTTATTAATTCTGACGATTAAAAAGTCATAAGTCGAAATTAAAAATCGAAATTTATAGCCGACTCTTTTCTATACGTTGTTAATTAGTTTCGCGGAACTTATTGACACTGATTATATACTTGAAGGGTTGTCATATGGATCTCTTTCTATATTTGAAAAGTGCGTTTGTTGTTTACTATGGCCAACTTTGTAAAATAAGCAGTTTAAAACAAAAATGAAAACACATTAACCGAGAGGCTTGCATCACAAAAATTCATTGCAAAAGTACGTATAGAACGATTGCATTGGATTAATAAACACGGTTGCAACGTGCAACCCTCACCTCGAAAAAGAGGGTGCTTTGCAAATCAGCAGATCGAAGAGGATTATACAGCAGCGCCCCTAAAGGAGCAGTTGTCGTGAACATTATCCCCATGCTAAAATGTTATTAACTTATCATTGTTATGCTAATGATGGTTTTGTACTCGCACGACTGAACTTATTATTTGAAAATAAATTGTTTTTGTTATGTTAATCAGGCACGTGAAATTTACACAGGTAATTTTCTAGAAAGGTCTAAAATGAAAACCCATTTTATTAATAAGTTAAATTTGTATACAAATTCTTACAAAAAAAATCGTTCATGTAACTAACACCTAGAGACAATCTGGGATTTTTGCGCTAAGCAATGGGACTCCTTGTTTTCCCACTTGCAGGACATTGTTTTTTACATTTAAAATATGGAAAAATCTTAATAACTTGTTCATTGACTGTTATCTTAAATGATAAATATTTTCTTCAATAATAAAATTTAATTTTTTTTACTATACATTTAACATATGGATAACAAAACAACTTTCTAATAGATATAAAAAATATCAAACTTACCATATGTGGTCACGCCATCACATACATGGTTTTAAAATTAAATTAATAATATATTGTTTAATTTGTATAGATAACGGCTATTGAAGCTAGATGTCGTTATCCGTATTGTTTTCAATAAATTTAGTTTTACTTTGTTAAGTCGGCCTTCTAAAAAGAACATGTTGTATGATAGACGGATGCGAGTTTTGTATTTGTACATGTAAGAAGGTTTGGTGCTATTCTGGTAACTTTAATTTAATGCGTGGACTTAGTGTTTATTACAAAGTTAACCCCAATTCCTTTATTATCCCACTCGCCCTTTCCTGTTATCCCTAAGTGAGTCGAAGAATTAAGTGCTAGTTTCACGGTTGGATTCGGTAAGTTATAGTTTTAAAATTATTGCTCATTTTGTTTGGTATGGATACAGCCCTTATGTTTTTTTTTAATTTTTATATTTGATTTTTTTTTTGTAAAGTATTAAACCAGAGACCAGCGATTAGCGATTACATATTCATTATTTGGTATATCTTGAAACCGGATTTCTTGTTTATTAATTAGTAAATTGGAACTCCGAATCTCCGGGACGGGACTACTTCGGGGATGTGATCCGAAATAATAGAAAAAAATCCGTGAACATTCTGCGAGTCGGAGCGTGGAATGTCGGAAGTATGAAACAAGTAGGTAAGCTAGAGACCCTGAAACTCGAGATGAGTAGGTTAGCATTAGACATAGTAGAAATCAGCAAAGTTCGGTGGCCAGAGGCGGGGGATTTTTGGAGTGGAGACTTCAGGGTAATTCATACAGAATCAGAGGAAGGAAATTCGGGTGTGGGAATAGTTATGCGAAAAAAGATAGGACGACGTGTAGAAAACTACTTACAAAAGAACGAAAGAGTATTACGTGCCAAATCGGCACTTAAACATTGTATTTAGGTTAAGTTTTGATGTACGGAAGTTTCGCGCCATAATTTCAAAAGACGCGGTGCGCGGGAATTTTAAATAGACTAGGCGTGTACTTCCGTTACGTTAGAGTGCATTTGCGCAGTTCGCGCCAATGGGAAAAAGACAAGGAGTGGGGACAAAGTGGTGAGATGTTTTGGTGACGCTCTGAAACGCGGCCTTTTGCCTTTGTTCTTCGAGTGAAGTGGTCGCTTTGAGGTATCGTATCGTAGCTTTACCTATGTAGATTTCCTTTGCTAATTATCTTTTGTTTGTCGACCTTTACCTTGTTCCTAATCCGATCCCTGCATAGGTAGGTAATTTGCAACCTTCGGCTGAACGGACTCCACGACCCGAGATGATGAGTCACCATCTTTGATTACTCCGAGATGGAACCCTGAGGAACCCTGATAGAGGCCAACTTTGGTTCAACCCCGAAGAACGTTCGGATTTCCGGGGTAAGTAATACCGTGTTTAATTTGTTCACGAATATGAACTTTTGCTTAAATTTTTATATTTCCGGTTATGGCGCAATATAATTTGGGGTAATGATGACGTCATGGTAGTTGGCAACGCGAAATCTGTAATAAGGTTCGCGCTTCCGGCCGCCAGGGCGTTGCATTGCTTTCCTATTCATTGCGCTTGCGCGATGTATTTCATGAACTGTGGTAACTGTATTATCGGCTTTTAACTGTATTACCGACTTTTAAGAACTATCACCATATAAATGTATCACCAAATTAAAGTGTAATAAGAGTACTCATGGTTAGATTTGAATCTAAACCAGTAAATACAGTAATAATACAAGTATACATGCCCACCTCTAGCTACAGTGACGAAGAGGTAGAAGCGATCTACAAAGATATCGGAGACATACTAAGATACGTAAAAGGACATGAAAATTTAATCATTACGGGGGATTTTAATGTAGTAGTAGGTGAGGGTAGGGAAGGAGCGATAATAGGTTTATTTGGTTTAGGCACGAGAAATGACAGGGGAAATAGGCTAGTTGAATTTTGCGACAAGAACAACAACCATCACATAATATTATTTCAACATCATGCTAGAAGACTATACACGTGGAAGATGCCAGGAGATATAGGAAGATATCAAATAGATTACATTATTGTGAGACAACGGTTTAGAAATCAAGTAAAACACTGTAGAAGTTACCCGGAAGCAGATATAGACACTGACCACAACATCATAATTATGAAGGCCGCACTTAAATATAAAAATATGAAAAAGAGGAAAAGAAAAAGGCACTTTGACTTTGAGAAACTAAAAGATAAAGATATCTATAAAAGATTTGAAAAATGTCAAACAAATTGCTGAAAGATATTGGGAAAATTTCTGATACTAAGTAAGTAGAAACAGAATGGAATAACATTAAATCCAGCCTAGACATGGCGGCCAGAGATATTCTGGGGTATACACAAAAAGAAAGCAAGAAACCATGGATAACAAAGGATATCCTGAATTTAATAGCAGAAAGACGAAAATACAAAAATAGATCAGATGAAACAGGAAAACAGAGATACAAAGCCATAAAATGGGAAATTATTCGAAAATGCAGGAAAGCTGAAAAACAATGGATTGATGAAAAGTGCAAAGAGCTACAAACTAAGATGGAAATAGGAAAGACAGACGAAGCATACAAATTAATTAGAATGAATTTTAGGAATATAAAACCATATAGCAAAAATATAAGGGAGGCTGGAAGAAACGTCATTATAGAAAATGTAGAGAGAGTAGTTAGATGGCAGGAATATATAGGGAATTTATATTCAGAAGAGGAACTAACAGCATTAGAACAGGAATCAGACATTGAAAATGATCACCTGGAATATCCTATACTTAGAGATAAGTTTGAATTAGCATTAAAGAGCCTAAAAATGGTAAGGCGCCGGGTACAGTTAAGATGCAAGAAGAAACTCTAAAAACCGCTGGACAAGCAGTAACAGAACGTCTCTTCCGACTTGTAAGCTATATGTATGAGACAGGCGAGATACCCAAAGATTTCAACGTCCTGTACTTTTCCTGTATGATAAGCTATGTACTCCTTCTTCATCAACCAAGGTGTCACAGCTGCACATGTGACTCTGGAAAAGTTTACAACTCAACCTTAGATCAACGCAAATTTGAAAAGTCTGGTCATCTAGTAGTGTTCCCACATTTGCGGAAGGGAAAGTTTGTAGCCAAGCTCCTAATTCTCTTACTCCTAAATCAGTGAACCTGGCAATGTCCGTTGTTGATGTAAAAGTTAATTTTTCTCTGATTGTTCTGGTAAGTTTGATATTGTCCCAGTTCTTCTGAATATGGAGAATAGGGGTAACGATGTCATCTTGTTACTCTTTCCACATCAGTAAAGATTCTTCCAAGAAACGCATATTGACCGCTTCGTCCATATTTTTAAGACAACGTGAGACGAGGTCATTGCATCCGTAGACAGAAGCCAGAAAGGCAGGAAAGGCGATATCTAAAATTTTTCTTATTCCAATTCTTCCATATTTCACGGGTAATGTCGCCTGTATCCATTGTTTATCTGTCAGTTGAAGATTGAAAATTTTCTCCAAACATTCATGTAGAAGGTCATCCATCTTTTTCATTTCATCAGGGAATTGGAAAAATGGAGATGTACGTAAAAAGTATGTCATCTTTGGAATAAATAGACAATTTTTAAGTAGGAAGTATGCGGCGTGTCTTTAAATTTTCTAGTCGCTGCGTCAGCAAAGCAAGCTTCTTCATCTTCTTTTCAAATAAGGTTTAAAATGCATTTTCAAAAACAGGAGATCCAAGAATTTCAAGTGAATCTTTTCTTTGAATCTGAATGCCTGGTGATAAAGTGTTAAAGCGGTTTTTTATTTCCGGGTCCACTTCATCAGAACTGAAAAATAGTTCACATTTGTTCGAGTTAATCTTCAAACCGAGGTCATCCGTCAGATCGATTATCTTTTTAAAATTTTCATAAACTTCTTCTGGATCTCCAACTGGAGTAGCGTCGTCTAAGTTCCAAAGGTTGAGCTCTGCAGAAAGCCAAGAGTCCTCAAGGATCTCCTTGTTGGCATCCGGTTGCAGAGGAAATTAAGCTATCTGCGTAAAATAAATGTCATAGCTTTGCATAGCACTGTTGCATAAAGTAGAAAATTGATGGGGTGTTAGCCTTTATCTGGCGTAACATTTGCTCTCTGTCGATCGTGTTGCAGGCATTTGCAAAATCGATTTTGAGCAGGATTTTGTTATAATTTGTGGAATGAGTGACGTAGCTTCGTACTGCAAGAATGCAGTTTTCATAGCCCAACTTCGTTGCCACTCCAAACTGATTCGGCCACAGATAATTTGGTAGGTCTTTTAGTACATCTCTGCAGTTAACCTGCGTATTGTATTTCCTACTGCAATTGGGCGAAGTCCGCCATCTTTCTTGGTAAGCGCACAGAGCAAGGCTCCCTAAATAATTGGACATATCTTCTCATTCAGTTTGCTTTCCAGGAGAAAGGTGCACAATGACGTAATACCAGCAAGTGTCCGTTGATCAGTTTCTCGAGCAGAAATAAAATTACTTCCTTAAAGAACTGAGGTCGAAGACCGTTGACACCTGAGGCCGAACCGGAAGGGAAGAGGTTGATGGTTTTCTTTACAGAAGCTTCGATGGGAGCGAAAGGAAGACATTTTCCGTTGGCATCCTTAGAGGTTATTACTTTTATTGACGTCGGATGCTTGACTTTCAATTGTAGAGGCGTATTTTTGTCACATGGAGCTAGAGAATCTTCTGAGGTAAGGATTTTTATAGAACCTTTGATATCACAGTCGTCCATTTTAGCTTGGATTTTATCTTCAATGGATGCTCGGTAAGTTGTCTTTTTTGTGGCGATTGATAGTATCAGGAATGATATAACATTTTCTTTTACTTTTGCAGTAAGATTTCCTTTCGACGTCTTGTCTACATGTAACGTTTTGTACGTGAAAAGGAGGAAATTGACACAGAATTGGATAGAATTTTTTTAATTGCATCGTTAACTAAGGTGTGTGAATTTGTTTGCAACGGAATATCGTGCTCCTTTAGATATATGTCGAAGTATGCTGGTTCTTGATTTTGATTGGGTTAGTTCCGTAATTAATTCTTCAATGGGGTTTTTGTTGGGTTGAGGCAATTCATCTGGGTGAGCCTTTTTTAGATGATTTTCAAGTGGTTTTGGGTTAGCATAGGTCTTTCGACAGCGTAAACAAGGAATCCGAGTTGCTCCATCTTGGGATTGTCGTTGATGGACGCTGGACACATTGGGAACAATGCCAATTTTTATGTGGCATCTCCAGTTTAGAGATTAAAGTGAAAATTGATATGGTACGACTGGTTTAAGTCTATCGAATTCGTGAGAGCAGATTTTAAATCCAATTAAATTAAATTTTCCAAATTTAACAGCCAGATTTTACTATAATTTTGAATGTCTGCTGACATCTGTCAAATTTTAATTAAAACTGAATATTATAAATTCCTATAATCCAAAGGTTTCCACTGTTTATCGAAGTTTAACTGTTTCAAAATTTTTATATTAATGTGGAGTACACTTGCTATTAAATTAAAATATTAAGCAGAACTTACAGATTAATTCAGAAGTGGCACAATTATTTAACGATCAAACTTGTCTAATTATTTAGTTGTACTAAAACGTCTAAATTGTAAAAAATTTATAACTTCTCATTCAATAAAAAGCGTTAATAAATCCAGCGGAAAGGTACTATTTCGCCAGTACATACAGGTAAACGCCATAAATATGGGGTTAAATTTTGTGATGGAGCGGAATACACTTGTCGTGTTCAAATATACAAAGGCGAAAATTAAGAGACGCAGGTAAATATACCCCTAGCAAATGATGCAGTACTAAAACTAGGCGAAAGTCATTTGGGTCGAGAACGTTCATTCATTACCAACAATTATTATTACATCTCATTAGAATTGGCGGAATATTTATTACAGAAAAATACTTATCTTATAGGAACACTACGAAAAAATAGGAAACATACCAAAAGATGCGGTAAACCAAAAATGATCAAAAAAAGAAATTACCGGTAAGTATAATAAAGAAAAGAATAGTTGTGTTGAAATGACAGGATAAGCTGTTACATGCCAAAATTGGCAATGTACATTTTTAGATTTAGATTTAATTTGTAAATAAATTCCCGCGTATATTTTTAAATGAAAATGTGGACTTCCGTTGTTCCTGACAGTCGCGTCTGCGTAAAAGGATGCGGAGTGCGCGCGTGGTGCTAAAAGACGCCGTTAAGTTACGAGCCCTCGACAAGGTAACTATCTTCGGTAGTGGTGTGTCTTTTTTTTTCAGAAATATGTAGGTTCATGTATCTTGCCTTGTCGTTCCTTTACCTGGTGTTCCTATCAAACCTCTACGAGGGGAAAAGTGTTTTAAGACGGATGGAAGTTGAATTCAACATGGCCTGACGCAACCCAACCTCACAAGTTGAGGGACCCTGAGACGAATTCACGAGATGCCGCCATGTAAGTAGTTGGTTTTATTTAAATCGGGTTTGCAAATTGACTTAAACAGCGCTTGCTTCACTCGAAAACGTGGTCGGTACAAGTTACAATATGGCGCGGAAATTTGCCGCGTAAGGCTATAACAGTTGCGCAATAGTATAACAATTGCCCGCAATAGTACAGCAAATGATCAGGGTATAACAATGGCGCCCTTACACGTGTTTGTTGAAAATTATATCAGTTTTTAACCTTATTTTAACTTGTAAGATATTAGCTTGGAAAATGTTTCTTTTTTTTATTCACTCAAAATCGATAATTAAATGTTTGATTTTTAGTGACTAAAAAAAACTGTAATTACTTTTTATCTTATGTCGTGATGACATTTGAGGGAGCTTGAAATGTCAATCTAACTTATTGAGACTGTCATTCTGAATAGTGTTTGTTTACTTTTTATTTGACCATGTTATTTTAAACCTAGCTAATTTGGATTTTTTTCACAGTGTATTTACATTTGAATTGTGTTGGATAATTACCTAACCTAATTTGGATTAAACTAAAATATGTACCTTTGGATTTAAATAATTTATCCTGTAAGTATTGTTATTTATAGATATTTCACTAATTTAATTTTTTCATTTATTATCCCTTATCTTAAATAATTAAAAAACCACATTAAGTTTGGTTAAATACTTGTCTTGACGTGCTTCTTAAGATTGTTAAAATTTGTTTTTTGTTTTAAATTTCACTATAATTACTATATCTGTAACTGGTATTTTTTAAAGTAAAATTTGAATAATTAACTAGACTTTACGGTTTCTTTTTAGAAAAAATCTATTTTCTTAAAAAACCATTATCGTGTATTTCGCTTAATCTTATCTTAGTATATCTACTTGCTAAAATACAGTAATACGATGAATCCGGCACATCTTAAGTCTATTGAAACGATTATTGAACTCGAATCACGCAATATTCAACCTGCATCAAATCAAAACGACAAGCGATTGCAACTAAAAGCCGTATTGGCACAGGAAACTAACAGACAATTACTTTCTCGTACACTAACTTCCGATTTATCACAAAATTCCTTTGAGATTAAACAATCTTTAGACGACATTAACAATATAGTTCATAAAACCAATCTAGGACCCACAGATTTAGAGCTAAAACGTATTAGATCTCGTGTAATGCATTTAAAACAACGTTTAGACCTATTATTGTTACTTAAAGATGAACAGGCTAATGAAAGGAAGCAAACTTTCTTATCTGACATCCATTTCAGGTTATTTCAGAAAAAAACCTCTATCAATTTAACTGACGACAATAAAATATATGTAACTGGTTCTCTTAAATTAAAAATTCGTATAGAGTCACTTGAACGAGATGTTCCATTTTTGATCGTACCTACACTAGCTAATCCATTTTTACTTGGCATGGACTTTTGCCAACTCTTTAATTTATCTTTATATTTCCAAGATTTTTCTTGGCAAGCTTCTCTCAATACAAACTCGTGTGCGTCGGCTGGTATATCTAATAAAATTTCTATCACCGATTCACACAACAAAATCCTTAACGCTACAATTGACAAATTTCGTAAATTAAATACTTCTGAACTTGGTTGTGTCACTACCGCAACTCATATTATTTCTACGAGTGATGCTGTTCCTTTTAAGCAACGTCAATATCCGTTATCGCCCGTATTACAAAAACATTTACATTCCGAAATAGATAAAATGCTTGAAACCGGTGTTACTCTCCTTCAAATTCGCCATGGATGTCTCCCGTGTTATTGGTTCGTAAGAAAAATGACGAATGGCGTGTTTGTTTCGATGAAAGAAAACTTAACTCTGTAACTGTGGCCGATGCCTATCTCTTACCTCGTACTGATTTTATCCTGAGTCGGCTTCGAAATGCTAAATTTATCTCATCTATCGATCTTAGAGAAGCTTTTTATCAGATCCCTCTTGATTTATCTTTATGTCCAAAGACTGCTTTTAGTGTTCCAGGTCGGGGCTTGTTCGAATATAATTTTTTGCCGTTTGGTCTCTGTAATGCACCACAAACTTTACAGCGTACTATGGATCAAACGTTAGGTCCTATCTTACACCAAGAACGTGGCTTTGTATTTTTAGACGACATATTGGTCATCTCAAGTTCCTTTGAAGAACATATTGCTACACTTAATGAAGTTGCTGAACGCCTAAATGCAGCAGGTTTTAAAATAAATTGGGAAAAGTGTCAATTTTGCTCTTCCTCTCTTACATTTCTTGGTTTTATTATCGATGGAACTGGTTTACAAGCAGATCGTGCTAAAGTCGACGCTATTACTAAATTTAAAACACCCAAAACTGTTACAGAAATTAAACGTTTAATAGGAATGATTAGTTATTATCGCATTTTTCTACCTAATCTCTCAACTATATCTACACCCATTACTGCCTTAATTAAAAATAAAAAGAAAGGTTAATCTGTTGAATGGAATTTAGAAGCTCAGCAGGCTTTTGAACAAATTAAAACATTAATCACTTCCGCACCTATCTTAATCTCGCCCAATTTTGACGAAAATTCTATGTTCAAACTGATGCCTCACTTACTGGTCTAGGCGCAATGCTGTTTTAAGTAAATAATGGACTAGAACACCCTATCGCTTATGCTAGTCGTGCTTTAACTTCTGCTGAACAAAAATATTCAGCTACCGAACGTGAATTATTAGGGGTTATCTTGGGCATTGAAAAATTTAGAGGATATGTACACATTTTACAGTAATTACTGATTGTGCAGCTCTCACATGGTCGAATAACTTAAAACAACACGCAGCTCGATTGGCAAGATGGAATTTACGTATCTCTCAATTTACCTTTGATGTTCGCCATAGACCTGGCAAATTATATATCGTACCTGGTGCCTTATCTCGTGATGTCGCTTCCCTTAACCTCCCAGACCTAATTCCTGATACCTGGTATCTAAAAATGATAAAGAAAGTGTCTGAAAATCCCGATAAATTTTCCACCTTTCGTATCTTCCTCATCTTGCAAAATCTCTAACATTCCTGAATGGAAACTTGTTGTACCTACCGCAAACCGCAGTAAAGTTCTTAAATTGTGTCATGACGATCCTACAGCTGCTCACCTTGGGGTTACAAAAACTTTAGCTAAAATATCTGAATTATATTATTGGTCTAAATTAAAACAATCTGTCTGCCGCTATATTAGAAACTGTAAAATTTGCGGGTCCCAAAGAGTTCTCAAGAAGCTCGTTCTAGATTAATGGGTAACTTCAAGCGTGTATCTTATCCTTTCAGTTAATATCACTTGACTCCTCAATCAAAAAAAGGTAACCAATATTTTTTAGTCGTTACCGACTGTACAACCGTTAACTAAAGCCACATCTTCCGCTACAATTAAATTTCTAGAGCAAAATATATTTGTTATCTTTGGTGTCCCTCAGATTATTCTTTTTGATAATGGGGCACAATTTATCTCTAAAGATTTTCAAAATTTCGTTAAAAGTTATAAAATACAAAAAATTTGGTTCAACGTAAAATATCCATCCACAGGTAAACCCTACCCAAAGAGTAAATCGAGTCTTAATCGCTGCTATCTCTTCATATATCGACTCAGACCACACTAAGTGGGATAAAAATATTTTTAAAATCGCTCAGGCTTTGCGTACATCTAAACACGAAGCAACCCAATTCACTCCTTCATTCCTTGTTTTTGGAAGTTACACCCCAATTGACGGTAGTTATTACTGTTAGTGGTGTGTCGTTTCTTTTCAGAAATATGTAGATTCCTGTATCTTGCCTTGCCGTTCCTTTACCTGGTGTTCCTATCAAACCTCTACGAGGGGAAAGTGTTTTAAGACGGATGGAAGTTGAAATCAACATGGCCTGACGCAACCCAACCTCACAAGCTGAGGGACCCTGAGACGAATTCACGCGATGCCGCCATGTAAGTAGTTAGTTTTATTTAAATCGGGTTTGCAAATTGACTTAAAAAGCGCTTGCTTCACTTGAAAACATGGTCGGTACAAGTTACAATCTGGCGCGGAAATTTGCTGCGTAAGGCTATAACAGTTGCGCAATAGTATAACAAATTGCCCACAATAGTATAGCAAGTGATCAGGGTATAACAAAGCGAGATGTACTTATACTGTCAACAAAACATTTGATAGAAATAACTACAACTGGAAGAAAAAAGAGGAAAGGCAGAGAAATTTTGAAGCCTAAGAAAATTCAAGACGATAATGCTGGAAAAACGGGTATTGCTTTATCTGACCAATACTCCAGTTATTCCAGTACAGGATGCAACTGCAATATCATGTCCGTAATGTTAGAATCGCGCACTCTTTCTAGTTTTCAGCAAAAATATATTAGACTAATTGGACGTGAAGCTTGGGAAGTCTTTCAATTGATTTAGAAAAGAAAACCACTTTCACCTCTCTCCAATACTTTGAAATGTATCTGAAGACAATCCAACATCTGGAGAGTTTCATAAAAAAAATCAACCCTTCAGCTTCCACTAAAATAGGGCGAGGAAGACATCTAATATTGGAAGGGTTTAGGTAGATGATTTTCTTTTCTTTTCATCGACAATCCGGATAGATGCTTCTGAATCAGCCTTCTTTGGGGCTGAAGTGGCAGTGTCTGTTCAGATGGTAGGTGGAAGTAGGAAGCACTATGAGTATTCGCAGGAAATGGAAAACCAAGAGCACGTTTACGAGACCAGTTTTACTGTAATTTAATTGATATAATTTGCTAGCTCGACATGTTTCTTTTAACGCTAAACCAACTTTAAGTTTAAAATACTAAAAAATTGTTTTCAAAGTGTGCGTATATAATTTTATGGATCAATTATATTATTCTTTCATGAACTCGTGAAGAAACATTTCTAAAAGGTTTCATTCAGTACAACGTCTAATAACTATTTTCAGAAATATTAGCACAAGTTTCGAGTATCATTCATCATTCTCCTCAGTTATACTCGACCAATCAAGCACTGTTTATTAATAGTGAAAACGTGCCAGTTTCCTGGCGAATATAAATCTTTTTAAGTGGTTCAAATTGCTCTAATTAAACTCAGGTGGAATTTAATGTTCTTTACAACATACATGTGTGCGATGATGGCGTAGTTAATATTTAATGAAGAGCTCCCAGCTCTGGTGAGATTGAGCAAACGTTCCGTTTCTGTTCAGTCGGTCGTCAGTCTTGGCTCCTTGATAAATTGACGACCCTGAAGGTTTATTGCTGACGCCACCAAGTCGCGTTTAAAATGATTACCAACAGAAACAAATGTTTATGTTATTAATGGAAGGAAGGTAAATTGCTCTCACGATCGGAGAGATAGGTGGAAAGATTTTATGTTTACAGTAAACTGCCTGACTGCGTATATACGAATGGTTGGAAATTCGATACTTGCGACGTAAAATATGTCTTTTTCCAGTATAGCTTCCAAGCAATCAATTTTCTCAAATTACAATAGGAAGTGAGTGAAGTGAAAATGCGGCGATTTTAGTAACCTGTCGCCAAGACTTGATGGTTGTTGGGTGTATTGTGTCCTATTTGCTTTGAAATGACGAAATTCATCTCAAATAAGATTATATATAAAATGTATATTTCCTACTAAACGATTACCTTGAAATTATAGCTTCTTTGTCAATCGAACAATTATTATTTCACAGTTGAATAATCAGGAAATCATTATTTTCAATTAACATAGTATATTTACTTCCGGTACGAAAAACTAGGTTTGTTCCCTTTACCAACCTGAGAACCAAGAAATTTTTGGTAATGCTATAGTTTTTCTTATGCCGAGTGTAACAAAATAAGTGTAAAACATTTCAGGGGGTGATTCCTCATCGTAAAAGAGATAGGGTCTTTCATATAAAGAAACTTCATTGGAGCATCCCTTGTTAAGATACAGCCCCTTAAAGGGGGTACATAAAATTTGTTTTTCATTCTTTTTTACAAACACTAAGAAAGTTACAAAATTGAATTTAAGGTGACATTTTTTACTATCAAAAATACACTTACTCAGTAATTTATTTGGTTTACCCCATGGTTGTAAGGGGTACGTTTACGGTCTGTCGCAGGGTAATGGGTTAGAAGCTTGTAGAAGGTATGCTCAAATGTATTCTTAACGGCAGTTTCCTTCGCATAGAATATTTGCCCAACTTCATCAACGATTACGAGAATATGGTTCATTCGAAAAAAGAACGCAGGATTGTGGTCGACATCGAGAAGTTAGAACACCACAGCTTGAAGAAGCAGTACTTAATTTGGTTGAAGAACAACCCACTAGCAGTACTAGAAAGATTGCTTTCGAGTTAAATGTTCGCTATTGTCCAAGCTAACCATCAAGAACATTTTTGTCTTAATGTGTGGGTCGGAGTTATTGGGGATTATTTAATTGGCCCTCATTTTCTACTTCCTCGATTAAATGGTGAGACAACACTCAATTTTTAAGAGAAATGCATCCAGTACTGCTGGAGGAAGTTCCTTGTGGTATCAGAAGGGTTGGGCGTCGCCGTGGATCAATGTAATAAGCGTAAGACTACGGATCCTAAGGTCTTGGGTTCAAATCCCGACACGGCCGACTTCTTGAAAAATGGCAGGTGAGCATTTTTCCCAAAAATTACGCCCTCGTTCGGATGAGAGGTTAAATGGAGGTCCAGCGTGTGAGTGTTGTCACGCACGTTAAAGATCCCTACCTTATCTGGAACGGTAAGGGTTTGGCAAAATTCTAAATTTCCAGGCAACAAAAAACTCGCCTTCTGGCCAATGTAGTACCTTCGGGTGGAGCATTGGAAATATAAATGAACGGTATCAGAAGGGTTATGCTTTTTATGTATGATGGGGCTCCCGCCCATTTTAGTCAAGCAGCACGTCAGCATTTAACTCAAACATATCCAAATCATTTGATAGGTCGAGGAGGACCACAGAATTGGTCCGCTCGATCACCGGATTTGAATCCTCTCGATTTCTCTACTTGGGGCCATTTACAGAGTTTGGTTTATCCTACTCCTGTACGCGATGTAGAGGACTTTAGAAGCCGCATTATCAAAACGTGCAGTGTAATTATAGGGACTCCAGGAATATTTGAGCGAATACGTGGCTCAATTCGCCAACGTCTAGACGCATGTGTAATGACTGAAGGTGGGCATATTGAATATTTACTATGATTTCTACATGTTGTATGTTTTGTTATTAATAAATTAGTTTTGTTTATTAATCTTTAATCATACTTTGATGCAGGTAGTAACTACAAAATAACAATAATAATCCAGTTCGCATTTATGACGATGTATCTCTGTAGTATTTTGTAAAATAATTTTTTCTGAGAACTGGTTAATTTTGGGCAAAAAATTCAAGAGACATTTTTTGTTTAGAATGAAATAAGCTATGGAAATAAATTTTTAAATGGCAAACAAATAATAAGACAAAAAGTTACATTGGAAATAAATTTTAGGGGTTGCGTTTCCACCCCCTTACAACCATGGGGTAAACCAAATATATTACTGAGTAGGTGTATTTTTGATAGTAAAAATGTCACCTTAATTTCAATTTTGTAACTTTTTTAGTGTTTGTAAAAAAAAATGAAAAACAAATTTTATGTACCCCCTTTAAGGTGTTGTATCTTAACAAGGGATGCTTCAATGAAGTTTCTCTATATGAAAGACCCTATCTCCTTTACGATGAGGAATCACCCCCTGAAATGTTTTACACTTATTTTGTTACACCCGGTATAACTAAAAGTCCAAGCTTTCTAGGATAAAATTTAAGTTGAACTAAATATGGAGACTAATTATTTTTCATCTAAAAAATACCTTGCGTTTATATTTCGCTTAATTAGAATCGTTGCTCAAACATCAAACATTCTTTTCATTTTTGGTACAAAATAAACTTTGCTTTTACAGTACTATAACTCCAAAACGCGTGATGGCACATCAAATTAGTTAAAATCAAAATTGAAAAACATTAAATAGCTTTCAAATCATTGTCCTCCATTTCATCCTCCCCGAGATTTTAAAAACGAATCAAATTTCTTCTGTTTTGTAGTTTCAGCTTTAGGCCACTGAGATCAATTAGTCGTTAACATTTCTTACGTTAGGTCGACGCCTTCAGTATCGACCTAACCCCCAATTTTACTTCTAACAATATCGGGCTAACCTAACCGGGTGAGGTTGATGCAAATTGTTACGTGCCGAAATCGGCCGTAAACATTCTTATAGGTTTTAATATGTAAGAATTTCGCGGCATAAATTTAAAAAGACTTATGCGCGTATTTCCGTCACTTCAGACAGTGCGTTTGCGCCAGATTGCGCCGACGCGTGTGGACGAAGGAGGAGAGTCGGGAATTTCCGAGATAGGTGGAACAACTAGCCTCCGAGATGTGAACAAGGTTGTTTTGTTGGGTAGCTTATCGTGTCTTTCATTATTATGTAGATTCCCTTTTGCCTTCTTTGATTATCGTTCTTCCAACCCGTTCCTTATCGTACCTCTACATAGGAAGAAGAAAACCAAATTAGAATTTGGATGCAATCTGGCTCAAGATCCACGACCCGAGAACCATCATGAAGTAATCCGGATGCAAGCCACCGCCATCATGAAGTAATTCTGAAGGAAGCTTTGCCTATTCATGTTAGTACCCCGTGGGGGTTTTTATATAATTTATACAATTGGAAAACGTGTTGCAATAATTTGCATATTGTGTGACGTCATTGACAATTGGCGCGTTAATTTTCACATTGTGTAATGTCGTTACCAACTGTCATTAGTGACGCGCATGCCGCGTCGACGGGACTGTAATAAAATCTAACCCAATTGCGAAAAGTTGGGCCTAACCTAACATAACCACGCGAGGAGTCGTCTGACCTAACTTAGAGAAACGTTTGACCTAACCTAACCGAGAGAAGGGTCATCTAACCTAACTCAGAAGATCTAATGCCACAGTGAAACGATTAAAGTAATAAATTAAAAAACCTTCAAGGTCAATATTGAACACTACCCTGCCACCTCCTAGAGTTAAGTTCGGACAAAGACTAAGAGACTGCTGAAACATAGCGCAAGCTTTATGGAAGTGAGTTTAAAACCCTCCGTGGTTAAGGCAGGAACACAGAGATGAGGGCCTTCAGGCTCCACCACTACTTTCAGCTGTAAGAACAAGTAAAATAAATATTACAAATGTTGAAACGCGAGGAAAGACTCGTTTGTGAAAGTGACAAGATTGTTAAATTAAACAAATAGGTGAAATGTCGAAAATATAGCTACACAAAGAAGCACGAAAACCGCACGTACACCACCGGTTACGAGAAAGGATTTTACTAAACCACCAAAAACAACATAACATGAACTATAAAAATACGTCAATACTTGTCCGTTTTCCCTAAATGACTCAAATTAATTTTGCGCGTAAATAAATCGTTCTTTTCTATATACAGGGTGGTTGAAATTATTGTTTACCACTGATTTAACTCTTTGAATGCACAACAATATATATAATGCTATGATAAGGTGTTGTTTAAGGGTGTATTGAGTAGTAAGGGTCGTGTAGTAACAATAAATAGCGATAGAGTAAGAAAACTGCATTTATTTGGCGGAAAAATAAGTAATTCATACATTATGTAAATAACAAGCATTTAACACCCTGTATATAGACCATAATTATCTTTAAGCGATGCAAGTAAGCATGTCTCACAACAATAGAACGCGTATTTAGCAGAAAATTAGGTAATTCGTACATTATGTAAATAGCAAGTATTTAACACTCTGTATATAGACCGTTATTAATTTTAAGTAATGCCAGTAAGAATATCTTTCAACAATAGAACGCGTATTGAGAAGAAATGATAGTACATGTAATTAAACTGCATTGAGAAGTGTTCTAATTGGTTATATAACAAAAGACGCCAAAGATAAAAGATAAAACCTAACAAAGCTTTATGCAATTACGCGAGTTATGTGATCCCCCATTTATTATATCTATATAAAACTAATACTTAAGAAAGTTATTAGGAAATATTAGGAAATGTGCAACAATGTCATAAAAGACAAATGATTACAATTTATTTCAGTTTATAAACGTTCATGGGAACGGAAGCGCTACAAAGTAGCACAAGGATAAGTGACACTGCAGATGTCAGGTCACAGACGGTCGTAGGAAGTCACGTACCGAGATTACGCAGAAGTAAGCCTGCAACAAAGTAATTATGAATAGCTTTTAAGATAGCAACTATGTATCATGAATAGAGTCAAGTGTAAGCAGACATTAGGTCTGTAAGTTCCCACAGAACTGTGAGGGGGTAGGGAGATTATATAAGGCCCGGGAGCTCCACTTGCAGTCAGTTCATCAAACGTTCAGCTTTTGCATTGCAGTTCGTAGATAACTCATTGTACAATTAATTAATGTATTTCGACTTAGACTAATTATTCAAGTTTGTCAAAATTCCAATTAATTTCTGTATAATCAAAAATAAATTTGTTAAAGTTCAAAGAAGTCTTTTTAAAAAGGACCGCTCGAAGCCACGAACCTTAACTCGCGGAAACAATAAACATTTTTGATAAAAAAAAACGCAGTTTCAAAAACGCATAAAAATACATAAACGAAAACAATTATCCAAAAGGCGATATCTATACAAAACAACAGACTTAAACTTGAACGTCTGCCAAAGATAACAATGTATCAATAGCAAATAAACATTACACGGAAAACCGAATAAATTACATTAGAAAACCACTTCAAAATGCATGGAATGTTGAAGACAGTGCCTGGTTGGTTGAGATAATCTGCAAAACTGCTTGAAAACCCAGTCCACATATAAGTGGGAAGAGCCTATATAACACAGAGCAATGATAAGACGGGTTAGTTTACAACTCATGCACGCCGAAGCTGCGTCACTGTTAACCAGAAAGTTACGCATAATTTAAATATAATAGAATATCAAGTGTATGTTACAGTGATAATAGTGCAACGATTACGAAGACTTTTTGCCGTTTTTTTTTAGAAAACGGCTTCAAATTTGTGGTATATTTCTGAATATTTCAAATTTGTAGTATATTTCTGAATATTTCAAATTTGTGGTATATTTCTGGATAATTCAAGTACGCGTCAACGATAATAATACTTCAAATTTGTGGTATACTTCTGGACAATTCAAGTTGTGTCGATAATAATATTTCAAGTATGTGTCGACAAGAATAATTCAAATCTGGGTCAGTATAATATTTCAAATCAGCGTCGACAATTATATTTTTTGTACAATTCTGGTGCAATTTTGATTTGCGTCGGAAGCATTGAAGGAAAGAGATTCAAGGCATACAAAATAAAGAAGCACGAAGGAATTTTTGGAAAACGAGGGGTAACTAGATTCACTATTATGCTTTGCATCGTTCACGCACACTCACAATAAAACCACAAAATACAACAATCATACAATCTTTTATTTATCACTATTTACAAATAAAATTCAATATTATCCACATTTCAGTGATCAAGTTACACCTCAATAAATCCTATTTTGTAATGTCCTGTATTTTAATTTAAATTATCAAACACGTAGAATGTACCCGGAGTAAATGAACCCTGAATAATATCTTATTTCTCATTCTTACTTTATAATTTATTTTAAATCTACGTAAACTCTGGAGTATGGTGAGCTCATGATAACCCAGTTAATTATGAATAATGTATGCCCTTATACTTCGCATACTCTTACAACAAACAAAAAAAAAACAAACCCATGTACTCTTTACAAAATTTAACTTCCTGATGGAACGTTAATAAGCTTTATATACACCTTCAGATTTCTATTTAAATACCATAATAAAGTTAGTTATACGTATTATTTTCAATACGCAAAATAATGCACAATACCTTCAAAACTCACTCTCACACGTCACACAATTTTCATAGTTTCATAGTTTATAACAACAACAATTTTAAAGCGTTACCTGGAATTTCTAGAAGATCTCTGCTCCGTTGACGATGCCGTATGTTTGCTTCTTTCTGCTCTGCAGGCCGCTTCTAGCTATTAGTAGAAAAACCCCATTTAAGTTGAGCTGCTTGCGCTGCCTTCACGGTGTATCCAATTTCCAAATCCAAATTAATTATACTTCTTTCATAATTGTTTAATTTAATCCACGTTACATAACGTCACTACACGAGCTTGTTAAAAAAAATGTATGTGGTACCTCAATAAAAAAATGTAAACTCGGCACACTCCGCGTACAAATTATGAGGATAACACCGTGCTATATAATTTAAAATAATTTTCTATACTTATAAGCTCGTGGTAACTTTCGTACGTAGTCTCAAGCGATCAAAATACTAAGGGCTTTTATTATATTTTCAAAAAGTATTTATACAATTTCCGATGCCACTTCTTGGCCGCATTTCACCCGAAGTCCTTCATTTACAATAACACGTTTTTAAAATTTTGGTTCAACCAATTTCTATAGCCTCGAAATTCAGCGCGTCGTTACGATATTTTCTGAAAATTAATATTCAATATTCCTGTGTCTTGTCTGATGTACAACTAACGATATCGACCAATAGTCTATCCATTAACGTCTTACAAATCCCGCCTATACTAACGCCGTCCCTTGCTTATGCATATTCTACGTCTCTTTCTAACCTTGTTTGAGTGGTAGAAATCGATATTCCTGTCCGCGTTCTACAAGTCCATGTGGACCCCAAAATACGTGCTTTAAATAACCCCTCATTAGCGTTTAATGCGAAAACATCCGACCGTTTACCCGATATTCTTTGAAACTTGTTTGTTATCTATAAAAATAAGTGGAACTTGACATTTAGAAACCTGCAGGTGTTCAATTTTAACGAACGTTTTAAATAACATTTCTACGAGCTTCTTTTCATGCTATTTCAACCCAACCGATATATTTGTTTGTTAGCAACGCGTTTCACCTTGGTATTATTGATTTTTACAGGCTTTTATGCATATTATACGTAAATAACCGTTCAATTAAACTCAATTAAATTAATAAATTAATGGCATTGGCCTCTACAATTTATTTCCTTTGCAAATCTACTAAATTTTAATCATTATTTGTAAAATTTTGTTAATACCTGTTACTTAAAAATGAACTAACTGGAATAAATTCCACGTAAATTCTGGTTGTTTCCTTTATACAGGGTGTTTTGAAATTATTTTGTTTATACGTAGACATAGCCCTTTAAAACCACTACAATATATATATATATATATATATATATATATATATATATATATTGTAACGTATAAAAAGGGGGGAGAAATAGAATGCAACAAAACCACAAAACACAGATCTACCGAGGTCAAATAAAGATAAAACCAGTACATGTGAACAGGTACGTTGAAAGATGTAATACTTATCCTTAAGGCTGAATATAAACTGGAATACTCAACCGTTGTACCTATCAGACAAGCTACAGGGTTTTGGAAGCAATTTTTGTGATTTGAGTCAAGTTTTATGTTTGTTTATTTTATTTGTATTAGTTTATAAGTATTTCATATTTATATAATTTCAAAGATAATGTTTAGAATAGTTTCACGACGAAAAGTTAGTCTAAAGAGTGTGTAGAAAGTTTTTAACTGTCAAAGAAATGTACCAATGATATTGTGAGAGTAGATAGGCTGAAAACGGACTTTAATCTAAGGTGGATAACAATAAAAATTTGTATATAGTTGGCATTGGGTGGATGAAAATAAGTACCTAGGTAATATAAGTTGTTTATTAATAATAAAATTTTGTAAAATAAAATGAGATGTATAAAAAAGTGGTTCCTGAGTTTCATTCAAACTTTTGTACTAGTAAAATAGAAAAAGCTATTGAATCTAACGCCTCAAAAGATATAAATAAAGAGCGTATCAAATATAATAATTATGAGGAGCAAGGCAAAGTGAATGATTCGGAATCCAGCAGGGCATCTATAAAAGCAGAGTGTGATTTTGGATACCAGGTGCATTGGAATTTTACTACCGCATGGATGCGAAATTTGGAGTAACAAAAGTATTATAAAGTATCCAGTTTTGTTTATAGTTAAAATTTAAATCATACTTTTACATATACCAAAACTAGTTTTAAAGTGATTTTGTTTAAGTTATGGTAGTTAATTGGACAAAGACTAAGAAATCCTGTAGGCGGTCTGAGGAATTGAAGGTATTAGTATTCAAGTACGCGTCAACGATAATAATACTTCAAATTTGTGGTATACTTCTGGACAATTCAAGTTGTGTCGATAATAATATTTCAAGTATGTGTCGACAAGAATAATTCAAATCTGGGTCAGTATAATATTTCAAATCAGCGTCGACAATTATATTTTTTGTACAATTCTGGTGCAATTTTGATTTGCGTCGGAAGCATTGAAGGAAAGAGATTCAAGGCATACAAAATAAAGAAGCACGAAGGAATTTTTGGAAAACGAGGGGTAACTAGATTCACTATTATGCTTTGCATCGTTCACGCACACTCACAATAAAACCACAAAATACAACAATCATACAATCTTTTATTTATCACTATTTACAAATAAAATTCAATATTATCCACATTTCAGTGATCAAGTTACACCTCAATATATCCTATTTTGTAATGTCCTGTATTTTAATTTAAATTATCAAACACGTAGAATGTACCCGGAGTAAATGAACCCTGAATAATATCTTATTTCTCATTCTTACTTTATAATTTATTTTAAATCTACGTAAACTCTGGAGTATGGTGAGCTCATGATAACCCAGTTAATTATGAATAATGTATGCCCTTATACTTCGCATACTCTTACAACAAACAAAAAAAAAACAAACCCATGTACTCTTTACAAAATTTAACTTCCTGATGGAACGTTAATAAGCTTTATATACACCTTCAGATTTCTATTTAAATACCATAATAAAGTTAGTTATACGTATTATTTTCAATACGCAAAATAATGCACAATACCTTCAAAACTCACTCTCACACGTCACACAATTTTCATAGTTTCATAGTTTATAACAACAACAATTTTAAAGCGTTACCTGGAATTTCTAGAAGATCTCTGCTCCGTTGACGATGCCGTATATTTGCTTCTTTCTGCTTTGCAGGCCGCTTCTAGCTATTAGTAGAAGAACCCCATTTAAGTTGAGCTGCTTGCGCTGCCTTCACGGTGTATCCAATTTCCAAATCCAAATTAATTATACTTCTTTCATAATTGTTTAATTTAATCTACGTTACATAACGTCACTACACGAGCTTGTTAAAAGAAATGTATGTGGTACCTCAATAACAAAATGTAAACTCGGCACACTCCGAGTACAAATTATGAGGTTAACACCGTGCTATATAATTTAAAATAATTTTCTATACTTACAAGTTCGTGGTAACTTTCGTACGTAGTCTCAAGCGATCAAAATACTAAGGGTTTTATTATATTTTCAAAAAGTATTTATACAATTTCCGATGCCACCTTCTTGGCCGCATTTCACCCGAAGTCCTTCATTTACAATAACACGTTTTAAAATTTTGGTTCAACCAATTTCTATAGCCTCGAAATTCAGCGCGTCGTTACGATATTTTCTGAAAATTAATATTCAATATTCCCATGTCTTGTCTGATGTACAACTAACGATATCGACCAATAGTCTATCCATTGACGTCTTACAAGTCCTGCCTATACTACCGCTGTCCCTTGCTTATGTATATTCTACGTCTCTTTCTAACCATGTTTGAGTGGTAGAAATCGATATTCCTATCCGCGTTCTACTACTCCATGTGGACCCCAAAATACGTGCTTTAAATAACCCCTCATTAGCGTTTAATGCGAAAACATCCGACCGTTTACCCGATATTCTTTGAAACTTGTTTGTTATCTATAAAAATAAGTGGAACTTGACATTTAGAAACTTGCAAGGTGTTCAATTTTAACGAACGTTTTAAATAACATTTCACCCAACCGATATATTTGTTTGTTAGCAACGCGTTTCACCTTGGTATTATTGATTTTTACGCGCTTTTATTTATATTATACGTAAATAATCGTTCAATTAAACTCAATTAAATTAATAAATTGATGGCATTGGCCTCTACAATTTATTTCCTTTGTAAATCTACTAAATTTTATTCATTATTTGTAAAATTTTGTTAATACCTGTTACTTAAAAATGAACTAACTGGAATAAATTCCCACGTAAATTCTGGTTGTTTCCTTTATACAGGGTGTTTTGAAATTATTTTGTTTATACGTAGACATAGCCCTTTAAAACCACTACAATATATATATATATATATATATATATATATATATATATATATGTAACGTATAAAAGGGGAGAAATAGAATGCAACAAAAACCACAAAACACAGATCTACCCGAGGTCAAATAAAGATAAAACCAGTACATGTGAACAGGTACGTTGAAAGATGTAATACTTATCCTTAAGGCTGAATATAAACTGTAATAGTCAACCGTTGTACCTATCAGACAAGCTACAGGATTTTGGAAGCAATTTTTGTGATTTTAGTCAAGTTTTATGTTTGTTTATTTTATTTGTATTAGTTTATAAGTATTTCATATTTATATAATTTCAAAGATAATGTTTAGAATAGTTTCACGACGAAAAGTTAGTCTAAAGAGTGTGTAGAAAGTTTTTAACTGTCAAAGAAATGTACCAATGATATTGTGAGAGTAGATAGGCTGAAAACGGACTTTAATCTAAGGTGGATAACAATAAAAATTTGTATATAGTTGGCATTGGGTGGATGAAAATAAGTACCTAGGTAATATAAGTTGTTTATTAATAATAAAATTTTGTAAAATAAAATGAGATGTATAAAAAGTGGTTCCTGAGTTTCATTCAAACTTTGTTACTAGTAAAATAGAAAAAGCTATTGAATCTAACGCCTCAAAAGATATAAATAAAGAGCGTATCAAATATAATAATTATGAGGAGCAAGGCAAAGTGAATGATTCGGAATCCAGCAGGGCATCTATAAAAGCAGAGTGTGATTTTGGATACCAGGTGCATTGGAATTTTACTACCGCATGGATGCGAAATTTGGAGTAACAAAAGTATTATAAAGTATCCAGTTTTGTTTATAGTTAAAATTTAAATCATACTTTTACATATACCAAAACTAGTTTTAAAGTGATTTTGTTTAAGTTATGGTAGTTAATTGGACAAAGACTAAGAAATCCTGTAGGCGGTCTGAGGAATTGAAGGTATTAGTATTTAATCTAAACAGTAGGCCTTCATAAAAGGACTAAATATTCACACCTACAAAAGTAGCTGTTCAAAAATTTTTCTTTATCTAAGTTATTGGAAATTTAATAACAGCCAATAGCTGTCAATTTTGTAACCGACTTGTCGGAATTTGAGATAGGTCTGTGTTTGTAGGGGCACGAGGTGGAGAAACCGAAACCATCTGACACTGAACCCTGGTTAGACAGTTTCGGGAATAAATAAATCTTACCTTGAGATTATAAGAATCCATGCTGATTGAGTCTATGACCGGCGCATTTGTAGATAAATTTTGAAACTGTTAAATAAAATTTCCTATATTTTAAAGCAGAATAAACTAAAATTAGCAATTTAAAGTACAAATAAGGCACATTATAATTTTGTGTTCAAATCACGATTTTCGTAAATTAAGCTTACCAACAATAATAAAATATAAAAAGGGGGAAAATTATAATATATATATATATATATATATATATATATATATATTTGCTGTGATAAGGGGTTGTTTAAGGGTGCACTTTATAGTAAAGGTCATTTAGAAATCAGAAATTACCATAGGCAGCAGAAAACTGCATTTATTTAGTGAAGAATTGAGAAATGGACATAGTTTGTAAATAGTAAGCAGTCAACACCCTGTATATAAAGTATAAATAGTTTTAAGCGACCCAGATAAACATAGGAAGACGCATAGTTAGCGTAGAAACCAGAAAGACATTCATTAGGTAAATAGAAAATATTAAATACCCTGTAATAAAGTTTTAGTTAATTTAGGTAAAGCAAGTAATGATATTTTTCAGTGAAAGCACGCGTATATTTATAAGTAAACGATAAAGTGTAATTAGACACGCATTTAAAAGAGTTCCAAACAATTAGATTAATACGGAGATAGAAATAGAGCTTCAGGTAGCATAGGTAAATGCGTGCAAATAGCTAACCATTTTTGATAAGAAAGGAGATTAAAAATTGTGTGAATAACATGTACATATGAAAATTAAAAGTCGAATTGCATCAGTTGTTTATGGAAAAGCAATTAGATCTATCAAAACACAGCATGTTGATAACGAAGACAGCTGGAACCAGCTTACAATTATTGGGAATCGTGGAGAATTACATCAGAAACTACTTTGAATGTAATTATTTGATTGGTCACAAATAAGCGACGAGCTCTAGACCGTACCCACTGACGAAGTGGGAATTCAATAATATATTAGCAGGTACAGTGATAACGAAGGCAGTTTTGAACTCAACAAAGGCCGAAGTGCGCCGCTATGAAATAAAGTAATACGTAATAATTTTAAAAGTGAAAGATAAAATAAGTGCCAAGATGAAAACTATAATTGCCGATTAAACGATTTCGAAGTACGGGGAAAACAAACGACAATTTGAAGTATGGGGAAAGAGTAATACAATTTCTAAGTCCGGGGAAAATAGACTACGATTTCGAAGTACGGGGAAACAAACTACAATTTCTATGTCCGGGGAAAACAAACGACAATTTTGAAGTACGGGGGAAAACAAACTACAATTTCTAAGTCCGGGGAAAATAAACTACGATTTCAAGTCAGAGGACAATGATAATAAGAATTCTATTCTAAGTTTGAGAAAATTGATTGATAAGAAGTAATAAGTCTGAAATGAAACGACAATAAATTGGGGTGCATAAATTAATAATGGTAGTCCATAGGGTGATGGCAATAATTTAAATGTAATCCTGAATTGGGGGAAGATAATTTTTATTCAAATGGAAGCGTTGATGTGAAGAAAATACACCAGGTCAGATTTTTTAGTTATAAGACATTTTATTTTTCTATATATTTTTTATTCTGAATATTGAATTTGCTTAATATAATATGAATGTGAAAAAGTCAACAAAAGAAGTTGCATACGTATAAAGTGAGTAATATGATAACAGGTTTAGAATGTTCTACACTTCGTTGATAAAAATAATAGGTTTTTTTTTTGGTGACTTTGGGTTTTGAGTAAATAGTATATGATGTTTAATAAATGAAATTTACAACATTAACTAATTGAAAAGTGTATTACAAATAATTTACAAAAGCTGTACATAATATATTGGCTTCATTATATAAAATCGAAATTAACTGAATTTTATAATTCCAAATAAATGCTAGCCGAGGTCATATTTAAATAGTTCAAGGAGGAGCTACGAGTTGAATGGGAAATTGATAACAAGCGAGGCGGTAACGTACCTAGTTTTGTTATTGGTTGACAAGGTTGGTTCAAAATAAAATCCAGTTAAGTTTCTGGAGGGAATTGATAGCAATATTAATAAGACAGCCCAACGTCGGAGGAGATAATTACAATCTTGTTTATTCATAGCATAAAATAATATGGTCGTCCAAATGATGGAGCGCGAATAATTTAGAGTACATAGCAAATAATATAATAGCCCAACGAAGGGGCACGATAATTCCGGTAGTAACATAGCAATATATATATATATATATATATATATATATATATATATATATATATATACAATTAATACTAACAGGTTATTTGGTCTTCTAGTAATAAAACTCTTATTTGTTTTTTACCGAGCTTTCGATTTATTTAAAATCTTCTTCAGGGTGCTGTAAAGTAACTGTGACTGTCATTAACATAAGAATAATAAAATATTACTTACAAAAACTGGAGTTAAAATACTGTCATAGCTTTGATAATTATCATTAAAACTTAAAATAAATAAATTAAATAAAACATTTGATAAAAGTACAAGAAACAACTATTCACGTCTATCACAATACACGTTACAAATTAAAATAAAATTTGGCTTTTAAAATATACATTCCATTGAGAACTAAAACATGACGATTATTAAAATAATTATTACGATAACATTCTTGAAGTGCATGGTTGATTATCTGTATTTATCTAATGTTGTTTGATTTCCTATACTTGAGTAAATACATATACACAGCGTTCAAATTGTTTGTATCTGTTTTGAAGTTTAAAGCTTTTTCATTGTTTACTATATGAGCCATTTTCAGAAAAAGTCTACTCTTGTATGAATTTTCTTTATCCAACACTTTTACATTATTAAAATCCGGATAATGGTTAGTATTATTTGTGTGACACGCTAATGCGCATGAATTCTTTTTTATTTTGCAATCGCTCTTATGCTGCACAATCCTTGATCGCAGCCATTGTGATGACTGTCCTATGTAAATTTTGTCACATCCTTGGCAAGGAATGGAATACACAATATTGTAACGAAGTAGCATAGGAGTTTTATCTTTTGTGTTTGAAAAAAGTTGGCCAACCGTGACTGAATTATATTTTGAAATAACCATGCCATCGTTTTTTAAAATGTTTACTAATTTTGGGGTTAAACCCTTTATCATCGGTAACTTTTTATACGCAACACTATTTGTTGATTGCTGGTTTTTTTGACATTTTTTATTGCTGCTCGAACTAAAAATCAATTTATTTACGAGAGATTTCGGATAACCATTGTTTACCATGGTGTTTGATAGAAGTGTCAAATTTTTTCTATGAAATGAAGGATCTGAAATTCTTGTAATTCTGTTTTTTAAACATAACAGCGTGTTTATTTTGTAATTTATACTGTGATCCGAATAATAGTTAATGTACCTACCTGAACTGGTAGGTTTCTGGAACCAGTCCAGTAGGAGCTTGTTGTTGGAGCTTCTTATTATTTTAGTATCCAAAAATGGAATACTGCTGTTATGTTCTATTTCCAATGTAAATTGGATACGTTTGTTATATTTGTTAAAGCTGTTTAAAACATCATCAACTTCATTTTTAGGTACGGCACAAATTACATCGTCAACAAATTTTTTAATAAAAGCTGGGGGAGTCGATAAAGTAGGAATGACATTGTCAAACAGAAAATCCATTACCATGGTAGCAATAATAGGACTTAACGGGGAACCCATAGGAGTACCAAAAATTTGTGCATAAAATCTATTGTTGAATGAAAAATAAGAGTTGTGAAAAACGAAATTTAAAGTTTCTGTTAGTAATTCCAAAGAAAAGTTGCAATTTGGTTGAATAATATCCCATTTTTGGTTAATTATTTCTATTACTAAGTTGATGGGGATATTGGTAAATAGAGAAATTACATCGAGAGATATTAAAACAAAATCATCAGGTACCGGATCTGAAATTCTTGTAATTCTGTTTTTTAAACATAACAGCGTGTTTATTTTGTAATTTATACTGTGATCTTTTGTAAAGAATAATAACATAAAAAAGTTTGAGAATTTAAAATCCAACACTGTTAAATGCCAAATGTTTATTAACAACGACAAATGGTTACACAATTTAACCAAGGAGGTCATTCCTACGGATGTTTCGAACTTGCTTTCGTTAGGGCCTAAATTTGGTATATCTCCTATACCAGAAACTATAAACATTAAAAACTCTTAGTTGATATTGAAGCTATATTAGCAATATTACCTAGTTTAATAGACGAAAAGCGAGCTCGTGTTACCAATGTAGTAACTAATTATCTACAGAAAACTGGAAGACGATAAAGAAGACATCATTTAAAAACTTAGAAATATTAAATACCTTAACTAATATCATTGTGAAAATCGGTAAAGAAGTAATGAATATTAGTATAAACAAGATTACTTGACTAAAGAACGATAAATTGTAATTAACACTTGTATAAATTATAGTTCAAACAATTATTAATACGGAGATAGAAATAGAGCTGTACATAGGTAAATGTGCAAATAACTAACCATTTTGATAAGAAAGAGATTAAAATGTGAAAAACATTATATAAAATTAAGTGCAGCAAACTTTGTTTACAAAAGCAATTAATGGAATCTTAAGACCCATGTTGATAAATAATTCCTGGAATACAAATTATCTAAATTATTGAGAACTTAACCAAATCTTAGAAACTAACAATTAAACACAAAGATCTCTTACAATCAGAGGAAAGGATTATTTGACCTGATGATTTATTTAATAATCTAGTATTATCATACCATAAAGGCAGTTTAATGAAATAAGCTGAATCCAAAAGGG
The DNA here is from genome assembly GCA_036346225.1 of Platerodrilus igneus. NCBI lineage: Eukaryota > Metazoa > Arthropoda > Insecta > Coleoptera > Lycidae > Platerodrilus > Platerodrilus igneus. The sequence continues at coordinate 1,849,236 of JARFIW010001106.1, forward strand.
AAATATTAATAAATTAATTTTAAAGGAATTAAAATAAGCAAGATAAAACTATATCATTAAACATTCTATTTCATTAAAAAGAATTTATGAATAATTGTGGTATCAATATGGTTCTTAGTCCGTATTGCTACCATGTAAGGATTTTCTGTTTGACAATGTATTCCAACTTTATGACTCCCCAGTTAATAAAACAATTTGTTACGGTAATGCTACCTAAAAATGAAGTCTGATGATGTTTTAAATACTATTCAATCATAGACAAATATAAATTCTTGGAATAGAACATTTGAACAATATTGTCTTTTGGATATAAAATAATAAGAAGTCAACAAAAAGTGCCTAACTGTAATAAGAAAACCATAGGGATAGTACATTTAAATGTAATCTCGGAATTACAGTAAAATTACAAAATTTAACACTGGTAAGTTTAAAGAATTAAAAATTCAGATTTTTTCATAGAATAAAATTTACACTTCTATCAAATTCACATTAAAATCTGATTATGAAATTTCGTAAAAAATTATTATTGTTGAAAGCAATACAAAAAATGTCAAACCACATCAAAAATAATGTTGCTAAAAGTTTACCGATAGTACAGTTTAACCCGATAAATTATAAACATTTTAAATGACATGGCAGTTTTCAAAATAAATTCAGTCACGGTTGGCCAACTTTTTCAAATCAAAAAGATGAAAATCTATGCTACTTGTTACAATATTGTGTATTCCAATTTTGCAAGGATTGACAAAATTACATATCATCAACAATGGTACGATAATGATTGTGCTCATAGCATTATAAAAAATGAATATAACTGAATTTTAAATTCCAAATAAATGCTAGCCGAGGTCATATTTAAATAGTTCAAGGAGGAAGCTACGAGTTGAATGGGAAATTGATAACAAGCGAGGCGGTAACGTACCTAGTTTTGTTATTGGTTGACAAGGTTGGTTCAAAATAAAATCCAGTTAAGTTTCTGGAGGAATTGATAGCAATATTAATAAGACAGCCCAACGTCGGAGGAGATAATTACAATCTTGTTTATTCATAGCATAAAATAATATGGTCGTCCAAATGATGGAGCGCGAATAATTTAGAGTACATAGCAAATAATATAATAGCCCAACGAAGGGGCACGATAATTCCGGTAGTAACATAGCAATATATATATATATATATATATATATATGAAAAAGCTTTAAACTTCAAAACAGATACAAACAATTTGAACGCTGTGTATATGTATTTACTCAAGTATAGGAAATCAAACAACATTAGATAAATACAGATAATCAACCATGCACTTCAAGAATGTTATCGTAATAATTATTTTAATAATCGTCATGTTTTAGTTCTCAATGGAATTTATATTTTAAAAGCCAAATTTTATTTTAATTTGTAACGAGTATTGTGATAGACGTGAATAGTTGTTTCTTGTACTTTTATCAAATGTTTTATTTAATTTATTTATTTTAAGTTTTAATGATAATTATCAAAGCCATGACAGTATTTTAACTCCAGTTTTTGTAAGTAATATTTTATTATTCTTATGTTAATGACAGTCACAGTTACTTTACAGCACCCTGAAGAAGATTTTAAATAAATCGAAAGCTCGGTAAAAAACAAATAAGAGTTTTATTACTAGAAGACCAAATAACCTGTTAGTATTAATTGTATACACTGCTGGTCGTCACTTTTAACTAATTGTTATATATATATATATATATATATATATATATATATATATATTGATATGATAACGCCGTACTCGGTGTAATGACGTTTTTACTTAACGCCACCGCTCTGTGTTCTCACTTCAAATTTTACTAATTTTATTATTATGCCACGGCTAGCCCTTTTTACTCTACACAGAGTGCACAACGTTACGATGATCAATTTTCTTCTCCTCATCCCTTTTTGATTATTTGTTTGAATTGATAAAGTCAATCTATTTCATATAATAAAAAGAAATATTATTTACAATTTTTGAAATTCTTTAAATACACTCCTCAATCAATCAATATCATATGTATATTTATCGCAAAATTTACACTTTTAATTCAACCTAAAGTCACCAAAAACTATCTCTTTACCAAAGAAACCTGGAACGTTCTAGAATTGTACAAAAACGGATGAAAAAACGGGCTGAAGAAACACCAGAAGACCAATTTGGGTTTAGGCGAAACAGGGGAACACGGGAGGCCATTTTAAGCTTCAAGAGTGATAATGGAGAAAACAATAGAAAAGGAGAAAGCCTGTATACAGGGTTTGTAGATCTGGAGAAAGCATTCAATAATGTAAAATGAAAAAAAAAATTTGAAATACTCAAAAAGATTGAAATAGGTTACAGGGATAGACGGATAATACATACCTAATACAAAGAGCATACAGCTGTAATAGAATTACAGCAGGAACGTAGCGAAGTAAATATTAGGAAAGGTGTGAGACAGCGATGTGTACTACTTCGTTAATTTTAAACTTGTATATCAAAGAGACAATGAATACTGTCAAATGCAGAAAGACGTTTGGAATTACTACGCAGGGACAAACGATTGATATGCTTAAATTTGCAGATAATATGGCGGTATTATCATCTAACACGCAAGAGTTAGAAGCAACTCTTAATGAAACGAAAACTGTTCTAACGGAGAAATACGGTATCAAAAATAAAACTAAAATACGAATATGTAAAGGAGGAGTAAATAAGTCAAAAACTAGAACACAAATAAGAAACGAGAACTTGCAAGAGGTTAAGGATTTTTGTACCTAGGAAGTCAAATAACGCAAAAAGAGAAAAGTACAAAAAGCAAAGATTAGCACACCGGGGGGGTGGGGGGAGTGCATTTAGCAAAATAATGTAACTATTATGTTTAAAAACAACAAACGTTGAAACAAGGAAAAATTTCAAAAAGCGTATGTGTGAAGCACGACACTGTACGGCTGCGAAACTTCGACAGTAGGAGAAGCAAACAGGAAAACGATAGAAGCCTTTGAAATGTGGTGCTACTGAGGTAATGATGAAGATATCATAGAAAGACAAAGTTGAGAACTAAGAGGTACTAGAAATGGTAAGAGAAGAAAGATCTATGTGAAAATCAGAACAAAATAGGAGACAGAATGATGAAACACATACTAAGGGCTGAGGGAATAGCACGGCATATGCTAGAAGTAAAGAAAAAAATTGAAGTAGAGGTAGACCTACATTAAACTATTGTAGACAGAGAGTGAAAGATGTAAACTGGAAATTTCAGGAAATGTGTAGGCTAGCTCAGAATAGAAAACAATGGCGGTACGCGTCCACCCAGTTCTCATCATCATTAGGTTTCATTTCTGGAACTGGTTAGGCGCGTATCATAATTGTCTCCTATTCTGAACTAACCTTCACATTTCCCTGAAATTTGCACAGTCTGCATCTATCCCTATCTGCATGCGAAAGTCTGATCTCGGTCTATCTCTACCTCTTTTTCCTATCTCTGTAATATATCTCGTACTATTCCCTAGAAATGCTTTAGAACGTATCCTGTCCTTCTATTTCTCCAATTTTTTTTGTTTTCCACAGGTATCTTTATCCCCTCTACTTTTGCTATAACCTTTTTGTTATTAACTTTGTCTATCCATGCTACACCATCCTCATACATCTGAAGCACGCCATTCCAGAAAGCTTCCATCTCTTTCTGTCTGTTTTTCCTACTGCCCCTATTTCATAGACGTACTGTGCTGTGCTCCACACATATGCTTTGAACAATTTTCTTCTTGTTTCTATGTTCGCTGCTGTTCTTTCTTGTTTGATGCAGTTCGGTCATCTTCTATTATTTTACAGTTATACACCCTATTTCCCTGATATTTAGTGGTGTGTGCAGGGGGTAAGCAGCCTTTGGCTGCCAAGTTCCCCCAGCACTTGAACATTTGTCGAATTAATAGTTTTTCCAATATATCCTTTCGCACACTCAACATTACCAATCAGTTCTAGGACTGAAATTTTAATAATGATGATGATGTTTTTCGTACATAAAAAACGACACAATTTTAAGGGTATGTTTATACAAACTTTTTTCATATTTAGAGGTATAACTTCATTTCCTAAAGTATGTTGGAATATTTACGGGACACCTTGTATAAATATCGACAATATATTCCCATTAAATATTAAAATAGTTACATTCCTAGTTTGTAAAGTTTACATATCAATTTGTGAGGGTTGAGGAACATTGTGCTCCTTCTGTGTATCAAGAAGAAGCTTTGCAATACTAGTTTCTGTATAAATATTATATGTTTGGAAAATTATTATTAAACAATCACTAGATTGCGTTTTAAGTCACTTACTTTAATAGCACTGCGGCTCGTCAAACACCACTGATGCTGCTGCTACATATTACAATTGCAAAACAATCAATACCTGCCCCTCTATGTCCGTTCGTTCTCCCGCATTATATTTTACAATCAGTCAGTGAACGTCAATAGAAAATAGATCCGGCTAACCGCTTTTATATCAAATAGTACAAAAACCTTTTATAAAATCGGATCAGCGCACTGAAGCATGGATATCGTTTATCCAGGTCTATTCTCAGGTTCGTCCAGGTTAGGGTTGTTTTAGTCCTGCTACTGTTATGGAGTGAGAGAATAATCATTTCAACTCTATTATCCTTAAAAAGGGGCTTTTAAAGCGTTTTCAGCCCTATTGAGTCTTCTATGTACGCAACCCACCGAAAATATTGAAAATATAATTATACAATTTTCCATTGAAGAATTAATTGTAATCGATAGCAAACAGAGTTAAGCCTGTAAGCGATCCATAAAATTGCCAAGGTATGATAGATTCGTCCGAATGCGAATTTTAGTCATATTTTTGCGTAGTAGTTGATGGATGCTTAAGTATAAAAATTCAAAGTGTAAAATTGCTTGATCCTTGAAAACATTGTTGAAGCACTAACAGACTAACCGATCATGAAACATTTCGACACCAAATTAAAGATCAAGAAGGAACTCTGTTAGAGGACTTTGTCGCGCAATACCACCTGCACATACACGCCAGACATTGCACAATACGCGTGAAGCATAAACTTCACCCTTGCAACACGCTTACTAAACACTATATCACTGCCTAGAACAGTACTGGCTGTCCATATTTGGCCACTATGGCAAGGTATTTAGCTTATTTTCAAAGATAGAGGGTTAAGGTTTTCGCGACACTGTACTACTTTTTTTTTGTGAAACTAAACATGCCGCCAACAAAATTTTCATAGACCTCTTGGTTTTTGAGATGCAGGGTGAAATTGAAAATTTTCACTTTTGGGGCATTCCCCGTACCTCAGTTGTCTTTTAACTTATTACAGAGGCGAACAGGTATTCTTATAGAACTTTTTCCGTATAATCCAGTGATGTAGTTTGTTTCTTTTATGCGCGCTATCCGTCTTTTGGTTATGAAGCAAACATATTTTTTTTAATAGGATACCCTATATATTTTTAATTAATTAAATTAAGCACTTTCTGGTTTTTCAAAATATATAATAATATTTATTTTGAAAAATAACTGAATAACTTACACTTTCCTCAAATTAATACATTATATATATTATATTTTTACAAATTTACAAATTTACAAATTCGTCCTCCCTGGTCTAAGAATTTATTCAAATTTCATCCTAAATTTATCCCTAACGTTCCCTATCATTACCTAACTGACATATTATAAGTACAATCTTCTTTCCTATATATACTGCCACCAAAAATTGGCGGCAAAACGTCTAGCAAATAGAATTAAGCCACAGAACAAAAATACAGGCAAAAATATAAATATAAAATAAGTATAAATATAATGTAAGTATATAAACAAAACCAAAAATAAATATATAAATAAATTAATAAATATCTAAATAAGCAAAAGCATGCAACAGTGCATAAATTAGCAAAAGCATCGCCCAAATTATCAGTTGCACTCGTATAAGCATTATGATGGCTAGCACCATTACGCAGAAAATATGCTCGTTAGATTATTTCAAAATCTCCTTATTAATTAATACAAGTCAATGCTTATGCGAGTACAGCCGCCACAATTTTAATCCTACCTCGTATATAAATTTCCCAAGCATCCGAAGATCTGGTCGTCTTCTTACGTCTATTGGTATCTTACTGCTAAAGGGAGATGATGCACTGTTAAAGTTCTGGTGGGTATGCACTAAACGTTCTAGGGAGATCACAATCACTATCACTTTTAAGTCCTGGGGAGATGCGCGGTTTCACTCTATTTTATTTTCTTTATTTATTTGCCGATTTAAGTTAATTAGGGTTTACTTATTTATTTTGTTGTTATATATTTGTTTTAGTTTATTCCCGGTTCCGATTTTTCCGCGCGTATAAGGTGGGGCAGTGATTGTTTTAGTGGTGTGGGGTTTGTCGTGCATATTAGATTTTGGTTATTGATTTTTGCTTTTATTTTTGCTTTTCATTTTTTTATTATATTTTTTTTATTTATTTTTTCTTTTTTTTAATATATTATTTTTTATACAGGTTATATCATGCTCATGTCCATTTCCCATGCCAAGTCAAAATCAACAATTTTCAATCCTCCCCTGCCCCCTCCGATTTACGCGCGGTGATCACCGTCTAATCTCGAGACTCTTCCCGAAAATTCTTTGAAGACTGTCCAGAACGCCTTGTGGTTAGCCACTTCCCTGACTTCCTCTAGGCTCTTTGGCCATGCTAGTCCTGCGATAGCTAATTTCATATCAGCTAACCCTCGATTTGCCACCTCGAGTGGGCAGTCGAAGAGCACGTGCTCTGCGCTTTCTGCGCCCTCACCACATTCGCAGGTCGTCGTCGGTTAAACCAAACCTTTGTAAATACGCTTTCAGGGCGCCGTGCCCTGTTATCGGTTGCACCATTTTATGATCGAGTTTCACTTCGATCTTACCTCTAGCTTCTATGCTCGGTATGAATTTGTGGGTCAATCTGCCCGTGGCAGCGTTGTTCCAACTCTCTTCCCATTGTCGGATTGATTTTTCGCGCAGCTTTCTTTTAATTATAGACCTCGGTATCGACGAATGAGATATCCGAAAGTCGCTCGTCGCGGGCTCTTTAGCTAGTTCATCAGCCCTATCGTTTCCTACGTTACCATCGTGCGACCTAACCCAACAAAACTTTAAATGCCGAAACTCGAGCGCCGTATCCGCTATCCTCCAGACGTCTTCTTGGAGGTCTGCCGAGGTATTCATGTTTGTTAAAGCCGTTAGCGCCGATTTACTATCATTGATTATATAATATTCGTCTCAGCCCGTATGGTTTATTACGTAATCGATAGCCTCTCGTATGGCTACCAATTCGTATTGGAAGATAGTGCTCCAGTTCGCGAGTTTGGTTTGTTACCGAAACACCTCCCATTCCTGTTTGTTCGTCATCCATACGTGAACCGTCCGTGTAAATTATGATACCCGTCGCGTCCTCATCACCTTCGACAAACTCGATTCCGCTAATATCGACCGAGTGCCCCAACTCTGATACAACGATCTTTCTCTCTACCTCTCTATTACCAAGATTAATATCTTCGATAATTTCGCGCCCTTTCCCTATATTTATTAATTTCCTATTTGTAATTTCCCTAACGACATATTGTATAGGAAGAGACCACCAGGACCGCCTCCGTGGAGGTGGTCCTGTATGCCTTCGCCGCCTTGAGCGCGGTTATGCGTTGTACGCTCTTCAATTGACGCATCTCCCGGACTTTACAACGTTCCGCCCATACAGAAGCTGCGTACAGCATTGCCGGCTCAATTGCTCCGGCATAAATCGTTCTCAGCGATTCGCCTCTGAAACCCCAGTTTATTTTCGCCGTCGCCATCATTTTCTTTGTCATTTCGCTGCCTTTGCTTTTAACGTACTGCACGTGAGCTTTCCAATTTACTTATCGTCAATCTTTACGTCGAGGTATATAATTGCTTTCTTAAACGCTATTTTCTGCCCTCCCAGCTCTAGTCTAGGGGGTCGCTGTCCCCGTTTCTTTCCGAAATAAAGCGCCTCTGACTTCGCCGTGTTAAATTTTAATTTGACCGCCTGCGACCATTCGTGTAGTTTGTTAAGCACCTTGTTCGGTTTTATGCGCATATCCATTAACAATCGCGATCTGACAATTAAAAGCGCATCATCCGCAAATCCAACGATTGAGCATCCTGTGGGCAACTTGACCCTAAAGATGCTCTCATACAACAACTTCCAAAATGTGGAACCAGAGCATGACCCCTGCGGGCATCCTCTTTCCACCTCGCGTGACAAAACTTCACCTGGAATTTCAACCTGTGCCAATCGCCCCGAGAAATAACTCTTGACCAAGGACATCAAGTTTCGCGGACAACCCCTATTTTCCAACTCGCAAACAATCAATGGCCACCAGGCAGCATCAAATGCTCCTGAAATGTCCAAAGCAACAACCCAGTAGTCTTGTGCATCTCTAGCCTGTTTAATTTCCCCGACAACGAACTCTAATGCATCGATAGTCGACTTTCCCTCCATAAAACCGAACTGTCGGTTATTAAAACCGACGCTGCCACGCACTAAATGCTCAACTCGCGTAGTCATAACGCGATCCAAAACTTTCTCCAGCACCGGTAGCAAGCTAATTAGGTGATAGCTGCTCGGGTCTGACGTATCCGCCTTTTTAGGTTTAGGTATGAATTTCACGTTCTGGACCTTCCAGCAACGCGGAAAGACGCCCCTTTCTAGACAAAGATTAAACAATCCGACAAAGGCACACGAGGCTAATAGGCACGCCTTCAGAGCTGCGTCTAAAGTGATTCCGTCCTGCTCCGGTGCCTTCTTAGGGTTCATCCTCCTAAGAGCCCTGACGACCTCGTGAACTAGGATTGCCTTATCGGCACCTGTTCCTTGCGCCTCTGTAGCTTCCCGACGTACTAAATTGTGCGACCCCTCATCCTCCTCGGGATTATCCGAAGGGAAGCATTTCTCTAATAAATATTCCGCCGTGGTTTTAAAATCTTCTGTATATTCGCCATTTGTCTTGCTTATGTTACCGAGCGCGATTTTCTGTTGTTTACCCCTTATTATGCGGTATGCGGTTCCCCAAGCTTCTTTCTGTGAGTTTCGCGTGCCGAATTCTTTGAATTTATTTGTTCGCTTTTCTTCTATTAATATCTTATATTCGTGGTAACTTTGATTGTATTCTATTATCCATTGTTCTCTTATATCTCCCGAAGCGTATTGATAGTGACTCCTTAATTTACGCGTTTCTGCCCGCTTGGTGGTTAGTTCCCGGGTCCACCAGGGTACGTTGTCTTTAAATGTTTTCTTTCGCGGCATGGAGTATGATGACGCGTCTACCACTGCGTCGTTTAAATTTTCCGCGAGTGTTTCTATTTTGTCTGCCCCTCGGCAGTTAAATAGCTCGTTTTCAAGCGCAGGGATACTTTCGCCAAATTTTTGTTCAAACCGCTCCCAAACATTAACAATAACATTATAATTTGAATTAGGGCCGCTATACTTGCGGCCACGTCCCCAATGCTCCACCCGGAGGTACTACATTGGGTTTAAACGCGAAAAATAGTCGTGCTCCTAATTTATTCTTACTTCATAGTTGATTCACCCTAAATAAAAACTAAATAAAAATCTAACAAACCTAAAAATCTAACAAACCTAACAAACTCTAACGATCTAACAAACCTAAAAATCTGACAAAAACTGGAACAAAAACAAAACAAAAACTAAAAACAGGGTTGTAAATAATGGTATCCCTAGCGCTGACTTTCGAGTGTACCCGATCAACAAGCAAAAATGAGAGGGGGAGGGATCCGTAATACCGGATAGCAGACGCCGGTTCTGCTTACCAGTGCGACCTGAAGGGTCGTCTTAAAACTATCCAAATCTAGCTAACTAATTTAAATCCATCCCTAGCTTTCCCTATCGTTCCCTAACTGATTTACATAATGATTACAATCTTCGCAATTCTGCTCGTCCTTCCCAAATATATACTGCAACCAAAATGGCGACAGAACGTCAAACAAAACAAATAAGCCACATAATACATGCTATATATAAATAAATATAAAGTGTAAATATAACATTAACAATAACAGTTCATTTACATTTCCAATGCTCCACCTGTAGGTACTACATTGGCCAGGAAGCGAGTTTTTTTGTTGCCTGGAAATTTAGAATTTTACCGAACCCTTGCCGTTCCAGGCAAGGTAGGGATCTTTAACGTGCGTGACAACACACACACGGGACCTCCATTTAACCTCTCATCCGAACAAGGGCGTAATTTTTGTGAAAAATGCTCACCTGCCATTTTTCAAGCAGTCGGCCGTGTCGGGATTTGAACCCAGGACCTTGGGATCCGTAGTCTTACGCTTACTACATTGATCCACGGCGACGCCACACATTAACAATAACAGCATATTAGTATAACTATGGAAATTGCTCAAGATGATTACCATTTTCTATAAATCATAATTCTCATAGATTGGTTATTTGTTTTGGAGCATTTAAGAAAATTATGAACATCTTTGCATATTTTGAAATACGAATGGCTTCACGAAGTTCATGTGGGCTGCGATCGCGGAGGTCAACTTATTGGCCCATTGGTGTCTATCCATTTATCAGGAAAATGGTTTTCTAAAAAGGGGTAAATTTTCAGGGAACTATGAGCAGGCGCTCCGTCCTGTTGAAAATATATAGCGTTTACACGAGCCAGTGGAGCCGTATCTATGGGTTCCGGAATTACATCTTGCACAATTCCTAGGTACCGGTCTCCCCTACTACGACCAAGGTCCCAGGTTCGAATCCCGACACGGTCCGCTTGAAAAATGTTAGGCGAGCATTTTTCACAAAAATACACCATCGTTCGGATGAGAGGTAAAATGGAGGTCCCGTGTGTGAGTGTTGTTTCGCACGTTAAAGATCCCTACCTTGCTTGGCAGAGCAAGGGTTAGGCAAAATTCAAAATTTTCCAGGTAAAAAAAAAACTCGCTTCCTGGCCAATGTCGTACTTTCGAGTGGAGAATTGGAAAATCACATGTAAGGTACCGGTCTCCCGTAAGACTTTATTTATAAATTCTGTATGCTATTTGGTAGATTAAATGATCCATGATTAATTAAATTATCTTTAAGTACAAAAAAACCTATCAACGAAAGGCCGTCTTCTTTTCGGATAAAGATAAAGACGCACAATGATAAAAAATAATTAGGTATTGAATGAAGAAAAAGTTTACCTGTTAAGATCTAGTTCTGAAGCCTGATGCGCATTTTGATTGGATTGTATGTAGCAACATAACATATCATACTTTTCAAAGTTCTGACGTACTCTAATTCCAGCCATTTCGTAAAAGAAATAACAAATTTTAAACTGACAACTTTTAAGTAAATCTTGAATATTATTTTGACAAACGATCCGACTCATCGCCATTAATAAACTATCTTCTTTTGTTTCATCAACGTAATGGCTACAAAAATTAGTGTTGCCATGGCCTATTATTAAATAAGTATTAATTTTGAGGAAAGTGAAACTAATTCAGTTATTTATCAAAATAAATACATACTATTATATATTTTGATAAGTCCAGAAAATGTTTAATTTAATTAATTGAAAATATGTAATGTGACCTTTTTAAAAAAACCACATGTTTGCTTCACAACGAAAAGACAGATGGCGCATAAAGAAACAAACTACACTACTAAATTCTACGAAAAAAGTTCTGTAAGAATACCTTATCGCCTCTCCAATAAGTTAAAAGACAACGGAGATACGAGGAATGTCCCAAAAGTGATAATTTTCAATTTCACCCTGTATCTCAAAAACCAAGAGGGCTATGAAAATTTTGTTAGCGGCATGTTTAGTTTTACAAAAAAATAGTGCAGTGTCGCGAAAACAGCAACCCTCTATCTTTAAAAATAAGCGAAATACCTTGCAATAGTGTCCAAATATGGACATCCTGTACTGGCGATATTTCAAGCAGTAAACACCGACCATATGCGCTAACATCTTCCACAACATTATGCATAAACACCAAACTACACAACATAAAAAGTATCAACTGCACTGCGATTCTCCAAACTAATAAAATCTTGTTCTTTCGAACGAAAATTCGTATAACGTATTCTCAAACGGGGATGTCTTCGTATAGGAATGTTTCTGTGCGAAGAGTTAGTGGTTATTTATCAATAGAATATCGGTGAAGCGTATAGTTATTTTGAATTAACTTGTGTATTAGTTGTTTATATAAATAAAATTTATTAGTACATTTTTAATCAAAAACAGGTATGTGGCAGCACATTTTTATTAGTCATCATAATAGGTTAATTATATGTTTAGTAAGGCTTTAAATGATTTGGAAGAATGTTATACTTCGTGTCTCTATACTCTAAGGTATACTTTTAAAGTCCCGATGCACAATGTATAAAAGCCACTACGACAGTTGGTAACAATAATAAATACATGCATAATGTTGCGCAATAACGTGTTACGTCATATTAATGTTTCAAATTACTATATCACATGCAAAAAATGTTTATTTTAATTATAAGAGAAGACAAAAGGTACTCACGTAAACTATAGAACTCTTCACAACATGACAGCTACTCTCGCGGCAGTAGGGCATTATGGGCGTGGGTCGTCCTTTGCCCCTTCGTCTAATCTAAATTAATTTGTCTTCTTCCTCTTTGTAGCCGAGCGTTAAAGAAATGAGGTAGGGAGCGATAACAGGCACGAGATCAAAGGAAACCTACCTATCTGAAAGAGAAGACAAGATAAAACGGCACATAGATAACCACTCGGTTTGACGTTTACTTGACTAGTCCCGACGTGACGGAAATCACCACTTCTTTCCACTCTGCGTCTGCGCAATCTCGAGCGTCAACGCAACTATCTAAAGTAACGAAAATGCACGCACAAGTCTTTTAAATTATTGGCGCGAATTCACTTGCAAATTAGAAACTTACAGAAATGTTTACAGGCCGACTTTCGGTATGAACAAGAAGCAAAAATTTTACAAAGTGCTCACCACGTACTTTCCATTCTGGAGATGATCCCTTTGTGCATTAATCGAATAGTCAATTTCGTAGAACATATCACTTGAATAAAGGTTGTGGAATTTTTAGATTTAGTAGGACCTTTTTTGCGACAACAAAGAAGAGGTTCTGCAGTCGATGTTACTACTAAGGTTTGGCTTTTTGTAAATTTTATCTATTCATAATTTGAAGATTGTAGGTTTAAACAACATTAGATTTTTTGGCATATGGCAGTTACCAGTTAGGCATTGGACAAAATATTTATGCAGTCATAAGACAATGTTCGGTTAGTCGAATCCATGAAGTTGTGGATACATTAAACAGGCCAGAAATATTTAAAAGTTCTTTTATTTTCCAGAAAACATTCAAGAACTTCAATATGCCCGCAATGGCTAAGCAATAGAAAACTTGATATATATTATTTACATTCTGTATTTCAGATTCTGCATAAAGCATAATTTTCCAGGTGTAATTGGTTGCCTGGATTGTACTCATGTGGCTATATATCTTCCAAAAGTTAACAATGAATTGTATCCTGAACACTTATATATCAACAGAAAGGGCTAAATGTACAATTAGTAAGTAGTTCGTGTTTAATTTATCAGAGTAATTTTATTATATTTACAGATATGTGATGCAAATGCAACAATGTTAAACGTAAATGCTCGATTCCCAGGCAGCACTCACGATTCCCATATCTGGAATCATTCTTATGCACGCCGTGTACACGAAATTTTCCAATAAAATCCAAAAGAGTGTATTCTTGTGTAGAAATTTGGGGATTTATTTCATCAATTTTTTTATTAACTTATCTTGTCCTTTAAGGGTACATGCATGTTTGATCTTCAATACATTATTTAAATATCGCTTAGTTTTGATTTTCTGGTTTAAACATTACTTTAAGTTGTTCCGCCCATGTTTTAGTTATTATCCATCAAGGTTAATTTGTAGATGACATTTCTCGTAATTAATTATATCGATAGAGTATCTTCCTTTGTAGTTTCAACTCTCAAGGAAATCCAACTTGAGTTCTTGATAAAGTAGGCTAATCTATAAAACTTAAGGTTATTCAATAATTTGAATAACCTTACCAATATTAGAGTAGGTTGGGATTTCGTTTTAGTAGAAGCCTTATAACGCCGGTTATAGTTATTTTCTGGTATTCAGCATTTGTGCTGGATATAATTTACTCAAATCACTCGTCGTACATCTGCGAGCAGCATGTAAGTATATGTTATTATTTGATTACCTAAAACTAATTAAATGTCTTAAGTACCCTTTTTATTAGATTGCTACTTTGTGTTTCTTTTTTGTATAGTTTTGGTTGCGATACGTTTGATTTGCACTCCACCTTTAGTTGCATCCTTTATTTTGGACTTGGTGATAACAGCTCATTGTTTGTTCAACTGTATATTGAGATATTGGGGAGATTGGATTGCATTCATCCCTCGATAATAACAGACAATTCCTTTAACAGTAGTCTACTTAGCGAATGGTTTAATCTTGGAAGTAGTGTTTTCCTATTTTTCAGAGACAACTCAAGGTACCGTGTAAATGACCAGGGTTACATTTGTGTAAGAGAAGGGTTGTAATTAATCCTCCAGAGTTGAGTATAGCTTCGCATGTTAAAAAAACATTTACCAGTGTTGTTTATGTATTTGTCAAACCACATGTGTTATATTTATACTTAATTGTTTTAATTTTAGCAACAGGTGTTAAACCAATTGCATGCATTTAGGCCTATTCTAATACTGTTAATTATTCTCGAAGTAAATTAGTTTTGGACCAGGTAGAACAACAAACAATAATATGTGTTTTGGATCACTGCAATAGTGTCTTATTCCTGTAGACTTTACATTAACAGAAGGCCGATGGACCCTTAATACCCAATGGGTTTCACATGCTCTCACCTTTGGACAAGGGATTATTAGGTACTGCTACTAATCCTAGTTGGGTGATAAGTGCATAAGTTGCTCTTAATCCTTTCGCTGAAGTTGATACCTAGAGATTGTGTTTACTAAGTATTAATTACATATACGTTATATTCATTTAACGTCATACGGTGATTCACTTGTATTAGTAAAATTCGTGTGTTATTTATTCAACACCTGCGACAAAAATGGAGTCCTTATCTCATTAACTCCCCCAAAATTAAAATATGAAATTTTGAAATAAATAAAAAATTTGATCATTTGAATTTTCTTCTTCCCTCTTCATTTACTTTTCTATCCTTCACCGGCCCTTGGCAACGTATGTTGCTCCCCATAAATTTCACTTTTTGTTTGAAAAATTCACATTTCTCAAGTTTAAACGAAGTCCCGCGACATTTAATTCTAACAATATCCTGTTCCAAATTGACGGTGAAAATTAGTATGTTGTCCTCATAGTTGATTCAAAAATTTTCATATGGTCCCACGATACACTGCATCGCTTTGTGAAGAGTTGCAGTAGTAGAAGACATACCATAAAGGACAACTTTAAATTAGTAGATTTTGCATTCTAGAGAAAACCTCGCAGATATTCTAGTCTCTTTCAAACGGAATCGACCAAAATGCATTTATTAAATCTAACTTGCTTTCTTCATAAATCTAACTAAAACGGAGTCTAGCGTGGGAAGACTATGATATAGTGATGGTGTTCTTTGATTTATCTTTGTGGCATCTAAGCATAGACGAATGTTGCCAGTCTTCTTCACCACTACAAGCGGATTTACAACATGCGTCGACGGTCTCTCCATGACACCCTACCTCAACATGTTGTTTACTTCCAAATTAACCTGTTTCCTATACACTGCTGGTATCGGATATACTTTGGATTGAAAAGGTTCGGTATTTACAACCTCCAATTTTTGCACATAACCTTTACACTACTTGTTTCTTAGCCAATTAGTTGTAGATACTTCAGTCCAATAGTAACAACTTGCTCTTTAATTTTTCCAGGACGGTTTATGGATTCAATTTCATTTACCCATTTTCATTCTCAATAAAATTAATATTAATGTCGCACTGAGAATGTTTTCCAAAGTCCTTGAAAAATAACATGTAGGGGTGTCCTTACCTCGTTTTGAGTACAAAACAAACATATTTTCCGAAATATAGCTGATAAAACGATCAAAACAGAAAATCGTGTGATTTTTACGGCACGTGCAAGGTTTACTGCAAGACCATACCAATATAAACGTCTACGTCAATTGTGGCTAGAATATAATAATCCAACAATGGCTTCCCAACAGACAATTACAAAAATACAAAAAAATTGAGATTGTGATTGGTCAACACAATATGTGTTATGTACTATTGTAAGAAGAATCTTTCTTTTAGTTTTCTATTTAAGAAATATAAATGATACTGATGCTGGAAATTGGCATGTTAACGATCTGAAGCCTCCCTCATTTTGGTTCTAATTCCGATATTTCGGTAGGATAGCGTTTTGATTAAATTTTTTTAAGTAGGTTACAATTACAAATTCCTAACTTTCTTTTTATTTCTTTTATTCAGTAAAAACATTACTGTTTTGTATAGTATATTAGTGTTTTCGTCAATACCCAAATTTGCGCATCAACCATGAACCTTACCTTAAATGGAAGTTACTGTTGTTTCCTAGTTAAAGTTAAAAAAAATTTTGAACTTTAGAATTTTTGAGGCGAGATAAATTATTCACTTATAGGAAGAAAATTAATACCGTTGAATTTGAGTCGTATCAATAGAGAAGTTAAGAAATTTTCAGTTGGGAACCCTCGAAGATTCTCTGCTGAAAGAAAATTTCTTTGTTTTTAGTCGTAAATTTTGAATAGTTTGAAGGATTGCTAGAGAGCAAGGTTATATTTATGTAATACTCTATAATATGCAGAGTAAAGAAACTGGCTAAGGATGAATCCCATAATTTTGTTAAAAACTGAAGTATTTTCCAGTTTATATTGTTAGAGGATTAGAGGATAATTACCCAATACAGAGAGAAATTTTTTTGATAGGTATAAAAACATATTAGCATTTGTGTTAATAAAATTAAAATAATTAAATAAAGACTTTTTGCGTCTTCAAAAAAATATATTTAAATATACAAACTCGTTTTGATGTTGTAAATTGTTTTGTATTTTCATTCCTATGCGTGTCCCCCCCTCCCCTGCATTATATGAGTGTAAACATCCGATTGTGACTTTGACTGATTTTGTCTATCCTTGACTTGTTACCTTTTGCACATGTGGTACACGGAGCTACCCTCACACTAATTTATTATTCTATTAGTCCCTTTAGTCCCTTAAGTCTTTCAATAATTCCTAGAATAGTTTTTCGTACTTCTAATTACACGACAAATTTTTTTTTGAAAATATTTTTGTTAACTAAACCTTTACATGTTTAGTTCGAATTACTTGATTTTTGGATTTGTTTTTTTTTGAGTCTAGTACTCAGATTTTTTTCTTTCTTTGGAAGAGGTCAGTGTAATAATTTTTTACAGTGTAAGGATTTTTTTAGAACGTAACAATTTTGTATTATCGAACGAATAGTATTTTACATATAACTCGTTTTAAAAGAAGGTACAAAATTTTGTTTTAACGGCGACAAAATGACTCTAAATACTCCCTGTATGTTTGTTGTGGTTTGTTTGGCATTTTTCTTAATCTTCGTTGGGAGTTAATTAATTATGAGTTGTTTCATTTCCAACGAAGAATAAGAAATAATTATGATTCAAGGATTTTTAAAAATTCAAAAAATTTTGGGCCAACTGCACAAGGCGGCTCCGTGGATAAGATTGTCGATACTAAGATCCAAGGATCGATTCGCAACACGGACCGCTTTAAAAATGTTAGGCAAACATTTTTCACAAAACTACGCCCTCGTTCGGATGAGACATAAAATGTAGATCTCATGCGAGGGTGTTGTCGCTCACGTTAAAGATCACTCCTTGCTTGGAACAGCAAGGGTTCTGCAAAATAAAAAATTTCCGTGTAAAAATTTCGCTTCCTGGACAATGTTGTATCTTCGGGTGGAACATTAGAATATCTCATTGAAGACCAAAGTCACGCATGGCGGCTCCGTGGGTTAGATAGGTGCGCATAGGACTACTAATCTCAAGGTCCTGAGTTCGATTCCCGACACCGACCGCTTGAAAAATGTTAGGCGAGCATGTTTCGCAAAAATACGGCCTCGTTCGGATGAACGGTAAAGTGTAGGCCCCGCGTGAGAGTGTTGTCGCCCACGTTAAAGATCACCCCTTGCTTGGAACAGTAAAGATTCGCCAAAGTTTAAAATGTCTAGGTAAAAACCTTTCTTCGTGGACAATGTAGTATCTTCGGGTGGAGCATTAGAAAATCAAATTTAAGACTGACTTCAAACATGGCGGTTCCGTGGGTTGGATAGGTTCGTATTACTAATCCCAAGATCCTAAGTTCAATTCCAGACACGTTAAATCACCTCGCTTGGAAAAATGTTCGGCATAATATTAAATTTCACCGTGTAAAAACGCGCTTCCTGGACAATGTCAGTATCTCGGTGGAGCATTAGAAAATGTAAATTTAAGCCCAACGTCAAACATGGCGGCTCCATGGGTTAATAGGTGCACATACGGACTATAATCCCAAGATCACTGAATTAGATTCCGGACACGACGCTTGAAAGATGTTAGGCGACATGTTTCGCAAAATACTCCTCTCGGATGAGTTGTAAAGTGTAGGCATCCGTGTGACAGTATTGTCACACGTTATCACTCCTTGCGTGGAAGCAAGAGTTGCAAAATTAAAATTTAGGTACAACGTCGCCATGGACGGCTCCGTGGGTATAAATGGGCGCACTAGGACTAACTAATCACCAATGGCGGATCCTGAATTAAAGTTCGCAGACACGGGCCACTTGAACCAAATGTCTGAGTTCGATTCCGACACGGACGTTTGAAATGTTAGCATACGCAAAAATACGTCCTCGTTTCGGATGAGTTATAAAGTGTAGGCCCCGTGTGAGAGTGTTGTCACGCACGTTAAAGATCACTCCTTGCGTGGAACAGCAAGGGGTCTGCAAAATAAAAAATTTCCGTGTAAAAATCTCGCTTCCTGGACAATGTTGTATCTTCGGGTGGAGCATTAGAAAGCCAAATTTAAGACCAACGTCACACATGGCGGCTCCGTGGGTTAGACAGGTGCACATAGGCCTACTAATCTCAAGGTCCTGAGTTCGATTCCCGACACGGGACGTTTGAAAAATGTTAGGCGAGCATATTTCGCAAAAATACGACCTCGTTCGGATGAGCGGTAAAGTGTAGCCTCCGTGTGAGGGTGTTGTCACCCACGTTAAAGATCACTCCTTGCTTGGAACAACAAGGGTTCGGCAAAATTTAAAATTTCCGTGCAAAAACTCGCTTCCTGGACAATGTAGTATCTTCGGGTGGAGCATTAGAAAATCTAATTGAAGACCAAAGTCACGGATGGCGGCTCCGTGGATTAGATAGGTGCGCATAGGACTACTAATCCCAAGGTCCTGAGTTCGATTCCCGACACGGGCCGCTTGAAAAATGAGAGGTAAAATGTAGGTCCCATGCGAGGGTATTGTCACACACGTTAAAAATCACTCTTCGCTTGGAACAGCAAGGGTTCTGCAAAATTTAAAATTTCCGTGTAAAAACTCGCTTCCTGGACAATGTAGTATCTGCGGGTGGAGCATTAGAAAATTAAATTTAAGCCCAACGTCACACATGGCGGCTCCATGGGTTAGATAGGTGCACATAGGACTAGTAATCCCAAGATCCTGAATTAGATTCCCGACACGGACGGCTTGAAAAATGTTAGGCGATCATGTTTCGCAAAAATACATCCTCGTTCGGATGAGTTGTAAAGTGTAGGCCCCGTGTGAAAGTATTGTCACCCACGTTAAAGTTCACTCCTTGCTTGGAACAGCAAGAGTTTGGCAAAATTTAAAATGTTTAGGTAAAAAACTTTCTTCGTGGACAATGTAGTATATTCGGGTGGAAGACTAACTTCACATATGGCGGTTCCATGGGTTATATAGGTTCGCAAAGGGCTACTAATCCCAAAGTTCTGAGTTCGATTCCTGACACGGACTGTTTGAAAAATGTTAGGCAACACAAAAATATGTCCTGGTTCTGATAAGAGGTCAAGATGTAGGTCCCGCGTGTGGGTGTTGTCACGCACGTTAAAGATCCCTACCTTGTTTGGAATAGCAAGGGTCGGAAAAATTCAAAATTCCCATGTAAGAAAACTCGTTTCCTGACCAATACATACCTTCGGGTGTAGCGTTGGAAAGACAGATGTAGGGTGTCAGCTTCACGCACCACTTATTGAGAATACTACAACGCATTTTTAAGCATATATTTAGAATCATTCTCCCATAGATTACTTACCTGACATTCATGATCGTTAGTTGTTACATGGTTTTCATAAATCAAACTTGCAGTTGAAAATTGATAGAATAGGTAAAGTACCACCACAAAAAGTTAAGAGTAATTTTTCCAAATCTTGGTAATTATAAAAAAATCCATAAGTGAATCTCTGTCCTATATCTTACCGTACTTGTGGTATTTTTGTTAAAAAAAAATAGTTTAAAGATCTCGCTAAAAGGTTGACGTCCTGTGCATCATTGCGACTTCAAACAGGTAGATAGAAATTGCATTTTGCATACAATTAACGCGAACAACAGCTCGATAGAACAATCTTTATTCGCTATGAAATCACCTGATTAATTATGAAAGTATGTACGAATCCAATCTAAATAGACACCTTTCAGAGTTATCACTTAATAGTTTGCTTACGCTTTGTTTTCTAAAGGAAGTAGTGTCTCACCTGGGAGTAAGTATACGATAAAATTACAAATGAATTGTATATTTAATGGAATGTTCAGACGTAAAAGCTTATAAAAATAAATGAAAGATAAACAAAGAATCTAGAGTGATGAAAGCTCTAATGTTGAGTAATTCTTGAACACCTACAGAGTTAAACGATCTTGCCGTTGACAAGTATTTCCAATGCCTCACAGTTGATAGTCTAATTAATAGGTTTGGAAGTGAAATTGGCATTTCGCCCGAAAGCATTTGACATGAAGGATGCCGAAAACTTTATCTATTTCCTGATACGGTTTTAAAATATTTTAAATTTATGTATAGGGCGAATTCGTCAGTTTCCAGTCTTCTTGGTCTTCTTGGTCATTAAGGCACATAAAATTAAATAATACTGAAACCATCACAAGAATCATATAAAGTTGGAATGCGTTCATTCTCGCTCAACATTCTTTCAGTACATCTTAAATATGCTCCAACTACGGGCAATTTATGAACTAAAAAGATTTGTTTGAAACTGACAGTGTCCGGGTGATGCGCCATTGTAAGCATAGCATGTAAAAAGTTTTAGAGAATTGGCATTATTTACACAATAAGGACCGTTATCCTAATATTATAAGCATACAGATTAGTTAATTTCTTGATTAAATGATCACGCTGCGTTTTAAAACAAAAATTGAATATTGTTGTTGAGTTCAGTGTAAAATAATTGATGGCCGGCGGGCAAAAGGAACACAAACGTCATCAAAATCTGGTTCTCGTCTGTAGCGGCCGAGAACCGGATATAAGTGCAAAAAATATTTTGTCTTTTCTCTGTACTTAGAAGCAGTTAATATGTCAATCCGCCCTCGGCCACCAAATACCAAATACTTATCAGTAATTTTCCACTTGCTATTTGTGTGGCTGGCCGAGAAACTGTTTTTAATAAGCGAGTTTTTGGTCATTTCATGATACTGCATATATTTGCGGTCGACAACAGGATTCGCTAATGGTTTGGTTTAATTTCCTTATTCTTAATTTCAGATGCCTTCCCATGCGAAGCAAGATGTCAAACGGGTCCCAGTTAAATGAACGTTGCACTGGTATTCTGGAGAAACCCTTGCAAAGGGCGTTCCAAGAACAACAATACAAGATCGCCTTCATGGTAGGGTTCTGGAAAAACTACAGAAAGCATACCCTCAGCCTATTTTACGTACTAAAGGCGAGAAAAAAATTGCCGATTCGATGATGGATACTGCGAAATGTGGATTTCATGTTCTAGTTTGATATTTACAAAAATTGCTTCTCCAAGTTGATCTACCACGGCTAGCTCTGGGCACTATCTCCTAGGATATACTTACCCCAACTACACATTCTTTCAACACCTTTACACACAACAAAATACAAAAATAAAATAAAATCCTTGGACAAACATACACTCTTTTCTTCATACGACATAAATGATTATTCAAACAATTTCAATATTTACATTATTATATTTACAATAAAACATTTCACCCTTTTTTTCAATTTAAATTGTTTGTGTGTTATTACACTTCAACATTTTTATTTTTCAAAGTAGATGGGCCTATCGTGAAACCCTAAATTTCCCTTTACTTGGTCTATGGTGAGCTCAGTATAAACCGTTTTCCCTGATATGCATAAAATATTGCATGGTCAAATTACTCTAAAGACCCGTTTACTCTTTACATCAAAAATTATTACTCCTGTTTTTACCTACTCAAATAATAATGGAAACGTGCCTTTAATATATGGTAATCAAATTAATTTTCAGTTCATAAAATTTTCACCACATAATTCTAAACACACCTAGCTTTATAACACAATGCCAGCACCACAGTCCAACAATAAAACAAAATTCGTTACCTGGTGTGTTCTTCGGACGCACCACCTCCTCCACCAAACTCTCGTACTCGGATTTTGCCCACGTTCTCACTCCTACATGGACAGCAACTCTATCTCAACTCGTTTGTCGAGTTCCCCAGTTATTAGTGGATGCTTCTCATACCACCATCCATCCAAATTATGCCCCCGTCTCAATTTAACGTGCCACCAGCACTGTCGTTCTAGAAATACTTGGTTCGCTTACCTCAGTAGCATCCTGTTGTACTTGTACAATTATTTATACTAATTTATTTTCAGTCCGTTTAATCTATTAGCACCAACTCGTGCATTTACAACACTTGTAAAAATGTACGACGGACTGCACTATGTCGCGGCTTTTAATTTTAAATTAGGTCTTCTCGATGCTACTTAATGTACTCGAAGCGGATTAGAAGATTAAGAGAGCCTTACCACCTCTGGCAAGAACTTTTATAATCTTCAAACCCCTTCTCTAGTTGCGTATTTCTGTAGCTTTCGCTGAACTATCACATTCGTTACAAACAATTCTCCAAATTCCTCCACTCACAACACAACGAACTTTTAAAACTCAGAATTCACTCCTTTTGCCATGGTATTACCGTGAAAAACTAGCTATCAGTTGCAACCGTCGACGCGTACCTAGAAAATCTTTCCTCTCCATTTACTCTAACCACCTGCAAAACACGCCCATAGTGCCTGCGTCTATCCTTGCAGTCATGCGTTCATAACCACTACTTTGTCGTATCAGAGTTAGGGCATCCAGCCAATACTAGAAGAATCGAGTTTGTCGAAGGCGATGGGGACGCGACGGGTATCAGAATTTATATAGACGGTTCGCGTATGGATGACGGGCAAGCAGGCGCAGCGTTTATTGTGTTTGAGCAGGAAATGGAGGTGTTTCGGTATCAAACCAAACTCGCAAACTGGAGCACTATCTTCCAGTGCGAATTGGTAGCCATACGAGAGGCAATAGATTATGCCATAAACCACACGGGCAGAGATGAATATTATATAATCAGCGACAGCAAATCAGCGGTGACGGCTTTGGCAAACATAAACACCTTGACAAACCTCCAGGCGGACGTCTGTAGGATAGCGCATATGGCGCTCGAGTTTCGACGTTTAAAGTTCTGTTGGGTTAGGTTGCACGATGGTAACGTAGGGAACGATAGGGCTGATGAATTAGCTAAAGAGGCCGAGACGGGCGACTTTCGGATATCACATTCCTCGATACCAAGGTCTCTAATTTAAAGAAAGCTGCGCGAAAAGTCAATAAGACAATGGGAAGAGAGGTGGAACAACGCTGTCACGGGCAGGTTAACCCACAAATTCATACCGAGCTTAGAAACTAGAGGTAATATCGAGGTAAAACTCGATCATAAAATGGTGCAACTAATAACGGGGCACGGCGCCCTAAAAGCGTATTTACAAAAATTCGGTTTAACCAACAACGCCCGCTGCAAATGCAGTGAGGGCGCTGAAAGTGCAGAGCACGTGCTCTTCGCCTGCTCGCTTAAGGCGGCAAATCGAAGGTTAGCTGATAGCAAATTAGCTATCCTAAATCGAGCATGGCCAAAGAGCCTAGAGAAAGTTGGGGAAGTGGTTAACTAGAAGGCGTTCTGGACAGACTTTAAAGAGTTCGCGAGAAGGGTCGCGAGATTAGACGGCGATAACCGCGCGTAAATCGGAAGGGGGGGGATTGGAAATTTTAGATTTTGACCTGGCGTTAAATGATATGAGTTTGGTAACCAAAACCTGTATTTAAATAATTTTAAAAAAAGGGAAAAAACAAAATTTATAAAAAGAAAAACTAAAAAAAAATTTGATCAATATATTTATAAAGGTCCATATGCACGAAACCCCCACACCACTAATACAATCACTATAACCACTATCTAACCTTAAACGCGCGGAAATCGAGAATAAAGAAAAAACTTAAAACTTAATCCGGGCAAATAAATAAATAAGAACATATAAATCAAAAACCCTCATTAAATTAAATCAATGAAATAAACAAAGGAATAAAATAATAAATAAAATAGAGTGAAACTGCGCATCCCTCCAGGACTTAAAAGTCAAGTGATAGTGATTGTGACCCCCCAGGACGATTAGTGCATATCCACCTGAACTTAAGCAGTGCACATCCATTTCCCTCTAGCAGTAAGTTTAAATGGGTAGTTTTACTTTAAATTTTGACTGTATTGACTCGCTTCCTTCCATGCTTCTTATTTCAGGGATGTTCTGATTTACAACTTCGTTTGCTAATTCAAGTGGTCGCGTTGCTAGTGAAATCATTTATTCTTGCAGCCTCATCACATCTTGTTTTTACCAATTTACTGTCCAACTTTTACTCAAGCGTTTTTACCTGTTCGGTGAAATTTTCTTTCAATGTAATGCAGCCTTTTATTAATCTTTGTTCTAGCGTGGCTGTATTTTTATTCAACTTTTCTTTCGTTTTCGCAGCATTTTCCGCTAAGTGTCACTTCTAGTTTAGCTAACCTCTCTGTCATACCAGATTTGAAATCTATAAGAAAATTCATTAAAGTTTCTGCGTCCATTTTACTTTGGCTTCTTGTAACAGGCATATACAAACTCCTTAAATGTCTTTAGACTTGTTTTTTCTTCTAAATTAATCACTATACACCCAACACCGCCTGACACCAGTGTAGCGGACGATTATTAACGCGTTTACCAATTTAGAATAAATTATAACAAAAGTTTTTATTACTCACTGTTCACAAGTCTAATTAACAGTATATGCCTTATTTATAGATGTTTTCAGTTCAATTAACAATGAAGCATTATCACAGTAATCCTTAACCATAGGTCTTCTTAATAACACTCAGACTACTATAATTTATTTATTACCCTTTTGTCTGTTTATGTACACGTTAGCGGTACAATATGCACGTTCACATAACACAAATTTATATTTACTCTTGGACTTCCAAAAGCGTAACTAATTAACTTTACACGATATGATTTATATACGATATTTGGATATAGACTGTAACGAATTTTTCTTTATGGCTGGCCCCACGTTGTGAGCCAGTGAAACGAATTTTTCTTATATTATATTTATTTTATCTTCCTTAAATATCTTACAAGCGTGGCATCAGTGATACTTATTGTTCTAAAAATCTTCCGACACAACTAGGGGTCTATTCCTTGGGTAGAGCTATGAGAAGTGGGGGGGTAAGTCGAAATCTGTTTGCAGATCAAACCTAAGCTAAATCAATTAGGCGCCACCAAGTCCTGATGTAATTATGATAATTGCATAGCATATTTCTAAGGGCGGACGTGGAGACCCAAAGAAAAAAGGATCGCCTTCGCTGACAAAAACATGTCTTAATAAAATAAGACGCAGCTCCTGTAAGAAATTGTAATAGTTAAATAAATAAAAAGGTGGAACACCATGTGTGTCCAGCAAAAATACATAAAGAAATAGTAAAAAGGTATTTCCAATATAAAATTGGCATCAATTTCTTACTCATAAGGGTTTTAGCTTTATGTTATTAGATTTGATCACACTTGATCAAAATAAAAAATCTTTAATCTTGAACCAATTGTTTACTAAAAAATCTCTTTTAAAATAATGTGACTTGTAACAAAAAATTTAATCATTAACTGCATCAATCTTAAACTTTTAACCTTCATGTTTATCTTTATTATTTTCAATCAAATACTTTACTTTAAAACATGAACTTGTTGTACAAATAGGGTTCTAACCTGTGCAGATCTGTTCAGGCAGATAACAAATTAATAGCTCCTAACAATATAAGCCTTTGAGCTTTCAAAATTACGTATACAAATTTTAATTTAGATAAAGCTGATCACAAAAATAGACATGTTTACATATATTGTACTAAAGCTGTTCAAAGCATTTGCTTTTAAAATAACATCTGTCAGCAGTACAAAGCAGAAAAATATGACGTCAGTAACACCTGTTGACGTTACCGACGATTCATATTGAGCAAAGCGTGTTGTTTTTAAAACATTAAATCAGTGAACTTTCGTTTTACTACTGGTAAATCCAGCTCAGCAATTAGTTGAAACTTTTACAACGTACATGTATTACGCATCAAAGCAAGTTAACGTGTTCCTAGTTTTGAAACACATAAAAGAACTTATAGCTATCTACGAACCAAAACTGCATTTGTCGCATTGTAACAAAGAAAGACGGGATCCCCGTTTTTTCAAGCAACGATAACAGCGTTTGTAATTTGAAACAAATTCATCCAAACCAACTTCTGTAATTACTTCGTTCCACGTGTCGAATCATATCCTGTTGCCTTACATTCTGCAGCAGTCGTAATCTCGAAGTTGAATTACGTCACCTTCCAAAGGTAGTATCTTACATGTGTTTTACTTTACTGTGTCCTTGTGTGTCTTTAAAAGTTGCATCCTACTTGTCGCGCTAAATAAATTATCTCAAATTATACAAGTTCGCACAATATATACCTTACTGACCGTTATTCGAAGATATGTTCACTAATTGAAATGGATTCGCAGATTGCCGGCCTGCAGTCTAGGGTACATGTAGATATTTCTATCACTTGTGGCAGACTATCTTCTAACCAGCTCGGGCGGTCGCGCCGTCAGGAGAAGAACAATCAAACAGAGATGTGCTTGTAAATAGCTGTATACGACACAGATATCTGAATATAGGTAGATTATCAAAGGACGATGCAGGCTTAACGTATTACTTTTGAAGTTGAATGCAAATTATTATTGTTATTAATAAAATTGTTACATTATTCTTGAAATTATATGGAAGGATTTATTATCGAAAATAAAATTGTTACAAGACTAACTGATGTACACTCATCACTGATCTTATATATAACCTAAAATTAACTAGATGATTCATAGTCTGGTGTTTGCTCGAAGATTCTAGACTTCTGCAGAATACACTTCGGTTATGCAACATGCGTGTTTGACGAGTTGCCTAATAGTTCGTAACACTATTAAGTTTATTCATTAGTAGGCGCATCTCCTTTCAATTCTATCCAAAATCCTTAGCAAAATAGGCGTATTTCAGTTTTTTTACTTAATATCGAAGTATTTATAAAATCTAATGAACTTCAAATATTTTTATCCAATAAAGAGTATTAAAAACTAGTACAAAGATTTGTTTTAGATAAGTGTGTGCACACTTAATAATCACAGAATGCTGAATATCTCAAAACTAGTCATTATGGACTTACGCCCTTTGGGCTTAGGGCGGCAGTATTGTCAACATCCGCGAGTTGGATATGCCGCATAGCCCACGTCTGCGTGATTAGTATTGAATAGTAGTTTGGGAAGTGAACATCGCGTTGACGAAATATTGACACAGGTATGTAAATTGCTATATTTATTTTACTTTACAAACATTTCAATAATTAAATATGCATACAAAATAATTGGTTAATATCTCAGTAATTCATGTTTGCTGGGTAGTAACTTATACTGTATTGTAGCTTTCTTTTTACTTTGAAGTTAGAGGTGGTGATTGTTCTAAATATGGGCTACCATTGCCGTTTAAATACAAGCTAGCCCATATTTTTGAATTTAAAGGTGCATATTCTTTCTCCTTATGCAGATTTTAACATTTTGATACAAGTTTTTCACAAACTTTTTTTCAGTATATCAAACAAGGAACAAGAAAGAGTTGGAAGATGAATGAGACATGAAGCAAGCAATTACGGCAACACCAAAATATAAAATGGGTACTCTAAAAGTGCCTAACATCTTTTAGTTGCCTCGCAGTACACTACAACGCTTATGTGAAAAAGAGAGTTTATCTCTAGCGCAAGTTGTTTGTACTGAGCTAGATCGAAAATCAATTTTGGGACTAGAAATCGAAGAAGAACTAGTTGCTTATCTTTTGATAATGGAGCAAAAAATGTTTGGCTACACTATGACTGACTTACATCAGATGGCATTTATGCTGGCAGAACGCAATGGCATCAATGCTGTTTTTAAATCATATGAAACTGACAGATCTTGGTGTGATCTTTTTCAGAATCGACACAAGAGCGTTTGGATTTAACAAAGATTTCGAATTGATAGAACACGATTATGAGAAGCAGAAGCTCAATGCTAGAAGAATCTACAATGTAGATGATTTCATTGTTCAAAACTTGGTATTATACGTCATAGGTCGTAAGGGAAACGGCAAATAGCAGGACTAACTCGACTGAGTGTGATTCTATCATCACGATCATTGTAAGGTATTTTTTATTCAGTTACACTTTGCTTATTAATCTAATATAATATCTCAATAAAATAAAAATATAATTTATAAATTTCTAATCACTAAAAATAATTCATAAAATATATAATAGCATATGCGCTCCTTCGCTTTATAAGTCTAAGTTCTATAATAAGAATCGTCAAGTTGTCATTTCGTGTCACTTTTCTTTCAGCGTCTCAACAGGTAAGCTGCTATCAGCGGCGTAGAAAGGTCAAGATGGTATCCAGGCACATGGCCTGTAATACAGTCCGAAAGAAGTTGTAGTTGATTTAACCTTCGTGTCGGCATGTGGTTCCTGGCAGCTGTAGTGTGAAGATTTTATTTTGTGTTCCACCTTTAGCAGCTCAGTAGATTCATGCTGGCCGAAGAAATAGAGATCCTCCCATCATTAAAACAGTTAGTATAATTAATTAGATAAATTTTATTAATGTTTTCCTCATAGTGCAATATCGTAAATATCGTAATATCGTCAATATCGTGAATATCGACCATACCATAAATACTACTGAAATGAAAATTTAGTTTGAGATTTAAAATACAAGAAAATTATAGGACGTACTTAATGAAGAATTGGTTTGGTTAAATAATGTTTTGTTCAGAAGATCTTTTATAATTCCAGCGTTAAATTCATTCGTAATGATGTGTTTCCTGTTTGTGCATCGCAGATGTTATGGAATATTCCACATCTGATGCCATCAGTTCAATTTTTTTTGGTCGCACTGTACTCCGACACGTGAGTGATATTTAATCTTTAATCCCAGTTATAATTATTTAAATGTTTTACAAAAGGTAGAAGGTTGAAGTTTTGCCTTGATTTTGTTAACTTAAAAATTATTTAGAAAAAGAAAGATTCCGTAATAAACTTGTAACCTTGCAAAATTTTAAAGATGGCTATACAGTTTGCTTATCGTAATTATTTCACAAGCAGATAGCGTTAACTACACTGAAAAAGTTGTTATTGACATATGATGTCAAAAATATCTAGCTATCCAATTTAAATATCACATGTTATTTTACGTTATTTTAAAAATATCTTTAGTAATTTTGAGGTGATGTAATTTGATTCTTAAACAACGTGATGAATTTTTTATAGATATTAAGTAAAACTAACTCTATGTTAAAAGATGCAATTTTATAAGACGTTACATAATTAAATTTAATTGTGAAGTCGACGTAGTACTACAGATGGCTAAAAATTAAAATATGCAATATGAATTATTAAGACAGCTCAAACTTTATAGTAAATTTATTCAGAAATATTCAATTTAGAGATCTTTATATTTTTTTTTGAAGACAAAACCATACTAATTTTCTGTTTTATAAACATTTTAGTTGAAAAAGGTTATGTTAAAACAAACCAAGCGAATTTAATTGAATAGAATCCATTTTTGCATAACTCTTTTATTATTAAAAATTCAAGTAAAATTTATAGGTCATTCATGAGCAAACATTGTGTCTAATGATAACAAATACCCTGGGTGTATATATTCCTGGAACTCAATGGAGCAAAGTTATCTTATTTTTGGCTGACACTATTTTTAAGGACACAAACGGTGTACCATCAGATTGTGCATTTATTTGCTGGCAGGTTAAGTCAAGACATCTGTAAGACATCTGGTAATTGCTGATTTTGGTAAGTGCATATGCAAGGGTGATATACAGGTTTTGTGGCTATATAAGCGGTGTAGATCTAGGTTTCGCATCCGAATCAGTACACATATTTTCGTATGTTGTGTATTTAAACATACGGTGGCGCTCATTATCGACATTTCATAGTCAACAGACGATCCCATGACCCAAGCTCATGATCTACCTCAGATGCTAGAACACTCTACTAGCCGTTTATCTCTAAAGAGTTTTGATTTCATCTGTTCCATCCAACTTTACCTTGGGCTTCCATTGTTAATAAGAAATTCTCGACCTAAGTGATATCAGGTAAGGGTTTATGATATATGGTGGTCCAAATTAGCTATCTGACTAACTCGACTGAGCTTGATTCTATCATTACGATCATAGCTTACATGAGTACATTTGGTTTCTCGACCTATAATTTTTTCAAGCAGAAACATGATTCAAATTTTGATAAAGGTAACCCTCCAAGCTCCAATGGATGAGCTCCCCAATCTGGTTCGGTTCAGACTAAGCTTTTTGAAGAATGACTTGAACATTTTATTCAAAAAGTATCCCCAACAGAGATCTCGCCGCCGTCGATTTTATTGATGCTAGATGGACATTACAGTCACGTTAGCAAGCCTGCTATAATTGAGATGGCTACAGAACATCATGTAACTGTAATTTGTCTTCCGCCACATTCAACACATAAAATGCAAGCTACTCGATAAAACTTTTATAGGACCATTGAAAGCAGTGTACAGTGAGAAGGGAAGGCGGTGGCTCAAGCATTCAGAACGTTCGTTAACAATTTATGATATTATGGAGTTATTTGGAAAAGTTTATATTGAAGTTCAAACTGGACAGATCGCAGTGAATGGCTTTAAAATAACTGGAATATATCCGCCGATTAAAAATATTTTTCAGAGAATGACTTTATCGTGTCAAAAATAGAAGCACAAAAACTTGCAATACAAATATATTGTGTATCACGTCCGCGTTATCCACATCAGTGCCATCTACTTTACTGCCAACCAATTTCAGTCACATCCACTTCAGTGTCATCAGCTTTGATGCCATTAGTTTCGGTAGTACCATCTAAGGCAATCGGTGCATTTGATATTTGTTCGATACCAGATATAAGAAAAAGATCAACAGACATGGTCGAAAAGCAACAGCAACTTGTTTGATTATCAGTTCCACATACAAAGATGAGTTGATCTTAGGAAAAGACTTCATCTACCCGGGTTCAAAAGCCTCTCTCTCAACTGAACGATATCCCAAAGTCTAAAACAAAGCGGAATGGCAGTGCTCATGCACATCGAAGAGAAACGGTTTGGTTCTGTAACGTGAGTTAAGTCATTAGTGTCGCCGAATGTGAATTTTTGTGATAACCCCTAAAAAACACAGTGATAGTACAAACGTAACACGTCCAATAAATCGCCTTACAGTTCACTTCGTTCAATAATAGGAACGACACTTAGAACAATAGAATAACGCGGAGGTAAGTTGATATAAAAAATTATAAGACCCCTATCGCGTAAATAAACATGGGTCTTCTTACGCCGGATTATTTGATTAATTAATTAGTTCCTATTCCTGCCGTTTCTTATTTATACCTAATTTAATAATTATTGTAGTTTTGATATATTTGGGCATGTTACAAAGAGGCTAACAGCTTGTTCGCACATTTAATAATATACAAACATTTTGGTAAAACGGTAGATTTACAAAACATCCCTTTTTCTTTGTTGCAAGGAATAGTGGTCGGTCGGTTTACTTTATGTAAACTAAATTTCTGAAGGTGTATTTTAAATCCTTACCTTAGTTTTCGTCGTCAAGTTTGATGAACCACTGGGGTTCATCCAACTTAGTATAACAAAGGGTTGTTGGTATTTATTTGAAACATTATACGTTTTGTCGAGCGAGCATTGTAATTAGTTGCATTTGTCGATTAATAATTTAATTTGGTAGATTAATTAGTGGTCGTAGCGTATTTGAGACCGCTTTGTTTATACGTTAATTTTATTGTCGTTCATTAATCAGATATGGTTATATCAATTGATAAAGCCATTCTGGAAGCTAGGTTTGTAGTGAAGTAATTGGATCATATATGCAGTAAAATTAATAAACAGAAAAATGTATCGATTGCTGTAATTAGAGCATCGATGAAAAGTGTCGAGCAAATTGAAACTCATCTCAAGTTTTTTTGAAAGGATATTTTCTTTGATGAAGAAAATGAACACTTGGACGAATTCTCGGTTCTTATGGTTCAAATCGAGGAATATCTATTAAATATTCGTATTATCGCTGAACAATGTGAATTAGATCTCGTAGAAAGTAAGCCGCATGTGGAATATATAAATAATCCTTTGTCGATAAATAGTGGTGTTCGCTTGAAACACATATCAATTCCGCGGTTCGCAGGTTGTATTTCGGACTTTGAAGTTATCATGCAATTTATAAGCGATTGATTCATGATAATGTCGGTTTCTCCACTGTTGAAAAATTTTACTATCTCATAGACACACTAGATGATTCGTCGTGTGCGACAATAAAACATTTGCCATTGAATGATTGTGCATACGATGAAGCCTATAAAATCATTACTAATCGTTTACCAGTCCAAGAGGTTATGACTTTTGACATATTTTAGTGCTCTCGAAAAATGCCCCAAGGTAAGTTCCTCAGACTCCCACACGGAACTCCGGCAATTAATTAGTTGTTTTGATGAAAATATATTCGAATTAAAGCAGATGGAAATAGATCTATTAGATTTCATGTTGTTTACTCTGTTATCGAAAAAATTAGATACAAACGTTTTAAAGCGTTTCGAATTAGAAAATAGTGACAAGATTCCCTCGTTCAAAGATTTAAGATCGTACATTGAAAAACAATGTAAAATATTGAAAATAAATGACATTGCTTCAGAAACATACTTCAAATCTCGAGATTCCGTGAAACAAAGGGGAAAAGGAAAGTTCGTTAGCACTTCGGCTAAAACTTCTTTAGTTGCTACCACCAATGATGGTAAAAATTGTAATTTGTGTCAAGCTGTGCATCCTATTTATATATGTAAGTAGTTTCTTGATAAAACCCCTCAAGAAAGATTTAAGGTGGTAAAGGTTAAAAATCTTTGTATTAAATGTTTAAATATTTCACATTCGGGGAAAAATTGTAAGTTGGATTGGTCGTGTAGGAAATGTCAACAACCACACAATTCTTTACTTCACTTCGATAAACGAGAAAAATCGGTCTCTCCACGCAGACAAACTCATCGTCAAAGGTCAGCTTCTCCTCGGAGAGCGGCGCCTAGACTTGTTTCTACTAGTAGACCTCGTGAAGACAATCTGTCGTCGGCGGTTGTACATGAACAACCTGCCACTAGCTCGTTAATTTCGACGTCATTAGAACATACAACCACGCTGTTAGCTACGGCAATGGTGTCGGTGCTCGATTATACAGGAAAATTGCAACCTATTCGTGTAATTTTAGATAACGGATCCATGGAAAGTTTTATGAATGAATGGTGCCGTCAGAAATTAGGTTTAAAGAAACGGAGAGCCAATATCACTGTTCAAGGACTTGGCTTGAATTCGTCGTTGGTGTCTGGTACACTATCGTGTGTAGTCAGCCCCTCGGGAGCAAGGTCTCCAGCATATGAAATTGATTGTTATATTTTACCTAACATTTGCAATGGTTGCATACTCGAGGTTTGGCCTTAGCTGAACCTAATTTTAATATTCCTAGTAAGATTGACATACTACTCGGAGCTGAAATCTTTGCTTAGATTTTGTTGAACGAATCTCGTTGGGGTGTCGCTAACGAGCCAGTTGCTATTAAAACAACCTTTGTTTGGGTGTTAACGGGAAATATCGTTTCCCCGAATAATTTTATTACGTCGTTGTGTGCTTTCGTTGAGCCCTTAGACATTATAATTTAATTAAGGGCCGCTATGCCTGCGGCCACGTCCCCAATGCTCCACCCGAAGGTACTAAATTGGATTTAAACGCAAAAATATAAACGTGCTCCTAATTATTCTAACTTCAAAATTAACACACCCTAAATAAAAATCTAACAATTGAAACAAAAACTTAAAATAGGGTTTGATTGATGGTATCCCTAGCGTTGATTTGGAGTGTGCCCAATCAACAAGACACAAACAAAATGAATGGGGAGGGATACGTATTGACGAATAGCAGCCACCAGCTCTGCTTACCGGTGCTACCTGAAGGGTCGACTTAAAACTATCCAAATATAGCTAGCTAATTTAAAATGCATTCAAATTTTCTAAGAATACGCCAAATATTAATAGTGAATCCAGCTATTTTACCTTCCCTATAAATTTACACATTTGTTTTCCCTGGTCTAAGTAATTTGTTATGTTATGTTATGTTAAGTCCGTCCCTAGCTTTCCCTATCATTCCCTAACTGCCATTAGACAGTGACATCCGTCGATTTTGGGAATTAGAAAATATTCCCTTAAGAAACACGTTTCTCCTGAAGAAGAAATGTGTGAAACGGAATTTGTGGAAAATTATAGACGTAACAAGGACGGTCGTTTTGTAGTGTCCTTGCCCTTTAAAATTTCTGAACCCTCATTTGTGGCTACGAAATAGATTGCTATTAAAAGATTTTTGGCATTTGAACGTCGTTTGCTAAAAAATCCTGAATTGTATCCGGATTATAAAAAAATTATGGAGGATTACATGAAAAGCAGTCACATGGCTCAAGTAAAATTGCCTGAAAATTCGTCGGTTTATGAGAGAATACATTACATTCCCGATCATGCTGTACATAAGCGTGATACCACTACCACCAAATTGCGTCTGGTTTTCGATGCTTCGTGTCAGGATCAATCTGGAAATTTGTTAAATGATAGCTTGGCTGTTGGTCCTATTCTGCAAAAAGACATTGCAGTTTTGTTATTGCACTTTCATGTTCATCCTATCGTAATTACAGCTGATATTGAACAAATGCATCGGCAGATTTTGGTTAAAGATACTCATCGTGATTATCAACGTATCGTCTGGAGATTTTCTCTGTAGGATCCTATTATGGACTTTAAATTAAATACTGTGACTTATGGAGTTTCGTCGTCGATTTTTTGGCCTTGCGTACTGTTCAAGAATTGGCAAGGTTAGAATCGATTCATTTTCCTTTCGCGTCATCGGTATTAGCAAGCGATACCTATGTTGATGATTTAGTCGCTAGATGCAATTCGATTGAAGCTGCTAATCAATTAATTGGTGAGTTGAATAGTATTTGCACTAGTGGTGGTTTTCAATTAAGAAAATGGAATAGTAATTGCCCGGAAGTAATGTCCAACTTGAAGGAGTCCTTGTCCGGTTCGGAAGCAATTGCATTTCAAGATAAAGATAGTGATTCAATCAAAATTTTGGACCTTTCGTGGTGCGCTCTTACAGATGTATTTTTATACAACTTAAACGCTGAAGAGCGCACTTGCATTAGCGTAATATTTTGTCAGCTAAGGCAAAAATTGTTGATCCTCTCGGTTTGATAGCGCCTTTAGTACTTTTCGCTAAACGTTTAGTTCAAAATCTTTGGCTTTTAGGCGTCGGTTGGCACTAAGAGCCGCCATTGGAACTCGTAAAAAAACGGAAACATTTTTTGGGTGAATTGCCAGCTGTTTCGAATATTGAGATTTCGCGTGGCATTGTATGTAATAATTTTAAAAAGGTGGAGTTGCATGGGTTCTGTGATGCTTCTGAAGCCGGATATGCGGCTGTTGTCTATTTTCGTTCATTCGATTTAGAAGGTAACATTGCCATGTTATTAGTATGCGCAAAATCTAAGGTTGCTCCTACTAATCGCGTTTCATTGCCCCTTCTCGAATTATGTGCTGCTGTAGTCTTGACAGATGTAGTAGATTTCTTCAAAAATACTTATACATATAGTTTATCATTAAGAAGGATTTTCGCGTGGTCAGATTCCACTGTTGTTTTGTCTTGGATTCGGTTTTCCTCGCATAAGTGGAAGACATTTGTTAGCAATCATATTTCACATATTCAAGAACGTATTCCTCCATCTTCGTGGTTTCATGTTAAGTACCAGGACAACCCTGCGGATTGTGCCTCGCGTGGACTTTTGGCTTCAGAGTTGATTCATCATCCATTATGGTGGACAGGACAAATGTATTCAAATCCATTGCGATAATGGCACCAATTTCGTTGGGGCCTTTCATGAAATCTCTCAATTGATGCACCATGCGGCAGGCGTTGAGGGAATCGAATTTGTGTTTAACCCTCCTGCTGCTCCTCATTTTTGCGGGTTGTAGAAGGCTGGGATTAAATCGGTAAAATCGTATTTGAAAAGAATTATCGGTGAACAAATTTTGTCGTTTGAAGAATTCTCGACGGTATTGATTCAAATCGAAGCGATTCTCAACTCACGTCCACTATGCGCACTGAAATGCGAACCGCACGATTTTTCATATTTGACCCCGGGTCATTTTCTTAATGTTGATCTAGTCTCGGTGTTACCAGATCCGAATTTGTTACCCATAAATCCTCTCGTTTAAATCGCTGGCAACTGTAGCAGCAAATGCAACAATATAAGACAGCTCGCGCGTTAAATTAAGCACGCTTTATTTCATAAAACTATTGAACATTAAATTTTAAATGTTAAAAATAGAATAGAAACCAAAAAGTGCTCGTTCTTCAATATTTAAAAGGAAAACTTTAAAATAAAAATAGTAGCCCATATTTAGACCATCTCCTCTCTATATCAAACCTTGTAATAGCAAAATAGAGCAGAATGTATATGAATATTTATGTATCGTGGGGTTTCTTACTTTGGTACGCTCCTGCCATACAGATAAGCACATATAGAGCATGTGATAAACTTCTGAATTCGTTGGTTTGAGTTCATTACCTAAAAACCCTTACAGGTCTTTTGAATAAAGCTTACAGTGATAACTGGTCATTAAGCAATTTTCAAGTAAGTACTGCTTTATAGTTATTTTGCTACGGAGTTGTCTCTTCAGTGTTAAATTAAACGCATTCTAACTGATATAGGAGTATTAATTTTTCTATTAATACCACAGTTTTTCCATCCATTGATCTAAAAGCAAGCACTGCTTTATCTGAATAACAATATTAAAAGCGACAGTCAGCCATCATAAATAAGGTTCTGTAATTAAAATAAATCAGTAAGACGTCAAAGTCCAAGAACCTGTTGTGCAGCCGGTAGATAAAGAAAACCCTCCATCCAGGTCTGAGGTTATCCGGCGATACGGTCCATTTGAACTCTCTGAACGTCACAGTGTATAACCTCGTTATTACTTTCAATAATGTTGTTTTGTTTCCACCGCAATGAATTAAAATTACAATCTAAGAATGTATGAATAAATAATATTCATTAGATAAGGAACAAGTGTGTAGTTTTTAGAGTTGTGATAAGCAGTCTAAATTAAGCAGCCGCCAGAATAAAAAAAAATTGCTTTTTTCTCATAAATCTGGAATTTAAATTGAGAATAAAATTCATAGAATTCGTACATCATTAATTATACAAGAAGATGCCATATGCGATTCTTTCAATAAGGTTACACTTCTTTCTGACAACTATTTTATTAGTTTAACCACGAGAAACGAAAATTGCGAATCCTTTAAGTAGGTGAATCTAGCAGACACTTAACCTGACTAAAATTAGCTCCATTTTTATTTCATAAATTAATCATATTTCGACCACAAATAGGGTTTCGACGTCAAGATGTGAAAACCTCGTATTTAAAAAAAAACACAAACATTCAGGAAACGAAAAACTTTAATATTTCTTATATGCAATGTAAAATTTCAATCAGTGGTTCATCATATATTTTTAAAAATAATTAGAAGGAAGTTAGATGCAATTTTCATTGAAAATAATTTTCCAAATTAAATGTTGACGGTTTTAATGAGATAAGTGTTTATTAAAATGAAACTAAATGTATTTTTACTTTGTTAATTCTACTATAATAATATTGTATTTTTTATTAACTTAGGAATATTTGTACAGATCTTACTAACTACTAAACATAATAATGTATCAAGTGTTAATCAAATAACAAAAATTTACTCGTGAGGGGAAATCTTTATGAATCCGGATTTTAGACATTGTAAGTGATTGAATTTATCACAAGATATTGGCGCAGCACCCGATATAATTTTTTGATAGGTTCAACAAAACTCTACTATCGTGATGGAAGCCAAGTCCAGTTAGCCTCAAAGTCTGACTTATACTGTATCCCATCAGCTTTTGTGCATCTCAGTGCACTAATATCTGTAACACACGGATCCCCCTTTTTTTCCAGGACGTATCGAATTAACGTATTTTATCTCAAAGAAGTTAAAAAAAATGTATGATCGACATATTTTACTTTGTATGGTCCCCTTTTTGTTAGATACAGCTCGGTTCCCCCTCTGTTTTCTAAATATATAGCCTATTTCGCCGATATTCAATGGTATGTGAAGAGGGTTAAGCAGCCTGCGGCTACCAAGATCCACCAACACTTGCACATTTGCCGAATTAATAGTTCTCCAATATATCCTTTCGCACACAACATTAGTTGAAAATATTGCTAAACCACACGATATAATTTTTTGATAGGTTCAACAAAACTCTACTATCGTGATGGAAGCCAAGTCCAGTTAGCCTCAAAGTCTGACTTATACTGTATCCCATCAGCTTTTGTGCATCTCAGTGCACTAATATCTGTAACACACGGATCCCCCTTTTTTTCCAGGACGTATCGAATTAACGTATTTTATCTCAAAGAAGTTAAAAAAAATGTATGATCGACATATTTTACTTTGTATGGTCCCCTTTTTGTTAGATACAGCTCGGTTCCCCCTCTGTTTTCTAAATATATAGCCTATTTCGCCGATATTCAATGGTATGTGAAGAGGGTTAAGCAGCCTGCGGCTACCAAGATCCACCAACACTTGCACATTTGCCGAATTAATAGTTCTCCAATATATCCTTTCGCACACAACATTAGTTGAAAATATTGCTAAACCACACCTGTAACTGTTTATAATAATCATCAAGTATAAGTGCAATTATTTTTTTCATCGTACGCGGGTTAAGGTTCGGGCCTTTGGAGCGATGTTTTTAAAAAAACGTTTCCAAAACTTAACAAATTTATTTATCTTAAACAGAAATTAATGTGGAATTTTGACAAACTGTTATTTACTTTAAACCAAAAGAATTAATTAATTGTACTAATATTAGGGCGAGTTAGCCTAGGTAAACAACAATGCAAAAGCTGTAATACTCAGACTGACTGCCGGGCCTTGAGCTCCCGCACTTTTTATAATAATCCTACCCCCTCGCATGGCTGTGGGAACTTGCAGATCTCATGTCTGCTTTACTCTTAATTCTACACTTTAGTACATTGTTTCAATCTTATTTCTAGGTAATTGCGATATCTTAACCGTCTGTGACCTGCCACCTACAGTATCACTATCGTCTCGGATACAAAGCTGCATATCCGTTAACATGAACTGTTAATAACCTGTCTGGTTTATCCTTCTATTACATTGTTGCAATTGACTTATGATTTATTAAAAAATTTCTAATAATTCCTATTAGATTCTATTATTTAATGTACAGGTAAATTGGGGGATACATAACTCGCGTACCTCCACTAATTTCTATTTTTAGCTAGCGTACATATTTACCTGAAATTCCCATAGCCTACATCTTCGACAAACTGTGTGAATAGTCTAGCCTAGGTCTACTTCTATCTCTCTTTTTTCCCATCTCTGCTACGAATATATTCCGCACTATTCCTTCACGTCTTAGTACGTGACCTATCATACCATCTCTCCTATTTTTTACTGTTTTCCATATAATTATTCCTTCTCCTACCAATTCTAGAACATCCTTATTCTTAACTTTGTCCACACATATGCTTTCATCAATCTTTTCCTTGTTTCTATGTTTGTTCCTTTGACCTCAGTAGTTGCTTTTTTTTTGTTAAATATAGCACGACATTTTGCTAATCTTTGTTATATATCTTATGCGCTTTTCCCATCTTGCGTTATTTGGCTTCCTAGGCAACAGAAATCCTTAACCTCTTGTAAGTTCTCATTTCCTATTTGAATTCTAGTTTTTGATTTATATTCCCCTCGTTTACATACTAGTACTTTAGTTTTATTTTTGCTAACTTTCATAAAGGTATCTCTTTGTTAGAACTATTCTCATTTCATTAAAAGGAGCTTCTAACTCTTCCTTCATAGATGCTAATATCCTTATATCATCTGCAAATCTAAACATATCAATCTTTTGTCCATGCATAGTAATTCCAAATGCCTTTCTGCATTTGACCCTATTCATTGTCTCTGCGATATACAAATTAACAATTCATGGGGATATGGCACATTCCTGTCTCGACCCTTTCCTAATATTTACTTCTCTATGTTCTTGCTCTAATTCTATTACCGCTGTTTGCTCTTTGTATAAGCTGTGAACTATCCGTCTATCCCTAAAACTTATTCCAATCATTTTGAGTATTTCGAACATTTTTTTCCATTTTACATAGTCGAATGCTTTTTCCAGATCTACAAACCCTATATACACGCTTCCCTCCTTTTCTATTGTTTTCTCCATTATCACTCTCAAAGCTAAAACAATCTCCCGTGTTCCCCTGTTTTGCCTAAACCCAAATTGGTCTTCTCCTAGTATTTCTTCAGCTCGTTTTTCCATTCGTCTTTGTACAATTCTAGTTAATATTTTTGATACTTGTGCTGTCAAACTTATTGTTCGAAAATTTTCACATCTACCCTCGCCTTTCTTTTTTGGAATAGTTACTATGATGTTACGTATGAAATCTTGCCTGTCTCATACATGTAGCTTACAAGTTGGAAGAGACGTTCTGTTACTGCTTGCCCAGGCGGATTTTAGAGTTTCTGCTTCCACCTTATCTGTGCCCGGCGCCTTACCTTTTTTCAAACCCTTTAATGCTAATTCAAACTCATCTCTGAGTATAGGACATCCCAAGTCATCATTTTCAATGTCTCATTCCTGTTCTAATGCAGTTAGTTCCACTCCTGCATATAAATTCCCTATACACCTATCCCCCGATTTACACGGTACTTGTTTTACACGTTCTCGCTTTTACACGGTTTTCTAAATAAGTTTTTTTTTGTTTTTATCGCACTCTACTAAATGCTACTGTGATTGAACACGTGCGCTGTGTACACATCTCACGGGGAATCCCGAGCTTATGTGCTGACTTGCTGCACACGCTCACTGTGTCTGTATTTCTTCGCATAAAATTAAAGTTTTATTTTTTGTTCTTCTGTTTAATGTATTGTAATTAAATAAAAAAACAGTGTTTCCGTAATATATTACATATTGTAATCTGTCAATGCATTTTACTTTTATTTCTGTGTACACCTAAAAATATTGAAAAAAATCACAACTGTTAAATAGCAAAATTATGCATTTTCTGCAAGCTTTTCGATTTGCAGGGTTTTGACTTGAAAATTTTTAATTTTCGATTTACACGTTTTTCTCAGGAACGTATATACCGTGTAAATCGGGGGATAGGTGTATATTCTTGCCATCTACCCACTTTCTCTACATTTTCTATAATGACGTATCCTCCCGCGTCTCTTATATTTTTGCTATATGGTTTTATATACTTAAAATTGATTCTAATTAGTTTGTACGCTTCATCTGTCTTTCCTACTTCCATCTTAGTTTGTACCTCTTTGCACTTTTCATCAATCCATTATTCTTTAGCTTACCTGCTTTTGTGAATAATTTCCCATTTTATGGCTTTGTATTTAAGTTTTCCTGTTTCGTCTGATCTATTTTTGTATTTTCGTCTTTCTTCTATTAAATTCAGGATATCCTTTGTTATCCATGGTTTCTTATTTTCTTTTGTGTATACCCCAGAATATCTCTGGCCGCCATGTCTAGACTGGATTTAATGTTATTCCATTCTGTTTCTACTTCCTTAGTATAAGATATTTTCCCGATATCTTTCAGCAATTCATTTTACTTTTTTTTCGAATCTTTCTTGAATATCTTTATCTTTTAATTTCTCAAAGTCAAAGTGGCTTTTCCCGTTTCTTTTTTCAAATTTTTTAATTTAAGTGCAGTCCTCTTAATTACGATGTCGTGGTCAGTGTTTATATTTGCTTCTGGGTAGCTTCTACAGTCTTTTACTTGATTCCTAAACCGTTGTCTAACAAGAATGTAATCTATTTGATATCTTCCTATATCTCCTTGCATCTTCAACGTACATCGTATTCTAGCATGATGTTGTAATAATGTGTGTGCGATGAATAAATTGTTCTTATCGCAAAATTCTACCTGCCTATTTCTCCTGTCGTTTCTCGTGCCTAAACCAAATAAACCTACTACCGCCCCTTCCCTACCCTCA
This sequence comes from Platerodrilus igneus, assembly GCA_036346225.1. Lineage (NCBI taxonomy): Eukaryota > Metazoa > Arthropoda > Insecta > Coleoptera > Lycidae > Platerodrilus > Platerodrilus igneus. Next base: position 1,892,129 of record JARFIW010001106.1, read on the forward strand.
CCTACCATTGCATTAAAATCCCCCGTAATTATTAAATTTTGATGTCTTTTTACGTATCTTAAAATGTCTTTTGTAGGTCGCTTCTACCTTTTCGTCACTGTAGCTAGAGGTGGGCATGTATACTTGTATTATTATTGTTTACCGGTATAGATTCTAATTTAACCATGAGTACTCTTTCGTTCTTTTGTAAGTAATTTTCCACACAGTATCCTATCTTTTACCGCATTAACTATCCCCACACCCAAATTTCCTTCCTCTGCTCCTGTATGAATTACCCTGAAGTCTCCACTCCAAAAATCCCCCGTCTCTGGCCGCCGAACTTCGCTGATCCCTACTATGTCTAGTGCTAACCCATTCATTTCGATTTTTAGGTTCTCTAGCTTACCTACTTGCATCATGCGTCTAACATTTCACGCTCCGACTCGCAAAATGTTCTCGACTCTTATTCTGAACTTTCCGATCGCATCCTCCGAAGTAGTCCCCTCCCGGAGATCTGAATGGGAGACTATTTTAACTCCGGAATCTTTTACCCCAGAGAATGCCATCATTTTATTATAATTTAGGTATGCTGTGTACTTGGGAGGTAATGTGGTGATTTCCCGTTGCCTTCCACTTCGCCATACACTTAGCCATACCACCTCTATAGTCTCTGCCAATCTAAGTACCGAAAGAGCCACTGCGCTCTTTCGGGGACCTGTCTTAGTCTGGCTCCTCACTAACGACCCTATTACTTTGGTTGCAACTGTAGTTTGGCTCTTTAGCTCTTTAGAATACGCAAGCCATTTCACCTGTTCTAGCAATCTAGAACTTCGGCAAGGTGCAGGTCCATTCGAAATACTTATCAAATAATAATTCAAAAAAGCAATATAAAATTCATTTATTTGCTTATGGTAAAATAATAAGTACCCCGGTAATCTTATAGTAGACTGAGGGTGCATTTTATAAAAATAAAAATAACTACTAACAATGTATCAACCAATAATCTGTCTTTATGTCCCAAACTATTTTTTCAGAGAAGTCCTAACGCAATAAAATAAAGGCTTTAGTCGAAAGAAAGATATGTAAGTATCAAGTTAAAATAGTAGCTGGTTACTCGCTATGGTATCATAAGGGTTAATGTTTTAAACTCGAGAGGTTGCTTGTGAAAATTTTGTTTGAACCATTTACAAGTTTTCTTAGAATGAGAGTTAAGACTCCTAAATCTGGTTTTACAGCATAATTGCCTGTAAATGATATTTTATACACTCTTAAATGATTGCAAATTTTAAAATTTTTGTAGGCAACTATTTAGAAGCTATAATTTTTTGAGTATAAGTCTTTTAACCACTCCCAAAATTTGCTTTGACTCACTGTGGGTGGTAGATGATATTGTTACACGCTCTTACAGGGTTGCTTTCAAAACTTTTTACAATTATTCATCTAACCGTCTATGTTACGTCGTCATCGAACAATTCGGTATTTTGTGACAATAAATACTTTGTGCGTGCATCCTACAGTTTGAGTGAAACATTTTATATACCGGCAATAACAGTGCATAAAGTGACAGTCGTACTCGAGCCTTTAACGAAGCAAGTCGCCTTCGAACCCTTGAAAGGGACGGTCGTATTAGAGCTTTCAAAGCGAGACCGACACCCGGTCGAGCGTGTTACTGGTTCTCCGTAAAAGCTTTTGTGCGTGAAAGTGTCTATTGCCCCCAGCGGCGCAGGACAAAGCTTTGTGCGTGAAAGTGTCTATTGCCCCCAGCGGCGCAAGACTTAAGGTATTTATACCCTTCCTTAATTAGTTGGTAGTTGTCTTTTTTTGTTATCACATAACCGCTCCACCATTATCGTTATTGCTATAAAAGCAATTGGTCCTTCATTGTAATTTGCATATTTATATTTTTATCACACATTTATATCAACCTCCTTAACCCCAATCAATCATTGGCCCTATAAGTCGATCCGGATTCATTAGTCCTGTGGTTACACATGTCCTAAATTAAATATTATTGTGCATTTCAGCGAGTTTTAATTAATTAATATTTCAGTTTTAAATTTGTGCTTAAAGCCCATATTTAGCGGGTTAAAATGTGTAAACATTATTTATACTGTCTTTAGATTAAATTAAGCGATTTCGCCGTAATTGAAACCAGCAAGCGTTTTAATTACAAAGAAATTCATAATATAAAATTTGTCAGTTTTCAGTTTTTAAATTCATTTTAGCGGCATAAAACAGAAAGCAACCTGAAAACTATAAATCGCTTTATACTTCTTAAACAAGAAAGTTAAATGTATTTGCTTTGTATTTAAAAGCTATTTCACGTTTTGTATTACAATATTGAAAATATCTGCAGAGGAATAAGGTTGTAAAGTTGCATCTTTCGGCAAATATGTTAAGCCACATGTTTTAAACGTTTCTGTGAGCTTTTGATGGTAAGCCGCTCGGGTTGTTAAGCGGTACATCTTATATTCACGCTTTTGTTTGACGAACCGTTAGTCATAAAACGTGATTTATTGGTTATACCCTATTTTACATTTTCGTGCTTTGAACAACTCATAATATTTTAATATTTCTCAGTGCACATTTAGCTTTACCGTTTTACAACAGTTTATTGTAGTCCTTTCAGAATCTTTGAGAATGGCTCCAAAGAAAGCACATGTGGTAGAACTCCAATTACTGAAAACACGGATTTTAGAAATATTTGAGCTTTGTAATTCTATACAAAGTGACCCAAGTTTAAAGGCATTGTTCCTTATTCAAACAAGGGGAATACATGACCTTTATGCAAATTTCAATACAATTTTAGTCGCCGTCTTGGCCTCATGTGACGAGGTAGACTCATTAACTTACAACGCTGTACGGAAGGAAGTAGATTCCGCTTATTTTTCATACTGCTGCATCTCGATACGATGCAAGAAATGAAAGCACCACAAATCATCGAAAATGCTCCAAGCAGCACGGTATCAAAATTGTTACCGTTAAAGCTCCAAATTTTAATAATGAGGTAACTGAATTTTCATCTTTCATCGATTTATTTGACAGCCTGGTCTATAATAACGCGTCGCTGTCCAATATCGAAAAATTAAATTATCTTATCAGTTGTTGTACCGGGAGTCTTTAAGAATCGTTAAATCTGTACCCATTTCGGGGATAATTTTATTATTTCCTATAACGCCTTGCGTGAGAGATTTAGCAATCCGCGTTTATTGGCAACTTTGCATTGGAAAGCAATGAAAGACTTTCTACCTTTAAAATCAGAAGACCCTAAGAAACTTAGGGCACTTATTGATTGTTTTTCGGAGAACCTTGCTGTTCTAACTAACTTAAAGTTTCCCACTGAACATTGGAACTTTATTCTGGTCGATTTGCTTTTAGAAAAACTTGATCCGTTCACTAGAAAACGCTTCGAACTCCAATCGGATCCGAAGCAAATACCTAATTTCGAGGATTTGAGATATTTTTTAACCCAACAATGTGCAGCGTTGGAAACCTTTTCTTCAACCGCACCTGTTTCTTATTCGACGACTGTCCATACATCGCACACATCGGTGCCTAAGAAATCCTCAGCGTTTCAATTTAAACCAAAGGTTTCTTCTAACGTAGTTTCACTGGACACACCAAGTAGCTCCAGTGACTCAAATAATTCATTTTCGCACCATTGTCCTTCCTGCAAGGGCAATCACTTAATTTACAGATGTCAATCGTTTCTAAAGAAAACTCCGACAGAACGTTTCGACATTGTCAAACGCTTACGCCTTTGTTTAAATTGCTTACGAACAGACCATGCGTCCATGCAATGCAAATCTTATAATTCCTGTCGAACTTGCGCCAAGCCGCATCATACCTTGCTACATTTTGAATCGCAACCTGCTTCTAGCCGTTCAGCTGAACCGACCGCTACACACATGCATAAAAATGCCAATAGGACGCAGTCAGCCTCCTATTCCGGCAAATGTTTTGTCTTCACAGACGAATTCAAATCTTGGGGTTACTGTCTTACTCTCCACTGCTGTTGTGGAAGTTCAAGATCGTTCTGGTAGATACAAACCGATCAGGGTACTCTTAGATCCTGGTTCCCAAGCTAGCTTTATTCGAGACGATTGCGTGAGCAAACTTTGGCTTCCACGCATACGTTCTCAAGTTCCGATTTATGGACTTGGGCAGACAACTTCAGCAGTCAATAGGGGTGCCGTCAGCTGCACCATTCGCTCTATGTTAGACTCTGAAAAATCTCTAGAAGTCACAACTTTTGTGCTTTCGTCAATATCTGGCAAATTACCTAGCGTTGAAGTTCCTAATAATTGGGAACACTTATGCGGCCTGCACTTTGCAGACCCGACCTGGAACTCCCAGGAACCATTGACATGCTCCTAGGAGCAGATGTTTATCCGTTCATCATCAATGGCGGTGTTATACATGGCAAGTTTCTTCAGCCTGCCGCCATAAATACAATTTTGGTTGGACTATTATTGGTCCCACAAAAGCTTGCAGTCTGATACTGTCCAAGCATTTTTACGTCTGTAGAAGATCCTATCGACCAGACCCTAAGGCGGTTTTGGGAGATAGAAGAGTTGCCATCCACGCCTTATACTTCTCCAGAAGAAGAAAAGGCAGATTTGATTTTGAAAACACGTTTTCTCGTGACCCTAGCGGTCGTTTTATTGTTGCGTTACCGTTCAACGATACTTTGCCCGTTTTTGATAATTGCTTTGAGATGGCTAAAAAGACTATTTTCGTTGGAGCGCAAATTACATGCTCAACCGGAGCTACGCGCCCAATACAACAATTTCATGCAGGACTATCTTGATGCGGGTCATATGGCATTACTCGATTCTCCGCCCGTTGGGAACGATAATTACTTTTACCCCATCACCCTGTGTTTAAAGAAGAAGGTCATACTTCTAAAATTCGTGTGGTTTTTGACGCCTCTGCAAAGGCTTAAAAACAACGTGTCACTTAATGACACTCAATTGGCTGGACCTAGTCTCCAAAACGACATTTCGTCAATCTTACTGAAATTTCGTACTCATCGTTTCGTTTTTACTTGTGATGTTCGCCAAATGTATCGACAAATTTTGGTTACCGAAGAACATCGAAAGTTTCAATTAATTGTTTGGCGGTTCTCCGCAGAAGAACCCATTCAGACTTATCAGCTTAATACAGTGACCGATGGTATTAAGTCATCGCCTTATCTAGCATTAAAGACTCTTCAGCGATTAGCCATTGACGAAGGCAAAGGTTTCCGTTAGCCGCTGAGGCTATACGGTCAAATCTATATATTGATGATTTCGTCGCCGGTGGAGATTCTATACAATCGGCCCGCGAAATTAAAGATCAACTTATTCGACTTTTACATTTGGCTGGTTTTGAACTTCGAAAATGGAGTTCTAATTCAGTTTCTATTTTGGAAGGCATTCCGTCAGATTTTTGCCAATATACTTCTCTCGATTTCGATTCGGACGAATCAATAAAAATATTAGGTCTTCAATGGTCACCTACAGAAGATATTTTCTCGTTTCGGGTTAAACCATTAAACCAAATATGTACAAAGCGCAACATACTTTCACAAGTTGCCAGAATATATGATCCATTAGGATTTTTAGCCCCACTAACACTTTTGCAAAACGCCTAATCCAGCATCTGTGGATGTTAGGTTTAAATTGGGATGACATCCCACCAGCAGACATTTCGTCTCAATGGCAGCAATACCAAGAAGAGTTGCCGTTATTATCGTCATTAAAGTTACCACGTTGTTTACCCCCTTCGGATCCTTTTACTTGTCATTTGCATGGGTTTTGCGATGCTAGCGAGGTAGGGTATGCAGCGGTAGTGTATTTTCAGTTCATAAATCAAACTACTGGAGAAATAACTGTACAATTTGTAACCGCTAAAACAAAAGTAACTCCAATTAAGCGCATTTCAATTCCACGTTTGGAATTATGTGCCGCCGTTTTATTAACCGATTTACTTTCTTTTACCATTCGGTCTTATCAAGGCTTGATTGACATCTCCGATGTTTCAGCGTGGAGTGATTCTACGGTCGCTCTCACTTGGATACGTTCTCCACCTTTTCGTTGGAAAACTTTTGTGGCAAACCGTGTTAGCCACATTCAAAGATCATTGCACCTAGCCGATGGTTTTATATTAAATCTTCGCATAATCCGGCTGATCCTGCATCTCGGGGATTAATGCCAAGCGCGGTTATTTCATGTTCGCTATGGTGGGCGGGGCCTGATTGGCTTCACTACCCTAGTGACTCGTGGCCGCCTCAACCAACATTGTCAACCTCAATTGCTGAGGTAACTACGGAAAAGGACACTATTGTCCTCATCAAGGACGACCAGCTTTCTCCACTTCAATGGAAGTTTGGTCGTATTATTAATACTTTTCCCGGTGCGGACGGTATTATACGTGTCGCTGAAGTCAAAACGGCACATGGCACACTAAAACGACCTTTGGTCAAACTAGCGCCGCTACCGGTATTTTAATTTTATTTTTATGTTTAGATGTATATACACATTTTTTACATGTATAGTAGTATATTATTTTTACATATTTGCTTATTTACATATATATTTTTATTTTTTGCATAGTTGGTAATATCGCTCGCTGTAGTGCACCACCCTATCTTTCGTTACCTCCTTTCCTAGCAAGGTCAAATTCCATGTGATTTCCTTCACCCAACCTACTTCCCTCCTTTTCAAAATTCTATGAATTTGGTGGGCGGTATGTTACGTCGTCATCGAACAATTCGGTATTTTGTGACAATAAATACTTTGTGCGTGCATCCTACAGTTTGAGTGAAACATTTTATATACCGGCAATAACAGTGCATAAAGTGACAGTCGTACTCGAGCCTTTAACGAAGCAAGTCGCCTTCGAACCCTTGAAAGGGACGGTCGTATTAGAGCTTTCAAAGCGAGACCGACACCCGGTCGAGCGTGTTACTGGTTCTCCGTAAAAGCTTTTGTGCGTGAAAGTGTCTATTGCCCCAGCGGCGCAGGACAAAGCTTTGTGCGTGAAAGTGTCTATTGCCCCCAGCGGCGCAAGACTTAAGGTATTTATACCCTTCCTTAATTAGTTGGTAGTTGTCTTTTTTTGTTATCACATAACCGCTCCACCATTATCGTTATTGCTATAAAAGCAATTGGTCCTTCATTGTAATTTGCATATTTATATTTTTATCACACATTTATATCAACCTCCTTAACCCCAATCAATCAGTCTATTAGCTACAATTTTTTAAATATGAGGTTACGAGTATCCCTCAAGAATTTATTTTCAGTTCCTTGAGGATTGTAGGGAAAATATTGAAAATTTTCCATTGACTGTCTATGAGCTATAGTTATTTTAGCACAGTGGATACAACCACCCCAAGAGTAACTTTGACACTCTGTTGTCGTTAAATGATATTGTACTATTTAGAAATTTGTATGTGTAACTTATTTGAAATTTTTCGTGTAACCGTTCACGAGCTATTGTTGTTACAAGCATGTCCATGATTGTTTTTAAATGATACTGCGATAGACTCGTAGAGGATTGCATGTGGAAATCTTGAAAATTTTCATATAACTGTTTAGGAATTATAATTTTTTAATGTAAGACGGTCCTCCTCAAGATTGAATTGTATATAAATCGTTGTTTATGCATAATATTGTTAAAGTTAAAAGTAATTTCATATAAAAAATTTAAAAATTATCCATCTAACGGTTTATAAGTTATAATTTTTCGTTGTACATCGGATACAATCGTCTCTAAGATTGACTTTAAACAACCGTTGCTGCACACTAATACTGTTATAGACTCAAAGGATTGTATGTGAAAATTTATGTCACCGTTTAAGAGCTACGACTTTGTTATAGAGGTTATAAACACCCTCAGATCCGACTTTATAACGCGGCGAGTTATATATCCCCCATATTAAAATGTATATAAAATAAACGTAATTATTATGTCTCAGTAATAACATGTTACATTGTATTAAATGAAGGTTATAAATTAAGTGTTAGAGTTCATATCAGAAATAAGAAAAGAAACAACTGCTTTGTATTGCAGACGCAACCTGATACCACAGGTGCAGAAACAACGAACTGCAATCAAGCAGACTCATTTATAATTACTTAGAATAAGACAATGTACGATTATCAAGAAATAGCAGACATGCAAGATCTGCATTTTCCCACAAGATGATGTGAGACCAGAGACTTCATATAAACTGTGAAAAGCCCCTGATCGCCAGTCATTTTTCGAACTTCATAACTTTAACATTGTTGGTGGTTCAAGCTACTCATTCGTAATTATTAATTATTGATTTATTAACGTAGAATATTCGTGTTTTTCAACATCAATTAATAAACATAAACGTTCAAGTTGTAAAAAAAATAAACAATTATTGCAATTACAGAATTAAAATAAATTTGACAGAAGGTTTTTGGAAATAAATTTTTTAAACAGAAGCTCCCAACGACTCAAAATCTATCTAGCATTGCTCATGAATGGTATTATTGTAGGCTCGTAATTGATGGCGAATTTTGAAATTGTTTTATGCAATGAATTACAAGCAATAATTTCTTTGGTATAGACGTTGGAAACCCCCAGGAATTGTTTTGACTTAACCGTTGCAAGTAAATGATATTGCTATAAAACTCGTACAGGGTTACATGCCAAAGTTTTGAAAATCATTCATTTAATCATTTACGATCGATCTATAATTTTTTTAGTATGGGGATTGCAACAACCTTCAAAATATAATTATAGACTCTTAAAAGATTGCACATAAAAATTTTGAAAGTTTTTCCATTTAACTGTTTAAGTTACATTTTTTTTAGTATAGTAGATGCATTGTTGTTTATGAATGTTATTGTTGTAAAAATTTTTGAAATTTTTCACGTAGCCATATACGAGCTATCATCATAACCGTCTTAAAATTGGAGCTTAGAACCTCTACCAAGATTGAGTTTAACGCAGCGCTGCTCATGAATGATTTTGCTATAAACTCGTAAAGGATTACTTCAATTACTTGTGGAAATGTTAAACTTTTTTATACACCCGTTTACGAGTTAATTTTTTATGTAGAGATTTTAAAGATATTATTATTGTAGTAATCTTGGTCACTTTGGATCACTTAAAGCACTTCTGTGCATTACATCTATTATTCTTAATCTACTTATACCTGTAATAAATCTAGCAGTACGTAGGTGAGACAATTAGAGGGGATAATGGCGAAGGATGACATATTATGTACAGATGTTTATGATTCCTAGTATGATTAAATGTATTTTGTCTGTGACGAGAAAAAAATTTGACATTTAATGTTTCTTGACAAGAAACAAAATGTCACTTTTTATTAATTTACTTTTTTCCCCGGGAAAAAAATGAGTTTTCCCGGGTATGTGCAAATAAGTAACCACTCGCAGAATTAAATTGACAGATATTTGATTACTTTAAAGGTTTCCTTAGCAACGCAAGTCTAACTGTCACTATAAGTACAAGAGCCTACTTGTTTGAAACTTCAAATTTGACATCGATTGATTTTTTTACTTTAATATATTGTAATATTTTTTTCAATATTAAATCATCGTTTTGCTTTTCACAGAAAATACATGGTAAAAATGTAAGATTTTAACTCTCAATGGCTTTGCCTCGGGAGACAAACACACCTCGAGCTAAAATCTAATACTTTTTTCCCTTGTATAATAAATAACTATAATTTGTGCATTATTTAGTGTTTATGTAACTTCCAGCACTTCTATTCCTACAATTTTCAGAAGTGGGATTTAAACTAAAACTTTAGCCACCTCAAAGTTTATGCTATTAGCCTATCCTACTTTGAGGTTAGAACCACGTGCTAGTTATACAAAATGTATGAGTATTTCGGTTTTACTGGTTATTATTGTCGGTGATTATGTATTAAAATAACTGTGGGGATCGTAATATTATTAGCAATGAAAATTTTTAAAACGAATAAAACATGCAAATTCTCCAAATGTTAAAATTTAATAAACAAGAAACTCGGCAGGAGGTAAAAAATTTTAATGTTGTGTCTAATTTGTCGCAAAATATAGACAAGTTTGACGGTGAACAAGGTGCAACGGCGACTAGAATTTGGTTACTGCAATTGAAAGCTACTGCAATGTTACAGAATTGGCCAAATGAATTTAAGTTTCAAATGGCAATTACTAATATGATTGGTGCAGCTAAATGTCGAATAAATGGGGGCAGTCAAAAATAAATAATTGGGAGAATTTTGAGAGTTCGTTTAAAAAACGTTCGTGTTTGAAAGCAGTAAAACAAATCGATGGTTTAAAATGCATAACCGTGTCCAAATTCCTAGAGAAACAGTTCATGGTTACTTTATGAAAAAATTGCACTTTGTAAAGAATTAATCTATCATTTGAAGAAATTAAGGAACAGGTAGATCATTATAAGATTTTTCTCCAAAGAATTGAGTAATTTTATAATGTCAAGAGACATTTAGACGAAGACGATTTATATAAGAATATCCTTGAATTTGAGAGAATAGATAAAACCAGTAAGAATAGAATTAGGAAAGATATTGAAACCAACGAATCGATAGTTGAATCTAAAAAATTTTAAGCAATGCCTTTTAAGCAAGAACGAGTGTTTACTTCATCTCTTGTTTATTCAGCGACAAAAGGAAGATGTTTCAACTATAATGATGAGGGACGCCGATTTGCAAATTGTCCAAAGCCGTTAAGGAAGAAGGGTTCCTGTTATATTTATGGTTGTCCCGACCATCAAAAGAGAGATTGTCCACAGAATAAATTTCCAGATAACACACCAGATCATAGATCAGTACACACTAGATTAGGAAGGAGCCACTGCATCAAATGGTACTTTATTTGTGGAAGACATTCCTATTGTTCCAGTTATTAATGCTTACTTCACAAAGAATGATCTAAATTTTACCTTAGATTGTATTTATAAATACAGGAAGTCCTATTTATTTATTTGTTATTCCTCTTTAAAATCAATAGGATCTTATTCCTTTGAGAAACTTAACTGTATTAATAAATGCTTTACCCTATAAATGTTTGCTGGGTAGGAAATTTACATCTAATGGTATATTTCCAATATCAAACCTTCAAACGACATCTGTACAGATACAACTATTTTAAGTATTATGAATATTAATTGTATTGAAAAAAATGAAATTGAACTTAACTTTAATCCTGAAATCAGTCCAGAAATTAGACAACAGTTTTTTAATGCGTTCCGTGTTTATTATGTTGAACCCAGAAGAATTAATGAACCAACCGTTAACAAAATATAAAATGAAAATTATAGTTGATCCAATTCATGTACCGTTTTACTTTAAATCTAGAACACTATCTTACACAGAAAAAATGTCTGTAACTAATTTGGTTACGGAGATGCTCGAAAATAATATAATTTGCAAAAGCGATTCAGAATATAGTTCCCCTATTGTGTTGATTAAAATAAAGTCGGGTGAATATCGTTTGTGTGTAGATTTTAGAATTTTAAACAAAATAAGTTTGCGCGATAATTTCCCATTACCGCATAAGGGGACCTCATAGACCAACTTAGGAACAAAAAATATTTTACAAGTTTAAACTTAAAAAATGCGTTTTTTTTACGTTGATGTTGATCCTGAATCAATTAAATATACGTCATTTATTACACCAATGGAACAATATGCGTTATATAAACCTTTTGTTAAAAATCTCTTAGATGAAACAAAATTTGTCTTTTAAGTCACTTAGAGATCACATACTAAGTAAGGCATGAGGGAATAGCGCGGAATATATTAGAAGCATAGATATGAAGAAAGAGAGGTAGAGGTAGACCTAGGTTAGACTACGGCACACAGATAGTAAAAAATGTAGGCTGTGGTAATTTCGGGGAAATGTATAGGATAGCTCAGAATAGAAATCATAGAATACTGGAAAACTATTAATTCGGCAAATATCTATGTTGGGGAAACTTGATATGCACAGGCTGCAACCCCCATTACATACTACTGAATATCGGTGAAATAGGTCATACACTTAGAAAACAATAGAAAGGCAACCGAGCTGTAACTATGCTGTAGGAATGTGAGGAACTGGGTACGCTAACTCAGAATAGAAATCAGTGGAAATACAAGCAGTTCCAAGACTAAAAACTTAATCACAAAGATATAATTGCACTGAAGCCTGATGATTAATGTAAACAAATACAGGTGTTGGTTTTGCAATATTTTCAACTAATCTTGATTGTGCGAAAGGATTTATTGGAAAAATATTAAATTGGCAGATGTTAAAGTGTTGGGAGATCTTGGTTACCACGGGCTGCTTAACCCCCTTCACATACCACTGAATATCGATGAAATAGTGTATATACTTACAAAACAATAGAAGGGGAACCGAACTGTATCTAACAAGAATGAGCAGCGGCTATGTTTGAAGACAACCAACACAGAAACAAGGAACAAATTGTTGGAAGCATATGTGTGGAACACAGCACTGTATGCCTATGAAATAAGAACATTAGGAGAAGCAGACAGGAAAAGGAAGAAGCCTTTTGAAATGTTATGCCTCAGATGCATGATGATGATAGCATGGCAGACAAAGTTAATAACAAAGAGGTTATACAAATAGTAAGGGGTAACACTTCTTTCGTTGGTACCACCAATGATGGTAAAAATTGTAGTTTGTGTCAAGTTGTGCATCCTATTTATAGATGCAAGCAGTTTCTCGATAAAACCTCTCAAGAAAGATTTGAGGTGGTAAAGGTTAAAAATCTTTGTATTAAATGTTTAAATACTTCACATTCGGTGAAAAATTGTAGGTTAGATTGGTCGTGTAGAAAATGTCATCAGTCACACAATTCGTTACTCCACTTAGATAAACGAGAAAAATCTGTGTCTCCACACAGACAAACTCATCGTCAGAGGTCAGCATCTCCTCGGAGAGCGTTTTCAAAACTTACGTCTACTAGTAGACCTAGTGAAGACAATCTGTCGTTGGCGGTTGTGCATGAACAACCTGCCACTAGCTCGTTAATTTCGACGTCATTATAACATACAACCACGCTGTTGGCTACGGCAATGGTGTCGGTGCTCGATTATACAGGAAAATCGCAACCTGTTCGTGTAATTTTAGATAACGGATCCATGGAAAGTTTTATGACTGAAAGGTGCCGTCAGAAATTAGGTTTAAAGAAACGGAGAGCCAATGTCACTGTTCAAGGACTTGGCTTGAATTCGTCGTTGGTGTTTGGTACACTATCGTGTGTAGTCAGCCCCTCTGGTGCAAGGTCTCCAGCATATGAAATTGGTGGTTATATTTTACCTAACATTTGTAATCAATTACCTTCGTCGTCTATAGGAGTCAAAGAATGGTCGCATTCTCAAGGTGTGACCTTAGCTGATCCTAATTTTAATATTCCTGGAAAAATTGACATGCTCCTCGAAGCGGAAATTTTTGCTCAGGTTTTGTTGAACGAATTTTGTTGGGGTGTCGCTAACAAGCCAGTTGCTATTAAAACAAATTTAACGGAAAAGGTCGTTTCCCCGAATCATTCTATTACGTCGTTGTGTGCTTTCGTTGAGCCCTTAGACAGCGACATTCGTTGATTTTGGGAATTAGAAAATATTCTCTTCAATAAACAAATTTCTCCTTAAGAAGAAAAGTGTGAAAAGGAATTTGTGGAAAATTATAGACGTAACAAGGACGGTCGTTTTGTAGTGTCCTTGCCCTTTAAAATTTCTGAACCCTCATTCGTGGGTACGAGATCGATTTGTATTAAAAGATTTTTGTCGTTAGAACGTCGTTTGCTAAAAAATCCTGCATTGTATTCGTATTATAAAAAATTTATGGAGGATTATTTGACAAGCGGTCACATGGTTCAAGTGAAATCGCCTGAAAATTCGTCGGTTCATGAGAAAATGTATTACATTCCCCATCATGCTGTACATAAGCGTGATAGCACTACCACCAAATTGCGTGTGGTTCTCGATGCTTTGTGTCCGGATCGATCGGGAAATTCGTTAAATGATAGCTTGGCTATTGGCCCTGCTCTGCAAAAAGACATTGCAGTTTTGTTATTGCATTTTCGTGTACATACTATCGTAATTACAGCTGATATTAAACAAATGTATCGGCAGATTTTGGTTAAAGATACTCATCGTGATTATCAACGTTTCGTTTGGACATTTTCTCCGTCAGATCCTATTATGGACTTTAAATTAAATACTGTGACTTATGGAGTTTCGTCGTCGCCTTTTTTTGACCCTGCGTACTGTTCAAGAATTGGCAAGATTAGAATCGATTAATTTTCCTTTCGCGTCATCGGTATTGGCGAGCGATACCTATGTTGATGATTTAGTCACTGGATGCAATTCGGTTGAAGCTGCAAATCAATTAATTGGTGAATTTGAATAGTATTTGCAGTAATGGTGGTTTTCAATTAAGAAAATGGAATAGTAATTGTCCGGAAGCGATGTCCAACTTGAAGGAGTCCCTATCAAGTTCGGAAGCAACAACATTTCAAGATAAAGATAGTGGTTCAATTAAAATTTTGGGCCTTTTGTAGCGCGCTCTTATAGATGATTTTTCTACAACTTAGACGTTGAAGAGCGCACTTGCACTAAGAGTAATATTTTGTCGGCTATCGCAAAAAATTTTGCTCCTCTCGGTTTGATAGCGCCTTTAGTACTTTTCGCTAAACGTTTAGTTCAAGATCTTTGGCTTTTAGGCCTCGGTTGGGACCAGGAGCCTCCATTGGAAGTCGTAGAAAAATGGAAACATTTTTTGGGTGAATTGAAAGCGGTTTCGAATATTGAGATTTCGTGTCGCATCGTATGTAATAATTTAATGAGGGTGGCGTTGCATGGATTCTGGTGCTACAGAAGCCGGGATGCAGCTGTCGTCTATATTCGTTCGTTCGATTTAGAAGGTAATGTTACCATGTCATTAGTATGCGCAAAATCGAAGGTTGCTCCTACTAATCGCGTTTCATTGCCCCGTCTCGAATTGTGCGCTGCCGTACTCTTGGCAGATTTAGTAAATTTCGTCAAAAATACTTACACAAATAGTTTATCATTTAGTAATATTTTCGCGTGGTCAGATTCCACTGTTGTTTTGTCTTGGATTCGGTCTTCCTCGCATAAGTGGAAGAAATTTGTTAGCAATCGCATTTCGCATATTCAAGAACGTATTCCTCCATCTTCGTGGTTTCATGTTAAGTCCCAGGACAACCTTGCGGATTGTGCCTCACGTGGACTTTTAGCTTCAGAGCTGAACGATTATGGTGGACAGGGCCTTCCTGGTTAGTGCGTTGTAGCGAAGAATGACCAGTAACGTCTCTGCCAAAACTTATAGACTCATCTCAGATGGACGTCGAATATCGTACTCTGTCGTTAACAGTCGTAATGTCTGAGAATTTCCTAGATTTGTTATTGGATAAATTTTCAAAACTGCAGAAAATTTGTAGAATTATTACATGTATTCGTCATTTCATCCGTAATGTTCAATGTCGGGCAGATTTGCGTTCAAAATATTCTGATGGTTTGTCTCTAGCTCAGCAGCAAGAGGCTATACATTTATTGATTAAAAGAGTTCAAACAAATGTTTTTGCCCAAGACATTGCAAATATTAAAACTGGAAAACTTGTTAGTAAACAATTTCGTAGCCTTAGCCCGTTTCTAGATAGTCGTGATTTGTTGAGGGTAGGCGGTCGCCTGCGTAATTCAGAGTTATCGCATGATGCAAAATTTCCTATTTTGCTTCCTCGGTCGAATCGGTTGACTGAAATTATTATATCAGATTGTCATGAAAGACATTTACATCCTGGAAATCGAACAACTCAATTTTTCAAAATTATTGAATCTTGTCCGCAAAAATTGCTATTCGGCAATGTTTGAAATCCTGCATTCGTTGTTTTCGTGTAAACCCTGTGGCTCTATGCCCCCCTATGGGGAATTTACCAGCTTCTAGATTAACTCCAGGTAAGGCGTTTTTACAAACGGAACTTTGGTGGACCTTTCTATGTCACGATGAATCGGTGTCGTGGCGCAAAATCATTGAAAGCGTACATTTGTCTATTTATTCGTTTCAGCACTAAAGCTATCCATTTGGAATTAGTGTCTAACTTGTCGACAGACGCTTTCTTGGGTGCTTTACGTCGATTTATTGCTCGAAGA
Source organism: Platerodrilus igneus (assembly GCA_036346225.1). Taxonomy (NCBI): domain Eukaryota; kingdom Metazoa; phylum Arthropoda; class Insecta; order Coleoptera; family Lycidae; genus Platerodrilus; species Platerodrilus igneus. Next base: position 1,908,276 of record JARFIW010001106.1, read on the forward strand.
GGCAAATGTATTCAAATCCATTGTAACAATGGCACTAATTTCGTTGGGGCCTCTCGTGAAATCTCTCAATTGATGCTCCATTCGGCAGGGGTTGAGGGAATCGAATTTGTGTTTAATCCCCCTGCTGCTCCTCATTTTGATGGGTTGTACGAGGCCGAGATTAAATCGATAAATTCCTATTTGAAAAGAATTATCGGTGAACAGATTTTGTCGTTTGAAGAATTTTCGACGGTATTGATTCAAATCAAAGCGATTCTCAACTCACGTCCACTATGCGCACTGAGTTGCTAATCGCATGATTTTTCATATTTGACCCCGGGTCATATTCTTAATGTTGAACCAGTCTCGGTGTTACCAGATCCGGATTTGTTGTCCATAAAACCATCTCGTTTAAATCGCTGGCAACTGTTGCAGCAAATGCAACAAGGGTTTTGGAAAAAATGGAATGCGGAATACCTCCACACGTTGCAGCAGAAAGGTAAGTGGTCGAGGAATTCCGGTACCCTGCCTATTGATTCGCTTGTCCTCTTAAAGGAAAAAAATACCCCCCTTTACAGTGGCGTTTAGAAAGAGTAATGGATGTTCATCCTGGTAAGGATGGTGTCGTTCGTGTAGTTACCGTCAAGACAACCCAAGGATTAGTTAAACGTCCTCTAGTGGAACTATGTTTACTGCCAGTTAGTTAATATTTAATGGTATATATACATATATTCACTTAAGTTTGTCGGTTTAGGTTTCTTAGTCAATAGATCTAATTATTTTTAAATATAAAAAAAGTTAGTTCATACTTATTTTGGTGGGCGGGATGTTCGGTCTCTTAGTTGCACGTTTTCGTGGTTAATTTTAAGTTATTTTAAATTTGTAGTTGTAAATCAAATAGTAAAGCCGGCATCCCTTGTCCCGTTATATTCTGTCGTAAAACCTCCTTTGTGCATGTGTAAATTAAATTGAAAAAAGGGGTAGTGAAAAACACTCTCTCATCGGCATCGAAGCGAAACAGTAGTTCGTTAGGTAAAGTGAGTTAGTCATTAGTGTCGCCGAATGTGAATTTATCGATAAACCCCTAAAAAACACAGTGAAAGTGCAAACGTATCACGTACTATAATTAGCATACAGTCCACTTAGTTGAAGAGTAAGAACTACACCTTAGAACAATAAAACAACGCGGTGGTAAGTCCATATATAAAATTATAAGACCCCCGCGAATTAAACATTGCCTGTAAATGATATATTATACATTCTTAAATGATTGCAAATTTTGAAATTTTTTATGCAACTATTTAGAAGCTATAATTTTTTTTGTATAAGTCTTTTAACCACCCCCAAAATTTGCTTTGACTTACTGTGGGTGGTAGATGGTATTGTTATACGCTCTTACAGGATTGCTTTCAAAACTTCTTACAGTTATTCATCTAACCGTCTATTAGCTACAATTTGTTTAAATATGAGGTTACAAGTATCTCTCAAGAATTTATTTTCAGTTCCTTGAAGATTGTAGGAAAATATTGAAAATTTTCCATTGACTGTCTATGAGCTACAGTCCTTTTAGTACAATGGATACAATCACCGAGTGACTTGACACTCTTTGTCGTCAAATGTTATTGTGCTATTTAGAAATTTACATGTGTAAATTATTTGAAATTTTTGTGTAACCGTTCACGAGCTATTACTTTCTTAAAACGGTTGTTGCAAGCATGTCCATGATTGTCTTTAAATGATACTGCTATAGACTCGTAGAGGATCGCATGTGGAAATTTTGAAAATTTTCATATAACTGTTTAGGAATTATAATTTTTTAATGAAAGACGGTCCTCATCAAGATTGAATTGTATATAAACCGTTGTTTATGCATAATATTGTTAAAGTTAAAAGTAATTTCATATAAAAAATTTAAAAATTATCCATCTAACGGTTTATAAGTTATAATTTTTCGTAGTACCTACACCGGATACAATCGTCTCTAAGATTGACTTTAAACAACCGTTGCTGCACAATAATACTGTTATAGACTCAAAGGATTGTATGTGAAAATTTATGAAATATTATGTCAACGTTTAAGAGCTATGACTTTGTTATAATGGAGGTTATAACCACCCTCAGATCCGACTTTATAACGCGGCGAGTTATATATCCTCCATGTATATAAAATAAACGTAATTATTATGTCTCAGTAATAACATATTACATTGTATTAAATGAAGGTTATAAATTAAGTGTTATTAGAGTTCATATCAGAAATACGAAAAGAAACGACTGCTTTGTATTACAGACGCAACCTGATACCACAGGTGCAGAAACAATGAACTGCAATCAATCAGACTCATTTATAATTACTTAGAATAAGACAATGTATGATTATCAAGAAATAGCAGACACGCAAGAACGGCACTTTCCCACAAGATGATGTGAGACCAGAGACTTCATATAAACTGTGAAAAGCCCCTGATGGCCAGTCAGTTTTCGAACTTCATAACTTTAACATTGTTGGTGGTTCAAGCTACTCATTCGTAATTATTAATTATTGATTTATTAACATGGGATATTTTTGTTTTTCAACTTCACTTAATGAACATAAACGTTCAAGTTGTTGTGAAAGAAATAAACAATTTTTATAATTATAGAATTAAAATTAATTTGATAGAAGTGTTCTTATAAACTTTTTATAAAGAAGCTCCCAACGACTCAAAATCTATCTAGCGTTGCTCATGAATGATATTATTGTACAGGCTCGTAATTGATGGCGAATTTTGAAATTTGTCTATGCAATGGATTACAAGCAATAATTTCTTTGGTATAGACGTTGCAACCCCCAGGAATTGTTTTGACATACTGTTGCTGGTAAATGATATTGCAATAAAACTCGTACTAGGTTACATGCCAAAGTTTTGAAAATTATTCATCTAATCATTTACGATCTATAATTTTTTAGTATGGGCATTGCAACAACCTTCAAAATGTAGTTATATACGCCTAAAAGATTGCACATAAAAATTTTCAAAGTTTTCCTACCCTTTTTTTAGTATAGTAGATGCACTGTTACTTATGAATGTTATTGTTGTAAAAATTTCAGAAATTTTTTACGTAGCCGTATACGAGCTATTATCATAACCGTCTTAAAATGGGAGCTTAGAAGCTCTACCAATATTGGGTTTAACGCAGTGCTGCTCATGAATGATTTCGCTAAAAACTCGTAAAGGATTACTTGTGGAAATGTTAAAATTTTCTATACACCCGTTTACGAGTTATAAATTTTTTATGTAGAGATTTTAAAAATATTATTATTGTAGTAATCTTGGTCACTTTGGATCACTTAAAGCACTTCTGTACATTACAACTATTATTCTTAATATACTTATACCTGTAATAAATCTAGCAGTAGGTAGGTGAGACAATTAGTGGGTATAATGGCGGAGGATGACATTTTATGTACAGATGTGTATGATTCCTAGTATGATTAATAGTATATTATTCAACATACGGTAATGTAGGCAATAACTCACGCAAATAAAGTTTGCGGCACGAGCCGAAGGCGAGTGCCGTAATTCATCAAGTGAGTTATTGCCATTACCGTATGTTGAATACTATACTTTATCTACGACTATAAGCACAGTAACAAGTTTTAATAAACACATGTAATCAAGATTATTTTTAAAAAATTATAGTACAAATTTGTTTGACATTACGTAAATGTCAATGAGCATGGCTACTTTGATATTTTTGGTAGGTAATTAAATAAAAATATAAGCTGGAAGCGTGAGTTATAACTCACGCTCATAACTCACAGTGTTTAATTATGAACACTATTACTTGTCCAAAAGTATATGAATAATGGTATTATAACTAAATAGAAGTAGATAAATGTATTTTTCTGTGACGGGAAAAATTTGACATTTAATGTTTCTTGACAAGTAACAAAATGTCACTTTTTATTAATTTACTTTTTTCCCCGTGAAAAAAATGAGTACTTTTTCCCGGGTATGTGCAAATAAGTAACCAACCGCAGAATTAAATTGATAGATATTTCAGGTCAAGCGCACTCCTGGCATTTGACAGTTCTGTGTTTTAATAAGTACTCGCAACACCGAAGCGCTGCCGTCGCTAATTATAATAAAGAGGTTAAGGAAAAAACTACTTTACCGGCAAATCTGTTGTCTGTCATATGTTTGATAAATTTTATTTCCCATTTGAATTTACTAATCTATGATTTGAATAATATTTAGAATTTGTGTTCCTCTGTGGTATTCATTTGTGATTTGAGTTTAAGATTCAATTTTAAATAATGATGTTTAAATGTTCCATTGCTGGTTGTAGTACTAGTGTTACTGTAAAAACTCATTGTTTACCAAAGGATCCTGAGGTAAGTTCTTCAAACATTTTTAAATGCGTATAAATTTTAACTAAATGCTAAACTATCGGCAATGCATTATTATTATTGTAGAATGTTAATTTATCTTGGTGTGTAGGCTTTAAAATGTTTACAAAATTGCTTGTAATGTGAGGTTAATTTTGAATAACAAATATGTATGTTGGCCTATTTCAGTATTTGCAAAATTATATTTTATATTTTTTTGATACAAGATACTCTTAATTTATAACATTCTTGTGTTCATAGATTCGTCGTTTATGGTGTGTAGCAGTTGGTCGTAATGATTTAAAAAATTTTGATGATAGGCATAGTAGGCATGCATTTAGAGTATGCGATATCCATTTTGCAGACGATGCTAAATTTGTGGCTAATACAGTATTGCCCGAAATAAACAGTACTGAAACTAAGTTGGCGGTGTTTTTATGCGTGCGCTGTCACACTCAAGTTAGCTAGTATAGACCTGTCAAGTAAACCTCAAACAAGTAATTAGTAGGGCCTAATTGTTAAAAATGGTGTTAAGTACAGAGGAGAAAGTGTTTCTGGTAGAGCATTATTTTCGTTCATACGGAATCGGCCGACGTAATGGTGCAAGTTTGCTATACGTGTCTGATCAATTCACACAAAGGTTTAATAAACGTTCTCCAAGTAATGCTGTAATTTTGAAGGTTATTGAAAAGTTTAGAAATACAGGTAGTGTATTGTGCCAACGAAAAGGAAACTCGGGGCGTCCCAGGACAGTTAACAACAACAATAACCATGAACGTGTTTTTGAGCAAATCTTAGAAAATCCGAAAGTCACCCAGGCAAGGACAGCGTTACAACTTGATTTAAAAAGAACTTCCTTTCAAAGAATCCTGAAGGAGCTGGGTACATTTTTGTATGTGATTCAGGTACATCAACAACTACATCCTCGGGATTATCGCAGTAGAGTGGAATATTGCGCCAGAATTCTCGCGTTACAGTATGAAAATCCTGAATTTTTGAAAAATGTTTGGTTTTCAGACGAAGCACATTTTCACTTGTCAGGCTATGTGAATCGTCGCACAAATCGATTTCTGGGCTTTGCCAGACCCGATGAGGTTCAAGAGGTTCCTTTACATAGTGAAAAAGTGAGTGTCTGGTGTGCTGTTTCCGGACACGGAATCATTGGTCCGTACTTTATCGAAGAGAATGGTAGGCAAGTCACACTTAAGCAACAGAGGTACAGACAAATTTTAACACGATTTATCCCTGATCTACGTCAATTCTGTCGTGCACGTAACTTGGCATTTCGAAACCAATTTTTCAGCAGGACGGGGCAACTTGCCATACTGCTGCCGCAATTCGTCAATTTCTTCAAGAACATTTTCCAAGCAAATTCATATCACGATTTACTGACTTCCTTATCCTTCACATTCTCCAGACCTCACACCTCCAGACGCATACATTTGGGGCATGGCTAAAATGCCGTTTTCAAACGGGCACCACAAACCATTGATGAATTAAAGGATGCCGTTAGAGTCTTCTTCGCAGCCCTGAGACAACCCTTATTCAATAACATGACCAGAAACTTAGAACATCGTTATGAAGTCTGTCTCGAACGAGGAGGTGCACATTTAGAACATATAATAAAGTGTCAATAATATGTATTTTTTAAATATACAAAACAATTACAATTTCAGTACTGTTTATTTCGGGCAATACTGTAGAAATCGTACTAATTTAAAATACAATAGTGTACCTACGTTACACCTTCAAGGTACCTAAAGTGATTAATGCTTTCACCTTTCCAGTATGTTATATTACAGCAGATGCTTTTGAAAATTTTGGGTTGTCTGAAAATTCTGCTCCTGCTGTTGAAGTTGGTGACCAGAATAAATCGATTGAATTGGAACTACCTCAGACTACTGTTCTTGGACAGCTTGATCCACCAACACCATCTACAAGTGCCGTTTTAACTAATAATGGTAATTACTAAGACTGAATCTTTACCGATAACTATTGATTAATCGATTAACTAATTTTCATTTATAACTATCGATTAATCAATTACCATCATGCAACTACAAAGTATATTATTCTTATTTTTCACAGTCAACTACAAATTTTTATATTGTTTAATTTGTATATTTCTAATCGAAATCTCCATTGTCTCCAAAGCCATTATTACCTAATTCAGAGCAAAAGTAATACAAAAAATTTTTTGTTAATAATTCTGTGTACCCTTTGAAATACTTAAAATGGTGTGTTCGATCTAAAGTTTTTAAAAACTTGAAATAAAATAGTTTGTAATATGATCGAAATTACTTTGCTTAAAATTATGTATAAATGAAAATTTTTCAGAATTTAAAAATATAAAATAAAATTAAATTATCAAATTATTTTTATTATTTATTTATTAAACTGATGCTTATTGTTTTGTTTTAGCAAATTTACTTAAAACGCCCTTTCTAAAAAGTGTTGGTGCAACAAGGGCAATGCAGTTAACACCCAAAGCACGCAAGTTATACTCGGCAGCAAATAATTTGAAAAAAGTTGCTCGTCGTTTACAATACAGAATGCTTCAAATAACGAGTTAAAGAAGCAGTGCGATATGCTGAATCGCCGGAATTTTTAGGAAGTAAGCTAAATAAGCGTTCATTTACAGTTCATTAACTGTCAACTCAAAATGCTTGAACGGAATGCAAAGGGTAGATGTTTTACGTTTGAAGACAAACTTTTTGCTTTGACATTGCTGAAACATGGGCATAAATCATATCGCTTACTAAGATGCAACTTTGCCTTGCCCTCACGTAAGACCCTAATGAATTTGTTGAGCAAAATACAGCTCTCCTCGGGCATTAATACTAAAGTATCAGATTGTCTTAAACAGTCTGTAGCAAAATTAGATTTACTAGATAGGCAATGTGTGCTGCTGTTTGATGAGATGCCTTTGGAACCTTCACTTTCATATGATAAAAAACGTGATGTTGTTATGGGATTTGAAGATATAGATGGCAGCAAAGCAAGGAAGTTTGCCGACCATGCTTAAAGGATTACACAAAAATTGGAAACAACCCATTTCTTTTCATTTCAGTCAAGCAGGAGTGTGTTCTGACAAACTGAACATTTTAATAAAAAATACTATACTTGCATTACAAGACATCGGCTTTTCGATTGTCGGCACTGTATGTGACCAACACTCAACAAATGTAAAAGTTATTAAGAAGTTAAAGGAATCTTCACGGCTGGCATCTCTCGAACTTGACATTTTTGAAGTAGGCGGATATGACATTGTTGCTTTTTATGATACCCCTCATTTATTGAAAGGTATAAGGAATAATTTTCTCTTAAACAATGTAAAATTTACAATAAAAGACCAGCGGAAAATAGCTCGATGGGATGACACTGTTAAGCTTTATGAACTGGATGAGGGAAATTTTAACACTAGAATGTGTTCTAGGTTGACCGATGCTCATATCTACAGAGATAAGCTTAAGAGAATGAAAGTGAAACATGCTGCTCAGGTGTTTTCTCAACGAGTTGTATCGACTATGAAGTGGACTGTCAAATATGGTATGTTATTTTCTTATTAAAATTGATATAATTCCTTCAGTTTGCTTGATTTATATACTATTTATGAATCAAATTAAGGATCACCTACATCAACACTGTGCAGCGGAAGATGTAGCAGGAACAAATCGAGCAAAAGTGTTTAAATGGATAGCAGTATCATACTTTTGTCTGATTGTTGTCATGTCCTGTTACAGATATTAATCCTGCTTCATTGGATTGGCGTGGGGGTTGCTTAAAATGTTCTTGAATGATTAAACATGTCTTGTAAATGATAAATGGTTTATAAAAGTTAAAATTTAAAGAAAAATATTCATGCTTAACTGACATTTTTGATTAATCCATACATGTTTTAGATCATGAAGAACTACTATCAAAATCGGCAAAAGAAACCGCTGCATTTATTTTATTCGTGTACCAGGTTTTTGAAAGTTCGAATGGTTCCACATATGAATCAGACCATGGTAAAGAACTGCGCTGCGCAATTAAGAAAAATTCTCCTCACGCACAGTTTTGGTTAGACGCTATAAATGTTTTTAAATCTATGAAATTTATCACTCCAAGAGGCGAAATCACCCCACCTTCAGTTCAAAATTGGATCAAAACACTTCGTGGCTTTCTATTTATATGGAAACGATTACAAGATGTTGGTTTTACATACCTGTGTTCGAGGAACATTAATCAGGATCCAATTGAAAACTTTTTTGAACGCATTAGAAGTCATGGTGTGCGTAACATTAACGCTGCCTGTTTTTCATTTGTCGCTTCATTTAAGACGCTTATTATTAATAATTTTGCATCTCCCCATTCTCCTCTAATTGTGAAGATGACATCGATATGTTATTAAACTCTTTAGGTTCTCTTTTCACATGCAACAATACTGTATTAAACGAAAATATAGATAATAATGCTGAAAATGTTGAAGCGGAAAGTTCAGAACTTTCAACTAGCCGAAAGGAGTCTGTTATAACAACACATGCGTATACAGCTGGTTACATAATATAAAAATTAAAACCAAAGTTGGTCATTGTTCTATATGCAGAAATCAACTGGAGACATTACTATCTCTAGATGAACATTCTTTTATTATAGAGCGTGAGTATCGACCTCATGCATTAATCAGACCTCGAATGCAGGTGCGGAAAATATTTTCAAAAATGGTGAAATTGTATGTAAAAAACATTAACAAATATAAATTAACTAATAATTTAAGTCAATTTAACCGTTCTATTTAAAAAAAACTTAGTTAATCCTTTTGTATGTAAAACGCACAACATCTTTGATCAATTTATAGATTGCTTTCTAGATTTTTATATATTTGCGTACATTAAAAATATCAACTCTATTTTAAACGGTCTGTAGCGTACAGCTCAAAAGATAATGATAATTTAAAAAAGCTTGCTTGGCAGAGATATTTATTATTAAAAGCAAAATATAAAAAAATTAGTATTTTAAAACAACTCTAGCAACCATAATGTAGGGTTATTACAAATTAACTAACAATAATCTTGTAAAGTAAAATGTTGCAACTTTCAAAAACATCATTGATTAGTCCACCACATGCAGTTATAAGTAATAAACCAATGGAGTAAAAATTTTGTAACAGTTTGCCATTCGAAATTTTTGCATTAGGTTTCTAACATATTCACCTTGAAAAAGCTTTATTGTCCCTTTTTTCCTATTTCGTTCAACTTTTATTCGTAGAATATGTTTCACAGGTCCGAGCAATTTTAACTTAAAATTCATGCTCAAGATCTCATAGAGCTCTTTCTTCCTACTTTGGTTATTGCTAAATAAAAAAAAATCGTCAACATACAGAGCAATAATGACTTTATTCTTGTTGAAATCCTTGAAATAAACACGTTCTTCACTCTTCGACTGTTTGTAACCATGTTGAATTAAAACATTGTTCACTTTTTCATTCCAAGCTCTACTTGCTTGTTTAAGGCCGTAAAGGCTCTTTTTAAGTAAACAAACTTTATTCTGCCGCTCAATCTCAAAACCGATAGGTTGTTCCATTCCCATTTAAAAAAGCAGTATTTACAGCAATGTACTCGATATGCATATGGAACTCAACTCCTATTGCGAGCAATGTCCGCAGAGTGGAATGTCGAACAACAGATGCAAGTGTCTCTTCATAGTCGATCCCATAACGCTGTGCAAAACCTTTAGCTACGAAGGGAGCTTTCATGTTTCTTTAATATCCCATTTGCATCGATCTCTTCTTTGAATATCCATTTGCATTTGACAAAATTGGTATCTTCTGGTCTATCGACCAATTCCCAAACACCATGTGAAACAAGTGAATTATATTCATCATTCATGGCGTTTAACCATTGCTCTTTCTTATCGGAGTTAACAGCTTGTTTGTAATTTTGGGATTCATTGCGTGCAATCAACGCTAATTGAAAAAAATAATTCATCTCATAGTTCTTGTGCCAAAAAGAACAGCGACGTAGGCGAACTTGCCTGTTGTCATTTTCATCAATAGTATCTTCAAAAGCACAGCATTCTGCAGTAGAAATAGTAGCATCAAGAGCATCTTCAAAATTTTCTTCCGTTTGAACATTATTAACGTCAACTACAGGAATAGTACCAATTGAAGAATCATTTTGTATTTGCATTATTTTCTATTGATCATCCACAATTCCTGAAACAGCAAGAGACTTGTTAATTTGTTCATAGTTAGTGACAATGTCAGAAGAAAAATTGTCAAGTTTATAATCAAAGAAGAGATCATTATTTTCAATGCATATTCCACCTTTCATGTGTTCAAAGAACTGAACAGGATCTGGCTTTTGTAATGTTTCCATTTAAAGCATCCACCAATCTCTATCCTTAGGTATGATCGCAATATCCAACCATAATAAGAGCTTTCGATTTAGCATCTAATTTAGTCCCTTGCTGCTTAGGAATTAAAGCATAAACCAAAATACACGGAGATGACTTAGATCTACTTTGGATCCACTCCATAACTCCTCAGATGTAGCTCCATCAATGGCAGCAGTTGATGAACGATTCTTAAGATAGACTACAGTTTTTACTGCTTCAGCCCAAAATTTTTTACTAAGACCCGAGCCTTGAAGTAAAACCCTGGCTTTCTCATTTATCGTCCTATTGCAACGTTCCGCAGTCCCATTTTGCTATGGGGTGTACGGTACTGTAGTCTCGTAATTAATGCCGCATAGTTTGAAATATGCATCAAAACTTTTATTGCAAGGAGCCATTATCGCTTTGAAGTTTCTTAACCTTAACCTCAGTTTGATTTTCACCCATAGTTTTAAAATCAATAAAGGTATTTAAAACTGAATGTTGATCTTTAGTATTTAAAAAATAAACAAATGCTTTGTGACTAAAGTCATCTGTGAAGGTTATAAAATATCGTGATCCTTCCCAACTGGTTACTGACATGGTTCCGCATAAATCGGAATGAATTAAACTTAATTTAAAATGTTCGGTATGTGCATTGCCTTTAGGAAAGGCTGCTGACTTTTGTTTCCCTTCGTTACGTGGAATTCAAGGACATAAAGTTTCATTCATAAAGTTAATTCCTGTGGCTAATGAATCTCGAAGTTTTTGCATACTTTTCAGACTTAAATGGACTAGACGTCGATGCCAAATTTCCAAGGTGCTTGCTTTAGTAAGTAAAGATTCACTAACACCTTCACTGCAAAATTTGCTTTGTCTATAATGCTTTTGATCCAGTTTATAAATTCCATCACATTGTGTGGCTGTGAACTGACAGGAATCAATTACTTTCAAATCATCATCCCTATATACACGGCAGTTCTTATTATCAAAAACTGCAGAGAAGAATTTATATTAGAATAATGTTTCTTTAAATGTTTCTTCTCCTTTCTGAGCACTGGACATGTAGGCTTGATGTGTCCTTGTTTATTACAATGATGGCATATGGGTTTAAACTTATTCTTGACCATTAAAGCATTGTTATCATTATTATTGTCAATATTGACACTCATCGAGTCGTATCTCTTAAATTCGCTCTGAATTAATTGAGCTTTTACAAAATCTGATGTCAGTTTAGACTTTAGATCGGGTAGCTTCAATTGCCATAATTAAACAATCGAATTCGCTGGGTAAACCTATGAGCATTAATTCTGCTTGTTCATCATCATCAGTATTGCAACCAATGTCTGCATGTTCCTGGATGACCGAAATAATCTCTCCCAAATAATGATCCATTGAATCAAACTTTACATATTTAATTTGCGAAAGTTTTCTTTTTAAAAATAAACGCCTGCTAATACCTGCATTTTTATAGGCTCGTTTGAAATTATTCCACGTTTCAGCCGTAGTTTTGGCTTTTCTACTATGTGGATAACACACTAGTTTTACATGCAAACAAATTTTAGCATATGCTTTTTTATCTCTACATATGTCTAAGGGGGTCGGACATGTGCCATTTGCAAACTCCCATAAAACCATGATCAATCAATAATAGTTTCATTAGAAATTTCCAGTTAGTGTAATTGTTACTTCCTTCAAGTTTTTCGATAATCATATTATGTCCACTACTAATAATAAATGGAGCGGGCATACTAGTGATGCCCGAAGAAGTTCCTCCAAAATTAGATCCATCGCAGTCGTTTGTTGAATTTGACATTATAAATGCGGATTCCCAAAATAAATACTATCACTTTGAAAAGGCTTGAATAAAGATTTAAAGGAGCTTTGTATGGCTTGGGACCAACTGGGCCCATAACCTACGTATAGTAAATTGTTGCAACTTCCAAAAACATCATTGATTAGTCCACCACATGTAGTTATAATAAACCATTTGATTACATTGAAACAAATATCCTACATTAGAGATTAAATATATTCAATATTAATGATAATAATTTGATATCAGAGGTTTATGTTTATTACAAGGAACTGACATTATCTAAATAATAATTAATCAACATACACACTCGTAGATGTAATTCTAAGCCCAAAACATTATGTTTCTTCTAACTAATCTATGATAATCATGTATGATTCTTTAAAGGCAGGACTATCCCACATTTTTAGTATTCTAAATATCCTCGAACTTATTTCCCTACTAATTTTTAGTGCTATACAAATATGTTAACATGTAACATACATTTTAATTTGTTTTGTAAAAATTGGAGTTTCCCATTCATTCTTAAATAAATAAATAAATAAAAAATGTGTATTGTTGTGAATGTTAAACTTATGAAAGGCATTCATAGAGACTTCAAGGACATATTATAAATTATCAATTCTTGCAGCATTTCATAATACTGTAACTACAATTTTTGAAATGTTGACAAATGATTTCACTTAACAAACAAATTTTGTTTTATTTAGAAGAGTTTGTTTTCTGTACCATTAACGTAATTACAAAAGAAAACGTCCTTGAAATCTTCATAGTGCATTTCACAAACCTGTATTCCTAAAATGTCAAAAAAATTCCAATTTAAATTTGGCGCTAATGAAGATAGTTCATACTCGCATCGCGAGTGGCGCTCATTATGGTTTTGCAATAATATAGGGAGTTGCCTATCTATATCTACTTACTAATCTATGAGATATTTGATTACTTTAAAGGTTTCCTTAGCAACGCAAGTCTAACTGTCCCTATAAGTACAACAGTCTACTTGTTTGAAACTTCAAATTTGACATCGATTGATTTTTTGACTATAATTTATTGTAATATTTTTTTCTATATTAAATCATCGATTTGCCTGTCACAGAAAAAAATAGTGCATTATACACGGGTAAAATGTAAGATTTTAACTCTCAGTGGCTTCGCCTTGGGAGACAAACACACCTCGAAACTAAAATCTAATACTTTTTCCTTGTATGATAAATAACTAATAATTTGTACATTATTTAGTGTTTATGTAGCTTCCAGCACTTCTATTCCTACAATTTTCAGAAGTGAGATTCAAACTAAAACTTTAGCCACCTCAAAGTTCAAGCTATTAGCCTAACCTACTTTGAGGTTAGAACCACGTGCTAGATATACAAAATTTATGAGTATTTCGGTTTTACTGGTTATTATTGTCGGTGATTATGTATTGAAATGACTGTGGGGATCGTAATATTATTAGCAATGAAAATTTTTAAAATGAATAAAACATGCAAATTCTCCAAATGTAAAATTTAATAAACAAGAAACTCCGCAGGAGGTAAAAAATTTTAATGTTGTGTCTAATTTGTCGCAAAATATAGACAAGTTTGATAATGAACAAGGCGCAACGGCGACTAGAATTTGGTTATTGCAATTAAAAGCTACTGCAATGTTACAGAATTGGCCAAATGAATGTACGTTTCAAATGGCACTTACTATAATACGGTTGATGCAGCTAAATTTTGGATAAATGAGCACATTCAGAAATAAATGGTTGGGATAATTCTGAGAGTTCTGTTAAAAATAGTTCTTGTTTGAAAGCAAGTAAAACAAATCGATGGTTTAAAATGCATAACCGTGTCCAGATTCCTGGAGAAACAATACATGGTTACTGTACTTTAATTAAATTAATCAAGCCTAAAATTTTCGAAGGACCAGTACATAAATACATATGTACACACGTGACCAAGTATTTCAATTTATATGTAAATTCAACACACTCACCTGAACAAAACACATCACGTTCCAACTGTACTCTCGGCACAACACACCACGTCCTTTCGTCTCTAAGGATGGCGGCAAACAGCCCGGAATGTCCGTTTTCCATGCATCAGGTAACAAACCACAGCAGGTGGTCGAGAGTGGTGGTTTCACTAAATTAAAATACTAGTCTATCCGCGAACAAAATTTACACCCACAAATTTACAATATAACCCTATTAATTCTAAACATACCGCTCACCAATAAGCTCTGCTTATTTAAAAAACTAAAGGTACAAACAAACAAAACTACTATATATATACAGATATATTGAACAATTAAACTATACTTAAAAACGACTTGAGTGTGTGAGGTATGTACAATTACTCTGCAATTGGAAGGCGACATAAATTTATCATGGGACGGTCCAATTCTCCATGACCAGCTTTAACTCTGGCAACTCGTGCGATGCCATCACAACCAGGAAATTGGGCAATTATGCGACCAAGTTTCCATTGCAAAGGGGGGAGGTTCTTATCCTTAATAAGAACGAGTTCACCTACACAAGGAGTCGCAGGAGAGACTGACCACTTGTTGCGCTGCTGCAGGGAGTGGAGATATTCTGTGGACCAACGCTGCCAAAAGTCCTGGTGCAATCTTTGGACAAGTTGCCATCTGGTTAAACGATTGAGTTTTAGATGGGTGATGTATCTGGTGGGGAGGTTAACGGCTCCAAGGTCAGGAAGTGATCGGGTGTAAGAACCGATAGGTCATTAGGATCTGAACTCATGCTATACAAGGGGCGGGAATTCAGAATGGCCTCAATTTGAATTAGAACTGATAGAAGTTCCTCATACGTAAGCACTTGTTCACCAATCACTCTGCTTAAATGAGATTTAACAGAGCGAACTCCTCGCTCCCATAATCCACCGAAATGAGGTGATGAAGGAGGATTAAAATGCCAACGTATCATTAAAGACCCAGCAGCTTGTTCCGCATATGATACAAGTAAACGAGATGCGCCTACAAAATTGGTGCCTTGATCGCTGTATAGGTCACTGCAGCGACCACGACGGGCAACAAAACGACGAAATGCTGCTAGAAAAGCTTCAGCAGTGAGATCCGACACTAGTTCAATATGAAGTGCTTTGCTGGACATGCATACAAATAAACACACATAGGCTTTGGTGCGTTTTGTACCTCGAATACGCCCCGACGTGATGGTGAAAGGGCCTGCAAAGTCCACTCCAGCATGACTAAACGCTTTGAGCTGAGATATTCGGGAAGAGGGCAAATCTCCCATTAAAGGAGCAACCGAAGGGGGATTACATTTAAAACAACGAATGCATTTGGCTACAACATGGTTAATAGCGCGCTTAACTCCCAGAATCCAAAATTGTTGCGCGATGAAGAAGGCTAATGATTGGGGTCCAGGGTGAAATAGCTTACGATGCATACTTTCAATTATTAATTCGGTTAGTCGATGCTTTCGGGAAGTAGCATGGGATGCTTTGCATCATAAGATAGTTGAGAATGACGTAAACGACCACCAACCCGAATTACACTATTGGAATCCAGAAACGGAGCTAATTTTTGGATAGGTTTTTTGCATACTTTGCCACTTTGAATACAAACAAGTTCGTCAGGAAATACATCATGTTGAACTACCTTTACAATACAAATTAAGGCGTTGTACAACTCATCCGCAGTTAACGAACCACCTTGCCTTTCATGCCTTTTCAATTTCGTATTTCTAATGAATCGGAAGCACGAAGCCACTACACCTTGCAGTTTACGAAGTGAGGAGAAACGAGCTAGCAAACTATTAATCAAACTATCTGGCACTGTATATACTAAGACAACTTTTCGCTCTTCACACTCATCAGTGGAATCTGAGTCTGATGGATTAAATGGTTGATATATACGGTTAGTTGAATAAAGAAACTTTGGACCTGACCACCAATGGGCGTGGGATACAAGATCTGAAGGCAATAAACCTCTAGACCCACAATCAGCAGGATTATCTTTGCCACTTACATGATGCCATAAGTTAGGAGGAACTCTATCTTGAATGTGAGTAATACGGTTACTAACAAAAGTTTTCCATCGGTGTGGAGAGGATTTGATCCATGATAAAGTAACTGTAGAGTCAGACCAGGCATGAATTGCATCAATCGTGATGAACGGTTTATAAACCTTATTTACAAATTCTATTAAGTCAGATAAAAGTACAGCTGCACACAATTCTAAACGTGGCACAGAAATACGTTTTAAAGGTGCTACCTTGGATTTGGCATACACTAAATTTACTGAAATTATTCCCGCTTTCGAAACACAGCGAATATAAATAGCTGCAGCATATCCAGCTTCAGAGGCATCACAAAACCCATGAAGTTGCAATGACACAATATCGTCAACTAAAACACAACGTGACAAGGATAGGGTCGCTAAACAAGATAGCTGCCGTTTATATGCGGACCAACAATCCACAACATCTGAAGGTGGCACCTCATCCCAAACCAACCCTAAACTCCATAACCGTTGCATTAAATTTTTCAGAAGGAAGGTCACAGGGGTCAACAAACCAAGCGGGTCGAAAACCTTTGCTATGTCGGAGAGTATAACTCGTTTTGTGCACGGACGTGCAGCACTATCCACTTTGAACTGGAAGCAGTCTTTTGTGTGACACCACTGTAACCCTAAGACCTTTAAGGAAAGTGAGTCAGCGTCATTAAAAGAAAATGGCTGAAGTTCTTCAGGGGGGAATGACAATAATTCAGGACGATTACTTGCCCATTTCCTAAAGACAAAACATGCACTCGACAATAACGAAATAAGTTGACGTTGGATTTCTAAGGTTTCTTCCAAGGATGCACAACCTGTTACTATATCATCAACATAGGTATCAGATATAAGAACCTTTGCCGCTAATGGATATTTTTGAAGATTATCCCTTGCTAATTGTTGAAGAACGCGAATAGCCAAGTATGGAGACGAAGATACCCCATACGTTACGGTGTTTAATTGATACTCTTGAATAGGTTCAGCTTTTGAAAATCGCCAAAGAATACGTTGGTACGATCGATGCTGATCTGTCACCTCAATTTGCCGGTACATTTGCTTAATATCAGCGGTTACAACAAATTTGTGTAGTCTAAACCCTAACAAAATACTCGATAAATCCTGTTGAAGTTTACGGCCGATCAGTAAACCATCATTTAATGACTTGCCGTTAGATGATTTTGCTGATGCATCAAAAACAACCCTCAATTTAGTGGTGCTACTATCTGGTTTCTAAACACAATGGTGAGGAATGTAGTATCCCGATGACAAATGTGTAAGCGGTTCATGAACTGTGGACATATGTCCAGACTCTAAATAGTCTTTCATGAAATTTGAATATTCCGTATGTAGGTCAGGATTTTTCAACAAACGATTTTCTAATAATTCAAAACGACGCAGTGCTGTGGAATAAGAATCGCCTAGTTCTATACGAGAATCTTTAAACGGCAAATTAACAACATATCTACCGTCCTCCTTTCTTTGATGTGTTTCAAGAAAGAGAGTTTCACATTGAATATCTTCAGGCGAAAATGTAGGAGTTGCTGGAACATGTTCAACCTCCCAGAATTTTTTTAACACAATGTCCAATGGGGTATTCATAACCGATGTACAAAACGAACTCACACGATTAGTTGACTGACAGTCTGTTTTACCGACCAGTACCCAACCAAACACTGTATTAAGGGCAGTAGGCTCTCCAATTTTACCACGTCTAATGCCAGGCTGAACCACAGTAGAATAAATATCTGCACCTAACAATAAATCGACCTCGCGAGGGCGTGCAAAGTACGGATCTGCTAATAACAATTGTATCTACAACGAATGTAGGATTGGCCTTTTGATATGGCCGCAACGAACATGTAACGAGACCATAGCTAGAGGTGCTCATTTGATTTAAACCGCTAATCGATATGGACGATGATGACGATTTTAATCCAAGACTTTTCATACACGATTGGGACATAAAACTTGCTTGACTACCATTGTCAAGTAATGCTCGACAAGTTTGATAGTTTCCACGTGCATCCTGTACTTGTAACAAGACAGTAGACAACAAAACAACAGACTAACTAGCCACTGTGCTAGTCATCACGGCGACTTTATTAGAAGACTCTGGATTTGAGGGCACTTCTGTCAAGTACGCTTCACCTTCTTTGTCTGGCGTCACAGCAGAAGTGGGAAAATGCAACAATGTGTGATGTTTTTTATCACAAACACGACAACTAAGTTTTGATGGACACTTAACAACAGAGTGGTTGGTTCCTAAACAATTATAACACCAGTTTGAAGTTTTGCAACTCTATGTCGCTCAGAAGGTTCTAATACTAAGAATTTGTCACATTTAAAACAGAATGATTAGCTTTGCAATAAATACAACTAGTACTATGGGTTTTCTTAGCGGTGGTAACAAAACTTAATGATTCTTTTGGCTTGAACGCAACAGGATACTGTCGTGATACTGTTGGCTTCTGAACACTAACAGGGCCTGGCTGTCCTACAATAACCTGGTTTGTCTCCAATGCCTTGCAATGTTTAGAAACAAATGAGTACAAATTTTCATAGCTAGGAATTTCAACATCATGAAGTTCAATTTCAAAGCGTTTCCTAGTGGAGTTATCCAATTTTTGCAATAATAGCTTAAAACGAGTAAAATCCCACATATCATGATTAAATTGTGCAATTGCCGAAGAATTTTCAGAAAATGTAGACAATAATGTGCGTAACGAGGACGCAGAATCTGAACTAACTTTCGAGGCATTACAAATGGCCTGCCAATAGCTAGTGAGCAACAACCGTTTGTTTTCGTACCTATCTATTAATTGTTGATACGCAATCGTATAATTATCAGAAGTTAATGGAAGCCCTTTAATAATTGCCAAAGGCTCCTTAACCAATGATGAGGTTAAATATTGAAATCGTTCAATATTGGATAAAGTTTCATTTTCATGAATTAGTGTACGGAACAAATCGTAGAAAGAGCTCCAATTTTTATAATTACCATCGTAGGTGGGAATTACAATTCTTGGCAACTTAACTTTATTAGGGGCACCTGAGTGTTGTGTTTCAATACTAGAACGGGTATGCGTCTGCAACCTCTTAGCTGCTAATTCTCGGTGCACAATTTTGATTGAATATTGAATTTCATCAAAACTATCTTGGATTACCTGTTGTTGATCTAACTCAGCAACCTCTACACAAGCAACTATTTCGTAATGAACTTGTTCAAATCTATCTATTATGTTTGATAAATCGGTAAAACGAACATCAAAGGCAACAAAATTATTCTCAGGATCCATTTGAGCTGTTTGAGCACATTTTAATAAGGCTTGCGCCTTGCGCATTAACATGTTACGTTTATTTGACAATTTTTCAATTTCCATTGTCACAAATAATGGAAAACAATCAAAAAGTAAATCACAATTATGTAAACCCCAGTAGCAGTTTTCTACTTGCTAAAAATGTTTATTTAACAAAATTGCACAGCTATCAAACATGCGAATTTCGGAATACAAAACTATCAACAAATACATTTAATAGATCCTCTAAATAAATTATCACAACATAATGACAATTCTTTTGTAATGCTAAAATAGGAACCGCTCACCCTAACATAGTAATCTCTCAAATGTAGGTAGTCACATACAAGTTATTCACCTCTTAAATACCAAGAAGATTTTAAAGGCTGAACCCTAATTCCGTGGAATGCAGTTTGATACATCTGGTGCCTCCCTCAAGCAGGTTTCAAGATGTTTAAAGGGATAGCAACAGCCAAGAATGTCAAACCCTCTATTCTGAAGACTCCATAGTTCAACACACAAGGGGTTGACCTTTATGTAATTGTACTAAAACTACCTTAAATATTTTTGAAGTCACTAAGCTATATATAATACTATTTTTACAGCCATATTATTATGTGAGCGGTAATGTCAAATTTAATTGAGCTTTTTTCACTAATTTCTAACGAAATTCGCCGTCATTTACGCAAATATTTATGCAAATATTTTACGCTAATGATCGCCGTAAATTAACGCGTCAACACAGGATAAAAAACACGCAAAGCCAAATTACGTGTTTTTATGAACTATAAATCCACTAGATTAATTCAAAATCCGGCTCGAAGGAACAGGTCATTATAGGATTTTTCTCCAAAGAATTGGGTGATTTTATAATGTCAAGAGTCATTTAGACGAAGACGATTTATATAAGGATATCCTTGAATTTGAGAGAATAGATAAGACCAGGAAGAATAGAATTAGGAAAGATATTGAAACCAAAGAATCGATAGCGGAATCTAAAACATTTGAAGCAATACCTTTTAAAAAAGAACGAGTGTTTACTTCACAAAAGGAAGATGTTTCAACTGTGATGATAAGGAACATCGATTTACAAATTGTTCAAAGCCGTTAAGGAAGCAGGGTTCCTATTATATTTGTGGTTGTCTTGACCATCAAAAGAGAGATTGTTCACAGAATAAATTTCTAGGTAAACACACCGGATCATAGATCAGTACACACTTGATTAGGAAGATGCCATTGTATCAAATACTAGTTTATTTGTGGTGATATTCCTATTGTTCCAGTTTCTGCTTATGTTATTAATGCTTACTCCACAAAGAATGATATAAATTTTACCTTAGATTGTATTATTAATACAGGAAGCCCTATTTATTTATTTGTTATTCCTCTTTAAAATCGATGTTTACTTGGTAGGAATTTTACATCTAATGGTAAATTTCCAATATCAAACCTTCAAACGATATCTGTACAGATACAACTATTTTAAGTATTATGAATATTAATTGTATTGAAAAAATGAAATTGAACTTAACTTTAATCCTGATATCAGTCCAGAAATTAGATAACAGTTTTTTAATGCGTTCCGTGTTTATTATGTTGAACCCAAAGGAATTAATGAGCCAACCGTTAGCAAAATATACAATGAATATTATTGTTGCTCCAAATCATGTACCATTTTACTTTAAACCTAGAAGATTATCTTACACACAAAAAATGGCTGTAACTAATTTGATTACTGAAATACTCGAAAATAATATAATTCGCAAAAGCGATTCAGAATATAGCCCCCCTATTGTGTTGATCAGGGCCTTTCAGAGATGCAAGGCCCAAAACAACTAATATTTTAGAGGCCCTTCAAAATTTAAAACAAAATTGTGAGTAAGAAAATAAAATTGGTATATTTAAAATGGTATTTAATATGTTCAGGATTATTATATTTAATTATTTTACAAAAGCTTTGCGCGCTTTAACATTAGCAATTTGCTGATTATTTCAGAATAGTCTAAAATACGCGCTATTGGATAATTTATGTTTAGTGATGCTAGTCCATTTAATCGTTCCTGACATATAGTCGATCGCAGATAGTTTTTAATTCTCTTTAGAACATTAAATGATCTCTCGCCTTCTGCTACACTTACAGGCATTGTTAAAAAAATGCGAAGCAAAATCGCTCATCATCATTAGGTCTTCAGTCCTGGAACTGGTTAGACGCGTACCATCATTGTTTCCTATTCTGAACTAACCTACAGATTTCCCTGAAATTTGCACAGTCTGCATCTATCACTATCTAATCTAGGTCTACATCTACCTCTTTTTTCCTATCTCTGCTTGTAATATATCCCATACCATTTCCCAAAAATGCCTTAGAACGTATTCCGCCCTTCTATTTCTGTTTTTCCCCAGATATCCTTGTTCCCCTACTATTTCTATAACCTATTTGTTATTATCTTTGTCTGTACATGCTATCGTCCTGATACATCTGAAACACAGCATTTCAGAAGGCTGCTACCGTTTTTCTGTCTGCGTTTCAGACTGCCCGTATTTCATAGGCATACTGTGCTGTGCTCCACACATATGCTTTCAACAATTTTCTTCTTGTTCTGTTTGTTGTCTTTTCTCATAGGCGTCGTTCTTTCTTGTTAGATGCAGTTCGGTCCTCTTCTATTGTTTTACAATTATATACCATACTTCTCCGACGTTCAGTGGTTGTGAAGCGAGGTAAGCAGCCTGTGGCTGCAAAGTTCCTCCAACACTTAACCATTTACCGATTTAATATATTTTCCAATATATCTTTTCGCACAGTTCTCATTAGTTGCAGATATTTCGCAACCAACAACTAGTCGTTTATACTAATCATCAGATTTATCTGCGCTTATTTTTTCGTCAATAAGTTTTCCTGCAAAATCGCTGTATTGGGTAAATGTTTAGGAATCCCATTTGGATAATTTCTTTAAGTAAATCTGTCGGCTTCGTGCTTAGTTCAAAATTGGATTTGTAAATACGTTTCAGCAGTATTAGTTCTTCCAAACATTTCATCACTTATTTCGTTTATATATTTTTCTAGCAAAAAGTTTGCCTTTGAAACTATATTCTCTTGATCCATTTCATTAAATTTCCATCAAACTTCAAACAAAAAAAAATACAAATTGAAGAAATTGCTTGGTATCGACGTGTAAGTCCATCTATTATTGAATCGATAATTTTGTTAAAAACGTTTACATGAATATTCTTCAACAGATTTTTGATCTTTTGATCGACGATTTATTTCAAATTTTGGAGTAATTTCATTTTCTGTTGCAATTTTTTTACATTCATCAAGAATGGACTTCCTTGTTTTCTTAGTTGTTCTACATCTCTAATTAAGTTTTCAATATTATTTTTTCTACATCCAATGTTGCTTTACGAGATTCGATAATGAGATTCGTTTGATGTAACAACACGAGTATTTTTAACCAAACTGTAGACATAAGAACGCATTCAAATTTTGACAAATATTTTTTAAAGGTAGGAATCTGTGTTTGTGCATCAACGGGAAGTCTTCTTAAATCGATTTCATTCAAAGCAGAATGCAAAGGTTTCAAGTTTAGAGCCACTGGTTTCACAGCTTCTAACCTGACTGACCATCTTGTTTTTGAAATGTCGTGTAAGAAATAGCGTCCTAAATGTTTATTTAAAACCTCCCATCTTTTTAGACTTCCACTAAAAAAATTATAAATTTGTTGGACAGTACCAAAGAACGTTATTGCTTCTGTGCAAGATTTTGCTGAATCCAGTCCGACAAGATTCAAAGTATGGTTTCCACAACCACAGAATGTACAGTTACTACTTTCACGCAAAATAACTGTCTGTACACCATAACACTTTCCTGCTATATTCGCTCCGTTATCGTAGCCTTGTCCCACACAGTTTTTAAAATTCAATTTTAATTCCTGTAACAAATTCAAAAATCGGCTGGCAATTTGTTGACCCGTTTTATCAGAAAAATTATCAAAACGTATGAAACGTTCTTCAATTGAAAGTTCCAATTCGCTAAATTTGACGTAGCGAATAATTAACGTCGTTTGTTCCTTATGAGATGAATCTGGAACTGCATCAGCAATACTAGCAAAATATTTAGCATTCTTGATTTCCTCAATAATTGCGTTTTGAACAAGAGCCGCAAATATTAATATATTAATTTTGTATTCTCACTGAAAGATAATGAAATTGCATTCTTTTTTTATTTTCTTGTGCAGCTAGAACCTTTAAAACATGCTCCGATAATATTGGATCATATTTACTCAACAGTTCAACTAACCCAAGAAAATTATCATTATGTGGACTTCCAATGCGTGCATGAGATCTAAAGAATGGTAGATCTCTTTCGGTGAGAAAAATATTATATCAAAATACCGCTCCAGCAGCTTCTTCCAATGATTTATTTGGTCATCAATTTCATTTAGAAGTAAATTTTCTATTCCTCGATCGGTTATAGCTCCTATATATGAATTTTTCCATAAAATATAATTCTCTTTATGTGTAGGGGAATTTTCGTAAGATGGTATGCGTTCATATAACTTTTTCCAACCAATTTGAATGCTGTACCCTAGTATATCTGTCAAATATAAAGACGGGACTGTTTTCTTATTCAGAATGGTGCACAATAAATTGATTGATTTTTGACACTCCAACAAAGCCAATCTCTATTACAAATTTCGCCATTTGGAAGATTTTTCGAAAGTAAACTATATGGAAATGCACGATTTGATGCATACCTTCCAATGTTTTGAGGTATTCCGAACCGTTTAATTTTCAAGAATGATCTTAATTGATCGGGGTTATTTTTGTCAAGTATTCCAATATTCGAAACAAGTAAGGTGCCAATATTCAATTCTGTTTCTGGAATTACTTTTTCATAATTTTTCTGATAAATATTTGCATATTGTAAATCTGTTTCACTATCATTAGATTAATATTGTAACTCCGTTTCTACTCTAGCGATATTACTAACTTCATTTATTACATCTTCTCTATCTTCTAGTTCAATTTTGTTGGTATTTTCCACTTCTATTTCTATTTTACTGTTCTGATGACCTGACACAATCACATGACTACTATGGCTGCTGTTTTCTTTTTCAAATAATGCTTCTGCTTTTTCGGTAGTTGCTTCATTACGAAAGAAACTCGATATTGGGATCAATTTTTTCATAGCAGATTCTCTCATTTCTTTCCTGTGCCTCTTGCTTGTACCACTTTCAAAACGTCTCTTTATCTTAAACACCCTATAAAAATTTTTATAATTGATAATCAAATAAAAATGAAATGTGGACTGATGCTGGGTGAGTGGTGAGTGAGTCACATACTTTTTCTGAATATCAGAGGTTTTAAAAATCAAACATGTACGTTACGTCAATCACATCGAAATAAAGATTATTACTAAATCATGTTATTTTGTCAAATTTAACAATATCTGTATTAACTACACGAATTCCAGTCTTCATTAGAAATTAGTACTCATACAATTTGAAAAAGGATAATTAACTTTGTATGACGTTTTCAAAGAATTGTGGGTGAAGATTGTTAAAATTTACTCCATTTACTGAATCTAAGTATCAATAATAACGAATACTGTATATTAAGTGGGTGACTCTCCCACCCAATATAAATCATAAAATAAAAATAAAAGCATTTTAGCAAATGTAAATAACTCACGGAAAACATACAATATTCTAGAAATTTTGCTAAACACTAAATTTCGAACGGTATAAAAATATATAGGTTGAGAAAAGCGGAATAATACTGAGGCAATATCAATACCACAATTCCCGCTTATACATTGTTGATGTTATATAGCGAACAGCGCCCACGCTGAATGTACTGAACAAGTACAATAGGTGTTGACTGTGAAAATTTGCTATTGGCGTCAACATTCCCGACACTGCACGTGCAATTGTATTTATTATAAGTTTTGTTATAAAATCTCCACCTTACAACTCAAGAGGTAAGCAGAAAATCTTTCAACGTCTAATTTCTATCCTATGATTAATCTAACATATTGAGTTACCAAGTTGAGGCCCCCAATATTACGAGGCCCGGGGCAGTAGCCCCTTCTGCCCCCTCTAAAAGGCCATGGTGTTGATTAAAATAAAGTCGGGTGAATATCGTTTGTGTACAGATTTTAGAAGTTTCAACAAAATAACTTTGCGCGACAATTTCTCATTACCGCATATTGAGGACCTCATAGACCCACTTAGGAACAAAAAATATTTC
The DNA here is from genome assembly GCA_036346225.1 of Platerodrilus igneus. Taxonomy (NCBI): domain Eukaryota; kingdom Metazoa; phylum Arthropoda; class Insecta; order Coleoptera; family Lycidae; genus Platerodrilus; species Platerodrilus igneus. The sequence goes on from JARFIW010001106.1 coordinate 1,934,362, forward strand.
ACAAGTTTAGACTTAAAAAATGCGTTTTTTACGTTGATGATGATCCTGAATCAATTAAATATACGTCATTTATCACACCAATGGACCAATATGCGTTATATAAACCTTTTATTAAAAATCTCTTAGATGAAGAAAAATTTGTCTATACGTCACTTAGAGTTGACATACTAAGGCATGAGGGAATAGTGCGGAATATATTAGAAGCACAGATAGGAAGAAAGATAGGTAGAGGTAGACCTAGTTGTAGGTTCTGGTAACAACAAAGAACTGATGCACGATACTCCTAGGTATAGTAGCATTTTCTTATAACAACATTAATAGTTTACATGTATCTTTGTAATTACAGTGAACCAGTGGCTGGGGCCTGGGGCTGGTCCCAGCTCTCGAATTGATGATCCGTCAGTTACTGCTACTATACAGGAAAATATTAGATAAAAAATAGTGAAAATATTTATAAGTTATAAAAGATACAGGGTGAATTTAATGGTTTGTGAACTAACAGTGCAAAACTTAAAAATTCTTGTATCTCCAATCACCATTATCTTAAAACTTTTATAATGTATCAACAATATTATGTCAAACAACTTGTTATAGTATGGCGAGTTTATTAACCAGTTAAAAAGCTCCATTTTCAAATTCACCCTGTGACGTAAATATTTATATATAGATTCAAATATTTTAATATTTGTAGTTCGAATACATCAGATGACGACATTATCAACTCCGGCTTCGATACAGCAAATCTTGATCTTATAGATCCCGCACTGTGATCAACTATGAAAATGACTAATAGTTTGCACTAAAAAGTTATTACAACGATACTAAGTTTTGAAGAGCGGTTTTCACAAACTATGCTTTCAAACATACCTCTTGATATTAAGAAAAGAAAATTTTAAAAATATTTGTTATATACAAAAGTTCAAGTAATATGGAAAAATATCCAAGAGATTGGTTAATTTGGAGTACATCAAACAAATCCTTGCACTGTATTCCATGTATGTTATTTTGAGATAGTTTGACAGAATATTCACCAAACTTAAGTATCTTTGGAAAAAAGAGTGGATTTTCTCCGGGTTTAAAAACGTGGAAAGCTCTATACACAAAGCTCCCTGCACACGAAAAAAGTGACAAACATAAAACTAATTATTGTAGTTGGAAAACTGTACACCGTTCCTTGTTAGGCTATGGAGTGGATGCAGACTTGCAAATGCAGATTATAGCAGAAAGTGATAGATGGAAAAAAATATTGTATAGACTTTTAGATGTAACATTATTTCTTGCTGCTCGTAATTTACCTTTTCAAGGCGATACCGTAGAAATCGGAAATGTACATAATGGGAACTTTTTAGGCACACTTGAATTGCTGGAAAAATATGACAGTATAACTTCAGATCATGTATCCAAAGTATCAAAACAACAGTCGGAAGGAAAATCATTCAGAGGACAGGTACATTATATGTCGTGGAAAAGTCAAAATGAGTTCATAGAATTATGTGGCAATAAGGTGCTAAAACAAATTTTGAATGAAAAAAATAAAGTTATTTATTATTCAATAATAGCCGATACCACTCCAGAATTTCCCACAAAGAGCAAAATGTTTTAATTTTGAGATACCTAAAGTATTGTGAAAAATCAAAACAATTTGAAATTGTGGAAAGGTTTTTGGAATTCATTGATTTTGAAAATAAAACAGGAAAAGCCATAGCTGAAATGTTATGCTCAAGATTACAGCATCACGAAATACCATTAGATGATTGCGAAGGCCAAGGGTATGACAACGGAGCCAACATGGCAGGGAAAATTAAAGGTGTGCAAAACCGAATATTAGAAAAAATCCCTCAGCTTTATTCTCTCCATGTGCGGCTCATTCGTTAAACCTTGTAGGTTACATTCCGCAGCAATGTGTATTCAAATAAAAATATTTTTTTGCCGTGTTCAAAGATTATAGGTGTTCTTTAGTGCCAGCCCTAGCAGATGGAATATTTTAATTAAACATGTGAAAAATGCAATAAAATCACAATCCGACACTCGTTGGAGTTCGCGGATAGACGCAATAACACCAATTGTAAAACATTTGCCTGATGTGATTACTGCTCTAAATGAATGTTCCGAGTTAAGTAGTTTATTAGCAGAACACTTAAGCGAAATCAAATCCCTAATGAAATATTTTTTGTCTTTTGAATGTTTAGTATTGGCAACTTTTTGGTTTAAAATGTTAGCAACCATAAATGAAGTAAACATCATTATTCAAACTCGTGACATAACAATGCAACAAGAACAAAATCTTCTCACGCAGTTAAAAAATACAATTACTAGAATTCGGAAATCGTAGATACTTATTTTAAGTGAAGCAAGGTTAGTGGCAACGGAATTAAATGTTGACAATCAGTTTGCCCACAAAAGGCGCATTAGAAAAATATTTTTTTGATGAAACTGCAGAAGAAGAAGAACCTCTTTCTACAAAGAGTGTGAATCCAGAAGAAAGAAATTTTAGAATTAATGTTTTTTATGCTACACTTGATAATATTTTAGAGGGTTTAGAATTGCGATTTTCAGCAGTAAATGAAATATGCAAATTATTTTCACCGATTTTAAATTTTCTTGAATTGGATATACCTGAATTAACAAAAAAGTCTGAAACTTTAATTCATGCGTTCGCGAATGATCCATCAAACAATTTCCTCCAAGAAATTTTACATTTAAAAACAATTTTTAATGCTACATTTGAAAGAGAACCGCCGTCATCACTTTTAAATGCCCTTTATTCTTACAATCTGCAGTCCTTATTTATAAATGTATGTACAGCTTTAAGAATTTTTTTGTACCTTACCGACAATAGTAGCAGAAGCTGTAAGAAGTTTTAGTAAACTAGCAATAATTAAAAAACTTTCGGAGAGCAAGTATGGGCCAAGATCGTATCAATAATCTGGCTGTATTGTCAATAGAACACGAATTAGCCAAAGAAATTAATTTTGATGATATTGTCAATACCTTTGCAAATAAAAAATCTCGAAAGGTGCATATTTGATGTTGGTAAATGTTTTTGTCATACTATATGTATACTGTTTTTTATTATTGAGATTTCCTTATCAATAATAAACATTTTCTACTTCTTTTTATCATTTTGTTTATTTCATCTAAATATCCAAATTTTATGCTATTAGAAAGATCCCTATATTTCCTCGACTTCAATGGAAAGTAAGTGGTATCAATCACCAACACTTTAGCAAAGCAATTTCTTTTTATGTCACTTGGGGTCTGGTGATATTGGCATTGACTACGTAATACATTAATCATCATACCAAGTCCCAAAATTTTGAAAAAAAATGAGTTTCTCCATAAAACTACGCTCTTCAAACTCTTTCAGGGGGCCCACCATTTGGATGGGTATCCGGGCCCAAAATTGTATGTGTTGGGGGGCTGTATAGGCTGTGGTAATTTCAGGGAAATGTGTAGGATAGCTCAAAATAGAAATTAATGTAGGTACGCGTCCAACCATTTCCAATACGGAAAACTTTATAATGAAAAAAATAATTGTACTTAAACCTGATGATTATTATAAGCAACCACAAGTGTTGGTATTGCAATATTAGACGGCTCCGTGGCGTAGTGGTATGTGTGTGACTACTACGCCCAAGGTCCCGGGTTCGAATCCTGACACGGCCGCTTGAAAAATGTTAGGCGAGCATTTTTCACAAAAATACACCCTCGTTCGGATGAGAAGTAAAATGGAGGTCCCGTGTGTGAGTGTTGTCACGCACGTTAAAATATCCCTACCTTGCTTGGAACAGCAAGGGTTCGGCAAAATTCCAAATTTTCCAGGTAAAAAAAAACTCGCTTCCTGGCCAATGTAGTACCTTCGGATGGAGTTTTGGAAAAAATCACAAGTAAAGTATTGCAATATTAGGCGTCGCCGTGGATCAAAGTAGTAAGCCTACGGATCCCAAGGTCCAGGGTTCGAATCCCGACACGGCCGGCTGCTTGAAAAATGGCAGGTGAGCATTTTTCACAAAATTACGCCCTCGTTCGGATGAGAGGTTAAATGGAGGTTCCTTGTGTGAGTGTTGTCACGCAAATTCAAGACCCTACCTTGCCTGGAACGGCAAGGGTTCGCCAAAATTCAAAATTTCCAGGCAACAAAAAACTCGCCTCCTGGCCAATGTAGTACTTTGTATATGCACGGTATTGCAATATTTCCAATTGATGTTAATTGTGTGAAAGAATTTACTAGAAAACTATTAATTCGGCAAATGTCTGTGTTGGCCGATCTTGGTAGCCACAGGTTGCAACCCCTATCACATACTACTGAATATCGGTGAAATAGGGCATATACTTAGAAAACAATAGAAAGGCAACCGAGCTGTAGCTAGGCTGTAGAAATTTAAGGGACTGGGTAGGCTAGCTCAGAATAGAAATCAATGGAGGTACAACCAGTTCCAAAATTAAAAAACATAATGACAAAGATATAATTGCGCTCAAACCGGATGATTACTATAAACAAATACAGGTGCTGGTTTTGCACTATTTTCAACTAATCTTGATTGTGCGAAAGGATATATTGAAAAAATATTAAATCGCCAAATGTTCAAGTGTTGGGATCTTGGTAGCCACGAAGTGCTTAACCCCCTTCACATACCACTGAATATCGTGAAATAGTATATATACTTACAAAACAATAGAAGGGGAACCGAGCTGTATCTAACAAGAAAAAGCATCGACTATGTTTAAAGACAACAAACATAAAAACAAGAAAAAAATTGTTGAAAGCATATGTGTGGAGCACAGCACTATATGCCTATGAAATAGGGGCAGTAAGAGAAGCAGACAGAAAAAGGAAGAAGCCTTTTAGAATGTTATGCTTCAGATGCATAATGATGATAGCATGGGAGACAAAGTTAATAACAAAGAGGTTATAAAAATTGTAGGGGAAGAAAAATATGTGAAAAAATATAGGAGAAATAGAAGGACAAGATACGTTCTAAGGCATTTTTGGGGAATAGTACGGGCTATATTATAAGCAGATATAGAAAAAAGAGAGGTAGATATAGACCTAGATCAGACTATTGCACGCAGGTAGTGAAAGATGCAGAACGTAGGAATTTCAGGGAAATGTGTAGTTTAGCTCAGTTCCAGGACTGAAGACTTAATGATAATGATGATGACTTAAGACAATCTTTTAGTAGCTACCGAAACGTTGCAGGAAAATTTTGATATTTTAAAGGAAGTATTTACAACTTTAGTGCAAAATAACCTTACTTTAAGCATGGACAAATGTCAATTTCTGTATACTAAGATTTCTTATCTGGGGTATGTTATTGAAAATTCTCAAATTAATCCTAATTCTGAACATACAAAAGCAAGAGATAATTTTCCTGTTCGGCCCAAAATTCTAAACAGTTACATAGCTTTCTTGGTTTAGCAGCATACTTTCGCAAATTTTTTAAAAATTTGCAACTATTGCACATCCATTATATAAATTATTAAAAAGTAATGTATCCTTTGAGTTCAATAAAAGAAAGCCATGTTGATAGCTTTAATGAAATTAGGAAACTTTTAACTTCCAAATCTGTTTTCTCAATTCCTTTTGAAAAGTTGCTCGGTGTTCACAATAGTGAATGATTTGTGTTAAATTAAAAATTAAATCTGTTTTGTAAACTCGTTCTTTTCATCTTGTGCAAACATTAAGTGGTACGGCTACGATAAAACAGTTTTACATTTAGTTTGGTTTAGTTTATGGTCCTGGTTCCTATAGCCGCGGCCAACGAGGGAATAACGCAATTCAGGAAGTAAAAAATATCCCTTGTTATTATATCATCAATTACGTATATCACTGCTCATAAAATTTATCTCCTCCGCTTTGCTCAATACTCAAATATCAAATTACTTAGGGATTACAAAAAAAGATTACCAATATACCTTGCTTTACCCTATATCTGAAAGAGAACTAGCTTCAAATTGGCAGCTTAAGTTGAAAACAGCCGTATGAATAGATCAGTTGCCAGCGAAGTTAACTAGATATGAGAGTGAGACATCTCAATACACATTACATTGACTTGTAGATAGTATATACAAAAAAGGAGAACTGCCTCTGATTAGTTAGTATTAGTGATGTTTCCAATGAAACCGCGCTCGAAAAGATGCAAAAATTCTAGGACCGTTTTGGCTGCCTAGTAATTGTTCAAAAATGATAGTTAAAGTAATGTATAACAGGAAGTGCATGAAGTAGGTAAGAAATCATCACAAAATCAGTTTAGGTTTAGAAAAAACAGTGATGCTATGGAGGTAATGCTAACACTAAGGTTCAGTAGAAGAACGGAAAAAGTATAAAAGACTTTATAGAAGTGATGAAAAATTTTGACAATGTAGATTGAAATACACAGCTCAGGATTTTAAAGGAAACAGGGAAGATTACAAAAACAGTTAGTTTACAAATAATATAGGAAACAGGCGTTTGACAGAAATACGCGATGAGGTAGTAGAATCCAAAATTGGTTGGAAGATGTGCTTTATCGCCAATTTTATTTAATTTGTATATGAAGCAAGCAAATAATAAATAAAATCTAAGAAATAAATAAGGTATGTGTAATAATTCAAGGAGAATAAAAATCAAATGCTGATTTATACAGATGATGTAGTGTTACGTACATCCCGTACATTTTTTTCTGTTAATAAGAAATACGCCGTCTAATAACTTTCTACTCAAATCCCTTTGGCGTTAAAAACGAAAATTAATTCGGTAAATTAAGATAACCCTTTCAAGTGTTAATTCATTTATCCATTTGTATAAATTCGATTCCTATTGTTAGGTCCTAGAGCCTAATGAATAATAAATACTCCTAAGAATTCCTCAACGTAAAGTTTATGCTAAAATTAAACAGGCGATAATTGGTTCTAGGTATCTGATAATTGATTCTTATGTGTTTTCCTTTGAAAGTTTCGTCGAATTAATAAAGCCAGGTATTATCCCAATAAACCGTGTTTTTCCAGTTTTATTTCCTTAACAACAATATTACTTTGAGCTCTGGTCATTAGTGAAACGAAATTAATATTCACTTGCTTTTTAATCTACATAATGAAAACACGTGTAGAATGGTTGGTTGTTTCCGTTTTTCTGTATTAAAAGTTCGCGCACTCCTTACAGCGTGGTGAGTATTTATGGGTTTTATAAAATTGTACTTTTTGACGACAATCAATTAATTTTATTTATAATTACTATAGCTCCTTCCGGTGGCCCTTAAAGCCACAATGAACAGTCGCACCTTGTGATGGGAGGACCACCCCAAGGCGGGATCACGCGCACCTTTGTTTCGCACCGTTTTTACAGACGGTAGGAACCAATCCGACGCTGGTAACTCGAGGGTGAGTGTTTATACACTAATTTTCTTATATGGGTACCCGGTAGTTGATGGAAACAACATATGTACATGGGTGTACTGGTTCATCACCTTGTTGGTGGTAAAATCACTGGCTGTTTGTATGTTCGAGGATATTATAATGTTTAGTGATTTCTTTATTAAGATAATTTTATGTATAGAATTCCGTACTTGCAATGCTGATTTCGAGCTGTGGTTTTTAGTGGGGTAATTTTGTTCCTTTTTCTTGTTTGAAGATTAATATAGGGGGTTGCCTAAAAACTGCAGCTCGCCATGTTAAAAATTATTCTTTTTTTTATTCGTAAATATGTATATTGTGTCCCTACGAATTGTTCATTTTTGGTACTATTGTGTTTTCTGTATAATTTTGTTTTTTTTTAATTCGAGGTTTTTAGTTTGTAAATGTTTGATTGTGCTTGAGTGAGTATATTTTTATTTCAGGCCTCCCTTAATTTTTTTTGTATGTATAATACTCCGCCCACACGCCGATTGAACCCGGTCAATTTCTTTTCTTTCTTCCTGGTTTTTATTTTCTTTTTTTAGACTACGTCGCTGAACGTAGCAGTAGTTACATTAGCTGAAACAGATAATAAATTAAACATATGGCTACATAGAATAGCGGAAGTTGTAGATAAAAATTTACGCATGGAAGGTGACGATATCAAAACAAGATAATGAAATACTGTAAGTAGCATAGCGGTAGACACTGATAGTAAAGATCAGTATCATTAGGTTTCAGTTCTGGAACTGATTGGACGCGTATCTTCATTGTTTCCTATTCTGAGTTAACCTATACATTTTGCAGAAATTCCCACAGCCTACATCTTTCACTATCTGTGTGTAATAGTTCCTTCTAGGTCTACCTCAATTTCCTTTTTCCTTTCTTTGCTTCATACTATCTCTACTATTATTTACTGTTTTCCACATATTTCCTTCTTTTCTGCCATTCTTAGTACCCCTTTGTTTTTAACTTTCTCTGTCCTTGATATATACATAAATGTCTGTAGCACCACATTTCTAAAACTTCAATCTTTTTCCTGTCCGCATCTCCTGCTGTCCACGTTTCACGGCCGTAGGGTGAGTGATATATCAAAATCATGATTAAAGTAAACTGTAATAACACAATTAAACATAATTGTATTTTCCATATTACTTATCTATTATTTTTCCATTAATGTTAATCATAAACTAAATAGAAGAAACGTCCATTCTCCTTTAGGAAATAATATAAAAACCATAGGACTAACAAAAATTAATTCTAAGTGGATACCGGATGTTATAACTTTATAGTACTTGGCTCCACACATATGCTTTCAGTAATCTTTTTCTTGTTTCCATGTTTGTTGTCTTTGAATATAGTAGTCGCTTTTGCACTTTTCTCATCTTGTGGTATTCGGCTTCCTAGGTAGCAGAAATCCTTGACCTCTTGTAAATTCAGGTTTCCTATTTGTACTCTGGTTTTTGACTTATTTTCTCTTCTCTACATACGAGTACTTTTGTTTTGTTAATTTTCATGCCGTATCTCTGTTAATACTCTTTCTATTTCATTAAGGGCTGCTTCTAACTCTTTCCTGCTAGATACCAACACCGCTATAACGTTTGCGAATCTGCATAAAATTACAAATGTCTTTCTTCTGCATTTGACCGTAATCGTTACTTTTTCGATATACAAGTTAAAAATTAATGGGAATAGCGCACATTTCTTTCTCACCCCTCTCCTAATATTTACTTCTTTACGTTCCTGCTCTAATTCTATTACTGCTGCTTGCTTTTTCTATAATCTATGTATTATCCGTCTATCCCTATAACTCATTCCGACCTTTTTGAGTATTTAGAAAAGGTTTTCCCATTTTTACATTGTCGAATGCTTTTTCCATATCTTTTCTCCTTTTTCTAGTGTTTTTTCCATTATCACCCTAACGTGACCTCCCGTGTTCCCATGTTTCTCATAAACTCAAATTGATCTTCTCCTAGTATTTCTTCAGCCGGTGTTTCCGGCGGCTGCGTATCTCAGTTGATGTGCGTGTAACTACCAAGCCCAAGATTCCAGGTTCGAATTACCACACTGTCCGCTTGAAAAATAATAGACGAGCATTTTTCACAAAAATATACCCTCGTTCGGATGAGAGGTAAAATGTAAGTCCCGTGTGTGTGTTGTTAAACCCGTTAAAGATTCCTACCTTGCTTGGAAAGCAAGGGTTCGGCAAAATTCAAAATTTCCAGGTAAAAAAACTCCTCTCCTGACCAATACAGTACATTTGGGTAGAGCATTGGTAAATTAAATATAGAACCGGTGTTTCCATCGTCTTTGTACAATTGTAGTTAATATTTTTGCACGTGTAATGTTAAACGCATTGTTTTAAAATTTTCACATCTATCCGCAACTCTCTTTTTTGATATACTGACTATGTTGATACGTTTGAAACCTGCGTCATACTTTTAGCTGACAAGTTGGAATATACTTTCTGTTACGCATGCCCAGTGGTGTTTAGACTTTCTGCTTGTACTTTATCTGTAACCGGCTCCTTATTATTTTTCAGCCTCTTTAATGTATTACATGCCGAAAATCGGCTATGTATCATATTTAGATTAAGTATAAATATGTGACTAAATTCTCGCCATTATTTTTAAAATAGACTTGTTCATTTCCGTCATTTCGGACAGTTGCGTCGGCGCAAAAGAATGCGCAGACGCGGAGTGATGAGTAAGTGCGCGGTTTGGACACGACATTATTAGCCAACGAGATGTCGAACGGTGACGTTTGCCTGAGTCGTTCTTTTGTCTTTTCTCTTTTAGAATGTAGGTTTTTCCTTATTGTTCCTTACCTGGTTGTTCCTTCGTCTTGCCTACGAACGAAGAAGAGAGAAGACGTTAAATTTGGTTATAACAGTGGCGCTCCACGTTGGGCGCCACTGTTATAACCCCGCGTCGCGTGTTCAGAGCCATTACCACAGTGGCAACACTGGTACTATCCACGTTCACAGTATTGCACAACAAAGATATTATGACATAATTGCGTGTCAAATTGTTCACGTACCAAATACGTTTACAATGATACAAGTTGCACCTTAGAAAGATAAAAAGTACTCACTTAAAAATGTGTAACTCTTCACGATTTTGCGGGTCATCCTTGCGCAGGAGCCATGCTAATTTCCAGGTATCTCGTTTTAGTGTGGGTGCGTTATGCCATCGTTGAAACCAAATTTAACGTCTTTCCTCTTTTTTGTTCGTACGTAGGACGAAGGAACAACCAGGTAAGGAACGATAAAGCAAGATAAAGAGGAAACCTAGATTCTGAAAGAGAAAAGACAAAAGAAAGACACAGGTAAACGTCACCGTTCGACGTCTCGGTGGCTAATAATGTCGTGCCACACACCGCGCACCTGCGCCATCACTCCGCGTCTGCGCATTCTTTTGCGCAAACGCAACTGTCCGAAATGACGGAAATTTAACAAGTTTATTTGAAATTCTGGCGGGAATTTAGTCACATATTTATACTTAATCGAAATATGATACATAGCCGATTTTCGGCATGTAACAAATGCTTGTTCAAACTCATCTCTAAGTATAGGATATCCCAAGCCATCCTTTTCCATGTTTGTTGCCTGTTTTAGTATTTCTAGCATCAGTCTTCCATATACATCCCTTATATATTCTTGCCATCTATCCACTTTGATACATTTTCTTCTAGAGATATTTTTCAAGTTAAAACCGTTCGCGCTCCTTATCCGCGTATATCGTTTCCCGTGGTCGTTTTACCAATTAATGTCCTCTTTGGTCATTTCTCAACGCTGTCCGTCAGTCTGAAGTTGCTAGCAAAAGTAGACATTATTGTGCAGCATTTTAATATCAGCTGTGTCCATTACTAATCCCACCGATTGCGAAATTCGCGTTGTGATTTGGTTTTCAAATGCAAAAGCACTCGTCCTGCCGAAATCCCTCGGCAACTCGTTGAAGTGTATGGGAAAAGTGTAATGAATGAAGGGAATGTGCGAAAGTGGTACCGTTTATTTAATGGTGGAAGAACAAACATCCATGATGAGGAACGTTCTGGCCGCACAATCATAATCCCGGACGAACTATCTTCCGATCTGTTCTCTATCACGGTTGACTAAAAGGACTGGCGGTCGACTTCTATGAGGAGGGGATCGTCAAACTCATCTGCCGTTCGGAAAAGTGCGTCGAAACATAGCGAAAGAGTGTTGGTTATTATGGAAATAAAATTTTTGAAGAAAACGTTAGTAGTGTTTATTTTAAACCAGAACGGTTCTTAGTTTAAAAATGATTCTCGTAGAACAATGTCTTCTCTTGCACCCCTTATATTTTTACTATACGACCTTATATCCTTAAAATTCATATCCCTAAAATAAATTCTAATTATTTTGTATACTTCGTCTATCTTTCCAATTTCCGTCTTAGTTTGTACTCTTTGCATTTTCCTCAATCCGCTGTTCTTAAGCTTTCCTGAATTTGCGAATAATTTCCCAGTTTATGGCTTCGTATCTCTGTGTCCTTACTTAGGCTGATCCGTTTTGTATTTTCATCTTTCCTCTATTAAATTTAGAATATCCTTTATCACTCATGGCTTCTTAACTTCTTGTTTATACCCTAGAATATCTCTCCACAATGTCTAAGCTGGATTTAATGTTATTCCATTCTGCTTCCACTTCCTTAGTATCAGAAATTTTCCTGATGTCTTTCAACAATTCGTTTGATTTTTTCCTAAATCTTTGAGGGTGGCTTTCTCTTTTAGTTTAGCAAGGTCAAAGTGTATTTTTCGTTCCTTTTTTTCAAATTGTTACAGTTAAATGTGGTTTTCATAATTACTATATTGTGGTCAGTGTCTATGTCTGCTTCTAGAGTCTTAGTTAATTTTTATACCGTTGGCTAATAAGAGTGTAATGTATTTGATATCTCCCTATGTCTTCTAGCATATTCCACGTGTATCGTCTTCTAGCATGATGTTGGAATAACGTATTTGCAATAATTGAATTGTTTTTGACACAAAATTTTATCAGCCTGTTTCCCTGTCGTTTCCGCGCCTAAACCAAATAATCCCTAGCCGACTGTGTACACATGTTTCCAATGTAAGTAAAAATCTAGAAGTATTTACGTAAATACTTCAACTTTTTTACTTAAACCAAATAAACGTATTACCTCTCCGTCCCTATCCTCACCTAGCACTGCATTAAAATCTCCCGTAATTATAAAATTTTCATGCCCTTTTACGAATTTTAGTATGTCTTCGATATCTTTGTAGATCGCTTCTACCTCTTCGTCACCGTAGCTAGAGGTGGGCATGTATACTTGTATTATTACTGTGTTTACCGGTTTAGATTCTAATCTAACCATGAGTACTCTTTCGTTCTTTTGTAAGTAATTTTCTACACAGCATCCTATTTTTCAACGAACTTCGTTCGTTTATGAAATCGATTTGTCGTCCGTCTGTCCGTCCGTCCGAGGCCTTTCTAATGGTCGGACATCAATGTGTGATACATCAATCGATTCAGCTCGGTGTCCAGAGCTTAAGTTTTGATGTCAGTTAAAATCGGGCCACGGGGGCGCCGTGCCCCCGCGATATTCCGTCGGGAAAATTAAAATTTCAAATAGGTCCAAAATTAATGTGCGATACATATTTGGACTCCCCTAACATAGCTGAGTCGAAATATGGTACCCCCCACAAAATCTGACCACGGATACCCGACCCCCGGAATTAATTTTTATCAAAAATTTCAAATAGGTCCAAAATTAATGTGCGATACATATTTGGACTCCCCTAACATAGCTGAGTCGAAATATGGTACCCCCCACAAAATCTGACCACGGATACCCGACCCCCCGGGAATTAATTTTATCAAAAATTTCAAATAGGTCCAAAATTAATGTGCGATACATAAATTGTTTTAAAGTAAGTCTACATTTGGAAGTTCGTTGCGACAATGCCTTGCATTTTCAACTTGTTCTGCATAACTATTCCCACACCCAAATTTCCTTCTTCTACTCCTGTATGAATTACCCTGAAGTCTCCACTCCAAAAATCTCCCGCCTCTGGTCACCGCACTTCGCTAGCGATCTACATGTAGCTAGAGGTGGGTATGTATTATTACCGTATTTACTAGTTTAAATTCTAATCTAACCATGAGTACTCTTTCATTCATGGTAAGTAGTTTTTTACACATGCCCTACTATTTTCCGCATAACTATCCCCAGACCCGCATTTCCTTCCTCCGGTCTTGTTTGAATGAACCTTGTTGACTATATCCCCGCACGCGAACTGAGCACAGAACAGATCGACCGTGCATTAGCTGGGCGCGACGCTCTCAGCGTCGCTATAGTGCTTTGTAACTCCACGAGTTTTTTGGCGTGTTGAAATTCTCGATTCTGGTGAGTTGTGGTGTGGTTCATAGTTGGTCTTCTTAAATATATATATATATATATATATATATATATATATATATATATATGTAGGTCTGGATTCCAAGAGACCTGCTCCTGGAATCCTCTTGTTTTGAAGCAGTGAGCAGTTTCCCGGATCTTCCCCTTGATTGTCCTCCAACTATACAGTATCCCGCATCTTGGGTCCACTGGCCTGTGGTTTTCGACCGACAGGATGGCTACTCGCCACAGGCCGCTCCATCGTCAAGTAGATGGTCTAAACAGGACTGACGGATGTGCGTCCCCGAAGACTTCACTACAGACTGACAGAATTGCAGTTGACTATATCAAAATTACACGAGCTGGAAATAGAACAAACTAAGAATCACGATAAAATCCAAACTCATTTTTTGTGCTAAGCAAAAATCTGTACTTTCATTGGACAAAATATATTTGGAGATTCTTTTACATTCAAAACTCGAAATACACAATTCCACTAGACAAAGACATTATTAACGTTTTCAACACAGGAAGAATAGGAAATGGAAGTGTATAAATAAAATTTCAAATTCTCCTAAAGTCATCGTTAGTGCTCACCATAGCCTAGGGAATCCTCTTGCAGTGCTCCCGGTAGCCTGCAAACCTTCAACGAGCAGCGCTCTGCATAGCCTGCGTGCTCTCAGACGGTGACGCTATTCTACGCCGTATCCAGGGCACGTCATTCACCAATCTATAGTTAACAAACCACATATGAACGTTACGCTCCGTTCCATACTTCAGTGACAAGTCGTTATTATGATTGTATCTATCAAAACTCTACAACCGTGACGACATCCCCGTAGTGGCATAACTTACATGAAGCCTGTCGAAGAGTTCAGAAGACAACCGAAGACCTTCTGAACCCTCTATACTTGTATATATTGTAAACTAGTAGTTTTTAATTTCATATTAAAATTCTTTGTAAAGTAACGTTGACCCACAATTAAAACACGAAGCCTTCCGAAGAGATCCGAAGACCACCGAAGATATCTGGACCTCTTCAAACTGTACACATTTTGCTAACTATCGTTGTTCAAGTACGCACTGGGCCTCATAAGCAACTTCCGAAGCATTCCGAAGAAATCCGAAGACTTATACACCCCGTTAAACTGTACATACATTCATTTAATCGGTGTTTAAGTTTATTTCTGGTTCCACAAACAACCATGAAGCCATTCGAAGACTTCCGAACTGCTCAAACTGTTACAATCATTCGATTTCACTTTTATTTCATGTGTTTATGAAGTTTATAATTATTTTTGCTTATATTTATTAAACAAATAATCAAGCCAAGCCAAAATGCTTTCAGACGCCGCCCGCTCGAACGATAACAACCTAAAGCCTCCGCTCCAAAAATCCCCTGCTTCTGAGCACCGAACTTTGCTTATTCCTACTATATCTAATGCTAACCTATGCATTTCAATTTGCAAATTCTCTAGTTTACGTACCTGTTGCACGCTTCTAATATTCTACGTCCTGACTCGCAAAATGTTCCCTGTTTTTCTTTTAAACTTGCCGTCTAATCCTCCAAAGTAGTCCCCGCCGGAAGATTCAAATGGGGCACTATTTTTAATTCGGAATCTTTGGCCCTAAAGGATATCATCATTGTTTAAAGCATTTTTGGTACGCTATATACTTGAGAGATAAGCGGCAACTGACCCCTATGGCTTCTGCCACTATAAGTACCGGAAGAGCTGCTACACTACTCTTCCGGGTACCTGTCTTACTCTAGTTCCTCGCTAAAAACCCCACCAATTTAGCTAAACCTATAGTTCAGTTCTATAGCTCACTGAAACGCGCAAAGCGTTCTACCCGTTCATGTATTCAAGAACTTCTTCAAGGTGCAGGTCCGTTTAGAACGCGTAAACCTATGACCAGGAAAATTAGAAATAAACAAGTTTTGCTACTTATGACGTTGAGCTACGAGTAACAATAGAAGTATGTTAAGTCTTATTCTTGGGCATAAAAGAATGGTTAGGACAGTAATAGTAGCTAGAGCAGAAGGTGAGGTATGTAGAGGAAGGTACAGACTCAGGATTCAAACCGGGTTACGAAGAACGTAGGTAGAAATAGCTACAGGACTAGGAAACAGAGGAGAACTACATCAAACTAATGTTGAGATTGTTATCAAGATGGTGGATGGGAGGAGGATGCCTCTGGACCTCAATGCCTTGCTTGTAGGTAGATGTTTCTTGCATCTTTGTTATCGTCAATATAAGATTAGAATGTAGTGTTTTATTCAAAATACATCTATGAAAAAGTTCGTTTATCTGAATTTGTGAGTTATTACCTTTCTCGAGCGTGGCAATAGATTATGAACGGCGCAAAACATCTCTGTTATAGAGGTCTATAACTTTACTTACATATAATTAATTCCTCATATTATTGCTTCATTCGTAATAAAGATAATTAGTTTTGTATACAGTTCGAATTGAAATTTTCTACATAGCTGGATGTTTCTTTCAACCAGATTACAGTTTTATCAAGTAGGAAATAAATAGAAATCAGTGAAAGTCAGAAGGTTAACTTTGTATAAAAGTTATTCATATAATATCGGTAAAAAATACCGTACAGACATGAATAATTATTATAGGAGATGCGTGTGCCAACCTTATAGCGTCACGTGGTGCTGTTATGATCTCGACCCTTCTTATTATTTATTTCAACATCGTAATTAACAAAATACGATAACAAGTATGGTTTAGGTGGGATTTTTATCAGTCAACTGCGCTTCTAAAATGTAATGATTTATTAGAATGGCGACCTGATTTTCAGTTTTTTTTAGGTTAGTGAACAATACCAATGACTGTACACACGCTTTAGTAATTTGCTTTTTAATAGACTAGCCGGACAACGCCCCTTCGTCCCCTTTACATTACCGCAAAAAACTTCAAAAAGTGTTTTAACAAAGATCAAAGTTTGAATGAGCCTTCGATGACTTAAATACAAAATTTTGTCTATTTTACAATGATCACAGCCAAATGGGTAATCCGAGACGGTTAGTTATAATACCAAATCGGATTTATTCAAAAATAAATTTCCCAAATGCTTTGTGTGGACCGAACAATTGTAATACCCAACATATGCCGTAAATAGAAGACTTTCACAAGACTACTACCTTAATTAGCTTAGTCTCCTTTAGATGAAAAGTATTAAATGATAGGCATTTAATTTTATTTTAAGCACCAACGATTTACAGTAGCAGTTTAAACCCCTTACATCTCAAACTTTCCCCACTTATTTAAAATTTACCTTAACACCTATAAATTACTCAAATATTAGTCACGAACCTGAAGACACCAATTTCTGAACAGTTAGTTTTACTCTAATCCCTAATTGTATGAACCCTCGGACAACTGTTTGATTTTTCAAAGCCCATAAAGTTTCGATAATTTAATGCAAAACAATGCTTTAACAATGTGTAGGTGAGAGTTCTGATACAAGATAGGTAATCGAATTGACTAAGCCACAATCTCAAGACACCATCTAATTTTCCACGTGGTTTAATCAAACATAATTTTATTCTGTTTCAGGTTTCTGGACTTCAGTGTTTATCTTTCTTGTTCATATTTGTATATTAGTATCTACCAGGAAGATAATTTTTCCTCGATGAACTGTTGGGAAATTTTCTGTCGGTACTGTTTTCAAAGAATTTTGAGAAACCCATAGCCAAGCTTGTTAAAACGGACATTTTTTAAATGCTGGTCATGCCAGTGCATAAAATTTGTTTTAACCATCTAAAAATGGGCAAAATTAGTCAAAATAGATTTAAATTTGAAAGCACCATGTGAAATAACCGCCACTTGTATTGCAACATTCTTCAAAAGTAGAGAATTTTATTAAAATAATAGACAATCATAAAATTGATTTTAATGGGAGAAAATATACAGTGATCAGTAACGCTGTTATATGTGGAAAATACAATTCTACTAAAACAAGTAAAATTCACAACATTGCCTTGGGCAGAATGCAAGGCGGTACTGTAACCATAACTGGTATTATAAAGGGTGTGGCAGTGAAACGGCATGGTTTCAGATCTGGCTGGCGGGCTTGGGGGAGAGGGGTAGGAGAAAGGGGGACGTGATTTTGACCGTCTATACAGATAGAATGTTGGTCGAGTGCGCAACGTCGTGAATTTAATTTCCCCATAAGGGCTCCAGTGCTATCTCGTAAAGCTATCACCCTTTGGGTTAGAAACTTTGAAGCCACTGCTAGCACAACAAAGAAAAAAGACGGTAGTAAAAAAACAAGCCGTACCCAGGACAACATTGATCGTACACGTCAAGCTTTAACAAGATATCTCAGAAAATCAACGAGACGGCACGGCATACAACTTGGTATCAGTAATTGAACATTAAGAAGAATTTTGAAGGATGATCTCCACTACCATCCATACAAGATACAGTTAGTGCAAGCCTTAAAACCTCAAGATTACAATATTGCCACGCGCTTTTTTCAAGCGATGTTAGTGTTCTAAGAAATGAAGACAGGATTAACAACTTATAGATGAGCGACGAAACCCACTTTCATCTTAGTGGCTTCGTTAACAAACAGAATTTAGATATTGGTTCGAAAATCACTCACTAGATCTCCATGAAAAACTTCCCCCTTCAGAAAAAGCTACAGTTTGGTGCGCTATGTCATCTTGGACCATTATCGGGCCCTACTTTTTTGAAAATGAAAACGGTAACTCAGTCACAGTAAACTGTGGACGTTATAGTGACATGTTGGTAGATTTTGATCTGTTCGGAATCGATGAATGTGATCCTGAAGAAGAAACACTCTTTCGGCAAGATGATATAACAAGCCATACTGCCAATGTTACGTACCTAGACATAGCCGGGGGAAACATAAATACCAGGCTAACTACCAAACGCGGAGAGGCTGCAGTATTCATCTATACACTGAAGTGAACGTACGTGAATAGAGTGAATTCCTTTTTCCGTAAAACAATTTCGAGTTTTCATTCGTATCATACAAGTGGTAATCTAATAACTTGCTTATTCGGTTACGAACAAGTATCCAGCCGGGATGGAAGACCCCGACGCACAAAATTTTCAACAACCTCAACAGACCGCACCCGCAACAATCAAGATCATGGACAGCATGGACACAGACCAAATTAAAATCCGCCGAAGCCACGACGATCTTTCTTCGTCTGAAAAGGACATAAAAAAAAAACGCACCAACAACACACTAACAGTAACACCTTCAACGAGCTATGCTAGCGCAGCAGCTAGCATAGCAACACCGACAACGTCCGCAACACCTTCGACATTACCAAGAAAAGCTACTGATGCAGGTGAGAATAAACCTATCACCGCAAGAGTTCCGCCCATTCTAATTGAAGCGTTTCCAAACTTTCTAACGCACGCGAGGGAAATACAAAAAGCTCTTCAAAGAAACGTTGACATCAGAGCCTCGGGGCTACGTGCAAGAATCCTGCCCAAAGATGCAAACGAGTACCGATTCATTCAAAATTATTTAAAGGTAAATGCAATAGAATTCTATACTTATACATTAAAATCAGAGCGTGAACTTAAAGTAGTTATCAAAGGACTTGCTGCTTACATTACGACTGACGACGTACAGACCGAACTAACACATTTAGGATTTAACGTGAAATACGTAACAAAACTACAAAATAAACAGAAAACATACACTAACACAATAATGGTCGCACTGGAAAACACACCCACGTCACATAACATTTACAATTACACCAACCTGCTTTACTGTAGCAAACTGAAAATAGTTGCATTCGAGTCCCGAGTCGAAATAGGACAATGCTTTTCCTGCCAACGATTCGGGCACTCGAGCCTAAACTGCGGCTACAAACCAAGGTGCGTAAAATGCACAGGACCCCACTTAGCAGCCAACTGCACGAAAAACAGAGACACGGCACCAGTTTGCGTTAACTGCAGCGGGGCACACCCCGCCAACTACAGAAACTGCCCGGCCTACAAGCACGAATTACAAAAACGAAAACCGACAACAGCACCACCAACACAATCGACAGTCATGACGAGACTTAAACTACCTGAAACTGACGTGGAAGGATTCACCGTATCAAAAGACGGACGACACAGACTCCCACCAGCTACCTCAGTCGCAACAACCACTAAAATGATAATTGACAATACTTCCGACAGCGACGAACTCTCGAACTCTGACACAGAAACTGAGAAACAAAAACGTAAAGACAAAACACGACGGCGCCGACGCAAGAACAAAACAACTACTAAAACGAACGAAACAGAAACGAAAATCGAAAACACACAAACTACGACGCCAAACCAAGTAGCCGTAGCCTCGACTAGCACGCCACACAACACAGGCACGCCGAAACCCACAACGTCCAACGTCGACATAACAACACACGACACCAACTCCAAACTCAGTAAAGTAGTGAATAGAATTATCCACTGGGCAAAAACTTTAATAAGTAACTACATGACAGGGACTTTTGAGGCCGCATCAATACTTACTGCACTATGGGACATAATACAGACTTATAATGGACAACACGACTAACACACGGAATTTAGTACTTCTATCCTGGAACGCTAACGGTATACAAAACAGATTCACAGAACTCAAACACTTTTTACAGGAACATGACGTAGACATAGCACTTATATCAGAAACCAGGATAAACACTAAAAAGCCAATAAATCTGGCAAACTACAGCACTTACAGAAAGGACCGCGACATACCACCTGGACAACCACCATCTGGCGGGGTAGCCATCCTAATACACAAAAGACTTCTACACGAACAATTACACCTAAAGCCCACAACCCTCGACGTTGTAGGCGCACAAATTAAAACAAACGGACACTACTTAAACATCATAGCAGTTTACAGAAGCCCCCACATACCTCACCTAAGCACGGTAGACATAGACAAATTACTACAAAACGGCACTCCGACAATAATCAGTGGGGATCTAAACGCCAAACACCAAGTATGGGGAGCAAGAACGGATAACACGAGCGGACGTATACTCCACTTGCACTCACTGAACAAACACTTTGACATAATCGCACCTAACGAACCAACAAGAATTCCCCCAACAAGACAATACCAAGCAGATGTTTTAGACATATCCCTACTACAACACATACCTTACTCAATACAAACTGAAGTAATACACGACTTAAGCTCGGACCACCTACCAATAATCACCACGATACAAACACAATCCCAGACAACACACGTACGACCCAGACACAGACACAACTGGAGAAAATTCAACGAAGCACTACAAAGAATGATCACGGACGGCAACCCGGACATAAACAACGCACACGACATAGACACTCAAGTTCAAAACCTAACGAGCACAATGAAACAAGCCCTGCAATACAGTAAACAAACTATCACCCTTAAAAACACAAGACCGAACTTACCAGATTACATTAAACAAGCGATCAAAGACAAAGAAAAACTAGTACGACGATGGCACAACACACGTGACCCACACATAAAACGCACTTTAAACACCAAACAAGAAGCAATTAAAATTATGCTAAAAGAACACTGCAACGAATCATGGACAAAACACATACACGAC
This sequence comes from Platerodrilus igneus, assembly GCA_036346225.1. Taxonomy (NCBI): domain Eukaryota; kingdom Metazoa; phylum Arthropoda; class Insecta; order Coleoptera; family Lycidae; genus Platerodrilus; species Platerodrilus igneus. The sequence continues at coordinate 1,955,725 of JARFIW010001106.1, forward strand.
ACATTACAGACCGACGGTAACCTATACAGACTAAACCGCAAACTAATATCAAAAAAGAACCCGAAACCCACTCCGCTACAAGGACAACACGGCATGCTTTACACAGCTGAGGACAGAGCGACACAATTTGCTAACGTACTGAAAGAACTGTACACTGATAACCCCACCAAACACAAAAACTTAAACAACTTCGTAAACACAGCACTAAACCACATACTACAATTACCAGCAGACAACGACATACAGCACGTCACTCCACAAGAAGTAAAACAAACAATTAATAAACAAAGCAACACAAAGGCACCTGGAAAGGACGAAATACCTAACATCGCATGGAAACACATCACAAAAAAGACGCTCGCACTAATAACAAAAATTTTCAACAGTATAATCAACTACAGACACTTCCCTACTGACTGGAAATCTGCAATAGTAGTGATGATACCGAAACAGAACAAAAACACAAGAGACGCCAACAACTACAGACCCATATCACTACTAAACTCCATTTCAAAAATCTTCGAAAGAATCTTACTGACGAGACTTAAACCACTACTACAAGACAGACATGAACAGTACGGATTTAAGGAACAACATTCCACTACACTACAAGCGATCCGAGCGATCAACCACATTGCTACAAACTACAATAAAGGTCTGACCACAGTAGCAGTTGCACTAGACATAAAAAACGCTTTTGACAAGGTATGGACAAATGGACTACTTTTCAAACTAGCCACCACCCACAAAGTACCGACATCATACATACAACTGTTGCACAGCTACGTATCGAACAGGACCATACAGGTCAAAGTTGAGAACGAACTTTCACCACTAACGAACATTAACGCAGGTGTCCCACAAGGAGGCTGCCTCTCCCCGACACTATTCAACGCCTACGTGCACGACTTACCAAACCAACCTGACTCGTTCTAAGCAATCTACGCCGATGACACTCTAATTATGACAAAAGGACGCAACACCCAAGACGCCACGAACAAAATACAAAAACAGCTTGACGCTTTACTAAGCTGGTTTGATCAATGGAGGATCAAACTTAACATACAGAAAACAGACACAATTTGCTTCTCCAAACGAAGGACAACCACACAGCAACCACCACGAATTAGAGGACAACAACTGACTTGGAACTCCACTATAAAGTACTTAGGCATACACATTGACAGAGAACTCACATTCAACAAACACGTAACAGAAACGCTTAACAAAACGAGACGCGCAAAAGGTTACCTTCACGGCATACTTACTCACAAAAACGGACTACCACTAGACATAAGATTAAAGACATACAAAACATACCTCAGACCTATTCTCAGCTACGCGACTGAGGCCCGGTACACCTACACCAACCAAAGAAACAAACGCAAACTGGAAACACTACAAAACGTGACCATGAGAACCATCACAAGCGCACCTTGGTACGTACGCAACTAGACACTAAGACACGACCTACAACTACCAACACTAGAAACCTACTTCACACAACTAGCAACCAACACCTACAACACCATAGACACCACAGACCAAGTACACCTACGCGACATTGCAACCCCACATCCACACAACTTAAACAAACCAAAAAGAAAGCCACACCCACGACACATACTAGACGCCGGCTAGCAAGTCCTAAAAAAAAAAAAACAATCCATCAATCAATCACCAATCAATAATCATCTCTCATAATCTCACAATCATTTTATAACATACTTCTCATAGTTTGTACCATTCTCACATTCACAAATACAATCACAAACAAAAGCATCACCAAATAATTATTAAGAGGCTCAAGCAAACACCAACAGTCAGAAACCATCGTTCACCAAGCATCAGTAGCCAACCATTAACCGCCCTACAATTCCACCTTCCACCTTTACCAACCAGCAACACACAAATAAAAAGTAACCACCAAACGGGCAATAACGCCCAAACAAAAAGAAAATAAAGATAGCTACAAGGCAGCCATAATTTATATAATTAATGCTGTAATAGGATGATGGGCAAAGAAGCCCAGGATCGACAAGCTGGAAACGCGGAGAGTGGGGGATTCACCTAAATACCAAAAAAACAAAAAAAAACGTCGTCCACGATTATCTATTAACAATAAGAATAAATAAAGGATTCTATACAAAACAAACAAAAGAAATAAATTAAGCGTTACTATTTCAAAGCAAACAATTATATGTAATACGAACAGTTTAGTACTTTAGATACAAAGTGTGCATCTCGTATTTTACACAAAATAAAACTAATCAGTAGAAAATAAACATGTGAGAGCTTTTGTCAAGCGTTTTTAAAATTGCGCATATTACCTTTTGTAAAATAAACTAATCAGTAGAAAAGAATAAGCCTGTGGGAACTTTTGTCAACCGTTTTAACATAGTGCATCACACCTGTAGAGCGATAATATCGATTCGCAGTAACAAATAGTCCTACAGTGTCACGTTTCTTATCACGTAACTACATCAAACGCTGATAAGGAATATTCTCTTGATATACACAAAAGAAAACAAATTGTATAACTGCATGTTTTGGAATACTTAGCTTGCACATCGGGAGTGAGTCAGCACCGCATCGCCACGGTAGTCGGGATCTATTTACCCTGTTACTATAACGGCACTAGCGATCTACAGGCAACGGCAGTTGATATGTGGTAAAGAACAGTTGGGCCTACATAAAAAAGAACCAATTTGCCCTCCAGCTAAGAGCGGTACACGCAAGATATCTCCTACTTGTCGAACAAAAAAAAATATATCGCTCTTGAAGTACTATGACGAGTAATGTAGAAAATATTTCAACGCACAAGCTGCAGAATCGAATTAAAAATTGGTTCAAATAATATGAGTTCGAACTGCAATCCTCGCGTTATCAAAGCGCGATTAGCAAACTGGAAAACACGCTATCAAATAATAGTAGGATCTATTATTTCAACAAATTTTTAAATGTGAAACACGTGAGAAAGCAATTGTACGTTATCGAAATGTTCAACAAATTAACTGATACCTAAAACAAGGTACTACTATTTAATTTATCGAATAAATTTTTGTTTTAGAATAAATAGATTTGAAAGAAATGTTATGATTGCGCGTACTATTGTAACGAGGTAAAAATACAGGATGAGGTTTTGAATAAAAACAGAAGCTAGGTAAATGAAAAACGAATTACTACAAAAAAGGACGTATTTCAATCTATCGTCGAAAATAAACATAACAATTTGCTTAGACTCAAATTTACTGGCCGTCTTATCAGCAGAAATATCGACATGTGGCCTGCCCGTTCACCTGACTTGACGGCTCCAGACTTTTTCCTTTGGGGTTCAAAGTGTTCAAGGAAAGTGCTCCAAGAACCAGAGAAGATTTGAAAAATCAAATTCGGCAGAAACAAACAACATTCGGTAGGAAATGTTAGGCAACGTCATGCAAGAATTCACTCGCAAGCTCCGACAATGTGTAGAAAAACAAGGACGTCATCTGGCTGACACCATCTTCAAATATTGATTATTTTTTATGAATGGTTTATTATTTCCATATATGATCGCCATGTCTATATTACTGTATTTATGAGTATTAGATCTAAGTTAACCATGGTCTGGTTTTCTACACAGTGACCTATCTTTTTCCGCATAACTATCCCCACGTTCTAATTTCCTTCCTCTGATACTGTATGAAATATCTGAATGTTTCAGTTTCAAAAATCGCCCGTATTTGGTCACTGAACTTCGCTAATCTCTACTATAGCTAAAACCTAATATAGCTTATTCAGTTCAATTTTCAATTTCTATAGCTTATCTACTTGCTTCATGTTTCTGACATTCCACGCTGCGGTAGGCATAATATTGCCGGCTCTTCTTTTAAACTTACCGATTACATCCTCCAAAGTATTTCCCTCCTCGATATCCGAATGGAGAATCATTTTAACTCCGGAATCTTTTACCCCAGAGGAGGTCATCATTTTAAAAACATTTGTAGTACACTGTATACTTGGGACGGCGGCTCCGTGGCGTAGTTACCCAAAGTCCCGGGTTTAAATCCCGACACAATCCACTTGAAAAATGTTAGGTGAACATTTTTCACAAAAATACGCCCTCGTTCGGATGAGAGGTAAAACGGAGGTCCCGCGTGTGAGTATTGTCATGTACGTGCTTGGAACAGTAAGGATTCGGCATAAATTCAAGCTTTTCGAGCTAAAAAAAACTCGCTCTCTGGCCAATGTAGTACCTTCGGGTGCAGTACTGAAAAATCAAATGAAGTGCATTATTGGGAGGAAATGTGGTGGTTTCCCGTTGCCTTCTACATACCAGTAGTGTGGCTTAGAATACCACATCGGCCCCAATGGTCTCTGCCACTCTAAGTACCAAAAGAGCTGCTGTCCTCTTTCGGGGACCTATCTTAGTCATTACATTACATTTGATTTTCCAATGCTCCACCCGAAGGTACTACATTGGCCAGAAAGCGAGTTTTTTTTACCTGGAAAATTTGGAATTTTGCCGAACCCTTGCTGTTCCAAGCAAGGTAGGGATCTTTAACGTGCGTGACAACACTCACACACGGGACCTCCATTTTACCTCTCATCCGAACGAGGGTGTATTTTTGTGAAAATGCTCGCCTAACATTTTCAAGCGGACCGTGTCGGGATTCGAACCCGGGACCTTGGGCGTAGTAGTCACACACATACCACTACGCCACGGAGCCGCCTCCTATCTTAGTCAGATATCTCACTACAGACCCCATTAATTTGGCAAGGTGCAGGTCCGTTCAGAAAGGAGAATCTTTATAAAGATGAAATAAACAAATGACCTGTTACCTACAACAATTTATATTGATTTTCGTTCCCTATGCTCGAATTACCTTCCCCAGGCCAGGCAGAATTATTCAGTAATTATAAAAATGTTGTCTTTCACAATGCTGTGTTTGTCTTACCTATTTGTGAACTCATGTCTGACTATACGTCAATTTATCGATCATCACTGGTAGGTATCGAAAAGTACTGCTTTTCGACAAATTGTCCGAAAAAGTGTACATTGGCGTTTCAAAATTTGTAAAATTTACTTTCTGGCTTATAAAAATGATAATCAAAAGATGATTAGCGTGTAATATTTCCTTTTCGTCTCAATTCATTCTTCAAACTTCAAAAAAATGCATTTGCGCCTATAGAATTTGTTTCATAGCATAAAATAGCCATTTTTTAAGTGTTCAACGCAGAAAACAGTTAGGTATCGAAAACTGTTTCTGCCATCGTACTTTCAATGTTGATTAAGGCTCTTATCGTAATGTTGCGATGCAGGAGTACATGAATTGATCTTTAGATGTGATTTCTTGGTTTAAACTACATATATTTTGATACCATACATGCTTTATTAGTCCTACAAATTAAAACTCATCATCATTAGGTCTTCAGTCCTGGAACTCGTTAGACGCGTACTACCCTCATTGTTTCTCCTATTCTGAACTAACCTTCACATTTCCCTGAAATTTGCACAGTCTGCATCTATCACTATCTGATCTAGGTCTATTTCTACCTCCTTCTTCCTATCTCTGCTTGTAATATATCCCATACTATTCCCCAAAAATGCCTTCGAACGTATTCTGCCCTTCTATTTTCCTATATTTCTATAGCCTATTTGTTATTAACTCTGTCCATGCTATCATCCTCATACATATGAAGCACAACATTCCAAAAGGTTGCTACCGTTTTTCTGTCTGCTTTTCCTACTGCCCGTATTTCATAGGCATACGGTGCTGTGCTCCACACATATGCTTTCAACAATTTTCTTCTTGTTTCTATGTTTGTTGCCTTTGATCATAAACGCTGTTTTTCTTGTCAGATGCAGTTCGGTCCCCTTCTATTGTTTTACAATTATATACCCTATTTATCTGACATTCAGTGTTTGTGAAGGGAGGTAAGCAGCCTGTGGTTGCCAAGTTCCCCAGCACTTGAACATTTGCCGACTTAATATTTTTTCCAATATATCTTTTCGCACAGTCAACATTAGTTACAGATACTTCACAACCACCACCTGTAGTTGTTTATAATCATCAGATTTATATGCGCTTATTTTTTCGTCATTAGGTTTCCCGTATCAAAACTAGTTGGACATGTACTTCCACTTATTTATATTCTGAGCTAGCCTACACAGTTCTCTGAAATTTCAACACGGCCTATATACAGCTCGGTTCTCCTTCTATTGTTTTCTAATTATATGCCCTATTTCACCGAGATTCAGTGTATGTGAAGCGTCGGTGGGGTGGGGGAAGCGGCTTCGTAGCATAGTTGGTATGTGTGTGAATACTACGCTCAAGGGCACAGGTTCGAATCCCGACACGGTCCGCTTGAAATATGTTAGGCAAGTATTTTTCACAAAAATACACCCTCTTTCGGATCAGAGGTAAAATGGAGGTACCGTGTGTGAGTGTTGTCACGCACGTTAAAGATACCTTGCTTGGAACAGCAAGGGTTTTGCAAAATTCCAAATTTTCCAGATAAACAAAACTCGCCTCCTGGCCAATGTAGTACCTTCGAGTGGAGCATTGGAAAATCACATGTAAGGTATGTGAAGGGGGTTACGCAGCCTGTGTCTGCCAAGATCCTCCAACATTTAGACATTTACCAAATTAATAGTTTTCCAGTAGATTCTTTCCCACAATTAACATTGTTCAAGAATTTTGCATAACCAATACCTGTAGTTGCTTATAATAATCGTCTCGTTTAAGTACAGTTATTTTTTTCGTCATTAGTTTATTCATCTTGGGACTGGTTGAATGCGTACCTCCATTGATTTCTATTCTGAGCTACCCTACACATTTCCCTGAAATTCTTACATGCTACATCTTTCACAATCTGTGTGCAATAGTCTAACCTAGGTCTAGCTCTACGTCCTTTTTTCCTATCTCTGCTTCTAATATAGTCCACACTATTCCCTTATGCCGTAGTATGTCGCTTATCATCCTATCTCTCCTATTTTTTACCGTTTTCCACATATTTCTTTTTTCCCCTATCATTTTTAGTATCTTTTTGTTCTTAAATTTGTCTGTTCATGATATCTTCATTATACGTTTGAAGTATCACATTTCAAAGATTTCTACCTTTTTCTTGTCCGCTTCTCCTATTGTCCAGACCTTACAGCCATACAAAGCTATGCTCCACACATTTCCTTCTTTCTATATTTGTCGTCTTAGAACACAGTAATTGCTTTTTCTTGTTTAAATGTAGCACGACCTTGTGCTAATCTTTGTTTTATATCTTTTGTGCTTATCCTATCTTGCGTTATTTGGTTTCCTAGGTAGTAGAAATCCTTAAACTCTTGTAAATTCTTGTTAGCTATTTGTATTCTTGTTTTTGATTTATTTTCCCCTCCTTTGCATACAGTTCCTTAGGTTTATTTTTGTTAATTTTCATACCGTATCTCTTCGTTAGAACTGTTTCCGTTTCATTAAGAGCAGCTTCTAACTCTTCCTTGCTAGATTGTAGTACCGCTATCTCATCTGCAAATCTAAGCATATCACTTTTTTGTTCCTGCATAGTAATTCCAAATGCCTTCATGCATTTGACAGTTTTCATTGCTTCTTCAATGTTCAAGTTCAAAATTAATGGGGATAGGACACATCTCTGTCTCACCCCTTTCCTAATATTTACTTCTCTACGTTCCTGCTCTAATTCTATTTCCGCTGTTTGCTCTTTGTATAAGCTATGTACTATTCGTCTATCCCTATAACTCATTCCAATCTTTTTGAGTATTTCAAACATTTTTTTCCAATTTACATTGTCGAATGCTTTTCCAGATCTACAAACGCTATATACAGGCTTTCTCCTTTTCCTATTGTTTTCTCCATTATCACTCTCAGAGCTAAAATAGCCTTCCGTGTTCCATTGTTTGACGTAAACCCAATTGGTCTTTTCCTAGTATTTCTTCAGCTCGTTATTCCACTCGTCTTTGTACAATTCTAGTTAATATTTTTGAAACGTGTGCTGTCAAACTTATTGTTCGAAAATTTTCACATCTATCCGCACATTTCTTTTTTGGTATAGTTAGTATGATGTTACATTTGAAATCTTTGGGTATCTCGCCTGTTTCATACATATAGCTTACAAGTCGGAAGAGTCGTTCTTTTACTGCTTGTCCAGCGGCTTTTAGAGTTTTTTCTTGCGCCTTATCTGTACCCGACGCCTTACCATTTTTCAGGCTCTTTAATGCTAATTCAAACTCATCTCTAAGTATAGGATATCCCAGGTCATCATTTTCAATGTCTGATTCCTGTTCTAATGCTGTTAATTCCTCTGTTGAATTTAAATTCCCTATATATTCCTGCCATCTAGCTACTTTCTTTAGATTTTCTATAATGACGTTTCCTCCCGCATTCCTTATATTTTTGCTATATGGTTTTATATCCCTAAAATTCATTCTAATTAATTTGTATGCTTCGTCTGTCTTTCCTATTTCCATCTTAGTTTGTACCTCGTTGCACTTTTCGTCAGTCCATTGTTCTTTAGCTTTCCTGCATATGCGAATAATTACCCATTTTATGGCTTTGTATTTCTGTTTTCCTGTTTCGTCTGATCTATTTTTGTATTTTCGTCTTTCTTCTATTATATTCAGGATATCTTTTGTTATCCATGATTTCTTATTTTCTTTTTGTGTATACCCCAGAATATCTCTGGCCGCCATGTCTAAGCTGGATTTAATGTTATTCCATTCTGTTTCTACTTCCTTAGTATCAGAAATTTTCCAGATATCTTTCGGCAATTCATTTGACTTTTTTCCAAATCTTTCGTGAATATCTTTATCTTTTAGCTTCTCAAAGTGCCTTCTTCCGTTCCTCTTTTTCAGATTTTTAAATTTAAGTGCGGCCTTCATAATTACGATGTTGTGGTCAGTGTCTATATCTGCTTCTGGTTAGCTTCTACAGTCTTTTACTTGATTTCTAACCCGTTGTCTAACAATAATGTAATCTATTTGATATCTTCCTATATCTCCTGGCATCTTCCACGTGTATAGTCTTCTAACATGACGTTGAAATAATGTATTTGTGATGGTTAAGTTGTTCTTGTTGCAAAATTCTACCAACTTATTTCCCCTGTCATTTCTTGTGCCTAAACCAAATAAACCAACTTATCGTTCCTTCCCTACCCTCACCTACCACTGCATAAAATCCCCCGTAATTATTAAATTTTCACGTCCTTTTACGTATCTTAGTATGTCTTTGATATCTTTGTAGATCGCCTCTACCTCTTCCTCACTGTAGCTAGAGGTGGGCATGTATACTTGTATTATTACTGTATTTATTGGTTTAGATTCAATATGCAATAAACTTTCTAAATTTTTTTTCTGGTTGCCAATAATTTTTGATTTCGTCTTCAACCCCTAATCTCAATATACTTTAATTTCCTGAGTTGTGTTGTCAATATCCTTCTTATAAGATTTGCGACTTTGTACCCCTTTGATTTCGCTTACAGCCTAACACCGAGTTGAGTCGTAACGATTTTCTACCCCAAACTACCACCTAACTTCAAACACGTCATAGAGTTATCACTTTCGAGCTCCACGTTGGGTCGCTGATTTTCTTTGTTACGATATTGCCCTTCGTCAGATGTACAACGACCAATTGCCTGCTGATCGCCACCTCTCTGTGCTTTAAAATAATTTAAGTTAACACAATTAAATTTATGCCTCGACTAGCTCAGTGATACCACGCACAGAGTGAACGACGATATGATAACAGAGAATCTTTACTCACTTTCTTCAACACTCAATACCTCCTAATAAGACAAACTAAATCCACCAAAAATTATATAATGAACTATTTAATTTTACAATTTACAAATTTATGCCCTTTTTAATAACATTAATTTTTTTATAGAATTTTTGAATCAAAATTAAAACAAATATTCCTAACGAATTATCTGTTTACGATGATGATAGTTTTTTACACCTTTTGTAACAATTAAATCCAGTAAAAGAAATTGTATCTTACCACGAACAATTTCGTTGAACGTTCAAAGGAATAACACCTTTCTTAAATACTTCTACGTATCAACCAAATTTTTGTTGACTAAAATATTTAAATCAAATGCAGTTTTTAAGCTTACTTCTGAATACACAAATTATGTAAAATTATAAATGCAACTTGCTATAAATAGAATAAGTATTTCTGACCTTATATTCCTCCTGTTTTCTTTCTTGTTGGAGCTTCCTTGCCCAAATTGGTCGTTTGTTCTTTAGCTGGAGATCATTAACCAGCAACTTTAGTGTTTAACCCAGTACCTTGAAATATTTATTAGTAGCTTGGAGTCGTTTGCCCAATAATTTGAAGTATTAACCCTGTACTTAGACTTTTACCAGAGACTCAGTCTTTTACCCGTAACTCAGTTTGTTAACCCAGTAATGTAGTTTTGTTTACCAGTAACTTAGTGCCTTAAACTAATAGAACCAACATAAATGTAAATTGGCTGCCATTTTGAATTAAAACCAAATACGACAAAGCTGGCATAACGTCAAGTCATCACCCTGGTTTTTTATCATCAGGAGATCTAGTTCTACCATTTCCTCACGGGTTTTGTTGTACACATCAATATGCACACGGCTTCATAGCTGGCTACTGTAAGGTAGTGGTACCTATAATGGGCCATGTACCAGTAGTAAGCCACCAGATTTGCAGGGTTAAAAACAAGCTTCAAGGTTAAGCTTTCAATACAAAAGGACAATAAGTGGTGGCTTGGCATATTCACCCACTACCTACCAAAGGACATGCATCATTAACCTATTAATGTTTGAGTTATAAGGTTGTTTATCTGATGTGGTGCTATTTTAGTAGTTTTTTTACTTGTTCTAATAGCATTCACTAGAAGGTAAGTCTTATAATGATATATTTTTTTTGAGATTATAATAGATTCTGCATTCAAACAGTATACTGTCATTATATTGAGCATTTAATATTTTCCATATTATTATAAAAAATCAAAATTTAAAAAGGGCTGCAACTATTAAGGTGTGGGCCACTATAAGATCGTGATTTTTCCACTTTTTCCTAAAGTGGGCACTGGGGGCCCAGTACTAGCGCATAGCTTTTACGTGACTTAGAAAATTCAGTGTTTACTTTATGTTGTGGGGATATTTTTATATATTTAATTCTAGGATATGATGCCTGGATCCAGAATTGGGCACCCAAGGCTCACTATTGGTGCACAAGTGGCCTATTATTAGAACCTAAATTTGGATATTGATGTATTTATTTTAAGTATTGTATAACAATGGCAGAAAGAAAAGAACAAAGCTATACCATACAGCAAATTCAGCAAGCAATAGCTGACATTGAAAGGCGATTTAGTGTTCGCAAAGTTTCTCAAATGCATGGCATTCCAAGAGCAACTTTGCAAAGGAAATTAAAAGTGGGGACAAAACTGGCCACACAGAAGGGCCCATGTACAGTGTTCACTAAGGATCAAGAAAGAGACATTGTCACATGGATAAAAGGCATGGCAACCGCGGGTTTCCCCGTTACAAAAGAAACTCTTGTCTATAGTATTAAGAAGTTGGCAAAGGAATTAAAACTAACCTTCCCCGAAGGAGGAACTCTTCCTGGGAGAAAATGGTATGAAAGATTTCTAAAGCAAAATCCAGACATTTCATTACGGACAAGTCAGAATCTGACAACGATAAGAAAAGATGTATCTCAAGAGGACATAGACAAATGGTTCTTAGAGGTGGAAACGTATTTGAAAAATAGCAAGCTTGAAAATGTTTTATTAAATCCTCAAAGAATTTTAAACTCGGATGAAACTGCTTTTTTCTTAAACCTAAAACCAGGTAAAGATCTTGCTGAAAGAGGAACAAAGAAGGTATATACAGCAGCAGGATCTGATGAAAAATTCAACTTGACTGTCCTTTTAACAGCAAATGCGGCTGGAGAGCTTGCACCACCAATGGTTGTTTACAGGTAAGGAGATCATACTTTTTAACATTTCCTAAATTTGTTATAAGTATGTTCTTAAATATTTTAGATATGCAAGAATCCCACAACACGTGGCAGAGGCTATGCCTGATGACTGGGCTATTGGAAGATCAGAAAATGGCTGGATGACTCAAGAAACATTCTATGAATACATGACAAACATTTTTGAACCTTACTTAAGAAAACAAAACATCGAGAAGCCAGTATTATTTTTCATGGATGGACACGTTTCCCATCTGTCTTTTGCCTTAAGCACTTTCTGTAAGACCCATGGAATTGAACTAGTGGCTTTGTTTCCAAATGCTACTCGTCTAATCCAACCAATGGACGTTGCTGTCTTTCATGCTCTCGAAGCTGCTTGGAGGCAGGAGATCATGAATTTTAGAATGAGCCACGAAGGCAAACAGGTACAGAAGCAGGATTTTCCACAAGTATTAAAATCGGTCCTGTCTCGTTTAACACCTGAAACAATCATTAATGGTTTCAAGGCATGTGAGCTTGTTCCATGGGACCCAAAAAAGGTTGCTGTAACAACAGCAGCAAAGTCAAAGCGACTGATGTCGACAACACCAACAAAGAAAAAAGAAATGGCATCCTTTTTTAAGATCTTAGAAGAAAAAATAGGCGAAGATAAATTGAAGGCATTTAAAGAAAATGAAGATGAATGGGCAGGTCCTGTTGAGCAAACAGATTTGTACTACTTATGGCTAGTGACCAAGAAATTTCTAAATACCGAACCAGTTACTCAGGTAAATTAAACTCTGTAAAGATAGTTTTAAGATCAAACATAGTATTCTTCTATTTATTTTTCCTTCTGATGTCACATAAGTTTACATTTTATTTTTAATACAGAGTGTGCCGACAATACCTGAAGAGTAGAATAGAGAACAAACCTGCAATCCTACAAATGATACTGAATCTCCTCTACAATTGAATAATATTAGCCCTACGCCTGGATCATCAAATGTAGCTGGACCATCAAATGTGCCATCCCCCTTCAAAAGAGCTCTTTTCTGGCCAGAAGAGGAAGAAAAAGGCAAACCTAAGAAAAGGAGGTAAGAAAAGCTACCTGCAGTTGTGACTTCTCCAGATATGTTAAAATATTTTAAAAAGAAAGAAGAGAAGAAAAAGTCTAGAGCTGCAGAAATTGAGAAAAGAAAGATTGAGAGAGAACTTAAGAGAAAACAGTCGGAAGGAAAAAAAAATACTCAAAAAAATATCAAAAAGAAATCTTTAGTCACTTCATCGTCATCTGAAGACGATGACCCTGAATTGGACGATTCAGAAAATTCACCTTGGGAAGAAATGGAAGACACTGAAAGTGAAGCAGGAGAGCCTATTGTAAAAGAATCTGATGTTCAAGAAAGAAAATTTGTCCTTGTTCCATTTTTTGGTGGACAAAGAAATGCGACAAAATATATTTATCTGTGTATGGTTCAAGAAGTACAAGGGAAAACCATTCACGTCCAAGGTCTTAGATCAGCAGAGAGCAAAAAAAATTTATCATAATGGAAAAGAACATATTTGATACATTGGTAACTGAAATTATTGCAATAGTTCCACAACCACAACTCGGGATGCAAGATCGTCAGTTGGTCTACACTTTCAATAAAAATTTGCCCGTGAAAGAAAAGTTGTAATGACTTTTTTTTTTAATTTCGCTTCTAGTTATATTGTTTAATCTACATTGCTGTATATTGTTATTAAAATATATGATAATATACAGATCAATTTCTATACTCGACTGGCCCAGTTTTAAGGGGCTCATAATAAGTACATCAGAAATTTAGTATGTCCAGTAATGGCTCATTGCTGATGTTTATATTTTAAACGTTTTTTGCAAATGTAAGTATGGTGTTGTACCATTTGATGTGTTTCTTGTAATAAGTAGGTGTCTAACTAGTAACATAGAATCAATTTGTTTATTAGATCTCTCAAGTTTTGATGATACCTTATTGAACACCCTTAAGGGGCCCACTATAGGTACCACTACCTTAATAGGAGGACGTATTTCATTCACTTTCTTCTTATACAATAATTAAACAGTTTTTATAATCCAGCGTTTTGTTGTACACTTCTTCAAAAGTTGTTCAAACAAAATTAAATAGAAAACATTGCAATCTCTGAAGAAGTCCACACCAAAACGTTAGGCTACATTTAAACAAATTGTATTAAACGGAAAACATTTCGTAATTAAATCAAAAATTTCTTGCTCTAAAATTGTAATTATTACACAACTAATATTGTGTTTAGTCTAAGATACATTGTCCGGATCCTTGATGTGTACGTTGTACCTCATCTATATCGCTGGTAAGTTTAAAAATCTACAACTATAGAAGCTATAAGTGGATCGAACCCTAACAGAGCCCAATTTTTATTATCTTAAAACGGCGATTTTCTTATAAAAAGGATTGAATTAACAGCATTCTCGTTCATTACAACTTCGTCTTTTCATTTAACGAATTTCAGGAAGTCAAAAATGATGCAATTTATGTATTCCTTAGGTTAGAAACAATGTTCCTGTTTTTTAAAATAATTCGATGAGCTGTAATGTTATTAGAATTACTAGTGCATGCTTTAAGTATAATTTGAACGAATAGAATTGAGATAATAAAAGTCAATTGTTATAAAACGAGAAGGTTGCAAAAACTTTTAATTTCTCAAAAGTTGTAGGATATTTTAAAAATTTTTTCAATTGTGAAGTTAAATTAAAGCTCAAAAGTCTTAATATATTCGAAACTGAAAGTGAATGAAAGCCGGTGGCCAATGTAAACAAACACCCCCACCACTGCTTTAAAATGGCGCCTACAAGAACCACATGTTTATTACACACAAGAGTTTTTATAACGTGAACAATTTATTTACAATTTTTTTACTGATTTCTAAATACAGCTCTAAGCTATTTCGTGTCACAACTTGTTTACGTCCAACTAAACTAATTTATAAAAGTTATTTACCTTGTTTACGTTGGGGTTTCGCTTGTTTCCTACGGCCTCGTCCTCCCCCAGAAGATGTAGACGCCATGGCGTGGGTTTTAACGAAGCTTCCTTGTTGTCTCCCATCAAGCACGGTAGCACTAGAACACACACAAATATTTGAAGGCTAATTTTGTAGAACAATTGACGCCCGTCTGATTATAATTTTCTATTCGTTTCAATACGTAAAAATCGGTCTTTTTACGTCCGCGTACGTGCTTTCATAACAACTTCGTTTAAACATACATACAAACACATCCCTTGCTTGCAACCGACTCGAACGAAATCACCTCTCTTGCCCGCGGCAATAAACATCATCGCATGCTCGCCATTGGCCGCTCAATCTTTCTCCGATTGGTCGCACCTTGTCAGGTTTACACCTACACCTGAATGATTTCATAAAAATAAACTAGAATATAATTAATTTAAAATGAGGTAAAAGAGGCGTTCCGTCAAGGTCGTAACCTAGTATTAAGTGGTGCCGACAAACAGCTGTTCAGCGCGGGCATTCCATAAGCATGTGGATAGGTCGGTAAAAAGTAATCCGAACTGTAGTAGGCCATGCGGTCGGTGTCGGTGTGCGCTTTGATGCAGTAGCGGGAATTATTTCAAAAGTGGGGAGAATTGTAATACAGGAATCTGCCGCTTGAGACCACTAACCGTTTATAACTGCTTTTAGGTGCGTTTTATTCTGTCGGTAAACGAGATCTAAAATCACTGTTATGTACGTACGTACGTATGAACCGTACGGGTGGCGTATGATGCTTGCTGGTGAAGTTATGAGTCACGGTTTGTAGTGAAAATAATCGTTTAATTTCCTGATCGCTTGTGAAACTGAAAACGGAAACGCACGAAGAGAGAGAATATCCGCTATATCAATCAGAATTCGTTGTATACAGGGTGCGAAAGTGTACTTATGGACGGATTTACTTCTTGATATAGTATTTATTACTCGTCAAATGCGATAACATTGGTTTATTTTCGTCGTGCTTTTAAAATTATTTATTAAATTGTTTGTCACTTTATAAAAAATATTGTAATCTCCTCATCAATGTTATTGCTAAGAGTGGTGCTGCTACCTCTTTGAAAATTTTATTATGCCTTCCCCTTTAACACATAACAATCGCTTAATTTTAATAAATTTTTTATTTTGGAAGAGAATCTGCCCTAAAAGATTGTGTATTGCGTCCCATTTTACATACTTTTGTAAGATACCGAAGTTATTAAAGAAGGAATGTACGGTTTCCTATTAGTAGCTTACTTTTTGACGAAACGAAAGGTCGATGTTAAAATTATCATGGAACACTTAATTTTAAAGTTACAGTGCAATTTTGAAAATCTCTTTCATATTTCCGTTATTCGTAAATTATAAATACGGGAGAAACTGATCATGATAGAGTGTATCTTACCTAGAATTTAATAACATAGTCAGTTCACATTTTAAGATATTCATTTACTTCATGATCTTTTTAAAGGGATCATCATCATTTTGTTTTCGACCTTACTTAAGGTCGGTTTGACGCAGCTCTAACTTCTTTTCTAATCTGTGCTAATCTAAAAAGCTCTACATACCCTTCACAACCTAAATTTCTAATAATTTGACTAATATAGTTTGGTCTAGGTCTTCCTATATCCTTCTATCTTTTTCCTATCCAGCTGGCTCTACATAGATATTTGCAACCTGATGGTTGTTAAAGAACTCTAACATGTTTACATGATTCCCATTTATAAGGAAATGAAACATAACCTGGTTATCCGCTTCAAAAAGGAAAAGTGTTAAATTATATGTTATGGTAAGGCTTAAGCAACGAAACGCTACCAACACGCCAGACCGCTAACTAATTGTGAGTTATGTCATGGTGATATTTAGTTACCTGATTTTTATTTTTTTTATTTTGTTTTCGAACTTAAAGTCGGTTTGACGCAGCTCTAAATTCATGTCTATTCTGAGCTAGTCTAAAAAGGTCTACATACCCTTCACAACCTAAATCTCTAATAATTTGACTAATATAGCTTTGTCTAGGCCTTCCTACTCTATTTTTATTTGGTAGTCTATAATCTAAGACTTTACTAAATAGTCCCTCATGTCTTAACTGGTGCCCTATCATTCTATCTCTCCTGACCTTCAATTGTTTCCACATATAGGGTTCCTCACCTATCCTTCTATAAACTTCCTCGTTTGTTACTCTATCTGTCCAACTAATCTTTAACATTCTCCTATAACACCAAGTTTCAAAAGCTTCTATCTTTTTCTTATCTACTTCTTTAATTGTCCAAGTCTCACTACCGTATAGTAGAACGCTCCATACGTACGACTTTAAGAAACTTTTTCTATTATCTAAACTAATACTATTAGCTATTAGTAAGTTTTTCTTTTTTAAAAACATTTTTCTAGCTTGGGCTATTCTAGCTACTATATCCCTTCTACTACGTCCATCCTTTGTAATTATACTACCTAAATAGCAAAATTCATCTACCTCCTCTAACTCGGTATTACCTATTTTTAATTTTAGTTTAGAACTAGGCTGTAACTCACTTGTCATTATCTTTGTCTTTACTGAGTTAATTCTCATACTATAGTTACTCTGTAGTATCTCATCTAAAATATTTAAAAACTCTCCTAACTCTTTTCTAGACTCTGTCATAATGGCTATATCATCTGCAAAACGTAACATATCTACTTTCTGTCCCTATACACTAATACCTATCTCTTTTCTCTCTCTAGCTAAGTTTAAAGCTTCCTCAATATAAACATTAAAAATCAAGGGAGACAGTATACAACCCTGTCTAACACCATTTCTAATCTTAGTTTCCTTTTCTATTTCATCAAATCTAATTACTACACTTTGCTTTTTATATAAACTGTAAATAATTTTTCTATCCCTATGAGAGATTCCTATTTTTTTCAAAACCCTGAACATAACAATCCAATTAACTATTTCAAATGCTTTTTCTAAATCTACAAACGCGAAATGAGTATTTTTTTGTAACCTTTTTTCGATAATTACCCTAATCATTAGTATCGGTTCTCTGGTCCCTCTGTCTTTACGAAAACCATATTGGTCTTCGCCTAAATAATTCTCAGTCAAAGCTTCTACTCTATTTTTAATTATTATTGTTAGTATTTTGGAAGCATGAGAAGTTAAACTAACCGTTCTAAAATTCTCACACCTATCAGCTCCTAACTTTTTTGGGATTGGGATAATAATATTTTTTTCGAAATCTATTGGAACCTCACCTGTGTCATATATTAATTTCACTAGTTCATATAATCTATCTAAAGTTTTCTGACTTGCATATTTTATTAATTCTGCGGGAATATCGTCTATCCCTGGCACTTTGTTTAGTTTAAGATTCCGAACAGCTCTATCAAATTCCTCTCTTAATATTGAGAACCCTATTTCTACATCCTCTTCTTGGTCGTTCTCTAACTCATCCATATCGTCTCCCTTAAATAAATCTTCTAAATATCTTTTCCATCTATCTGCTACCTCAACTTTATTTATTAGAAGCTCATTATTCTCGTCTCTAATACCATTATATTTTTTCCTATCTTCCCCAAAAAACTTTTTAACTGCCCTGTATGCCCTGTCTGTCTTACCTACTCTCAAATCATCTTGTATTCCCTTACAGTTCTCCTCCATCCATTTATTTCTAGCTTTTCTACACTCATGTACTATCTTATTTCTAACTGTATTATATTTTTGCTTACTTTCACTATCCACTACTCTGAAAGGTTTAAGCTTTCTTCTATTCTCTATTAAATCTAATATCTCCTTTGTTACCCAGGTTTTTCTCGCTTCTATTTTTTTCTTACCTAGAGTCTGTGTTGCTGTATCATGTACAGTCAGTTTTATTTCTTTCCATCTATTTTCTACGTTCCCTCCTACAGCTATCTCTTTGCTCTTATTATCTAATACTTGTTTATATTCCTCCTTTACCCTACTATCATTAAGCTTACCTAGATCCCATCTTTCTCTTTTACCCTTTCTCAATTTTTTGAATTTTAGTTTACACTTCATTTTCACTAAGTTATGATCGCTATCTATGTCAACACCTGGTAAACTACTACAGTTTTTAACTTGGTTTCTAAATCTTTGTTTAACTAAAATATAATCTATTTGGTATCTAGCCCTATCACCTGGAGCTTTCCAGGTATATCTTCTCCTAACATGTTGTTCGAATAGGGTATTTACAGTTACTAATCTATGTTCCTGGCAAAACTCAACTAATCTTTCTCCTCTATCATTTCGTCTGCCATACCCAAATTTTCCTACCATTTTCCCTCACTACCTTCTCCCACTGACGCATTAAAATCGCCCATAACTATTAAATTCTCATCTCCTTTTACTTTTCTCACTATACTATTTATATCCTCGTATACCTTTTCTACTTTCTCATCCTCGTACTGAGTTGTTGGCATGTAAACCTGTACTAAAACAGTGTCTGTGGGTTTTGTACTCAATCTAACTATAATTATTCTATCACTAAATTGTAAGTACTCTTTAACTTTATGCCCTAATCTTTTACCTAACACTATTCCTACCCCTGCCTGTCCATTAGTTGAAGAAGTTGTAATTATTCTATAATTATCTTTCCAGAAGTCATTACTATCTGGTCATCTCACCTCACTAATACCTAAAATGTCCAGCTTTTCCTTTCTCATTTCGACTAATAAATTCGTTAGCTTATCTACTCTAAGTAATGACCTTACATTCCAAGTCCCTATCACTAAATCGAACTGTTGTTTTATATTCTTACGATGACGAGCCCCAAGTACCCCCTCCCGGAGATCCGAATGAGGGAGTATTTTACCTCCGGACAAGAATTTTACTTGTGAGCTCTCCATCATATTTATTTCGTGTTTTAGGCCACGCACACCTGGGAAATATTGTGGTAGGCTCCCATATCTTTCCACAACGCAGTTTTTAAAGATTTTAGCAAACAGCCGTATCCGTCACAACCAACCCCCAACAAGCTTGTAAATTATTGAGGATCGCCCGAGACCAACCGACCCTTCTCCAATATCTTATAGCCAGCAACGCTGCTGCCCCTTGCTGCGCCTTTTAATCGCCTTTTACGATAAGCAGGCTTACTATAGTAGTATTCTTTATCCCCTACTATAGGGAGCATAAAATAAATATACTACCGAAATAATAGAAAAAGAAATGAACAAAGCTGCAAAAAATAAAGAAGAAAACAAAAACAACAAACAATTTCAAAAAATGCTCTCGATATCATACATAAAAGAATTCTCCAAAAAAACCAAGGCATAGGAAGCAAATTCAAAATAAAAACAGTATTTAAAACCAATAACACGTTAAAAACACAAAATCTGAAAATACTATACAAAACTCAACAATTGCATCTACAAAATAACATGCGATTATTATAAGTTTAATATAAGAGAACCATTTCGAATGTACCTGCACCTTGCCGAAGTTCTAGATTACTAGAACAGGTGAAATGATTTGCGTGTTCTAATGAGGTAAAGAACCAAACTACAGGTCCAACCAAAGTAGTAGGGTCGTTAGTGAGGAACCAGACTAAAACAGGTCCCCGAAAGAGGGCAGTGGCTCTTTCGGTACTTAGATTGGCAGAGACCATAGGAGTCGGTATGGCAGTCTAAGACACACTACCGCGATGTGGAAGGCAACGGGAAACCACCACATTACTTCCCAAGTACACAGCGTACCTAAATTATAATAAAATGATGGCATTCTCTGGGGTAAAAGATTCCGCAATTAAAATAGTCACCCATTCGGATCTCCAGGAGGGGACTACTTCGGAGGATGCGATCGGAAAGTTAAGAATAAGAGTCGGGAACATTTTGCGAGTCCGAGCGTGGAATGTTAGAACTATGAAGCAAGTAGGTAAGCTAGAGAACCTAAAAATCGAAATGAATAGGTTATCATTAGACATAGTAGGGATCAACGAAGTTCTGTGGTCAGAGGCGGGGGATTTTTGGAGTGGAGACTTCAGGGTAATTCATACAGGAGACGAGGAAGGAAATTTAGGTGTGGGGATAGTTATGCGGAAAAAGATAGGATACTGTGTAGAAAATTACTTACAAAAGAATAAAAGGGTACTCATGGTTAGATTAGAATCTAAACCGGTAAACACAGTAATAATACAAGTATACATGCCCACCTCCAGCTACAGTGACGAAGAGGTAGAAGCAATCTACAAAGATATCGAAGACATATTAAGACACGTAAAAGGACATGAAAATTTAATAATTACGGGGGATTTTAATGCAGTGGTAGGTGAGGGTAGGGAAGGAGCGATAGTAGGTTTATTTGGTTTAGGCACTAGAAACGACAGAGGAAATAGGCTGGTAGAATTTTGCGACAAGAACAATTTAATCATTACAAACACATTATTTCAACATCATGCTAGAAGACGATATACGTGGAAGATGCCAGGAGATATAGGAAGATATCAAATAGATTACATTCTTGTTAGACAACGGTTTAGGAATCAAGTAGAAGACTGTAGAAGCTACCCAGAAGCAGATATAGACACTGACCACAACATCGTAATTGTGAAGGCCGCACTTAAATTTAAAAATTTGAAAAAAAGAAACGAAAAAAGGCACTTGGACCTACAGAAACTAAAAGAGAAAGATATTCAAGAAAAATTCGAAAAAAGGTCAAATGAATTGCTCAAAGATATCGGGAAAATATCTTATACTAAGCAAGTAGAAACAGAATGGAATAACATTAAATCCAGCCTTGACATGGCGGCCAGAGATATTCTGGGGTATACACAAAAAGTAAATAAGAAACCATGGATAACAAAGGATATCCTGAATTTAATAGAAGAAAGACGAAAATACAAAAATAAATCAGCCGAAACAGGAAAACAGAGATACAAAGCCATAAAATGGGAAATTATTCGAAAATGCAGGAAAGCTAAAGAGCAATGGATTGATGGAAAGTTCAAAGAGGTACAAAAGGGAAACAACTTATAATATTGTAGCGGGCTACTACTACCGCGTTTCACTAATTTAAAACAAGTAATAACAAGTCTTTATTACTCACTGTTCACAAGTCTAATTAACAGTATATGCATTATTTATAGATGTTTTCAGTCCAATTAACAATGAAACACTATCGTACTAATGCTATTTACAAGCACTAATATCTTCTTAAACTAACTTTTTAACCATAGATCCATTAACAACACTAACACAACTATTTATTTATTACACTTTTGTCTATTTATGTATTCTACAAACTGCATGTACATTAGACACGTGCACATAACATTTATGTTTACTCTTGGACTTTCAAAAACTCAACTACTTAATTTTACACGATATAATTTATATTTGACATTCTGATATAGACTAACCCTGTACTTCATCATCGGTCTTATTTATACCGTGAATTAAAAAGGGTGACTCATTCTCCAGAAATTGCTAGAAGCTTCTCGGTCCATGAAGAATATGCCGTGCTTGCGGCGCTTGTGTGTTTGGCGAGTTGCCTAATAGTAGCTCGCAACAATGCCCCCCTCTTTAAAACCGTTACGTCTCGTAACTGTAAATACATTTTAACGCCAATTCGATGACTGATAACGGTATCGGCAGGCTTTCACGGTCGGAGTCATTGTAAATATTTATGGTTCCGGGTTGGGACCGTGTCATTTTATACATTAAGTCGACGTTTCGCCCACTTTTGTAAGGGGCATCATCAGGACAACAAAATAAATAATAAAATTATAAAAATAATAAAAATAAGAATGATAATATTAAAAAGACAAGTAACTAGTTACCTCGCCATAAGACACCTTTTGCCTTTGAATGGGCTAGTGAGTCTGCTAGTTCAGGAGTAACTCTTCTCTTTAAACTTTAACTTGTCTTTTTAATATTATCATTCTTATTTTTATTATTTTTATATTTTTATTATTTATTTTCTTGTCCTGATGAAGCCCCTTACAAAAGTGGGTGAAACGTCGACCTTAATGTATAAAATGACACGGTGCCAACCCGGAACTATAAATATTTATAAGGACCTGGACGTTGGTTCCCTGGAAACCTACTTCTAGCATATTTCGGACTATCCTCCAATCTAAGCGATCCAGTCCACAGCCTAGCTTGGACACCGCCAATCTCGCTACTCCATTTTTCATCATCTGAGCCTTAAGATTCAGCAAAGTCTCCCATAAATGTCCGTAACTAGGTCTCTGCCATGAAGAATTTTTGGTGACCAGATAGTAAACATAACGATTTTGATCCTGAAGGACCAAAGCTTTTCCTACAGTTGACTGCTGTTGTACTAATTCATCCACACATCCAAACTTTTTCTTAAAAACAACAGCTATTCCCCTTGACATTTCCAAATCTTGAGCTACGCAATGTGCAAGGGAATACTCTTCTGGTGCTCTAAACAAATATTGCTGTTTTTCAACAACAACGCCAAATCTCGCCTTAGCGGAACCACCATACGCCGCCATAAAACTCTCAAAATCTACATTTGGCACATGATTAATAACCTGTCGAACACCATTCTCATCATTCGAGCCTCCCTAGTTGTTGCCAGCGTAGGATATTAAACGGTCAAAGTGTATCACTTTCGGTTTACCACGGGGAGATCTTCTGATCCGGTACACTACATCATTAATTCTTTTTAACACTTCGTACTGGCCTTCCTATTGTCTTTGTAATTTTGGCGACAATCCAGGCTTTCTTTGTGGATTGTACAACAACATTAAATCTCCAGGTTGGTAACCCCCTTCTTGTGGTCTCGTGTCATATTGTGATTTCATTCGATCGCTTGCTGCCTGGATATTGTTTCGAACGTTTTCGTAAATGCTTTTTGATCTTTCACGAAGCTTACTAACGTAATCTTCACCTGCGATCTCTTCTCCAGGTTTAAATCCAAACTCAAGATCACATGGTAGCCGCAATTCACGGTCTAGCATTACGCAAGCGGGCGAGTATCCTGTGCTGTCATGTACCGAAGAGCGGTACGCCAGTAGGAACAAATGTAAATATTGGTCACAGTCTCTTGGATATTCAGAGACAACTTTGGCCAGGTACTTTCCTAACCTCCTGTTCATTATTTCAACCATTCCATCCGATTGGGGATGAAGTGGCGTGATTCTAGTCTTCCTGATTCCAAGATGCTTGCAGACGTTTTGAAACAACGCTGATTCGAAGTTCCGACTTTGATCAGAGTGTAATTCCAACAGAACTCCAAAACGACACAACAACTCCCTCACTAGTACATCTGCAACCGTCTCGGCTTCTTGGTTTGGTATAGCATACGCCTCCAGCCATTTGGTGAAATAATCCATTGCAACCGAGATATATTTATTTCCTTTCTCTGATTCAGGAAACGGACCAGCTACATCAATGGCCACCCTCTCAAAAGGATTCCCACGTTATACTGTCTCATTGGAGCTTTCTGTTTTGTGACGGGGCCATTTGCAGAAGCACACAACTCACATTTCCGGCACCACTCATTCACATCTTCTTGGCAGTTCACCCAATAGAATCTTTCTTTCGAAAGTTCTTTTCACGCCAAAGTGCCCTCCGGAAATACCATTGTGCAAGTGCTGCAACACTTCCGGCACTCTGCTTCTCGGCACTATCACTTGGAGTCTCTCAGTGCCGTCTTCACATTCCAGGCGTCGTTTCAAGATTCTATTTTCAATCACCAAGGAGTCCCACTGTGCCCAGTATGCCTTCAGGCTCCTATTTGAAATACTAATTTCTTCCCAAGCTGGTCGTTGTCCTCTATTTTTCTACTCAATAATACGTTCCAATTCGACGTCATTCTCCTGGTCTTCTCGAATTCTTTCGGGTTGCCAACTATCATCGGTTACCGTCATTCTATGGATGACACTTATTTTTACTTCCATCTTGGAATTACTCCTCTAGGTTCTTAAGATGTTCTTCAAAAGACCGGCCTAACACTATCAGGCCGTCTAGGTACACCAGACATGTTTTCCAGGACAGCCCACGCAGTATCGAATCCATCAATCGCTCAAAGCAGGGACATTGCATAATCCAAATGGCATGACCTTGAACTTTCATAATCCAGTTCCGATTGTAAACGGAGTCTTTTCTTTATCGTTTGACTCCAAACCTACCTGCCAGTAGCCGCTTTTCAAGTCCAAGGTCGAAAACCATTTAAATCGGGATAGAGTATCTAAGATGTCATCAATACTGGGCAAAAGATAGCTGTCTTTCTTTGTCACATTGTTAAGCCGCCGGTAGTCTACACAAAACCTTGTCGACCCGTCCTTTTTCTTCACAAGCACTACCTGGGATGCCCATGGACTATTCGAGGGTTCAATCACTCCCTGTTCTTTCATATCGGTGATAATTTGCTCGGCTTCCTTACGTTTTACCAAAGGAAGCCGCCTAGGGTGTTGTCTTATCGGTTGCGCAGCTCCAGTATTGGTCGTATGTTGCAGAACATTCGTCCTTCCTTTCTCACTATCATCTTGTGCAAACACACCTCGATATCGTCCGAACAGTTCTTTTACCTTGCCCAGTTGGTCGCCGTTTAATCCTTGATACGAAGGGATCAACTTATCCAGCAATTCCTGTGAGCAAACGTGTCGTCCGCACAACGTTTAATATGGCATACTGAAATGCAACTTCCCACAATCATGTTTTTCTTCCGGGTCACCGTATGCGGATTAATGTTTTGCACCCTTACTGGTATCATATTTCGAAACTTCACCAGCGTTCTTCCAATCAGTAATCCCTCCTGACCCATTCCCGATTCAGTTGCTTCCATCATGCATATTTGTCCTTCCCGGAGCGTACCGTCCGGGCGTCCCATTACAATAATTTCCGCCTTCTCGGGTATTTTCATATCACAAATCATTCGGACTTGCATCGTCTGGTTACTCGTCCCTTGACATGGAATCTCATCATTATCTATCCGAAGCACATTTTTTTTCATGTTTACATGAAACCCATATTCCCTCATGAGATCCATTCCCAAGATCATTTCTTCTGCAATTTCAGCTACCAACACCCGACGATTAATTAGTTTGTCCCCAATTGCCAACGTAACGGCAGTCTCTCCGTGAGTACAAATTTTCTCATCACTTGCCGTTCGAAGACACACCGATACAGGTAGCACCTTTCCACGACCAACCAAATCTGGTCTCACAATAGTCCTAGTTGCTCCCGTATCCACAAGTAATCGGACAACCCTACCAATAATTCTACCATCGATATAAATGCTGTCCAGACTTCCCATCAACGATGCAGCACGGATGATAATCTCCGGGGCACTACGGTGTGCTGTCGACGTTTGCCCCCTTAAATCGACTTGCTTTAGTTTTCCTGCTGCTCAACCGGTTGTTTTGCTGGTTGAGTGCAGCGTCTCTGTGACTAACTTCACCGCAGCTCCAACATCGCAGATGCCATCTTCGCGGTCGTTGTCTTTCCAGCCTTTCCGCCACACGGTTGATTATTTCATCTATGCTGTTCTACGCTTAACCAGGTTCCTCTAAGGCAGACCGAACTTTGTGACTCATCCTGTGTGATGTCTGCTTAGCTGCTTCAAACTCAAGCGCATGAGCCAGTGCGTCATCTAACATTTTTGGCCGTGCTAATTTTAGCGCTTAATGTATTTCGCAGTCTTTAACGCCATCCACAAATGTTTGAACAGCCAGTTGTTAGAGGGCTATTTGGTGCCGTTGGATATGCCAATCTAACTAATCTGGCAATGTCAGCTTGAATTCTTGCAGGCTTTCATTTGTCTTTTGCGAGCGGTTCTTAACTTGTGCGTAATAAACCTGTTGAAAGTGGGCGTCTCAATACCTCATCTCAAGCTTCGATGTTAAGAGACCGTAATCATTCTGCTGGTGATCGCTGGAATCGTTTGTAAGATGTTAAGAGCTCCTCCCCCCACCGTAGGGCCACTATTAGTGAGATAGCCTTCTCTTTGTTGCGCCAACCGTTGGCTATTGCCGCAGCTTCAAATTGTTTCAAATATATGGGCCAAGGTGTTTTACCATCGAATGTGGGTGGTTTCACTTTAAATTTAGACTTGACTGGCTTTCTACCATGCTTCTTATTTCTGGAATGTTCTAATTTACAACTTGGTTTGCTAATTCAAGTGACTGCGTTGTTAGTGAAATCACTTGTTCTTGCAGCCTGGTAGCGACGTGCAACCATAGTTCTTTGTATTAAGATTTAGAAATAGTTCAATGTATAAGTCAACAAGGGTCTAGTGTTCGCTTTCCCTATACCTGCAGTCCCTGATTATTAAGTTAGTTGTATTTTAACGTTCAGTTGTAACGCCACGTTATTTTAGTTACTGATTGTCATTTCTTCTATTTACAGAATGACGAATTAATAAATATTTGCATTTTAAAATACAGTCCATTAGTTAATTCATCTTAATGTTAATGAGTGTGAACCTATGCATACTACGAAGTTAAATAACTTTCATTACCACAGCCTCATCATATCTTCTTCCATTTTTACCAATTTACTGTCCAACATTTGCTCAACTGGTTTTACCTGTTCCGTGAAATCTTCTTTCAAACAATGGAGCTTTCCATTAATCTTTGTTCTAACGGGCTGTATTTTTACTTAATTTTTCTATTTTCTCAGCATTTTCACTTAACTTTTCTTTAAGGGTTGATTACAGTTCAACTGACCTCACTATGTTTTCATTTAGTGTCACTTCCAGTTTAGCCGACCTCCATTTTCACTAAGCTTTTCGTCTATTTTCGCAGCATTTTCACTTAACTTCTCTTGCATTTTCGCAGTATTTTCGCTTAACTTTTCTTCCATACCGGATTTAAAATCCTTAAGGAAATTTATTAAAGTTTATGCGTCCATCTTACTTTGGCTTCTTGTTACCGGCATATACAAACTACTTAAATATCTTTAGACTTAATTAATCACCCAACACAGCCTGACACCAGTGCGACGGGCTACTCTACCGCGTTTCACTAATTTACAACAAGTAATAACAAGAGTCTTTATTACTCACTGTTCACAAGTCTAATTAACAGTATATGCCTTACTTATAGATGTTTTCAGTCCAATTAACAATGAAGCACTATCACACTAATGAATTTACAAGCACTAATATCTTCTTAAACTAAATTCTTAACCATAGGTCCATTAACAACACTAACACAACTATTTCTTTATTACACTTTTGTCTATTTATGTATTCTACAAGCTGCATGTACATTAGACACGTTCACATAATATAACATTTATGTTTATTCTTGGACTTTAAAAAGCTCAACTATTTAATTTTACACGATATAATTTATATTCGACATTCTGATATAGACTAACTCTGTACTTCATCATCGGTCTTATTAATACCGTGAATTAAAAAGGATGACGCATCCTCCAGTAATTGCCAGAAGCTTTACGGTCCCTGTAGAATATGCAGTGCTTGAGGCGCTTGTGTGTTTGACGGGTTGCCTAATAGTATCTCGCAATAATATTTAGAATGTTTTCTGAGCGGGCGCTGTAATTTTTTGTGTTACGTCTTTTATTCTAATTCTTTGTGTATCGTGTTCCTGTGCGTGTGTACATGAGAAGGAACAGGTTGAATTTTTGTAAATTCCGTTGGCAGCCAAAATATTGTCTTTTTATTATCTTTTAAGAATGCTTTCTTCTGTGCGAAACAGTACTTTGGCTCCAAGAGAGCATTTTCAAAAATTCTGCCTGTCTATTCCCATTCATGCCCACCCAAAAATCGCGATACAAAAAGAACTAGAACAAAAACAAAATATAATTTTTACAATGTTAGCCTTATTATAACAACTTCTAGCAAACATTATTTATATCGATCCAGCTATTGTGTACGTTAGAGAAGCCTAACCATTTTACAAATACTTTATATCCACTCTTTCTTAGGACTTTTTCTACCAGGTAAATTCCTGGATGTTTAACCTTTTGCAACTCCGTTTCATAAAATGCACCTTTGATTTCTTTCTCGTCTTGATCTTCTAATATATATGTTGTCGGATTGGTTACGTTTTTTTCCCTTTTTTTATTCTTAAAAAAAATTTTCATTTTGACCAGTTTGGCGTGTAACCTTTCGTAAATGCTTCCCTGTGTTTACTAATCCTCACACTGTCTTTAATTGAATATTTTGGTATTTTGGTTGCAAGTTTGATGTGGGTAAATGATGATTTAAGAATAGTTTTTTTATTTGATTTATCAACTTTTACAGGTTTGACTCCAATAGTATTGTGAACTGTATTGTTGTATTGTTTCACAATATCGCTTAAATTTATTATCCAATTGTAAGAACCGTTCAGGTTAAACAAGCGCCACATTTTTTCCTTTAAAGTTCTAATTACACGTTCCACAATGCATGCTTTCTTTGTAGAAAAAACACTATAATGGTTTATGCCATATGTCTGCATTAAGGATTGAAAGTGTTTGTTATAATATTCTTTACCAAAATCAGACTGCAAATTTCTTGGTGGATTTTTAAATTTATTTAAAATTGTTTTCATTGCAGCAGTAACATCAATACCGTTTTACTTTTAAGTAGTACAGCCCATACGTATTTGGAGAAACAATCAATAACTACTAAAATGTATTTAAATCCTTTGTTTGTTTGCGAATATGGTAGCATTTCAGTCAAATCGGTCTGAAGAAGGTCATTTAAACCTTTTACTATCACTTTGCGTCTCTTGAAATTTATTCTTGCTGGTTTATGAAGTTCATTTACTATATCCTCTTTCACTTTTGATTGAGCAACTATCATAATACTTTTTTCTAATCAGGATTTATTAAATACAATTAATAAATACTTCTGTGTTTGAATGTCGAGGGCTCCACTTGCTTTGAAAGGAACTTTTAATATAAAATCAAAAAACATTGTGGTATTGTTTATGATAGCGCCGCAGTCGCGAAAGCTGATTACATCCATACGTTTAAGCAAAAATCCTTGTCACTGTGCAATTACATAACTATTTTCGTTTATAAGAATTTCAATGTCTTGCGGGTATCCTTTAATATTCTCAGTGACTGATTTCTCATAAGGAAATTCATAATTATGTTTAATGTTGAAAATAAGGAATGTCTTGTCACCGTCGAGGAATGTACTAGAGTAAAACGTTGCTACTACCGTGTAATGTAGCATATGTAACTTGTTCTCAATAAAGGTTTCAAAACCTTCATTTTTTTGTTTTCATATTCCTGCTCACTTATATCTATTTTATGGTTATTTAAGTGCCTTCCAAATTTGTCAATTGTCATATTATCTAATCACTTTCGACTCACGCAATTCTTCAATGATCGAATTTATTTCGTTGTCGTGACCTGTATATCCAGCAGTCTGAGATGAAACTAAAAGCCGTAATCTATCAACAAGTTCATTGGGATCATTCCAATATAAATAATATATGGCGTTATTTGATACTTCCATTGTCATACCGTCTCCAAGACGCTTTCTATAGGGTAATGTTCTAGGTCTACGGGATGTTTGGGAAGTATGTTTAATGTAGATATTATATTTTTGTATTTATATGAATTATTACCCTGAATTTGTTCAGTTTCAGAATAATATCTTCTATTAGCATTTGTTCTTTTCACAATATCAAGGTACGACTTTAGATCTTGCGATCTGTACCCGACAAGATATTTTTTAAACAGTAGTTCGTATAATCCAGGAGTACCTTTATATCTCAAATCATTTATTAGAACATTTTCATCATCCAACACGAAATTCGACTTGCCTATCATAAGACCATTTGAATCAGGGTTAAACCTAATACCATATTTATGATCAAATTCGTTCTTAACATCTTTAAACATATTGTAAATATATTCTCGAGGTAGCGGATGTAGCTGTTCGAGATAATGTGTCATACCAGGTGAATCGGCAAAGCTTTGTATATATTCCTGGGCTTCTTGAGCATTTCGATTAACTTCCGCTTCGTATTCATTCTCAACATCATCATCATCATCTTCCTCTATGGCATCATTTTTTATATTTGGTATATGCTGGGCAATAACCGGCGAATCAATATAGTCAACGTTCCTTTCTAGCAATTTAGGTTTAATTTTTTTAACACTGCTATGAGGCAGTTCTTCTTCTTCTTCTTTAAATTTTTCTTTCTTTACCACACTTTCCCCATCCAGTTTATTAGCAATAGTTTCTAATCGTGATGTTATGGGTAAGATTGATTCCACTTGGACGACTTCATTATCTTTTAACTGGCGCAATTTGTTTTTTACAATGTTTCTTTTCTTAATTAAAATTCTAGTAGTAGGATAAGCCGGTCCTGGCCCAGCGCCGCCGCCGCCGCCGCCGCCATTTACAGGTGAATTACCATAAGGAGGAAATGAGGGAGATGAATCTCCTCTTTTGCTTCTCCTGCTCTCGCCCTGTAGACGGCCTTGTGGAATTTTTTACCCCAACCATTTTGATTACGTCACACCCGCATTCTTTCCACCCGCGAGATAAATCTTTCTCCACATTTCCACACACGAGATAAACCTATCTTGTTTGGTATCAATTAATATTAGATTTTTCTCAGCTACCCGAATTTTTAGGAATTTTTTAGATAGCATCACCCCCCAGAGAGCTACCCTCATTTTAATATTTCTTACCTGTTGCTATTTCTGAGCGTTCTTATAAATTTTTTTATACATGCAATACATTAAACTAGTCTAAAATTTTACGCAGAATTCGAATCTGCAAACAGATTTAAAATCGGACCACGCCCTGCAAAGTTACACTTCAAAGCTCTCAAACCTCTAAATTTTGCTCTTTGCTTTATAAGCAAAACTAACAAATAGTTTTCTTCGTCTAACCAATGCATCTTTCGAGATAAACCTATCTTGTTTGGTATTAATTAACATTAGATTTTTCTCAGCTACCCGAATCTCTCGGAATTTTTCAGATTGCATCATCCCCCAGAGAGCTACCCTGATTTTAAGATTTCTTGCCTGTTGCGACTTTTGAGCGTTCTTATAAATTTTTTTAGTCATGCGATACATTAAATTAGTCTAGAATTTTCTCAGCTACCCAAATCTCTTTAATTTTTTTAGATAGCGCCATCTCCCAGAGAACTACCCTGATTTTAAGATTTCTTACCTGTTGCGATTTCCGACCGTCCTTAAGCATTTTTTAGCCATGCGACACATCTTGCTAGTCTAGAATTTTATGCACAATCCGAATCTGTAAACAGATTTAAAATAGGACCACTTACCATTGTACACAACCTCTAAATTATAAATTTCCTGCGGCTCATACCTAAAAGAAAATCTAAAACCATTCTTAAAACTTTTTATTACAGACAAGTTTTACTAAACATCCACAGAACAATACCGTGACTGTAAGCGCTGAAGGAGTTTGCGTAAGTTTATAAAACGTATATTATAAACTTAAGCTTAAGCTCTTTCAGCGCTACAGTCACGGTATTGTTCTGTGATGTTGATATGCTACAATATCTATCCACATTTCTGTTCATCGAATCCTCAAATGGTTTAAAAGTTTTTGTGGTAGTTAGTATGCAAGGAACACTAGGACATTAGTTGATAAAGCAGTGACTTTGGATAAGAGTCTGTTATTACCAGGAGGGATGCTCTCAAACGGCACCAGAACAAATGTCGTGGTGTAACATCGTCCACGGTTAAGCTTATACATTCGTCGGCAGCAAAGTACTTAAACTGTGGGACTTGCGGTATCGTTTTTACGAGAATGGACAGCTTACAGCGACACAAGGAAAAACAGCACGGTATGTCATTAAGCCGTAAACGTTCAGCTCCGCCAGCTGTTAAAGGGTCTTGTACGAAACAACCACGAATTATGTGTAAAGTATGCGATTTCGAAATGGAAAAAACTACGTATGCCGCACACTTAAGGAGCAACAGACATAAAAATGCATCAGTTACCGCTACTAGCGACGATGGTGTAGAAATGGTTAGCACAGCGTTTAACAACCGTATGGCTAGCTATCGCATAAAGAACGCCAGTGTCGACGATGGAGTGCCCGAGTTTCTTTGGAAGCAGAAAGAGCGATTTATTCGATTAATTAATGAAAAAAGAATACAACATGCAGCAGTAAAAGTCTACTGCGAACTCTACGGCGTTTACACCAAAATGGGGGAAAAGACTACCGATGTGAAATCCTTTAACACAAAAAATGTGGTTATAACGTCTTCTAGTAATCTGGAAAATATGTACGAGGTCTTAAGCGAAACCATAAGAACAAAATCAGAGGAATTTGAAGCATGTGAGTCCGGTTGGTCTTTGGAAAAGGTGCTCTATTTAGAAATAAATATTAATAAATAAGTATAAGCCGATATGAGAAGTTCTAGGTTAAGAATAAAAAAATTGTAAATATGTATTTAGAAATGTGGTTTACAAAATTTAAACTGTATTAGTAAAAATTGTCTGTAATAAAAAGTTTTAAGAATGGTTTTTAGATTTTCTTTTAGGTATGATCCGCAGGAAATTTATAATTTAGAGGGTGTGTGTAAAATGGTAAGGGGTGGTCCTATTTTAAATCTGTTTACAGATTCGGATTCTGCATAAAATTCTAGACTAGCAAGCAATAAAGAAATTGTTGGTAACGAGGATATAAGTAATGCATTAGCAAAGACTTTTAAAGCTAATAGTTGTTCAGACAACTACAGCTTAAGCTTTCTATCTTACAAATACACAGGAGAGTCTCAAACATTAAATTTTGACGATAACTCACTACAACAATATAATCAGCCATTCACTATGGCAGAACTCTCAAGGGCACTTAACATGGCAAGAGATTCTGCAACAGGGGATGATGATGAAATAACCTTTTCCATGTTAAAGCATATGTCTACCAATTCAAAAGAACAGATTTTAGACCTATATAACATGATCTGGAGTAGTCATAAATATCCAGACAAATAGAAAAAAATAATACTTGTTCCTGTTCGCAAGCCTGGAAAAGATCCAACCAAGACCGAAAACTACCGACCAATTGCATCAACTAGCCACATTAGTAAAATTCTAGAACGCATGGTAAATGTAAGGTTAATGTGGTACCTCGAATATACCAATAAAATAAACGATGCACAGTGTGGGTTCAGAGAAAACAGATGCACCTCTGACCCCCTTGTCAAAATTGCTAGCGCTATAAAGAAAGGTTTCCAAGAGAAAAAACACACAATGGCTATATTTTTCGATCTCGAGAAAGCTTATGAAATGACTTGGAAAAAAGGGATATTATTAAAATTACTTGAATAGGGACTGCGGGGAAATCTACCGCTATTTATCAGCGCCTTCCTAGAAAAACGAAGTTTCCAAGTCCGTATAGGAAATGTAAAGTCATATACATTATACTTTGAAAACGGGATACCACAGGAATCAACGCTCTCTCTTTGCAATTGCTGTCAACTACATCGTCAATACAACTAATCCTTGCGTGGAATACTGTTTATATGTAGATGATCTAGCCATATATACCTCTGCCAAAACGATAGAACTCTGTAAGTTTAGGCTCCAAAAATCGATATATACGATTACAACTGCAGCCACAAAGCTGGGTTTTCACTTCTCTGTCGCAAAAACCTGTGCTGTCCATTTTTGTAAAAAGCGTAAACCACATTGTGACCCAATATTGAACTTATACGGTAAACAAGTATTGTTTAAAGACCAAAAGCGGTTTCTCGGCGTAATATTGGATCGTAAGCTCACCTACTTACCTCATATTGAAGCACTGAAGAGGGATTGCATACAAGGATTAAATGTTTTGAAATACATTAGCAACGTAAACTGGGGCTCTGACAAGAAGACACTATTGAGTTTGTACAATATCTTAATTAAGATCCAAAATTGATTACGCCTGCGTAGCTTATTCATCCACAAGTAAGAGCAACCTCAGTATCCTAGATTCCACTCAAAACTCTGCACTCAGATATGCATTAGGTGCTTTTCGTACAAGCCCGGTAGTAAGTCTTAAATGCGAAGCCCATGTAGACGTTTTCGCCTAACTTTGGACTATGCAATCAAAATATTCGCAACACATAAACAACCACTAACAAACATAATTCAAACTCGTAATCAGGTTAAAAACATAAAAATACAATATAACAGCTACCTCATAGAACGCTATAATAAATATCTTAGCATTTTAGAGCTACCCCCTCCAAAATTGTACAAAAATTATCCGCACGCACTCCCATGGTCTATAACAACTACTATCAAGATAAGACTTGATCTAGCAAGTATGTCAAAAATCGAAACACCGGCTATTACGTTCAGAACAAAATTTCTTGAGATTCCAGCGGATTATCCGCAAAGAGAGGATATATACGTTGACAGATCCTGTACAAATAATGGAACTGGTTCGACAGTAGTACACAACAATCTGAAAATGTACTGGCATCTTCCAGAAGATTCATCAGCACTCACTGCGGAACTTTTTGCTATACTACGTGCATTGCTACACATAGAGAATTCTACAATTACTACTGCTGTTATAGGCTCCGATTCCCTAAACGCAATTAGATTAATATTAGTGAAAGATCTTTCAGACGGTCTAATTATCAATATCATGGAGGTTCTATCTCGCCTCAGTTGTAAGCAGATAGTTATTATCTGGGTACCTGGACACACTGGTATACCAGGAAAAGAAGATGCGGACCAAGCAGCAAAAGAAGCGCCATTCAATGTCCCAAAACTATCCCTGCCGATAAGATATGAAGATTACAAACACCTTATAAAAAAGAAATGCCAGAACTTATGGCAAAGGAGATGGGAAAACTTCAGCACTAACTTATGATATATTCAACCCATCCTTAAAAAAAATACCGCGCTACCACAACTCACTCGCAGAGACCAGTGCATAATTTCTCGTCTCCGTATTGGTCACACTAATCTGACATCAATGTACATACTAACCGACGAAGAAAAACCATCCTGCCAATTATGTCTACTACCTCTAACAGTAGAACACGTTTTAATTAAGTGCGTTAAATATCAGAATGAACGGCAAAAGTACTCATTTCTAAACGTCTGGCAGAAGCTCTAGAGTATAAACCTGAAACTATCAAAACTTGATACTGTTCCTAAAAGATATTGGATTGTACAAGAAAATGTGATCTTTTGAATATGTAATATTAGTGATATTTACAATTTCGAAGAAGAACGGATCAATGATCCAGTTCCAGTTTACGGCAAATGACCTAAGTAGTCGAAGCCGAATTTAAATAATAATAATACCTCTCATGGGTTATTACCTTGACGTGGTGAGAGTGCTTACTTCTCTCTTCGCGTTGTAGTTAACCGGCTTACTGGCTACCTGCATTGCGAAGTGGGTGTTAAGGCTTTATAAGTATTTTGGTTGTAGTGTAGTATGCCAATCACAATTAATTTAAGTCCTTAAACTATTCCCACCTAGAAACCCTCCATTATCCCTACCTTTAGTGCAACGACATAAAAGGGTTGGTAATGTACGAGTGGACGACAATTCAACTTCGTTCTCGCTTGGCTTTGGTTCGTGATTTAGTTCGGTGCATCGAGCATCAGTAATTAGCAACAATTAGTGAACATTATACATACAGTCCATAATTATCTGATAGCAGTGCAAATACAATCAACCACTACAACCAGTGAAAGGTAGGTGATATATTCCTTTAAATTATCATTTCCTTTATGTGATTGTAAATGCAAATTAACATTTTGATTAACATTTTTGGTCCTTTGAGCAAATATTTGGCTTATTAATTGGTTTATTATTGGCATTTATTATTGGCATTCATTTTAACTACATTGTTTATTGCTCTTCGCTTAAATTAGGGGTTGACCGCATTTAGAATAAAAGTGTAGTCATACCACAAGTTTCATAGTCAATTGTGTAAACTAACTTATAGTAGATGCAATCTCGCATTAAATTTGAAATTTTGTACTGATACAGAATCTTATAAAGCCTTAAAATGACAAATCTTTGTAAATTTTAGGGATAGTTAACGTAAGAATTTGTAGTCAGAAAAGTGTTTAAGCAATACAGTTATTTTAAACTTGTAATTCAAGTTCGCTAGAGAATTCAGGTATTCGTAAAACCGGGTAGAATAAAACCCTTTGCTCTTTGTCATATTGAAACTTGCAAGCTCCCGTTAGGCACGTTGTAGTAAAATTCTTTAACAGGTAGTTCAACATTACCCTTGGTATATCCTATTATTAGGTGAACAAACCCTTCATTTTTGTAGCTGAAATCAATATAAAATCGATATTAGTAACCTTGTTCGTTAGGATGGCACATATTTCATCGGATAGGTTGATAGTGGATTTAAAGGCCGCACTCGATAGATTATCTGATATATCTGGTGCGATAGATAAATTGGAGCATATTAAAGGCAATTGTATTTCTGTTAATATTATGGCTGAAAGCGCCTTTGATATCAAAAACGATGTAGATACTGCTTATAAAACGTGCATATTGGATGAGGACAACTCTGAATTATTAAATGCAATTACAACACTAAGAATTGAAATAGATAGGTCTTTGTTAAACATTAAAATTATTAAAGCTCAGTTTGATAATATATCCACTGCTGAAAAGGCTTGACTGAAATATTACTGGTATTGGCTCATGTACTAATATTCGTCTCCTCGGATAGAAATGAAAAATTTTCTGGAAAAATAGAACATTTCCAAGAGTTTATTCAATTTTTAATAATTTAGTTCATGAAAATAATCAATTGCTACCGATCGAAAAGTTCTATTTTTAATTGATGCGTTGGATTTTAAGTCTAGAGAACTCATTAGACATTTGCAAATTTCGAATAATAATTATATGCTAGCTTATTCAATTATTGTGGAAAGGTTTAATTCAAAACGTTTAATTGCAAACACGCATTGGAATGCTTTAGAATCGTCACCAAAAGCAAAATTTAATTCACATACAGATTTAAGAGAATTGCTTAATTGCTTTACGGAAAATATATCAAGCTTACGTCAAACTAAGATTGATTTGCTCGACTTCGTATTGTTTAATTTGTTATCAAAAAAGGTAGATACAAATCTTTTGAAAACATTTGAGTTAGAAAATACATCAGACATTCCATCTTATGATCAATTAAAATTATTTCTAGAAAAACATTGCAAGGCATTAGAAATTAGCAATATGGTTGTTTCCGATACACCGTCCAAATTTAATACGTCCATTAAACAAACCATATCATCTAGTGTACCTTCTAAACGTTCCTTTGAATATTCAAAACCCCAAGTTCGAAAGTCATTCGTAACAACTTCATTCGCTCAGAAATGCAGTCTTTGCAGTGGTACTCATAACTTATACCAATGTGAAATGTTTCTGAATAAATCGCCACAAGACCGTTATAACTTTGTTAAAGACAAACACTTATGCATTAATTGTCTTCGCAACTCTCATATGGTTACACGCTGCTCTTCCAAACTTGTTTGTAAAAAGTGTGCAAGGGTCATCATACTTTATTGCACTTTGAAAACCCTACAGTTGCACAGAAACCTGCAATCACTCAGGCAACAGATCAACTTCCCGAACCCACCTGCAACACTACTACAAGTACGTTGTTATCATCTAGATCGTCCAACACAATGACGTTATTAGGCACCGCAAGAATTTCAATTACAGATGGGTTTGGTAAAGTTCAGACAGTAAGAGCACTTGTAGATAGTGCATCAATGGAAAATTTCATGACTGATAAGTGTTGTCGACGCTTAGGTTTAAGAAAATCGAATATTTCAATGAAGGTTGAAGGCTTAGGTCTATCTGCTTCCCATGCGTATGGTCAAGTATCGTGTAAAATTAGTCCTCAAGGTAAAACTGTTCCAGAGTACAGCATTGATTGTTTTGTTTTACCAGACATTTGTGGAACCCTTCCTTCATCAAGGATCTCACCAAATAGTTGGCCTCACATAGTTGGATTAGATTTAGCAGATTCGGACTTCGACAAACCTAGCCATATCGATTTATTGTTAGGTGCAGATTTGTTCGCGCGTGTTTTATTAAACGCAACTCGCATTGGGTCACTAGAAGAACCCGTGGCAATTCACACTACCTTTGGGTGGATATTAACAGGAAGGTTCTTTCTTCTGTTACATCTCGTATATCATTAGCTGCACTTGTAGAAGATGCTAACATTACTCGATTTTGGGAACTGGAAAATATTCCAGATTCTAACAAATTATCTCCTCATGCGGAAATTTGTGAAAGGCATTTTGTGGACACTCACAAGCAGGATGACACCGGTCGTTTTATTGTTTTGTTACCTTTCAATGGTCCTGAACCGCTATTTGCTGGCTCTCGGAAATAGCACTTCGAAGATTTCTTTCACTAGAACGCCGTTTGAAATAAATCCTCAACTGTATAATTCGTACAGAGAATTTATGCAGAATTATATCGATAGTGGTCACATGTCTCGTATTGTATCGGATTCAACTCGATCGTCTACATTATCGCCGGTATATTACATACCACATCACGCCGTGTTCAAACCAGACAGTACAACTACAAAACTTCGTGTCGTATTTGATGCTTCAGCCAGCGCTCAAAGTGGAGGGTCTTTAAATGATCATTTACTCGCAGGCCCCCTCTTCAAAAGATATCATGGAGTTGTTATTACACTTTCGTTTACATTCTGTAGTTTTAACTGCGGACATTAAGCAAATGTATAGACAGATTCTTATTTCTACTAGCCATCGAGACTATCAACGTATAGTTTGGAGATTTAAGTCCTCGGAGTCTGTTATCGATTATCAGCTAAACACTGTTACATACGGCATCACATCATCACCATTTTTAGCCATGCGTGTAATTCAAGAACTTGCAAAAAGTCAATCGTTACGTTTTCCTATTGCTTCCAAGATTTTAGCATCGGATACGTACGTGGATGATTTGATTACAGGGTGTGATTCGATAGAGGATGGCAAACGACTCGTGTATGAATTAAACCAAATTTGCCAATCAGGTGGTTTTATGTTGCGAAAGTGGAATAGCAACGTGCCAAGTGTCATTGGCCATTTACCTGATTCCGTTCGGTATCAGCAAGCATTTTGTTTGAAGAGGTAAACAATACTTCTCAAAAATTTTAGGACTGCAATGGCAACCATTGAGTGATGTGTTGTTTTACAATCTTAATATCGTTGATCGGCCTTGTACCAAAAGGAATATGGTTTCGAAATTGCAAGGATCTTTGACCCTCTGGGGTTATTATCACCATTGGTCTTCTTCGCAAAACATTTGATTCAATCTGTATGGATATTAGGAATTGGCTGGGATGAACTTCCTCCCAACAAATTGTTTTAAAATGGAATCTGTATCTTCAACAATTACCCGAGTTATTGAAAATTGAAATTCCTCGACGGATTCTTTGCGATAACTATCAAACTGTATAAATTCATGCATTTTGTGATGCATCGGAAGCTGGATATGCAGCAGCAGTTTATCTCCGCTGTGTCGATGAGAAAGGAACATCCAAGTATCATTGGTCTGTGCCAAATCTAAGGTCGCACCAACCAATCGTATATCATTACCTCGATTAGAATTGTGTGGTGCAGTGTTGTTGTCGAACTTGGTCGAGTATGTGCAAAATACGTATAGAGATAATTTAGTATTGGACGATACATTTGCGTGGTCAGATTCCACAGTAGCATTAGCATGGATTCGATCTTCGTCGTATAATTGGAAGACCTTTATTAGCAATCGTGTCTCGCATATCCAAGAACGAGTGGCTCCATCATCGTGGCATCATATTAAATCACAGGATAATCCTGCTGACTGTGCATCAAGAGGATTATTAGCTGCTGAGCTTGTTAATCATCCTTTGTGGTGGACGGCTCCACCATGGTTACTATTACCTAAAGAGAATTGGCCTGCTCATATGGAACCAACTCTTACAGATCACACTCAGATGCACATTGAAAAAAGAACTTTATCCCTTAACATACACGTTGCAGATAATTTCGTAGACTCGATGGTAAATCAATTTTCAGATTTGCGAAAAATATGCAGGATTCTGGTATATATTTGTCAGTTCATTCGTAACTTGAAAGTTCGTGCAAATTTGGATATTGGAAACTTAGAACAATTATTGGTCTCCCCCGAACAGTATGCACTTCATTTATTAATAAAACGGGTTCAAGAACAAGTTTTCAGTCAGGACATTGATATCATTCGAAAGGAAAACTTAGTAATAAACAACTTCGACCTCTCAGTCCTTTCCTTGACAGTGATGGGTTGTTAAGGGTGGGCGGCCGGTTGCGAAATGCAGACGTATCTTATGATACAAAATTTCCATTGCTACTTCCTCGGTCACACCGGGTGACAGAGCTCATTATTCGAGATTGCCATACGAAATATTTACACCCTGGACTTAGAACTACTCATTTCTTGTTAGTACAAAATTTTTGGATTCTGTCTGCAAAAGGGCTATTCAACAGTGCCTAAACTCTTGTATTCGATGTTTTCGTCAAAACCTATTTCGCTATGCCCTCCTATGGGCGACTTGCCCCGCTAGACTTACTGCCGGTAAAGCGTTTCTACATACTGGGGTAGACTACGGTGGACCCTTTTCTATCACCATGAATCGTATTAGAGGTGCCAAATCATTGAAAGCCTATGTTTGTTTATTTGTTTGTCTTAGTACAAAAGCGATACATCTGGAGTTGGCATCAAACCTATCTAAAGAAGCCTTTATTGCAGCTTTACGGCGGTTTGTAGCACGCAGAGGTAAATGCTTGCAAATTCATAGTGACTGTGGAACAAATTTTATCGGAGCATCTCGGGAACTAATCGAATATATGAAGCAGTCATCTGAAACGGAAGGTATTCACTTTGTTTTAATCCTCCGTCGGCTCCTCACTTTGGGGAATGTGGGAAGCTGGGATA
The DNA here is from genome assembly GCA_036346225.1 of Platerodrilus igneus. Taxonomy (NCBI): domain Eukaryota; kingdom Metazoa; phylum Arthropoda; class Insecta; order Coleoptera; family Lycidae; genus Platerodrilus; species Platerodrilus igneus. The sequence continues at coordinate 1,997,483 of JARFIW010001106.1, forward strand.
AAATCTGTAAAGTCCCATCTCAAGAAGGTGGTAGGCGAACAAATTCTCTCGTACGAAGAATTTAACACCATTCTAGTTCAAATTGAAGCCATCTTAAACTCCAGACCTTTATGTCCAATGAGTAACGATCCCACTGATTTTTCATTCTTAAGTCCTGGTCATTTTCTGAACGTAGAACCAGTGTCTGTCATTCCCGACCCTAATGTCTTAGATCTGAAACTATCTTCCTTAAATCGTTGGCAACTGGTTCAACGTATTCAGCAATCATTTTGGAAACGGTGGCATTTGGAGTACCTACACACTTCAACAGAAAACCAAATGGTTTTCTGCTAATTATTCGTTAATGGTGGGAACGTTGGTGTTGATTAAAGATACTCAAGTGTCTCCATTACAGTGGAAAATGGGACGTATACATACGTTGCATTATGGAAAGGACAATGTTTGTCGTGTGGCTACCGTGGCAACATCCCAGGGACAATTTAAAAGGCCCGTGGTAAAATTGTGCCCTCTCCCATTCCAGAGGCAACTTAGTATTATAGTTAGTATATTAGGTAAGTTAACTTTTAAATTTACGGTTATATATATATATATTTTTTTTTTTTTGCTCGTTTAGACACACTTATAAAATAAGTTCCTAATACTTATTTTGGTGGGCGGTATGTTAAGGCTTTATAAGTATTTTGGTTGTAGTGTAGTATGCCAATCACAATTAATTTAAGTCCTTAAACTATTCCCACCTAGAAACCCTCCATTATCCCTACCTTTAGTGCAACGACATAAAAGGGTTGGTAATGTACGAGTGGACGACAATTCAACTTCGTTCTCGCTTGGCTTTGGTTCGTGATTTAGTTCGGTGCATCGAGCATCAGTAATTAGCAACAATTAGTGAACATTATACATACAGTCCATAATTATCTGATAGCAGTGCAAATACAATCAACCACTACAACCAGTGAAAGGTAGGTGATATATTCCTTTAAATTATCATTTCCTTTATGTGATTGTAAATGCAAATTAACATTTTCATTAACAGTGGGAAAACCAAAATAACCTACATCACCTACTCACACAAACTCAGAGCACGCACACATACACTCACTATACTTTTTTCACACAGAACACGCATACGTGCATGCCCTAACCATACCCTAACCATACGCACACAAAGCTGTATCTGTCAGCATCTTTTATCTTTCCTATCTGGAAGCACACTAGCCTTCCGGCTCTCGTTTCCCAGATTCCTTCTGGCTATTAGGGTATCCGAGGGCGAAGGGACCTACCATCAATCTTCTCTCAGGGGCCTGTTAGTTCCCAAACAGGTACGCGCATGGCGTACCCGAGGTTCCCGAGCTTAGCTGTCCGCTGTCCCACCTCTAAATTCCATCACCACCCTTTCCGTGAACCTTCTGAGTGCGTTCGCACACGACACCAGTCAAGTGTGGTGGGTACAGCGCATTTTTCTTTTCGTCTCCGTTCAGGCTTTACTCACCTCGTCACACTTCGTCCGCATGCGACGAGGTACAGCAATCCCTTTCCCTTTCCTACATATCCCAGTTTAACTCGTCTTTCCCTCCCGAAGTGCTGCGGAGTAGCCGCGTGGTACAGGGTATAAATAACTACCCGCGTGTTTGTGCCGTGCGTGGAGGCCCGTGCGTCGGGATGAAGGGGTCCTGGTGGCTAAGCTCTTATGGGGCAGGGTGTAGTCTCCAATAAGAGCAACACTCCACTTAGGCCTGGATTTCCTCTTAAACGGGAGGTCGGGGCTAGCCCACCTTTGATCAATCGGCTATGCTGTCGGGTAAGACCGCCAGTGGGGCAAATGTAAAGATGTTGATAAGCAAACGCCGGGGCTGTCAGCCTGGACAACCCTTACCCGCTCTGTAAATTGCCATTGGAGCGCTATATCTCTCTAGTAGCCTTGGCGACAATGCGTTGTCCCCTTGTTGGACTCCGTGGTGGAGAGCCAGAGAGATGAAGAATTTGTATTGCCATGAATGAAGAACTTGGTTTGGCACCCAAAATAGCACCAGAAAGTAACGCTGTACCTGGTGTCGACCCTCAGCCTATTGATGACAACCGCGTGACATTGGTAAAGGACTCAAATCCCATCATTGGTGGGTCAGCGAATCAAGTGACGACTTTTGTCGGTTCCTGGTCCTGAAAAGGAAAGACGGACTCAACTTTGACAAAGTGAGCCCGTTTCTTATTAATAAGTGCATGTATAGTTTGTTTGGGGAATTAAAGATGATGAGAAAGTTTAAAGAAGAAATCATGCAAAGCACGGTCACTTTTTTCGATTATGAGGTAGAAATCGTACCCCATAGTACCATGAATAAGTCTCGTGGCAATATCTTTTGTCGAGACCTTTTAAATTGTACCGAAGCTGAGATGATAGGAATTAATGGGACAAAAAGTTATAGAAGTCAAAAGACTTAAAACAAAAAAAGATGGTATATTACAGGATACACAGAACCACGTGCTTACTTTGGCGACACCAGTGCTTCCCAAAAAAGTGGCTTTCTACTCACTGGAGGTCAGATTGTATGCACCTTCACCAATGAGGTGTTTCAAATGCCAAAGGTATGGTCACACATCAGCCCGATGTGTCACTAGTCAGGTGTGTGTTTGCAGGAAGCCTCTACATGATGATTCACCATGTGAGGAACCTATACAATGCATGAATTGCCGAGAAAACCATTTTGCACGTTCACCCAACTGTCCAGTATATAAACAAGAAGTTGCTATACAAGAAATAAAAACGAGAAAAGGTATCAGCTATTTCAAGGCAAAGAAAATGGTGGTAGTAAGCACGCCAGTAGAGGGTATGTCATATGCCCAGGTGGCATCGACCACGCCAGATATTCGCCCCTTAGTTAAAGAATTGGTTACACACTTAATAGAAGCTCTCAAAGGAGCTATGCAAGCGACCAAACCTTCGAATCAGTTCTTTAATATAATCCCCATCGAGGAAAAAGAATAAAAAGGGGTGGCCAAAGGGGAAACATAGGCAAGCACCCACCTAAATCGATAATTAAACTGTGATATTTTTACTGATAGCTATCTGTGATATTTTACTCTGTATTACATTGTTAACTATATATTATATATTATACAATGGAACTGTAGAAGATGTGTTCAACGATATTGTGATCTGAAACTGTTAATGCAAGAACACCAACCAATGTGTATCTGTCTACAAGAGACCCACCTCAAACCTGGTAAACCATATTCCCTTAGAGATCATGCTGTAGTGAGGCAAGACTATGATTACAACGAACGCATTAGTGGAGGAGTTGCTATATTAATAAGACGCAATGTAAGATACTCGGAGATTACACTTCAAACAACGCTCCAAGCTGTCGCTATGAAGCTAATTTCACCACTCAGGATTACAGTAAGCAATATTTACATACCTGATGGAAATTGGCAGATAGCAGATATTAACGGTATTGTAGAGCAACTCCACACACCTTATATTATCGTAGGGAATTTTAATGCCCACAGCATGCGATGGGGTTCCAACAAAACAGATGCCAAGGGACGCACATTAGAAAAATGGTTGGAGAGAGACGATCTCATACTTCTCAACAATGGCGCTGTAACGCATTTTAGTGCGGGGTCAAATACTTTCTCTACGATTGACTTGACATTGTCTCCAGCGCCAGTTGTGTATCCCCCAATTTACCTATATATATATTAAATAATAGAATCTAATAGGAATTATTAGAAATTGTTAAATAAATCATAAATCAATTGCAACAATGTAATACAAGGATAAACCAGACAGGTTATTAACAGTACATGAGAACGGATATGCAACTTTGTATCGGAGAGGACAGTGATACTGCAGGTGGTAGGTCACAGACGGTTAACATACCGCAATTACCTAGAAATAAGAATGTTACAATGTAATAAAGTGTAGAATTAAGAGTAAAGCAGACATGAGATCTGCAAGTTCCCATAGCCATGTGAGGGGGCAGGTTATTATAAAAAGCCCGGGAGCTCAAGGCACGGCAGTCAGTCTGAGTATTACAAGTTTTGGCATTGTTGTTTACCTAGGCTACTCGCCATAATATTAGTACAATTAATTCATTATTTTGGTTTAAAGAAAAGAACAAGTTGTCAAAACTCCACATTAATTTCTGTTTTAGAATAAATAAATTTGTTAAGTTTTGGAAACGTTTTTTAAAAACATCGCTCCAAAGGCCCGAACCTTAACTCGCCTTAGCACAAACTCTAACTTGGAATGTCATTAACGACTAGCATAACAGCGATCATTTCCCTATAATAGTGGAAACTAACAAACCAAACTGCATAACATACTCAGTGAATAGGTGGCTAACTGAGAGGGCAGACTGGCATAAGTTCCAAGAAGAGCTTGTACTTTCAAATCAAATCAACGTAGAAAGTCTAACACGCATAATAATAAAAGCTGCAGAAAAAGCTATTCCTAGAACAGGAAGTATCCCGCTCAAGAAGGCTGTTCCGTGGTGGAGAACCGGCAAGTGAGTGATGAGGCTGTAGCAGCTAAGAAAAAGGATTTTAATAAATTTAGGAAAGAGACGACAAATTCTAATTTGATAGCGTTCAAAAAGGCCAGAGCATTATCTAGAAAAGCGGTATTGCAGAATAAAAGGGTAAGCTGGAACAAGTACACGTCCACCATTACGTCGGAAACAAATTCTAAAATCATTTGGAAAAAAGTCAAAGCTGTAACTGGGAACTATGACATCAACAGGCCCATATGTATAAAAACTGAAGATCAGCAACCGATTGAAGACCCGTCTAGTATTGCAAATACATTAGCTACACATTTTAGCAAAGTTAGCTCGTCAGAAAATTATAATCAAGCGTTCCTGGTAACAAAAAGTAAAAGCGAAATTGAAATAAATTTCCACACCGAGGAATTGTTTGACCAAAATTTACCTTTAACAATATAAGAACTTGATGTCAAGATGACATCTCCAGGGGCTGTTCTAATCACCAACGACATGCTGAGAAACCTCTCACATGAAATAAAAGAAACTCTGTTAAAGGTATATAACAAACTGTGAAATGAAGGATCTTACCCAGATGTATGGAAAGAAGCCGTTGTAATACCCGTACTCAAAATGGCCAAAGATCCAACTCTCCCAGCCAGCTATCGACCTATTAGTCTTACGAGCTGCATGGGTAAGCTGATGGAAAGAATTGTAAACAAAAGGCTCCTGTGGCACCTAGAAAAAAACAAGCGTTTAGTTCCTTATCAAGCAGGCTATAGGAAAAATCGATCAACCGCAGATCAAGTAGTACTGCTAGAAAACGTAATATAAGATGCCTTTAAAAATTGGGAACACGCGGTAGCAGTGTTCTTCGATATTAAAGGCGCGTATGACATGACATGGTGGCATGGAATTATGGATAAACTCTATGAATATGGACTAAAAGGAAACCTGCCTTTATGTGTTGATTCTTTCTTAAGAAATCGGAAATTTCTAGTCAGAGTGGGAAACAACTATTCCAGCTCACGAAAACTGGAAAATGGAGTCCCGCAAGGTTCCACACCTAGCTGCACACTGTTTGCCATTGCGATCAACAACATTGCACAGGGGGTAGATCAGACTGTAACCAGGTGCTTATATGTGGATGATGTAGCTATTGCGTTCTCCGGCAGAAAAATGAGTCAATTAGTTAGAAAATTGCAGGAGTCTCCGAAGAAAAAACAAGTTGCATACATTTTTTTCGACTAAGAACACCGCATTATGGCCCATTACTATATGTAGAAAAGCAAGCAACCGCCTGTCAGGAATCAGTTAAATTCTTGGGATTAACATTTGATTATAAACTTGCCTGGTCCACTCACATAAATATGCTAGTAGACAAATGTCAGAAGACCATGAACGTAATAAAAACACTGGCACATACCAAGTGAGGGGCAGATCCAATAAGTCTTTTGAGAATATATCAGGCTATAGTACTATCAAGACTAGACCACGGGTGTATTGCCTACTCATCAACTCGTAAAAGTTTACTGAAAAGACTTGTCAGCATCCATCACCTGGGTTTACGGTACTGTATCGGAGCTTTTCCAACCAGTCCGATTGATAGTCTTTATTGCGGGACCGGATTTCCATCGTTGCAACAAAGAATAACGCAGCTAATGACAAGGTATATGATACAACAACCCTCTCCAAGTCCTATACATCCCAGCCCAACGTCCACTTTCCCCCCCTTAGTGTAACTTAGTGGTCGGGTTACACGGGGCTTTAATGGCTACCCGCGTGTTTGTGCCGTGCATGGAGACCCGTACGGGGTGATGAAGGGGTCCTGGTGGCTGAGCACTCCTGGGGCAGGGTATGGTCCCCAGGGATTGCAACACTCCTATTTGGCCTGGATTTCTCCTTAAACGGGTGGTCAGGGCTAACCCACCCTGATCAATCGGCTGTGCTGTAGGGTAAGATCTCCAGCGGGGTGAGTAGGATAGAGTAGTCGAGCAAACGGGGAGGACTGTCCGAATGGATGGTTTTACGCGCTTTGTAAGCCTACTCTAGAACGCTATAACTCTCTAGTAGCCCTGGCAACAATGCGTCGTCCCCATGTTGGACTCCGTGGTGGGTGGGGAGCTAGAGAGTCGAATTTAGCAACTTCGTAGCATCAGGAGTAAGGCTGTACCTGATGCTGACCAGCAGCCTACTAAAGACGAAACCCGCAAAATCACTGTTTACACCCCTTACGAGGTGGACTATACTCCACCTAACTCTGGTTTAAAACCAGGCAGAAAGATGTCTCTGCAGGAACAGAAGAGAAACAGATATAGGAATGACAATAGTATTTACAATGAAGTTCTGTTTGCGTCCTTTTATGTTGTAAGACCTGAAACGGGTGATTTTGATTAAACAAACCCGTTCTTGATCTACAAAGAAATTTATACTATAGTTGGAACCGTCAAAAATATAAGGAAAGTTAAAGATGGTCTTCTAGTCGAGGTAAACAACGCTACACAGGCCAAGGCTATTAAAACTCTTAGGTCCATAGGTAAAACTGCAGTTCAAGTTACACCACATAAAACATTGAACACCACAGAGGGTGTAGTTACGTGTCGAGATCTATTAAACTGTCCAGTAGAAGAAATAGCAAGTGAGCTAAAAGAACCTGGTGTTATAGACATCAGGCGAGTAGCTAACAGGGACACTGCTTCTATCATATTAACTTTCGATCGTAGTACCCTACCGCAAAGAATAAAAGTTGCATTTTACTCGCTTCCTGTCAGACCATATATCCCTGCACCACTACGCTGCTAACGATGTCAACAATTCGGACACGCTGCCGCAAACTGCAACAATCAGCCGATGTGTGCATGCGGTAAACCTATCCACGACGGAAATGAGTGCACTCTGCCAGCAGTGTGTATCTATTGCAATGGTCATCATTTTGCTCCAGAGAATGCCCAACATACAAACTGGAACAAGAAATAAAACGTGTACAAACTTTAGACAGGAAAAGCTACTTTGAGGCAAAGAGAGATGTTCTATCAAAACCCCCTCCATCGACTGGCCTATCATATGCCCAGATAACTCAAAGACCTCAAATATTGCGCACAAAAGATACTCAAAATCTTGTTACAGCCTTGTTGCCAGAATTATCTACGCTCCTAATGAACAGTGTTAACCAACTTTCCGATACATTAAAGTTATCCATCAAAACCAGTCAGGTCCCTGCAGCTGTGAAAGAACTACCTAGATTAATAACCACCAAAACATCCACCTCCTAAACCGGTTGACAGCCAACTCATCACAAAACCATCATTTAATGCACTTGACTGTCCCAACATACTAGACAGTCATCTTTTAACATCCGCTGATGTAGAAGGATATCTATCGGATTCCTCATCATCAACTAACACCAATCCCGAAACACGAAATAGGCCAGAAATAAATTACGATGAACGTAAAAACTCAGAAGGTGAAACTGCAAACGTGTCTGATCGACCTAAAAGGAACCGAAAAGGATGGCCAAAAGGAAAATCTAGGAAAAAGGCACTGTCTGAAGACATACCACAAACACTGGCAGAGAATACCTAGCTCTTGCTTGTATATCTTTAACCAGTAACTAAAATTAACTACCACTAACCATTATAAACTAACTAATGCGCATAAGTAAAGAATGCCCATTTAACCTATCAATGAATAATATAATCCAATGGAACTGCAACGGCTACAAGTTTCACTTCGCGTCTCTCCAACTTATAATGGCGCAACTCTCCCCAATTCTAATGTGTATACAGGAGAATCACCTAAAACCAACCGATTGCTTCTCGCTGAGAAACTACCGTATATTTAGAAAAGACTTCCATGGTGACCAAAAAGCCCAGGGCAGAGTGGCGGCCCTCGTTAGGAATGATGTAGCTACACAGTTTATTTCTCTAAAAACTAATCTGCAAGCAGTTGCAGTACAAATATATGCTTCCTTTAAATTTTCCATATGCAACTTATATTTCCCAAACGCAAACTGGACTTCTGAGCAGCTGAAAGAACTATTTCAAGAAATTTCCTCACCCTTTCTAGTAGTGGGAGATTTCAACGCTCACAGTTCCTTATGGGGTTCCGATACAACCACTGCGGCACTAAGGCGCACAGAGCAAGTTGTAGACGATCTAGATTTTTAGTTATTCTTAATTCAGGCGACGGCACCTACTTAAATTCAAAATCACAAAAGATGTCTGCAATCGACATTTCATTCTGTTCGCCTGAAATCGCATATTACTTTGGATGGAACACTCTTGATGACATGCATTCAGACCACCTACCAATAAAGATTTCTCTTCCCTCAAAGAGGAGCAACCCATACATAGAACACTGGAGAATAATCAGGGCTGACTGGGGTAGTTACCGTAATGCCATTAGTTCCTTTCAATGTTCAGAAAACACCGAAAACATGATAGACCAAATCACACAAAACATGTTAGATGCTGCAGAATTAAGTGTACCAAAAACACAACAACACCCAAAAACCCAGGGTGCCCTGGTGGAACAAGAAAATTAACGATCTAATTCACGAAAAAAAGCATTTAGTAATATTCAAGCGTGCACGAGCTAAAACTCGGAGAGCGATATTTTCTAGTAAGAGGGACTCTTGGCGACAGTACGTATCATCCATTACATCTGAGACACATCCGAACGAGATCTGGAAAAAAGTAAGATGTATTCAAGGCAAAGGCTCCAAAACGACTTACCCAACCATAGTCGTCGATGGACGGGTACTAACAGACACCTATGAGAAAGCCGAAACATTGGCCCGTCACTTCCAAGAAATTAGTAGCGATGCAAACTACGATCCGCAGTTTCTTCACGTCAAACCTGCATATAAAGTTGACATTAACTTTAAGGAAAACATTATGTCCTACTATAATGATGATTTCAAACTTGAAGAGATGAACAACGACTTGAAAGCCGCTAAAAATTGTGCTGTAGGCCCAGATCAAATCCATTACCAAATGATCCGAGAACTGCTTAGTGAATACAAAACCATACTTCTTGGTTTGTTCAACAAAGTTTGGCAAGAGGGTTTATTTCCACAGCAATGGCGAAACTCTGTAATAGTCCCCATTCCGAAGGAGTAAAAAAATAGCGCGACTCCAGCTGATTTCAGACCTATATCCCTAACTAGCTGTATTTCTAAAATCTTAGAGAGAATGATAAACCTAAGGCTAATATGGTTTTTAGAAGCACACAACCTGATCTGTAAACATCAATACGGGTTTCTAAGAAACTGATGTACAATAGATCCACTGGTATTACTAGAAAACCGAATTCAAGAAGGTTTTTCCAAACGCCAACATACGGTGTTGGTTTTCTTTGACATTAGGAAAGCATTTGACATGACATGAAAATACGGAATAATAAAGCAACTGCAGGAATGGGGACTCTCGCATCGTCTACCTATACTTATTAGTAGCTTTCTAGAGCATCGTAATTTCTCTGCTAGATATGAATCCGTGTTATCTCAACCCCGGACTCCTGAAAATGGAATTCTTCAGGGCTCTTCGCTTAGTGTTACCCTCTTTATTATAGCGGTCAACGGAATTGTATCTTCACTTCCGAGCGACGTTGACATATCACTATATGTCGACGACTTAGCTATCACATATTCCTCGAATTCAATGACAGAAGTGGAGTCGGTCCTGCAGAAATCGATCGACAAGCTAGAAATCGCGGCTTCAAATTAGCACCAGACAAAACACACATGGTTCACTTCTGTCGTTTGAGACACAATCATTCCGATCCACACCTAGTACCAGACGACAAAGAGCTACAAAGCCGGGATAGCACTAAATTCTTGGGGTTAACACTAGATAAACAGCCTCGGTGGAGAAAGCAAGTTTCTGAGGTCGTACTAAAATACAAACGATCACTCCGCTTGATCCGATTCTTGGCACATATCAAATGGGGAGCTGATTGCACGGTGCTGCTAAAGATATATAATGCACTAGTGCTATCACACATAGATTACAACTGCTGTATGTACTCATCTGCCAGACCTTCAATACTAAAAGAATTAGATAGAATTCAGGGTGAGGGTTTAAGACTGTGCTTGAGAGCATTCCGTACAAGCAAAATTACATTACCAAACTTAGATTGTGCAATCCTACACTAACACACAGAAGATTGAAACTGGCTTACACTTATGCCGCCAAGATCTGTGCACAACCCGAGCACCCAATCAGGAAAATTCTCTTCGAATACTCTGCTGAAAACCAAACTCTCTATAGAGTTAGGCCTACGATTTCACGCCCTTTTACAATTCGGCTTAAAGATATACTGAAAGAATACAAGATGTGTTTCCTTATAACACTTCCCCTAACCTTCGGAGAAGTAGCTCCGTGGAACCTAGTCACTCCAACCTGTCGACTTGACTGTACATCACACAGCAAAAAGAATAACAACAAAGAAGCGATTGTTGCTGGATTTAACGCTATTTTAGCTGAATACCCGAACAGCTTAGAAATTTACGCGGACGGATCAAAGACCACGAAAGGAGTAGGCAGTGCAATTTTTGTCAACTCGCAAGCGCATGCTTGGAGCCTGCCGCCGGCAGCTTCGGTTCTTACGAGTGAGCTGTATGCCGTGTGGCAGACCCTTAGATATGCTGAACAAACACCACACACTGTGATTCTCATTTGCTCTGACTCACTGAGCTCCATTCAAATGTTGAGCAACCAATTCAGTACCGATCCAATGTTGCAGAGAATTCTGGCTACCGTATCCTGGCTGACTGAAATGGGGAAAAAGATTGTTTTCATATAGACACCTAGTCACATGGGAATTGCCGGCAACGAAGCGGCGGATAAAGCAGCAAACGTAGCTACAAAATCCGCAACACCTGAAGATATCCCCATAAATCCAACTGACGCAATAAAATATGCCAAGCATTTGATCACCCAGAAGTGGTATGACGAAAGCGGAATCCAGAATGTAAAAGAAACTATTAATAACAACTACAAAAGAAACTGCTTGATGAAGTCAATATTAACCAGGCGCGAACAAGTGGTTTATAGCCGTTTAATTATAGGTCATACTAAACTAACACACGCATACCTTCTCAAAGGCAAAAGAGCCCCTAGATGTAGTACATGCGACTCACAGCTAACCGTTAAACATGTTCTGATTGAATGCCCCCAATTTGGAGAAACAAGAGAACAATATAATATACTAAGTTCCATTCGAAGTCTTTTTGCGAATGATATGAATAGCATTAGAAACTTAATAGGTTACATTAGAGAAATAAGCATATTTGATAAAATACAGTAGTCCGGAAATGCCTAATTGTAACGACAGGTAACTCTGGCAAATGCCTTGAACGACGGCAAATGACCTCAGATGTCGACGCCAAAGAAAAAAATAATAATAATACCTCTCATGGGTTATTATCTTGACGTGGTGAAAGTGCTTCCTTCTCTCTTGGTGTTGTAGTTAACCGGCTTGCTGGCTACTTGCATTGCGAAGTGGGAAACCAAAATAACCTACATCACCTACTCACACAAACTCAGAGCACACACACTTAGACTCACTATTCTTTCTTCACACAGAACACGCATACGTGCATGCCCTAACCCCTATACGCACACAAAGCTGTACTGTCAGCATCTTTTATCTTTCCTATCTGGAAGCACACTAGGCTTCCGACTCTTGTTTTCCAGGTCTCTTCTGGCTATTAGGGTATCCGAGGGTGAAGGGACCTACCATCAATCTTCTCTCAGGGGCCTGTTAGTTCCCGAACATGGCTAACCCGAGGTACCTAAACTCAGCTATCCGCTGCCCAACACCTATCTTCCATCAGCGCTCTCCCTGTTAACCATTCCACCTACCAAACTCCGACCTTCCCCTATCCCCCGTGTGGGCGCCGGGATTAAAGAATAGCCCCACGGTACGGCCTGCCTGTCGTAAAAGTCGACTAAAACGGCCACACACATTTCCAACATTACACGACCATTTACATTATTAACACACACACGTACACACGCGCACACACATACCAACACTCGTGTGATAGCTAAGGCACATCTCAATAGTAAAACACACACCTTACACATCTACACATTACACATCTCAATCGCTTTTTTATAATGAAATGGATACGAAGAAGGACAAAACGATAAACGCGCCAACCGATATACTTGAGGTCCCAGCCTCACAATTAGAACCTACTCTGCCAAATCAGGGTAGCTTCTTGGATGCACCAGGTAGTCGGTCTCTGCCCGCTGCATGTAGGAGAAACATAATATCCGGTGGTGAAAGCGGGCCGATACACAAATGTTATCGGTAATTTTCAAACGGTACAGGTAAAGTTGGACCCAATCCCTCGGTTCCTGGTCGTCAAAAGAGTGGAGGGCGACTTTTCCAAAACTAGTCCCTTTGCCATTTCTAGGTCTGTGTTCAATATAGTTGGAAAAGTGAAAGCCATAAAAAAACTAAGGAAGGATTATTGATTGAATGCTCGTAATTTTCTGTCACGATTTACTGAATTGTACGGTTGGGGAAATTTTAGAAGAATTACAAGAGCAAGGAATCACCGACGTGCGTCGTATAACAACAAGAAAAGGTGGAATACGACAAGATACTGCTAACCACATAATAACATTTAATTCAACTGTTCCCGCTAGCAAAATAAACGTAGCATTCTATTCGCTATCAGTTCGTCCATACATTCCCGCTCCGATGCGGTGTTTTAAATGCCAAAGATATTGTAACGGGCTACTACTACCGCGTTTCTTTAATTTAAAACAAGTAATAATAATGGTCTTTATTACTCACTGTTCACAAGTCTAATTAACAGTATATGCCTTGTTTACAGATGTTTTCAGTCCACTTAACAATGAAGCACTATCACACTAATGAATTTACATGCACTAATATCTTCTTAAACTAACTTCTTTACCATAGGTTCATTAACAACATTAACACAACTATTTGTTTATACACTTCTATTTATTTATGTATACTACAAGCTGCATGTACATTAGACACAGCATATCACATTTATGTACACTTCTAAAAGCTCAAAACTACTATTACTTTACAACGTTATAATTTATATACGACATTCTAGTATAGACTGACCCTTGCATTCATTAGCGGTCTTATATATACTCTGGATTAAAAGGATGACTCATGCTCCAGTAATTTCTAGAAGAATTCTGGAATCCTTGAGAATACGCTGTGCCCCGGGCGTTTGTATGTTCGACGGGTTGCCTAATAGTGGATCGCAACAATATGAACATACATCATTAAGATGTAAAAGGGAACCGGTATGTGCCTGAGGAAAACCAATCCATGATGGAGTAGCATGTGAAAAACCACTTAAATGCGTAAATTGTGAAGGTCCACACTCTGCTCGATATAAAGAATGCCCAGCGCTTAAACAAGAAGTCGCTATTCAAAAAATAAAAATGATTAATAGAATAAGCTATGCTGAAGCAAGGAAACAAGTAGATCCTATGCCACAACCACGAACGAACTATGCAGAAGTTTTATCGCTCCCGTTAAAAGACCCACTGAATGTAAAGGTTATAGCGGAATAATACCTCATCTTTCGGGGATAATCGAGTCTGTAGTGGAGAAGTCTCTCTCCGCTAGAGACACCCGCGACGCTATTCCGTCCGGAGAAAATTATAAAACGGATAGACCCTGCTCCAGCAGGGGTGAACCTAAAATTAAGAAATACGTCCCAAAACTGTCCATAGACATTAGCGACAAGAGGTAAAGGGACGAGTGCAGTCCCACTCCGAGTCCTATATACCTGGAGTCAGATGAAGGCTGCACGTTACCAGTAGAAACCAAAAAAATTAAGGGCCGCCCAAAGGGTAAGCCCAAGAAAAATTCGGTTTAGGTTTTTTTGATATATTTTATGATATTAGTTATAGGTTTTATCTTTACATTTCTTCCTATTTTTCGTGATTTTCTATCTGTAATATTTTTGCTCATAAATATACTCAGTACATATATTTATTTTTTCAACATTCTTACCAATAATAATGCAGTGGAAATGTAATGGTTTAATCTACCACCTACCAGAGCTTCATATTTTATTGGCAAAATATTCGCCGATTTGTATATGCCTTCAAAAACAAGATTGAAACTTGCAGATCTATTCCACCTTAAAAATTATAACATCATAAGGAAAGATGACCAATCAGCAGCACTAAGGGCTAAAGGGGGAGTAGCAATATTAATAAAGAAAGACATTGCCTCTAAGATTGTAAGAATAGGGACCCATCTACAACACATAGCAGTTCAATTATATCATCCAATAAAAGTAACTATCAGCAATTTCTACCTACCTAACGCAAACTGGAATACCAAGAACTTAGAAACAATTTTCAATCAATTGCCAAAACCTGCCATTCTTCTAGGAGATTTTAATAGCCATAGCCTGTTGTGGGGTGACAACCCAACGGATGCATGTGGAAAAATGATTGAGGAATTCCTAATGGAAAATGACATTGTCCTTCTTAACACAGGAGACAACACATATTTAAATCTAAGAGGAGCTGCAGACACGGCAATTGATTTAACTATGTGCTCTTCAAAAATCTTCTCTAATTTTAAATGGCAGGTACTGGACGACACTTTCGGAAGCGACCATTTTCCTATTATTATTTCAATAGCTCAGGTAGAAATAGCACATACCCAACAGACAAGGTGGATAACGAGGCGAGCTAACTGGAGTAGCTTCCACGATAAAATGCGAGTACCCGAAATTACAAACGATATAAATCACTCCCTCAAAAATTTAACGGAGTGCATCTTAGATGCAGCTGAAGGTTCTATACCTAAATCAACAACACAGTTACAAAATAGAATGGTGCCATGGTGGTCAACTAGGGTTGCCGATGCAATCAAATTAAAGAAAATTCGCTTAAAAGAGTTTCAAAAAAACCATTCAACCGAAAACCTAATTTTGTTTAAGAAAGCAAGAGCAGAGGCTCGCAGAGCAATATTAACTGCCAAGAAAGATTGCTGGCAGGCTTATGTGACTGGTATGAAGTCCTACACTACCAGTTCCGAAATGTGGAAGAAAATTCAAAATATGAAGGGTAGACGGCAATCATCGGTGATTACATGTATTAGCGAAGCCAACAAAATGATAACGGACTGCAAAGAGGTATCAAACGCACTGGCAGAAGAATTCCAAACAAATAGTAGTACAGATAACTACAACCTTCTGTTTCTACAACACAAAGATCAAGTAGAAACAATGTCACTTATTTTTCTCTCAGATGTGGTTTATGACTACAACATGCCGTTTAGTATGAAAGAATTAAAGGAGAGTTTACAAATAGCTAGAGACTCGTCTCCACGAAAGGACAACATGTTGGAACATTTACCAGAAGAAAGCAAATATAAGCTATTGCAGCTATATAATATTATTTGGCAAACACACACATACCCAGCTGAATGGGAAAAAACAGCCTATATTAAAGCACGGAAAGGATCCGGCGTTAGTAAGCAGCTATAGACCAATATCATTAACTAGTCACATAAGCAAGGTATTGGAGAGGATGGTCAACAACAGACTGACATGGTACCTAGAGTATAATAAGCTTTTAGCAAATGAGCAGTGCGGATTTAGAAGGTTTCGTTCTATATACATCATCTCGTGAAATTAAAAACAGCAATACGACAGAGTTTCGCAGAGAATAAACATCTTGTGGCAATCTTTTTTGATTTGCAGAAAGCTTATGAGATGACGTGGCGTAGAGGCATTCTTAATAAACTACATAGCTGGGGACATCGGGGAAACTTACTGTTTGGATATGTACTAGAATGGAGACACTTCCAGAGATGGGGAGGTTATATGAAGTTAGTTGGTTGGCATTACCGCTACTGATCTTGGATCTTGATGTATGTAATTAGATTTAAGTTAAGGAAGTTGAAATCTGTTTTAATAAATAAAGTTATTGCCCATCGAGTCTTCTTTAATTAAACAGACAATTAAACATGGCGCAGTCGATCATTTAATAAAAGTATTTGATAATGAAAGTGGAAGAATGGGATTTTCCATAAGCATTATAAATGTGAGGTTAAGCACATTTTTCCAATATATAGGAATTGAAAAATGTCGGCATACAACAAACCCAACGAATTATTTTAGAGGACGACCTTGCAGAGAGCTTCAAAACATTTAAACAACAGGTGCAAATATATTTCACAGCCACGGAAACTAATAAAAAGCCAGCGGATGTGCAGATTGCATGTTACGTGCCAAATTGGCACTAAACATTCCTGAGCTTAATTTTGATGTGCGGAAGTTTTCGCGCCTTAAAATTCAAAAGACTTGGCGTGTATTTCCGTCACGTCAGAGTGCGTTTGCGCCAGATCGCGCGACGCGAGTGGCGGGAGAACAAGAGTGGGGAAGTGTTTCCGGGGAACTCTGTAACGTGGCTGTTTTACCTGAGACTTCCAGATGAGTGGTTGGGTTTTCGGTAACGTATCTTTACCTTTTATTTATGTAGATCCTTGCCTTTGTTTATCTTTGTTTGTCGCCCCTTATACCTGTTTCCTTATTCGCTTCCTACATAGGTAGAAGGTAATTTGTAAGCAGCCTGCTCGAACAGTAGTCCACGACCCTAGACGAACGAGTCCTGGGATCAACTGCGACCGCCGTAGCTGGTCGGAGCGCTTTGGAAGGACGCTAGACGTACCCTCCGTTAATTATCTTAAAGGGGGCTCCAGCCATCCTGAAGAACGCTATCCGGTGGGACGCCATCCTTGGCGTACTTCGTGGGAAGCTGGACCTACTTAGGTGAGTACCTTATTGTCTATACTGCAGTTGTAATGTTTATTATGACATTTATTGCGTAATTGCGCAATTAAATTTGCTTATTGTGTGACGTCATTGACATATGCGCGTTTAAATTTGTATATTGTGTGACGTCATTGACAGATGGGTGCGCCAAAATCTGTATAAAGATTAGCGCTACCAACAGCCATTGTGTCTCGTATATCGAGTTCACGGGAAGATAATATGCAAGACTCCTATATTTAATGGGTGCTGAGGCGTTAAAAATGTACAACACTTTTGATGCAGGGGCTTTAACCACTGTTGAATTAATTTTAAAAGCATTTGAAGCCTATTGTATGCCAAAGCGGAACGAAGTGATTGAGCACTACAAATTCTTTTGCAGGAAACAAAACGAGGGTGTGTTACGTGCCAAAGTGGCACTAAACATTTTCTTAGCTTAATTTTTATGTGCGGAAGTTTTCGCGCCTTTAAATTTAAAAGACTTGGCGTATTTCTGTCACGTTAAAAGTGGGTTGGAGGAATAATTCCGCGCCGACGCGGGAAAGGACAGAAAAGTGGGGTTTTTTCCGGTGGTCTTTTAACGTGGCCGTTTGCCTTTGAACATCGAGAAGGGCGGTCGTGTCTGGTATCGTATCTTCATTTTTATTATGTAGATTTCCTTTTGCTTATCTTTGTTTGTCTTTACCTAATTAACCTATTCCTTATCGTTCCGCTACATATAGGAATCTGATACGACCCTGGAGCAGTCCCACGACCCTAGAACGAGCCGGATGTCCATGCTCCGCTAACAGCTAACCGGAGTAGTCACCATCTTTAACTATCTTAAAGGGGGCTCCAGCCATTTGGATGGTTGTTAGGCGTACCCTCCGTTAATTGCCTTAAAAGGGGCCATCAGTAGCCCTGATGGACGTCAACAGAAGCCAACTTTAACTCAGGGACATATTCATGTGAGTATTTCGCTGTTATAAACTATTGTATGAAAATTGGCAACTTTTCCGTCAATGGCGTATTTAATTTGTTATTGGTGACGTCATTGTCAGATGGCCGCGCTAAAGCCTGTGTAAAGCTTGGAGCTACCACCTGCCCGTGGCGTCGCTTATTCCGCGCTTACGCGATGTAATTATGAACTTTTTAAAGCGTAAGAGGTGAACCATTTGATGTTTCATGACTGATCTTCGAAATTTGGTGAAATCATGTGAATTCGGAGAAGCTGAGGATAAAATACTAAGAACGCAAATTGTTTTAGGTATAAATAATCCAGACATACAGGCAAGATTGATGAGAGAAGATAACTCGTTAAAAAATGTTATTAGTTATTGCCAAGCTGCGGAGCTAGCGGAGACCAATAAGAAAACGCTTGAAGGCAATAGAACCAGAATTTAAGGTGTTAGCAGTGGCGGATTTAGACGGAGGGCAAAGGAGGTTTCGCCGCCCCTCCCCCCTATCCCTGAACGAAGCTCAGTTGCTCAGCTGTAGGATATGTATTAAACAATCCATAGAGATAAGTGTTTTTTAGAATATTAAGTTTCTAAAGCGCAACACAAAAATTTGAGTTTATTGCAATAATGAACAAGAACGGTCAACAGTTTACTACGTATAATATAAAATTAGAATTAAAGTTAAATAAATCAGGTAATAATATATTTCATTCATTGTCTGTCTCCTTGTTTAGGCTAAAGTTCTAAGATAAGATAAGTTTATTCACTCTCTCAATTACATTAGAGTATGTCAGTATAATTAAATATAATAGCTAACTAGCATAAAAAAAAATTTTATATGATATAGTTCCCTAGTGGTATTATTTTATTTATTAATACAATTTTGAAATTATATTGTAGGTACATAAAAATAATTTGTATTATAATGTATTTTTAAAAGTTTAATAAACAGAATAATGTTAAGTATTTGTTAGGTTAACAAGTAAAGTATTGAAAACAATCATAAATCTGTGTTGAATTTAATTACAGATTTGTTAGATTAGCACTTAGATAATCATCTATACTATAGTAACATTCTTGTAGAAGGTAAGTATTTATTTTAGTTTTAAATGCTTTATAATTAGAGTTTTAATATTGATAAGAAGTTTATTATATAAAGCAATATTAATTTTATTCGTTGCTGAGCATTTTGTCCTCGAATAAGACGGAGCGATTAATATGGCTGATCCTGTATCATAAGTGTGAATATCAAAGTGGACAATGTATTTTTTTATATTCCTGTGAATTTCTAACAGTACGACGTAAATGTATACTGAAGGTAGGGACATTATTTTTAAATCAATGAACACTTGTTTGCATGAAGTTCTAGGTGTGACTCCGCTTAATACTCGTATCGCTTTCTTTTGAAGGCGGAATAATTTGCCCATGCAGGCTACTTGCCCCCAGAGAAGAATTCCGTAAGTTAATATAGAATGAAACAGGGAGTGATACGCTACTAATAACGTTGGATAGGATAGAGTTTGTTTTAATTGTCTTAAAATCAATATAGTTTTCGACAGCTTAGTAAATGTGTTAATAACATGTGGTTTCCATTTTAAAGCATCATCCAGTGTGATTCTCAGCAGTTTTACTGTAGCACCAGAATTTACGGTTTTATTGCTTGAGAAAACTATAGTTTGTGTCTTTCCTGAATTTAATTTCAGCTTATTCTTATCAAACCATTTTCCAATATTCTTTTTAACTTTTGAAAGTTCTTGTTCTAAATGGTCTTTGTTTAGACCACTAACTAAGACTGTTGTGTCATCTGCATATAGTACACTAGCATAATCCTCTAAGTATTTAGGTAAGTCGTTAATAAAGATCGTAAATAATAGAGGACCTAATACAGACCCTTGTGGCACCCCAATTGTTATCGGAAGTAATTCCGAGTCTTGTTTATTAATAGTGACATATTGCATCCTATTTGATAAGTAGGATTTCATTAATTTCCCAGCATGTCCACGTATACCTTCTTCGTGTAGTTTTTCCAGAAGTATACTATGAACTACACAATCAAATGCCTTCGAAAGGTCGCACAACAACGCAGCTGTTAGACTGTTGTTGTCGATGCCTTTAGTGATGGTTTCTACTACAGAAACAACTGCAGTTATGGTAGAGAAATTTTTACTAAAACCATGTTGGTTGTTCACAATTGCCTTGGTTTTTGCTAAGAAATTTGAGATGCGGTTCTTTAAAATAATTTTTATAATTTTCCCTATAATTGGAATAATGGTCACGGGCCTATAACTTTCAACACAACGTTTATTCCCACTTTTATAAATGGGAATGATAGTAGGGTAAAATCAAGAAACCCACCGCCTCATTTCCCCCAGAATCCCTCATTTCCCCACACATCTGGACCAAAAAGTTTTCTTCGACTAACCATTTTTCATCTTTCGAGATAAATATATCTTAAATTTTTTATGTTTCGAGATAAATGAGCATCCTCATTTCCTCCCACATCTGAACCAAAAAGTTTTCTTCGACTAGCCATTTTTTTATCTTTCATCTGAACCAAATAGTTTTCTTCGTCTAGCCAATGCATCTTTCGAGATAAACCTATCTTGTTTGGTATCAATTAATATTAGAATTTTCTCAGCTACCCGAATCTTTAGGAATTTTTTAGATTGCGCCATCCCCAGAGAGCTACCCCATTTTAAGATTTCTTACCTGCTGCGATTTCTGACAATCCTTAAACATTTTTTTAGTCATGCGATACATTAAATTAGCTTAGAATTTTACACACAACCCGAATCTGCAAACAGATTTAAAATCGGGCCACGCCTTGCGAAGTTACCCCTTTAAAGCTCCCAAACCTCTACATTTTACTCTTTGCTTTATAAGCAAAACTAACAAATACTTTTCGTTGTCTAGCCAACGCATCTTTCGAGATAAACCTATCTTGTTTGGTATCAATCAATATTAGAATTTTCTCAGCTACCCGAATCTCTAAGAATTTTTCAGATATCATCACCCCAAGGAGCTACCCCATTTTAAGATTTCTTACCTGTAGCGACTTTTGAGTGTTCTTATGAATTTTTTTAGTCATGCGATACATCTTGTTAGTCTAAAATTTTACACAGAATTTGAATCTGCAAACAGATTTGAAATCGGACCATCCTTACAAAGTTATACTTTAAAGCTCCCAAACCACTTTAAATTGTTTTGCTCGTCTATGACATATGCTTTAACCAACTATTTCCTAGAAATCTAAAACCGCAAGGATTTTAGAAACGAGTCCTTTATAAGCCATAAGTGCTTAGTATTTAAAATCATTTTTCAAACAGTAATGTGCTTCTCTCAGAATGTCGCAAAACCCATGACTTAAAATTTTTCTGGTTTTAACATAATTACATGTACAATGCTAAATTGTTGGAAAATACATAGACAAGAACAAACTAATCGCTTTACAATTATGTGACGTATAGTGAAAGTAGTATAGAGGACAAACTAATTGCTTTACAATTATGTTACGTAAAGTGAAAGTAGCCTTTCTTTTTATTAATTAGCGGGTATATGATTTGAGAAATACAATAGATATGCTCGATGCTAATAGGAAAGTACGTTAAATGCAAGTCAATTAACAACAATTTAATAGTGTTTACTGACCTACCTTAATTGTTTGTACAAGGAAACACAATAAAATATATTCAAATATAGTAACTACCTTATTTATTTATGCCCCATGTGTAGCTTGCTGTACTATTAGGACTAGGGTATGCAGACTTTAACACCTCCATCTCGCACGCTTTACACAGATGTTGGTTGTTTCGTACAAGACCCTTTAACAACTGTTGAGTTGAACGTTTACTGCTTAATGACATACCGTGCTGTTTTTCCTTGTGTTGCTGTAAGCTATTCTTGTAAAAGCGATACTGCAAGACCCAGAGTTTAAGTACTTTGCTGCCGACGGATGTATAAGCAACCGTGGACGATGTTACACCACGACATTAAATGGCAGGCTTGAATATTTTTTGGAAACAATCGAAGATTGCCGAAGACACTCGAAGAGTGCACAAACGCGGTCACTAAACCACAATTAATAATCGCCTTTATAGGTTTAACATTTCTACCATTACCAATGATTTTAATTTCTTATTGAGAGAATCCTTATTCTCCCACGCACTGTTGCGTAGCTGGATGCCCACCCTTTTGGGGATATATGCTCGTTATAGGTTGTAGCACCCGCGGTTTTACTTAACTACACTTCGTGAGATCCCTTTAATCTTTTTAATCGTGTCCTTCTCGCGCACAATACAGTAGGACTTAGCCTTACTACCTACAAATTCTAACACCAAGTCACCGTTGAACTCGTCTTTAAATTTCCCCACAACTTTTTGTTAACATGCGGTAAATTGTGTTTATTATTTGCGGGTACACCACTTTAAACTTAAAAATAAAAACAGGATAGTTTAATACGTCTATTAATAATTTATGGTAATGTTGACGATACAAATATGTAAAACAAACTTTATCAAGAAATATGTTTTAATAGAATACATACATGTATTGATAACATCTATAAACCGCTGTGGTAACCAGAGTCTGGCGAATCTGAGATATCCAAATCTCTAAACATTTGCGCAACCGATTGCCTTGCAGTTGCATCTTTTAAGTACTGAATGGGAAACATTTAATAAGTTCCAACACTGTCAAGTAATTTAAATTGCTGCAATCATTTGACAGAGAAATACTGGCACTGCTCTCTCCTCTAATAACGTTTGAACCCCTTCTTCCTCCGTCGTATTTCCACATACTTTTTATATCACCAACAAATTTTTCGTAAAATTCTGGAAAGTTTCTACACCTTAACTCGCTCATTTTATAACAGATCAATTCTCGCAAATTTAATAGCTTGATGCACTCGTACGCAGGTAGCACAATAACATTCCCATCTTTCGTAATCTCCATATTATATAAATTCTCTTTTCAAAATTGTTCAACAACCATATACTTCTATTAAAGGCTGTGCTCAGCCGCAATTTGAAATCTTGATCCAATTGTATGTCAACAACATCGTTTCCAGTAGTCAGACCATTTAATCGAGTGTTTAGCACGTCACGAGAGAATTGGCGAATTTGAAATTCCACTTGAAAAGTACACAATTTCTTCCAATCGAAGTAAGAGAATGTTATCGTAGAATCAGCACACATACCACTACAGCAAATAACTTGGATGGCAGGTTGAAGACCACCATATAAATCAAAACCAACTTCTAATATATGGTGGTGATAATTTGAAGGAAATTCGCCTAACCTATAGGTTGACTTACCAACTAGTTGGTTGATATTTAATTGCGGTACTCGCACATCACTTGTAACGTTAACACAAGAAAAATCCATCTTTAATTTATAATTTTAATCAAACTCGACGATACTTTGACGACTAATGCACTGGAACATGGCTCTCGCCTTTTATACCGATGGTCGAGCGTGTGCAGCTCCTTATTATATTAGTTGGCGTTATATGCAAGTCTTGACTGGAAAAGTGAGGTCTATAATTGTTTTATAGTGGGTTTTACCTGTATGTATTTAACCACCAACGCCATTTTTAGAATTATTAAACAAAATTACTCTTAGCAGTATTTTTAATATACCATCGTGTAAGATTTCAATTATTATTGTGTTTTTCCTCAGGTTCTCAAATCCCTCGGAATTTTTTTCAAATCGAATGACCCCTTACTGATTTGCAGAATAACCTTTTGCAATCACTGTATATAATTCATCTTTAATCTATTTCTAAACCGTATCGCTCTGTCTTTTGAGATAAACCCCTGGTGTAACCTATAAATTAGTATAGAATTTTCCTGGGAATTGAAATTAATTATCACGTCTTTTAAAATTAGTTCCAACAAAGACCTGTATATATTGTATTAATATTCAAAAACCTATCAGCAAAACACCTTTGCATTTTTATTTAGATTTAGCTCGATAATAGAGTTAAACTCCAAAAATATTTATTAGTGGTTAGAATTGTTAAAATTTTCAATTAGTGAATCCACATACAAATGATTAAACCAAAAGGTATAATACATACATTAATTCTATACGGTGACCTAGAAAGTGGTTCGATAATCTATTTTAAATGTAGTTCAACATAAGACGTATATTCTAAATAAATTTAGTGAAATGTATGATCATTAGCCTTGCATTGTTTGTTGATGACGTCTGACTATTAATTTAATAAAAGCACTTTCCACAATTCTAGTTAATATACGGGAATACACATTCTATAATTTGATTTAAATTGGGTTAATGTAAGGACAAATTATACTTATACTTTCTCCTCAACGTATTTAGGAAGTTTATATCAAATCTTCCGCACATTATACGCACTATGGAAGTTGACATGCAAAATCAGATATGCAAATTCGAGAACTTGCGTTTTATTTAAATAAGAATTCTTTAGTGAAGATGTTGACATTTGATGGGAATTATATGATATTTACCAAAGGAACTTTAGAGCACTTTTAGGGGTATCTCAGATCGTTCTCAACCATGCTAATACTTTAAAAGAACTAACGGAAAAGGGTACTCTAATATAGATCTGTTTCTGTTAGATGTTGCAATGGGAAGATATAATAGGAATGATGTCCTACAGAATCTCGCACATGATGTAATTAAAAGCAAATACAGTAATAGTGATATTGGGATCATATTATACGAAT
This sequence comes from Platerodrilus igneus, assembly GCA_036346225.1. Taxonomy (NCBI): domain Eukaryota; kingdom Metazoa; phylum Arthropoda; class Insecta; order Coleoptera; family Lycidae; genus Platerodrilus; species Platerodrilus igneus. The sequence continues at coordinate 2,022,407 of JARFIW010001106.1, forward strand.
TTATAAGAACCTACCCAAGATTGTTTGAAAACAGTATTTGTAAACAAGTTGAGTATATGGAAGAATACAACAGGTTTCCATCCCACGCATTTTACGAGCGATGTTTAAATTTTAACCCGAAGACTGAAAATTTTGTAACACTATTAATCACACTTTTGTTTTCTTATACGTTTCTAAATTGTTGTATTTCAACTACAGATATTAATAGATGTCAATAAAATTATGTTATAGTTTTAAATAAAACAATTCTGATTAATAATTTTGTAAAACGTTTATAACACCCTTTTAAAAAATAATACACATCTTTGTTATAATTCTTTTCATAATTAGTTAGATACCCATTTCAGTTACGTGGACATTTGAAAAATTAAACAATACCAATGTATGCTTTATATTTTAAAACATAAACAAGCTAATATATACAAAAATAATTTCTAAATTCACATAATTCATTTCTTATGATAACAGTTGTGGTGGTTAAATTTTTATTCTAAAACTTACAATTTAGTATATATTCCATTTGAATATCTGCCAACAGTTTTATAAACCCCATCTCCTCGATTATTTCCATAAAATCATCCAGATCCTCGGGCATTGATAACACTGCAGCACAGTGCTGTATTGCTTCCTCGTATGACTGACACATAAGACATTTTCTCCTTCTATCGAAAAGCGTTGCCCACATTCTGCTTTTTTTACTCGTAGAGCATTGCGAAATCTTCGAATAACCTCTCCAAAGTCTTTATACATATTTGTTATATTGTCTCTTTGAACCGTACAATCAACAAATAATAACTTATACGCGAACAGTCCTTTTATATGAGCTACTCCTATTCGGATATGTACCGATTGCACCCGATTTGTGTGCACGCACGAAGCAACCGGTATGGAATGTATTCTATGAAGGCGCTGGCCTAACCTATTAATTTTTCCTTTTATCTAACCTAGGTCCACACTTGGTTTTTAATGGAAAAACTCATTAAAAAGCAATTAGTGCTAATGGGTTTTTAATGAGAAAACTCATTAAAAAGCAATTAGGTCATATGGTCATGTGGTCATGTGGTCATGTGGTCATATGGTCATGTGGTCATGTGGTCATATGGTCATGTGGTCATGTGGTCATATGGTCATATGGTCATGTGGTCATATGGTCATATGGTCATGTGGTCATGTGGTCATGTGGTCATATGGTCATGTGGTCATGTGGTCATATGGTCATATGGTCATGTGGTTATGTGAGCAGGGAGATTAAATTTGGTATATAAGGAAGTAGTTTTGGGTTGAGCTTAGTTATAGTAAGACATTTTTCGAAAGATGTCGCATTCAAGCAATCAGTGGTGCTCCAAACAATCTATTACAAAAGCAGCAGAGGATATCCTGGATGGCTCGAGTTTCTACGCTGCTAGTAAAAAATATAATATACCTAGAACAACGTTATGCAGATATGTTAAAAGGTTGCAGAACGTGAAGAAATTACATAATTCCAACGATGCATCCAGAGATGTTATACCAGAAGTTAAAATACCTATACAGAATTATGATAACTTTGCTATTGCTAATGCAAAAGAGGATGGTAAACATGGTCCTTTGTTCCCATCTAACATACGAGCTATATTCGTGGGACCATCGAGTTGTGGGAAGACTAACGCTTTAATATCTCTGATCTTGCACGAGAACGGTCTTAGATTTCAAAATGTCTATGTATTTTCGAAGAGTTTGTATCAACCGAAATACGAATTGTTAAGAAACGTTTTTACACCATTAAAAGAAGAAATTGGTTACCATGAGTTTGAAAATTACGATGATTTGATCGAACCCGGAGATACCAAAGAAGATTCAATTATGGTTTTCGATGATATACCTGCAAACGAGCAAAGTAAAATCACTCAGTTTTTCTCGTTCGGTCGACATAAAGCAATAGATTCGTTCTATCTATGTCAAACTTACGCTAGTGCCTTAAAACATAGACTCAGAGATAACGCCAATGTAATCGCATTATGGAAACAGGATGAAACCAATCTCGGACATATCTTTTCGGATCATATAAGTGGTGACATGATATATCCGAAATTTAAAGAAATGTGTTTACAGTGTTGGGGTGAGTCAAAACATAATTTTATAACTGTTGTTAAAGATTTTGATTTGGATAATGGTCGATATAGGAAGAATTTCGACGAGTATATAAATATTTGATATTATTCAAAAAGTTAGTTCCCATCCAAAGTTTCATTATGACGGACGTTAACAATTTTATTGCGAATAAACGCAGTCTTCATCTTATGCAGGATGCTGTACGAAAAAGTTTATAGCGTACAAAAGGAGATGCTACATCTCAGCAAAATTCAAAGAGGTACACAAACAATTGATCGATCCACTGCAAATAACCGCTTCCCAGTTGCAATCGATCACCGAAAAATCTCCATACCTACAACAAAGGTTAAAGTCGAAAACATGGACGTACCTATAAAGAAAATTAAGCAACTCGTTCCAGAAGAACCGTTCCATCTTTACTATGCGGATGTGTTAGCTAGAGACGAAGACGAAAATATATACAAGTCGGTTATGGAGTAAAGTATAACCGTCAATTGATACGCATAGTTTAGGAAAAAGTATGTAGGAAATTGATTTAGAAAACAGTGACACAACCTAAAATAATAACGTTTATCTAGAGACTAGAGGTCTAACAAGAGTTATAATTATTTTTAAAGTCCTTAGCATTTTCTTAAGAAATGTAATGATTTTGTTCATAGAATACATTCCATACCGGTTGCTTCGTGCGTGCACACAAATCGGGTGCAATCGGTACATATCCGAATAGGAGTAGCTCATATAAAAGGACTGTTCGCGTATAAGTTATTATTTGTTGATTGTACGGTTCAAAGAGACAATATAACAAATATGTATAAAGACTTTGGAGAGGTTATTCGAAGATTTCGCAATGCTCTACGAGTAAAAAAAGCAGAATGTGGGCAACGCTTTTCGATAGAAGGAGAAAATGTCTTATGTGTCAGTCATACGAGGAAGCAATACAGCACTGTGCTGCAGTGTTATCAATGCCCGAGGATCTGGATGATTTTATGGAAATAATCGAGGAGATGGGGTTTATAAAACTGTTGGCAGATATTCAAATGGAATATATACTAAATTGTAAGTTTTAGAATAAAAATTTAACCACCACAACTGTTATCATAAGAAATGAATTATGTGAATTTAGAAATTATTTTGTATATATTAGCTTGTTTATGTTTTAAAATATAAAGCATACATTGGTATTGTTTAATTTTTCAAATGTCCACGTAACTGAAATGGGTATCTAACTAATTATGAAAAGAATTATAACAAAGATGTGTATTATTTTTTAAAAGGGTGTTATAAACGTTTTACAAAATTATTAATCAGAATTGTTTTATTTAAAACTATAACATAATTTTATTGACATCTATTAATATCTGTAGTTGAAATACAACAATTTAGAAACGTATAAGAAAACAAAAGTGTGATTAATAGTGTTACAAAATTTTCAGTCTTCGGGTTAAAATTTAAACATCGCTCGTAAAATGCGTGGGATGGAAACCTGTTGTATTCTTCCATATACTCAACTTGTTTACAAATACTGTTTTCAAACAATCTTGGGTAGGTTCTTATAAATTCGTATAATATGATCCCAATATCACTATTACTGTATTTGCTTTTAATTACATCATGTGCGAGATTCTGTAGGACATCATTCCTATTATATCTTCCCATTGCAACATCTAACAGAAACAGATCTATATTAGGAGTACCCTTTTCCGTTAGTTCTTTTAAAGTATTAGCATGGTTGAGAACGATCTGAGATACCCTAAAAGTGCTCTAAAGTTCCTTTGGTAAATATCATATAATTCCCATCAAATGTCAACATCTTCACTAAAGAATTCTTATTTAAATAAAAACGCAAGTTCTCGAATTTGCATATCTGATTTTGCATGTCAACTTCCATAGTGCGTATAATGTGCGGAAGATTTGATATAAACTTCCTAAATACGTTGAGGAGAAAGTATAAGTATAATTTGTCCTTACATTAACCCAATTTAAATCAAATTATAGAATGTGTATTCCCGTATATTAACTAGAATTGTGGAAAGTGCTTTTATTAAGTTAATAGTCAGACGTCATCAACAAACAATGCAAGGCTAATGATCATACATTTCACTAAATTTATTTAGAATATACGTCTTATGTTGAACTACATTTAAAATAGATTATCGAACCACTTTCTAGGTCACCGTATAGAATTAATGTATGTATTATACCTTTTGGTTTAATCATTTGTATGTGGATTCACTAATTGAAAATTTTAACAATTCTAACCACTAATAAATATTTTTGGAGTTTAACTCTATTATCGAGCTAAATCTAAATAAAAATGCAAAGGTGTTTTGCTGATAGGTTTTGAATATTAATACAATATATACAGGTCTTTGTTGGAACTAATTTTAAAAGACGTGATAATTAATTTCAATTCCCCAGGAAAATTCTATACTAATTTATAGGTTACACCAGGGGTTTATCTCAAAAGACAGAGCGATACGGTTTAGAAATAGATTAAAGATGAATTATATACAGTGATTGCAAAGGTTATTCTGCAAATCAGTAAGGGTCATTCGATTTGAAAAAATTCCGAGGATTTGAGAACCTGAGGAAAAACACAATAATAATTGAAATCTTACACGATGGTATATTAAAAATACTGCTAAGAGTAATTTTGTTTAATAATTCTAAAATGGCGTTGGTGGTTAAATACATACAGGTAAAACCCACTATAAAACAATTATAGACCTCACTTTTCCAGTCAAGACTTGCATATAACGCCAACTAATATAATAAGGAGCTGCACACGCTCGACCATCGGTATAAAAGGCGAGAGCCATGTTCCAGTGCATTAGTCGTCAAAGTATCGTCGAGTTTGATTAAAATTATAAATTAAAGATGGATTTTTCTTGTGTTAACGTTACAAGTGATGTGCGAGTACCGCAATTAAATATCAACCAACTAGTTGGTAAGTCAACCTATAGGTTAGGCGAATTTCCTTCAAATTATCACCACCATATATTAGAAGTTGGTTTTGATTTATATGGTGGTCTTCAACCTGCCATCCAAGTTATTTGCTGTAGTGGTATGTGTGCTGATTCTACGATAACATTCTCTTACTTCGATTGGAAGAAATTGTGTACTTTTCAAGTGGAATTTCAAATTCGCCAATTCTCTCGTGACGTGCTAAACACTCGATTAAATGGTCTGACTACTGGAAACGATGTTGTTGACATACAATTGGATCAAGATTTCAAATTGCGGCTGAGCACAGCCTTTAATAGAAGTATATGGTTGTTGAACAATTTTGAAAAAGAGAATTTATATAATATGGAGATTACGAAAGATGGGAATGTTATTGTGCTACCTGCGTACGAGTGCATCAAGCTATTAAATTTGCGAGAATTGATCTGTTATAAAATGAGCGAGTTAAGGTGTAGAAACTTTCCAGAATTTTACGAAAAATTTGTTGGTGATATAAAAAAGTATGTGGAAATACGACGGGGGAAGAAGGGGTTCAAACGTTATTAGAGGGAGAGAGCAGTGCCAGTATTTCTCTGTCAAATGATTGCAACAATTTAAATTACTTGACAGTGTTGGAACTTATTAAATGTTTCCCATTCAGTACTTAAAAGATGCAACTGCAAGGCAATCGGTTGCGCAAATGTTTAGAGATTTGGATATCTCAGATTCGCCAGACTCTGGTTACCACAGCGGTTTATAGATGTTATCAATACATGTATGTATTCTATTAAAAACATATTTCTTGATAAAGTTTGTTTTTACATATTTGTATCGTCAACATTACCATAAATTATTAATAGACGTATTAAACTATCCTGTTTTTATTTTTAAGTTTAAAGTGGTGTACCCCGCAAATAATAAACACAATTTACCGCATGTTAACAAAAAGTTGTGGGGAAATTTAAAGACGAGTTCAACGGTGACTTGGTGTTAGAATTTGTAGGTAGTAAGGCTAAGTCCTACTGTATTGTGCGCGAGAAGGACACGATTAAAAAAGATTAAAGGGATCTCACGAAGTGTAGTTAAGTAAAACCGCGGGTGCTACAACCTATAACGAGCATATATCCCCAAAAGGGGTGGGCATCCAGCTACGCAACAGTGCGTGGGAGAATAAGGATTCTCTCCAATAAGAAATTAAAATCATTGGTAATGGTAGAAATGTTAAACCTATAAAGGCGATTATTAATTGTGGTTTAGTGACCGCGTTTGTGCACTCTTCGAGTGTCTTCGGCAATCTTCGATTGTTTCCAAAAAAAATATTCAAGCCTGCCATTTAATGTCGTGGTGTAACATCGTCCACGGTTAAGCTTATACATCCGTCGGCAGCAAAGTACTTAAACTCTGGGTCTTGCAGTATCGCTTTTACAAGAATAGCTTACAGCAACACAAGGAAAAACAGCACGGTATGTCATTAAGCAGTAAACGTTCAACTCAACAGTTGTTAAAGGGTCTTGTACGAAACAACCAACATCTGTGTAAAGCGTGCGAGATGGAGGTGTTAAAGTCTGCATACCCTAGTCCTAATAGTACAGCAAGCTACACATGGGGCATAAATAAATAAGGTAGTTACTATATTTGAATATATTTTATTGTGTTTCCTTGTACAAACAATTAAGGTAGGTCAGTAAACACTATTAAATTGTTGTTAATTGACTTGCATTTAACGTACTTTCCTATTAGCATCGAGCATATCTATTGTATTTCTCAAATCATATACCCGCTAATTAATAAAAAGAAAGGCTACTTTCACTTTACGTAACATAATTGTAAAGCAATTAGTTTGTCCTCTATACTACTTTCACTATACGTCACATAATTGTAAAGCGATTAGTTTGTTCTTGTCTATGTATTTTCCAACAATTTAGCATTGTACATGTAATTATGTTAAAACCAGAAAAATTTTAAGTCATGGGTTTTGCGACATTCTGAGAGAAGCACATTACTGTTTGAAAAATGATTTTAAATACTAAGCACTTATGGCTTATAAAGGACTCGTTTCTAAAATCCTTGCGGTTTTAGATTTCTAGGGAAATAGTTGGTTAAAGCATATGTCATAGACGAGCAAAACAATTTAAAGTGGTTTGGGAGCTTTAAAGTATAACTTTGTAAGGGATGGTCCGATTTCAAATCTGTTTGCAGATTCAAATTCTGTGTAAAATTTTAGACTAACAAGATGTATCGCATGACTAAAAAAATTCATAAGAACACTCAAAAGTCGCTACAGGTAAGAAATCTTAAAATGGGGGTAGCTCCCTTGGGGGTGATGATATCTGAAAAATTCTTAGAGATTCGGGTAGCTGAGAAAATTCTAATATTGATTGATACCAAACAAGATAGGTTTATCTCGAAAGATGCGTTGGCTAGACAAAGAAAAGTATTTGTTAGTTTTGCTTATAAAGCAAAGAGCAAAATTTAGAGGTTTGAGAGCTTAAAGTGTAACTTTGCAGGGCTTGGTCCTGTTTTAAATCTGTTTACAGATTCGGATTCTACATAAAATTCTAGACTAACAAGATGTATTGCATGTATAAAAAATTTATAAGAACGATCAAAAGTCGCTACAGGTAAGAAATCTTAAAATTGGGGTAGCTCCCTTGGGGGTGATGATATCTGAAAAATTCTTAGAGATTCGGGTAGCTGAGAAAATTCTAATATTAATTGATACCAAACAAGATGGGTTTATCTCGAAAGATGCATTGGCTAGACAAAGAAAAGTATTTGTTAGTTTTGCTTATAAAGCAAAGAGTAAAATGTAGAGGTTTGGGAGCTTTAAAGGGGTAACTTCGCAAGGCGTGGCCCGATTTTAAATCTGTTTGCAGATTCGGGTTGTGTGTAAAATTCTAAGCTAATTTAATGTATCGCATGACTAAAAAAATGTTTAAGGATTGTCAGAAATCGCAGCAGGTAAGAAATCTTAAAATGGGGTAGCTCTCTGGGGATGGCGCAATCTAAAAAATTCCTAAAGATTCGGGTAGCTGAGAAAATTCTAATATTAATTGATACCAAACAAGATAGGTTTATCTCGAAAGATGCATTGGCTAGACGAAGAAAACTATTTGGTTCAGATGAAAGATAAAAAAATGGCTAGTCGAAGAAAACTTTTTGGTTCAGATGTGGGAGGAAATGAGGATGCTCATTTATCTCGAAACATAAAAAATTTAAGATATATTTATCTCGAAAGATGAAAAATGGTTAGTCGAAGAAAACTTTTTGGTCCAGATGTGTGGGGAAATGAGGGATTCTGGGGGAAATGAGGCGGTGGGTTTCTTGATTTTACCCTACTAATGATTTTTGATATTTTCAAAACCTCTGGAAAGTGACCCTCTTCAAAGGATTTATTTATAAGGATTGTTAGTAACGGAACAGTTATGTCTGTAGTATTTTTAATGACTCTAGCATTTATACCATAGAAATCAGTACAGGGTGAATTTTTTATACAATTTACACTATATCGTATATCATTTTCATTTACAGGTTCTAGGTAAAATGTTAAATTTCGATTTTTAGGTTTGTTAAAAACTTGATTGATTTTTAATTCTTTTGGACTCATTGAACTTGAAATGGTGTTTACAATTTTAAGTGGTATCTCAGAAAAATATGTATTAAATATCAGACTTGTTAAATTATTGGGATACTTTGTTTTAGAACGTGTCTCTCGTTTTTGATTAATAATATTCCAGGCAGTGCGGGATTTGTTAGTCGAGCCTGTCAGAAGAACATCATTGTGTAGTGTTTTTGCTTTGATGGAATTTTTATATAGTAATTTATAGTTATTATAAAGTAACCAATGTTCGGGGTCATTGACCACCCTACAGATTGTTTGCAATGCTGACAACTGGTGTCGCATATTACGTAATTTGTTGTTAAACCAATTGGATTGACTTTTACGTGCGTTATTTACAATTTTAGTTGAAGCTAAAATTCCCTCTTTATAGGTATTTACTAAGAAAGTCGCCAGATTTTCAGATGATGTCCGATTATCAAAGAATATATCCCAGTTTATATTATTTAAATACTCTCTTAAATTAAAAAGACCTTGATCAGTTAAGACACGTAACCTTTCTCGTTGTTTATTAATTGTATGTTTGGGAAATACACTAACCTGAATCGTCTGTCCACAATGATCAGACAAGTGTGGTTCCACCACTTGCACGAGATAACGATCCTTACAGATGTTCGTCACTATATTGTCAATGCAGGACTTTGAATCCTTTGTGATCCTGGGGGTCAATTTTTGAGAATGTTCGGTTATTTGCGAATACGTAAAGTTATGCATGAAATAAAACGTATACGTTTGTTAAAGTCAATTTTTGAAGAGCCTACGCAAGTACAAAAATACGATCCGCTAGAACACGCATTATCGATTTGACAACATTGCCGAAGGATGTATGTTTAAACTACCGCTTGTGAACTAGAACTAAAATAAGCATAACATAACCTCACTTATCAATGTGATATAGAAGTTTGCTGTATTATTTATTACACAAAATATTAAACCATATTTCCATTAAAATGGCAGCCTTAAAAACGTGGAATGAATGCGTCAAGCAAGCTAAAAGAGTTATTAGTGGAGTTTGTACGAAAGAAGCCACAATTGATTAGTGGGAAACAAACAGCCACTTATTCAATGAAAGATGCCACTAATGATTGGATGAATATTACAAACATTTTAAATAGTACTCCCGGAGCTATTAAGGATTGGAAAGTTGGCGGAAAGTGAGTTTGCTTATCTTAATCTATACATTATTCTCAATATGCTTTATTATAGGCATTGCATGATATTCGCAGCAGAACTAAAATTAAACAGGCCAAAAATAATAGTAATTATAGACAAACTGGAGGTGGACCACTTATTAATGATACGTTAACTTCGTTGGAAGATGATGTATTGGAAATAATTAAAAAAGTGTCTGTAGAGGGACACGATTCTAAAGAATCAAGCGTTAACTTTCAATTTAATGACGACACAATTATTTTTGAAGTGGAAAGTGATGCTGAAGAAGAAAATGACGACCAAATGTTAACGGCAAGAGCATTTATGGGTTCAACTACAATTGTTAACAAAAATAAGTCCCCATTAGTGAAACCGTCTTGTTCTTCCACACTAACTCTGGCAGAAGTGGAGTTACCTAAAATGATTAAATTGGATCAACCGAAACAGGATTTACACAAGAGACATATTGGTAAAAAAAACATTCCCAAAAAATTGGAAAATTTAATTAACTCTGCCGACGCAGCTACTGCATTCAAGGACAACTTGAATGAGAAATTAGACCTGAAAAGGGAATACTATAAAGAAAAGATTTCTTGCTTAAAGAACATCGAATTACTGAAAGCCAGAAAAGTGAATGCCCTTGAGTCAATCGCTGAGAGTTTAAAGAAACTTGCACAAAACGTTAGTTTGTAAGGAAGTACTGCTGTTTGTATAATATGTAAATACTTATTTGATGTATGCTAGGTTTCAGTTTCAGAATAACTTTAGTATTAGTTAAGATATTACACTCTAGTGAAACATACCTATGTAATTAAATTAAATAAACAATACGATACAAATGTATTTATTGATTTCCATTTATAGATAGAAATTGTATTAGAAAAAACTTGTAATGCATTAATTTCCTCGTGCTGCATTTAGAGAACGGACAAGCTTCATCCTAGCTCTTCTTCCATTAGCCAATTCAAGATTTATTTTTCTTGTTAAATTGTCTTCCTCACTAAATGGATTGCCATCTTCATCAATATTTTCTTCTACATCTGCAATATCGTCCGGTTGAGGATCTATGTATTCCAGACATATATTATGTAATACAGTATTGCCCGAAATAAACAGTACTGAAACTAAGTTAGCGGTGTTTTTATGCGTGCGCTGTCACACTCAAGTTAGTTAGTATAGACCTGTCAAGTAAACCTCAAACAAGTAATTAGTAGGGCCTAATTGTTAAAAATGGTGTTAAGTACAGAGGAGAAAGTGTTTCTGGTAGAGCATTATTTTCGTTCATACGGAATCGGCCGACGTAATGGTGCAAGTTTGCTATACGTGTCTGATCAATTCACACAAAGGTTTAATAAACGTTCTCCAAGTAATGCTGTAATTTTGAAGGTTATCGAAAAGTTTAGAAATACAGGTAGTGTATTGTGCCAACGAAAAGGAAACTCGGGCGTCCCAGGACAGTTAACAACAACAATAACCATGAACGTGTTTTTGAGCAAATCTTAGAAAATCCGAGTCAGCCAGGCAAGGACAGCGTTACAACTTGATTTAAAAAGAACTTCCTTTCAAAGAATCCTGAAGGAGCTGGGTACATTTTCGTATGTGATTCAGGTACATCAACAACTACATCCTCGGGATTATCGCAGTAGAGTGGAATATTGCGCCAGAATTCTCGCGTTACAGTATGAAAATCCTGAATTTTTGAAAAATGTTTGGTTTTCAGACGAAGCACATTTTCACTTGTCAGGCTATGTGAATCGTCGCACAAATCGATTTCTGGGCTTTGCCAGACCCGATGAGGTTCAAGAGGTTCCATACATTTGGAGCATGGCTAAAAATGCCGTTTTCAAACGGGCACCACAAACCATCGATGAATTAATGGATGCCGTTAGAGTCTTCTTCGCAGCCCTGAGACAACCCTTATTCAATAACATGACCAGAAACTTAGAACATCGTTATGAAGTCTGTCTCGAACGAGGAGGTGCACATTTAGAACATATAATAAAGTGTCAATAATATGTATTTTTTAAATATACAAAACAATTACAATTTCAATACTGTTTATTTCGGGCAATACTGTACTACGCAGGCAATTATAATATTACATGCTATTTCAGGTGCATAATGGAGCACTCGGTTTTTATGTAAACAACGAAACCTTGCTTTCAATACACCATTACAGCATTCAATTTTAACCCGTGTGTTCTTGTGTATGGTGTTGTAATAGCTCTCTGGACTATCATCTACTTCGTTAAACGGTGTTAATAACCATGTATGAAAGGGATAACCAGAATCTCCTATTTAAAATATACAAATAATGAATACAATTTTATGAACATCATATGATTAACAATACTTACCTAACAAAAAATAATCTGTACTACCACGTGCTTGTATATTTCTTAGTACATTCTGCACATTTGAGCAGCCCCAAATAAAGGCATCGTTGGTACTGCCAGGATATTTAGCATTAACGTTAATTATTTTTAAGTTAGAATCACATATCTAAAACATATTTATTGCAGTTTAAATAAAATGCTAACATATAATTATTGTTACCAAGTGTACATTAATAGAATGATAGTTTTTTCGGTTTACATATAGGTGCTCAGGATGTTCTAGATCATCTGAACCTGGTGGTACAATAGCAATGTGAGTGCAGTCTATGCAGCCAATTACACCTGGAAAGCCATGTTGCTCATAAAATCTAAAAAATATTTGATAGTTTAGAACTTATACTTTAACTGAATATACGCATGTATTAACAGCATTACTTATTTTGACAACTCACCTCTGTCGCACTTTGTTAAGTTCTTCAAAATCTTTTGGAAATTTCACCCATTCGTCAAATACAGCAGGTTGTCCCAATGCGGTTACAACTTCTTTCACACACTTGCTGACACTGGATTAAAGATAACTCAATAAATTTATTCGATCCTACATCTAACTGATAACTTCCACTTCCAAAAAATCTCAATGCAGCCAATACCTAATAATTAGAGTTAAAAGAACGTCGCATTATACATTTTCAACTTTACCCTTGACTGCAAATCTAAATCAGTTGATCGCAGCTGAGGACGCATATAGGGTTCTAAATATTCTATTAAATATCGGCATAGCTCCTTCGATATTCTAAACATATTTACAAATTGTCTTTCATTTAATTCTGTGAAAGGATCTTTTGGCTTATGCGTTACATTAGGTCGATAGTTATTTTCCGCGTACTCCAAGTTACTTATTACAAGAACGTTCATCAACTCATCCATTTTAATATTGTACACTAATTTCTGTCAATAAACAATAATTAAAGATACAACGTCACTTTTTCCAATAAAAGTAAATTTTGCAAAACCTAACCTCCAACATACGAATAACTTGACAATTGCGCCACTAACAAGCCGCTCGCAAATAAGCGCACATGAGGTTGCGAATACTTAAAGATGCGCACGCTCAAAAATAGGAAATCATATGGTTTCGTAAAGTTGCTATAAATGTCAGTAGTTGCGAACGCTCAAAAATTGACCCCCTGGTATCTTCAGTAATAGTGTGCACAAAGCCGTAATTAGAAAATATACCAAGTAAATTAATTAAGGTATTTGATGGGGCGTTAAAATTTATATTAAAATCTCCGACCATAATAATGGCTTTATATTTGCTAACTAGGTAGTTAAATAATTCGTCTAATGCTTCCTCCATAAAGTAGTGTACATTTCCAGCTGCACTAGATCTATAAATAGTGATAATAGCTATATTTTCCTTTTTTAAGTGAATTCCACAAAACTCGGCGTGCAATTCACTTGTAAATGATTCTAACGCAATCACCTCATAAACTAAACTATTGTTTATATAGATTGCAGTGGCTCCACGACGCGCAGTCGATCTGCAGTAGCCGGAAGCCAAACAATATTTCGAAAATATGCAGCACTCTAGTTGATATTTTTCCAGCCAGTGCTCTGACAGACACACTATGTCATACTTTTTATCACTAATGAAGTACGATAAATTTTCCACTTTATTAGCTAAACCCTGAATGTTAATATGAAATAGTTTTATGGAACTTTCAAATGAATTTATATGGTTAAAATTTTGGTAATTCAGTGATCTTGAGCTGACTGAACTCGCGTCGTTTTTCTTCGAAAAAACCTATTCACCTTGACTCCAGACGGCCATGTTTCAGAATCTAACGCTTTTTTTAAATTATTAGCTTGAACAGTTACCTTAAATGACGAGTAACGATCCAGGTACTAGGAGTTCATTTTTTCTACCTTTACTTCTGGAAATCCTTTTTTCATATATTCTGTAACATTTGCCACTGTTGTTTGTGGTTCTAATTTAAAAACATAAAGTTATACAAAACTTTCTGTTGCTTTTAAACTAGCACCGATTTCACTTGGTTTATTCCCAACTACCGTTTTTGATCTTTTAGTCGTGGGGCCAACCTGTTGGAATTTGTTTGCATTACCTCTACCATCACCATCTATGTAGATGATTTTTTGGGGATCAATTTTTTGTTGTGCCTGGGCTACTGCTTGTGACACTTTATCGGCACTTATTGCCGTTGTCTGCGATTTGTATTTAAATTTATCAGCCTCTATTGAATTTGCAGCATTGTTTTGTCTTGCTTGATCAACAACTTGATATTTGTTATTTATTAAGTTAATAGCCATATTTGTCTTATCTATTGATGCAGTATTGTTAGTATTATTATTATTATGAATAAAGACTGGTTTCTCTGAATGAATTTTAGACGTACTTGCAACTGCGCTGTATGAACGTAGAAGTAACCAACAGACGTCAGGGGGTCAATTTTTGAGCGTTCGCAACTACTGACATTTATAGCAACTTTACGAAACCATATGATTTCCTGTTTTTGAGCGTGCGCATCTTTAAGTATTCGCAACCTCATGTGCGCTTATTTGCGAGCGGCTTGTTAGTGGCGCAATTGTCAAGTTATTCGTATGTTGGAGGTTAGGTTTTGCAAAATTTACTTTTATTGGAAAAAGTGACGTTGTATCTTTAATTATTGTTTATTCACAGAAATTAGTGTACAGTATTAAAAATGGATGAGTTGATGAACGTTCTTGTAATAAGTAACTTGGAGTACGCGGAAAATAACTATCGACCTAATGTAACGCATAAGCCAAAAGATCCTTTCACAGAATTAAATGAAAGACAATTTGTAAATATGTTTAGATTATCGAAGGAGCTATGACGATATTTAATAGAATATTTAGAACCCTATATGCGTCCTCAGCTGCGATCAACTGATTTAGATTTGCAGTCAAGGGTAAAGTTGAAAATGTATAATGCGACGTTCTTTTAACTCTAATTATTAGGTATTGGCTGCATTGAGATTTTTTGGAAGTGGAAGTTATCAATTAGATGTAGGATCGAATAAATTTATTGAGTTATCTCAATCCAGTGTCAGCAAGTGTGTGAAAGAAGTTGTAACCGCATTGGAACAACCTGCTGTATTTGACGAATGGGTGAAATTTCCAAAAGATTTTGAAGAACTAAACAAAGTGCGACAGAGGTGAGTTGTCAAAATAAGTAATGCTGTTAATGCATGCGTATATTCAGTTAAAGTATAAGTTCTAAACTATCAAATATTTTTTTAGATTTTATGAGCAACATGGCTTTCCAGGTGTAATTGGCTGCATAGACTGCACTCACGTTGCTATTGTACCACCAGGTTCAGATGATCTAGAACATCCTGAGCACCTATATGTAAACCGAAAAAACTATCATTCTATTAATGTACAATTGGTAACAATAATTATATGTTAGCATTTCATTTAAACTGCAATAAATATGTTTTAGATATGTGATTCTAACTTAAAAATAATTAACGTTAATGCTAAATATCCTGGCAGTACCAACGATGCCTTTATTTGGGGCTGCTCAAATGTGCAGAATGTACTAAGAAATATACATGCACGTGGTAGTACAGATTATTTTTTGTTAGGTAAGTATTTTTTATCATATGATGTTCATAAAATTGTATTCATTATTTGTATATTTTAAATAGGAGATTCTGGTTATCCCCTTCGTACATGGTTATTAACACCGTTTAACGAAGTAGAAGATGATAGTCCAGAGAGCTATTACAACACCGTACACAAGAACACACGGGTTAAAATTGAATGCTGTAATGGTGTATTGAAAGCAAGGTTTCGTTGTTTACATAAAAACCGAGTGCTCCATTATGCACCTGAAATAGCATGTAATATTATAATTGCCTGCGTAGTATTACATAATATATGTCTGGAATACAGAGATCCTCAACCGTACGATATTGCAGATGCAGAAGAAAATATTGATGAAGATGGCAATCCATTTAGTGAGGAAGACAATTTAACAAGAAAAATAAATCCTGAATTGGCTAATGGAAGAAGAGCTAGGATGAAACTTGTTCGTTCTCTAAATGCAGCACGAGGAAATTAATGCATTACAAGTTTTTTCTCATACAATTTCTTTCTATAAATGGAAATCAATAAATACATTTGTATCGTATTGTTTATTTAATTTAATTACATAGGTATGTTTCACTAGAGTGTAATATCTTAACTAATACTAAAGTTATTCTGAAACTGAAACCTAGCATACATCAAATAAGTATTTACATATTATACAAACAGCAGTACTTCCTTACAAACTAACGTTTTGTGCAAGTTTCTTTAAACTCTCAGCGATTGATTCAAGGGCATTCACTTTTCTGGCTTTCAGTGATTCGATGTTCTTTAAGCAAGAAATCTTTTCTTTATAGTATTCCCTTTTCAGGTCTAATTTCTCATTCAAGTTGTCCTTGAATGCAGTAGCTGCGTCGGCAGAATTAATTAAATTTTCCAATTTTTTGGGAATGTTTTCTTTACCAATATGTCTCTTGTGTAAATTCTGTTTCGGTTGATCCAATTTAATCATTTTAGGTAACTCCACTTCTGCCAGAGTTAGTGTGGATGAACAAGACGGTTTCACTAATGGTGTATATATTGGGGACTTATTTTTGTTAACAATTGTAGTTGAACCCATAAATGCTCTTGCCGTTAACATTTGGTCGTCATTTTCTTCTTCAGCATCACTTTCCACTTCAAAAATAATTGTGTCGTCATTAAATTGAAAGTTAACGCTTGATTCTTTAGCATCGTGTCCCTCTACAGACACTTTTTTAATTATTTCCAATACATCATCTTCCAACGAAGTTAACGTATCATTAATAAGTGGTCCACCTCCAGTTACTATTATTTTTGGCCTGTTTAATTTTAGTTCTGCTGCGAATATCATGCCATGCCTATAATAAAGCATATTGAGAATAATGTATAGATTAAAATAAGCAAACTCACTTTCCGCCAACCTTTCCAATCCTTAATAGCTCCGGGAATACTATTAGTAGACCATTTTCAGTGAACTTACCGCCACATTTCCTCCAGAATCCCACATTTCCTCACACATCTGGACCAAAAAGTTTTCTTCGACTAACCATTTTTCATCTTTCGAGATAAATATATCTTAATTTTTCATCTTTCGAGATAAATGGGCATCCTCATTTCCTCCCACATCTGAACCAAAAAGTTTTTTTCGACTAGCCATTTTTTTTATCTTTCATCTGAACCAAATAGTTTTCTTTGTCTAGCCATTGCATCTTTCGAGATAAACGTATCTTGTTTGGTATCAATTAACAATAGAATTTTCTCAGCTACCCGAATCTTTAGGAATTTTTCAGATATCATCACCCCCAAGGGAGCTACCCCAATTTTAAGATTTCTTACCTGTAGCGACTTTTGAGCGTTCTTATAAATTTTTTTATACATGAGATACATTACATTAGCTTAGAATTTTATGCAGAATTCGAATCTGCAAACAGATTTGAAATCGGACCACGCCCTGCAAAGTTATACCCCCTTTAAAGTTCTGATCTTCTAAATTTTGCTCTTTGCTTTATAAGCAAAACTAACAAATAGTTTTCTTTGTCTAACCAATGCATCTTTTGAAATAAACCTATATTGTTTGGTATCAATTAATATTAGATTTTTCTCAGCTACCCGAATCTTTTTATTTCTAATTTTCAGATCTCCGTGGTTCGCTCTTTTTCAATGTCTTAAAACCGGTTGTAGAAATTGTTTTGTGAACCTTAGAATTTTGGAATTGAAAATAAAAAACTAAACATATTAAATAAAATTTATTGATAAAATAATGCGTGTTCAACTATCCCCTAGCCGCCGCCACAGAACACCTTATCCATCTAACGTATTGATTTTTTAAATAATATTAACAAAGCCGCTAGTTCGCAGGATCTGATATTTGTGTAAACAAGGATGAACTCCATTCAACGGTACTTTAACTACTTTTTTTCTATTTAGGAATATATGCCAGAAACTTGCATGCTTTTAATTAATTAAAAGCAGAAAGTTTTGTCCGGAAACGCTACTGTAAAATATATAGAGCAAATAAATTATTCCCTGAATGTGTTTTCAATTGTAATAACTGACTATACAATCATTTATGAATTTTAAATTACACTTTATTTAACTAAGTTACTTTAAACAAGAAATTACCGCATCCAAAAATTCCAATGCATGCTTAACAATAATGTAGAAATGGCAAGGTCGACTTAATAATTAAGAAAGCGCATTTTGCTGGTATGAAATCTATGGAATTTCTCCTGTAATGAAAGAAGAATGCATTCGTAATTGAAAATACGTGCTACAACTTTCGCTAGATACCAACAAAGTTAATTAGAAATTTTGTGTATGACATCATTAACTACTTAAATTTCAGAATTAACAAATGTAATAAACCAGATTAAGTACTGTTCAATAATAATTAGAGTGAAAGTAAATGGGTCTTATTACCTAAATCATCTTACGTGACGCGGTAGAAGCATTATAACGCAAATTCCGGAAACTTCCAATGTAGTATTAATTCATTTGTATTTATTTGTAATCCAGCAAATATTTTAATTTCTTAACGATCATGTGAAAAGCTGTTTTATAATTTCTTTTCTTGGACTTTCTATTAATTATGTTTGTGCATTAGAAATCGAAATATAATTGCCGAGGATTCACACAAGGTAACCAGCACGTATTTATGGAAAATACAAACGTCATTTAGTAGTATAATTAACGGTTTCAAAACGTATATAACGCGGTGTCATTAGAAAAAATTCTATTAGTTTCGCACGCTTTTGTGTTATAGTACATCGAAATTTTAAACCGTCGTTTCGTGTAGTTATTTTTGTGGAAAGTTTTGAAGGTTTAAGGGTAAGTATTATTAAAAAATATTATTAAAGTAGAACTGAATTTATTTGCAAACACCAATTATTATGTATTCTGTTATTGGTTCTTATTTGTATTTTAAAACATTAATTTTTCCAAAGTAGTGCGCTGTTTTACAGATATACTTTTCCAAATTTTAAAGGTATGCTTTTGCTAGAATAAAAAACAATTCTGACAAAATATTTTATTAAAAATTTATTACATTAACAAAAGACCTCAATAGCAATACGTTTTCTTTAGAACAGCTTAAATTATTCAAACAATGGTTTAAACAGTGATTGTACCTATTACCGAATCTTCTTAATTCTTTGAGCCTTGGAAGTGAGAAAACACTCTCCATGTTTAAAATGTTGTTTGATAAATATTTTGACAGTAACTGTCTTTTCTGTTCGCCTTTAACATAGATAGTAGCATTGGGTGGTATGACTTCTTTCAGCAAATCGCCTACATTTGTATATCCACTTGTGGACTGTCCATCCCAGCTAAGCCCATGGATTCTTTGCTTTAACCACCGAACTTGCTTTTTGAAATCATCGCTTAGGGTGTTATACTCACAGCCATGTCCAGTATCTCATGCCATATTACATTATTCGCTACATCCAAAATGGCAATCTCCTTGCAATAGAAATCACTAGTTTTGTATTGATATCCTTGTAAATCGATTATGAAACACATGCTTCCTGCTTCAAATCACAGATGGGAATGGGGTTCTAAGCAAATCTCTCCTATATATCCAGTTAAGGGACTTTACTCCCTCCTTTTATGATTTTTTTCATCCAGGTAATTATCTGGATGATACTAAAGCAAGTCTGTTTTCTTAATCCAACTTTTACCATCCCCCAACCACGACACTAATAATTCGCGCCCGCGCTTCCGTTTCCGTAAAACTTTTTCCACTAAGTACGTGTCAGGTGCTGCTGTAAGCTGAATTTCATCTTCGTAAAAAGCGCCTAGAATTGGCCGACTTTCCAAATCTTGTAGCAGATAGGTTATCGGTCTCGTTTGTTGTACTTTAACAATTTTGAATAGTTCTGTACTCCAGTTTGGGTGAAATCCTCGATCGAATACTGCTTTATATTTTGATATACGCACAATGTCTCCAACCTTATACTTGTAACTTTTAGAAACGCTGTTAGCGGTGTAAAGTTTTATTCTTTCCGGATGCTCTTCTGCTTGCACAGGAGTCATGTTAATAGCCCGATGCGGCGTATTATTGTATTCTTCCATAACCTTAGGCAAAATATTCACCCATTTATGACTGCCTTGCAAGTAAAATCTTCTGTACAATTTGTTTTTGATTGTTCTGATTAATCGCTCAACCATGCTAGCTTTGATTGCGGAATACGTAGAGTAATGGTTTATCTTATATTTTTGCATAAGATTTTTAAACCAGCGGTTGTAGTACTCTTTCCCAAAATCCGTTTGTAGATTGATTTTTAAGTTATTTTCTCCTTGCAGCATTTTGTCCAATATTTTTTTCATAGCATTTGTAACTTCTGATCCAGTTTTATTTTTTAAAGGTTCAGCTAAAGCATATTTTGTGAAACAGTCCACTGCTATTATAATATATCTGTACCCATTGTTCACACGCAAGCAAGGCTGCATTTCGCACAAGTCCGATTGGATAAGATCACGTTTCACATGTTTCAAATTTGTATGACGACGCTGAAAATTTTTTCTTGCAGGTTTAAATAATTCCTTAACGATGATTTCTTTACTCATTTTTGCTTAACACTGTTGCTAAACTAATAGGGTTATCTTTATCCAATTGCACCTTTGACATAAACTGAAGCTTTGGTTTGTAGTATTTGTTTTTTATAGCTTCTGGTGACGCCTCGTAAATCGATGCTATTGCAAGACCGAGCTCCTTCTCATTTGTCTCGGAAGTTGCAGTCAAATTAATAAAAAACTGTATAAACGTTTTAAAGTCAGATACAAGCTTATCCAATTTTTCATTTACATATTGTTTATTAACTGCATCAGATGGCTCAACTGGTTGAGCAAGCATTGCAATACGCTGGTTTCTTGCATTGAAGGCTTTATCTTTACGTTGTATATCATCAGAACTTTTTAGACAGTATGAAAAGGCTTGATTCACGAGCTTGATTACAGATTTCTTATTAACACAATCACTATCGTCTTTAGGATCCATTACATCCACTAGCCTTCTTTTACGAAAACTAATTGTTTCTTCTCCAGACTTGAATACTATAGTGCTTCTCTGATTAACACAATCACTATCTTCTTTCGGGTCTGATGAATTCACTAACCTTCTTTGCTGCATATCGTATCCATCACCATCCAACGTTAGCACAAATCCTCGACCTGGAGGACCGCGTCAAATATCAGCATCTTTACGCTCTGAACGTCCGAAGCGGTCGATAGGCATTTTAAAACTGTGTAATTATTTACTGAGCTCACTGTATTATACCTTCTTCTCTCAACTCTTCTATTATGGACACCATCTCGTTAATGTTTTCCTCGCTTGTATTTCCAGCTCGGTTGGATGCGTTCAACAATCTCAGTCGATCCACAAGTTCATGTGCATTATTCCAGTAGACATATTGCACCGGTTTTGAATTTAAACTTTTGTAAAACCGATTAGAAAAGCCTAAACCCGATCCCTTAGACTGTTTTCTTCTCTTTGGCTGTTTTCTTTCGGGATTCCTCCGAAATTCGGTGAGATATTTTTGCACATATTTGTTAAACTTTTTGTTATTTGTTGGAAATCCGCTTAAATCGTGCACCGCAAATGGGTTAAACTTTCTTCTCAAAATCGACGCAGATTTGATCATTTCCAAGTAATTCGGCAAATCTTCATGCAAATTAAAATCGCCATCTTCGGGGCTGATGTCTTTGTAAACCAGCAGATTGTATAAACCCCTCGTACCTGGATATATCACATTGTTTAATGTTATATCGCTAGTTTCCGGGTTAATTATCAATACACTTTTCCACAAACTCCATGTATCGGTTTCCGCATTATACTTTACTCCATAAATTGATTTATCAATATTTTCGTCTTCGTCTCTAGCTAACACATCCGCATAGTAAAGATGGAACGGTTCTTCTGGAACGAGTTGTTTAATTTTCTTTATAGGTACGTCCATGTCTTCGACTTCAACCTTTGTTGTAGGTATGGGAATTTTTTCGGTGATCGATTGCAACTGGGAAGCGGTTATTTGCAGGGGATCGATCAATTGTTTGTGCACCTCTTTGAATTTTTGCTGAGATGTAGCGTCACCCTTTTTGTACGCTACAAACTTTTTTCGTACAGCATCCTGCATAAGATGAAGACTGCGTTTATTCGCAATAAAATTGTTAACGTCCGTCATCATGAAACTTTGGATGAGAACTAACTTTTTTTGAATAATGTCAAATATTTATATACTCGTCGAAATTCTTCCTATATCGACCATTATCCAAATCAAAATCTTTCACAACAGTTATAAAATTATGTTTTGAGTCACCCCAACACTGTAAACACATTTCTTTAAATTTCGGATATGTCATGTCACCACTTATATGATCCGAAAAGATATGGCGAAGGTTTGTATCATCCTGTTTCCATAATGCGATTACATTGGCGTTATCTCTGAGTCTATGTTTTAAGGTACTAGCGTAAGTTTGACATAGATAGAACGAATCTATTGCTTTATGTCGGCCGAACGAGAAAAATTGAGTGATTTTACTTTGCTCGTTTGCAGGTATATCATCGAAAACCATAATTGAATCTTCTTTGGTATCTCTGGGTTCAATCAAATCATCGTAATTTTCAAACTCATGGTACCCAATTTCTTCTTTTAATGGTGTAAAAACGTTTCTTAATAATTCGTATTTCGGTTGATATAAACTTTTAGAAAACACATAAACGTTTTGAAATCTAAGTCCATTCTCGTGCAAGATCAGAGATATTAGAGCATTAGTTTTTCCACAACTCGATGGCCCAGCGAATATAGCTCGTATGTTAGACGGAAACAATGAACCATGTTTACCATCCTCTCTTGCACTAGCAATAGCAAAGTTATCATAATTCTGTATAGGTATTTTAACTTCTTGTTTCGCAGTCTCCATATTGCTTCGAGCGTACGCTTGCTTTTGCTGCTGCTTGCGGTGATAGCTTAACGTCTCTTTCGGTATATTATATTTTTTACTGATGGAGTAAATACTTGATTTACCCAGCCGAACTTCTTCTATAGCTTTTTCTAATGCTTCGTTACTATTTCCACTACTTCGTTTTCTTATGTAATTGCGAACCATTCTAACCAATACTGTCGGGGGCAATTTCACTCTATGGGGCAATTTCACTCTATAGGGCAATTTCACCCTATTCTGATGGAGGTAAATTCGCTCTAAAATAACTAGAACTTATGTACGGAGTGGGAGATGCTCACCATTCGACAAATAAAAGTAGACTAATTGAAACAAAATAATTCCTTGCTTTTATACAATTTTATTAAAAATATATATACAAAATATTTAATTGTGAATAAATCTATTAACAATTTCCGTAAACGGATTATATTCAAACATAGAGTCATGTATAATTAAAGCATAAGCCTTCATCGACGGTTCAAAATTTCTTGAAGCTTCTAATTCCATTCTTACATCAACAGTTGCATCCTTGATGCTTTCAAATTGATGACGACAGTCGATTACAAAGACGGGTGAGTCCTTAAACCTGTTGTAGTCCATTAAACATTTATTTGACGATTTGTTCGGGTAGTATTTTTCCATAAAAGATGCATAAGACAGGTACGCTGGCAAGTAGTCATTCTGCTCGAAATCCAAATTTAATCGACCTTGAGGGAACATCTGAGAGTTTAAAACACTTTGACATTGGTTATATTGGCATTCGTAAAGCTTGTAGCATTTTCTTCTTTCCTGTCGTACTTCCTATTTTGCAGCGCCAGTAATATCCACCGAGCCTTCTCTGTTTCGTTCGATACTTTAATTCTCCATACTTGTGACTTTGATTGTGTTAGAGACGGTAATTCATGTAGTTCCCATTTTCTGAATGCAACCATTATAGATGATTGATTTTGCATTTCCGAAAGCAGTGACGCCTTGGCGAAGTCACTTAATGTTATATGCGGACCTCCCATGAAATACGTTGTATTTTGAACGTTACTGTATTTCCAATCGACTTGTAGCAATTTACGTCCGACTTGGATCTGATTAAAATCAGCTCTTGAGGCATGTTGACGATAGTTTTCTTGTAATCTTCAAAAAACCCAAAAATGGTTTTTAGCGGTATAGCACAACTAAACCGTCCATCTTGGAATATGGTATCTGGCTTCCACCCGGTATGTGTAATAGATTTTGTTTCTGATTCTTCCATGGATACTAAACCTTTAATAGTTCTTGTAATTCCAGGAATTCGGCAGACATCTATTATTTGATTATTACCCAATTTGTATTGAATTTCCTCAAACAGAAAATATGGCGCATTTCTAGTAAACTCGTAAGCTTTAGGGTCTGGTTCTGCTGCTCTAATCGGGTCTACAGTTGCTGACGCTTCTCTTAATGTTTCCGTAGGTTTATAGGTGCCCCTTATAAATATAAAACTTTCATGGGGGAATGTGATGTTGTCACTGCTCTGGATTTCAATTGAAATTCGATCGTTGTTTTCTGCGTTCAATGTAAAGGGAAGATATGTATAATAATCTTCCTTTATTATGGTTTCGTCTAATTTATAACCTCCAAACACATCCAATTTGGGTACGTCCTCATATTTAAGCCTTCCAAGTTTAATGTGGTCATCACCGTAGAGATCTAAGCTGCGTTTACTTCTGCCGCCCATCATTTATAACTTTTAACCCCAAAGATTTTAAGAAACGTATTTCTTCTGCTGTAAGTCTCTCGACAACTTGACGCTTTGATGTCGTATTCACTACTAGTCGTCTGGGGGGTGTTGTAGCGTGTTTTATATACAAAATCGATGGGCATTTTTTCAGCTGCTTTTTATTTCCAGTCTCACACAGGTGTATGTTTCAGGTGAAAAGTTTACCAATTCACCCAAATGATCAACTAGTCTGATTGTAATATTATCAATTTCTGTCACGCTCAGCGGATAATATATAACGTGGTTAGGCTCCTTTTCCAGATTATACCCGGGTGGTACAGATAAACTGAATTCGAATATGCTGTGGGTAAGAAAATTGTTTCTGAACGAACCGCTGGTGATATTGGTTTCCACAAAAATGTTTGAGACCGATATTATGTTCACTTGCTGATTAGCAATATGCACGGTATCTGCAGCCAATTTGCGGTTGGTAAACCCCAAGATGCTTCCAATATTGTTTTTACGGTTTGCCCCAAAATCAATCGGTATACTGCTTCGTATAGAACACTTTAATGTATTATTGTTGGCACTCAGTTTAAAATATTTTTCAATGTTCTCGTTGATGTCCGGCTTCTGACTGAACCATTTTTTGAAAACATCCTGTATATATGCATTTATTTCTTCTAATTCGTATGATCCGGGTTCAATGGTTATTCTGCGATGCTCTGGATCGTTAAAGTATAATATGTTGTTTCCTGAATGTATGTTTTGCACAGTGTTACAAGTGTACAATCCCACTAGACCCAAAGCATATTCACCGTCTTGTTTCAATTTAATTGGTGGGTAAATGGATCCTGTCGATATGACATTACCATACCCGAACACGCTCACTGTTTTAGCCATTGTCACTAAGAAACTTTAACACTAAATGTCCACAATTGTATGTGTTGTAAGTCTGCTCCGGTACACTGTTGTAGTAAATTTTACAACCTCGAAAATATCTCTCCACTTCTTCCAGCGGTCTCAAGTCTCCAAACGAATCGTAGTAATACACACTATTTCTGCGTTTTTGGTACCCCACCCAATGTGTACCTGATCCTTTGGTGGTATCCAAATTAATCACACCCGATTCGTTGACATGCGGTCTAATCTTCTGTAACTGATCTCTAGAAAAGACACCACGAAAATGAGGAATGTTAGATGCGTGTTTCCTTATATCTACATCGGTGAGAGCTCTTCGAGGTAACTTGCTTAGTTTTTTGATACTTTTTTACTAATGCCACGCCCCTGTTTGTACGGTTTCAGGAATAATGCTGTGCCTTTTTTGTATGGTTTTAGAAACATCCCATTTCCTTTTTTCCCAACGGTAATGGCTTCCATAGATCTGTTGTGTCGTTCGCTCTCCTTAAGCTGTTCGTTGGCCATCCTGACATCATTTACTGCTTTAGCTATCCCTGCAGCACCACCTGTTAGTGCCCCTAGGGCACTTAGTCCCGCGAATATCGGAATCAATGGTAGAAAACCTCCTTTCTGTGGAACGGGTATAATACGTGGGACTTTAATTTTGTTTCTCCCACCGGCTCCTTTTATGATTTTTTTACCAATTAGAATACCAACATCTAACAGCTTTTTCAAGTTGTCGGAACCAACTCGGTCTATTGCGGATCGTATTTTCTTCAAAATCCACCTTTAAAACTTATTTTCTTCTTTAAACCCATACCCATTTTCTCTTCGCTTTCATAGCGTTTGTCACAAACCAAGCTGCGGCTTTTTCCCCAAACTTTGCGTTTTTAGACTTAACTCTCCCCCAGGCTTCTTCTTCTAAAATTTTATCTGCTCGGTGTCTGGCTGGAAGATCGTCGGGGTACTTGGAGTATGCAATGTCGTGGTCTTTACACAATTTATCTAATTCGTTTATTCCAGGATCACCTCTTGCTAAGCGTTCATCCAACTTTGTACCAGGCCCGCAGTACTGATAACCTGGAATATGCAGCTCAAACGGTAACCTGTTTATAGCGCTGTTGATTAAACCCTCTCCAGAACAGATAATCATGTGTTTACTCAAAAAAATCTCAAACTATACTAAATAAATAAACAACAACGAGTCTATTTATACTTTTTCAAAAAATTTACAATATATTTACAATAACAATACATTTACATCCACGCCTCTTGGGCTGTCTTTTATAAAATACTCTTTCTAGTTATCACCATAACCAGAATCTTCAGATTCCGACAAATTTAAACGTCTAAACATTTCCACTAATGTTCTTGTACGTATCACGTCTTGCACAAATATATCCGGAAAACATATAACCAGCTCCAATGCATTTAGTGCGCTCTGATTCAATTCGTTGTAGAATAAAATATTGCCAATTCGAACTTCGCCTTCAATCAAGATTTTAATTCGTTTCTCTCCTTCAGTCATAGTATTAAACCCATCGCAATCATTTAAATTAGAATTAGCAACAAACCCTACTAATTCGCTGTATAATGCTGGGAAGTCACGACTTTCCAACTGTTTAAGTTGATACTCAAACAACTCCCGCATATGGAATATTTTACGGCACTCCAATTCATTTATAACTATCGAGCTATCACCCATTATTATTTTTAACTGGAACGTTTCGTTCTCGGTTGATCCAGATACTGGTGACAGAGTGATAAAGAACGGACCTCCTAGTTGTATGTGTAGATCTTCCGTTTCGAGTGCACCATTTAATCGAGTGTTTAGCACGTCACGAGAAAATACGTTGATTTGAAATTCCACTTGAAAATTTGTAAATGCTAACCAATTTTCGTATGTCAATTCCAGAACATGGCGACCACAATATTTCTTGCTACACACCAATCGTAATACGGGTTTTATTCTCTGGTTTATAACAAACCCAATTTCCACATTATGAGGGTGTTCACCCAATTCACTTAAACTATACGTAAACTTATTAATCAGATTTTCGGTATACGAAACTTGTGCATCATTAACACCTGCAGACTCCATTGCTTTGCACTGATTTCACTGAGATGACTGAGAAGGAATCCTATACAGCTCATCCTTTTAAATGTTTCAGGGTTGTTGTTGCGCATGCTCCTCATTATCATTTGCAGTATTTTACAGACAGGCATGAACTAGTTTGTAATCCGATTCAAGGTTAGTTAAGAATGTTAGGTTTTACTGGTGTGATTAGACTATTTTGGAATGTTACTCAAGGTTAATCGATGCTGGGTTTCACCTAATTTAAAAGTAAACTAGCTAATTATACCAACAGGGTATAAAAACACCGTGCAATGCAATATGATTCAGTTTCTGTTTAGTCTTTGACTAGTTACAACAGCTAAAAGTCTTTAACCAGTTTTAATTTTCTTATAGAAAATGGCTTCATTCGTGTGCAACGTCTGCGGGGATGTCTTCTCGAGGGGTGATAATTTAAAACGACATCTGCTCCAGCAGCATGACGTAGAATCGAAATCCACCGGTCTTTTTGTTTGCGATGTGTGCCCGGCATCCTTCTCACGGAAGGATAGCCTGAAACGGCACAAGGATGCCAAGCATGGTGTGGTTGTCCCCGTTGCAGGCCCATCCGGGGTCAAGCGACCTGCTGCGTCGACGGTTGAGGGACCTGCCCCCAAGAAGTCGCGGAGGTGTATCGAGTGTGGTGTGGATGTGGTTAACATGGCAGCCCACCAGCGATCTAACACTCACAAGACTAATACTAGCCGCGTCCTGGATGGCGGTGTGGAAGTAGTAGCGACTGCATTTAAAACAAGAGTAGCTACATACAGAATTAAAAACAATAATTCTATTGGTATGTATTTTTTATAAGTATTTTGTGTTTGCTTAGTTTGTATTTTTTAGGTATCCTAGACTTCCTCCGCTACCAGAGGGAGAGGTTCATAGCCTTAGTCGGGGAACAGCTGGTTATACACACCTCCCTCAAGGTGAACTTGGAGGTATTTGGTAGCTACACGAAGATGGCTGCGGTAGAGGGTGTTGAAGATATCAAATCTTTCAACACTCGAAATGTTGTGGTCACCTCCTCCAGTGACCTGGGAGCGGTCTACAACACCTTTGTGGAAAGAATGTCGGCTAAGTCTGATGAGTTCCAAGAGCGTGATTCTGGTTAGTTTCTACAATTATTGATTTTTTTTCTAATTTTTTTTAATTTTA
The DNA here is from genome assembly GCA_036346225.1 of Platerodrilus igneus. NCBI lineage: Eukaryota > Metazoa > Arthropoda > Insecta > Coleoptera > Lycidae > Platerodrilus > Platerodrilus igneus. The sequence goes on from JARFIW010001106.1 coordinate 2,051,434, forward strand.
GGATGGACTCTGAAACAGGCGTTGTACTTGGAGGTAAATGTTAACAAGTACCAACCAATGCGGGGTTCATCTTATATCGAGCTTCCCAAATGGATTCAGGGGAAGCATGCCATCGTTAACGTGCGAAACCAAGACCACGCATGTTTTGCCTGGTGCGTGATGGCGGCGCTGAATCCTGGACATGTTCACGATCCGCAAAGGGTCAGTAGCTACCCGCATTACTCGACTGTGCTCGACGTGACAGGAGTACTGTTCCCGATGCCTATAAAGGACATTCCCAGGTTTGAGGAGCAGAACGACATCAGCATCAACGTCTTTGGGGTAGAAGGCAAGTCCATCGTTGGACCGCTACATTTCACCGCTAATAAAAGGGTTCGACATGTGAACCTACTGTACATTCAGGATGGGTGCAAGTCCCACTACTGTTGGATCAAAGATTTGGGGAAGCTAGTGGGTAAGCAGATCTCTCGTGAGTGCACCCGCAAATGGATTTGCGATGGATGCTTGGTGTTTTCCATCCGAAGACAAATTACACCAACACTCAACAAACGACTGCAACCATGTGGTGACAACCATGCCGAACCACTTCAACAACATTGTAGAGTTCACGAACGTTCACAAGCAAATGAGGGTACCGTTCGTGATTTATGCAGACTTCGAAAGTGTGTTGAAGCCTATTAGCTCTGCAGTTCCGGATCCCACCTCTTCCTTCACCAACAGCACACAACACCACGAAGCCTTCAGTTTTGCATACTATATCAAGTGTTCATACGATGACTCGTTTAACAAGTTTGAGCTGTACAGAGGACCTGAAGCCGCAAAAGTTTTTATGGAAAAGATGAAAGAGGAAGCCCAACGATTGGGAAAAATTTTAAAAACAAACACCCCCATGCCTCCAATGGAACCCCTAGATGAGTTGTTGTTTTATATGGTTGATGAGTGCGGCATCTGCAAAAAACCATTAGGAGATGATCGAGTGAGGGATCACTGCCATCTTACGGGGGAATTTCGCTTTGCAGCACATAGCGTGTGCAACATTAATTACAGAGTACCTCATTTCATCCGGTGGTGTTTCATAACCTAAGCGGTTATGATTCACATTTCATTGTGAAAGAGTTGGGATATGATAAAGAGAGGTTACTGTCATCCCGAATAATAAGGAGAGGTTCATATCGTTTACAAAAACGTTAGATTGTCTAAGGAAAACGACGATGAAACTGATGAATCTTTTATTACGCTGAGATTTGTAGACTCCTTACGCTTCATGGCATCTAGCTTAAATAAACTAGCCTCCAACTTGAATGCTGAACAGTTTGTTGAACTAAAGAGCTGTTTCCCCAATACCGAAGAGTTTGCTCTATTACGTCGGAAGGGTGTGTTCCCGTACGACTACGTGAAAGATATTACCGTATTGGAAGAGAAGGCTCTACCACCACAAAATGCTTTCTTCAACGATCTAACCGCCACAGCGGTGTCGTATGCAGATTATGAACACGCACAGAATGTATGGAGAACATTCAAAATCCGAACGCTTGGGGAATACAGCGATCTTTATTTGAAAACGGACGTTTTGTTACTAGCAGACATTTTCGAGAACTTCAGAGACGTCTGCACAAAACCTATGATCTAGACCCATGCCAGTACGTGACTGCTCCTAGTTTGAGTTGGGATGCCATGTTGAAGCGCACTGGGTGAAGCTCGAGTTGATGACCGATGTCAGTATGCAACATTTTATCAAGAAAGGAATACGTGGTGGGTTAACCCAGTGCAGCGGTCGGTATGCCAAAGCCAACAATAAGTATATGGAAGACTACAACCCTGACGAGTCATCCAAGTACTTAACGTATCTGGATGCTAACAATTTATACGGATGGGCCATGTCCCAACATTTACCCATTAGCGGCTTTAGATGGTTAAACACGGACCAGGTACATCGTATAAAACATGAAATATTAAATATACCAAGCACGCACGAAAAAGGGTATATTTTGGAAGTTGACATACAGTATCCAGAACATCTTCACAACGATCACAATGACTTGCCTTTCTGCCCTGAATCGATGGTACCTCCAACACCGTTTTCGAAGACGCCTAAGTTACTCGCCACCCTTCTGGACAAAACAAAATACATTGTTCACTATCGCAACTTGCAGCAGGCTCTGCGTAACGGTCTGCAATTAACTGTTGTGCATCGCGTGTTGGAGTTTGATCAGTCGACGTGGTTAAAACCCTACATTGATCTCAACACGAATCTCCGTACCTCTGCCGCTAATGCGTTTGAAAAAGATTTTTTCAAACTTATGAACAATGCGGTTTTTGGTAAAACAATGGAGAATGTGGACAAAAGGGTCGATGTCAAAATAGTCACGCGATGGGAACACGACGGGAAAAAGTTGTGCGCGAGTGGACTAATAGCTAAACCTAACTTTAACAGTTGTACCGTGTTGGGGGAAAATCTGGCGATTATACAGATGGATCATGTTAAAGTTAATTATAATAAACCGATCTATGCAGGATTGTCAATTTTAGATTTGTCAAAAACTCTTATGTATGAGTTTCACTACAGTACCATGCTTCCTCTGTATGGTCCCAGATTGTCCCTGCTTTATACAGATACAGACTCCTTAGTGTATAGTGTTGAGACGCCAGACTTGTACAGTGACATTAGCGCAAACATAATACATTTTGACACTAGTGATTACCCTCCAAACAATAAGTACAATATACCACTTATAAACAAAAAGGTGTTGGGTAAGTTTAAGGACGAGTTGTGTGGCGATTTGGTCTTGGAGTTTGTGGGCAGCAGAGCCAAATCGTACTGCATTGTAGGAGAAAAGGATATTGTGAAAAAAATTAAGGGTGTTAGCCGTAGTGTGGTGGCGGGGATAAGTGTAGATAGTTTTAAGGACATTGTACATAATAATTCTGGTGCCCTCTTGCATACGATGGTATGCATTCGTAGTAAGAAACACCAACTGTATACTCAGTTGATTAATAAAATTAGTCTATCAGGCGAGGATGACAAAAGATATGTCATCCCCGGAAGCACATCAACATATGCATGGGGGCATAAGGATATAGGTTAAGTTGTTTATATTTGTATATATTTTTTTTATTGTGTATATATAGTATGTATGTTAGTTGTAAGACATACCTACCATCCCCATCCTTAAAATTTCCTTTGTTCCCGGCGATATGTGTTTACCTCCACGTGGTCTCGCCGGACGGTAAAACATATTGTTAACGACAATATGTCTTATTGACTGAAAACACGCTTCCTCTTTTTTTTTTACATTAATCTCTTTTTGTTACAGGTCTATTTAAACAACCCATTAATTTCTTTTTTGTTACAGGTTAAACTTTCGGCTACGCACAGGAAATAATGTTATACTTTGTAAAAATTGTAATTAGTTTATTAAACTGTAAATTGGATAAATAAATTATTAAACTTATGTGTTCTTAATTTTTGTGTTACTACCTCTAACTGTTTGGTTAAAGCATATACCTTGGGTAGCGAAAAAGGTTTTAAAAATGGAGTTAAATATATACGAGCAAAAATTTTAAATAGGTTTGAGAGCTTAAAGTATAATTTTGCAGGGCGTGGTCCTATTTCAAATCTGTTTGCAGATTCGAATTCTGCATAAAATTCTAGACTAACAAGATGTATTGCATGACTAAAAAAATTTATAAGAACGCTCAAAAGTCGCTACAGGTAAGAAATCTTAAAATTGGGGTAGCTCCCTTGGGGGTGATGATATCTGAAAAATTCCTAAAGATTCGGGTAGCTGAGAAAATTCTATTGTTAATTGATACCAAACAAGATAGGTTTATCTCGAAAGATGCAATGGCTAGACAAAGAAAACTATTTGGTTCAGATGAAAGATAAAAAAAATGGCTAGTCGAAAAAAACTTTTTGGTTCAGATGTGGGAGGAAATGAGGATGCTCATTTATCTCGAAAGATGAAAAATTAAGATATATTTATCTCGAAAGATGAAAAATGGTTAGTCGAAGAAAACTTTTTGGTTCAGATGTGGGAGGAAATGAGGATGCTCATTTATCTCGAAAGATGAAAAATTAAGATATATTTATCTCGAAAGATGAAAAATGGTTAGTCGAAGAAAACTTTTTGGTCCAGATGTGTGAGGAAATGTGGGATTCTGGAGGAAATGTGGCGGTAAGTTCACTGAAAATGGTCTACTACTATTTAAAATGTTTGTAATATTCATCCAATCATTAGTGGCATCTTTCATTGAATAAGTGGCTGTTTGTTTCCCACTAATCAATTGCTTGACGCATTCATTCCACGTTTTTTCAAGGCTGCCATTTTAATGGAAATATGGTTTAATATTTTGTGTAATAAATAATACAGCAAACTTCTATATCACATTGATAAGTGAGGTTATGTTATGCTTATTTTAGTTCTAGTTCACAAGCGGTAGTTTAAACATACATCCTTCGGCAATGTTGTCAAATCGATAATGCGTGTTCTAGCGAATCGTATTTTTGTACTTGCGTAGGCTCTTCAAAAATTGACTTTAACAAACGTATACGTTTTATTTCATGCATAACTTTACGTATTCGCAAATAACCGAACATTCTCAAAAATTGACCCCCAGGGGTCTAGCATATTTGATGTGATTGTGCCCGTTCTGAATGTTTTGACAATATGATCGCGTCTTGTCGGAATCGAGAACTCTCGCTCGATCCCGCTGAGAAACCGAACATAACGGCATATTGGCGTAAGGTAGCTGCCCGCATTCTATTCTGCTAGTCGTGTCTAACATTAATTATACAAACGAATTATTTTGTAGTTATTTGTTGGATTTTGGAAATTCCTTTCCTACTTTTAATAAGTTCTAACTTTCAAGCTTGCAGATTTCTGTGTGAGGATATACTGCCGTTCTTACACCTTAATTTATTTAGTTATCTACTACTATAAGTTTGAAATCTAAGGACAAAAGAAAATTACTAACGTTGGATACTTTCTTTAAACGTTTAAAAAATGATAGTGTAGGGGTAAGAAAAGAATTAAGATAACGAATCACTTTCACCCATTATTATGTTTCTTAATTAATTATAGGTTGGCGTTCAAGACGTTCAAGGCGGAGACGTACTGAATATTCCAAGTAAGTCCGATGCATTATCGTCTACGCCGACACATGTACAAACTTCTCTGTCTAAAAATGATTTTCCCTAATATAAATTTGATATCGGAAATTATATTACCACGAACCAAATTGAGCTTTTAGACGACTTTACTAAACATGAACTATTAGTAAATCATTGGATACCGCGAATGGATTATATTTTTCCATATGCGTTACATAATAAAAAAGGTAAAGAAGAAAAACGAAGAATGAGTCACGATCTGTTTTCCAAGTTTTCATGGCTTGTATTTTCTGAAAAATGTCCGGGATTTTTTTGCATATCACGTGCACTGTTTATGTTTAGATTTGAGGTTGGGGGACAAAAAACTGTGTTTCCTCAGAAATTTGTTACACGTCCTCTACAAACATATTCAAAACTTACTGGCAAAGATGGCGATTTAATTAAACACCAGTCAAATCTATATCATATTCGAGCAGAGGAAAAAGGTAAGTTTAAATAGTACAAATTTTTCTTTATGAAAATTGAACCTCTAGTTTCTAAATTTTAATAGAATCAATTTGTTTTCAGCTAAAAATTTTATTGCTGTGTATAAAAATAGAGACCTACAAGTGTGCAATCTATTGGACACAAAAAGAAAAAATGAAATAGACGAAAACCGCAGGCGTCTCATACCTTATAATTAAAACAGTTATTTTACATGGCAGACAAAATATACCACTGCGTGGTCACAAAGACGATACATGTATTTTCGAACAAGATGATAAAGGAGAATTAAGCTTAACAAATCTCAATGATGGTAATTTTAAAGCCCTTCTGCGATTCCGAGTAGATAGTGGAGACAAGGATCTTTAGAACCACCTAAAAAACAAAGCAAACGCAATCTACATTAGCAAAACCACTTGCAATTCATTGATAAAATGATGTGGTGACGAAATTTTGTATGTTATAGTTAAACGCGTTGCCGATGCGCAATACTGCAGTGTACTTTTTGACGAAACAACAGATGTGTCACACCAATCTCAACTAGTATTTCCCTCCGTTATATTAACAAAAATACTGTCAGAGAAGATTTTGTTGGCTTTACTGATTTTTATTCGGATGCTTTTGCTTCTAGAAACCAAGACCAGCAATATCGAATAGAACTGAAAACGGATGGTAAAACTTTAGGTAAAACTGTTATTCGGAAACTCCTGAATTTAGGTCTTGATATACAAAATTGTGTTGGAATATGATGTGATGGTTGTAGTGTGAACATCTCTACTGTTCGGGGAGGTGTGACAGAAATTCAAAAATCAGCAACAAATGCAGTTTTAAGTCCTTGCTTCAATCATAAACTAAATCTGTCGATTTCTAAAACCGCAAACATAAGGAGTGTTAAAAATACTATGGGTATAATACAAGAGGTAGTCACATTCTTCAGTGCTTCAGGAAAAAGAAACTTTGTTTTAAAGAAATATTTAAAAAATAATTTAAATAATCCATGTGCAACTAGGTGGATTGAAAGGCACGATTCCTTACTGCAATTCAGAAATGACATGATGCATGTTTGTGACGCTTTAGATGAAATTTCTTATTGGGAGGCAGTGCTTCCTCTAGTAAAGCCCACACTATATTAAAAGCAATTTGCGATTGTGAATTTGTTTTGACGGTTTACACGCTTTCCGAAATATTTAACGTTACGTTACTATTAAGTACATTTTTACAAAAGAAAAATATCGGTTTGGATGCAGCTGTTTCCCATGTAAAAAATGTTATTGAAACCATCAAACAAAAAATGGCCAATGCAGAAGATTAATTTTCCTCAATTATTGACAGTACTTCCAAAATCATGAATACTCTTCATATTCCATTATGTGTACTTCGTCTGGTATCAAAGCAAACTCAACGAGACAATACGCCATCTTTAAATATTGTAGATTATTGGAAAAAAGTTATGTTTATGCCAATTTTGGATTATTTAATAGCAGATTTGTCTAGTAGATTTTCAGAAACAACTTTAAACTGTTTTTCTCTTAATGAATTGATTCCTATTAATCTGCAACATTTAAGGGAATATAGTAATCTGAAGGAAAATATAACTTTACTCTGCAATCAGTTTTTAAGATTAACTGGAAGTGATGCTGTAACGACTGAATGCGCGAAGTTACTAGATGAAGTACAAATAATAAATTTGTTGTTTATAAGTTATGTTGATTTAGTAGAAAAAGAAACAAATTATGATATAGTATAATGTGGGCGACTGTAATAATTCAGAGGAAAAACACATGGAATAGACAATCCTAGTTTTTTGCAACTGCGAATATGAACTATTTCTTACAATGGCATAGGCTGCGCGTGTCCTATGTGAGCCCAAAGAAGAAAAACATTCACTCAACATCAGCTAAAACCAATCATAAAAATTCAATGAGTTATTGCAACCAAAGTTACGACAATTACCACATAATTAAACCGATGTAAGACAAATACTAAAAACCAAATAGTATGCTATAGGAAAACTTCGAGAATTAATTAAATGAAACGACAGAGTTATATGGGGGTGTAGAGAATGAAGTGATATATAAGTAACGGTATGGTCAAGGAAAAGTCAAGTCAACCAAAAGGAAAAAGTGCTACACTTCGTTTACAGTTTTACCTGGTCGGTAATGCAGTTAACAAAATGTTACGCTTAGATTCTGGTACATTGAAATGGCGATAGATGGCTCTTAAAAGCCGGTAATACAATTACCAAAGTTCATAAGATACACATGACGTCACTGATAATTTATATTGCGCCATAATTAAGAGAAGGTACATAAAATTTAAACAATAAAAATTAGATAATCTACTCACGTGAAGGATCCGTTAACCGGCAGGAAATCACGCCACGGTAACCTCGGCATCGCTGCTGGTAGAGTTGGACATCCAAATTATCTCGGGGTCATGGGATGCTCCAGGGTCATCTCCGTTCCTATATGCAGTGGAAGACGGGAATAGGGAATTAAGGAAAGATACTCAAGATAAGGAAATCTACATAATAAGATAACACGACACCCGGCACGACTGTTCACTTCAAAGTTCGGCGTAAAAGCCACGTTTCCGCGCGAGAACCGCGGAACTCCCTCCTCTTTGTAGCATTGCCTTACCCCTATAGGGATAATTCACACTTGCCAATTGCACTATTGTGACGTACCGGAAGCCCCGCCCAGTCTATTTAAATTGTTCCCGCTTCTTGCGTATTTAAAATTATGGCGGAACTTCCGCACATCAAGAAAACTAACCTAAACAATGTTAAAGTGCAATGGCACGTAACAATCGCGACAAAGCCACAAAAGAAAAACTTAAAAAGAAAAGTCTGTTAGCACAGTAACAGCTTAAAATCTAAGTCCTAACTACCCTACATAAACCCTAACTTAAAACCTACAAAATGTTTATATAAGGCGCCACCTGGTTTTTCGACCGATAACACGTCTACCGAAGTACCAGGAAACGGAATAGGTAGCCCGATAGTCTTTGACTACACTACTTACCGACAGCACAAATTTGTCGGGGAGCATGAAACACTGCTTAAACTAACACGGGTGCGACAAGTCGCCTAACCTATCTAAACCTATCTAAACTTATCTAACTAAAGCTAACATATAGTTCTTATATGCAAACACACATGAGTGTCGCATCAAACTATTCTTCTTTTTTGGCAAGAAGTGCCCAAATTTAAAAAAGTTCATGAGAGTGCGTCACTTGCACTCTAGCAAATTTTGTTTCTGGTACTTTGGTTTCCTCCGATGCACATTTAACTTGTCCATGACACAGTTGTGAATCCACAAATTTACCAAAAGTACCGCCTACTAAATCCTTATATGCTAACCTGACAAATTACATTTCTAAATTGGGTTAGCTTTTTCACTTAATTTTCAGAAAGATAATTCCCACGTCTGGTCATATATACCACACGTTAGGACGATAAAAAGATAAGATAAGATCTCAAATTGATGTTAAAGATAATAGATAAGGTAAAGATATTAAGCTTAAGTTGTTATCCTCAAAGGTAATGAATAAGATAACGGTATTAAGCTTTAGTTATTATTTGAGATACTCGATAAGATAACACGATATTAAGTTAAAGTGATTATAAGAGATAGTAGGTAACATGAATTTAAACAGAAGTTATTGCTCAAGATAACCGGTAAGATAACGCGACATAACTCGAAGTCATTCCTAACGGTAGTCGGTAAGATAACGATAAATTAAACCAAAATTATTACTAACAGTAATTGGTAAGATAACGATACTAAACTAAGGTTATTACCAAAGGTAATCAATAAGATAACGATATTAAACCTAAAGGTATTATCGAAGATAATAAAGAAGACAAAGATATTGGCCTAGTTATTACCCAAGACAATGATAACAACAAAAGAGTGGCTCCAGTAGAGCCGTTGAAATGGGATTGACCCGTGCCCTCCAAAAAGAGAAACCTGTGAGGCAGGTCCGTTCGTAAGAACAGCACGGGGGACCGGCAAAGACATTTGGGTGCATTCCTGCACCCAGCGTTGATCGATATCGGTGAAACTATCACCCGATATCCACACGGTATATACGATATACAGATATATACACATTCACTCACACATTCACACACTCATACATACCCTCACTGCCAGAGCCCATGCACTGACAGCGGCACCGCATGACCCCACGAAAGATTCGCAGAGACATGGTCCAGGTGTCTGTGAAAACCTCCCGCACAACCACACGGTGACTAACAGAAAAGAAAAGGTAGTAGAGATAGGAAAGGTAAAAAAAGAAGGAGGTTGGTTTTTTGAAGTGCATAAGAGGCACCTCTAGGTAGAAGAAAGAAGAGGAAGGGCTCGCATTGAGCAAAAGCGACAGAGGGAAAGGTGGATAGCAAAGCGCTACTCAACCAACAAGTGTGGTCAGTAGCTCGGAATGAGGGAACATCATTCTTATGAGGCAGACGGGTGTTCCGGGACAAGAACAGGTCCACCGAGAGAAGAATAAGGCATAGCGGAGATAGCGGGTTAAGAAAAGTATAGTTTTGGACAAGCGTCCGAGAGAAAGTAGAGAATTGTCCCTATAAAACACAGCGCAGTCTGAAGGACCACCTGCGATATTAATCCGACAAGATAAGATATACACATTTTAAAATTCACTAGACTCCTAAGAGAACTAGTACGATAATTTTCCTAACGAGTGCTTCGACTACGATAAGAAAATCAGACAAAGATAGACAAGACAACTTAAAAGTATCTTCACAGATACAAACACACAAAACAAACTGTTTTAAGGTAGTTTTTTAAATCGGTAGCACCCTAAACACACAAAATGTCCAATTAAAAGCAGTTAGATACAGATACACTGTCCCCATATGCTAAAACAACCGAGAATTTAATAAGATAACAATAAGAAGCAATAGCACCTCACCACAAAGTTCAATAAAAACAACGAAAAAAATGTTTATACGTTATGTTGATTTAGTAGAAAAACAAATAAAGATATAGTGTAATGATGTAGTATAATGTGGGCGACTGCAGTAATTCAGAAGAAAAACACATGGAATAGACAATCCTAGCCTTTGCAACTGCGAATATGAACTATTTCTTTCAATGGCATAGACTGCGCGTGTCCTATGTGAGCCCAAAGAAGAAAGCATTCACTCAACATCAGCCAAAACCAGTCATAAAAATTCAATGGGTTATTTCAACCAAAGTTACGACAATTACCTTTCAATTAAACCATATAAGAGAAATACTAAAGACCGAACAATATGTAGTAGGAAAATTTCAAGGGTTAATTAAATGAAACGACAGAGCTATATTGGGGGGTGTAGAGGATGAAGTGATATATGAGTAACGGTATGGTCGAGGAAAGTCAACGAAAAGAAAAAGATAGCTAAATTAAGGTAAGTAAAGTTAAACGTGTAAGAAATTATATACTATATGAGAGAAGGAATAAGTAATTAAAGATACTAATTGATGACGAGAACAAAAAAATATTAGGTAGATGGTGAGGAGAATGGGACATGAAAAACTTAATTAGCATTTGGGTCAGCAGAGAATGGCTTAAGGTCTTTAATATGCCACCTGCCTTGGCGTTTTCCTTCAGTATCCTGAAGTTCATAGATAAGAGGACTAATAACACGTGTGACTTTACACAGAATGAATTTAGGGGCCAATTTTGAAGAAAATTTCTTAGATGCATCCGATAAGACATAGTTCTTTTTCCAAACTTGTTCGCCTAAGGCAAAGGAAATATTTCGCTTACGCAAGTTATAATGGTCCTTGCTCTTTTCGTAAGCTTTTAACAAATTTTTTCTAACGTCGTTAAAGATAGAAGGTAGTGACTGTTGGTCCTTGTCCCAACGTACTTTATCGTCAAATTCAATTACGTTAGTATCGTCAGGCACTAAACCATAGTAACTCCCATCGATTGGGGTATATCTTCCAAAAACAAGAAAGGACGGAGTGAATTGGGTTGCTTCGTGTTTAGATGTACGCAAAGCTTGAGCAATTTCAAAGATATGTTCATCCCATGTAGTATGGTCTGAATCAATATAAGACGAGATAGCGGTAATTAACACTCGATTTACTCTCTCGGTAGGGTTTACTTGGGGTGATATTTTGCGTTAAACCAAATTTTTGTACTTTGTAACTTTTAACGAAATTCTGAAAATCTTTAGAGATAAATTGTGCACCATTGTCACAAAGAATAATCTGGGGACACCAAAGATAAGAAAGACATTCTGTTCTAGGAATTTAATTATTGCAGCGGAGGTAGCTTTACGTAAGGGTTGCACCATAACAAATTTAGAAAACCAATCGGTAACAACTAAAAGATATTGATTGCCTCTTTTGATCGAGGAGAGGTCCTAATAAGTCAAGCGATATTAATTGAAAGGGATAAGATACACGCTTAAAGTTACCCATTAAACCAGGGCGAGCGTCTTGTGAACTCTTATGAGAACCACAAATTTTGCAGCTTTTAATGTAGCGACAAACAGATTGCTTAAGTGTGGGCCAGTAATACAATTCAGATATTTTCGCGAGAGTTTTGTAACACCAAGGTGTGCAGCTAAGGGATCGTCGTGACATAATTTGAGCACCTCACTGCGATTTGCAGTGGGCACAACGAGTTTCCATTCAGGTATATTCGATATTTTATGTGGGGACGAGGATACAAATTTATACAGTCTATTATTAGTTACTCGAAAGGTAGGAAATTTGTCGGGATTATCGGAAACTTTTCTAATCATATTGAGGTACCAGGTATCCAGAATTAAATTTGGAAGGTTTAGAGAAACTACATCTCGAGATAACGCATCAGGTACGATATTTAATTTGCCAGGCCTATGCCTAACGTCAAAAGTAAATTGAGATATACGCAAGTTCCATCTTGCCAAACGACCTGCGGGTTGTTTCAAGTTATTAAGCCAAGTGAGTGCTGCACAATCAGTGATTACGGTAAAGTGTGTACCTTCGACATATCCTCTAAATTTCTCGATGCCAAAGATAACACCCAATAGTTCTCGTTCGGTAGCAGAGTATTTTTGTTCGGCAGAAGTTAAGGCACGGCTCGCATAAGCGATTGGATGTTCTAAACCATTGTTTACCTGGAACAACATTGCACCTAACCCAGTAAGTGAGGCATCGGTTTGTATATAAAACTTATCATCGAAATTTGGAGAGATTAAGATAGGTGCTGAAGTGATTAGTGTTTTAATTTGTTCGAAAGCCTGTTGGGATTCTAAATTCCACTCGATAGTTTGGGATTTCTTTTATTTTTAATTAAAGCAGTAATGGGTGCAGATATAGTTGAAAGGTTAGGTAGAAAATGCGATAATAGCTAATCATTCCAATTAAACGTTTGATTTCGGTAACAGTTTTTGGTGTTTTAAATTTAGTAATAGCATCAACTTTAGCGGGATCTGCTCGTAAGCCTGTTCCATCGACAATAAAACCAAGAAATGTAAGGGATGAACGACAAAATTGAGACTTTTCCCAGTTTATCTTAAAGCCTGCTGCGCTTAAACGTTCAGCAACTTCATCTAATGTGGCGATATGTTCATCGAAAGAACTTGAGATAACTAAGATATCATCTAAAAACACAAAGGCACGTTCTTGATGTAAGATAGGACCTAACGTTTGATCCATAGTACGTTGTAAAGTTTGTGGAGCGTTACAGAGACCAAATGGCAAAAAATTATATTCGAAAAGACCTCGGCCTGGGACACAAAAAGCAGTTTTTTGACGAGAAGATAAGTCAAGAGGTATCTGATAAAAAGCTTGTCTTAGGTCGATAGATGAGATAAATTTTGCATTACGAAGCCTGCTCAAAATTGAATCAGTTCTAGGTAAAGGATAAGCGTCTGGAACAGTAACAGAATTTAGCTTCCTGCCATCAAAACAGACACGCCATTCGTCATTCTTTTTCCGAACTAGCAATACGGGAGAGGTCCACGGTGAATTTGAAGGAGAGATAACACCAGATACTAACATTTTGTCTATTTCCGCATGTAAATGCTTTTGTAAGGCAGGCGATAAGGGATATTGACGTTGCTTAAAGGGAAGGGCATCACCTGTAGAGATAACGTGTGTTGCCGTTGTAACACAACCAAGTTCAGAGGTATTAAGTTTGCGAAATTTGTCGATTGTAGCGTTAAGAGTTACATCTTGGGAATCAGTAAGAGAGATTTTGTTAGATATTCCTGTAGATGCACAGGAGTTCGTTTTAATAGAGGTTTGCCATGAAAATCCTGAAAGTAAAGTGACAGATTAAAAAGTTTACAGAAATCAACGCCTAGCAGAAAAGGATACGCTAATGCAGGGACAATCAAAAATAAAACATCACGTTCAAGAGACTCTACACGAATTTTTAACTTAAGGGAACCGGTTACATGTATTTGATTATCGTCAGCTAAATTTATGGAAGTTTTTCAGGAATAATTTGAATTTTGATATTTTGTTGAGATAATTGATGTAAACCTTCGTTATTTATAAGAGAACATGAAGAACCTGTATCCAGTAAAGCAATTACATTTAAGGAACCAATTGAGATAGATAAGTGTGGACGGTTATCGAAGGGTTTTTTAACAAGTTGTGAAACAGCGGTAGTCTTTTATGATAAAAGGAATTGACGGTTTGTAACCACTTAGACCACTCGGCTGGAGTAGTATAGCATAATTCCTCTAATAAAGGTAAGGTATTTTGTACATTAATAGTAGCGGTATTATTATTAGATAAATTTAATGACGGTACAACGTTAGAAGTGGTTTTATAATTTAAATTTATTGGCGTCTGTGTCCGTTGAATGATTGGTGTTGAGGGCGATTTTGGTTTCTTGAGATATTCACACCCTGATTTGAAATATCTCGACGGGAGTTTCCCGATACGTTAGGATTACAGTTGGTGCAGTTAGATTTGTAGATATTTGAGCGACCACAACCATAACAAAAAATATTTTTAGGGTAAGTGCAGACAGTATAGCTATGTCCACTTCGCTTGCAGTTCCAACAGGTAAGTGCGTTGTTAGTGACGGTAGAAGGAACGTTAAGGGTAGATACTTTACGGGAAGGTCGAACTTGGCAAGCTAGATCAGGTTCGAGAAGACCAGATAATTTCTCGGGTGGTGGTCGATATTTGTCAATCCTTGACCTCACTTCTTGAAGAGAGCGACATAGGTCTTTAAAATGAGCTAGCGAAGATATGGTCTGTAATGCCAAATGTTCTGAGAAATAGGGGTTCAAATTTCTAAGTAATTGATCGATAATTTCGGATTCGGAAGGTTTTTTTGTCGAGTCTGCTATATAAAGCTTCTAATGAGGTAATAAAAGACACAACATTTTCGTCGGGACCTTGAGTTCGGTTACGAATTTCGTTCCAAAGATCGTTAATGTAGCCATAAGGTAGGAAGTCTCGTTTTAAACAGGCAACTAACTCATTCCAGGTAGAAATTTGGTGTCGTATGTTTCTATACCATATTAATGCTGAGCCTGCGAACAAATCACCAGCTGAGATAAATAGGTCCTGGTCGGTACACCCGCGAGAAATTTTAAAATCGTTAATCCGGTCAAGAAAGGATGATAAAGAAACCTTCGAATCAAACCCTTCAAAGGTGAGACCCCATTTGTATACAGGTATAGGTTTTCCTAATGGTTTAGGTTCGGCAAGCGCAAGATTTGAAAAGGTAACGATATATCTACGTCTGCGTTAGGATTAAGTCTTTCTAAAAGAATTCCTTCAAGCAATAACACCTCGGACAACAAACTTTGTTTAGCTTGAGTCACTTGGTCATCGTTATATAAAGATAATGAATCAACTCGCTGTTTGACGTGAGTTATTCTTGAAGTCAATCTCCCTAATTCGATATTAGTGGCCGCAGGATCTGTTTTGTTTATTATACCCGATATATCATCTAAAGTTAATTTAATTTCTGATACGTTGAGTGGCCAATCGCCAACAGGGTTCCTTAAGATAGCCACGCCTTTGGTTTCCTGTGACAAAACAGCCCTAAGTTGAGATCGCCTATCATTCTGATTGGTCGCAGCTATGATACTTCTGCACTCCAGCTCGTAGATCAATTCCAGCGATTTTAAATGTGATACGTTCATTATGAATACAATATTCAAGACACGATATAAAAAATATGCGATTTTGACGCAGGTTAGAAGGTAAAAAACACGTTACAGCTACTTTAAGGTAATACGATACGATATTTAGAGGTAAGAACTTGTTAGAACGTCACCGATAACACCAAAGAAACACATTTAAGGTATATGGAAACGAAATCAATGTTCAGTTAAATACATATTTTATAGATAATGACAGACAAGCCTTCCAAAATGGAAAATGGGCGCAGAGGATATGTTATTTAACCTATAAGGCAACAACGTATAGTCAAACACTTCTTAAAAAGGTATACTAGCAATTTATTTCACTCAAGTGTTTTTTAAACACTTAATTTTCATGTAAAAATAAACCATAATGCAATTTTAGAATGTAACATAAGGATGTATTTAAGTTTCAAAAACGGCCTTTCAAAGTTAAGGAAAGCAACTAAAGATATTTTAATAGGTAATTCTATAATACTGTATTTAAAGACATAAGGTAAGGTAAATACTTACATGAATAAAAGTAAAGTTCTTTAAGTGAAGAAGCTATTAATGCATTGTATCCTTATAAAGGAAATTATTCTAACCTAAAAACAAAGAAGAAGCCCCTGAAGTTCATAGCCTGAACAGGTTGAAGGCGCCATCTGCTACACTTCGTTTACAGTTTTACTTGGTCGGTAATGCAGTTAACAAAATGTTACGCTTAGATTCTGGTACATTGAAATGGCGATAGATGGCTCTTAAAAGCCGGTAATACAATTACCAAAGTTCATAAGATACACATGACGTCACTGATAATTTATATTGCGCCATAATTAAGAGAAGGTACATAAAATTTAAACAATAAAAATTAGATAATCTACTCACGTGAAGGATCCGTTAACCGGCAGGAAATCACGCCACGGTAACCTCGGCATCGCTGCTGGTAGAGTTGGACATCCAAATTATCTCGGGGTCATGGGATGCTCCAGGGTCATCTCCGTTCCTATATGCAGTGGAAGACGGGAATAGGGAATTAAGGAAAGATACTCAAGATAAGGAAATCTACATAATAAGATAACACGACACCCGGCACGACTGTTCACTTCAAAGTTCGGCGTAAAAAAAGCCACGTTTCCGCGCGAGAACCGCGGAACTCCCTCCTCTTTTGTAGCATTGCCTTACCCCTATAGGGATAATTCACACTTGCCAATTGCACTATTGTGACGTACCGGAAGCCCCGCCCAGTCTATTTAAATTGTTCCCGCTTCTTGCGTATTTAAAATTATGGCGGGAACTTCCGCACATCAAGAAAACTAACCTAAACAATGTTAAAGTGCAATGGCACGTAACAAAAGATAGCTAATTTAAGGTAAGTAAAGTTAAACGTGTAAGAGATTATACGCTGTATGAGAGAAGGAATAGGTAATTAAAGTTAACCAATTGTTAGTGAGAACAAAAAAATATTAGGTAAATCGTAAGGGTTTAATCATATTAAGATACCAGGTAACAGGAATTAAATATGGAATGTTAAGAGAGACAACAACACAAGATAAGGCATCAGGTACGATATTTAATTTGCAGGCCTATGCCTAACATCAAAAGTGAATTGAGAGATACGCAAGTTCCATCTTGCCAAATGACCTGCGGGTTGTTTTAAGTTCTTAAGCCAAGTGAGAGCAGACAACATTAGGTACATTGTCAAAGAAGTAAACGTGAAAAGCTCTTAGATATACGTAGGGTTAAACAATTTTAAAGATAATTTTAAGGCATTTAAAGAGATTTAAATCGATATGTGAAGAGATAAGAGTAATTAAAACTCGATTCACCAATAAAATTGTTGAAAAACAAAAAGATATTTTATAAAGCATATATTTACTGGGATGGGAAGCTCTCATTTGAGTTCTACCCAAACCAATAAAGAAAAATTTCAACATCATCATTAAAAAAAAATAATTCACAAATTCTAAAACGACAAACTTACCAACCAAATTCTCGTCTAGACTTATAACGGTTAACGACCGGCCCTTGGGTCTCGTTCTAGACTTACAGAGCTATACGACCAAATCCGACAGTAAATTTCGCTTAATGGATGTTAAAGTACGTTGAAATATCGATAACTAAAAAAAAATATGCAATCAAGACAAACTCATACTCGCTATATGAAAGAAAAATTCCACGATACATATACAAAAAGTTAGTATTCCAAATTATTGGAATGTTCTTTCGATATTGCGGGAGTTATCAACAACTATCGTAAATGAGTTTAAATAATAAAACGTTAACGGCAATTTCTTTATTTCAGTATTCAAAGGAGCAGATAAAAAGGGATCCAATTTATTACAACATTTTGGAAGGTAAAAGATATGGTTAGGTATATTTCGTTGACTATATATAAAGCAAGAACCTCTATAAAAAGCATTTATAGGTTATACTGTTTAAAACATTCAAGGGAACAACTTTTAAAACTATATCCAAGCAAGATAATATCTAAGAAAAAAAATATATCAGGGTTAAGTCAAAATAATGCTTTAAAAGACACTAAAAACTCAGGTAAGTAGGAAATCTATATTTGGACAAACAATTTTGTTCATCATCATCATTTTGTTATCGACCTTACTTAAGGTCGGTTTGACGCAGCTCTAACTTCTTTTCTATTCTGTGCTAATCTAAAAAGCTCTACATACCCTTCACAACCTAAATTTCTAATAATTTGACAATTTTGTTATATATATGTAATTGTGAATTATACTAAATGATTTCGGTTATAGAAAACACTTAAGGTGTGAAATATTCATCTTGAATTTATATTTGAGACACGATATATATGAGATATACAATACTGAGGTAATTCAGAAGTTAAAAAACGGTAAAGCTATTTCAAGTCAATACGGTAAAGATATTTAAAGGTAAAAACTTCCTATGAAAGCATTCGTAATGAATAATATTCAAATTTAATCACGCTAAGTAACCAAAACACTAAAGAAACACGTTTAGAACAATACGAGGGCAAGGTTAGTGTTTAATAAAGGAATATATCATTGATAAACTACAAAAAGACACTCCAAATTATAAAAAACACGTAGGTAAGTGTTATTTAACAAAAGCAACAACCCGTAGTTTAATGTTTCTTAAAAAGATATTAAAAAAAGCCAATTTATTTCGTTCAGTGCTTTTAAATACAAGGTTTTCTTGTAAAGGTAATTCGAAATATCATTAATTAAACAGGTAAATTACTAAGACACTTTTTTTTAGTGTAAACACACAACAGTGTTGATTTGTGGTTTCAAAACAGTTTTTTAAAGTCTAAAAAACAAACAAGGGTTATGTTTTAATCTGATATAAAATAGATAGTTTCATAGTAAACCTTGTTTAAAGCATGCAATTACTTAAATGCTTATGTATTTGTATTTATTCATATATAAATGATGCACTCACCTGTATAATTTAAAAGTAGGGTGAAGGCATAGATCAAAAAAACTTGCAGTTCTGTTTAGAACAACTAAACACATATTTCAGATAATTTCAGTTATCAAAAGCACACCATATTTAAATTGGGAAACCATTAAATCAGCCAAACATTTAAATACACAAGCTGTATATTTCAATGTCAAAATGGCCGCCTACCTTCAGAACACCATAGCAACTGATTTTGACATCTAAAGGAATGTGGCGTGTTCCAAAACACGAATATAAAATTTCAAGGTTAACAGGTATTAGATAATTGATTTTTTTTAACGAAAAAGCTATAAATCACATTAGGTAATACATTGTATATTTATAAAAACAAAAGAAAGACTCGTAATTGCCATATTCACACGTTGAGGGCGCTAAATTCTTAGGATTTAAAACCAAATTCTTACGGTTAAAAAACCTCGATAAATACATCGCGCAAGCGCGATAAGAAAGGGACGCCACTGGCGGTTGGTAACGCTAACCTTTGTACAGATTTTGGCGCGCCCATCTGACAATGACGTCACCAATGCACAAATTTAATACGCAATTATCGGGAAAAAATATAAATTTAAGACAATAGGTTATACGGCAATTACTCACATGAATATGTCCCTGGGTTAAAGTTGGCTTCTGTTGGAGTCCATCAGGGCTACGGAGGGCCCTTTTTAGGCAGGTTAAAGATGGTGACTGCTCCGGTGCTGTTGGCGGAGCATGGACATCCGGCTCGTTCTAGGGTCGTGGGCTGCTCCAAGGTCGTACCAGATTTCTATATGTAGCGGAACGATAGGAACGGGTTAATCAGGCAAAGACAGACAAAGATAAGCAAGGGAAATCTACATAATAAAAATAGAGATACGATACCAAGCACGACAACTGCACTCCTCGAAGATCAAAGGCAAACAGCCACGTTACAGAGACTCACGGAAACTTCTCTCCACTTTGTCCCTACTCCACTCGCGTCGCACGATCTGGCGCAAACGCACTGTGACGTAACGGAAATACGTGCACCGAGTCTTTTGAATTTATGGCGCGAAACTTCCGCACATCAAAATTAACCTAAAAAATGTTTAAGGGCCAATTTGGCACGTAACAATATTCCAAAAAACAATAAATGCAGAATCTACTTGGGAAACTGCTATCGAAACACTCGAAAATATAGACCACGTCCTTTACCCGACTATAGTTAAATACTTAAAAAAATTTACTACACTTCCAATCTCAGTGGCAACATCCGAACGACGTTTTTCAACTTTGAGAAGAATAAAAAGTTGGATGCGATCGCGCATGTCCCAAGATCGATTGGAAGGATTAGCCCTACTGCATATTCATAAAGATGTTGATGTAAATGTTGAAAGAGTCATCAATAGATTCGCAAAGGATAGTAGAAAAATAGAGTTTGTCTTGTAGTAGTAAAGAGTAGTAGGATTGGGGGATTCCAGGACAGCGCCGCCTCCTCCTCCTCCTCCTCCATTTACATGTAAAAACCCACTATAAAGTCTTATTTTAAAGAAATCTTGCCCTTGCTCCGCCTTGCTCTCCGCCTTGCTCGGACACCCACCCCAAAAATTTTGATTACGTCACACCTGCATTCTTTCCAGCCGCGAGATAAATCTTTTTCCACACTTCCACCCACGAGATAAATGTACATTGTTTGGTATCAATTAATATTAGATTTTTCTCAGCTACCTGAATCTCTAGGAATTTTTCAGATTGCATCATCCCTAAGGGAGCTACCCTGATTTTAAGATTTCTTACCTGTTGCGATTTCCGACCGTCCTTAAAAATTGTTTTATACATACGATACATTAAATTAGTCTAAAATTTTACGCAGAATTCGAATCTGCAAACAGATTTAAAATCGGACTACTCCTTACAAAGTTACACACATACCTTCTAGCGAGCATACCGCGTACCGCATACCACTACTCGCTTTTAATGTTACACCATACTTTCTATCTTGTTTAGCTCATCTTTCGAGATAAATGTACTTTGTTTGGCATCAATTAATATTAGAATTTTCTCAGCTACCCAAATCTCTTTAAATTTTTCACATAGCACCATCCCCCAGAGAGCTAATGATGTACCTTTTGTCATCTTCCCTCGATAAACTAATTTTATTAATAAGCTACGTGTACAAATCGTGTTTTTACTCCGGATACATACGCAGACAAGTACTCGATACCATCCAAATAAAGAATTGGATGCTTGGCAACTGTTAACATCCGCTTCCCTCGTGTACGCCCAGACACATCCCAGCCCATGCGCACCCCTTGTCCATGCGCACCCCTGCCCATGCGCACCCCCTTTTATAAATAAAGAACAATGTTATATACTATTATAAAATGTTTATTCTGACATTATACATAACAAATTTAAAAATATTTAATACCAAGCATGGAGTCATTTAAACTTAATTTTAATACAAAGTTGTACACAGAAGACAGTCCTTTCTTTATGTTTGTTTGCAGTGGTTTTAATTTTATCTAATTTTATTCGCAGCTTAAAATTTAAATCGACACCCAAGACTTCTATCTCCTTTTCTAGCCAATAGTTTGATATATAGAGACCGTCTAGGTTTTCGAATTGTAAAATGTACCGAAGTTTGCCTCTAGTTAATTTTAAGTTAGATAGTGGAACTATGACTAACATAGTACCGGTAAAAATTTTTAACAAATTAAAAGGGGTTAAATTAGAAAAAAACAAATGTAAAACTAGAGGCATTTGGTGGATTTAAGATTGTACCATGTGGTGAATTTACAGGAATAATTAATCATAAAGATAGGTCCGTTAATGCTAGATTTATTGTAGTAGAAAACAATTATTGCATTCCTATATTAGGTTTAACCACATGTTTAGAATTAAAATTAATATCTAAGGTACATAGTGTGCAAGAAGAGGATTTAAAAAAATTGAAATTTATAGAATTTAATAAGGATGTATTTACAGGATTAGGGTCTTTTCCTGAAATAATCTCATTAAAACTGTCTAGTAGGGCTGTTCCCAAAGCAAATATGAGTAGAAAAATACCTTAAAATTAAAGAAAAACTAATACTCTGGAAGAGTATGAAAAAAAGGGTGTAATTACAACTTGTGAAGGTCCTAGTGAATGGGTCAGTAATTTAGTTTGCGTCCAGAAAACAAATGGACAATTAAGATTGTGCATTGATCCATGCGAGCTTAATAAATACTTGAATAGGGATTTTTATGAAATTCCAACATTGGACGAAATTAGCTCAAAGTTGGTGAATAAAAAATACTTTTGTATCTTTGATCTTAAAAACGGGTTTCATCAGATAAAGAGTCGTGGAAACTATGCACGTTTAGCATTCCTTATGGTAACTATCGGTACCTTAGAGCTCCATTTGGTTTATCGGTGATACCAGAAATTTTTAGCAAATTGGTTAACAAACATTTTGGTAGCATCGATGGTGTTATCCCGTACTTTGATGATATTTTATGTGCTGCAGATTCAGAGTGTAACGAATATATTTTCTGTAGCACTATTTTTGGAAGAATCACATTTGTGCAATTTTAGTCTGTGGTATTTGATCCTTGTATTTGATACTGTTATATCTGAAAGAAACAATTCCACAATGGAACAGGAAATCATGACCGTTTAATTAGTTTAAATGCTTTACCCTGAAATATTTAATAATAATATACACTCAGAAAACATATTTAAAAGGGAACTAGTCGTTTGTGTTGCCTAACCTACAGGCGGATTATACCCTTTCAGTCGTTAAAATTAGGATAGCGCTTGCGGGAATACGGTCACGAGGTGACGCACAAAGCAGATGGGCCGTTCTTTACTTGTACGGTACGAATAACAAAGTCAGCGATTGTATTTGAGAATGTAGTCCAGACTGCATCATATACAGATGGGCTCCCAAGTTCTTCATAAGTGGGGCCTCAGAATAGGCGTGATGTGGTAGTTTTATAAATGGTTCGAGTCGGTATTTGTTAACGCGCATGAAGTAACTAGAAATACATCTAAAGAGATTGGGACAATGTTCGTTTATTAAGAAATTACAGCTTTTGTTCGATGTTTTGTTGCAACCAATTAGTAAGCAGATTCCGGAGAAAACGTGCATCGCAGTTCGATAATTAGGAGTAACGTCTTCATTAAAAACAGGTATCAAACCTTTCTTTTGTTATGTTTGTGAGACCTTGAATGTGCTCACATAAAATTGTAGTCGAAAATTGTTTAATTCTACTAAATTTTGTGCACGAAGAACAACGTGGAATATAATTGTTAAGAAATACTATTAAAATAATTTTGCAAGACACGCCGAGCATTCACATGTTAAAATGTTGAGATTCTAAAGTCCATTTCCTGTTTTTTAAAAAATTCATTACAGATGTCAAATTTTAATAAGGTCATTATACTTGAATAAGTTGAAATGTTATTTATCCAAGTCAGCTGCACGTGATTTACTTTTTTTAGAAATAAATTAAACTGATGTGAAACATATGTAAACCAATAAACAGATCTGAGTATTTGGTATCAGAAATTTTGTTATAAAATATTATTAAAATTAAGGTCTTGTTATGCCAAGACAGATTTATAAAGAATTCAATTTTATTATTCCATATTTGTAATCATATTCAAAAAAAAACGAAAAGAGAGAAACTATATTAAATTTCATTTTTGGACTCAAGTGTTTTATTCCATGCACAATTAATTTTTATAACTTTCTTTAAAGAAAATAAGTTTTTGAATAATGAAATTAGACGAACGCTGAAGTAATTTAAAAAACACAGATATGCTACAACTGATTTGTTCTAGGTATTCATTTTTGATTCAAATATCTTTGGTGTGGTAACCTTAACATTATCCACCTGTAATTATTAGTATGCTTTTTTATTAGAAAGCTCAAACAGTGTCTTTTTAATAGAGAATTTGTTGTGTACTTTTTCTTTCAGGATCATCGAGATTGAAGAGGTTGTAAGTATGTTCCATAGGTTTCCAGATGCGTTAGTTCATTAAGTTGTAAGTTTTTTATGGTGCTTATATCCCATGAGTTTCTGTATCTTCTCATAGGAGTATAGAGTTTCTTGTGTTATCATCCATATACATACAGTGGCGCTCAATCCCCTTTTTCTTTTTATGTTAGCTTATTGTAGAGTTTAGACCATCCCCACGCCTTTTCTCATTGCTCACTCTTGGGGTAATTCCCAGACTTGGCCGCAAACAAGTAAAGCTTCACTTGTATCCAACGAGTGGAAGCAAAAAATAGTACAAGAGAGGCAATTAAATACCATAGTTAAAAAGCTTCTTGATGTGGCACGGAGCAATAATATAAAATTTAATCCAATTAAATTACAGTACTTTAAAAACGAAGTTCGTTATTCGGACCGGGTAAAATGTATTGCAGAATTAAAACCACCAGAAAATCAAAAGGATTTACAAAAAATTTTAGGAATGATTAATTTTATTATAAATTCATTGCCAAATTTAAGTAGTGTAATATCACCGTTACTGGAATTACTTAAGAAAAACATAGAATGGACGTGGACCCAAGTTCATAATGATTTATTTAACAATGTTAAGAAAATGGTTACCAATAACGTTGCATTAGTTCCATTTAATTTTAAAAAGTCGATTGAAATTCAATGCGACTCTTCAAAAGATGCACTGGGTGCATGTCTTTTGCAGGAGCAAAAGCGTGTTGCTTTTGTGTCCAGATGTTTAACAGCCACTGAGAAACAGTATGCACAAATAGAAAAGGAGCTGCTCTCATGCTCGTGGGCTTTTAATAAATTTCATAATTATGTTTATGGTCATAATAATATACTAGTCTATACGGACCACCAGCCATTAACGACGATAATCAAAAAAGAGCTAGGTGATATAAAAAATAACCGTTTGCGTCGATTACGATTAAAACTATTGCCATACAAATTTGAACTCAAATACTTACCTGGAAGGTTTATGTATGTTGCAGATTATCTATCGCGTAACTTCATATTACGTGATGAAAAAGATGATGAAACTATGCTGGAAACCATTTATGTAGTGACTGATTTCGGCATTAGTATTACAGCAGAGAGGCCACAGCAATTTAAAAAAGAAACTGCTGTAGATGATGTATTAAATAAAGTAATAAATTATTACAACCAAGGCTGGCCAAGAAAACTAAAAAATTGAGCCAGAATTACAGCATTTCTATGATTTGAGAAATGAAACAACCGTACAATCTGAGCTAGTATTTTGTAAAGGACGATTAATAGTTCCTAAAACGCTTAGAACAATTATTCTGAGTACGTCTCACGAGACACATTTAGGACTAAATAAAATCAAAAATAGACCATGTGGTTTATTTTACTGGCCACCCATAAGAGCAAACCTTATGCACTTTATTCAAACCTGTAGAATATGCCAAAAATTTCAAAAGTCCAATATAAAAAGTTCATTAATTAATCATGAAATACCAGAAATACCGTTTTTAAAGATTGGTACGGATTTTGCAGATTTTAATGGCGAGAATTATTTGGTAATTGTTGATTATTATTCCAGGTGGCTAGAGGTTTTTAAGGTACCAAATAAAATTTCTAGTACCGTCATAAAAGTACTTAAAGAAGTATTCTTGCGTACCCCATGCCCCAAACAGTAATCGCGGATAATGTACCATTTAATAGCTTCAATTTTAAAGAATTTTCCATGGACGGGCATTTTAGTGTATTTACGACAAGTCCATATTATCCAAAATCTAATGATCGCGTTGAAAAATATGTAGGGATTACAAAGAAATTGTTAAATAAAAGTCTAGAATCTAAAATTGACTTTCAGCTGTGCTTGCTAGGCTACAGAAATAGTCCTGTTGCGGGATTGGAATGGTCTCCTGCACAGCTATTACAAAGTAAAAATTTGAGAACGAAGTTCCCTGTTAAAATAGAATCACTGAAACCGGTAATCGTGGAAGAGGCAATAAAAGCAATCAAGGAAAATCAACTTAAACAGGCTGATTATTATAATAAAACTGGGTTAATACAAGAACTGGAATTCGTCAATAATGAAAGGGTTTTAGTTAAGAATCTAAATAATACATTTTGGGAAGAAGAGATAATAGTTAAAAAATTAAAGTTCCCACTTAGAAGTTATTTGATTAAAATAAACAATAAAACATTAAGACATAACCAACAATTAATAAGAAAACTATTTCAACGATGTAACGATCTAGATGAGGAAAGTGAACCGATAGTTCCCGAGTAGTAGGATAGGCCGGTGCTGGCGCAGCGCCGCCGCCGCCGCCGCCGCCGCCGCCTCCTCAGCTACTCGAATTTCTAGGAATTTTTTAGATAGCATCACCCCCCAGGGAGCTACCCTCATTTTAAGATTTTTTTACCGCTAACATTCTGAACCAAATAGTTTTCTTCGACTAGCCATTTTCACCGACGAGATAAACCTATCTTGTTTGGTATCAATTAATATTAGAATTTTCTCAGCTACCCGAATCTTTAGGAATTTTTCAGATAGCATCACCCCCAAGGGAGCTACCCTCATTTTAAGATTTCTTACCTGTAGCGACTTTTGACCGTTCTTATAAATTTTTTTAGTCATGCCATACATTAAACCTCAAACCTCTAAATTTCGCTCTTTGCTTTATAAGCAAAACTAACAAATAGTTTTCTTCGTCTAGCCATTGCATCTTTCGAGATAAACCTATCTTGTTTGGTATCAATTAATATTAGAATTTTCTCAGCTAACCGAATTTCTAGGAATTTTTTAGATAGCTCCATTCCCCGGGGAGCTACCCGAATTTTAAAAATTTTTTTATCAATGTCGATTTCTAATCAGCTATCCTTTTTAATATCTACAATTCTTTAACCAAACTTGTAGCAGTATTAACATAAATAAATTAAGCACGCAAAAATTTAATAATTTATTTTATCCGATTTACAGTTTAATAAACTAATTACAATTTTTACAAAGTATAACATTTATCTTCTTCGTTTAACCAAATCCAAGCAGGTTAAAGTAACCTGTAACAAAAAATAGAAATTAATGTGTTGTTTAAAAAAGACCTATAACAAAAAGAGATTAATGTAAAAAAGAGGAGACGTGTTTTCGCTCAATAAGACATATTGTTGTTAATCTAACAATATGAGAATAATGTAAAAACATTCCAATGTAATGTGTTTTTAATATATAAATGGGAAAGTCGACTTTGGCGTAATCATCGCTCCGAATTAAATGTGAAAGCGGTATATAATTTCTTTTTAAAAGTGTATATCTTCTCCAAACAAATACGGTTATTACAGTAGGAAAGTACGCTAAATGCGAGTCAATTAACAGCAATTTAATATTGCATACTGACCTACCTTAATTAGGTTGCTGTACTATTAGGAATGACCTTTTGTTATCTTCCCTCGATAAACTAATTTTATTAATAAGCTACGTGTACAAATCGTGTTTTTTACTCCGGATAGATACGCAGACAAGTACTCGATATCATCCAAATAAAGAATTGGATGCTTGGCAACTGTTAACATCCGCTTCCCTCGTGTACGCCCAGACACATCCCAGCCCATGCGCACCCCTTGTCCATGCGCACCCCTGCCCAGCGCACCCCCTTTTATAAATAAAGAACAATGTTATATACTATTATAAAATGTTTATTCTGACATTATACATAACAAATTTAAAAATATTTAATACCAAGCATGGAGTTATTTAAACTTAATTTTAATACAAAGTTATACACAGAAGACAGTCCTTTCTTTATGTTTGTTTGCAGTGGTTTTAATTTTATCTAATTTTATTCGCAGCTTAAAATTTAAATCGACACCCAAGTCTTCAATCTCCTTTTCTAGCCAATAGTTTGAAACATAGAGACCGTCTAGGTTTTCGAATTGTAAAATGTACCGAGGTTTGCCTCTATATTTAAAGTCTTTGATTCTACCGACAACCAGATCCATTCCTTCGTGTAATTCTTGCAGCTTGTGACAATCTTTTAATCGCAGCTTTCCCACTATATCCTGCATACGTATCTTGTTAGCTTAATCGACTTCTTCTTGTCGGTATTGGAGGAAATTCTTATTCTCCCACAGACTGTTGCGTAGTTGCATGTCCACCACTTTTGGGAATATATGGTTGTTATAGGTTGTAAGACCCTCGGTTTTAAATTATCCGAAAGATTCTTTACTAGGCAAATATACAATGTTTAGCGGAACCCCTTTGAGTGTGGTGTACGCCAAGGTTACGAAACCCGCATTCCTTAGTTCGTCTTTGTTATATGCCATTTTGATAAATACGTTTTTAGAATAACCTTTTAAAAAGTATACGGATTTAGTACCATCTTTTACCGCAAGAACGCCTACATAACTAAAAGAGTCTTTCTTACTAACCGCAAATGCATATAGCTTGTAGAACCCGGATGTATTTAAGTCACTCCATCGGCACATAAAATAATCGTTTAATTTTTCCTCATTTTCTCTAATAAGATGTTCTTTGTATAACACATCTTTGTATTGTTCGCGTATTGTCGCAGTGTTTTCCATGTACTACAATTTTCGTCTTTTGCATCCATTTCCTCTAATTCCAGTTGTCTTTTCCTTCCACTTACAGCGTATGGTATGCATAATGGAGCAATTTCCTTTAGCGTAAACGGATAAAGTTTACTACCAATATTTACGCGTTGTCGTACAACCAAAGGAAGAATTAATAGGTTAGGTCAGCGCCGCGGCGCTGACCTAACCTATTAATTTTTCCTTTTATCTAACCTAGGTCCACACTTGGTTTTTAATGGAAAAACTCATTAAAAAGCAATCAGTGCTAATGGGGTTTTAATGAGAAAACTCATTAAAAAGCAATTAGTGCTAATGGGGTTTTAATGAGAAAACTCATTAAAAACAGCCTAACCTATCAATTTTTACTTTTATCTAACCTAAGTCCACACAAGCCCAGCTAACCTAACCTAACCTAACTCCAACACTAGCTAACCTATCCCCCCCGACAGCCCCACATCCAACCTAGGACGGATGCAACAAGTACACCACACATAGAAATATATTTTTATTCATTAAAACTAATAAAATTGGTTGTTGCGTATAACTTTTGTGATATTGCAATAATATTAAACTATTTCTTTATGTGCATAAACGGATCTAGGTCTGGTTGTGGAGGTGTATTAATGGCAAAGTTCCTTGAATTTACCTCCATCAAAATAGGGTGAAATTGCCCCATAGGGTAGAGTATCTCCCTCCGACATAGGTCGGATTTAATCCGACCTAGATCGGATAGCAAAACTGTTCCTAATCAAGAGAATGTAGGCGATATGGTTGTGTCCGACATATTCGGCTATCTTCGGCAATATGCGCCCCCACTCTGTAGGATATATATAAGGGGCAGTTTTTCGTATCCAATTTAGTATTCGGCAGTAGCTAGAACAGTAAAACTGAGCGTCTCCAAGGTGATTAACGTTCCGCAACTTCTTGGTAATAAAGTGAAACCAACAAATGAGCGATTTGGATTGTGCTTTTGGCAGAAAATATGTGCAACAATAATCTGGTGACAGATATTGGTAATATTTGTTATGTCGAAGGCGAACAGATGCTGACTGGTGGACTATACACACCAATTACAGAACCATTTTGTGACAATATAATGTTGGTTAAAATTTGCGACCATTCTGACGCCGAGCAAACATCTGCGAACAAAAGAATGTTTATCCTAAAAAAAGAAATTTGTGGTGCATTTAACAGTTATCTACGAAGAAAGTTCGACCGATTTGTTTTCCGCTAGGCATGGTGTTAAAGCTAAGCTTCCGTTTTCTCTGGAAAGCACTAACAAGATGGGTCAGATGTTAAGTTGGAAACTTTATTGGAGGAACTACCAGATATATTAGACGGACTCAAAAAAGATTATTATTATCTTTTTGACATGGCTGTAACCCAAGATTTTGCGGGCATATTTAGCAAGATGGAGATGTGTAATTATTTAACTACAAACCATAACTTTTGCTATAAGGGCGAATACGAGGAAAAGTGTAATATTATAGTTGACAACGATAAAACTGTGGGAAATGATTGTTTAACATGGCTAACAACCAATGCAAGAATTAAGATATACAACAAATTTGTGTGTCAGATAACAAGTCCTGGTGTTAATAAACAACTTGGCAATCATATACTAGATTTTTTACGT
Organism: Platerodrilus igneus; assembly: GCA_036346225.1. Classification (NCBI taxonomy): domain Eukaryota; kingdom Metazoa; phylum Arthropoda; class Insecta; order Coleoptera; family Lycidae; genus Platerodrilus; species Platerodrilus igneus. The sequence continues at coordinate 2,081,728 of JARFIW010001106.1, forward strand.
TGTCCAGATGTACGTTTAAGGGAAACATTTGCGTCTACTTTGGCCAAAGAACAAGGTATTACGCGATTGGAAGCGACAATATACAACTGTATAATTGGAAGCTATGTCAGTGCGGAACGGGTGTATAATCCCTTAAAAGACTGTTTAACGTTATTGGAAGATAGTAAGTTATACTTCCTAAAGGCACCAATGTACTCGGTACCACTTGCCAAAATGTGGAGTAAGCTATCGGACAAGCTACAAAATAGCTGATGTTTAGTGTATAATAACCTGCTACAGTACGTGTATTGGGGTAATGGTACTACAAAGAAATTGACGGGCTTGCAAATTAAGTTGTCCGAAAAACCAAAGGAAAGAGAAAAATTGATAAAGTATGTGCTTTCGGCTTTTAGTTTTAACTGTTTACCTGTAAATTATTTGGAGATAGTAGAGGAAGAAGACAGCCCAGATAAAATAAAAATCTTACACAAGTGCTACATTAAAGCAGGTAGTACATTTTTACACAATCTGCAACACCATATTCTACAATTCCAAAAGAAATAGTCATTTCGGAATTGGGATTGATAAATACACCTAACATTCGCCCAGAGGTTGTACGACAACGCGTAAATATTGGTAGTAAACTCTATCCGTTTACGCTAAAGGAAATTGCCTCATTATGCATACCATACGCTGTAAGTGGAAGGAAAAGACAACTGGAATTAGAGGAAATGGATGCAAAAAGGCGAAAATTGGACTACATGGAAAACACTGCGACAATACGCGAACAATACAAAGATGTGTTAGACAAAGAACATCTTATTAGAGAAAATGAGGAAGAATTAAAAGATTATTTTATGTGCCTATGGAGTGACTTAAATACATCCGGGTTCTACAAGCTGTATGCATTTGCGGTTAGTAAGAAAGACTCTTTTAGTTATGTAGGCGTTCTTGCGAAAAAAGATGGTACTAAATCCGTATACTTTTTAAAAGGTTATTCTAAAAACGTATTTATCAAAATGGCATATAACAACGACGAACTAAGGAATGCAGGTTTCGTAACCTTGTATATTTGTATATTTGCCTAGTAAAGAACCTTTCGGATCATTTAAAACCGAGGGTCTTACAACCTATAACAACCATATATTCCCAAAAGTGGTGGACATGCAACTACGCAACAGTGTGTGGGAGAATAAGGATTTCCTCCAATACCGACAAGAAGAAGTCGATCAAGCTAACAAGATACGTATGCAGGATATAGTGGGAAAGCTGCGATTAAAAGATTGTCACAAGCTGCAAGAATTACACGAAGGAATGGATCTGGTTGTCGGTAGAATCAAAGACTTTAAATATAGAGGCAAACTTCGGTACATTCTACAATTCGAAAACCTAGACGGTCTCTATGTTTCAAACTATTGGCTAGAAAAGGAGATAGAAGACTTGGGTGTCGATTTAAATTTTAAGCTGCGAATAAAATTAGATAAAATTAAAACCACTCCAAACAAACATAAAGAAAGGACTGTCTTCTGTGTATAACTTTGTATTAAAATTAAGTTTAAATGTTTAAATATTTTTAAATTTGTTATGTATAATGTCAGAATAAACATTTTATAATAATATATAAAATTGTTCTTTATTTATAAAAGGGGGTGCGCATGGGCAGGGGTGCGCATGGACAAGAGGTGCGCATGGGCTGGGATGTGTCTGGGCGTACACGAGGGAAGCGGATGTTAACAGTTGCCAAGCATCCAATTCTTTATTTGGATGGTATCGAGTACTTGTCTGCGTATGTATCCGGAGTAAAAGAATACGATTTGCATACGCAGCTTATTAATAAAATTAGTTTATCGAGGGAAGATAACAAAAGGTACATCATTCCTAATAGTACAACAATCTACGCATGGGGGGGGGCGTAAAGATATAATATAGTTGTTTATATTTGTATGGATTTTGTAAATCTATTGTGTATATTAGTTTTAAGATTCCATAATTTTTAAGTTCTTCTCCCACCTTCCAAATCCTTCCGGCTTCTATCCTGGTTCACAGAGTATACGTGTTATCTCCACGTGGTATTCGCGGGACACGGCGGTTTTAGATTTCTAGGGAAACGGTTGGTCAAAGCATATGTCTTGGGTAGCGAAAAAAGGGTTTTAAAATGTAGTTAAATAAAGATGGGCAAAAATCAGTGATTTGGGTCTTTAAAATGCATAACTTTGTATGGGGTGGTCCTATTTAAAATTTATTTACAGATTTGGGGTCTCTAGAAAAATTTAATGTTAGTTGATACCTAGCAAAATATATTTATCTTAAAAGAGTGACTACCCCGCAAATAATAAACACAATATACCGCATGTTAACAAAAAATTTGTAGGGAAATTTAAAGACGAATTTAATGGGGGTCCAGCATTAGAATTTGTTGGTAGTAAGGCTAAGTCCTACTGTATTGTAGGCGAGAAAGATACGATTAAAAAAATTAAAGGGGTCTCACGATGTGTAGTTAAGTAAAACCGAGGGTCTTACAACCTATAACGAGCATATACCTCCAAAAGGGGTGGGCATGCAACTACGCAGCAGTGCGTGGGAGAATAAGAATTCTCTCCAATAAGAAATTAAAGTTTCCATGTACGTAGCACCAGTCATTGGGAAATGGTAGAGATGTGGAACCTATAAAGACGATTATTAATTGTGGTTTAGAAAAAAAATAGTTTTCGTGGACTAAATAAAATAGCTTAGACTGGTTAATGTATATGGTTACATATTCTCGTGCACATCCACAAACATCTGCTTACGTCCGTATACGGACATGGCGATGCTGGTAGTTTTTGTTTAACAAATAGTAGGAGAGATACGTTAGGTGTTAGTGTGCGGAAGCCCATAGGATCGTTGGATTCAAAAAGAACGATGCGGCGGGATGTATGGCGGCTCCCCGTTAGAATAATCGAAAGTGGTTAATCGATCGTATTAGATGTTTAAATAAGCGAAAGTGTAAAGGCCTACATAAACAAAATTTAATTATCCGACAAAAAAGTGCGCGATGTGCTACACTTATAAAGAAAGTATGGAATGGCGCTTTTTAGCGGTCCTAGCAGTAAAAAGGGCTACTGACTTTTTCAAGCAACTACAAGAATAGCAGTAGCGCAGAGAAGGGGTATGCATGTATTTTACAGCGCATTGTTAGTTTACCGGTAGCTCGAACGTGTAATTGATCACGACTTATAGATCTCTCGGAGGTTTAAAAATTCTGAGATCATGGATCATACGAATTCGTTCTATCTATGTCAAACTTACGCTAGCGCCTTAAAACATAGACTCAGAGATAACACCAGGTATTGTTTAATTTTTCAAAATGTTGAATCCTCAACTTCCTTCGACTGTCTTCGGAAACCTTCGGTTTGCAATCAATTTGTGTGCGTGTGCTATCACCCTTTTGGATTTTTAATATGCACGCGATCCGTATAACATGGAAGACGTTTCCGATGTTTCTACTAACGACATTCGCACCATCGACGATGCGAACCAGGTGCATGCACTGGCGCTAAATGTATTGGACGAGCAGCAAGGATTATGACGTCATTTAGTGCCCCGCAGAATCCTCAACATCGTTCGGTCGTCTTCGGAAACCTTCGGTATGCATTCTATAAGGAACATAAATCAGGTATGCTAGAGCAAGCTTTTTAGTTATAAGTTAGTTCGATTACAAGTTTAACCAAAGTCTTATAGTGCGGATTTTGTTTTGTACTAAAAGTAGAGTATAATCAGGCATCCTGGGCCCACATTTCCACCAGCATCCACATTTCCACACACATCTGGACCAAAAAGTTTTCTTCGACTAACCATTTTCATCTTTCGAGATAAACCTATCTTAAATTTTTTTATGTTTCGAGATAAATGAGCATCCTCATTTGCTCCCACATCTAAACCAAATAGTTTTCTTCGACTAACCATTTTTCATCTTTCGAGATAAATGAGCATCCTCATTTGCTCCCACATCTAAACCAAATAGTTTTCTTTGTCTAGCCAATGCATCTTTCGAGATAAACCTATCTTGTTTGGTATCAATTAATATTAGATTTTTCTCAGCTACCCAAATCTTTAAGAATTTTTTGGATTGCATCATCCCCGAGGGAGCTACCCTAATTTTAAGATTTTTTACCTATAGCGACTTTTGAGCGTTCTTATAAATTTTCTTAGTCACGCGATACATCTTGTTAGCTTAGAATTTTACGCAGAATCTAAATCTGCAAACAGATTTAAAATCGGACTACTCCTTACAAAGTTACACTTTAAGCTCTCAAACCTCTAAATTTTGCTCTTTGCTTTATAAGCAAAACTAACAAATACTTTTCTTTGTCTAGCCAATGCATCTTTCGAGATAAACCTATCTTGTTTGGTATCAATCAATATTAGAATTTTCTCAGCTACCCGAATCTCTAAGAATTTTTCAGATATCATCACCCCCAAGGGAGCTACCCCAATTTTAAGATTTCTTACCTGTAGTGATGTTTGAGCGTTCTTATAATTTTTTTTAGTCATGCGATACATTAAATTAGCTTAGAATTTTATGCACATCCCGAATCTGCAAACAGATTTAAAATCGGACTACTCCTTACAAAGTTACCCCTTTAAAGCTCCCAAACCTCTTTAAATTGTTTTGCTCGTCTATGACATATGCTTTAACCAACTATTTCCCTAGAAATCTAAAACCGCAAGTATTTTAGAAACGAGTTCTTTATAAGCCATAAGTGCTTAGTATTTAAAATCATTTTTTCAAACAGTAATGTGCTATTCTCAGAATGTTGCAAAAACCCGACTTAAAATTTTTTCTGGTTTTAACATAATTACATGCACAATGCTAAATTGTTGGAAAATACATAGACAAGGACAAACTAATCGCTTTACAATTATGTGACGTATAGTGAAAGTAGCATAGAGGACAAACTAATTGCTTTACAATTATGTGACGTAAAGTGAAAGTAGCCTTTCTTTTTTATTAATTAGCGGGTATATGATTTGAGAAATACAATAGATATGCTCGATGCTAATAGGAAAGTACGCTAAATGCAAGTCAATTAACAACAATTTAATAGTGTTTACTGACCTACCTTAATTGTTTGTACAAGGAAACACAATAAAATATATTCAAATATAGTAACTACCTTATTTATTTATGCCCCATGTGTAGCTTGCTGTACTATTAGGACCAGGGTATGCAGACTTTAACACCTCCATCTCGCACGCTTTACACAGATGTTGGTTGTTTCGTACAAGACCCTTTAACAACTGTTGGAGTTGAACGTTTACTGCTTAATGACATACCGTGCTGTTTTTCCTTGTGTTGCTGTAAGCTATTCTTGTAAAAGCGATACTGCAAGACCCAGAGTTTAAGTACTTTGCTGCCGACGGATGTATAAGCTTAACCGTGGACGATGTTACACCACGACATTAAATGGCAGGCTTGAATATTTTTTTTGGAAACAATCGAAGATTGCCGAAGACACTCGAAGAGTGCACAAACGCGGTCACTAAACCACAATTAATAATCGCCTTTATAGGTTTAACATTTCTACCATTACCAATGACTTTAATTTCTTATTGGAGATAATCCTTATTCTCCCACGCACTGTTGCGTAGCTGGATACCCACCCCTTTTGGGGATATATGCTCGTTATAGGTTGTAGCACCCGCGGTTTTACTTAACTACACTTCGTGAGATCCCTTTAATCTTTTTTAATCGTGTCCTTCTCGCGCACAATACAGTAGGACTTAGCCTCATGTGGTCATATGGTCATATGGTCATGTGGTCATGTGGTCATGTGGTCATATGGTCATGTGGTCATGTGGTCATATGGTCATATGGTCATATGGTCATGTGGTTATGTGAGCAGGGAGATTAAATTTGGTATATAAGGAAGTAGTTTTGGGTTGAGCTTAGTTATAGTAAGACATTTTTTCGAAAGATGTCGCATTCAAGCAATCAGTGGTGCTCCAAACAATCTATTACAAAAGCAGCAGAGGATATCCTGGATGGCTCGAGTTTCTACGCTGCTAGTAAAAAATATAATATACCTAGAACAACGTTATGCAGATATGTTAAAAGGTTGCAGAACGTGAAGAAATTACATAATTCCAACGATGCATCCAGAGATGTTATACCAGAAGTTAAAATACCTATACAGAATTATGATAACTTTGCTATTGCTAATGCAAAAGAGGATGGTAAACATGGTCCTTTGTTCCCGTCTAACATACGAGCTATATTCGTGGGACCATCGAGTTGTGGGAAGACCAACGCTTTAATATCTCTGATCTTGCACGAGAACGGTCTTAGATTTCAAAATGTCTATGTATTTTCGAAGAGTTTGTATCAACCGAAATACGAATTGTTAAGAAACGTTTTACACCATTAAAAGAAGAAATTGGTTACCATGAGTTTGAAAATTACGATGATTTGATCGAACCCGGAGATACCAAAGAAGATTCAATTATGGTTTTCGATGATATACCTGCAAACGAGCAAAGTAAAATCACTCAGTTTTTCTCGTTCGGTCGACATAAAGCAATAGATTCGTTCTATCTATGTCAAACTTACGCTAGTGCCTTAAAACATAGACTCAGAGATAACGCCAATGTAATCGCATTATGGAAACAGGATGAAACCAATCTCGGACATATCTTTTCGGATCATATAAGTGGTGACATGATATATCCGAAATTTAAAGAAATGTGTTTACAGTGTTGGGGTGACTCAAAACATAATTTTATAACTGTTGTTAAAGATTTTGATTTGGATAATGGTCGATATAGGAAGAATTTCGACGAGTATATAAATATTTGATATTATTCAAAAAAAGTTAGTTCCCATCCAAAGTTTCATTATGACGGACGTTAACAATTTTATTGCGAATAAACACAGTCTTCATCTTATGCAGGATGCTGTACGAAAAAAGTTTGTAGCGTACAAAAAGGGAGATGCTACATCTTAGCAAAAATTCAAAGAGGTGCACAAACAATTGATCGATCCACTGCAAATAACCGCTTCCCAGTTGCAATCGATCACCGAAAAAATCCCCATACCTACAACAAAGGTTAAAGTCGAAAACATGGACGTACCTATAAAGAAAATTAAGCAACTCGTTCCAGAAGAACCGTTCCATCTTTACTATGCGGATGTGTTAGCTAGAGACGAAGACGAAAATATATACAAGTCGGTTATGGAGTAAAGTATAACCGTCAATTGATACGCATAGTTTAGGAAAAAGTATGTAGGAAATTGATTTAGAAAACAGTGACACAACCTAAAATAATAACGTTTATCTAGAGACTAGAGGTCTAACAAGAGTTATAATTATTTTTAAAGTCCTTAGCATTTTTCTTAAGAAATGTAATGATTTTGTTCATAGAATACATTCCATACCGGTTGCTTCGTGCGTGCACACAAATCGGGTGCAATCGGTACATATCCGAATAGGAGTAGCTCATATAAAAGGACTGTTCGCGTAGAAGTTATTATTTGTTGATTGTACGGTTCAAAGAGACAATATAACAAATATGTATAAAGACTTTGGAGAGGTTATTCGAAGATTTCGCAATGCTCTACGAGTAAAAAAGCAGAATGTGGGCAACGCTTTTCGATAGAAGGAGAAAAATGTCTTATGTGTCAGTCATACGAGGAAGCAATACAGCACTGTGCTGCAGTGTTATCAATGCCCGAGGATCTGGATGATTTTATGGAAATAATCGAGGAGATGGGGTTTATAAAACTGTTGGCAGATATTCAAATGGAATATATACTAAATTGTAAGTTTTAGAATAAAATTTAACCACCACAACTGTTATCATAAGAAATGAATTATGTGAATTTAGAAATTATTTTTGTATATATTAGCTTGTTTATGTTTTAAAATATAAAGCATACATTGGTATTGTTTAATTTTTCAAATGTCCACGTAACTGAAATGGGTATCTAAGTAATTATGAAAAGAATTATAACAAAGATGTGTATTATTTTTTTAAAAGGGTGTTATAAACGTTTTACAAAATTATTAATCAGAATTGTTTTATTTAAAACTATAACATAATTTTATTGACATCTATTAATATCTGTAGTTGAAATACAACAATTTAGAAACGTATAAGAAAACAAAAGTGTGATTAATAGTGTTACAAAATTTTCAGTCTTCGGCTTAAAATTTAAACATCGCTCGTAAATGCGTGGGATGGAAACCTGTTGTATTCTTCCATATACTCAACTTGTTTACAAATACTGTTTTCAAACAATCTTGGGTAGGTTCTTATAAATTCGTATAATATGATCCCAATATCACTATTACTGTATTTGCTTTTAATTATATCATGTGCGAGATTCTGTAGGACATCATTCCTATTATATCTTCCCATTGCGACATCTAACAGAAACAGATCTATATTAGGAGTACCCTTTTCCGTTAGTTCTTTTAAAGTATTAGCATGGTTGAGAACGATCTGAGATACCCTAAAAGTGCTCTAAAGTTCCTTTGGTAAATATCATATAATTCCCATAAAATGTCAACATCTTCACTAAAGAATTCTTATTTAAATAAAACGCAAGTTCTCGAATTTGCATATCTGATTTTGCATGTCAACTTCCATAGTGCGTATAATGTGCGGAAGATTTGATATAAACTTCCTAAATACGTTGAGGAGAAAGTATAAGTATAATTTGTCCTTACATTAACCCAATTTAAATCAAATTATAGAATGTGTATTCCGTATATTAACTAGAATTGTGGAAAGTGCTTTTATTAAATTAATAGTCAGACGTCATCAACAAACAATGCAAGGCTAATGATCATACATTTCACTAAATTTATTTAGAATATACGTCTTATGTTGAACTACATTTAAAATAGATTATCGAACCACTTTCTAGGTCACCGTATAGAATTAATATATGTATTATACCTTTTGGTTTAATCATTTGTATGTGGATTCACTAATTGAAAATTTTAACAATTCTAGCCACTAATAAATATTTTTGGAGTTTAACTCTATTATCGAGCTAAATCTAAATAAAAATGCAAAGGTGTTTTGCTGATAGGTTTTGAATATTAATACAATATATACAGGTCTTTGTTGGAACTAATTTTAAAAGACGTGATAATTAATTTCAATTCCCCAGGAAAATTCTATACTAATTTATAGGTTACACCAGGGTTTATCTCAAAAGACAGAGCGATACGGTTTAGAAATAGATTAAAGATGAATTATATACGGTGATTGCAAAGGTTATTCTGCAAATCAGTAAGGGGTCATTCGATTTGAAAAAATTCCGAGGATTTGAGAACCTGAGGAAAAACACAATAATAATTGAAATCTTACACGATGGTATATTAAAAATACTGCTAAGAGTAATTTTGTTTAATAATTCTAAAATGGCGTTGGTGGTTAAATACATACAGGTAAAACCCACTATAAAACAATTATAGACGTCACTTTTCCAGTCAAGACTTGCATATAACGCCAACTAATATAATAAGGAGCTGCGCACGCTCGACCATCGGCATAAAAGGCGAGAGCCATGTTCCAGTGCATTAGTCGTCAAAGTATCGTCGAGTTTGATTAAAATTATAAATTAAAGATGGATTTTCTTGTGTTAACGTTACAAGTGATGTGCGAGTACCGCAATTAAATATCAACCAACTAGTTGGTAAGTCAACCTATAGGTTAGGCGAATTTCCTTCAAATTATCACCACCATATATTAGAAGTTGGTTTTGATTTATATGGTGGTCTTCAACCTGCCATCCAAGTTATTTGCTGTAGTGGTATGTGTGCTGATTCTACGATAACATTCTCTTACTTCGATTGGAAGAAATTGTGTACTTTTCAAGTGGAATTTCAAATTCGCCAATTCTCTCGTGACGTGCTAAACACTCGATTAAATGGTCTGACTACTGGAAACGATGTTGTTGACATACAATTGGATCAAGATTTCAAATTGCGGCTGAGCACAGCCTTTAATAGAAGTATATGGTTGTTGAACAATTTTGAAAAAGAGAATTTATATAATATGGAGATTACGAAAGATGGGAATGTTATTGTGCTACCTGCGTACGAGTGCATCAAGCTATTAAATTTGCGAGAATTGATCTGTTATAAAATGACCGAGTTAAGGTGTAGAAACTTTCCAGAATTTTACGAAAAATTTGTTGGTGATATAAAAAAAGTATGTGGAAATACGACGGAGGAAGAAGGGGTTCAAACGTTATTAGAGGGAGAGAGCAGTGCCAGTATTTCTCTGTCAAATGATTGCAGCAATTTAAATTACTTGACAGTGTTGGAACTTATTAAATGTTTCCCATTCAGTACTTAAAAGATGCAACTGCAAGGCAATCGGTTGCGCAAATGTTTAGAGATTTGGATATCCCAGATTCGCCAGACTCTGGTTACCACAGCGGTTTATAGATGTTATCAATACATGTATGTATTCTATTAAAACATTATATTTTCTTGATAAAGTTTGTTTTACATATTTGTATCGTCAACATTACCATAAATTATTAATAGACGTATTAAACTATCCTGTTTTTATTTTTAAGTTTAAAGTGGTGTACCCGCAAATAATAAACACAATTTACCGCATGTTAACAAAAGTTGTGGGGAAATTTAAAGACGAGTTTAACTGTGACTTGGTGTTAGAATTTGTAGGTAGTAAGGCTAAGTCCTACTGTATTGTGCGCGAGAAGGACACGATTAAAAAGATTAAAGGGATCTCACGAAGTGTAGTTAAGTAAAACCGCGGGTGCTACAACCTATAACGAGCATATATCCCCAAAAGGGTGGGCATCCAGCTACGCAACAGTGCGTGGGAGAATAAGGATTCTCCAATAAGAAATTAAAGTCATTGGTAATGGTAGAAATGTTAAACCTATAAAGGCGATTATTAATTGTGGTTTAGTGACCGCGTTTGTGCACTCTTCGAGTGTCTTCGGCAATCTTCGATTGTTTCCAAAAAAAATATTCAAGCCTGCCATTTAATGTCGTGGTGTAACATCGTCCACGGTTGCTTATACATCCGTCGGCAGCAAAGTACTTAAACTCTGGGTCTTGCAGTATCGCTTTTACAAGAATAGCTTACAGCAACACAAGGAAAAACAGCACGGTATGTCATTAAGCAGTAAACGTTCAACTCCAACAGTTGTTAAAGGGTCTTGTACGAAACAACCAACATCTGTGTAAAGCGTGCGAGATGGAGGTGTTAAAGTCTGCATACCCTGGTCCTAATAGTACAGCAAGCTACACATGGGGCATAAATAAATAAGGTAGTTACTATATTTGAATATATTTTATTGTGTTTCCTTGTACAAACAATTAAGGTAGGTCAGTAAACACTATTAAATTGTTGTTAATTGACTTGCATTTAGCGTACTTTCCTATTAGCATCGAGCATATCTATTGTATTTCTCAAATCATATACCCGCTAATTAATAAAAAAGAAAGGCTACTTTCACTTTACGTCACATAATTGTAAAGCAATTAGTTTGTCCTCTATGCTACTTTCACTATACGTCACATAATTGTAAAGCGATTAGTTTGTCCTTGTCTATGTATTTTCCAACAATTTAGCATTGTGCATGTAATTATGTTAAAACCAGAAAAAATTTTAAGTCGGGTTTTTGCAACATTCTGAGAATAGCACATTACTGTTTGAAAAATGATTTTAAATACTAAGCACTTATGGCTTATAAAGAACTCGTTTCTAAAATACTTGCGGTTTTAGATTTCTAGGGAAATAGTTGGTTAAAGCATATGTCATAGACGAGCAAAACAATTTAAAGAGGTTTGGGAGCTTTAAAGGGGTAACTTTGTAAGGAGTAGTCCGATTTTAAATCTGTTTGCAGATTCGGGATGTGCATAAAATTCTAAGCTAATTTAATGTATCGCATGACTAAAAAAAATTATAAGAACGCTCAAACGTCACTACAGGTAAGAAATCTTAAAATTGGGGTAGCTCCCTTGGGGGTGATGATATCTGAAAAATTGATTGATACCAAACAAGATAGGTTTATCTCGAAAGATGCATTGGCTAGACAAAGAAAAGTATTTGTTAGTTTTGCTTATAAAGCAAAGAGCAAAATTTAGAGGTTTGAGAGCTTAAAGTGTAACTTTGTAAGGAGTAGTCCGATTTTAAATCTGTTTGCAGATTTAGATTCTGCGTAAAATTCTAAGCTAACAAGATGTATCGCGTGACTAAGAAAATTTATAAGAACGCTCAAAAGTCGCTATAGGTAAAAAATCTTAAAATTAGGGTAGCTCCCTCGGGGATGATGCAATCCAAAAAATTCTTAAAGATTTGGGTAGCTGAGAAAAATCTAATATTAATTGATACCAAACAAGATAGGTTTATCTCGAAAGATGAAAAATGGTTAGTCGAAGAAAACTATTTGGTTTAGATGTGGGAGCAAATGAGGATGCTCATTTATCTCGAAACATAAAAAAATTTAAGATAGGTTTATCTCGAAAGATGAAAATGGTTAGTCGAAGAAAACTTTTTGGTCCAGATGTGTGTGGAAATGTGGATGCTGGTGGAAATGTGGGCCCAGGATGCCTGATTATACTCTACTACTAAACGTTTTTAAATGCGAGCCTGTCACGTCTACTTTACCAGGAGGGATGCTCTCAAACGGCTCCAGAACAAATGTCGTGGTGTAACATCGTCCACGGTTAAGCTTATACATCCGTCGGCAGCAAAGTACTTAAACTGTGGGTCTTGCAGTATCGCTTTTACAAGAATAGCTTACAGAGACACAAGGAAAAACAGCACGGTATGTCATTAAGCAGTAAACGTTCAGCTCCGCCAGCTGTTAAAGGGTCTTGTACGAAACAACCACGAATTATGTGTAAAGTGTGCGACATGGAGGTGTTAAAGTCTGCATACCCTGGTCATCTACGGAGCAACAAACATAAAAATGCATCAGTTACCGCTACTAACGACGATGGTGTAGAAATGGTTAGCACAGCGTTTAACAACCATATGGCTAGCTATCGCATAAAGAATGCCTGTGTGGGCGATGGAGTGTCCGAGTTTCTTTGGAAGCAGAAGGAACGATTTATTCGTATACTTAATAAAAAAAGAATACAACATACAGCAATAAAAGTCGATTGCAAATTCTACGGCGTTTACACCAAAATGGGAAAAGAGACTACCGATGTGAAATCCTTTAACACAAAAAGTATGGTTATAACGTCTTCTAGTAATCCGGAAAATATGTACGAGGTCTTAAACGAAACCATGTAAACACCAACTTTATACCCAATTAATTAATAAAATCAGTTTGTCGGGCGAGGACAACAAAAAGTACATCATTCCTAATAGTACAGCAACCTAATTAAGGTAGGTCAGTAAGCAATATTAAATTGCTGTTAATTGACTCGCATTTAGCGTACTTTCCTACTGTAATAACCATATTTGTTTGGAGAAGATATACACTTTTAAAAAGAAATTATATACAGCTTTCACATGTAATTCGGAGCGATGATTACGCCAAAGTCGACCTTCCCATTTATATATTAAAAACACATTACATTGAGAGCTTTAAAAGGGTATAACTTTGCAGGGCGTGGTCCGATTTCAAATCTGTTTACAGATTCGAAATCTGCGTAAAATTCTAAGCTAATTTAATGTATCGCATGACTAAAAAAATTTATAAGAACGCTCAAAAGTCGCTACAGGTGAGAAATCTTAAAATTAGGGTAGCTCCCTTGGGGGTGATGCTATCTGAAAAATTCCTAGAAATTCGGGTAGCTGAGAAAATTCTAATATTAATTGATACCAAACAAGATAGGTTTATCTCGAAAGATGAAAAATGGTTAGTCGAAGAAGACTATTTGATCCAGATGTGTGTGGAAATGAGGGATTCTGGTGGAAATGCGGATGCTAGGATAGGTTTATCTCGAAAGATGAAAAATGGCTAGTCGAAGAAAAGTTTTTGGTCCAGATGGAGTGAGGAGGGAGGAGGAGGCGGCGGCGGCGGCGGCGGCGGCGGCGGAGGCGGAGGAGGAGGCGGCGGCGGCGGCGGCGCTGCGCCAGGACCGGCCTATCCTACTACTTTCCCGATTTCAATTTAGAAAACGAGAATGCTCTCTAAACGACTCAAAACTTAGTTAAGTATTCTAAAAGTGGTAGAATAGTTAAGCCGCCAAAGAAACTAAATTTACAGTATGTAGATGCAGTGCGATACGATTATTGTCCGTAGTGAATTGTTGTAATTAGTATTAGAACACATTAAGTGTATAATTTTTAAAAAAAGGGCATGTTTGGATGTGTACTAGAATAGAGACATTTCCAGAGATGGGAAGGTTATATGAAGTTAGTTGGTTGGCATTACTGCTGCTGATCTTGGAGCTTGATGTATGTAATTAGATGTAAGTAAAAGAAGGAAGTTAAAATCTGTTTTAATAAATAAAGTTATTGCCCATCGAGAATGCACAACACTCCTCATGGGTGGTAACGCAAATGGGGATAAATTACCGCCGTTAATTGTCTTCAAAGGGAAAAATGTGTGGGATGCCTGGATGGCGTCAGAAGAATTCACTTTTCCTGGTACTTCCTACGCCGCTTCACCCAATGGTTGGATGGAAACAGAAATTTTTGTCAACTATTTTATTAAAACTTTTATTCCCAACGCAGTACCTGAAAGACCAATCCTACTCTTGTTTGGTGGCCACTCAACCCATCTTGACAACAGTCTTATTGAAGCAGCCGTGAAAAAAAATATAATAATCCTCAAACTATCCCCACATTCCAGTCATTTGCTTCAGCCAATGGACCTAGCAGTTTTTCTTAAATCAAGATGGGATTCAAGGTTAGCAGAATACCAAAGAAAACACGTTGGAATAAAAATTTCGAAAAAGGATTTTTCCAAACTTGTGTGCAGTATTTGGAAGCAAACAGATCCCGATTTACTGTTATCAGGCTTTCGTAAGGGAGGTATATACCCATTTAATAGATATGTCGTTGATCGCAATAAATATGATCCAGAAGCTCTAAGAAGATATGAAGAACATTTAAAAACTTCACAACCTTCCATACAAGAAAATTATGCTGAGCCAAGTACAAGCAGGCAGCAAGAAATAGAACCACCATCTTTACAGAAGCAAACCACTTCCAGAACCAGAACCGATTGCAGGACCAAGTAAAAAGAATGTGTCATTTGAAGATTTGTTGCTAGACACTGTAAGACAGTCCCCTAGGCCTAATGAAAAAGAAAAAAGAAAAAAGGTAGCTTCTGGAGCTGAAATTATTACAGCACAAGAAAATATAGAAAAAGGAAAAAAGCAGAGCAAGATAAACAAGAAACAAAAAAGTGAAAACTGAATCAAAGAAAACTAAAGAGTTAGCAAAAAAAGTTTCAAAGAAGAAAAAGAACTCCCAAAAGTATTGTTGCATCCAGTTCTTCAGATGAAGAGGCCAACGCCCAAATTCTGAGTGATAGTGAGTCGGAAGAAGAAGACTTTGCAACGTATTCAAAAAGGGTAGCGGAAGAAGAGGAAGAAAGGAATCAATAGGAATTGTTATTTGGGCGTAATGACTTAGAGCAACCTGATATTAGAAATTGGGTTCTGGTTTCATTCAAAGAAAAAAAAAGTACCATATTTTATGTTGGTCAAATAACAGCCTTTGATGAAGAATCACAACCTTTGATTATGTTTCTTAAAAAATCCGACCAAAACTCACATAATTCTATTTTTCATTGGCCGGAACAAATTGACCACCACCCAGTGCCTGCATCAGACATCCAGTTAATTCTACCTGAACCAAATTTAGGACTAAGAGGAGAATTAATTTTTCCAATTTCCTTTGCCACATATAATGTAGGCTAAAATAAACAAAAACACTTTGCACCGTTTGTTTTGTTCACATACTTATTTCAATAAATGTTTATAAGACAAACATGCAAATTGTATTTATTTCCTCAGTATAGTGCCACAAAAAAGTTTATAACTTCCTTATAAATTAAGATATTAGGTTCATTTTTTTGCAGGTGAACGGCTTCTTTCATACTTGAATACACTTGCCCCAACTACTCTAACATACGCATCTTATGGGAATTACAAGCCATGATTACATTTCCCCCAAATGCTGGGGCAAATGTAATCAGAGAACATAATTTATATTTTTCTTTAATAAAAAAAAACTATGCCCAATAGAACAAAATTAATGATGTAGTTTCTTAAGGGTTATATAGTTAGTACTACTGTTAAAAATCAAAGAAATATCTCTTTTGGGTCTCTTGATATTATAATTTAAAGTGTAAATATCATTTTTCTGATTACACTTACCCCACTTCACCCTAGCATTAAGCGTTCAGTCGGGGGTTTATAAATGCACGTAGATGACCTTGTAATATACTCTAGCGCTAAAACTATAGAGCTTTATAAATACAGACTACAAGAGAGCATTATAGTATAGCAAAAGCTGCCTCGTTGGCAGGTTTTCAATTTTCGCGTGAGAAAACTTGTGAGGTGCATTTCTGCAGGCGTCGAATTCCACACCCAGACCCGTGCATAACCCTATACGGAAAAGAAATACTGTATAAAAATGAGAAGAAATTTCTGGGATTAATATTCGACAAAAAACTAACCTGGAGACAACATATAGAAACATTAAAGAAGGAGACGGTGCCGTCTATCAATATTATAAAACATCTTTCCAATATTAGGTGGGGCGCAGACAGATCCGTGCTATTACGTTTATATACATCTTTAGTGCGAAGCAGAATTGACTATGGCAGTATCGTTTACAGCTCTGCCAGCAAAACTACTCTTGAAGCACTAGACACAGTACAAAATGTGTCGCTAAGGATCGCTCTTTGAGCATACCGAACAAGCCCAAGTGAAAGCCTACAGTGTGAGTCGGGAATAGAGCCACTAGCAATAAGGCGTCAACGGCTTATCCTTAACTATTATTTTGCTAGTAAGTCAACTGCAAACCATCCCAACAGGGATTTAATTGCAAATGAAGGCCAATACCGGTTATTTGAAAACCTTTTAGTACACGCTAAACCATTCCCAGCCCGAGCTTATGCTTTAGTAATTGGAAGGAGCACACCTATCAGCCCGAGCTTCTTCAAAATATAAGTGAAATTCCACCATGGATGATACCTGAACCGAAATGCAGCTTAGAACTAACTAGGCTCAATAAAGGAATGAGAAATAGTAGGTAAATAAGGCCGGTCCTAATTCAAAACGCGACAGACGTATTTTCCATGTGTAAAATACGTCTGTCACATTTTGAATTAGGATCGGCCCTATATAATTTCAATGTAAAATAGTTGTGAAAACATGAATTCTTCTATACTTTCAATGTAAAATACTTGTGGGCACGTTTTGAATTAGGATCGGCTTTATATTACTTTCAATGAAACACACACGTATGTTGAAAAATGTAAGTGCAGAGAAGAATGTGTGTAGCTGTTTTGAATTCGGTTTTCTAGCGAGAAGTTACACGTGCACCGTTTTGAATTAGGATCGGCGTTATATACTTTTAATGTAAAATGTGAAAACCTGAATTCTTTTCAAATGTAAAATACTTGTGGGCACGTTTTGAATTAGGATCGGCTTTATATTACTTTCAATGTAACACACGTATGTTGAAAAATGTAAGTGCAGAGAAAATGTGTGTAGCTGTTTTGAATTTGGTTTTCTAGCGAGACAGTATGACAGATGCAAAATATCGCATTCAAGTCAATTGTGTTTTAATTAAAGTGGATTCTGATTTATGTTTAGAGGCTGCAAATACACATGGGCCGGTTTCAATTCAAAATGAGTTCACTCTTGTGATAGGTTGAAAAGTGGGTTGGCAAAGTACGCAGATGGTGGTAATCTGCTATATAAGGAGATTGCTCCTAATATTAATTTAATTAGTCGAAGTTTACTGCATATATTTACATACAAACATGTATATAATTGATATTCAGGGATTTAAATACAAGAAAAACGAGTTTGTGTGTAAAGAAATTGCGGTTTTGGACTTGTTGAAAGGTGATGTTTGGCATCAAATTTTTAAACTGCCAATGCAGTCCAGTTGTTTGAGTCAAGATCATATAAAACATAACGACTGGGTGACAAGGAATATTCATGGTATTTCTTGGGATGAACCTTCAACGGCTGGAATGGTGTCATCATATATAGCGCTTTATTTGAAGCAAATTATCCGACCCGGTGAAGAAGTGTTTGTGAAGGGTCTAGAAAAGAAGAAATTGATTGAAACATATATAATGCAAAACTTTGTAACTGATATGCTTGCACTAGGTTGTCCTAAGCTATCGGAGTTAAAATCAACAATCGTTTAAAATATAACATCCATTGTTGTAGACACAGCAATAATAATTTGCAATGCGCAAAACAAAATATCTTTTATTAAAAGAATGGCTTGATAATAATAAAAACAATAGAAAGATTTTGTCTGTATTATTTATTTTAATATAATTTTACAATGTTAGCCTTACAAAATTCCTTTATAATAATAATAAAACAATAGAAAGATTTTGTCTGTATTATTTATTTTAATATAATTTTACAATGTTAGCCTTATTAACTATTATTATAACAACTTCTAGCAAACATTATTTTTATCGATCCAGCTATTGTGTACGTTAGAGAAGCCTAACCATTTTACAAATACTTTATTTCCACTCTTTCTTAGGACTTTTTCTACCAGGTAAATTCCTGAATGTTTAACCTTTTGCAACTCAGTTTCATAAAATGCACCTTTGATTTCTTTCTCATCTTGATCTTCTAATATATATGTTGTAGGATTGGTTACGTTTACCTTTTTAATCTTAAAAATTTCATTTGACCAGTTTGGCGTGTAACCTTTCGTAAATGCTTCCATGTGTTTACTAATCCTCACACTGTCTTTTATTGAATATTTTGGTATTTTGGTTGCAAGTTTGATGTGGGTAAATGATGATTTAAGAATAGTTTTTTCATTTGATTTATCAACTTTTACAGGTTTGACTCCGATAGTATTGTGAACTGTATTGTTGTATTGTTTCACAATATCGCTTAAATTTTTATCCAATTGTAAGAACCGTTCAGGTTAAACAAGCGCCACATTTTTCCCTTTAAAGTTCTAATTACACGTTCTACAATGCATGCTTTCTTTGTAGAAAAACACTATAATGGTTTATGCCATATGTCTGCATTAAGGATTGAAAGTGTTTGTTATAATATTCTTTACCAAAATCAGACTGCAAATTTCTTGGCGGATTTTTAAATTTATTTAAAATTGTTTTCATTGCAGCAGTAACATCAATACCCGTTTTACTTTTAAGTGGTACAGCCCATACGTATTTGGAGAAACAATCAATAACTACTAAAATGTATTTAAATCCTTTGTTTGTTTGCGAATATGGTAGCATTTCAATCAAATCGGTCTGAAGAAGGTCATTTAAACCTTTTACTATCACTTTGCGTCTCTTGAAATTTATTCTTGCTGGTTTATGAAGTTCATTTACTATATCCTCTTTCACTTTTGATTGAGCAACTATCATAATAGTTTTTATAATCAGGATTTATTAAATACAATTAATGAAATACTTCTATGTTTGAATGTCGTGGGCTCCACTTGCTTTGAAAGGAACTTTTAATATAAAATCAAGAAACATTGTGGTATTGTTTATAATAGCACCGCTATCACGAAAGCTGATTACATCCATACGTTTAAGCAAAAATCCTTGTAACTGTGCAATTACATAACTTTTTCGTTTATAAGAATTTCAATGTCTTGCGGGTATCCTTTAATATTCTCAATGACTGCTTCCTCATAAGGAAATTCATAATTATGTTTAATGTTGAAAATAAGGAATGTCTTGTCACCGTCGAGGAATGTATTAGAGTAAAACGTTGCTACTACCGTGTAATGTAGCATATGTAACTTGTACTCAATCAAGGTTTCAAAACCTTCACTTTTGTTTTCATATTCCTGTTCACTTATATCTATTTTACGGTTATGTAAGTGCCTTCCAAATTTGTCAATTGTCATATCATCTAATTACTTTCGCCTCACGCAATTCTTCAATGATCGAATTTATTTCGTTGCCGTGACCTGTGTGTCCAGCAGTCTGAGATGAAACTAAAAGTCGTAATCTATCAACAAGTTCATTGGGATCATTCCAATATAAATAATCTATAGCGTTATTTGATACTTCAATTGTCATACCGTCTCCAAGACGCTTTCTATAGGGTAATGTTCTAGGTCTGCGGGTGTTTGGGAAGTATGTTTAATGTAGATATTATATTTTTGTACTTATATGAAGTATTACCCTGAATTTGTTCTGTTTCAGAATAATATCTTTTATTAGCATTTGTTCTTTTTACAATATCAAGATACGACTTTAGATCTTGATGACTGTACCCGACAGGATATTTTTTAAACAGTAGTTCGTATAATCCAGGAGTACCTTTATATTTCAAATCATTTATTAGAACATTTTCATCATCCAACGCGAAATTCGAATTGCCTATCATAAGACCATTTGAATCAGGGTTAAACCTAATACCATATTTATGATCAAATTCGTTCTTAACATCTTTAAACATATTGTAAATATATTCTCGAGGTAGCGGATGTAGCTGTTCGAGATAATGTGTCATACCAGGTGAATCGGCAAAGCTTTGAATATATTCCTGGGCTTCTTGTGCATTTCGATTAATTTCTGCTTCGTATTCATTCTCAACATCGTCAGCATCAACATCATCTACCTCTATGGCATCATTTTTTATATTTGGTATATGCTGAGCAATAACCGGGGAATCAATATAGTCAACGTTCCTTTCTAGCAATTTAGGTTTAATTTTTTACACTGCTATGAGGCAGTTCTTCTTCTTCTTTAAATTTTTCTTTCTTTACCGCACTTTCCCCATCCAGTTTATTAGCAATAGTTTCTAATCGTGATATTATGGGTAAGATTGATTCCACTTGGACGACTTCATTATCTTTTAACTGACGCAATTTGTTTTTTACAATGTTTCTTTTCTTAATTAAAATTCTTTTAAGTTTTATCGCCTCCTTGTTCATTGCGTAAAAGTTTATTGTAGTAAAAAATTCTTCGATACTAACGATACTTGCGTCTCTCAAGGTTTAAATATGTATGAAGTGATCAAAACCTATTCAGTACCTTCCTGATCTGGATCACTATCTTTGTCTACAACTAAGAAACCGTATTTGTCTTGCCAACAAGCAGCACATATTTCACGGAATTTATCATACTTCATGTCAGTATTGACGTGATCGTCATATATGTGTTTTAAGTTTAAATCATCTTGTTTAAATAAAACTAAAAGATTAGCATTATCACGTAGTAAGTGCTTAGGTATACGAGTATAACTTTGACAAAGGTAAAACTGTCTACTTGTTTATGACGCCCCATACTAAAGTATTCCCTAATGATACCTTGTTTATCGCAAGCTACATCATCAAAAACAAATATAGAATTATTTCGAGCATCAGATGGTGATATAATATTATCAGAACTGGAAAATGTATAATATTTGATCCCTTTTATTGGTTGCAGTAGACTTTCAAGGTATTGATACTTTGGTTGATAAAGTGATTTAGAATAAACATATACGTTTTCAAACTTTAAACCATTAGGATGTTCTATCAGCCCAATCATAACGTTGGTTTTACCGCAATTTGATGGACCA
The DNA here is from genome assembly GCA_036346225.1 of Platerodrilus igneus. Taxonomy (NCBI): domain Eukaryota; kingdom Metazoa; phylum Arthropoda; class Insecta; order Coleoptera; family Lycidae; genus Platerodrilus; species Platerodrilus igneus. The sequence goes on from JARFIW010001106.1 coordinate 2,103,396, forward strand.
ACAACTAGACATCGAATAGATGAAGGCAGAAGAACGCTATGTTTTTTCTTTTTAGCTAAGGATTGCACGCCAATGTCATTATTGTTTATGGTTAAAGGTGTTGATTGTTTCACAACACGCATGTTTGCAAGTACTAAATTCGATTTGTAAAAAAATGGAATTATATATATATATATATATATATATATATATATATATATATAAGAAACGGCGAGTATATAAAGAATCATTAATTCATAATATTTTATTTATTTACTGCACAGCTTGAGAGGATAGTTGTCCGCTAATGATTACATATAATAATAATTCTAAAACTACTGGGAACGGACTATTAAATACTGTAATTAACAATTTACCATTTGAAGCGCATATTCCGGGTTACAAATTTTGCGGTCCGGGTACAAAACTAATCGAACGGTTAGCTCGGGGAGACAAGGAATAAACAAGTTAGACGAGGCTTGTAAGGAGCACGATATTGCATACACCAAAGAAAAGGATCTATCGAAGCGTCATCAAGCAGATTCGAAGTTAGCTCAGTTAGCTATAGAAAGACTAAATTCTGGTGACTCGTCTTTAGGTGAAAAAGTAGCAGCATTTGGAGTAGCTACCGCAATGAAAGCTAAAGTAAAACTTGGTATGGGTGCCTGTGCATCACTGAGAACAAACAATATCAATAAAATAAGAAAACTGATAAAGAAACGTAAAATAAGAAGTACGCTAGGTATTAAAAGTATTATCAAACAAGCACGTACAGCTTTAAAAAAGACTAAAGGATCTAATATTATGGATGCAATCAACATAGCAATTAAGGCCGCCAATACAGCAAAACAAAAGAAGCATATTAAATCAGATCGTATTATATCAATTCCTAAAACAGGAGGTTTTCTACCACTAATACCAATTTTGCAGGCCTAAGCGCTCTTGGTACTCTTACTGGAGGTGCAGCTGCTGTTGCAAAAGCAGTTTCAGATACTAAAATAGCTAAGGAACAACTAGCGGAAAAACAACGCCATAACAAGGCAATGGAGGACATTGCAGTCGGAAACGGCATGTACATCAAACCTTATAAAAAGGTTTTGGTCTTTTTAGCCCTGCAAAACCTCAAAGGAACGCAACTTGATTTTACCTAATCGAGCACTAAGCAATGTAGAATTAATAAAGTTTGTTAAGCAATTAGAAGTACCATATTTCCGTGGAGTGTTCATGAGAAACAATCTTCCCAAGAAAGTTAATTTAAAAGAATGTGGTATAATTAATTTAGATGGAATAGAAGGTTTAGGCACGCATTGGACCTCTTACAAAAGTACGGTAGTAGCGCTATTTACTATGACAGCTACGGAAACCTGCGACCGCCAACAGAGTTGATAAGTTATTTGAATAGCGGGGTAAATGTAAAATTCTTTATAACATTAACCAAGAACAATCGTACGGTACTGTGTTTTGCGGTCATTTATGCTTACAATTTCTAAGTAGTGCATAGAACTGCGTACGAAGTTGTTATGTCGTACACTTTTACTCTAACGGGAAACACTTCAGTTTTAACAAGCAATTTTAATCCGCCTATAAACTTGGATAATGATTCGGAGTACGTATTAGGATTAACAAATTTTGAGTCTTATAACACAATTCCAAACATAGAAAAAGGAATAAATAATAAATTTTATTATGGATCTAACGGAGAATTCATAGAAATACCTGAAGGTGCTTATGAGATTAGAGAAATTAATAAATATCTTCAAAAAGCTTTAGGTGATAAAAGATGGCGTGGTCGTATGGATCAATCACGAAGCGCTAGAAAGACGCCAGTGTATATAGAAATTACAGCTGACAATAATACACTTAAATGTAGTATTAAATGTAGTCTAGATGTGGATTTTACCAAAAGGATTCAATTGGTTCTCTACTTGGTTTCAATCCGCGAAAATTGCTAGCATTTGTCACGCATCAAGCAGACTACGCGATCAACATTTGTAAAGTGAATGCAGTTTTAATCGATTGTAATATTGCAAGTGGATCCTATTTAAATAGTAAACCAGCCCATGTAATACACGAATTTTTTCCTCAAGTACCTGCAGGTTTTAAAATTGTCGAGTGTCCACCTACGATTATATATCTACCAATCAGGTCACGTATAATAAATGAAATAATAGTTAAAGTGTTAGATCAAGATGGAAATTTAGTTAATTTCAGAGGAGAACTGCTAACTGTAAGGTTGCATTTAAAAAAAATCTGCAATAGCCATGGGTATTAAGTATAATGCACGCAACATGTCAAGAATTGATATAAATGCTGGAAATTTCAAAGCAATCGACACTCGATTGATTGTTTCAAGACCGCTAACAACACAAAACCGGCAGTTTCTACAATCGTTAGGACTGCATTTATTTAATTAAAAAAAAGTAGAATGAATAGTGAAATACTGAACGTGCGTGAAAAAGTTTACTTCGACAATGCAATTGTTAATATTGAAAAACATACTCATCAACCTTATGCTAACACATCTTTAAACAATAATGATGAAATTCGAATCTCTATACAACAACAAGATGTATACACCTTACCATCGAAGAGCATGCTGTACATAGAAGGCAAATTAATTAGAACAGATGCAACGCCATCTCAGACAGCAAAGTTTGTAAATAATGGAATTTTGCTGCTTTTGATGAAATTAGATATGAGATTGGTGGTATCATTGTAGATCGTGTTCGGAATCCCGGATTAACGTCTATAATGAAGGGATATGTTTCATATAATAGCAATCAAAGTAAACATTTACAAAACGCTGGGTGGTTTCCTATGGATGATTCACAAATAGTTGATGCCAATGGGAATTTTAATGTTGCAATAAACCTTTCAATGGTTCTCGGATTATGCGAAGATTTTAAAAAAATTATTTTAAACCTCCGTCATGAGTTAGTCTTACTACGTTCTGGTTTTGATACTAATGCTATAATTAATCCTACACCCGATGAAGAAATAAAAGTTGTTTTAAACAAAGTTTTATGGAAAATGCCGCATGTAGCTGTTGATGATACTCAACGAATTAATTTAATAGAATGCGTTGCACAAAATCAGGATTTGCATATTCCGTTTAGAGGATGGGAGTTGCATGAATATCAACTTCTACAAGAAACGCAACGTCATACATGGAACATTAAAACAACAACACAATTAGAAAACCAAGATTTGTGATTGTTGGTTTCCAAACCAACCGAAAAATAGATACATGAGCAACTACAGTCGTTTTGATCATTGCTATTTAACCAACATGAAACTATATTTAAATTCAGAAATTTTCCCGTACGATAACTTAAATTTGAGGTTCGAGAATAAACAGACTGCGTTGTTATATGAGATGTATGCTCAGTTTCAGCAATCATACTACGAAAAGGAAAATGAGCCACTTTTTAATCCTGAAGATTTACGAAGTATTGCACCATTAGTAGTCATAGATTGTTCTAGACAAAACGAAGCGTTAAAATCTGGTACTGTCGATATTAGATTAGAATTTGAAACTAGCAGAAACGTTTTGCCAAATACATCTTGTCATTGCCTTATACTTCATGATAAGATAGTCAAATACAATCCACTCTCAAACAGCATAAGAATATTATAATTACTTTATTATTATTATTACTGTACCTTTACAAATTATGAAAAAACAATAAATCATTTAGCAATCACAGTCTATTTATTAATATTTTTACATGTTTTACAATATCTTTTACATGTTTGAATTATTAAGTGATTTAGTAAACAGCCATAAACATTGACAATTTTAAATAAAAGTTTTGTTATACATTTCTCAAATAAACTAACTGGTATGTTAGTAACAAACTGGATTTTTTTAAACAGAACGGTTACTACTACTACTACTATATATATAGTTCAAAAACTCGGGCAGATTGAAAGGTATCCTATTTTTAGATACATCCAAAACGAAAATCGGTGTACTTGTGCAGGTATAAACATAACACTGAAGTTTTATAACTAAAAAATATTATATGTTAATCTAGATAAAATAAATTGCATTCTTTATTTGAGCCAGTGGTTGAAGCTTTACAAGTCATTTCTGTATGTATAGTTATACCCCCAAGGTTTAGTATCAGTGGTTAAGGTACTAAGAATTCTTTTATCATCGCTTGGATTAAGAACAATTTTGTTTTGTTTAATAGTACAGACATCATGTTTGACTGATCTAATTAAACATTGCTGTTTCTGTACAGTCTGTTTATAAAACAAAGCATTCTTATAATCATCAAAAGAAATTTGCTTAATACTTGCTAAGGAAGATCCCTTTGACTTTTTTATTATCCTATCCTGAACTCTGTAAGTGTACATTTTAGATCTAGGTCCTACAAACTCTAGCATGATGTCACCATTGTTTTCATCCTTCATAATACCAGGAACTTTTTTTATTTGATAATGGAATATGATATTTGTTATGAGGGTCGTAATCGGAAGTATCAAATCTATGAATATCTTGTTTGATATAAGAGTAAATATCTTCAACGCTAAACTCGTATATCAAACTATCCGTATCTGTGTACAGCAGCTTTGCTTTGTTAGCAAATTGCGATTTTATATAACTATAGTGAAATTCATATAAATAGGTTTTTGAAATATCTAGAATAGAGAAACCTACATAAATGGGTTTGTTTAAGTAAACCTCTAATTTATTCATTTCTATTAAGACTAGATCTTTGTCTAACACAGTGCAACTATGAAAATTAGGCTTCGCTATGTAACTACGAGCTCCAAACCGTCCTTCCCATTTGGTCACTAATTTCACATCTTTCCTTTTTCGTACGTTTTCCATCATCTTTCCATAAACCGAATTTATCATATTTTATAAAAGCATATATCGAAACTGTTTTTTGACTGTTGTCTTAATTTCGTATTTAAATCAATGTATTCTTTTAACCAAGGAGTTTGTTTAAACCGAAGAACCTTATGAATCTTTTTCAGTTCTAAACCGTAGCTTAAATACGTTTTTAAATTCTTGTAGTGAATAATATAGTTGAGTTTTGGATATAAAGTTGTAAGTAATTTCTTTAAGTTTGATTTATTAGAAGGTACTGGTGGTATCATATGTTCAGGCGCCAAAGGTAAGTCACTGTGAATTTCATGTAAAGATACTGGATAGTGTAAATCGCATTCAAAAATATATCCTACATCAGAATCATCAGGAATATTAAGTATGTCTAAACGTACTATATCTGAACTGGTACCATCTAAAAATTCAAATTCTCCATATGGAAGATATTCAGACATTGCAGCCCCATATAGATTATTAACATCAAAATACATTAAATATTTAGAATCGAAATTTGGATCATAATCTGCATTCATATATTTGTTATTTGCTTTAGCATATCTATTCGAACATTGAGAAACACTGCCACGAATTCCCCGTTCTAAAAACATTATTTTTTCAATATCAGTAAGCAGCTCGAGTTTAACGTTCGTCGTTTTTAACATCGCATCTAGAGCTAAACCAGGAGCCGTAAAGTAGTGAAGCGGATCTAACTTATACGTGAAAATACAAGTTTTTCTAAAGTTTTCAAATATATCAGACAAGAGCAGTACATCTGTTTTTAAATATAGGTCTGAATAGTCCCCTAGTGTTTTTATATTAAATGTTTGCCAAACGTGTTTAGCATGATTGTAGTCTTCATCTGAGATTTCTTCATTGCGCAAACGATTAAAGAATGCTGTTTTACAGGGTAAATCGGTTTCATTGAGCCTATCCCAAGAGTTAATGTAATCATAGGGAAATATACCTTTACGCGTAAGTAACTGAAACTCATTATCGGTGTTACAATTTTCTCTGGTGATGGATTATTTATTATCATCTAAGTATGAAGCTAATTTTTCGATGCTAGATGCCATAAACCTGAATGAATCGATAAATCTAAAAGTAACTTTCGTACCATTTACATATTTTGTAAAAGATATGTATTTTTCCTTATTTATTGGTAGAATACTTACCAAACCTGAAAACCCTAACGCAATTTTTTAATAATGAAATGCGAATCGTAGCCTGATAAGTTATGAAAACTACCGGTATCATATAAAAATTATGATAATTGATGTTGCAATCTTGATGAGCCGCTCCTCGAAATTCACCTGTAAAGTGGCAGTGATCGCGAACTCTAATATCATCTATACTAAAAGGTTTATTGCAAATGTGACAGTGAAGGGCAAATTTAAATGCTAACTTTTGTTCTTCTGTTAAAGGATTCATAGGTTTTGGGTTACAGAAAATTTTATTAGTCGTTTCTGAAATCAGTTTCAATTGAGCAACAAACCATTCTATACAATCCTTTCCGCGATACAATTGAAATTTGGAATATTTATTATCATACGAGCATTTCAAATAATACGCTACACTAAAGGGTATATGCCTTTGGTAAGAGACTGTGTTTAGTATTACCTCCGACTCATTGCATGGTTCTAATATACATTCGAGATCTGCATAAACTACAAATGATACTTTTTCTTGATAGTGGAAATGTTTAAACGTTAGATACTTTTCGGATTCTTCGGGTAATCTTATTGAGCGAGTATTCTGTTTTTCGCAATAATTCGAATGACGCTTAAATAATGCTGCTGTACTAAAATTATTTAAACATCTATAACAAAAAAATTTTCTATGTTCATGTGAAGACAACTGTTTTGCAAATAATTTTGACATATCCTTAATCCAAGTAAAATGAAAGTGATTCTCATTAGCATTTGTCGGACGAGAATATTGTAAGGAATCATTATTTAAAACTAACAGATTAATAGGTTCAATTTTTTTAAAATTTTCACTTAAACAAAATGGCAGTATTTTAGTATTTTCTATACAATATAGGTTAATTGCGAGATTGTTAAGCTTCTCAATTTTTTTTATGTCTTTTAATGTGATTGGAAACTGAATTGAATTGTAGCGTAATACTGTATCAAAATGTGGATAGCTAGATATTCTCTGACTATTTTGTTTAGCAGGATATAAAGCGGAAACCAAGCTCCAAAGAATGCAATGTTGATCGTTATTTATTACATTTACCACAACTTTTTTTTTTTATATAAAGTCCGGAACCGGTACAAACGTTGAACACCCTCCTTTAAGTGGATCATGATTGTTTATATTTACCTTCAAGTGTAAAACTTCTTGGATTGCCCAACCAGAATCTTTCTCGCAAAATTCTTCTAATCGCTTCGAAATCTTGTTCAATACGTTCTCCTTATATACCATAGCTTGAGATTGGTATTTATATCGATGTGACGATTTGCAGTAGGAAACGTTTTCAAATCTATTTCACCAGTTGTAGGCTTAACAAAGTTAGCTGCAAATATTACATTAACTTTCAACATTGACTTTTTTAAGCAAGCAACAATCTTGCGTTTAAAACTAGCGAACGCCTTGTCTAAGAACACTAGAGGATCTCTATAATTTAAATTGGTAATAAGTCCCGTAATTATTCGACTTCCAAAACATGATTGTACATCATGCCAAATCAAATTTTTTCGAGTATGACCTCTAGAAAGCGTTGCATCAACACCTTTGCCACGATATTCCAAAGAGCGTTTCAAGTGCCTCAATCGTACAAGGTAGCTTTTAAGATATGCTAAATTAGATTCCAGCCTACTAGGATTTTCTTGTTTATTGTCTTCGTATACCTTATTTCTAATAGCAAGCTTCAATATACTAATATTTGCTTTGATAATTAAAATGTGTTTCGTTATTTCATTCACTGATTTAATTAGATTCACGCATTTTACAGTTAATCTCAAAATTGAGCTACTAATCTCGGATACGGTTTCAGCATTCATGATTCTATAGAAAATCAAAATACACTACTTAATAATACAAGTATTTTCTCTATTTACTATTTATATAAAATATCATCTGACGTAAGCAAAACAACTGCAAAAAAGGTTCATTCATCTGAGTTTACGGAAAACGCGCGAAATTAATCTAATTTAGGTTTTATTATGCGCCTTCTTGCAATTTCTGTTTTTCAGTCAATGAATGTAATTCATTATTTCTGCTGAGCGGTACCTTTAAAAAATTTCTTATACAGCAAAAATCGCCTAAACACACAATTACCTATGTACGTGTCTATGACAAATAATTCGCTAGGCAAGCATTTTCAATATTTACGTACTGAATGCAACTCTAAGCAAAACAACTGCAAAGGAATGCATTCTACATCATTTTTCATTCCGTATGCGTTTACTACAAAAATGTTTTATACGACCTTTGATTTATTATGTGTACAGAAAATACATTATCATTACAGCGCTATTTTTATGATTACATTGAAATATTTTTAAATAAAAACAAAGCAAATTTGAAAAAAATGTCTCAGATTAAACCGTCTTGTTTAATCATTTACACGCACTCATGGTTTTAAAACCCAGTATTAAAAACATTCTGCAGTTTTATTATATAACAGTACCTTTAAAGAATTTTCACACAAATTACCTATATATATGCATGTAATTGTGACAGCGGTAATCTAAAAACTTATTCTATAAATATTACTACTTAAAGGGATTTATTTGCATTGCATTATTATCTGAAGAAAAATATCATAATTTACACGCACTCATGGTTTTCTTTAAAAAACCCGTTATTAAGAAAAAACATTTTCCAGTACGTTGATAGTACTAAAGAATTTTTTCTTATTCAGCACAAATCACTATATCCCTATATATGCATATAAATTATGCTAGCAGTAATATAAAACGAAATTAATCTAATTTAGGTTTTATTATGCGCCTTCTTGCAATTTCTGTTTCAGTCAATGAATGTAATTCATTATTTCTGCTGTGCAGTACCTTTAAAAAAATTTCTTATACAGCATAAAATCGCATAAACACGCAATTACCTATATATTTGCATATAAATTATGTCAGCGGTAATCTAAAACGAAATTAATCTAATTTAGGGTTTTATTATGTGCATTCATTTCAATTTCTTTTTCAGACAATGAAACTAATTCATTATTTCTGCTGAGGTATAATAATATTCGCTTACATACTGTTTTGTTAATTAGAATAGATTACAGAGCTGAATTTTTTCAGAAAACGATGCAAATGTTTAATTTTTTCTAACAGATCAGTTTATTATTTAATATAAATACTACACTTAGATTTACCAACAGTATTCAATCAGATCTCTTGTATAATTATTAGTTACTATTACTAGCAACTTTTAAAAATGAGTAGCTTATCATCAATCAAAAATTCTAATAGTACCAACGTAAAAGTTCTAGAGCAATTTATATTACATTCTGGCGAAGACGTGATTAAAGAAGTTTTTGGTTGTTCTTCGCCTGAATTCAACACTGCTGCTATTTTTGATAGTAACGTAATAGATATATCACGGTAAGTGCTTTTTTTCACATTTATACATGTGTTTTTAAAACAGTACTAATTTATAAGTTACATTAGATCAAAAAACCATTTTGGAAATTCTGAGGCTATCGTAGGATCGTTGACACACTCTGATCCTTTCAGAAACATCAGGTAGTATACAAAAGAAAAGGTGAACCTACAATAATCTTTTATGTTATGCTCACAGATCAGGCAAAAACATGTCGACTATGAAAAAGTTATGTACAGAATCTAATATGGCTGTTTGCTGTGAAGATGACAAATCCTACGAAGATGACACAGTAGAGTTGCTTAACGCATTTAAAAAGCGTGGAGAGAAGCTACTGCGTCGTATAGACTTGGAACTAGAAATAATAAAGCAAAAAAGAGAGGAACTAACAGCGAGGGAGCAGCAGATACTTCAAGAACGGGAGTTAATAAATACTTTTTCATTTATAAATAGTTAGATCAAAATATTCAACAATTTGTAAAATAAAAAAGTATTTTATACAAGTTTCTCTTTTGAAACAAGACTTTCTCTAAACAAGGTAGTAAACTTAAAGTAAAACGCACATAAATCAGAACCCACTTTAATTTGATACATCATTCTTTATACAATCGACTTAGATGTGTTATAATAATAAACTAATTTCTTAAATTAGTGACATATTATTCTGAAAATTCTATGTTGACAGTTAGACCGATCGATCTCTTACTAGTTATGTATACGTGTTTGTTCGAGCCAATACTTTCATTTAATTGTTTCACTCCATGTGCTTGAAGGTATTCAAAATATCTCAATGGCAATATACTCTTGAACTCTTCTGTTTCCACTAATACTCTTTCTCCATATTTTGTCTTGATTGTTTCCACTTTTAAAACTTCAAACCTCTTATTCACTACAAGATCTTTTGAATTTACATAAGGTTTGCGATATGTGGTTTTATTAAGAGTATTTAAATCCATATTGCTTTTCTTTGACTAATTAAATTAATATTAGGAGCAATCTCCTTATATAGCAGATTACCACCATCTGCGTACTTTGCCAACCCACTTTTCAACCTATCACAAGAGTGAACTCATTTTGAATTGAAACCGGCCCATGTGTATTTGCAGCCTCTAAACATAAATCAGAATCCACTTTAATTAAAACACAATTGACTTGAATGCGATATTTTGCATCTGTCATACTTTATAACTTCTAACTAGAAAACCAAATTCAAAACATCTACACACATTTTCTCTGCACTTACATTTTTCAACATACGTGTGTTTTGAAATATGTTCCATTGAAAGTAATATAAAGCCGATCCTAATTCAAAACGTGCCCACAAGTATTTTACATTGAAAGTATATAAGAATTCGTGTTTTCACAACTATTTTACATTCAAATGTTTTCACAACTATTTTACATTGAAATTATATAGGGCCGATCCTAATTCAAAACGTGACAGACGTATTTTACACATGGAAAATACGTCTGTCGCGTTTTGAATTAGGACCGGCCTTATTTACCTACTAGAAATATGTTCCAAAATATATTAAACACCTTTATAGGTTTCAAAAAAAAAATTACGGACGGATCCAAAACAGACATCGGAACAGGATGTGCACTTATCGCTGAGTCCACCACAAAATCATGGACAATGTCTCCGGCATGCTCTATATATACTGCAGAACTTTATGCAGTGTACCAGGCCCACTTGCAAGTACAGAAAAGCAAATGGGAGAAAGTGGTTATCTGTACTGACAGTCTAACAGTAATACAAGGAATCAGAGGGAACAACAATCAAAACTGCATAAATATGAAGATCAAGGAGGTTCTTACAAACTCCGACTTAAAACTATAATATTTATGTGGACGCCTGGTCACATAGGAATTCCGGAAAATGAGGCAGCTGATACTGCAGCGAAATCGGCAGCTTTAGAAAACATAGGTTACAATAACCTGTACACCTTAAATGACCTTCAAATACTAATTAAGAAACACATCAAAAGTCACTGGCAAATGGAATAGAATCGTAGCAATTCGAAATTAAAAATGATAAAGCCATCAATTGTGCCTTGGGCAAACTATTGTCAAAACGATAGAAGACAGCAGGTTATATTGACACGACTTAGGATAGGTCATACAAACCTAACTCATAGTTTTATGCTAATAGGAGATGTACAACCAAGCTGTGACAGATATAGAGTACTAACAACCGTCATTCACCTACTGGTAGAATGTACTGAATATGAAAACATACGGCGTGCAGAACAATTAGCCGAAAATCAAAAAGATATCCTCGCAGACGACTCCAAGCAAATTGAAAAGCTAATGAAGTTCTTACAGGCTACCAAACTTATGGAAAAATATGATAACAGAAAATAATGCCAGACACTAAAAAAAAGCAAGCAGCAAATAACCTATGTCGTTGATGCCGTCAAAAAAAAATAAATAATAATAATACCTCTCATGGGTTATTACCTTGCCGTGGCAAGAGTACTTACTTCCCTCTTGGTGTAGTAGTTAACCGCCTTGCTGGCTACCTGCATTGCGAAGTGGAAAATCCAAAATAACCTACATCACCTACTCACACAAACTCAGAGCACGCACACATACACTCACTATACCTTCTTCACACAGAACACGCATACGTACATGCCCTAACCCCTATACGCACACAAAGCTGTACTGTCGGCATCTTTTATCTTTCCTATCTGGAAGCACACTAGTCTTCCGACTCTGGTTTTCCAGGTCCCTTCTGGCTATTAGGGTATCCGAGGGCGAAGGGACCTACCATCGATCTTCTCTCAGAGGCCTGTTAGTTCCCGAACAGGTAGGGGCATGGCAAACCCAAGATACCCTAGCTCAGCAGTCCGCTGTCATTACTACTACCATCCACCAGCTCCTACTCACCTCGTCACATGTCATCCTTATGTGTCGAGGTACAGCAACCTTTCTCCAATTCCTATACATCCCAGCTCAACGCCCACTTTCCCTTCCTTAGTGTAGCTTAGTAGTCGGGTTACACAGGGCGTTAATGGCTACCTGCGCGTTTGTGCCGTGCGTGGTGGCCCGTACGAGAGGGTGAAGGGATCCTGGTGGCTGAGCTCTCATGGGGCAGGCTGTAGTCACCAGTGAGAGCAACACTCCATTTCGACCTGGATTTCCTTTTAAACGGGAGGTCAGGGCTAGCCCACCCTTGACCAATCTTCTGTGCTGTCGGGTAAGACCGCTAGTAGAGCGAGTTCAAAGATGCTGATGAGCAGACGGTGGAGTTGTCGGCCTATACAGCTTTTCCCGCTCTGTAAGTTTGCGTAGGAGTGCTATATCGCCCTAGTAACCCTGGCGACAATGTGTCGTCCCCTTGTCGGACTCCGTGGTGGGTGGGGAACTAGGGCGACGAAGTGTTTCAAATACTATGGATGCTAATTTTGGTTCGACACCTAAAATGACATCGGGGAATAAGGCTGCCCCTGATGTTGATTCGAAGCCTACTGATGACGACCCCAGCGCTAAATTGGCTTTTGCACTTCCTGAGAAGGCTTTAAACATACTAACTCAGGAGACGGTGCCTATATCCGCAGGCACCAGTGCGATGTACTTGAAAAAGGAGGTGATTGCACCTTTCTTGTCATCAAAAAAGTAGAAGGGGACTTTTCTAGAGTAAGTCCATTCCTTATCTACATGACTTTGTATGGCCTAATTGGAGAAACAAAGAGCACCAGGAAGACTAGAGAAAAATTGTTGGTTGAGACAATGTCCAAAACACAAACAATGCGACTATTAGTTATAAAAAGGATTGCAGATTCAGATGTGTATGTTATTCCACATAAAACCCTCAACAGTAGCAAAGTGGTTATTTCATGTTATGATTTGATGAACTGCAGTAAAGCCGAAATTCGGGAAGAATTAGCCAAACAAGAAGTAACGGAAGTATTCCGCATTAAAAGTAAGAAAAGTGGAACAGCTCGTGATACCCCGCTACACATTCTCACATTTAACAGACCAGAGGTACCAAAAAGGGTCAAAGCTGCCATGTATACCTGCCAGTAAGACCGCATGTGCCATCGCCTATGAGATGTTTCAATTGTCAACAATTTGGCCATACAGCTAAAAACTGCAGAGCAACCACGGCAGTCTATGAGTGCGGAAAAAGTAACCACGAGGAAAGTCCTTGCAAAGAATCTGTGAGATGTGTCAATTGTGAAGGACGCCATATGGCAAACTCACTGACTTGTCCTAAATATACGACAGAAGCAGCCATACTGAAAATTAAGATAATAGATAAGCTTACATACAACGAAGCAAAGAAGATAGTGGAAATCCGAACACCAACTGCTGGCGTAACATACGCAGCTAAACCAGCCTCTACCACCAGTCTACAAGTAGATGATATCATAAAGATGCTGACGCCCAAACTGAACGACACAGTTAGAGATATCTTCGACGAAATGGCGAAAACAACAACAAATAATATAGCTAGACCACTAGAAGATACATCTCCCATTAACAAATCTAGTGATAGCAATGACGCCTTATCAGAGAATAACCAGAGCGACACATCGAGCATAGCCGCTTCAGATATGCAAACACTTACAAAACTAGTCGATCTAAGCGGCTTACCGCAGCATGCCAAACGGCCAAGGGGATGGCCCCCAGGCAAACCGAGAGGGCCTAGAACTAAATCGCAAGTTAACTGACTGTAATCAAAACTGTAATAATAAGTTAAAATGTACACAATTGTCAATTAGCAGCAATATCTTATAGAATCTAGTGTGTAATATAGTATCAATAAATGTATATGTACCAATGCAATGTAAGGGATATTTTGCACCCATTTAAGTATAAGAAAATTCAATAACCTAAAAGTTAATTTCATACAGTGTTACATGCCGAAAATCGGCTATATAAACATTTCTGGTTTTAGTTTTAAGATATGTGACTGAAATCGCACCAATATTTCAAAAAATAGACTTGTGCGTGCACTTCCGACACTTTAGACAGTTGCGTCGGCGCTAGAGAATGCGCAGACGCGGAGTGCGGAAGGAAGTGAGCATTTTCCGTCACGAGAGGGACTAGTGAACTAAACGTCAAACAGTGTGGTTATCTGGGGTGTGCCTTTGTCTTCTTTTTTTCAGATATGTAGGTTTCCTGCCTTGTATCTGTTATCGTTCCTCCTACCTGTATCCTTTACCGTAACGCTACACAAGAAGAGAGAAGACAAATAAATCTGGTATCAACGGGGGTGAAGGACGACCCACGCCCAACAACGCCCAACCAACAACGAGATCCTGACACGAGAGTAGCTGCAATACCGTGACGAGTTCCACAGTTTACGTGAGTACATTTATCTTTTCTTTATATATGATAATAATTTGAGGCGTAATAATGACGTAATCCCTTATTGCGCAATATTACGCACGTATTTATTATGTTACCAACTGTCGTAGTGGCTCTTATAAATTACGCGCCGGAACTTTAACAGCATACCTTTGAATAGGGCACCTACAGTATAACAATGGCGCCTCAACGTTTGTGTTGAAATTTGTTTTCACTTCTTGTATACCTTATAACGTATTAGTTTTAGATATATCTGTAATAATTGGGTCTTATTCACTCAAAAATAAAAATTTTAAATTTTTAATAACTGTTAAATAGAAAAATACAAGTTGGTAACATTGTAAGTTGCCATGATAACCATCTTAAGTAAAATGATACGGTAACAGCCGATGTGTCAATCTAATATAGACAGCCATATTTGATTACTGGTTATAGCTTTCATAAATGTATTGCTAACTCAATTAATTTACATCTTACCTTATAAAAATTAGTGTGTTTTTGCTCTAAATTTTTTTAAATAATTACCTAATCTAATTTACCATAAAGCTGAAGTGTATACCTTTTAAATGTGTTTGACAGATTCCCTTAACCTCAGTTCTATGTGGAAGCATATGCTTTTGGATTAAATAATTCGTTTCGTAAGTACCAATACATAAAAAATTAATTAATTTCATGCTTTATTCCTTATTCCGTATGGAAATTTTTTGTTTGATATTATATTAAATGTAACTATATACCTGTTTTTCTTTTGGTTTAACTTATTAAAAGTGTTGCTTAAATAATTCATAAATTATCTTAGTCTGATATAACTCTAAAAGTGTTTCCTTAGTAATTTTAATAATTAACTATAACTTACAAATTCTTTTTTTAAGAAAATTTGGTCTCTAAATATAGCTTATGCAATTAACTGAATTCTTACGTTTTAAAACGCTATAGTAACTTGATTTCGTTATATCTGCTTTCGGAAACACTATACTATATTGAATTCCGTTTATCTCAAAGCATTTGAATTGATTTATGAGATTCAATCCCGGAACATTCAAGCGGCATCTAATTAAAATGGCAGACGATTGCAGCTGAGAGCTATACTAGCTCAAGAAGCTAAAAGCTTACCTATTGTGCGTGTTGTTGTCTCTGATTTACCTCAAAATATATTTGAAATTAAACAATCTCTTGATGATATTACTAATATAGTACATAGAATTGATCCCGAACCTAGTGAAATCGTACTTAAGCGTTTTGTGTTTCGAATAGCGCACGTTAAGCAGCGGATAGATTTGTTGTGTTTATTTAACAATAAACAGGCTGACCAAACTAAACAAACTTTTCTATCTGACATTCTCTTACTCGAAGGGACAGTCCTTGACAAACTTAACTTAGATTTAGACGTAAATGTATCTATAGCCTTATCGAACCTTGCAATCTCACAACCTCCATTATTGGGGAAATCAATACCTGTGTATAAATGGGGTTTAACTTTCCAGGGCTTTGACTCCCAAATCTCGCTAATGTCATTCCTTGATAGAGTAAACGATTTTAGAATATCACGCAATTGTACATACCAAGATTTATTTGTTTCAGCGGGTGAATTATTTTCTGGTTCTGCCTTAATTTGGTATAGAAATATAAGAAATCAGATTTCTACTTGGAAAAAATTAGTTACGTGTTTGAAACGAGATTTTTTACCCCATGGCTATATTACCAATCTCTGGAACGAAATAAGAAACCGAACCCAGGGACCTGATGAAAATGTAATCTCTTTTATTACCTCGATGGAAGCTTTGTATAGCAGATTAGATAAAAAACCATTAAAATTTGAAATTATTGATCAGCTTCGTAGGAATTTGAATCCATATTTTTCTGAACATTTAGCATTATAACACATTTCTTCTTTACCTCAGTTTACAGACTTATGTCGCTCGCTTCAAGAAGTAAAATTGCGTGTCGATAAATACCGTCCTCCCCCAGAAAAACAATCTGGTCTATTAGAACCTGATCTAGCATGTCAAACTGAACCTTCTCGTAAAGTATCTACTATTAACCTTCCTGCTACCTCTTCAAATAACTCACTTACCTGTTGGTATTGTAAAAAAGTGGACATAGCTACAGCATTTGCACATACCCCAAAAATATTTTTTGTTATGGTTGCGGTCGCACCAATACCTATAAATCTACGTGTACAAATCGTAACTCTAACTTATCGGAAAACTTTCGCAGAGATATTCCTACCCGGGATGTGAATATCTCAAGGAATCAAAATTGTCCTCAACACTAACCATTCAACGCATCCAGACGTCAATAAATTTAAAGCATAAAACTACTTCTAACGTTAAATCTTTACTAATATATATAAGAATAATATCGCTACCTTAAATTTACAGAATAACTTACCTCTCTTATCAGAAATATGTCATACTACCCCGTAGGAATGGCCGAGTTGGCTGCAAATAGTTAATTCCTTTTATCATAAAAAGTCTGCTGCCCTACAACTTGTTAAAAAACCCCTTGATATTCGTCCTCATTTACCTATCTCGATTGGTTCCTTAAATGTAATAGCTTTACTGGACACAGGTTCCTCATGTTCCCTTATAAATAACGAAGGCTTACAGCAACTATCTAAACAAAACATTAAAATTCAAGTTGTTCCCGAAAAAACCTCCATAAATTTAGCTGACGATAATCGAATACATGTAACGGGTTCCCTTAAATTAAAAATTCGAGTAGAATCACTTGAACGTGACGTTCCATTTTTGATCGTACCTACATTAGCTTACCCATTTTTACTTGGCGTAGATTTCTGTAAACTTTTTAATTTATCGCTCTAGTTTCAAGATTTTTCTTGGCAAACTTCCCTTAAAACAAATCCCTGTGCGTCTGCGGGAATATCTAATAAAATTTGTCTTACCGATTCTCAAAATGTAATTCTTAACTCTACAATCGACAAATTTCGTAAACTAAATACTTCTTAACTTGGTTGCGTTACTACTGCAACACATGTTATCTCTACAGGCGATGCCCTCCCTTTTAAGCAACGTCAATATCCGCTATCGCCTGCATTACAACAGTGGAACTGTAATGGTCTAGTACACCACAAGGCGAACTACAAATTTTATGGGCAAAATACAACCCGGTGTGTGTATGCCTTCAAGAAACAAGGTTAAAGACAGAAGACAATATAAACTTTCATAGGTATAATATAGTAAGAATGGATAATCCAACAAGCTTTCGAGCATGTGGCGGCGTAGCCATCATGATTAGGAAAGATATGGCGTACGAATTGCTCAACATCACAACAGACCATAAGGTAGCAGCTATCCAGTTATTGGAACCAGTGAAACTAACTACATATAGTATATACCTACCCACGGCGAATTGGACTGCGTATGACCTTGAAATCATAAATAATCAATTACCGCAACCAAAAATTATTGCCGGTGATTTCAACGCCCACAATCCCATGTGGGGCTCACTTTCAACAAACCCACAAGGAAGACAAGTAGAGCAATTTTTAGTAGACGCAGCCATATCACTGCTAAACACAGGGCAAGAAACATATAAACTTAAGGGGGATCAATTTTACAGCGATAGATTTAACGCTTTGCTCCCCATCAATAAAACCGATTACAGAATGGAAAGTACCTATTAGATGATCCTTATCAAAGCGATCACTTCCCTATCCTAATTATCTACTACAAAACAATAAAAGAACAAATAAATGCAACAAGACGATAGGCAATAAAAAAGGCGGATTGGGCAAAATTTGAAAAACATTTTAAAGTTCCAGAAATAATAAAAGATATTGAAGAATGCGTAACGAATTTTAACAGAGCGATATTAGATGCAGCAAACTTGGCCACTCCACAAGTACATCCTACTTGCACAAAAAACAAAGTACCGTGGTGGACCGCTGAGATTGCAGTTGAAATTAAAGAAAAGAAAAGGTGTTTACGATGCCTAAAAAGAAACAATACCGAAGAAAATATGATCGCCTTTAAAAAAGCACGAGCAGTAGCAAGAAGAATAATACGACAAAGAAAAAGAAGTTCATGGCAGGAATATGTGGGGTCAATTAAGCACAACACACCTACGCAGGAAGTCTGGAAAAAGATTCAAACAATACAAGAAAAACAAAAGTATTCGACAATCAACAAATTAGTACAAGATAACGAAACGATCACAGATAAAACAATCATAGCCAACGCCTTGGCTGCAACATTTGAATCAAACAGCGAATCCGATAATTACAATTTAAGATTTCAGCTTAATAAAGAAAACTTAGAACGGATAGAGCCAAATTTCAATACATCCTCACAACACTTGTATAATCAACCTTTTTCCATGGAAGAACTCACAACTGCTTTAGACTCAACAAAAGTACATCACCAGGAGAGGACCCAATATTAAACATCATGCTAAAACATATACCACCAACAGGCAAATCTAAGCTGCTAGAACTATTCAACAAGATTTGGAGTAGAAACTATTATCCAGCAATATGGAGATCGTCCGTAATAATTCCAATACTAAAACCAGCTCAAGACCCCACCTCACTGAGAAGCTACAGACCAATATCGTTAACAAGCAATGTGAGCAAACTACTAGAGAAAATGGTAAACAGGAGACTAGTGTGGTACATAGAGAAGAACAACTTGATAGCAAAAGAACAAAAGGCTTCAGAAAGCAGGGCTCTATCATAGATCACCTAATCGCTATGGAGGATGCTATCAACCAAGCGTTCGCAGAGAATAAGCATATGATAGCCGTATATTTCGATCTTGAAAAAGCATACGAAATGACTTGGCGATATGGAATATTAAAAAAGCTTGAGAACTGGAAACTGAAGGGTAATCTAGCATTATTTATTAAAAACTTTCTCGAGGAACGATCGATTCGGGTACGAGTAGAAGGCAATTATTCCGAAAAGCGTATCCTACAAAACGGAATTCCTCAGGGTTCAACGTTAAGTGTCACACTTTTCATCATAGCAATTAATGACATAGCAAAGGTTTTTCAATCCTGCGTTCACAAGTGCGTATATGTCGATGAGATTGTAATCTACACATCAGCAAAAACCGTGGAAGTGTGCAAGTTTAGACTTCAGGCAGCGATAGAAAAGATCACGAAATCGGCAGCATCGATAGGTTTTAGATTCTCAACAGAAAAAACGAGTGCAGTGCATTTCTCTAGGCACCGAGCTCAACATTTCCATCCACGGTTAACTCTATACGGCAATATAATAGTCTTTAAAGACCAGGGGCGCTATCTTCGACAAGTGATTTCGGTTGCGTATGCGTAAATGAACGAAATGGTATTCTTGACTCGTGATATAGAAACGTATGCTAATTGAAAGCGATTATAAACAGCGAGCGGTTTTTAGCATTCGTATTTACGTTTTCTAACCTCAATTTGCTTGTGGTTAAATACATACACGTGGTTTGACGTTATAAAGTGTGACATCTGTACCTGAAGGTTTATATTTTGTAAGAAATAAGAAATAGAAATGGCTGACAATTTACACCATTTAATATTGATTAATATTTTGGAGAATATCGAGCAAGTACCTAAACGTCGTCACAGAATTCGCAGAAATCCGTTGGAAGAATTGCCAGATACACAGTTTAAAAAATTGTTTCGGCTTTCTAAAAATTTGGTACAATTCCTAATTGATCGCCTGACCAATTATATTCAACCAGCACGTCGTGCCACAGATTTGGACATTTCTACAAAAGTAAATATTTGTATACTTTTCTAAGCACAAAATTACGTTCATTGCAGGTTCTAATATTTCTACGTTTTGCGGGCACCGGTAGTTATCAACTTGATGTCGGCTGCAATTATAATTTTTGTGTTTCCCAGTCTTCAGTATCAAGATGCATAGAAGAGGTGGTAAATGCAATAAATCAGGATGGGATGTTTCAAGAATTTGTAAAATATCCTACAAACTTAGGAGATCTCAACAATTTAAGAATAGACTATGAATTTTTATTATGTTTCATCAAACGTGTAGAGATTAAATGTTTTATAGGTTCTATCGTTTATACAATTTTCCTGGTGTAATTGGATGCATCGATTGCACTCATGTAGCCATTTTCCCTCCTAAAGTTAACGATAACCTGTACCCTGAACACTTATACGTTAACAGGAAAAACTATCATTCGATAAATGTTCAATTGGTTAATATCCACGTATGTAAAATAAGAATTATATCACATTATTTTTTTCTTAGGTTGTAACGAATATATATTCTGTAGCACTATTTTTGGAAGAATCACATCTATGCATTGTTGTTCTGTGATATTTGATTCTTGTATTTGATACTGTTATATCTGAAAGAAACAATTCCACAATGGAACAGGAAATTATAACCATTTAATTAGCTTAAATGCTTTACCCAGAAATATTTAATAACAATATACACTCAGAAAACATATTTAAAAAGGAACTAGTCGTTTGTGTTGCCTAATCCATAGGCGGATTATATCCTTTCAGTTGTTAAAATTAGGATAGCGCTTGCGTGAATACGGTCACGAGGTGACGCGCAAAGCAGATGAGCCGTTCTTTACTTGCACGGTACGAATAACGAAGTCAGCCATTGTAGTTGAGGATGTAGTCAAGACTGCAATTTATCCAGATGGACTCACGAGTTTTTTTCAAGTGGAGCCTCAGAATAGGCGTGCCGAGATAGGCACAGGAGGGCTGGTCGTCTTGGGGGGCACAGAAGAGTATTCATTCCTGTGACTCCGGCAAGGCACTAGACCACGCTTCCTTCTAAAAATGGTTCGAGTCGGTATTTGTTAACGCGCATGAAGTAACTAGAAATACATGTAAAGAGATTGGTGCAACGTTCGTTTATTAAGAACGCACAGCTTTTGTTCGATGTTTTGTTGCAACAAATTAGTAAGCAGATTCCAGAAAATGTGCATCGCTGCTCGATAACAAAGGGGTAACGTCTTCATTAAAAACAGGTATCAAACCTTTCTGTTATTATGTTTGTCAGACTTTAACAGTGCTCACATAAAAATTTAATCGTAGGTTGTTTAATTATGCTAAATTTTGTGCACGAATAACAACGTGCAATATATTTGTTAGGAAGTACCACTAAGGTAATTTTGTAAGACACGCGGAAGATCCATGTGTTTAAAGTATTGTTTGTGATTCTAAAGTCCACTTCCTGTTTTTTAAAAAGTTCATTACAGATGTCTAATCTTTAATAAGGTCATTATACCTGAATAAGTTTAAAATTTTATTTATCCAAGTTAGCTGCACGTGATTTAAATTTCTTATAAAGAAATAAATTAAACTGATGTGAAATACATGTAAACCAATAAACAGATCTGTCCATTGGGTATCAGAAATCTTGTTTTGAAATATTATTAAAAGTAAGGTCTTGTTATGTCAAGACAGATTTATAAAGAATTCAATTTTATTATTTTGTATTTGTAACCATATTTGAAAAAAACGAAAAGAGAGAAACTATATTAAATTACATTTTTGGACTCAAGTTTTTTATTCCGTGCACAATTAATTTTAATAAGAATATTTTAAAGAAAATAAATTTTTTGAATAATGAAATTAGACGATGCTGAAGTAATTTAAAAAACACAGATATGTTACAACTGATTTATTCTAGATATTCATTTTTAATTCAAATATCTGTGGTGTGGTAATCTCAAGATTATCCACTCGTAATTATTAGTATGCTTTTTTATTAAAAAGCACAAACAGTGTCTTTTTAATAGAAAATTTGTTGTGTACTTTTTCTTTCAGGATCATCGAGATTGAAGAGATTGTAAGTATGTTCCAGAGGTTTCCAGATGTGTTAGTTCATTAAGTTGTAAGTTTTTTATGGTGCTTATATCCCATGAGTTTCTGTATCTTCTCATAGGAGTATTGAATTTCTTGTGTTGTCCATATAGATACAGTGACGCTCAATTTCCCTTTTTCTTTTTATGTTAGCTTATTGTAGAGTTTATACCATCCCCACGCTCTTACTCATTGCTCACCCTTGGGGTAATTCCCAGACTTAGCCGCGAACAAGTAAAACTTCACTTGTATCCAATGAGTGGAGGCAAAAAGTGTTTCAAGGTATGTCACTATAAATTAAAAATTTTGAGCGTCAATAATTCTTCTAGCCTCCCAGGACATAACCTATCCTTAAGTAACTTATCCTTAGGTAACCTATCCTTAACTAACCTAAGCTAAAATTATAAATTAAAATTATAATGAATTTATCAAAAAGAAAATGATTATCGACCATCGATAATCGAAAAGAACGTCAATATGTGTTAATACGCATGTGCAGGTGAGAAGGTACCACCCCTTGTCTAAATAGACTCTCCCTTTCTTCCTATTGGCTGCTCTTCATCACGTGATAATAAGAAATAACTCCAGCAACTACTGAAATTACGTTTCAGTTGTCAGTTAGCTTTCAGACGCTACAGGTCAGCAATTTTTCATTTTCAGTTTTTCTTGCTTTTTCTTGCTTTATTCTTCATTTGTGCTTCAGCTTTCAACCACATCAGTCGAATTTTGTTAAGGTAAGTGAATTCTTGTTTATTTTAATTCTTTATTTATTTTTTATTTAGAATGAGTGGCTATCAGCGTATTTGGAATACGCGGAGGCTTCCTATGGAAGCAGATGGTCGGAGATGGGCCGTTGACCAGGGCCTCATTCCTAGAGTGACTCCTGATTGCAGGAGTCACCGGACAGCGATGAGGCTGTACACCGAGGGCCAACATGGTATTGGCCGCTTTAAATGCCCCAAACGAGCGTGCAACAGCTCTAAGTCCGTGGCGGATGGCACCTGGCTTGCCCATGCCCATCTCAAGCCGTACCAGGTCGCTTGGCTCATGTACGGTTTTGCCCATGATTGGCCAGTAGAGTTGGTGTGCGATGAACGTGTTGATCTCGATCAAGAAGACCGGACGCTCTTGGGACAAGACACCATTGTTGCTTGGTAAGTAATTTATTATTTTTTTATCTAAATTTTATTTTAGGAACCGATATTGCCGAGAAATGATTGTCGATGACTTTAGTTTTCGGCAATCAGACGTTATGCTTGGAGGACCTGGACATATAGTCCAAATCGACGAGGCGAAGTTCGGGCGCCGCAAATACGAGAGGGCCGAATTATTGAGGCCATTGGGTCCTCGGTATGATCGAAGATGGTCGGGAAGATATTGTAATGCAAGTGGTTGATTACCGTGATTCTGCCACTTTGATCTCGGCCATCAAGGAGAAAGTTCTTCCCGGAACCGAGATTCACACGGACTCGTGGGCGGCCTACAACCAGCTAAGTGAACATGGGTTCATTCATAAGACGGTCAACCACAGCGACCTTGAGAATCGGTTTGTTGGTAAGTAATTTATTTTTATTTTTTAATTATTTTTTTTCTTAGCTCCAGATGGTACTCATACACAACGGATTGAGGCATCTTGGCGCCCAGCCAAGGACTGGATCCGTCAACGGAACTCGGTGCCTCATGAAGAGTTTGCCTTCTTCTTGTGTGAGTACCTTTGGCGTCGAGACGTTCGTAAACGTAAACTCGACTCAATGGAGGCTCTTTTGGATGCAGTTCGCCGAGAGTATGGCGACTTCCGCGCCTAGGCCTTAAGGCTAGTCCCAATGATGGTTTACTGAGGGACAGGAGAGTGAAGCTGACCGCCTCTACGCGGTGCTCTCTGGAAACGCTGTATGCGGCTAAACGGTCAGCAAATATTATTAATTAATTAAGTTATGTTAGGTTAGGTTAGGTCAGGTCAGGTCAGGTCAGGTTAGGTTAGGTTAGGTTAGGTTACTATTGATTTCTATGTAAAAACATTATAATATTTAAAAAATCATAACTTTTTAACTGGAAGTTTCCGCACATAGCGACCGGTACCATTCGACTCAGCTTGTCATTCTGCGTCGATTGATACACTATATTCATAAAATTTCTGCTGGCGCTAAACCCAATCTCTACCGTACTTTTTAACTGTAGGATTTCATTTTCTTTTTTGTCATTCTCTAGTGCGTCACTTGGTTCTGCTGCTACACTGGTCTCATTGGTCTTTGCAAGTGCACACTCCTTTGCTTCGTTGGGCCCTTCAATGCTGACGAGTTGTACAATTTCAATGATGTCGTCGTCTAAGTATGTCACAGGGATTTCCTCTACCGGACCACCACCGGTTTTCATGGCATAACGTTTATTTTTGCTAATTTTAATTTTTGCGCGTGACTTTACATCTTGCCATGTCTACAATTAAAAAGATGTATTATAGTTAAAAGTGTGGCTTAATTACCTTTCTCCAATTCTTCCAATCTTTGCTGGGACCAGCCATGCTGTTTAATAATTGAGATAGCTCCTTCCATTTGAATTGAGCATCTTTATGGGAAAATTTATTCGAAAATTTACCGCTTTGCAGATCTTTATGGTCTTTCATGAATTCCACAATTAACTTTTTCTGACTTTCTGTAACCTGTGTTGGTTTGACTTGTTCCATAATGCAATAGAAAATTAAATGAAAAAAAAACAACTAAGGACATAAATTTAGTAATTTAATTTGACACTTGACAGCAACTTGTAATATTTACAGTTATTGTCTATGTTGCCAAATGTATCATTCGTCTGATTTGTGCGTATGCTGTTTCAATCTGCGCATAGTTGTTGAGATTACTGGTGTTCGCGTTAAGGGCGTTCGTTTCTCCAACGTATACGCAAAATGCAAGCGGTGTCGAGGATAGGGCACCAGGTCAAATTCCTAGGCTTAATCTTTGACAAGAAATTAACCTAGAGACCGCATATAGAATATACGAAACACACAGCAGTGCAAGCTTTAAATATAATTAAAAGGCTATCAAACATAAATTGGGGATCAAACAAGCTGCGTTTGTTTATTCCGTTCGGTGCACTCCGAGTGCTTCAATTCGTTCTAGTAGCGTTTGATTATTAAAACGGAGTTAGCACCATGCAGACTATAGTCGTTCGTAAATTCAGTTATAGAGTTAATTGAACGCGCTCCGAAAACTCTAGGTGTTTTAGGTGGTGTATTTGAGAACAGCTTCAATTTTGTTTACATTCCCAATTTTAAACTTAAGCTACTGTAAATTTTCAACATGAATGTAGAAAACGGCACATTGGTATTTGTTTGCCGGGCTTGTGAACATTCCAGTTCAGACCAAAATGATATTGCCCAACATATTTTGGAGGCGCATGATTTTGGAGGTGTGAGACATATTTAAATATTACATGTATGAATTTATTTAGATGAATATTTTGCACAATTTAATGCAATATCCACATATGTGGTGTCTCATGAAGAAGATATGCCAGAAGTTGAAGATTAAAGTGTAGCAGATCAAAAAATGTGGATTAATGACAATGTTGTAGCATTGATTGATATAGTAAAAACCCACTACGAAGACTTTGACAAAACATTAAAAAAATTTGTGTGGACAAGAATTGCCAATGACTTGTCAAATGTTTTAAAAAGAAAAATCCTTGCAAGAGAATGCGAAGCAAAATGGAAGTCGTTAAAACGTACATATAAAACTATCCAATCAAATAATGAAACTAGTGGAAGGAAGCAGAAACGTTGGGAGTTCTTTGATGCAATGCATGAAGTGTTATTTAAAAGACCTGAAATAGCACCATCAGCTACGTGTAGTAGCACCAGCGGTCTTCAAGTAGCAGAAAATCTGGTAAAGACAACTAACATGGATTGTTGAGGCTTTATAAGTATTTTGTTTATAGTTGTATTATGCTAATCACAATTAATTTACTTCCTTAAACTATTCCTTACCTATAACTCCTCCATCATCCCTACCTTTAGTGCAACGACATAAAAGGGTTGGTAATTTACGAGTGGACGCTATTCAATTTCGTGCTCGCTTCTGTCTTTGGTTCGTGATTTAGTTCGGTGCATCGAGCATCAATAATTAGCAACAATTAGTGAACATTATACAGTCCATAATTATTTGATAGCAGTGCAAGTACAATCAACAACTACAACCAGTAAAAGGTAGGTGATACATTCCTTTAAATTACCATTTCCTTTGTGTGATTGTAAATGCAAAATTAACATTTCTGGTCCGTTCGAGCAAATATTTTGCTTATTAATTGACATTTATTATTGGCATTCATTTTAACTACATTGTTAATTGCTCTTCGCTTAAATTAGGGGTTGACCGCATTTTAGAATAAAAGTGTAGTCACACCACCAGTTTCATAGTCAATGGTGTAAACTAACTTATAGTAGATGCAATTTCGCATTAAATTTGAAATTTTTTACTGATACAGAATCTTATAAAGTATTAAAAATGACAAATCTTTGTAAATTTTAAGGATAGTTTAGCGTAATAATTTGTGGTCAGAAAAGGTGTTTAAGCAGTACAGTTACTTTAAACTTGTAATTCAAGTTCGCTACAGAATTCGGGTAGTCGTAAAACCGGGTAGCATATCCCTTTGCTCATTGTTATATTGAAACTTGCAATCGCCCGTTAGGTACTTTGTAGTGAGAATTCTTTGCTTAACAGGTAGTTCAACATTACCCTTGGTATATCCTATTATTAGGTGAACAAAACCCTTCGTTTTTGTAGCTGAAATCAATATAAAATCCATATTAATAACCTTGTTCGTTTAGGATGGCACATATATCATCAGATAGATTACTTGTAGATCTAAAGGCGGCACTCGATAGATTATCTGTTATATCTGATGCGATATATAAATTGGAGCATATTAAAGACAATTGTATTTCTGTTAATATTATGGCTGAAAGTGCCTTTGATATCAAAAACGATGTAGATACTGCTTATAAAACGTGCATCTTGGGTGAGGATAACTCAGAATTATTAAATGAAATTACAACACTAAGAATTGAAATAGATAGGTCTTTGTTAAACATTAAGATTATTAAAGCGCAATTTGATAATATAGCCACTGTTGATAAAGGCTTGACTGAAAATATAAGTGGCATTAATTGTTGTAGCAACATTCGACTTCCTCGTATAGAAATGAAAAAATTTTCTGGAAAAATAGAACACTTCCAAGAGTTTATTCAGTTTTTTAATAATTTAGTTCATGAAAATAATCAATTACTGCCGATCGAAAAGTTCTATTTTTTAATTGATGCTTTGGATTTTAAGTCTAGAGAACTCATTAGACATTTGCAAATTTCGAATAATAATTATATGCTGGCTTATTCAATTATTGTAGAGAGGTTTAATTCAAAACGTTTAATTGCAAACACGCATTGGAATGCTTTAGAATCGTCACCAAAAGCAAAATCTAATTCACATACAGATTTAAGAGAATTGCTTAATTGCTTTACGGAAAATCTGTCAAGCTTACGTCAAACTAAGATTGATTTGCTTGACTTCGTATTGTTTAATTTGTTATCAAAAAAGGTAGACACAAATCTTTTGAAAACATTTGAATTAGAAAATACATCAGACATTCCATCTTATGATCAATTAAAATTATTTCTAGAAAAACATTGCAAGGCATTAGAAATTAGCAATATGGTTGTTTCCGATACACCGTCCAAATTTAATACGTTCATTAAACAAACCATATCATCTAGTGTACCTTCAAAACGTCCCTTTGAATATTCAAAACCCCAAGTTCGAAAGTCATTCGTAACAACTTCATTCACTCAGAAATGCAGTCTTTGCAGTGGTACTCATAACTTATACCAATGTGAAAAGTTTTTGAATAAATCGCCACAAGACCGTTATAACTTTGTTATAGACAAACACTTATGTATTAATTGTCTTCGCAACTCTCATATGGTTTCACGCTGCTCTTCCAAACTTGTTTGTAAAAGGTGTGCAAGGGGTCATCATACTTTATTGCACTTTGAAAACCCTACACTTACTCAGAAACCTGCAATCACTCAGGCAACAGATGAACTTCCCGAACCCACCTGCAACACTACTACAAGTACGTTGTTATCATCTAGATCGTCCAACACAATGACGTTATTAGGCACCGCAAGAATTTCAATTACAGATGGGTTTGGTAAAATTCAGACAGTAAGATAGTGCATCAATGGAAAATTTCATGACTCATAAGTGTTGTCGACGCTTAGGTTTAAGAAAATCGAATATTTCAATGAAGGTTGAAGGCTTAGGTCTATCTGCTTCCCATGCGTATGGACAAGTATCTTGTAAAATTAGTCCTCAAGGTAAAACTGTTCCAGAGTACAGCATTGATTGTTTTGTTTTACCAGACATTTGTGGAAACTTTCTTTCATCAAGGATCTCACCAAATAGTTGGTCTCACATAGTTGGATTAGATTTAGCAGATTCGGACTTCGACAAACCTAGCCATATCGATTTATTGTTAGGTGCAGATTTATTTGCGCGTGTCTTATTAAATGCAACTCGCATTGGATCACCAGAAGAACCCGTGGCAATTCACACTACCTTTGGGTGGATATTAACAGGGAAGGTTCTTTCTTCTGTTACATCTCGTATATTATTAGCTGCATTTGTAGAAGATGCTAACATTACTCGATTTTGGGAACTGGAAAATATTCCAGATTCTAACAAATTATCTCCTCATACGGAAATTTGTGAAAGGCATTTTGTGGACACTCACAAACAGGATAACACCGGTCGTTTTATTGTTTTGGTACCTTTCAATGGTCCTGAACCGCTATTTGCGGGCTCTCTGGAAATAGCACTTCGAAGATTTCTGTCACTAGAACGCCGTTTAGAAATAAATCCTCAACTGTATAATTCGTACAGAGAATTTATGCAAGAGTATATCGATAGTGGTCACATGTCTCGTATTTTATCGGATTCAACTCGATCGTCTACATTATCGCCGGTATATTACATACCACTTCACGCGGTGTTCAAACCAGACAGTACAACTACAAAACTTCGTGTCGTATTTGATGCTTCAGCCAGCGCTCAAAGTGGAGGGTCTTTAAATGATCATTTACTCGCAGGGCCCCCTCTTCAAAAAAATATCATGGCGTTATTGTTACACTTTCGTTTACATTCTGTAATTTTAACTGCGGACATTAAGCAAATGTATAGACAGATTCTTATTTCTACTAGCCATCGAGACTATCAACGTATAGTTTGGAGATTTAAGTCCTCGGAGTCTGTTATCGATTATCAGCTAAACACTCTTACATACGCCATCACATTATTACCATTTCTAGCCATGCGTGTAATTCAAGAACTTGCAAAAAGTCAATCGTTACGTTTTCCTATTGCTTCCAAGATTTTAGCGTCGGATACGTACGTGGATGATTTGATTACAGGGTGTGATTCGATATAGGATGGCAAACGACTCGTGTATGAATTAAACCAAATTTGCCAATCAGGTGGTTTTATGTTGCGAAAGTGGAATAGCAACGTGCCAAGTGTCATTGAACATTTACCTAATTCAGTTCGGTATCAGCAAGCATTTTTGTTTGAAGAGTTAAACAATACGTCTCAAAGAATTTTAGGACTGCAATGGCAACCATTGAGTGATATGTTGTTTTACAATCTTAATATCGTTGACCGACTTTGTACCAAAAGGAATATGGTTTCGGAAATTGCAAGGATCTCTGACCCTCTGGGGTTATTATCACCATTGGTGTTCTTCGCAAAACATTTGATTCAATCGGTATGGATATTAGGAATTGGTTGGGATGAACTTCCTCCCCAACAAATCGTTTTAAAATGAAATCTGTATCTTCAACAATTACCCGAGTTATTGAAAATTGAAATTCCTCGATGGATTCTTTGTGATAACTATCAAACTGTACAAATTCATGCATTTTGTGATGCATCGGAAGTTGGATATGCAGCAGTAGTTTATCTCCGCTGTGTCGATGAGAAGGGAACATCCAAGTATCATTGGTCTGTGCCAAATCTAAGGTTGCACCAACCAATCGTATATCATTACCTAGATTAGAATTGTGTTGTGCAGTGTTGTTGTCGAACTTGGTCGAGTATGTGCAAAATACGTATAGAGATTATTTAGTATTGGATGATACATTTGCGTGGTCAGATTCCACAGTAGCATTAGCATGGATTCGATCTTCGTCGTATAATTGGAAGACATTTATTAGCAATCGTGTCTCGCATATACAAGATCGAGTGGGTCCATCATCGTGGCATCATATTAAATCACAGGATAATCCTGCTGACTGCGCATCAAGAGGATTATTAGCTGCTGAGCTTGTTAATCATCATTTGTGGTGGACGGCTCCATCATGGTTACTATTACCTAAAGAGAATTGGCCTGCTCATATGGAACCATCTCTGACAGATCACACTCAGATGCACATTGAAAAAAGAACTTTATCCCTTAATATACACGTTGCAGATAATTTCGTAGACTCAATGGTAAATCAATTTTCAGATTTGCAAAAAATATGCAGGATTCTGGTATATATTTGTCGGTTCATTCGTAACTTGAAGGTTCGTGCAAATTTGGATATTGGAAACTTAAAACAATTATTGGTCTCCCCCGAACAGTACGCACTTCATTTATTAATAAAACGGTTTCAAGAACAAGTTTTCAGTCAGGATATTGATATCATTCGAAAGAGAAAACTTAGTAATAAACAACTTCAACCTCTCAGTCCTTTGCTTGACAGTGATGGGTTGTTAAGGGTGGGCGACCAGTTGCGAAATGCAGACGCACCTTATGATACAAAACTTCCTTTGCTACTTCCTCGGTCACACCGTGTGACAGAGCTCACTATTCGAGATTGCCATACAAAATATTTACACCCTGGACTTAGAACTACTCATTTTTTGTTAGTACAAAATTTTGGATTCTGTCTGCAAAAAGAGCTATTCAACAGTGCCTAAACTCTTGTATTTGATGTTTTCGTCAAAAACCCATTTCGCTATGCCCTCCTATGGGCGACTTGCCCCCCGCTAGACTTACTGCCGGTAGAGCGTTTCTACATACTGGGGTAGACTACGGTGGACCCTTTTCTATCACCATGAATCGTATTAGAGGTGCCAAATCATTGAAGGCCTATATTTGTTTATTTGTTTGGCTTAGTACAAAAGCGATACATCTGAAATTGGCATCAAACTTATCTAAAGAGGCCTTTATTGCAGCTTTACGCCGGTTTGTAGCAAGCACAGGTAAATGCTTGCAAATTCATAGCGATTGTGGAACAAATTTTATCGGAGCATCTCGGGAACTAACCGAATATATGAAGCAGTCATCTGAAACGGAAGGTATTCACTTTGTTTTTAATCCTCCTTCGGCTCCTCACTTTGGGGGAATGTGGGAAGCTGGGATAAAATCTGTAAAATCCCATCTCAAGAATGTGATAGGCGAACAAATTTTCTCGTACGAAGAATTTAACACCATTCTTGCTCAAATTGAAGCCATATTAAACTCCAGACCTTTATGTCTCATAAATATCGATCCCACTGATTATTCATTCTTGAGTCCTGGTCATTTTCTGAACGTAGAACTAGTGTCTGTTATTTCCGACCCTAATGTCGTAGATCTGAAACTATCTTCTTTAAATTGTTGGCAACTGGTTCAACGTATTCACCAATCATTTTGGAAACGGTGGCATTTGGAGTACCTGCACACACTTCAACAGAAAACCAAATGATTTTCTGCTAATTATTCGTTAATGGTGGGAACGTTGGTGTTGATTAAAGATACTCAAGTTTCTCCATTACAGTGGAAAATGGGACGTATACATAAGTTGCATTATGGAAAGGACAATGTTTGTCGTGTGGCTACCGTGGCAACATCCCAGGGACTATTTAAAAGACCCGTGGTAAAATTGTGCCCTCCCCCATTCCAGAGGCAACTTAGTATTATAGTTTAGTATATTAGACTAAGTTAACTTTTAAATTTACGGTTATATTTTATTTTGTTGTTCGTTTAGATGCAATTAGAAAATAAGTTCCTAATACTTATTTTGGTGGGCGGTATGTTAAAGCTTTATAAATATTTTGTTTATAGTTGTATTATGTTAAACACAATTAATTTACTTCCTTGAACTATTCCTCACCTATAACCCCTTACTTCATCCCTACCTTTAGTGCAACGACATAAAAGGGTTGGTAATTCACGAGTGGACACTATTTCATCTTTCGTGCTCGCTTCTGTCTTTGGTTTGTGATTTAGTTCGGTGCATCGAATATCAATAATTAGCAACAATTAGTGAACACTATACAGTCCATGATTATTTAATAGAAGTGCAAGTGCAATCAACAACTACAACCAGTGAAAGGTAGGTGATACATTCCTTTAAATTACACTTTCCTTTGTGTGATTGTAAAGGCATAATTAACATAGATGATGCAGCAGGTCCTTCCACAAATGAAATTTGTAGTTCAAATTTATCAAAACATAGGAAGACCAAAGCCAATATCGCAGAGCAGCGACATAAAGATAGAATGGAGCGACAAGATCGATTCTTGAATCTTTTTGAGAAGTCTGTTAGTGAACTAGCTACAAAGCATTAGTTATTGTGTCATAAAACATTTGCTTTGTTAATAAATATTTTGATTTAATTACTTATTCGATATTTTGTTGAATTGTATATTGTTGAAGTATAAGTATTAGGTTCATGTAGTAATTCAAGATTGTTTCTAGTTTTTAATTGTTATTTAGGTTTCGATTGATTCGGTGAAGGTTTTAGCAATGTAAGAGCAGTAAGTATGTAATAATCAAAGCATAAAGACTAATACAATAGTTCTAAGAATTGGAAAATCAAAATACAACCTTAGTTAATTTTAAAATACATGTATTATTTTAATGATTTAACTTTTATTTCCTGTATAATTTTAGACTGCTCGAGTTTTGTTTAATGTGACATTCAAATTCTTCTGCCTGTTTGATAAATATGTGTAAGTTTTAAAACCTACTGATAAAGTGGTGGATAATTGGTAGGCTAGGTCTCCTATCAAAAAGCTGTCGTTTGGAAAAGAAACTTCACCATTCTGGATTCTTTGATATAGATCTGATCTTGTAAACAAGGTACGGTCATGGATTGATCCTGCTTCTCCTGCATATACGTCTGTGAAAAGTAAATCACTATCACATATGCCTTGAAGTAAAATTGAAAGATAGCTCTTTCTATTAATAAACGAACTATGGTTTACCAATGGTGCTTTAAAACGAATATGACTTCCAGCTGTTGCTCCTATGACTCCTTAAAAACACTAATTGACGTAAATTCCAAAGAAATACAATATTTACCATTAAGCTTATGACGATTCCGGAATTTTGTAATTGTTTCTACAGCTCTTTCCCCAGTGGGCCAAGATATGATGTTAAATTTAATATTCACTTTTAGTAGTAAATGACAACAACGATAAAGTATATCCCAACATGTTGATTTTGTTACACCAAATCGATTTGCTACAGATCTAAAAGAACAAATGCTGCTAAACATATATGCAAACATGCAGCCTGTAAACTGCAGTTACTATTTTGACCCTTGCTCACCTAAAGCATTCCAAGTTGGCTAAGTACCACAACATTATAAGAATTTGCTTTTGCAACAGAACTGATGATCTTCCAGCTTTTAAAACAGGATCGTAGACAGACTGCATCATTCTAAATAATGATTCAAAAGAATCTGGATCTATTCGAATGTGCATCTTTAACTGTTTATCCGACATATCCATGATGACAACCTCATAAAAGTTGTATATTTTATCATCATAGCATTCTTCGCGTTCGCTGTCGCTATCTTAGTTAAATAAATTGTTATTCACAAATTGACAAACGTATCCCATTCTCCTTATTCCAATCATTTCTATTATGTTTAGTATCTAAACCACAACAACCAAATAAACACATTTGACATTATTGACAGAACGGAACACCATACGATCTAAATGCGTTCAAAATGGTTTTGTATGCTCTTTAAATTCTGAAGTCACGTGACTATTCACTCCATTCACGCTTGCACAGTTAGTGCTCCACTCCGGAACAAATAAACAAACTTACCTACAGAAACTCATTACTCACACTCTACACAACTCTCGTCGTTACATGCCGAAAAATCGGTATGTAAACATTTCCAATTTTAGTTTTAATTTGCAAGTGAATGCGCGCCAATAATTTGAAAGACTTGTGCATGCATTTCCGTCCCTTTTGATAGTCGCGTCGGCGCTCGAGATTGCGCAGACGCAGAGGGAAAAGTGAGGGATGATTTCCGACACGTCGGGACGAGTCAACGAGACGTCGACTGAGTGGTTATCTCTGTGTGTTTTTTTTCTCTTTCAGATTATGTAGGTTCCTTTGCCTTATCTCTGCCCTGTATCGTCCTCACCCTATTCCTGTGTTCCGCTACAGAAGTGAGAGAACGAATTAATTTGGATTGAACCGGGGGCAAAAGGATTACCCAAGCCCACAATGCTCAACGACGCCCAGCTGCCGCCGAAATAGCCTTAATGTTGTGCGGAGTTCTACAGTTTACGTGAGTACCTTTATCTTTTTTGCATGTGATATAGTAATTTAAAACATTTAAATGACGTAATACCTTATTTGCGCAACATTTTGCAAATATTTATTTGTGTTACCAACCGTCGTAGTGACTCTCATACATTACCGCCGGGACTTTAAAAGTATACCCTAGAGTGTAGACTCAAAGTGTAACATCGTGCAGTCAAGAATATGCATCAGCAAGTCGAAGTGTGTTAAACCGCTTACTACCCGTTCAAAACGCTGGTCTACGGTATGCGCTAGGCGCATTTCGAACTAGTCCAGGAGTAAGCCTGCAATGCGAAGCAGGAATAGAACCGCTAGACATCAGACGCGAAAAATTACTCCTCAACTATACTGCAAGTGTTAGATCTTCAATCAACCACTCAAATCAACAAATGATGGACAACTGCAACAACAACTATCGAATCTGCAGACGATCTGTAAACTCACAACCGTTCTCGTAATGCTTTTACGAACTTGAAACATGCTATCATCTGCAACTGCCGCCTACGATACCGGTAGAAGCCTACTTTGTACCTTACTGGGCTATACAAAAACCAATACGCCGACTAGATCTGAAATATTTACACAAGGAAACAACTTCGCCGACCGTATACAAAGATAAATTGCTAGAAATATTGTCTGAATACCAAGAGCACGAGAAAATTTACGCCGACGCGTCCAAAACTCAACTTGGAACACGAGCAGCTATTGTAACGAACATGAATACACACAGTTGGACGCTACATTCAAGCACATCCATATTTACCGCCGAACTATATGCTATTTACAGGGCATTGACTCATATCCTGGAATCAAGGTTAAATAAAGCAATTGTTTGTTCAGGTTCATTAATGGCGATATAATCAGTAATGAAGAACCACAACCAAGATCTCCTCTTAGATATACGATACAAACTGCAGCAGACACAAGTAGTTTTTAATTGGATACCTGGACATAGTGATATCGAAGGAAATGAGGCGGCCGACTCAGCTGCAGGAATGGCAGCACAGCTGCCCTATACCCAAGAAATACCAGTTAGACTAGAGGACATTAGAGCCACAATTAAAAACAAATGTAAGGAAAGATGGGAATCGCAATGGAATGGCTCTAGCACCCTATTAAACAAAATTAAAGCTAACATTGAACACTGGAAAGGAGCAACGCAAACAACAAACTATTCTAGCAAGACTAAGAATTGGCCACACCAAATTAATGCATAGCCACATATTAAAAGGCGAAGATAAACTAAATTGAATTGAATGCGGAAAGATACTTACGGTAGAGCACCTGTTAATGGAATGCAATAAGTATATAGATGCAAGAACAGAATCAAAGTTGGATAAAAAATTGAAATGTGTTCTAGGCAACCAGATGAGCAAAACTAAGCAATTAATGGACTGCCTCAAGAGAGCTGGATTGTATAACGCAATGTAAGATAGTTAGAAATCTCGCTGGTAAATGATGACGGCTAATGACTTCAGTAGTCGATGCCAAGTCCACCAAAAAAAAAATAATAATAATAAGCAACCTCTGCCTGTTAAAGTGACTGCAACAGCAACAATTTACAAAAAGCAAATTTTAATATATTTAAAAGCTTTAAATTTGCATTGCTATCAATGAAAACGTATTAAAATTCCAGCAGTTCGTTAGTGTATATAAAATCCAAACACCGAAACGGATTGTAAGAGAAATATGGGTGAAAATTCTAGTTTTGACAGTAGTCTAAATGAAAGTGACAACGTACAAAATTGGAGAAATATTAAAAGATATGCTGTAGATAATCACCTAACGCATTTTATCAGAACCAACCACTGGACGATTTCATCAGAAGATAGAAGACAGGCAGGACCTTGCAATAACCTTATAATGGAAAAAAACATATGCACTACAACTACAACACAGGAAACGGTAAACTATCTAGGCATAAATAATAATAATCCAATGCCTATTAATACTGTTAGCTCGCCAAACATTTCAATTTGTGCTGCTAACGGAAACAGACGAAAGCACATTAAATGGTCAAGAAATATGAATATAGATGTAATGCTTTCATTTTACTATATTAACAAATGTAATGGCTTGCCGCTTCCTGGATGGAGAACACTACTGCATAATGAATTTTCAAACAAATATCCTAATCTAGCTTTATCAGAACAAAATATTGTATATAGAAGGAACGTAATTGTAAAGAAAAAATATTTAAGTGAAACAGAGCTTCAGAAATTAAACGTGAAGTAGGTAACATGCTATATAATGATCAAATTAGAGAGGAGTGTATAGTAACGACTTGGAAGCTAATCAAATCATGAATGACAGTGCGACAATGAAAGAAAACTCAATTTATGATACAATTGTAAGCACTTTCAAATTTTATGAAAGTTTAGATCTAATTAATCGCCCAAGGATTCCAAAACTGAAATTTAAGATTCAGACAGAAGAAATAATGACACAAGTAAACACTACATTGGAAAAAGTACTACAAAAATTTGGAAAAGACCTAACTTCAATTAACGTGATAATTTACAGTGCAATAATGACATGTATACAGTTAAATGGACAAGAAGTATGCAATGAAATGAAAAAAATCGCCTAATTATAATAAGGAGCCTTCATGGAAAATACGTTTAACTAGAGAAATAGATTTGCTGCGTGGCAAAATTGATATTATAAACGAGTTTATTAAAGGAAATAACAGTCCTAAAGTAATTTATAAAATTAATCATATAATCCATGAAGCTAAATTATTTAAAAAAAAAGAACTTAACGGAATATTTAATAGAATATTGTGATACATTAAAACAGAAAGTTAAAGTGAAAGGAGCGCGTTTACGCAGATACAATAAAACTACAAAAAGAAAGCAGCAAAATTCTAGCTTTGTGCATTCGCAATAAAAACTTTATAGGTCTTTAGAAAATGATAACACCAATACAAACCAAAAAAATTAATACAATCAGATTTCTAGAATTCTGGAAAAGTCTACGGGAAAATAAATCAAAATCAAAACTTATGCCAGATCTATTAGAAACAATTAATGAATCGGCTAAGAGTATTAAATCAATGGAAAATACAAATATAACTATAATTGATATTACTAATGCAATACATAATACGGCAAACTGGAAGGCCCCTGGTTTAGACGGAATACAAAATTTTTGGTTAAAGAAGTTTGTCTCTACACAAATATTTAGCATTATGTTTTAACAATCTGTTAAAAAACCCCGAAGGTGTGCCCAAGTTTTTGGTAACCGGTAGAACCTCATTGATTTATAAGAATGGCAACCCTGAGTCTCCCAGTAGCTATAGACCAATAACATGCTTATGCACAACATATAAATTGCTAATCTCAATCATAAGAGCTAAAATATATGAACATTGTAATGACACTGTCATTGCAACCGAACAAAAAGGATGTACTAGGCATGCAATGGGCTGTAAAGAACAACTTACAATTGATTCAATAGTCATAAATCACGCGAAAACGAAAAAGCGAAATTTATATGTGGGATACATAAATTTCAGTAAAGCCTATGATTCTGTACCTCACGATTGGCTAATATCAATTCTCAAAATCTATAAAATTTCACCAAATATAATTGAATTACTGTTAAACTTAATGAACCAATGGAACACTAAATTATATGTACAAAATGAAGATATTGGTAATATAAATATTAAACGGGGAATATTTCAGGGAGATTCTCTAAGGCCATTGTGGTTCTGTCTAGCAATAAATCCCTTGTCCGCAATTTTGAAAAATACAGGAGGGGGATTTAGAATGGAATATAAAAAAGATCAATTTAGATTAACACACTTACTTTTTATAGACGACATAAAAATATATGCTGAATCAAAAACCATGCTACAATCAATGATTGCCACTATGAAAATATTTAGTGATTCAATAAATATGTGTTTTGGAATCAAAAAATGTGCAACATTGAGTATAATAAAGGGCAAAATTACCGCTACAGAAAACAATTTTGAAGGAATTAAATCTTTATCCAGTGAGGAAACGTATAAATACCTAGGTTTTGAACAAAATAAATCTATAAACCACAAAAATATGAAAAATATGTACCGAGATACATACAAAAAAGATTGACGAAACTACTTAATACTCAACTATCTGCAAAAAATTTGTTTACAGCATAAATACTTGGGCAATAAGTTACCTCACTTTTTCTTTCGGAATTTTAAAATGGACGGAAACAGACTTAAATGATCTTGATAGATTAACAAGACGAACACTTACAAAATTTCAATTCCTCAACCCAAATTCGTCAGTTGAACGACTCTATATCTCTAGAAAATACGGAGTAGGGGATTAATTAATATCCATGATCTATGTTGTAGTGCGGCTACATTATAATCCAATATAATGTTATTCAAATTTAGTGCACGCACATGGTAGTTGGTGAGAGATAAATGGACAGCAAGACGTGCGCTGGTGCGAGGGTAGTCAGTTGTAAGAAGTTGCAATATAGATATGTTCCCGAAAATATATTGTTTTTGTCGAGACTAAAATTGTAAATTAAGTTTTAGTATGTGCTTTTTATGGTTAAACAAGTCAATGTACCAATTTGAACTTACGACGCCCTGAGAATTATTTTTATTAAATATACAACAATAAATAGAGGAGGTATTTATTTCATTCTAGAGCCTATATCCGAGTCTCAAGAGTACCGAAAGAGAAGCTGAGCACCACAATGTAAAAGCCAGGAAAATAAACTCTGCGAATACTTCCATAATTTAGAATTATACTGAAATCGCAAAAATATTAAAATATGATAAAAACTATAAGCCTTTGAGATTAGGAACCCTTAAAAAACCAACAATAGCAACAGTACAAGACAAAATTGACATATGGAAAAATAAAATTCTTCATGGAAAATACCATCAAATTCTAGACACCCACGATGTAGACAAAACGGCCTCTCTAAATTGGATAAGTAAAGGATATCTGTATCCCGAAACAGAAGCTTTTTACGTAGCCATTCAGGATAAAATTATTCGTACTAAAAACTACGAAAAACACATTTTAGGATGTAAAACCATTGACTGATGCCGTAAATGTAATGAAATTGGAGAAACCATAGAGCATATCACCGCAGGTTGTTCAGCACTCGCTCCAAATGCTTATTTGGGAAGACATAATCAATTCGCCAAAATAATACACCAGCAATTAGCAATAAAATATGATTTGTTGAAGAACCCAATGCCATACTACAAATACACACCTGTTGCTGTATTGGAAAACAATAATATACTGTTATATTGGGATAGACAATTACTTACAGATCATACCATAGTGTACAACAAACCGGATATCTTCTTATTTGATAAAATTAAGAGTGAAGCATACATAATCGATATAACCGTTCCCTTAAGCTCAAACATATTCAAAGCAGAGAAACACAAAATTGAAAAGTATGAAGACCTTGCAATTGAAATAAAAAGAATTTGGCATATAAAATCGATAGAAATTATCCCTTTAGTAATAGGAGTCGACAAAATTCTAAGTAAATCATGAAGAAAAATTTGAAAAGAATTGGTTTACCGTATAGACTTCAAAATTTATGTGTTAAAGCAGTAGTGTTACAAACATGCCACATAGTGCGAAAATTCCTAAATTAATGAGTGAATCTGAAGTGATAGTTCATTAATTATATATACCAAGATCTTTATATACATCAATATTGTATATTGTATAATCTTGAGCTAAAAATAAATAATAATAATAATAATAATAATAATAATAATATCGCTCATAGGTTATTACCTTGCCGTGGTGAGAGTGCTTACTTCCCTCTACGCGTTGTAGTTAACGGCTTGCTAGTTACCTGCATTGCGAAGTGGGAAAACCAAAATAACCTACATCACCTACTCACACATACTCAGAGCACGTACACATACACTCACTATACTTTCTTCACATAGAACACACATACGTGCATGCCCTAACCCCTACACGCACACAAAGCTGTATCTGTCAGCATCTTTTATCTTTCCTATCCGGAAGCACACTAGGCTTCCGACTCTCGTTTTTCCAGGTCCCTTCTGGCTATTAGGGTTTCCGAGGGCGGAGGGACCTACCATCAATCTTCTCTCAGGGGCTTGCTAATCCCCAAACAGGCACGGGTTTGAGAAACCCGAGCTTCCCTATCAAGCTAACCGCTATTCAAATCCTAGCTTCCATCCGTACATATCCTATAACATATCCGGATGCGCTAGCACCATAAACCTAGTTTCCAATTCCCCTCCCTTAGTGCTGCTTAGTAGTCGGACTGCACAGGGTTTTAATGGCTACCCGCGTGTTTGTGCCGTGCGTTAAGGCCCGTGCGCGGGGATGAAGGGGTCCTGGTGACTGAGCTCTTATGGAACAGGGTGTAGTCCCCAATAAGAGCAACACTCCACTTCGGCCTGGATTTCCTCTTAAACGGGAGGTCGGGGCTAGCCCACCTTTGATCAATCGGCTGTGCATGTCGGGTTAGACCGCCAGTAGGGCGAGCGCAAAGGTGTTGGTGAGCAGACGGCGGGGTTGTCAGCCTAGACAACCTTTACCCGCTTTGTGAGCTTTCACTAGAGCTCTATATCTCTCTATTAGCCTCGACGGCAATGCGTCGTCTCCTTGTCGGACTCCGTGGTGGGTGGGGAGGTAGAGAGACGAAAGTAGTTTATTCATTATGGATGCAGAGCTAGGTTTGGCACCTACA
Source organism: Platerodrilus igneus (assembly GCA_036346225.1). Classification (NCBI taxonomy): domain Eukaryota; kingdom Metazoa; phylum Arthropoda; class Insecta; order Coleoptera; family Lycidae; genus Platerodrilus; species Platerodrilus igneus. The sequence continues at coordinate 2,145,223 of JARFIW010001106.1, forward strand.
GTGGCATCAGGGAGTAAGGCTGACCCTGATGTCGATCCAAAGTCTTTAACAACCCTTTGCCCGAAACGGTTATGAAAACACCAGCTAGTCAGGCTGTACCTGGTGTTGGTTTAAAGCCTAATGATGACAACTGCACGACAACGGTAAAAAATACAAATCCTGCCTTTGGCAGGTCAGTGAACCAGGTGACAGCTTTATGCCGGTTCCTGGTCCTGAAAAGAAAAGACGGATTCAACTTTGATAAAGTGAACCCGTTTCTTATCAGCAAGAGTATGTATAACTTGTTTGGAGAGTTAAAATGATGCGAAATATAAAAAATGGAATTTTGTGTGAAACCCGTACAGAGAAACAATCAAAGCTTATGCAGAGTACGAAAAGTTTTCTAGAGTACGAAGTAGAGATTGTACCTCATACCACCACGAAAAGGTCTCGTGGCATTATCTATTGTCCAGACCTTTTAAATTGCACAGAGGAAGATATAAGACAAGAATTAAGTAAGCAAAATGTTATAGAAGAAGATTTAAAACAAGAAGAGACGGCATATTGCAAGATTCGCCGAACCATGTGCTTACTTTTTCGACACTTATTGTTCAAAAAAAAAACCAGGTAGCTTTCTACTCTTTGCAAGTCAGGCTGTATGTTCCCTCAGCAATGAAGTATTTCAAATGCCAGAAGTATGGTCACACATCTTTTCGATGTGTTTCTAGCCAAGTATGCGTCTGTGGAAAGGCCGGCATGATGGTATTCCTTGCGAAGAACCTATTAAATGCATTAACTGTGAAGGCAACCATTCTGCGCGCTCGCGCGATTGCCCAACATATAAACAAGAGGCTGTTATTCAAGAACTCAAGGCAAAAAACGAAGCAAAGAAACTGGTGGCGGTACATACACCAGTAACCGGAGTATCATACGCTCAGATAGCTTCCTCTAAACCAGATGTGTCAAATCCTTGGTTAAAGAGTTAGCTCCATACTTAATAGAAGCACTCAAAGGCGCATTCAAACCGAAGGCAGTAATGCTAGTAACTAAGACATTAGACCGGTCTGTTAAAGTATTGACGATGCCACTCCGATCGCGTGACGGATCGGAATGCAGTAGGACTTCTGCAACGGTCACTGCAGAAGCTGAAAAACGTACCAGAAATTCGTCAACGGAAACTAATAGCAGCATAATAGATCTGTCGCAAAAGTCGCCTATAAAGAAAAAGAAAAAGAGGGGGTGGCCGAAGGGGCAACCCAGATTTTCACCTTCTGCAAGTAGTAACTAATCTGTGATATTTTTAGTGATACCTACCTGTGATATTTTACTTGTTTGTATTTGTGATAGTTATTTACTTACACTTATCTGTTTGTATCTGTCACATTTTAGTTATTTATACGTAAACGTTTGTATTAGTCTTATTTTATAATTTACATTTATCTGTTCGTATTTGTCTTATTTTATCTATTTATACTTACCTGTGTGTTTTGTCTAAAGAGCCTTTATTTGACACAATTAAAATATTTTTAATCTACTAATGGACTTAAACACCAACAAAAGACAAATAGTACAGTGGAACTGTAGAGGCTGTGTAAAGAGACACTGTGATTTGAAGCTCTTAATACAAGAATACGAACCGCTATGTATATGCTTGCAAGAGACACATTACTATCCGGTTCTTCATACTCACTAGGAGGATATAATACAATCAGGTGCGATGCTGTACCCAATCAGCGGGCAGCAGGAGGAGTAGCTATCATGCTGAGATATGACATACGATATAGGGAAATATTTCTAAACACGTCGCTACAGACAATAGCTGCAGAACTTAGCGTACCTGAAAAAATGACTTTGTGTCGTATTTACCTACCGGACCGTAATTGGGTCATAGAAGAAATTAGTAAACTGCTAGCGCAATTACCAGCGCCATTTATAGTTATGGGTGACTTTAACGCCCACAACCCTTTGTGGGGATCTTCCAAGATCGATGAAAAGGGCCGCATCCTGGAGCAGTGGCTAGATAGGGGCGATGTTATGCTAATCAACACTGGTTCGAGCACTCATATGAATACTAAAAGCAACATCTTCTCACTAATAGACCTAACAATAGCATCTAGTGTATTAGCTTCTCAACTCACCTGGAAAGTGGCTGACGATCTGTATAATAGCAACCACTTTCCAATAGTAATAGAAACTGATAATCCCCAACCTATCAAAGCAATAATCAAGAGATGGATCATCTCAAAAGCCGATTGGCAGAAATTCACCGATGTCATAACACCGCCCTTAAACCCATGCGAGAATTCTTTTAGTGCGGCAGTCTTAGCAGCGGCTGAGAAGAGTATTCCTAAAACATCTGGTAAACGAAAATTGTGGAGTTACTAGCTGATCAGTTCGAAAAAACAAGCAGCTCCTCAAACTATGACGACAACTTTCTGCAGTCTAAGGACATCTATGAATCCAATCTGGACTTTGCTGGTTCTACGCAGCTTGACTATAATGTACCTTTCACGTTGCTTGAACTCAACGAAGCTATCAAGCAATTGAAAACTACAGCATCAGGACCAGATACAATACCTAACGATATATTAAAAAACTTAAATATTGAATTAAGAACTATGTTGCTAGGTATATACAATAAAATCTGGGTAAATTGTACCTATCCTGATGAATGGAAAGAGGCCATTATAGTCCCGATTTTAAAATTTGGAAAGGATTCATCATCTCCAGAGAGCTACCGTCCAATCAGTCTTACGTGTTGCCTAGGTAAACTACTGGAAAGGATTGTGAATAATCGCCTCCAGTTGCATCTAGAAAATAATAACTTCCTGGTGTCACAGCAAGCTGGATTTAGAAAGACACGATCCACTGCTGACCATTTAGTTCTGCTCGAATACGAAATTCAAGAAGCTTTTAGAAAACGAGAACACCTAGTTGCAGTCTTCTTTGATATCCAAGGAGCGTACGATATGACCTGGCGTCATAACATCTTAAAGACTCTACACAATTATGGATTTAGAGGCAATCTTCCCAGGTTCATTCCATCATTTCTAAGCGATCGTCGCTTAAAGGTCAGATCTAGTGATACTCTTTCATCCGCTAGGGTGTTAGAAAACGGAGTGCCGCAAGGATCCACCCTAAGCTGTACACTCTTTGCACTTGCGATTTATGAAATCTTCAACAACGTCAATGTGTCCAAGTGTATGTATGTTGATGACTTGGCCATTTTCTGCGCTGGTAAAACGGTTGGTAGTATAGTGCGTAAACTGCAACCAGCAATTGATACAGTAGTTAAGAATGGCAAGTCTGTCGGCTTTAAGTTCTTTAGAGAAAAAAACGCACTGCGACACTTCTGCAGGCTTAGGACTCCACACCATGATCCTGCTTTGTTAAAGTGTAGGAAGCATCTTAACATTCTAAAAGCACTAGCTCACACGAATTGGTGCCCAGGCCAAGAGTCATGCTTAACATACACCAAACTGTAATTCTATCAAGATTTGATTATGGCAGCATCGTGTATGACTCCGCCCGCAAGAGCGTACTCCGATCTTTAGATTGTATATACCATACAGCAATCCGATACTGCTTAGGTGCTTTTCAACAAGCCCGATCCAGAGTCTTTGCCGTGAGTCCGGCTTACCATCGCTAGATATAAGACAAAAGAAGCAAATATTCACTTATTTTATTAGTGCAAAAGCATGTGGTTCTAATCCAAATAACGCCTTTCTACATAACAAAGGAAACCCATATGGAGACAGACCAACAGTCACACGTCCAGTGGGAATTCGCTTCTCTGAGTACCTAGAGAGCAGAGAGACTGAGATTTCTGATGAATTTGTGTTTGATGGCCCAAGTGAAGTTCCTCCATGGCTGCTACCTCAAATAGAAAAACGATTAGACTTAACATTGCTAAATAAAGACATTACGCCGCCGGATACTTACAGAAAAAGATTTCAGGAGATCGGTAACGACTATCCCGGTTGGAATAAAATATACACAGATGGGTCCAAAGTAGATATCGGTGTGGGGTGTACAGTTGTAGTAGGATATGAAACTTTTGGTTGGACACTGCCCACATGTGCTTCTATATACTGTGCCGAGCAGTACGCTATATGGCAAGCACTTTTGCACTGTATGTTCATAGGTGATGCGAAAAAACACTTAATAATAACTGACGCACTAAGCGTGCTTCAAAGTTTAAAGGACATTTACAGTGCTGACGCGAAGAATATACGCACTTTTTGCTCATCTCATCAATGATAATTTCAGGCTGACTTTCATTTGGATTCCGAGTCACGTTGGAATATCAGGTGATAAAACGGCGTATCAAGCAGCTATAGCAAGCCATCCGGACGTCACTTTGTGTAAATCGTCAGATGTCAAATGCTTTTTGAAAACAAAAGTAATATATACAGAATGGGTAACAGCTGTGGAACGATACAAATACCGCTCTGAAACGGATCAAGCCATCTGTAAAAAGCCCTTACGAGCTATCAAATCTGCCAAGAGGGATACGGTAAAACTGCATAGGATACGAATAGGCCACACTGCTTTAGCTCACGAGCACTTGCTTAAGAGTGACCAACCACCGCAGTGTGCCCACTGTCACATTGCACTCTCGCTAGAACATGTAATCTGTCGTTGTCCAGCATACGGTGCACTTAGATACGCTTTACGTATAAAAAACAAATTCGAATGCAATTTGCGTGGAAAAGTTCAGATCGCTAATACGATACAGTACCTAAAAGCAATACAATTGTATAACAAACTTTAGTATTATGATTAGTTACTCACTTCCAAAAAAACTTGTAAATACCTACTTGCTTTTTGAATATAGACTCTAGAGCTAAAGACCTTAGCAGTCGATGCCCAATAAAAAAAAAAAATAATAGAAGAAAGTGCCCAAACTGGCCCCCTCCCCCTAAAGTGGACCCTTTGGTCTTCTAGCTCTGTACGGTGCTGAACGCTTTCGGAATCAATCGTAACTATTAGTTTAGACTTCTACCACTACAAAGTGGAGCGCTCACGTCACCTGCTTCACCCGCTGGCTGTCAGTTCACCATTACGTGTTTTGTTGTTAGATAAACATTCTTCAGTGTAATACGTTATTTGACATTCCTCCTATATTTTGGCAGGTAAGGTTTTTAATATATATATATATATATATATATATATATATATATATATATATATATATATATATATATATATATATATAGTAAGGAATGTAGATAATATGTATCGTGAAGCCATCGTATTTGAATGTTCCATTAAAAAGTTATTATGTAAACAATATTTAGGCTAGTCGCGCAAAGGGGACCCCGTAAGTTTCCTAAAGTGGACCCCTTATTTGTCATGTTTAAAAACCTGCTGTATATGTCTCTGCACACTATTATTTTCTTTGAATTCTGTTTTAGATTTCAAGAGGATAATGGAGAAGATTGACCATAGGAAGTGGAGTCCATCGAAAATGGTTAAAGCTATTGACGCAGTTCGAAAAAAGAAGATGGGTTGGAAGAAGGCTTCTAAGCAATTTAATGTACCAAAAACAACTCGTATGTGGTTATCAAACATGAAATACGGTACACCTGAGGAAGCAGCTAAAACAAACAGAGGCAGGCCTACAGTTTTGGGCAAAGATCTTGAAAAAGAATTAGTTCAGTACTGCCTTGCTATGGAAGCTTCTTTTTTTGGCCTTACTCGGAATGACTTGAGAAGGATGGCCGTACAAGTGGCAGAAAAAAATGACCTTGAACATCCTTTCAAAGATGATGTTGCAGGTAAAAAGTGGGTTAGCCTTTTTCTTAAACGCCACAAAGCAAAGCTGTCAGAAAGGAAACCTACTGGAACGTCGTACAGCAGGGCCCTAGGGTTTAGCAAATAGAACACAGACATTTTATAACCTGGAAAATGTCTACGACAAAGGAAAATTCACACCAGACCAAATATACAATGTCGATGAGAGCGGCATTACTGTGGTTCAATCTAAAGTAGCAAAGGGAATTGGCCTTAAAGGCAAAAAACAGATAGTTACCCTGACATCGGGAGAACGTGGTGCTCTAATAACTGTTGTTGCCTGTATGAGTGCTAGTGGCTCATTTGTTTTTTCTTTAGTGATTTTTCCAAGGAAAAACATGAGTGAGCAGTTGAAAAAGGGGCTCCACCTGGAACAAAATTTGCAGTTCACCCATCAGGATGGATCCAAATAAACTCCTTCACTCAGTGGTTTAGACACTTCGTCGAGTTTACAAATCCTAGTGAGGAAAAACCAGTGTTGTTGCTATTGGATGGGCACTTTAGCCACACATAGAACATTGAGGTTATTAATTTAGCAAAAGCCAATTTCGTTTCCATTGTGTCACCGCCTCCTCATTGCTCACATAAATTACAGCCTCTAGATAAAACCTTCATGGGTCCTCTAAAAGTCTACTTCAGTGAGGAAATTAAACAATGGTTGCGACTCAATGAACGTGCTCTGAGTGCTTTTGATGTAATGGAACTGTTTGGCAAGGCCTACATTAAATGCCAAACAGCTGAAATAGCCATAAATGGTTTCAGAGTAACAGCAATATATCCTCTGAATAAAAAGTTGTTCTCAGATGCTGAATTCAATGAAGAGGCAAACAAGAAACGAGATTTATCTTTCTATGAATCAGTTCTAAAGAGAAAAACCACAGAAAATCAGATGTTTTCTGAGGTTACAGAGGAATTCAATGTAGACGAACCACAAGTAATTGCACGGTTTGACCCTAACCAACCTTCAACATCTTCAGCAGGGCAGTGTGCAAGTCCATTTGACATTGCACCTATACCAAAAATCAAAAAGAGGACCTCAACTAGAGGACGATAAGCTTGCAGTTCCACAATAATCACATCTACGCCTTATAAAGCCCATTTGTTGGAAGCTAAAAAAGCTAAAGAGGCCAAGGAAGCTGAACAGCAAGCTCGGAGTGAAGCTCGAGGATGCAAAACTAATCGTGGTCGTGGAAGTAGTTCAGCAGGACCTTCAAGGAAAGGAAAAGAGCTTGTAAAAAAAGTATTGTATTGTATTGTATTGTATATCTTTATTATTTAAATAGCATTGATACAAATAACTATTAACTCAAGAAGTAATTCTAGCGAGATTTGGACTATGAAGTCCACTCTTACACCTAACTAGAGATTACTTCAAAATTGACAGATAACTAAATAAAAATATTAAAAATAAAAATAAAATAAAATAAGCATTTTTTACAGTGTTTAAACAAATAAATAAATATTCCTTAGCCATACATATACATACTCACGCGTATGCGCACTCGCACCCATGCTCATACATAGAGATAACAAAAACACTGTCACACAACAGGCACTTAATAAATAAATTTAAATAAATAAATATAAGTATAAATAATTAAATAAATAGTATACCTTTGACATACACATTCACATACGCGCATATGCGCACTCGCACCCATGCTCATACATACACATAACAAAAACACTCAATCAAACAACAGGCACTTAATCTCAAAACCCATGCATCCTAAATGTAACTACTGTTGCGATAGTAGATACTCCCAATACGTTTGTCGAAATTTAGAGATTGTGATAGAATTTCTTATAATGGCAGGAATCGAGTTCCACAGTGAAGAACTGGAAACCACAAAAGAGGAATGATACATTTCAGTTCGATGATGTGGAATTTTCAACCAGTTATCATCTCTGATGTTGTAGTGGCCGTTAGATAAAGGCGAAAATTGTGTAGTAAGGTAGTTTGGACCAATCTCGCATAAAAACTTAAACAACATTATCGCTTGATGTAATTTCCTCTGGTTATGCAGCTTCAACCAGGATAATTTCTTAAAAAATGGTGAGATGTGATCATGGCGCTTAATATCAAATATAAAGCGAATGCAGCTATTATAAACTTTTTGCAAACGATCACCAATAATCTGGGGCAAATTATTATACACAACATCTCCATAATCGAAAATGGGCTGGATTAGGGCTTGGACCAATTTGATTTTTAAGCAAATTGGTAAAAATCGTCTAATTCTATTGAGACCATGCAGCGAAGCAAAAACTTTTTGACATGTGTATAGTGTGTGGTTCTTCCAAGATAGGGTCGCGTCAATAACAACTCCAAGACTTTTAACGACCGGGCAAAGTTTGATTAGCGACCCACCCAATTGAAGAGGCGGGAGTATCGATTGGTCAGTTTTACCTAACAATTTGGAAGATCCGAATACATTTGCTTCACATTTACAAGGATTTATTGTTAGTTGGTTTTCGTCTCCCCATGATTTTATTCTAGCAAGATCAGAATTAATATTGATAAATGTATTTAGTAAATCATTAGGATGACAGTGACAATATATTTGAATGTCGTCGGCATAACAATGGTACTTACTAAATTTGAGAACCTTATTAATATCTTGAATATACAAGGAAAACAGAAAAGGACCAAGCACACTTCCCTGTGGAACCCCTGCCTGTAGATTCGCCCAATTAGAAAATTGATTTCCTTCATCATTGACAACACGTTGTTCACAGCCGTTAAGGTATGATTTAAACCATTCAAGAGCGCTATCGGAAAAGTTATATAGCATTTTAAGCTTTGCAAGTAATATTGCAAAATTAACATTATTAAAAGCTGAGCTAAAATCTAATTGCACAAGAACAGTAAGCTGTTTTTTATCCATGGCTTGCTTAATATCATCAATTATACAAATTAAGGCCGTAGAGGTACTATGGAATTTGCGAAAACCAGACTGGTATTTATCAAAAAGGTTATTTAGGTGAAAGTAGTCAAGTAGTTGATCAAGAGCTATATATTCAATTAATTTAGAGAGAGTTGAAAGGATACTAATTGGGCGAAAGTCAGAGGGAGATAAAGGACTTTTCTTCTTAGGTAACGGACGAACCAGCGCTTTTTCCAGCATTCAGGAAAAGTACTTGTTAAGAACGAACAGTTTACAATAGACAGAAGGGCCTCCATCAGACTAGGAAGTATATATAGAATCATTGATTTAGATATTCCATCGACCCCTATTGCGCTCGATTTGATGCGCTTAAACGCTTTATGGACAGTATCTTTATTTACAGTTTGAAAATAAAATTTAGGATAAACAGGAGAATTTAACGAAGCGATATTTTTAATATTTCTTTCAATAAGAATTGAGTCTGCACAAATTATAGCTACAAAGTGATCGTTTAATTCATTTAAACTTAACACATTTGGTGAACGAATGGAATGTTTACCAACTCCCAACGTTTGTAACTCTTTCCAGGTTTTGGCAGAACTTAAATTTGACGACAGCGAGTATAAATGCCGTAACTTAGAATTACGGATTAATTGTTTAGTTTTATTACGAAATAACTTATAACGTGAATGATTTTCCAACGTAGGTAGTAGTTGAAACTGAACTGCATTACATGTGATTTTCCAATGCTCCACCCGAAGGTACTACATTGGCCAGGAAGCGAGTTTTTTTTTTTACCTGGAAAATTTTGAATTTTGCCGAATCCTTGCTGTTCCAAGCAAGGTAGGGATTTTTAACGTGCGTGACAACACTCACACACGCGACCTTCATTTTACCTCTCATCCGAACGAGGGTGTATTTTTGCGAAAAATGCTCGCCTAACATTTTTCAAGCGGACCGTGTCGGGATTCGAACCCGGGACAAAAAAAAACTGAACTGCAGCAGCGTCTCTGAAACGTCTCATTTCCTGTATTTGATCGTTTAGCCACGGTGCTTTAGGCTTTGTAATCCGAACCATTTTAATTGGAGCATGAAGATTGTAGAGGTCAGTAACAAAGGAGATAAATGATTGCAGTTTGCAGTTGACATTAGGCAAAAAGTCAATTTGATTCCACGGTGTTTCATGAGCATCCTTTGTAATTTGTTTAATATTCATATGTTTAAAATCTCTGAATGTTTTATATTTTGGAATAAATTTCGGTAGTTTTGCTGAATAACATACATATATGAGATCATGTTTAGACAGTTCAAGAATGGGGAACTGGCCAAATTGAATTGCTTTTTCTTTCTTTAGCAGCATTATATGATCTATACTTGAATACACCTCATGAGTGGCAGTGATTAGATGGTGAGTTGGCATAAGAGGCAGTAAACTTAAGTTGCACGAATTTATAATATTTCGTAAACACCGAACGTCATAAGTGTCCTTAGTGATATTTATATTGAAATCACCTAGTACAATGATATCACTATATACTGGTATGAATTGAAATAGAATATCCTCAATGTCGGACAAATAGCCAGTATTTGGTGGACGATATATAGTGCCAATCAGGATCTTCTTGTAAAATATTTTATTTCTTACTAATTTATAATAATATTTCCTGGAAATAAAACTTAAATGGCGCAAAACATTATCAAGTAATTATTACTATAGACCTATTACTTGTTTAAATACAATTTATAAATTACTAACATCTTTAGTTTCTCGAGCTATTTACGTACATTGTGAAACCAACAACATTATAGCATTTGAACAAAAAGGTTGTACAAAAAAATCACTAGGATGTAAACACCAACTAATTATTGACAGTGTTATCATGAAACAGGCTCAAATAAAAAATCGTAATCTGAACACTTGTTATATAGACTATTCAAAGGCTTTCGAGTCTGTTCCTCATAACTGGTTAATATTCGTCCTAGAACATTATAAAATAAATGTGCAAGTAATAAAACTACTCAAAAGTTGCATGATAAATTGGAACGTAATACTGAAACTCAAATATCCAATTCCTACTGCAATCACTATAAAAAAAGGAATCTTTCAAGGCGATTCCTTAAGTCCACTTTGGTTTTGCCTTGCACTAAACCCTTTATCGACATTACTGAAACAAACAAATTTTGGTTATAAACTAGATATAAAAAACAAAATTTCAATAAATCATTTATTATTCATGGACGATTTAAAATTGTATGCCGGAACTAAAAACCAACTACAATCATTAATACACACTACCAAAATTTTTAGTGATTCAATAAATATGAATTTCAGATTAGATAAATGTGCAACTTCGCAATTAATAAAAGGAAAAATTACATACACCGAAGAAAAATTATTTGACATTAAAGAAATAGAACCCGAAGAAACATATACCTATTTAGGTTTTCAACAGCGACGTGGAATAAATCATACCAAAATAAAACAAGAGTTAAAATTAAAATATAAAGGACATTTAATTAAATTACTTAATACGCAATTAAACGCCAAAAACTTAATTAATGCCATTAACTCATATGCTGTTGCATCAATTTGTTATTCATTTGGAATAATTAAATGGAGTAACACGGATTTGGAAGAAATAGATCGTCTAACTAGAACAACATTAACCAAATTTAGATATCTACATCCAAACTCCTCTATCCAACGACTATATTTACCCCAAAAAGAAGGAGGTAGAGGACTTTTGAATATTACTAAACTATGCAATAGACAGATACAAAACATGCGCAAATATTTCATGGAAGTTGAAGATTTAATTTTAAAAAAAATAGTTAATTTAGATAATGGTTATACACCCTTAAATTTAAATAATACCGACTACAATTATGATACCATAACAATTAAAGATTGCGTCGACAGCTGGAAACAAAAAACATTGAATGGTAGATATGCTTGTCAACTACTTGCAGAAGATACAGATAAATTATTATCAATATCTTTCCTTACAAAAGGTCACCTGCATCTCGAAACCGAAGGCTTCTTTTTGGCCATTCAGGACAAAATTATGAGAACCCGCAATTACGAACGTTACATCTTAAAAAATAATGTCGTGGATAAATGCCGTTTGTGTCAAAATCAAGGTGAAACAATAGAACATATTACCTCCGGCTGCACAAAACTCGCTAATACAGTTTATCTTAAAAGACATAATGACGTATGCAGGATTATTCATCAATATTTGGCAATAAAACATAAATTACCAGTAAAGCAAACGCCCTACTATAGATATATTACAGAATCAAAATGTTGTTTTGTATTGGGATAGATTGGTATATACGGACAAAGCTGTAATGCACAATAAACCGGATATACTACTTATAGAAAAAATTTAAAAAATAGCATACCTTATAGACATTTCCATTCCAATTTCAAATAACCTTCTTCAAACCGAAACCAACAAAATTAATAAATATAATGCACTTGCTTTCGAAATAAAAAACAACTGGAAAATGACTATTGTAAACATAATACCTATCATTGTATCTGTGGATGGTCTAGTTAGCAAAAATTTCAGAAAATATTTAGAATGTATTGGGATTCCTTTGGGACTTGCAACATTAATTATTAAAGCTGTGATACTCCATACCTGCAAGATTGTACGCAATACCTTAGCTATAAGATAAATTGAAATGTTTCCTTATAGTATAATAACCGATACTATACCATATGTATATACTATTGTATAATTTATCGAGATTATTAATAAATAATAATAATAATAAAACTACTAAACGGAAGCAACAAAATCTTACATTTAAGCTATCCCAAAAACGCTTCTACCAGAATATAGAAAACAAGGATAAAGATAATAACCCAATATCTTGGACAGAATCGAATAAAGAACATTTTTTGGAATTTTGGAATAATATATGGCAACAAATAAAGCCAATAAATAAGAACTCTCCTATTTTCAAACCAATTCAAGAGAATGCCAAAACTATAGGCGATATGCCCGATATTAAAATATCAAGTGAAAATATTATCACCACAGTTCGACATTTTTCAAACCGGAAAGCTCCAGGACTAGATAAAATAAGTAACTTTTGGCTTAAATCATTCCCTTCAATCCACGAGAATTTAGCAAATTCTTTTAATCTTATAATTGAAACCCCTTCAGATTTACCAAGCTTGTTAACGACAGGGAAAACTATACTTATACATAAACAAGGTAAAAAAAAAGATCCCCGAAATTATAGACCTATCACATGTTTATCTGTGTTATATAACGTTCTGACATCAATAATAAAAGAGAAAATTGAACATCATTGCACGAACAACAGAATTATAGCTGACGAGCAAAAAGGTTGTATCAAGAAAAGCATGGGAAGCAAAGAACAACTAACTATTGATGCTGTAATCATGAACAACGCAAGAATTAAAAAACGAAATCTACATGTTGGATACATAGACTACAACAAAGCATATGATTCAATCCCCCATGAATGGTTATTAGAAAATTGATCCAAAAATAATCAATTTGTTAAAATACGCTATGCAGTTCTGGAAAACTACGCTATCAGTAGAAACCCAAACGATTGGAACACTTAACATAAAAAAATGAATTTTTCAAGGCGATAGTTTGAGTCCTCTTTGGTTTTGTTTAGTCTTAAATCCACTTTCTTCACTATTAAATTCAAGTGGCGCTGGATACAGACTAAATTACAAACACAACTTTCAAAAAATTACCCACTTACTTTTCATTGATGATCTAAAGCTATACGCTGAAATACATACACAACTACATTCTCTGATTGCTACCACTAAATTATACAGTAAAGCAATTAATATGTCTTTTAGTTTCGAAAAATCAGCAACCATGAGCCTAGTCAAAAGAATTGTAAAAAATCAAAATTCACCTATAGAAAATCTAAAACCAATGTCTAATACCGACTATTATAAGTATTTAGGCTTTATGCAAAACAAAAACCTAAATCATACTAATTTAAAACTCATATATAAAGAGAATTACCAAGTTATTAAATTCAAAACTAAATTCCAAGGATCTTTTTATTGCAATTAATACGTGGGCAGTTTCATATTTAAATTACGCATTTGGAATATTAAAATGGAGTGAGAGTGATTTAAATGAACTAGATCGTCTAACCCGAAGAACTTTAATAAAATTTAGATACTTACATCCTAATTCAGCAGTGCAAAGACTCTACCTACCTCGTAAAGACGGAGAAAGAGGTTTAAATAATATCCGCGATCTTTGTAGAAAACAAGAAAACAATTTAAAGTCTCATTTTCAAAACTCCAATAATAAATTAATAAAATTAATAAGTACTTATGACCAAAATTGCACTCCTTTGAATCTAAACTCTATCAACTATCATCAAATATCAAGTTCAAGTGAAAATATACAAAATTGGAAAGAAAAGTTTCTCCATGGAAAATACCCAAATGTTCTAGAAAACAATCAAATTGATAAAAGAATGTCTGTAAATTGGGCAAATTTAGGTTATTTATATCCTGAAACAAAAAGCTTCTTAATAGCAATTCAAGATGGCGTAATAACAACAAAAAATTACGCAACACATGTTTTAAAAGAAGCCAACGTAGTTGACAAATGCCGCAAGTGTTCAAAAGTAGAGGAAACCATTGAACATATTTTAGCAGGCTGTTCGCAATTAGCCGAAACAGTATATTTAGGAAGACATAATCAGATTGCGAAAATTATTCATATACAATTAGGTGTGAAATCCAAACTACTAGTGAGTCCGGAGCCTTACTACAAATTTAGAATCAACAGATGCTCTCATTTATTGGGATAGACCTATTTTAACTGATCATACAATAGCATATAACAAACCAGATATTCTTTTTATCGATAAAATAAATAAAACAGAATTTCTCATTGACATAGCAGTACCCCTTACACATAATTTGGAAAAGACAGAATCTCATAAAATTCAAAAATATACTGATTTACGAATTAAAGTTTTACAATTGTGGAAACTAAAAAATCTATACATCATACCACTTGTTATTTCAGTTGATGGTATAACTTCAGTTCATTTTCAAAAGAATTTGGAAAAACTACAATTTCCTGTAAAACTACACTCAATATTTCAAAAAGCAACCATACTCCAATCATGCCATATTGTGATGAAGTTTTTTAATTAGCGGGTAGAGCTAAATAGCTCCTCTGTTAATTTTAGTTACCAAAACGGAATAAACGTTTTTGAGCAAAAGAAATAATAATAATAATAATACCCCTCAGGGGCCTGTTAGTTCCCAAACAGGTACTGGAATGACAAACCCGAGGTACCCGAGCTCAGCTGTCTGCTGTCCAACACCTCGCTTCCTTCAGCCCTCTTCCAATTAACCATTCCACCTACCAAACTCCTATCCTCACCCTTCCCCTGTGTGGGCGCCGAAATTAAAGAATAGCCACATGGTACGGCCTGCCTGTCGTAAAAGTCGACTGAAACGGCCACACACGCAGTTCAAACATTACACTACCATTTACAATATTAACAACACTTAACATTCCATACATGCAGTTTATTTTGGACGCCGTGTTTTTGCCCCTTAGCTTTTCGGAATCGCTGCAGAGAGTGGTACTTGTATAGGGTACAGGTCAAAAACTGGGGGTGGCGCACCCGGGCCGCCAGATAGGACAGGGACCCGAACCTCTTTTAACCAAAGAGGAGGCTGTCCTATCGGCTGGCGAATAATCTTTCCCCCTTTAGTAGTGCTGGGTGGTGCCCAGGTGGGCCATGCTGAAGGGTGTTGAAGGCTTTGCCAAGGCCACTGCTGTGCTGCTTCTGCATGGGATTGGTGGGGAGTGGGGGCGAAGATGGGTGTTCTTATCATATACACACACGTACCTTGCACACAACAAACACACAGACACACACCACACATACACATACGTGTGCTAGCTAAAGCACATTTTAATAGAAAAACACACACTTTACACAATTACACATTACGCATCTTTATTGGTTTTTTTTATATGATATGGATACGACTAAGGCAAAATCGATAAACGCGCCAAACAACACACTCGAGGTCCCAGCCTCACAATTAGGACCTACTCTGTATAGTCAAAGTAGCTCTATGGATGCACCAGGTGGTCGATCTCTGCCT
Source organism: Platerodrilus igneus (assembly GCA_036346225.1). Lineage (NCBI taxonomy): Eukaryota > Metazoa > Arthropoda > Insecta > Coleoptera > Lycidae > Platerodrilus > Platerodrilus igneus. The sequence goes on from JARFIW010001106.1 coordinate 2,161,042, forward strand.
GCTGTGGAACGTCAGACCGATGATGACAACCCTTGCTTGATTACGGTGGATACTAATGCATCAGGGAATAAGGCTGCCCCTGATGTGACAGAAAAGCCTATAGACAACCGTTTTTTGTACTCGGCTTACGATTATGGAGTGTCAGCGAACGTGGTGACGGCATCATGTCGGTACCACGTCCTGAAAAGAAAGGATGGACTCAACTTCGATAAGGTGAGTCCATTTCTAATAAGTAAAGAGTTATATCGTTTTTTTGGAGAGCTAAAAATGATCAAGAAAACTAAAGGAGGCATACTACTTGAAACTAGAACAGAGAACCAAGCAATGAAAATGTTAAAAGTTAAACTCTTTCTCGAGTTTGAAGTAGAAATAGTCCCTCATAATACTTTAAATAAGTCTCGAGGTGTAATATATTGTCCACATCTTAACTGTTCAGAAGACACTATAAGAGAGAAGTTACAGTCGCAAAATGTTATAGAGGTGAGACGATTAAAAACAAGGAAGGATGAGATTCTCAGGGATAGGCCAAATCATGTAATTACTTTTGAAACACCCATGCTCCCTAAGAAAATTAAAGTGGGTTTTATTCATTGGAAGTGAGGTTGTACATTCCACTTCCAATGAGATGTTTCAAGTGCCAGAAATATGGCCACACCTCAATGAGATGCTTGGCAAGCCTAATCTGTGTTTGCGGAAAAGCAATACACGATGGTTTCCCTTGTGAGGAACCTATGAAATGTATAAATTGCGATGGTAGTCATTCAGAACAATCTCAAACCTGCCCTGTCTACAAACAGGAGGTCGCTATTCAGCAAGTTAAGGTTAAAGAAAATGTGAGTTATTTTGAAGCAAAAGGAATTGTAGTGGTACCCACTCTGGCACCAGGCAGAACTTATGCTCGAGCCGCCAAACAAGGTAATAGCAATCTGGTCAAAGAGTTAGTGCCACAATTAGTGGAAGCGCTGAAGTTTGCCTTTATCCCTAAGATACTAGTCACAGCACCTACTAATACGAAACCACTGCTTGCCTTAACCCCGACTGTAGCACGATCCCGTGATGGGTCGGAGAGCAGTCAGAGATCGTTTACAACTACTGCTGAACCCGAAAAGCAAACGAGAAGCACGACTTCCGATAGTGAAAGTTCGATCACAGAACTCGCCCCAGAATCCACGAAATTAAAAAGAAAAAGAAGGGATGGCCAACTGGGAAACCCAGGTTGCCACCCTCAAAGACTACGTGATATATTCTTACATTACCGTAAACGAGGTATATGAGACACAAAGCCAGTTGGTAACGCTTATCTATAATGTGGAAACGTCACACACTATGCAAACACTATGCAAATTATTATACGTAAATGACGAAATATGCAAAATTTATAAAATGTATTATAAAAAACCCCACACACGGGAACTTACGTGAATATGTAAGCGTCTCACAGAATTATTTCCTTCAGGGTTGCTCGTGGATCCCTTCCGGATTATTTAAAGATGGTTCTCATGGCGTCTTTCGGGATTGCTCCAGGCTAGCGACTACAGGGCTCCCTTCCGGATTATTTAAAAATGGTTCTCAGGGCGTAGACTGCTACCAGGTTGTATCCAGATTTATCTTCTTTCCTATATGTAGGAAACGGCAGGAACAGGTTTATAGGGACGACAATTAAAAGGCAAAGGGAATCTACATAATAAAAGATAAAGATACGATACGATACCAGGCCCCTGCTCTTCTTGATGTTTCAAGTCCAAGTCCCAGCGTCTTGCGGAAACTCCCCCCTTTTTTTCTCCCACACGCGTCGGCGCGATCTGGCGCAAACGCACTCTGCAGTGACGGAAATTCGCGCAACAAGTCTTTTTAAATTTAAGGCGCCAAATTCCCGCACTTATTTAAAAAGGTCTAGTGCCGATTTTCGGCACGTAACAATATTTAACTTACATGTTTGTATTTGTTGCATTTTAATTATTTGTACTTAGGTATTTATATTTGTTTAATTCTATCTATTTATTATCTGCTTGTACTTGTCATATTCTAGTTATTTACACTTAGCTGTTTGTATTAGTCTTGTAACGGGCATTTTTAATAGTTTTACATTTTACGCTTTTTCTCAATTAGTAAATACCTTTCTGCAATTACTATTTCTATATTTAATATTTATTAACCCGTTGGCGAATGCGTCGTATTATATTGAGTGGAGTGCATCGTTCTTGTCTTACCGTTCGTATAAATTTTGTTGCTTATGTGGATATACAAGTCTAGATAATAGGCGATAAGAGGTTGGAATAGCAACGAGTTGAATAAACAGATGAGGAGTTGTAGTTTGTTCTTGGTTCCTATATATGAATTACGTTAAAAAGACTGTTTCTTCTTCGCTTTGACAATAGTGAGAATTAATGCGGGATCAATTTCGGATTGTTCAGGAACAAGCGCGGCACGATTTTAGTTGTTTTCTTGTGAAATAAAAGTTGTATATTAACTGTACCAGTGTAGTGCTGATTACATTTGAAGGAAGTATGATATATATGTAACGTGTTGGATTGTTTTAGTGATACGCGTTGCTTTACTAATTGTTTTTGTTGCTTTTCGGTTTGAACTAAAAGTAGTAGTTTTGTTCTGTGTTCCGATATCTTAAGTACGTTGAAAATACTGCTTCTTTCTGCTTTGAGAATAGTGAGAATTACTGCGGTATCAATTCTCGTATTGTTCATGAACAAGCACGGCGTCTTTTTAGTTGATTTTCTGTTGAAAATAAAAGTAGTAGAGCTTGTTAAACTCGAGGCACGTGTGCTTTACGGAACATTTGGCGGACGGTTTTAGTGATACACGTGCGTTACCCATTATGGTTCTTTTTAGTGGTTTTGTCTTTTGATTTTTAAACTGTGTGTGCGATCTAGTTTCGCGGGCCTTTTTTTCTTCTCAGAGTAGCGCATACTTTGGATTATTTAAATACAGTGATACTGTAGTTTCTGAATTTTCTCACACCAAAGAATCTAAAATAGATCATTGCTTGCGCAAATTTCGTTATTTACGAAATATAACAGATTACCGGTTTACAAAGGTATGGGTTGAAGTTTCTCACTGTTTTTGGATGTTTATGAAAATAATATACATTTGGTCCCAGTTGAAATTAAACTAGTGCTACAAAATATTTCGAAATTATTATCTCAGGAAATAGAATTAACAAGAAATTTATCAATGCTACATAGTTCCGTCGCGTGATAATGTCTGTTGCTAACACCAGTGAAATACGTAGATGTGATTAGTGTAACGTGTGATAAGTTCCATCAACACCCGCACAGTCAAGGGTGAAGTGCTTCGTTAGTGCAGGACATCGTGAATCCCACACTTCAATTGGAAGGAAGCGTTACTGAAGGACCTTTTGTAAGTTGAACTATTTCCTACTTGTTATTACTTTAAATATCTATCCGTTGCTTTGCCATATCTTTGTCGTTCTGATACCTTTTACAATAGACTTGCATGCTATTTTAAAACATAAGAAAAAAAAAGAAAGAAAGAAAAATCAATACTACTGAATTACTCATACCAATTGTGTCTTATCTATTTATCTTTTGTTAACATTTTGTCTGATTTATGTTTAATTGGTGTGTGAGGAAACGTTTCTGCTACTCTCCAATATTACCTCACTTTGTACTAAACATTTTTCTGTATTGCTTTTACCGTTGTTATATTATATAGATTATCTAAACAGTTTTTTTTTTACATTCTACAAAGTACTGAATAATTTAGTCTTTTCATTGCTGCTATGCTTATTCTTTTTTTTTCAGGTTTGCTTAACTATTTTTCTTGCAGGTATTGTCACTAATTCCTTACAGCCGCGTACATTATATGTTGGTCTGCTTTCTACAACCCCCCCTAATCTCCGATTGAGCCCGGTCATTTCTTTGATTTTCTTTGTGTTACGCGCGGCTACAAGCCAACGTAACATAAATTTGGCGCCCAACGTGGATGCCACGATTAACGTAACAGTCTCATTTTACCTATTTGTCATCTGCTTGTATTGGTCCTTGTTACTGGTGGTATTTTGCTAATTTAAGAGTGAAAATTCACTTCTTTACATTCAAACCAAAAATACTACAATGGAACTGTATTGGATTAATTTACCATCTGCCTGAGCTACAGATTCTATTGGCAAACTATTTCCCAATTTGTGCATGCTTGCAGGAAACCAGACTAAAGCCTGAGGACTCTTCTAGCCTCGGGCAATATACAGTACTAAGGTTAGACAACCCACCAACAGACCGAGCTTGTGGCGGGATCGCAATTCTTATACGCAACGACGAAGCTTTTCGCTCTTTACAGGTGTCTTCTCACTTAAGAGCGCAAGCGGTAGTACTCAAATCGCCAGTTCAGATTACAATATGTAACCTATATTTACCCACATCCAACTGGAGTTCATCAAACCTGGAAAAAATACACCAGCAATTACCTGGAAAGGCAATCATAACGGGCGACTTTAACGCCCATAGCCCTGTATGGGGATCAAAGACAACTGACGCAAGGGGTAAAATAGTCGAAACATTTCTGTTAAACAACGACCTTGTTATAATGAACGGTGGAAAAAGCACCTAAACTTGCGTGGTAAAAACTTGTCCGCTATAGATCTGTCATTATGTTCCCCAGAGTTATATCCTGACTATGACTGGGAAGTGCTTGATGACCCTCACGGTAGTGATTATTTCCCCATCTTTATATCAAAAAAGACGAAAATAGAAAAACTACAGCATCGGAAAAGATGGAACTTAAAACTGGAAAATTGGACTACATTTTCTAGTAAACTTAAATCTCCTGATATCACTGAAGATGTGAATAAATCTACCGACAATTTCAGCAATTCCATCCTGAATGCCGCAAGAGAAGCTATACCTATTACGTCCAACAGAAAAATTCAAAAGTGTGTTCCTTGGTGGACGAGAAGTTGAACAACTGATCAGGGATAAAAATCAACTCCTTAGAAGATTCTGTAGTAACAGTACCGCCAGTAACATGTTTGCTTTCAAGAAGGCCCGATCCATTGCCCGTAGAGCAATAAGAACAGCAAAACGGCAGTGGTGGGAAAATTATGTAGCAGGGCTCAAGCCTACTACATCGATCCAAGAGTTGTGGCAGAAAATCCAGAATATCCGAGGTAATAGAAGGCATGGTAAAATCCCTCACCTTAACTATAATAATAAAGTTATTGTCAAAGATAATGAAATCTCGAACGTGTTAGGAAAGACGTTTGAAGCTAACAATAGCTCAGACAACTACAATCTGAGCTCTTTACCGATAAAAGACCTCGCTGAACATCAAGTTATTAATTTCACTGACAACATACCTCATAAATATAACCTCTCCTTTACTATGCCTGAACTCATTAGAGCATTGAAGATAGCAAGAGATTCGACTCCAGGAGATGACGAAATCACCCCTTTAATGCTGAAAGACATTCCTGAGGTTACAAAGGGAAAGCTTTTAAAGCTTTACAATACAATTTGGAGTACACACAAGTACCCAAATAAATGGAAAAATGTAATTATTGTACCTGTTTGCAAGCCCGGAAAAGATCCCTCGCAGCCAGAAAGTTACCGTCCCATTGCGCTAACAAGTCATGTAAGTAAAATATTTGAACGTATGGTAAATGCAAGATTCATGTGGTTCCTTGAACACAATAATAAGATAAATGATGCTCAACTCAGATTCAGGAAAAACAGATGTACCACCGGTATCCTGACCAGAATAGACAGTGTCATCAAAAAAGGCTTTCATGAGGGTAAACATACCATCGTAATATTTTTCGATCTGGAAAAGACGTATGAAATGACTTGGAAAAAAGGATCTTACTGAAACTGCACGAATGGGGCCTAAGGGGCAACTTTCCCTTGTTTATCAAAGCATTTTTAGAAGAACGTAGTTTTTAAATACAGATCCAAAACTCCAAGTCAAATCCACTACTTTTTGAAAACGGGATTTCGCAGGGGTCTACGCTTAGTTGCTCCCTTTTTGTAGTCGCTGTGAATGATATCGTCAGCAATATTGATCCAGGCATATAAAAATGTCTATATGTAGACGACCTATCTATTGACACTTCCGCCAAAACAATTGAGCTCTGCAGGTTTAGATTGCAAAAATCGATAGATATGATAACAACTGCAGCCTCAAATATGGGCTTTCGTTTTTCTGTGGAGAAGACCTACGCTGTTCATTTTTGCAGAAAGCGAATCCCACATCGTGACCCAAAGCTGACCCTATATGGCAAACAAATACAGTTCAAAGATCGAAGTCGATTCTTAGGACTAACTCTCGATAAGAAACTTAGTTACAAACTTCACATCGAGCAATTAAAGAGAGATTGTTTGCAAAGGCTAAATGTCATTAAATACACTAGTAATTTAAACTGGGGATCGGACAAAAAGGTTTTATTGAACTTATACAATACCACAATTCGATCAAAAATAGACTACGCCTGCACAGTCTACTCATCGGCCAGTAAAAGCACACTTAAACTCCTAGATCCGGTTCAAAACATAGCCCTCAGATATGCTTTAGGAGCTTTTAGAACTATCCCAGCTGTTAGTCTTCAATGCGAAGCTTTCATAGAACCTTTATATATCAGACATATCCGGCTATCTATGAAGTACGATACCAAAGTATTATCATCACAAAATCATCTCGTCATATAAATAATGCAAAAACAATACCTTTCGGAGAACTCAAAGGCACATTACAACAGCTTTGGAGAACGTTATTACAGATACATGTCACTTTGGGTCTTTCTGCTCCAAAACTATATATAAACTGCCCGCATGCTTTTCCATGGTGGGATGCTATTAATGCTGACATAATATTAGACCTTGCAAACACTCCAAAACTCCATACGTCCCCTGAATAAACTTCTTGCACTGCTAACTGACCATCCATCCATTGAAGACATATATGTAGGTGGTTCGAATTCCAGCTACGGAACCGGCTCTGCATTAGTACATAACAGCCTCAACTTGTACTGGCATCTACCAGAATACTCAACAGCATTAACAGCAGAACTTTATGCCATATACCGCGCATTACTTTACGTAGAAAACTCTACAATATCAAATGCCCTTAAATTGTTCCGATTCTTTAACTGATATAAGACTAATATTTGAAAAAGATCTTTCTGATGGCCTAATCATCAAAATATTGGACACTCTATATCGCCTCAGAAACAAGATAATAGTTATTTTATGGATACCTGGACACTCTGGAATCCTAGGACACGAAAACGCCGATAAAGCAGCTAGAAAGGCTCCTCTCGTTGTACCGAAACTAGCCTTACCAGTAAGATACGAAAATTATAAACATCGAATAAAGCAAGAATGCCAGAAAATGTGACAAACGAAGTGGGAGAGAACCAGTGCTAAACTGAAGTTAATACAACCGACTATCCAAAAACCTAAGCCTCAAACCCAACTCACTCGCAGAGACCAGTGCGTCGTATCTCTCCTTAGGATCGGTCACACCAACATCACGTCAAAGTATCTAATTACTTCTGAAGAACCGCCCTTATGCATACCATGTCAACTACCTCAATCTGTAGACCATATCCTAACAAAATGCAGTTTATTTACTAACGCAAGACGGAAACATTCAATCCCAAACTCTATAGCAAAAGCACTAGAAAACAATCCTGAAGCCAATAAAAGTATAATATCATACTTAAAGGACATTGGATTATACCTGAAAATATAAGTCGCATGCCTCAATAGCTAAACTAAATAAGGCAAATGTCAAATTTCGCCTATAAATGCATACAACATTGAGTTATTTATCTGTATAATCTAGCATCCTAACAGATTAGGACATATATGTAGGTCGGCGAGGTCCAGACATCTTCGGTGGTCTTCGTGTTTCAATGGTGGGTCAAAGTTACGTTAAAAGAAATTATGAAATGAAATAATATGCACTTAAAACACTATTATTTACAATATATACAAAGAAAAGGGGTTCAGAAGGCTTCGGTTGTCTTCGGGAAGCTTCGGACACCTTCGGACTTGACAGGTGAGGCCCACAATTAACTTGTACGGTGGTGAATAGCGATTGACTATAGGTCTGGAGGGTCCAGACGTCTTCGGTGATCTTCGGTATACTTCGGCTGACGTCGTGGATGGTGGGGCTGTAGGCCTAGGAGAGCTCAGTCCCGTCGAACTCTATTGGGGTGATGTCCCGCAGGTAGACCTGACAAATACAACCATCGTCATTGCAGAAATTTATCTCTTGGTCGGTGTAGGAAGAGCATTGAGCGACGGCCTTCGACGACGGCGGTAGTGGAGATAGAAGCTTCGGGTGCAATCTTATGGAACGGATTGCGTGTCAAAAAGCGTTCTGTTCCTGCTTGGGAGCCACTTGATGTGTAGAACGAGGTTTACGACCTATACGTAGTGTTTTGTTTATTTTTATTAGTAAGTTATTACAACGGCTTCCAGGTACGGCGGCGGCTAGGGTAGCGTTTGGATAGGACGCAGCCTATGAGGAGCACTTCTTACATTTAAACGGTGTTCTTATATAACCGTAAACTCGGTATACGCGACGCAACGGCAGTTGGTAACGCTAATCTATAATATAGATTTTAGCGTGCCCATCTGTCAATGACGTCACAAACTATGCAAATTATTACACGTAATGACGAAATAGTCCATTTTCATAAAAGATATTATAAACAAAATCCCACACACGGGGTACTCACATGAATAGGTCCAGTTTCCTTTCCAAGTTATTTAAAGATGGTGGCTGCCACCTCAATCATGACTGCTCCGACTAGCGCTGCAGGGCGTGGACTCCGGTTCGGCCAGGTTGTGTTCATATTTTTTTTCTATATAGAGGTAATGGCAGGAACGGGTTTAGGGAGCGATAATCAAAGATAAGCAAAGGCAACGAAATCTACATAAAAAGATAAAGATACGATACCCAACCACTCTGGTCAATGTTCAGCAGCAAAAAGCCACGTTTCAGCGTCTCTCGGAAACTTCCCCACTTTTCTTCCTTACACGCGTCGGCGCGAAGTTCGTCCAACGCACTTCTGACGTAAAGGAAATACGCGCTAAGTCTTTCAAATTTAAGGCGCGAAACTCCCGCATATCAAAACTAAACACAAAAGTCTAGTGCCAAATTTGGCACGTAACACACTGTGTAGGATTTCAGCAGGTTATGATGAGCACTGCTTCGGAAAGGTCTGCAGACTATGAGGAGTACTGCAGGTGGAGAGAGAATCCCAGACTATGAGGAGTACTAGGATGTCTTCTGCAGAAATCGAATTTATATTTATAGTCTTCAGGTCACTATCCATCGTATGTTGAAAAACGTTTATCAGAGCTTTAACCAATGAATTGCATTGCCGATTTTAGATTTCCAAACAAGATTATACAAATGTTGGTAATACAATTTTTAGTTGGAATTTTTGGATGTTGTTCTGTGTTCAGCACGTGTACTCTGATATAGTTAAACTTTTACATTTGCAGTTCGTTCAGTCTATTGCATGGGATCATAGCGTTAACATTGTTACGTGCCATTGCACTTAAACATGTTTTTAGGTTAGTTTTTTGATATACGGGAGTTTCGCGCCATAATTTCAAATACGCAGTGCGCGGGAATTTTAAATGGACTAGGCGGTACTTCCGTACGTCATAGTAGTGAGTTTGCGCAGATCGCACAACCCTAGAGGGGTAGAGGAATACTAAAAAAGGAGTGGGGACAAAATAGTGAGAGGTTTGGGTGACGCCCTGAATCGTGGCTGTTTTGCCCGAATTTTGAAGGAGTGAAGTTGTCACCTCGAGGTATCGTATCGTAGCTTTTACCTATGTAGATTTCCTTTGTTAATTATCTTTTGTTGTCGACCTCTACCTTGTTCCTCATTCCGATCCCTACATAGGTAGGCAATCAGCAACCTTCGGCTACTGGACCCGAGACGACCCTGAGGTACATGCGCCGCTGGCAGATCCGGAGGAATCAACATCTTTAATCCCTCCGACATGGAGCCCTGATAGAGGCCAACTTTGGTTCAACCCCGCCGAGTTCGGATTTCCGGGGTGAGTAATACCGTGTTTAAATTGTTCACGAATATGAACTTTTGTTAATTGTTTATTTAATTTTTATATTTCCGGTTATGGCGCAATGTAATTTGTATTGGTGACGTCATGGTGGATGGCCGCGCCCCAAATCTGTAAAAGGTTTGCGCTTTCCTCCGCTAGAGGCGTCACTCGCCTTATTCATTGCGCGATGTATCTTATGAACTTTGGTAACTGTATTACCGGCTTTTAAGAACTATCTATCACCATATAAATGTTTCACCATCTAAAGTGTAATACTTTGTTAACTGTTTTACCGACCATATAAACTATCACCAAGGGTAGTGTAATAAGAATGGCGCCTTTTAAATGTGGAGGTTAGGAACCGGGGAATTTCCCTTGTTTTTTATATAAACATTCGATGTATTAACAGATGTTATTTAAACAGCTTTCTCACTTAAGGAACCGTACTTTTATTCATGTAAGTATTACAAATAAGCATTTACCTTGATTAGATACCTTTAAATACAGTTATTACAAAATTATCTATTAAAATATAACTTTTGTTGTTTTCTTAACTTTAGAAGACAGGTTTTTTGAAACTTTTATGTTACATTCTAAAAACTGCATTATGGATTTACATATTGAACTAATAATATCTTAATTACCTTTACAAGAAAACCTTGTGGTTAAACTTCCTGATTTCCGTTAATATCGCATATCTCATATATCGTGTCTCGAATATTCAATCCAAAATGAATATTTCTCATTTAAAATCCCTCGAACTAATTTACGAGCTTGAGTGTAGGAATATTATTGCAGCTAGTAATCAAAATGACAGGAGATCTCAGCTCAGGGCTATTTTAGCCCAGGAAACGAAAGGCATTGCTATCTTAAAGAAACCCGTTGGCGATTGGCCTCTAAACGTATCGGAAATTAAATTGTCTTTAGATGACATATCGGGTATAATAAATAGAACAGATCCTGGTGCTAGTGATATCGAGCTAGGGAGATTGGCTTCGAGAATAACGCACATCAAACAACGTACAGAACTACTATCTTTATATGACGATGCGAGTTAAAGTTCGGGCCTTTGGAGCTGGTTTTTTAAAAAACGTTGAATCTTTAACACATTTATTTAAATTAATTTGTACATAATAACTTATAAAAATTAATTTGTACAGGTGAGTAGCTCAAACAACGAAGTATGGAGTTTGAAGACTGACTCGGTTGAGTAGCTTGAACAACGAAGTATGGAGTTCGAAAACTGACTGCCGGGCATTGAGCTCCCGGGCCTTTTATAATAACCTGCCCCTCACACGGCTGTGAGAACTTGCAGATCTCATGTCTGCATTTCTCTTTAATTGTACACTTTAATACAATGTAACAACTTAATTCTAAGTAATTGCGGTCTGTTGACCGCCTGTGACCTGCCACCTGCAGTATCACTGCCCTCACGGATGCAAAGTTGCATGTCCGTTCACATGAACTGTCGATAACCTCTCTGGGTTATCCTTGTGTTACAATGTTGCATTGAACTTATACTTTTACTTAATAATTTCTAATAATTCCTATTAGATTCAATATATCAATATATATAGGTAATTGGGGATACATAACTCCTCCCACCGTAAATGAAAAATTAAGGTTTTTCTTAATTTTTAAATACATAAAATACATTATTTAAATTCATTTAAAATTCATTATTTCTAAAGGTATACTTGTCGTTTCTTTATTTTTCTTTGTTTCCTTAAATCTAGAACTGTTTCTTTCATTCTTATATCTAAGGTACATTTTGTATAATACATACATGATTACAAAAATTATTAAAATGATCAATACAATTGTCCAAACACTTATATTATTATAATGTAACTTTGGCGTTTTGAGTTCCTTTAATTGTTCTTTATAACTTTCCACTAATTTCACGGCGTGGTTGAGGTCGTCTAAGTCTAGATGCTCTAGCTTCATAGGTTTCTTGATTAATTCTTCGTCTTCTTGTTGTATCTTGAATTGTAGTTCCGGTAGGTTTGCAAGTTTCTTTGTTGCTATGGGATCTTGATAAACTCTGATTACTTCATCTTTCAATTTCACATAACAATCTTCTTTGAGGGTAATTAGTTTGCTTCCGATTAATGCTTGGTTATTTTCATCTTGGTTGCAGTGGATGGTTGCTATTACTTCTGTTGGGAAAATTGCTATCCATTTGTTATCTGTAACTTTTTGAATTTTCATATTAGTTATTTGCACTTGTTTGGTTTCACAGTTTTCGTAATGGTTTGAGAATTTTAATAGTTGTACTTCACAAGGGCTGTCTTCTTGAATGGTTGTTGTCGTCATCGATTGACATAAATATTGGTTTGGTGTTACTTCAGTACATTTTTCGTTTGTATAATCATATCTCAGTTCATTTAGGGATAGGAATTTGGTTTTGGGTATGATTACTTGGTATGTGCTAGTAACTTTCGTTGGAAAAGCAAATAAATGATAATATTGATAATTGTTACTTTCTACTATCTAGATTTCTATTAAAAATATTATTTCGTTATTCTTAATGTTGCTAAAATTTGTTGCATTAAAGTAAGGTTGGATATTATTTGAGTAAATATTGTATTTTGTATACTGCCTAGTTTAATTGGTAGTATACCGGGGTTGTTTTTATAATTTCTATTATTACTTGGTCGTCCGTTCTACCTGGGTGGAGGTTGACGGTAAGGGTGATGACTGTCCATCTGAAATTACAGGGTGTCTTAGGTTTTTTAAATGAATGTATTTCGTTATTTTACCGTTGTCTACTACTGCTATGTTTTTATCTGATATTTTCTTAATTTTAAATGGTCCTAAATTTCTGGGTGCTGTTTTATGTCGCTTGCTCTGAAAGTTTTTCTCATACACGGTTTGTCCTATTGAAAATTTATTTGAGTCGGTATTTTTATTTCGGGTTGTGGTGATACGTTCCTTATCGTTCTCTAGTTTATCTTTTACCTTATCGTAAGTTATTTTTAGTTTTTGTTTGTGGTCTTTCGCATATTGTTGATATACTTCTTTATTGTAGTGTATGTCATAGGGATTTCGTGAATCTGAATGTCCTAATGTTAATTCTAAGGGTGTAAAATTTGTTGATGAGTGAATAGTGTTATTATAGGCGATTAGTGCGTATGACATTAAATTGGTTATATGTTCCTTTTTATAATTTATTCTTAATAATCGAATTTGTTCTAGCAGGGTTAAATGTAATCGTTCAATTAGTCCGTTTGACTCAGGGTGGTTTTCCGTTATGAAATGAATTTTTATTTTGTGAAGTTCTAAAGTGTTTTGTATTGTCTCGTTCTTAAATTCGCTACCATTGTCTAAAGTTATTGATTCGGGTGTCCCGTAAAATGTGAAATATTGTAAAAATCCTTGGGTCACGTCGATGCTATTTTTGGATGTGATTGGTATTGCTTGGCCTATTTTTGTAAATGCGTCTATAATTGTTAGATAGTTTTGCTCTTCTACTACTAGAGTATCGGCATGTAGTTTTTGAAATGGTTTGTCGGGTGTTTTGGTTAACATTAAGGGTATCTTTGGGGGTTTCCTATCGTATTTCGCTCTGTCACATAGTTCGCATTGGTTAATAAAATCTGTGGTCAAGTCCTTCATGTCTTTAAAATAATAACGTCTTACAAGTTGCTTAATAGTTTCGTTAATTCCACGATGGTTGGTTTTTCCTTCGTGTTGATTTCTAATTACATCGTTTATTTCGTCAGGGTCGTCTAGTGTTATTAGTTTTCTAGTACATCTGATGAGTTCAGGTCCAGAGTTATTGAATAGTTTAATGTATAATTCTGAAAATCTTTGGTATAAATGTTTGGTATTGAAATAAAAATAAAATCGTTTTTTCTCGGGGGTGTATTCTTTTAAAATTTTTATTATTTGTTCCTCATTGTCATCTTTAGTTATTTGAATTTGATATATCTTTTTGTTATCTACTTTTGTATATTTTACTGGATTGGGGTTATTTAAAACTTCGGTTATTATAAATTGATTGGGTTTCATATCGATTGCTTCGTTTAAAATTTTAATCGCGTTTTTTGGTTCTTCGTTTTGTGTCGAATGTATAGTGTCGATCTCGTCTGGATCTTCCCTTATTTCTGTATCGTCTACGTTTCCTATAATGGATTCCGTTTCTAATGCATTGAGTTGGATTCGGCTTAAAGCGTCTGCGTTGTTGTTATAAATTCCTTTTTATATATAATTTCGTAATCATACTCTTCGAGTCTGATTCTCCATCTTTGTAATTTTGAATTTGGTTCTTTCAGTTTGCATAACCATACTAGTGGTCTATGGTCGGTATATATGTAAAATTTTCTTCCGTATAGGTAAGGTCTAAAATATTTTGTTGCCCAAATTATGGCTAATAATTCTTTTTCTATAGTGCTATATTTTTGTTCGGTTTCGTTTAGGGTTCTGGATGCGTAGCTGATAGGTTTATCGCTACCTACTTTTCCTTGGCTCAATACTGCGCCTAATGCTACATTCGATGCGTCTGTCGTCAGTATAAATGGTTTTGTAAAGTCTGGGTATTCTAATACAGGGTGATTAGTTAATATGTTTTTAATTTTGCCTACAGCTTTAATAAATTCTGGGGTGTGTTCAATTTTGTTTCCCTTTTTTAAACAATTTGTCAGGGGTTTGGTTATCTGAGCGTAACCTTTAATGAATTTGCGGTAGTAACCACTAAGTCCTAGAAATCCTTTAATTTCTTTGTTTGTTTTTGGCAATGGGTAATTTAGAACTGCATTTGTTTTGTCTGGATTTGGCATTACTCCTTTGGGTGTTATTACATGTCCTAAAAATGATACTTTTTTGTAAAATTCACTTTTGTCTAATTGTACTTTAAAATGTGCTTGTCTAAGTCTTTCGAATACTTCCTTCAATCTTTCTATGTGTTCTACCAGTGATGTGGAATAAACTATGATGTCGTCAAGGTATACAAGGCATTTCTCATTGTGTATTCCTCGTAGTATATTGTCCATGACTCTCTGGAAAGTAGCGGGTGCGTTCTTTAGTCCAAATGGCATTCGTTTGTATTCGTAATGTCCTCTAGGTGTGCTGAAGGCTGTTTTTGATATGTCCTTTTCTTCCATCTCTACCTGATGGTATCCTGATGCTAGGTCTAATGTTGTAAAATATTGGCATTTGCCTAATTTGTCTAAAATTTCGGTTATATTTGGTAGTGGATATTTGTCATCTACCGTTTTTTCATTTAACTTTCTATAATCTATTACCATTCTGTACTTTCTCTTTCCGGTTGCGTCTAATTTCTTGGGTACTATTAACACGGGGCTGCTCCATGGTGAATTGGAGTGCTGGATTATGTCTTGGTCTAATAAGTCTGCTACTTGTCTGTCAGCTTCTTCTTGGCTTGCATGAGGTAGTCTATATGCTTTTGTAAAGATTGGTTTATTATCTGTTAACTCGATATTATGTTTTACTGTGTTGGTGAATTTTAGTGGTATTCCTTCGCAATGGAATATGTCTCGGTATTCAAAACATAAGTTTTTAATTGCTCTTTCTTCTTCTTGATTGATATCGGTATTAAAGCGGATGTTAGTTAAATTTTCTCTTAACATTTCGTCATGTTCTATTGGGTTGTAATCGTTTTCTAAATTTTCGTCTATTTCCATTTCGTTAAAATTTAGTTCTTCTACGTTAATTGGGTCTGTCAGTGATAATTCTACGGGGTAGTCGTTTGAATTTAATATTGTTGTGGTTGCATAATTATCTTCTATTTGAACTAAGGCGGTTGGGGTTTCTACTCCTTGCTGAAATGTCATATGATTTATTATTCCTAAATTTTTGTTAGATTTTACTGGGATTTTTATTTTTTTTTCCGTTCGGGGTTCTATAGTGTATTTTTGTTCAATTTGTGTGTTTTGAAATTTAATTGGGATTTTTCCGTATTTTGTCCTTAATAAGCGATTTTTAATGTCAATGTTGGCTCCTAATTTTCTTAGAAGGTCCATTCCGATTAATCCGTCATATTTATCGTTAAATTCGAATACACAAAATTTATGTTTCATTTTAACATTAAATGTTCTCGGTAAGGGTATATTGGCTACGAATTGGTGTAGTGTCGTTTGATGAGCTGTTTTGATTTTGAATGGTTCTCTTTCTACATAATCTAAATAATGTTTTTGTACGGTTCTGGGGCTAATTAATGTTTTAGATGATCCGGTGTCGATTAATAGTTTGAATTTGGCGTGGGGTATTTCTATGTATGGTAATACTAAGTGATTTATGTTATTTAAGTTTATTAAGTTTGGTTGTCTATGAACTGGTCCATTTGAAAATTTGAGTTCGAGTTTTCGTCGTCGTACTCCTCGTAAGTTTCGTATTGTTCGTCACGTTCATAAGTTTCTGCATGGTTTGTTTCATTGTTCGTAGGTGTCTCAATGTCATTATTCTGGTCAGTGTCAAATTTTTCTATTTCTTGATGAAATAATTCTTCTGATGTAAAATTACGTTTCTGATGAGGGTTTGGTCGGATATGTGTTATTTTTGTGTTTTGTCTGGTGTTACCAGATGAGATGTCCATTGGTGTTGGTTTGTAGTAATTGTTAGGGTTGTTATGAGTATTAGTCATTGGTGTATTTCTATTGGGGTTTGCGTTGAATGCTGGTCTTGGTTGGTTTAGGTTTTGATTAAATCTCGGTTGGAATGCGGGTTTCGTAAAGGTTGGGTTGAATGTTGGGCTTGAAAAATTTTTAAATTGATTATTAAAATTGGTATTGTTAAAACTTGGGTTGTTACTTCGCGGTTGATTTGTTTGTGGGTTAAAGGGTGTGAATTTTTGTTGAGGGATTGTTTGTCTTGTAGCTTGTATAGTTTTTGTTGGTGAATAGCTTTTATTCGCGTTGGGGTTGTATAGTCTGTTGCGGTAATACATTACATTTTCTTCTTCTATTACTAGGCTCATAGCTTCTTCTAGATTTTGGGGTCGTTGGAATCTGATTTTATCCGATAGTCGTTCTGGTAAAGCGTTTATATACGTGTCTAGTGCCATTTCGTCATACATTTTGTTTTAAATGTCTAACGTTTTGATCGGGTTCTTCGATTTTTAATTTTGTTAAAATTAAACTTCTCACGTCTTGGCATTTCATTCCGAATTGGTAGGGGGATTGATTGTGTTCCATTCTAAGGTTTATTAGGTCTCGTACCAGGCATTTTATATTACGTTGGTCTCCAAAATATGCAATTAGTAGCTGTTTAAACTGGTCCCATTCCGATAAGTCGTCCCTACTGGCGATTAATGTTAGTGCCCTTCCGGCTAGTTTACTTATTACTAAACGTATAAGCAATGAATTTCTTGCGTCATCTCCGGGTTTGTAAAAGGTTTTTAGGAACATTTCACATGCTCCAATGAAATTTGAGAGATGGGCCTGCGTGCCATCGAACGTCTGAATTGTCTCTAAATAGAGACGTAAGTCTGTGTTACTAATGTTGGTTAAGGGTTGTTTTCGATTTTTTGGAAATTTCAAAAAAAAATTTTTTTTTTTTTTTTTGAATTAAGCTTTATTTCGTTATTTGTATGGTTACTTTTGCTTCGGATTTATTAATTTTCCGTTTGGGTTGTGAAATTTCAAATTTTGTAAAAATTGGGGTTGATTTTCTATTTGTAACGTTAATTATGCTTTGGATGTATTAGTTTTTCTTTTGGATGAAATAATTTCGAATTTTGTAAAAATTGGGGTTGGTTTTGCTTTTTGTGACGTTAACTTTGGTTTTGGTTTGTTAATTTTTCAATTAGATTGGGTAATTTTGAATTCTGTAAAGATTGAGGTTTATTTTACTACTTTCGGCGTTATTTTTAGTTTGGAATGGTTAATTTTCAGTTTGGATTGGGTGGATAAAATTTGGTAAAGGTTGAGGTTTATTTCGTACTTGTAGTATTAGATTTATTAATTTTAAGTTTATATTGCGTCGAGTTATTTTTAAAATCGTAGTCGTTGTTTATTTATATTTAATTACACAATGCGGTGATGTATTCACGAGATTTGTATTCAATAATGTTGAATTTATTTACCGTAGTCTTGGATTAATTGTTTTTATGCAGCTTTTAGTTCGTCTTGAGTTCCTGTTTCTTAAGGAATCTTAAATGGATAGATTTATTCTCGTTTAGCTTTGTTTTGGTTAAATTCTGTTAATTAATACTCTTTCCGTGGGTTTTACTGAGTTGCGTAAACGTACAGTTCGTCTGTCTTGTGTTCTACTTATAACTTAAGGTTGATTACTCCTGTGCTTCATGGTTGAAATTGAATACTTAAGAATGTAATCTTCGTTACTTTGTTATAATTGCGTACATATGATTATACTTGTTGAGGTACTTAACACTTACAGGTGTTAATAGAAATTAGATACGTCTGTTTCTGTAATTGCTAACTGCTTGCATAATGTGTTACGTCTATTTATTTTTAGATCTCTCGGTACTGCTTGACTTGTAATTGAACTCTTCGTAATGTAGGTTTTCATCGTTTTAATTAAAGCTTCTTATGATGACCGTTTTACTGCACTTTATAATGCTGATTAATTAGTTGAAAAACGTTTAGATTTTATTGCAATTGTACACGCTTTTATGGATTGTAGGTATTAATGTAGAAACTGCGTCGATTTTATTATCCCGTGTATGATGCAAATTGCTTTAGTACTGAAAGTTCCTGAAAGCTATTTCTTTAGTACTGTGCAAGGATTCTGAAAGCGATTTTCTCTGAGTTTTAATTGTATAATAAGGAATGCTTTCTTCGCGTATTTATCTTAGGTGGTTTTATGTTACCGTATTTTTTAGTTAATGCAGAATGTTCTTGTGATTTATTCAGTATTATAGAGGTCAATGGTTTAATTAAACGTTCTGTACAGTTTGTTCGAATTAGCTTTAGCTTTGAAATTAAATTGCGTTCTGTGTTTCTAGTTTGCCGGTTTATAAACGTGCGTTGAATCGCGGTAATTGATGTTTCTTATTTTGGTGTTTAGTGAATGTGCGCCCGTTTTTTTTTTTGGATTATTTTTGAGTTCGTTCTATTAATTATGGTAAGGATTTCTTTTTAAATTCAATTCTTATTTGTTTTAAGAGAAAATTTCTTTTAAACTTCAAGTTTCATTTGTTTTTTAAAGAAAAATTTTATCTCTTTAACATTCGTCTCATAAAATGTTATACAGTCTCGTTTTGAAATTAATTCACTTTGAACTATTTTCAAAAAATATTCATAAAAATACAATTCATAAACAGTAAATATAAATGGTACTCAATAGTTATAATACTAGCATATATCAATGATAGTTTTTGGTTTGAAATAAAATTATGGAAATGAACTTACATTAGTTTCATCTGTTTCTTTGGTGGGTTCGATCGATTCTGTATCTTGTCCACCTTGGTTTGTTTTGTTGGCCTTAGACGATTCTTGTTCCTTGTCCAACTTGGTTTGTTGCTGGATTTAGACGATGCTTGTTCTTCCTCCAACTTGGTTTGGGTTCTGCCAAAATTTCGAATAAAAATTCTTGGTCACCAATCTTCCGATTTTTGGATTTTCAGTGCCCTTTTGACATCCGTTACGACTGCGCCAGTTAAAGTTCGGGCCTTTGGAGCTGGTTTTTTAAAAAACGTTGAATCTTTAACACATTTATTTAAATTAATTTGTACATAATAACTTATAAAAATTAATTTGTACAGGTGAGTAGCTCAAACAACGAAGTATGGAGTTTGAAGACTGACTCGGTTGAGTAGCTTGAACAACGAAGTATGGAGTTCGAAGACTGACTGCCGGGCATTGAGCTCCCGGGCCTTTTATAATAACCTGCCCCTCACACGGTTGTGAGAACTTGCAGATCTCATGTCTGCATTTCTCTTTAATTGTACACTTTAATACAATGTAACAACTTAATTCTAAGTAATTGCGGTCTGTTGACCGCCTGTGACCTGCCACCTGCAGTATCACTGCCCTCACGGATGCAAAGTTGCATGTCCGTTCACATGAACTGTCGATAACCTCTCTGGGTTATCCTTGTGTTACAATGTTGCATTGAACTTATACTTTTACTTAATAATTTCTAATAATTCCTATTAGATTCAATATATCAATATATATAGGTAATTGGGGGATACATAACTTGCGCAAGCGACCCAAGCTAAACAAAGTTTGTTGTCCGAAGTATTATTACTTGAAGGGACTATTCTTGAAAGACTTAATCCTAATGCAGACGTAGATATATCGTTACCCTTTTCAAATCTCGCACTTGCCCAACCTAAACCATCAGGGAAATCTATCCCTGTATACAAATGGGGTCTCACCTTCCAAGGGTTTGATTCGCAAGTCTCTTTATCGTCTTTTCTTGATCGGATTAATGATTTCAAAATCTCTCGCGGGTGTACAGACCAGGACCTATTTGTCTCAGCTGGTGACTTGTTCGCAGACTCAGCATTGATATGGTACAGAAACATACGAGACCAAATTTCTACCTGGGAGGAGTTAGTTGCGTGTTTGAAACGAGATTTCCTACCTCACGGTTATATTAACGACCTTTGGAACGAAATACGTAACCGAACCCAAGGTCCTGACGAAAATGTTGTTTCTTTTATTACCTCACTAGAAGCTTTATATAGCAGACTCGACAAAAAACCTTCAGAATCCGAAATTATCGATCAGTTACTTAGAAATTTAAACCCCTATTTCTCAGAACGTTTGGCATTACAGCAAATCTCTTCGTTAGCCCACTTTAAAGACCTATGTCGTTCTCTACAGGAAGTGAAGTTAAGGATTGACAAATATCGGCCACCCCCCGAGAAACTATCTGGTCTTCTAGAACCCGATTTAGCTTGCCAAGCTCGAGCTTCCCGAAAAGTATCTACCCTTAACGTTCCTTCTA
Source organism: Platerodrilus igneus (assembly GCA_036346225.1). Lineage (NCBI taxonomy): Eukaryota > Metazoa > Arthropoda > Insecta > Coleoptera > Lycidae > Platerodrilus > Platerodrilus igneus. The sequence continues at coordinate 2,181,975 of JARFIW010001106.1, forward strand.
CCGTTACTAATAACTCACTTACCTGTTGGAACTGTAAGCGAAGTGGACATAACTATAATGTCTGCACATACCCCAGAAATATTTTTTGTTATGGTTGTGGTCGCTCAAATATCTACAAATCTAACTGCACCAACTGTAATCCTAACGTATCGGGAAACTCCCGTCGAGATATTTCAAATCAGGGTGTGAATATTTCAAGGATCCAAAATCGTCCTCATCACCAATCATTCAACGGACCCAGACGCCAATAAATTCAAATCATAAAACTATTTCTAACGTCGTACCGTCATTAAACTTGTCTAACAATAATACCGCTACTATTAATGTACAAAATACCTTACCTTCATTAGAGGAATTATGCTATACTACGCCATCCGAGTGGTCTAAGTGGTTACAAACCGTCAATTCCTTTTACCATAAAAAGACTGCTGCCGTTTCACAACTTGTTAAAAAACCCTTCGATAATCGTCCACACTTATCTATCTCAATAGGTCCCTTAAATGTAATTGCTTTATTGGATACAGGTTCTTCATGTTCCCTTATAAATAACGAAGGTTTACATCAATTATCCAAACAAAATATTAATATTCAAATTATTCCCGAAAAAACTTCCATAAATTTAGCTGACGATAATCAAATATATGTAACCGGTTCCCTTAAATTAAAAATTCGAGTAGAATCTCTTGAACGTGATGTTTTATTTTTGATTGTGCCTGCATTAGCTTATCCCTTTCTACTAGGCGTTGATTTCTGTAAACTTTTTAATCTGTCACTTTATTTCCAGGATTTTTCATGGCAAACCTCTATTAAAACGAATTCCTGTGCATCTACAGGAATATCTAACAAAATCTCTCTTACTGATTCCCAAAATGTAACTCTTAACGCTACAATTGACAAATTTCGCAAACTTAATACCTCCGAACTTGGTTGTGTTACAACGGCAACACACGTTATCTCTACAGGTGATGCCCTTCCCTTTAAGCAACGTCAATATCCCTTATCGCCGGCATTACAAAAGCATTTACATGCTGAAATAGACAAAATGTTAGAATCTGGTGTTATCTCTCCCTCAAATTCACCGTGGACGTCTCCCGTATTACTAGTTCGGAAAAAGAATGACGAATGGCGTGTCTGTTTCGATGGCAGAAAGTTGAATTCTGTGACTGTTTCAGACGCTTACTCTCTACCTAGAACTGACTCGATTTTAAGCCGGCTTCGAAACGCAAAATTTATCTCATCTATCGACCTTAGACAAGCTTTTTATCAGATACCTCTCGACCTATCTTCTCGTCAAAAAACTGCTTTTTGTGTCCCAGGCCGAGGTCTTTTAGAATATAATTTTTTGCCATTTGGTCTCTGTAACGCTCCACAAACTTTACAACGTACTATGGATCAAACGTTAGGTCCTATCTTACATCAAGAACGTGCCTTTGTATTTTTAGATGATATCTTAGTTATCTCAAGTTCCTTTGATGAACATATCGCTACATTAAATGAGGTTGCAGAACGCTTAAATACAGCAGGGTTTAAGATAAACTGGGAAAAGTGTCAATTTTGTTGTTCGTCCCTCACATTTCTTGGTTTTATTATCGATGGGACTGGCTTACGACCAGATCCTGCTAAAGTTGATGCTATTACTAAATTTAAAACACCAAAAACTGTTACCGAAATCAAACGCTTAATTGGAATGATTAGCTATTATCGCATCTTTCTACCTAATCTTTCAACTATATCTGCACCCATTACCGCTTTAATTAAAAATAAAAATAAATCCCAAACTATCGAGTGGAATTCAGAATCCCAACAGGCTTTCGAACAAATTAAAACATTAATCACTTCAGCACCTATCTTTATTTCACCTAATTTCGATGATAAGTTTTATATACAAACTGATGCCTCACTTACTGGTTTAGGTGCAATGTTATTCCAGGTAAACAATGGTTTAGAACATCCAATCGCCTATGCGAGCCGTGCCTTAACTTCTGCCGAACAAAAATACTCTGCTACCGAACGAGAATTATTGGGCGTTATCTTTGGCATCGAGAAATTTAGAGGATATGTCGAAGGTACACACTTTACCGTAATCACTGATTGTGCAGCTCTCACTTGGCTTAATAACTTGAAACAACCCGCAGGTCGTTTGGCAAGATGGAACTTGCGTATATCTCAATTCACTTTTGACGTTAGGCATAGGCCTGGCAAATTAAATATCGTACCTGATGCCTTATCTCGTGACGTCGTCTCTCTTAACCTTCCAAATTTAATTCTGGATACCTGGTACCTCAATATGATTAAAAAAGTTTCCGATAACCCCGATAAATTTCCTACCTTCCGTGTAACTAATAATAGACTATATAAATTTGTATCTTCGTCCCCACATAAAATATCGAATATACCTGAATGGAAACTTGTCGTGCCCACTGCAAATCGCAGTGAGGTGCTCAAATTATGTCACGATGATCCCATAGCTGCACACCTTGGTGTTACAAAAACTCTCGCTAAAATATCTGAATTGTATTACTGGCCCACACTTAAGCAATCTGTTTGTCGTTATATTAAGAGCTGTAAAATCTGTGGCTCTCATAAGAGTTCACAAGATGCTCGTCCTGGTTTAATGGGTAACTTTAAACGTGTATCTTATCCCTTTCAATTAATATCGCTTGACTTATTAGGACCTCTCCCTCGATCGAAAAGAGGTAATCAATATCTTTTAGTCGTTACCGATTGGTTTTCTAAATTTGTTATGGTGCAACCCTTACGTAAAGCTACTTCCGCTGCAATAATTAAATTCCTAGAACAAAATGTCTTTCTTATCTTTGGTGTCCCCCAGATTATTCTTTGTGACAATGGTGCACAATTTATCTCTAAAGATTTTCAGAATTTCGTTAAAAGTTACAAAGTACAAAAAATTTGGTTTAACGCAAAATATCACCCCCAAGTAAACCCTACCGAAAGAGTAAATCGAGTCTTAATTACCGCTATTTCATCCTATATTGATTCAGACCATACTACATGGGATGAACATATCTTTAAAATTGCTCAAGCTTTGCGTACATCTAAACACGAAGCAACCCAATTCCCTCCGTCTTTTCTTGTTTTTGGAAGATATACCCCAATCGATGGGAGTTACTATGGTTTAGTGCCTGACGATACTAACGTAATTGAATTTGACGATAAAGTACGTTGGGACAAGGACCAACAGTCATTACCTTCTATCTTTAACGACGTTAGGAAAAATTTGTTAAAAGCTTACGAAAAGAGTAAGGACCACTATAACTTACGTAAACGAAATATTTCCTTCGCCTTGGGCGAACAAGTTTGGAAAAAGAATTATGTCTTATCGGATGCATCTAAGAAATTCTCTTCAAAATTAGCCCCTAAATTCATTCTTTGTAAGGTCACTCGTGTTATTAGTCCCCTTATCTACGAACTTCAGGATGCTGAAGGAAAACGCCAAGGCAGGTGGCATATTAAAGACCTTAAGCCATTCTCTGCTGACCCAAATGCTACTTAAGTTTTTCATGTTCCATGCTCCTCACTATTTACCTAATATTTTTTGTTTTCACCATCAATTAGTATCTTTAATTACTTATTCCTTATCTTATACACCTACGTTTTATACGTTTAACTCATTTACCTTAAACCCTTTGCTTCTGGTTGACTTTTCCTTGACCATACCGTTAGTTATATATCACTTCATTCTCTACACCCCCAAATATAACTCTGTCGTTTTATTTATTCAACCCTCGAACTTTTCCTACTGCATATTATTTGGTTTTTAGTGTTTATCTTACGTCATTTAATTTTGTGTGGTAATTGTCGTAACTTTGGTTGAAATAGCTCATTGAATTTTTATGATTGGTTTTAGCTGATGTTGAGTGAATGCTTTCTTCTTTGGGCTCACATAGAACATGCGCAGTCTATGCCATTGAAAGAAATAGTTCATATTCGCAGTTGCAAAAACTAGGACTACCTATTCCATGTGTTTTTCTTCTGAATTATTGCAGTCGCCTACATTATACCACATCTTTATTTGTTTTTCTACTAAATCTACATAACTTATAAACATTTTTTATTGTTTTTTATTGAACTTTGTGGTGAGGTGTTATTGCTTCTTATTGTTATCTTATTAAATTCTCGGTTGTTTTAGCATATTGGGACAGTGTACCTGTATTTAACTACTTATAATTGGGCATTTTTGTGTGTTTAGGGTGCTACCGTTTTGAAATACTACCTTAAAACAGTTTGTTTTTGTGTGTTTGTATCTGTAATGATACTTGTAAGTTGTCGTGTCTACCTTTGTCTGATTTTCTTATCGTAGTCGAAGCACTCTTTAGGAAAATGATCGTACTAGTTCTCTTAGGAGTCTAGTGAATTTTAAAAATGTGTATACCTTATCTTGTCGGATTAATATCGCAGGTGGTCATTCAGACCGATCTGTGTTTTAACAGGGACAACTCTCTACCTTCTCTCGGACGCTTGTCCAAAAACTATACTTTTTTCTTAACCCGCTATCTCCGCTATGCCTTATTCTTCTTTCAGTGGACCTGTTCTTGTCCCGGAGCACCCGTCTGCCACATAAGAATGATGTTCCCTCATTTCGAGCTACTGCCCACATTGGTTGGTTGAGTAGCGCTTTGCTATCCACCTTTTTCTCTGTCGCTTTTGCTCAATGCGAGCCCTTCCTCTACTTTCTTCTACCTGGAAGTGTCTCATATGCACTCCAAAAAACCAACCTCCTTCTTTTTACCTTTCTTATTTCTACTGCCTTTTCATTTCTGTTAGTCACCGTGTGGTTGCGCGGGAGGTTTCCACAGAAACCTGGACCATGTCTCTGCGAATCTTTCGTGGCAGTGAAGGTATGTATGAGTGTGTGAATGTGTGAGTGAATGTGTATATATCTATATGTCGATATACCGTGTGGATATCGGGTGATAGTATCACCGATATCGATTATTGCCGGGTGCAGGAATGCACCCAAATGTCTTTGCCGGTCCCCCGTGCTGTTCTTGTGAACGGACCTGCTTCACAGGTTTCTCTTTTTAGAGGGCACGGGTCAATCCCATTTAAACGGCTCTACTGGAGCCACTCTATTTTGTTGTTATTCATTGTCTTGGGTAATAACCAGGCCAATATCTTTGTCTTCTTTATTATCTTTGACAATACCCTTAGTTTTAATATCGTTATCTTACTGATTACCTTTAATAATAACTTTAGTTTAGTCTCGTTATCTTACCGATTACCGTTAGTAATAATTTTGGTTTAATTTCTCGTTATCTTACCGACTACCGTTAGGAATAACTTCGAGTTATTTCGCGTTATCTTACCGGTTATCTTTAGTAATAACTTTTTTTAAATTTATGTCACCTTACCTACTATCTCTAATAATCACTTTAACTTAATATCGTGTTATCTTATCGAGTATCTCAAATAATAACTAAAGCTTAATACCGTTATCTTATTCGTTACCTTTGAGGATAACAACTTAAGCTTAATATCATTATCTTATCTACTATCTTCAAGAACAATTTGAGATCTTGCCTTATCTTTTTATCGTCCTAACGTGTGGTATATATGACCAGACGTGGGAATTATTTTTTTTTCTCTGAAATTTAAGTGAAAAAGCTAACCCGATTTAGAAATGTAATTTGCCAGGTTAGCATATAAGGATTTAGTAGGTGGTACTTTTGGTAAATTTGTTGATTCACAACTATGTCATGGACAAGTTTTAAATGTGCATCGTAGAAAACCAAAGTACCAGTAACAAAATTTGCTGGAGTGCAGAGTGACGCACTCCATGAACATTTTTAAATTTGGGCACTTCTTGCCAAAAAGAAGAATAGTTTTGATGCAACACTCATGTGTGTCTGCACATAACAACTTTTATGTTAGCTTTAGTTAGATAGGTTTAGATAGTTTAGGCGACTTGTCGCACCCGTGTTAGTTTAAGTAGTGTTTCATGCTCCCCGACAAATTTGTGCTGTCGATAATTAGTGTAGTCAAAGACTATCGGGCTACTTATTCCGTTTCCTGGTACTTCGGTAGACGTGTTATCGGTTGAAAAAACCAGGTGGCGCCTTATATAAACATTTTGTAGGTTTTAAGTTAGGATTTACGTAGGGTAACTAGGATTTAGATTTTAAGCTGTTACTGTGCTAACAGACTTTTTCTTTTTTAAGTTTTTTCTTTTGTGGCTTTGTCGCGATTGTTACGTGCCATTGCACTTAAACATGTTTTTAGGTTAGTTTTTTGATATACGGGAGTTTCGCGCCATAATTTCAAATACGCAGTGCGCGGGAATTTTAAATGGACTAGGCGGTACTTCCGTACGTCATAGTAGTGAGTTTGCGCAGATCGCACAACCCTAGAGGGGTAGAGGAATACTAAAAAAGGAGTGGGGACAAAGTGGTGAGAGGTTTGGGTGACGCCCTGAATCGTGGCTGTTTTGCCCGAATTTTGAAGGAGTGAAGTTGTCACCTCGAGGTATCGTATCGTAGCTTTTACCTATGTAGATTTCCTTTGTTAATTATCTTTTGTTGTCGACCTCTACCTTGTTCCTCATTCCGATCCCTACATAGGTAGGCAATCAGCAACCTTCGGCTACTGGACCCGAGACGACCCTGAGGTACATGCGCCGCTGGCAGATCCGGAGGAATCAACATCTTTAATCCCTCCGACATGGAGCCCTGATAGAGGCCAACTTTGGTTCAACCCCGCCGAGTTCGGATTTCCGGGGTGAGTAATACCGTGTTTAAATTGTTCACGAATATGAACTTTTGTTAATTGTTTATTTAATTATTATATTTCCGGTTATGGCGCAATGTAATTTGTATTGGTGACGTCATGGTGGATGGCCGCGCCCCAAATCTGTAAAAGGTTTGCGCTTTCCTCCGCTAGAGGCGTCACTCGCCTTATTTATTGCGCGATGTATCTTATGAACTTTGGTAACTGTATTACCGGCTTTTACGAACTATCTATCACCATATAAATGTTTCACCATCTAAAGTGTAATACTTTGTTAACTGTTTTACCGACCATATAAACTATCACCAAGGGTAGTGTAATAACATGTGCATTTATGTGCCAATACTAGTTTATTTGATTTACTGTGCATTTACCTAACATGGATATGTTGATGTTGTTATCAATATTATGCGTTGTCCTCTATGGTGGACATGTTTGTATCTTTAGTTTCAGAATGATAATATTGTTCTGGAATAGCTTCCGGTTGTTCTACTAACGTGAACTCTTTCTAACTTTGCATTAGGGTGGTTGCCTTTTTTAATTACATAATTTACTGGACCGGATCTTTGGACAATTTCGTACGGTCCATGATATCTCAGCAAAAGCTTTTCGCTTTTTCCTACGAAAGGTTCTTACATTTAAAAGTTCATAATTACAACTCCGCAAGCGCGGTTTACTAGACACCACGGCAGTTGGTAGCGCTAATCTTTATACAGATTTTGGCTCGCCCATCTGTCAATGACGTCACCAATATACAAATTAAATGCGCAATTGACGGAAAATATATATTAAATTCGCAAACAATTATGACAATAAGGTACTTTAAGATAGTTTACAGATGGTGACTGCTAGCGGCGCATGGCCTCCGATTCGTTCCCGGGGTCGTGGATTACGGTTCGCCGTAGGCGGCTTACAAATTTATCATCTACCTATGCAGGGAACGGATAAGGAAACAGATATAGGGGGCGACAATCAGATAAGGCAAGGAAATCTACATAAATAAAGATAAAGGCACGATACGATACCTAACAGGACCACACTTCTTGAAGTCACCAGGCAAAACAGCCACGTTACCGAGTCCACCGGAAAAAAAACCACTTTTTGTCCTTTCACGCGTCGGCGCGAAATTATTCGTCCAACCCACTTTTGACGTGACGGAAATACGCGCACCGAGTCTTTTGAATTTAAGGCGCGAAAACACCCGCACATCAAAGCTAAAACTAAAGAAAAGTTTAGTGCCAATTTGGCACGTAACAAGGTCGTGAGTTGAAGACATGTACGTGGTCCCCTTGATTGAAATTTTTTGCACGATGCTTTTTTATCGTACCTGTTGTTTTTTTGTGAATGGTTTGTATGGTTTGGTTTCTAATTAGTAATGCGCATTCGTGTATCATTTTTAGGTCTTCATTTTCGATGTCGTAATTTAAGCAAGCTTCTATAGGAAGGGTTGCCTCGCATGCGTATAGTAACTGAAAAGGACTAAAATTGGTAGTGCTGTGTTTAGCAGTGTTATATGCGAAGGTTACATGGCAAAGGAATTTCAAACTTTTTGGTCTGTACTAGTATAAAGGGACATCATGTCTGCTAGGGTTTTATTAAACCTTTTGGTAAAATCCATTACAATGGGAATGGTGCACTGTATGTGTATGCATTTCTCACGTCCATAATTTTTGTTAACCCTTTTACTAGAGCCGATTGAAAGGTTTTTCCGCTCTCACTTAATAGAGTTCGTGGATTTTATGTCTAGCAACTTTTTGTTCGAGTAAAAATTTTACATGTTGTTTTTTCGTTAGGAACTGCACGGGTTTCTATATAACAGGTGGCATAATCGGTTGCTATGAGAAATTGACCATTCTTGGTCTTTGGGGTGTTCAGGGTCGGTAGGCTAATGTATTGCTTTTTATTGGCTATAAAAATGACCTGTTTTGCCACAGCTTAGGTAATTAACTTTCGATGTGAAGGTGCGCGAATTATAGTATGTGTCACGCGTTTGTGTCCTCTGTGGACTGTAGCTTCTATTGTTCTGGTTTGAAGGGGTACGTTTTCTATTACTGGTCGTATAGACTATGTTTTCATTGTTTTATTTTTTCTTTAAGTGATAGTAGCGTCATTTTCTGTGTTAGGTCATCTTGTAGTGCGGTTGTCTGCATTTCAAACAGGTGGAATGCTATATCTTTTAGCCGGCCTTTCGTTAGTTCGGTGTTTGCCTATAATATTAAGAAACTATTTCTTAGGGTTGGTAATAACCCCACCTCGAAGTATTCGCGAAAATCATCGATACTTATTTGAGGACATAATTGATGTGCAATGTTCAATATGGCATAACAATAATTTATTGTTGGATCGTTTGTCAAATGATGGTGCTTTTTTAACTGTATTTTTATCAATATTAAGCATTTGGACCATGTAGCATTTTAGAAATGAATTTTTAATATCAGTCCATGTTTTATTTCTATTTTCGTACTCTGACTTAAAGTTGTCATACTAATGTTTCGCACTGTCCCATAAGTAGTGCCCAAAAAATTGAATTTTATTGTACTCTTCCCAGAAATTTGCTTCACCCAAAGTTCAAATTATTACATGAACTCTAAGCAGTTTGGTTGTCCTAAAGTAAATTTGTCTGGTTTCGTGAATTTGGGCAATATGGCTGCAGTCGGCATTAGTTCTCTTGCCGCTATTGTGTTATTGGCCATTTCTTTATTTTTTTATTGGTCTTTTCTGAAGTTTGTTTACTTGTATTCGGACTTCTAAATTTAGTTCATCGTGCGAAACAATAAATGACGTTGGTGTATTTGGTGGTGACCATATTAGTGAGTTTTCTGTGTCGAATAGATGTGTTTCGGTTTCGTTATGAAAAATGGAACTTGCTTTGTTGTTTTAACAATTTTGTTCATGTGTTATAGGTGTGTTTAGGGATACTTTTGGGAACGGCAATTTTTTTATTTACACCATGGTGACAATGGGTTGAAGCGACGCACTATATTGTGAAAGTGGTTGTTTGCTTGCATGTATTCTTGGTTTTGTTCTTCTTCTGGTTTAACGGCATTTTTAGGGATCCATAAGTACATTATTACCCAGGATTTGTTACTTTCTTGAATTAACTTGTAAAACAATGTTGTATGCCAATAATGTTCTATGACTTTTTGATTGCCCGATCGATGTATTTTGAAATATATTCATCATAAATTATTTCTCCTGGAATAAAATGCGGAATTACTGTGCTTGTAGTGCTGTCTGCTTTGGCACTTGTCATCATTAGCGTTTTTATTTCCTTTCACGTTTATTCGTTCACAAGTAGGAACTACTAGCTTACATCCTTATAATAAGGGTGATTAAGCCCTGTAATCCTCCACTATGTGTAATGCGTAGCTCTAGGAGTATCTAAGAATATCTAATGGGGATACCCTGGGTTAGAGATCCAAGATCGATTTATATGTTACATGTTCCTAATAGAACTTGATATTGTAAGTTGATGTATAAATAATAGTTTGTGTCTTTTTTTAACGAATCGGTGTTTAATTTAGTTAATCAACACAAGATCATGTTTTACAATATAGGCATATAAACAGTTTACAGCATAACTACAAGAATAGTAGTTGTGATCATTTGGATTGCAAATATATATAATTATAAGCATAACAAATAGGGCAATTACAAATGTGTACAGTTCAATTAGATCATAATATTTACTTACAATTGTTTAGGCTTGTGCTGGGGATAGAAACACACGCGCCCAAGGACTCACTCCCTTGAAACTCGATGTACATTTTCCCTCGTTTTTGAACCATACTTGTGCTTTTATTAATTCGCGCTTCTGACTGATTGGTGTATATTTCCTTTGTTTCTTACACTTTAAAAGCCGTAAATACAACACCGCAAGCGCGGTTTACTAAACACCACGGGCAGTTGGTAACGCTAATCTTTGTACAGATTTTGGCGCGCCCATCTGTCAATGACGTCACCAATGCCCAAATTTAATACGCCATTATCGGAAAATATAAATTTAAGACAATAGTTTATAACAGCGAAATACTCACATGAATATGTCCCTGAGCTAAAGTTGGCTTCTGTTGAAGTCCATCAGGACTACTGATGGCCATTTTAAGGCAGTTAACGGAGGGTACGCCTTCCAAATGGCTGGAGCCCCCTTAAGATAGTTAAAGATGGTGACTGCTCCGGTGCTGTTGGTGGAGCATGGACATCCGGCTCGTTCTAGGGTCGTGGGACTGTTCCAGGGTCGTATCAGATTCCTATATGTAGCGGAACGATAAGGAATAGGTTAATTAGGGAAAGACAAACAAAGATAAGCAAGGGAAATCTACATAATAAAAATAAAGATACGATACCAGACACGACCGCCCTTCTCGATGATCAAAGGCAAACGGCCTGACACGACCGCCCTTCTCGATGTTCAAAGGCAAACGGCCCCGTTTCCTAAGCGTCTTTCGGAAACACCCCCACTTTTCTGTCCTTCCACGCGTCGGCGCGAAATTATTCGTCCAACCCACTTTTGACGTAACGGAAATACGCGCACCGAGTCTTTTGAATTTATGGCGCGAAAACTTCCGCACATCAAAGCTAAAACTAGGGAATGTTTAGTGCCAATTTATTGGCACGTAACATGTTACAATTAAATGTTTTTTCTCAGAGTTAGCAATTGTACATTTCCTGTGTGTGGTTGCCTATCTCATGCTGATTAACAATTTACTTTTCTGGTAGCTGTGCATGAGCTTCCCATGACTGTAATTTCGCACTTGATAATTAGTTAATAATTCTAATAATTTTTTATGATTAAAAAACTGAGTAATAATACATGTAACAATATGTTAAGGTGATTGTTTTAAATTAAGAAAAAGTTTTTTAAGAATGTTTATTTAAGAAAATACAATGAAAAGTAAAACAAATCCCTTTACAACAAAAAATATGTTTGGAATCTTAAATGCAACCTCTCAAGTATATATTTCGACCACTATGTGGTTATCCTCTGTAGAAAGATATTCTCCTATCAATTAGGATGAAGTAAAAACATTTCAGCCTAATTGGTGAAGAGAATCTTCTTAGATGTGAAACCTAACTTAATTTTAGTTTTAACTGCTTTCTACTAAAGATGACCACTTAGTGGTCAAAATACATATTTAGAGGTTCCATTCAAGATTCCAAAAAATATTTTTGTGGTAAAGAGGTTTATTTTACTTTCCATTTACCTTTATGCCACAGTGCTCCTATCAAAGTTTTACAAAATACAAAAATTCGAATTTAGTTAAAATTAGTAAAGAAAAAGTTGTCAACGGCTGAGGATCCTTGTTTTCATCAAGATCATCAGACTCTTGAATTACATTTTGCAATTAAGGAGTTTCAGATATTTCAGGGTTGATATAAGTGTGATGTAATGTTTGAGGTGAATGAAAAGCTGCTTGATGGTGAGGTGACGGCGAACAAGAAAGATATGAACTGATTGAAGACGGAGGGTTAGGTGATGGTGCGTTTTACATATAGTTAGGCTCATTATTAGCATTTGTACAGGAATTCGTTTTCATTTCAAATATAATGTTGTCAATCCGATGCATATAAATTTCCCTAGTGTGCTCATGCATTTCCTGTAGCTTTGCAACCAGTGACATAACTACAATTTGAGGGCCCTCCCGCAAAAATTATAATGAGGCCCAATTTAATAAAAATTTTTAAGAAACAATTCACAATTTACTTTATTTAGTATCTAACACAAAACTATAAATAAATTTTTTTGCGGGCTTTAATAGCAGCAAAGTTGTCAATAACATCCTGGAGCTCCATTTTGGCGGCTGTTTCTGCTTCTATGTTAAGCAAAGCTAACATACATAACCTATCTTGGCCCATTCTATTACACAGATAATTTTTATAATTTTCAACTTTGAAAATGATTTTTCTGTTGAAGCAACATTTATTAGTATTGTCAAAAATAAAAGAATTGCCAAAACTAAATCTTCAAATGTGGAACACATGTCGTAGTGGTTAACAATTAGTAGAAATCAAATATCTTTTATTGTGTTGATTTTCTTCAGTTCATTTTTGAAAGTTTTGGTAAATAGTAATATTTGCAAACCTAAACCATCGGATGTCATTTGAATAAAATGAACAAAGAGGTTCTGTTTTTCTAATTATTTCGTCGTCTGCCATTTGAAGTTAATTTTGAGGAATAAGTAATGAAAACATATCTGCCACTTTGTGAAATCTTTTTAAGCCTGTACAAATTTGAATAATTGTAATATCAACTATTCGAAGAAAAATATTATTTTTAAAATACATTTCCCCATCTGTAAATCGATGATCTTCTGCTAATTCCTCAAAAAATTTCTTCTTAATTTTAGTTCTCCTTTTAGAAATTTTTCCAAAACTCCCCAATTTCTTGCAAAATGTGTAGCCTCTGTTGTCAAAACTTCAAACTTGTATCTTATTGCAGTCAATTTTTCAAATATTTTCTTTAAAGTTTCGGACGCCTTTACTACTACATCTGAATCTTGTCTTTGGAGTATTTTTGAACAAAAATTTCTTAGTACAACCGTAATAAAAACAAATTCAAATTTCTCCATGATACTCTTTGTTCTGTTTGCTTCCTGAATTTCTTCATGTTGTTGGCTTTTAAGAATTAATTTGGATAAACTCTTCATTATATTATTTTAACTGCTAATATCGAAATTAGTCTTCCAGCCCAGCGGGTTGGATTTAAATTTTTTAATGTAATTTGCGACTCATATGTTATAGAACTTAATATACCCCACCTATTAATACTATTTCCGAAAAAGTTATAAATGTCTTGTACATAGGCGAAATAATTTTGAATTCGGGAATTGCATTGATTGCATCATTAATAACTAGGTTTAAATTATGTGCTGCACAATACACATAAATACACAAAAATGTTGTTGTACTACTAGCCGTTAAAAATTCATATGTGGTCAAACCTCTTGATCTCACAAGAATTATAACTGCTGTGCCAATGATTGTCATTGTAGGCTGTAAATGCTATAATGAAGGAAATACCTTATATATTTTTGTGGTTTATGACCCTCCAAATACAACCAGTGTTATCTTGGAAGTTCTTGTTGAGTACATGGAGGAGTATGCTGAATTCCAGATACTTGTTATGGGGGACTTTAATGTTCCATTATACAATGATAACAGTATAGTTGATGTGCATACTAACATTCTTTTAATTTTTTTACATCTTACCAATGTCAGGCAACATAACAATATTGTAAATCAAAATGGTAGACTACTTAACTTAGTATTTTCTAACATAAACTGTAAAATTTCAGAAGATGTGTGTCCATTAGTTAAGAAAGATAATTATCATTCACCACTTTGCATAAATATTGATAGTAAACTACATTATAGTAATTTTCGCAAATCTGATAAAAAACGGTATAATTTTAAGAAAACTGATTATCCAAACCTCCATAATGCTTTAACAGTTGCCGATTGGACTTTTTTTAGAAAATTTTACCGATGCTGAGGAGGAATGTAAGGCATTTTATGCCAAACTGTATCAAGTCTTGGATTTATATGTTCCGATTCATCGCAATTTTAAACGTCATTACCCAATATGGCATAATTCTAATATTATCAGCCTCATCAGGGAGAAGCATAAGATGTGAAAAAATTCAAAATCTACAAAAATTTAAATTATTTATTAGAATTTAAAAGACTAAGAGCGCTATCTAAAGCTCACATCCAGACTGCATATACGAATTATATCGTCGAATCAGAAAGTATTATCCAGAAAGACCCAAAAGCTTTTTGGTCTTTTATACAACAGAAACAATGTAGGTCTTGCATTCCTGCAGAAGTCACTTACAATGGTCAGAACTACGATACCCCTCAGTCAGTTGTTGAAGCCTTTAAAAACTTCTTCAGTGGTGTCTACTCAGCCAAAGTAGAAGATCATTCTCTAATTGGTATTAAATCGTTGTCAGAAGTTTACTTACATTTATCTCATGTTTCCACCTCTGAGATTGAAAGCTGTATGCGACAATTAAAAAATAAATCCACTGCTGGTCTTGATCAAATACCTGCATTTCTCGTCAGGGATTGTGCATCTGTACTAGCCTACCCGTTAACCAACATCATTAACTTATCATTACAAACTTCTACCTTTCCATCTGTTTGGAAGAATTCTCTTATATGTCCGGTCGTAAAAACTGGTGAATCGAATTGTGTTGAGAACTATAGACCAATTTCAATTCTTTCCAACTGTGTAAAAGTTTACGAAATGATGCTATACAACAGAATATTCGATGCTGTGAAATGTCGGATTTCACCGTATCAACATAGTTTTTTTCCGGCAAGGTCTACCATGACTAATCTTTCATGTTTGACACAAACTATTTCTAATAGTCTGGATACTCAGGGACAAGTAGATGTTTTTTACTCAGACTTTCAGAAAGCCTTTGACAAGATTGACCATTTTATTTTGCTGCATAAATTGGCCCTATTAGGTTTTGATGAGTCACTTATTGCATTATTCGCATTATATATGAATGGCCGTGCTCAACATGTTATATATAACGGATTTAAGTCGTCTCCATTTTTAGCAACTTCCGGAGTCCCACGGGGCTCCAATTTAGGGCCACTTCCATTCATAATTTTCATAAACGATATAGTAGATTCATTTTCATGTTATCATCTTCTATACGCTGATGATTTAAAACTTTATATGCATATAACTTCTTTTGATGATTGTCAAACTTTACAATTACAAATAAATAGTTTACATAAGTGGTGTGTGAAAAACAAACAATCTAAATATACCTAAATGTAATGTTGTATCCTACACTAGGAAGTTGCAGCCGATTCATTACAATTATCATGTTAGTAATAAAAGGATAACTAAACAAAAATCAATAAAGACTTAGGCCCGGTTTTTCAATTCTGGTTTAAACTGAGTTTTACCGAACCAAGTTTATTTTCTGATCTTAGTTCAGCCCGTGGTCGGTATTTTAAACTCCAGTTTAGCTGAACAGAGATTTTATTTTCTTAAAATTAGGTTGGTAGGAGATTTACCAAACGCGACTGCGTGAATAGTTTGAGGATAATTTCATTGTTGTTGACATACTGAATTGTAATTCTTTTGAATTTAATAAACATTCTTTAAAAATGGATAATGCTAAAAGGGCAATAAATTTTATTAGAGCAGAGGAGCAACTATTGAACCATATTTTAGTAAAACGCTATCTACTATATTTCTATATTACTTATTTTGTTGAAATTACCTAATTTTAATAATTGGAGATAAATCGTTAGTGGTAAAACACTGAAAAATATTGGAATGTAAGAAAACGGATGCTGTTTCATCACAAGCTAAACAAGCAGGGTGGAAATTGCTAGCCGATGAAATTAATGTTAGTAGCAATACTTTTCAGAACCACCTATAGTCTAAGATCCCGACCTGCCCGACCTACCCTCATAGACATTCCAGGTGAATCAAATTTCTTATTAAAGGTAATGCCATAATAATCAAATTTTCAAACGGTTGCCGCTTAATATCCTGGCATGGCTACTGTTAATGAATATTTGTTTAATTAATTTTTTTTCACTACTTCCTGTCACCCATATTCCTAAATATCTTAGCTCCAATTGGAAGCAAAGTATATAGAGAGTATGACAAAGCTAGGTTGCCTACCTTTTTCCTGGCATAACTGTCGGGTAGCCAGGTATGAGCAGGTGAGGCTGTACATGTACTACACCCTCATCGACATTCTGAAAATTTTATAATGAAAAAATAGCAAATTTTATTGCGAATAACGTAGTATAGGGTTGCCTTAGCAAAGCTTGGCAATTGTTAGGGTTGTCGCGTTTTTAAAGTTATACAAGTCCGTGAGCGCGCGGGCGAGAGAGACGCGCTGCACGCGCTACTCCATGCGATAGAGAAGGAGACACGATATAGCAGCTGCTCGTGAGACAGCTGCCGTAATAAATGGAGTGCGCATGCTCAGTGTATTCTGTGCTTTTATGTGCTCGAACGTCCACGTTTTCTTACTAACCTGGAAATATAATTGTGAGCAGTAATCATTTTGTTTTAAAATGAAGAAGTGTTTTGTGCGATTTGACAGATTCTGTGATTGATTTGAACATGAAACATTTAAAACTGTAGACTAAAATTATTATTTCGTGAAGAAAAAGCGTTCAAATATCATGATGTTGAGCTTCATGAGGAGTCATTTCACTCTGTAGGTTATCATTCCTCGTGTTATAAAAAGTGACTGTATTACATAAAAATATGACGAACAGTATAAAGAATTCGTCAGAAATTATGAAGTAAGTATAAATTACTGAATTCTCGAATCAAAATTTTTAAAGTATTTTAAAATGTTTATTTTCCAAAACGGGAGCATTCGAATTCTTTATTTATTTCATTTCATTCAATTTTCAGATGAATTCAAGTATATCTGTAGCCGATGATCAGCCAGAGGATTCTGGATCATCCACTCCGCTTCTCCATCAAAATCATCAACGCCATTCAAAACATACCATGTCTGTTTTGTGGCTGCATTCAGAAAAGAAGTGGAAAGAACAGGTACAATGTTATGCTGCTTCAGTCTGAAGAAACTATTGAAAAATTAAAATGAGCGCGGAAAAAGTTTCTGATTCAGAGATGCTGGCAAAGCTGAAAAAAAAACTATAACTTATCATAAGACTTGTTTATCGTCATATCGGCTACAAGAAAAGTGGAATGCCGAGGAACATGAACAGTCGACTTGGCATGAGAATAGGGAGGTACACAGATTAGCTTTTGAATCCTCGAGATTTTATTATGAGAGAAATAATCGAAAACGATAAAGTGCTGTATTTTACGCAATTATTCTCTCGATATCAAGCGCTGTTGTTCGAGTTCGGAGAGAATCAAGTAGACGTCCAAGAAATCGCTAATTACCGACCCGAGCATTTGGAGAAAAAAATTTTGAAAAGTTTTCGTGATCGCCTAACGATTGAAGCATCTATTGGACCGCGTTGCAAAAAAATTGTTTACAAAACCGACATTGACGTATCGATAATGGCCAATAATACAAAATTATTAGAAACGAAAGACGACAATAAATTCGATGATATTGCTTTTCATTTGAGGAATTCCGTGAAAAAATATTGATTGCAAACTGCTGCCAAGCCATCTGACAGCAGATGATATAATTCGTGGAGAGTGTGTGATTCCCGAAACACTATTTACATTCATGCAGAATCTCGTCGCTGGACCCCACGCTTCTAATAAAAATGGTAGCGACAATTCTCTCGTGGTTACCGCATTGTGTAGCGATATTATCTATGCTGTTACAAGAGGGAGATGTAAACCTGCGAAACACTTAACCCTTGGATTATCTATTAAGTCTCTAACAAATTCTCGACAAGTGATCACCATTCTTAACAGATATGGACATACAATCGGTTACAACTTGGCTGAAGAGCTAGAAACAGAAATGACGTATACAGCAGTGGAACAGAGTAAATTAATACCAATGAGCATCGACAGAGTAGGAGGACTTAGCACTCACGTGACTTTTGATAATTTCGATCGCTTCGTTGACACGACTTCAGGGAAAGATACCATGCACGACACTGTCGGAATAATCTATCAGTTTCCTCGGGCGGAAGATGAAAATCCTGAAGACATTGATGCTACCACGTCTTCAAACGTTCCACTTGATGACAGCAGAGACGAAGATGAACCTTCTGTACGAAAAAGACGGCGTTTTACCGAAATTTCACGAGGAATCCGACCGTATTACTCAAAACCGAAAACAAGTATGCAGCTGCTTCCTGTTGATTCATTTACCAGTTTTATCGATCTATGTAAAGGTGCCATTGAGATTGCCATTGATAAAGATCTTTTATGGATAATTTCCTTATCAAATAATATTTCGACTCCAATGTGGTTGGGCTTCAACTGCAAAATTTTCAGTGACAATAGTGACATTCAAAAAGTTGACTATTTGCCACCCATAAATCAATCTCCAACGTCTTATGCAGTTGTGAATCAGACACTTGTCATGGCTAAGGAAATTAGTGAAAAATGTCAACAGCAGATAATAATTGCAACATATGATTTGGCCATAGCGAAAATGGCAATGCAAATACAAGAGAGTAACAAGCCCACATTCGACAATATTTTCGTCAATTTGGGAGCTTTTCACACGCAGATGGCATTCTTCAAGGCTATTGGGAAATTTATAGACAGTAGTGGATTAGTTGAAGTGTTGATTCAGGCTGATGTATTAGCAAGCGGCTCGATGAACAGTTTTTTGGACAGCAAGCACTTCAATCGCTGTAAGCGGCTGCATCCTCTGACCGCCGCTGCACTACAGATACTTCATCTTGAGCAATATTTATCCACAACAAATGTTTCACCGGAGATGCTGGGTGAACTATCACAAACAGTTGTCAACTTTACATCCGATGAATCTATTTGTAATGTCAACGAACGCATTGAGTTGCCTGATGCATTAAACAAAATTATTAACGGATATAAAGAGTTCTGCAAACAAACTATGATAGGCGAACACGGAAAAACGGCTCAGTACTACTATCAATACTGTGAGCTAATCAACTTATTCCTCCAGTTTTCAAGAAGCATCCGTACCAGCAACTTTGAACTCTACTTAAACTCCATTTACAACATGAGTGATTTATTTTTTGCACTCAATCAACCAAATTATGCAAGATGGTCTCTAATGTATCTAAGTAATTTAATTAGATTGCATAATGAAAACTCAGCACTGGTTGCAGAATTTCGACGTGGCGCGTTTGGAATTAGATGTACAGAAGCTAAATTTGCTAGATCACCAGTGGACTTGACGCTAGAGCAAACTATAAATGCTGATGCGAGTAATCAATTAGCTAATAATCTTACCGCAGAATCCATATCCGCCCGACAAAGATGGGCTCTCAGTCACAGCATGAGAACAAAATATTGTCTGCTGTCAAGGAGAATGTTGGTCTGTCGCAAAAGACGACACGTCTCATTCTCTACAAAACAGCAGAATAAAAAGATAAAAAACCTCGACAGTATTATTGGAGTGATTAAAATACAATGAATCCATTTGACGATAGCATCGATAAAAATTTTTATTCAATATTTCCACTGGTAAAGCTGCGTCCACAGATGTTTCAAATTTTTTGCTGACTGTTAAAACAGTAGGGCATGAGCAAAAGTTAGCTTTCATTAGTGATTGTGACTCAGCGAACAGCGGATTTGAAAAGCCTATATCTCGGAACAAAATTTGTAATTTTGCATCCCAATGTGCATCAAGCCTCAGGCCAAGACTGGTAAAGTAGCGGTATTGAAAATGGAACGAGACATTTTTGGTCGTCTGCTTGCAATCAGCATTGAGAAAAAAATTAACGTAGAATACTGTTTGACGTTCCCACTAGCACCAATGCCGCCTGCACTTTTCTCGTGCACTGGTGAAATGTTAAAAACAGATAAATCTAAATTAGCGAAGGCTCTAAAGTCTCAAGTAGAAATGGTTCGGCCAACCCAGATCGACGTTGAAATAATCGATGGTTTTTACTTTTTACATCTTGTCGGATCCTCAATGCCACAAACTTTTGATAAAATTGCTGAATCTATCCTCATAAAACTTTGCTCCACCAATGCTAAAGAAATACATATTGTATTTGATCGCTATTTGACGCCCTCAATCAAAGATTCGGAAAGACAGAACCGACAAGGCTATGATATGCCATATACGATTACAGGACCTCAACAAACTAGACCCACAGATTTTTTTGCAAGTCTGAAAAATTATCGTTTCAAGGAGGCTTTAGTACGGTTCTTGGCTAGTTACTGGGAGAGTCAACACTTGGCATCGATAATTGAAAATAAAAAAATCTTCATAACAGTAGGAAGTGAATGCTATTCTTTCCAAGTAAATAACAACCGTGTCGTGAAACGTCAAGAAATTGACTATCAATGTCAACACGAAGAAGCAGATACGCGAATAGTGTTCCACCTTGCTAACTAACACCAAATTCTAAAATCTTAGTAAAAGCCTCTGACACAGATATTTTAATAATTTTGCTGGCCAATATGAATAAACTGTCATTGGAAGTTTGGCTAGTGGGATCATCGATGAAGACAAGAAAAAATGAGGATCTCAACTGCATCAATTGCATCAATTGCACAGAATTGTCATCGAAGTTGGGAAATTTATTATGCTCAAGTCTTCCAGCTTTTCACGCCTTCACAGGCTGCGATTACACAGCTGCTTTTTTCAATAAAGGAAAAGTTAGACCATTCAATATTTTCTCCAAAAACAAGACTTTTCAAAGGATTTTCTCGTCATTGACAGATGAAGCTGGCATTTTTCTTGAGCAAAAAATCAACGTGGTTCAAGAGTTTACTGCTCTTATGTACGGCATCAAACAGTGTACAAGCGTAAACGAGGTGCGATATCGCATTTTTCAAAAAAATTATTCGAGTAAAAAAAATGATGAAAAATTCATGAAAAAAATTAGAAGCTTAGACTCGAATATGATGCCACCCTGCTGGAGATCACTAAAACAAAAGATGTTGCGAACGATTTACGTTAATTCTATGTGGCTCCATGCAACCGATCCGTGTTGTACTAAACTGCAGCCTGAAAATTGTGGATGGTACTTGGATGGGCATTTGAAGCCGATAGGATTCCTTGGAGATCCGACACCCTTACAGGTCGAAGACGTTCTCGAAATTACACAGGAAGACTCTGACGATGATGATCAATCAGAATTGAACTTTGAAATTGCAAGTTCTGATGATTCAGATAATGATTAATTAATTACTCGCATTATTTTTTTAGTACACTGTAATATTCTTTGTATTTATAGTTTAACGTTTGATAATAAAATCTCAAAGAAACAATTAACAGATCTTTAAAAATACTATGAGAATAATCTTTACTTTGATATTTGATAATGAAATATATTTTTCCTTCAACATTTGATCCTAATAAACGCAGCAAATATATAAAAATCCTCTCCTTCTATCATATAGTGCTATATCGTGTCTCCTTCTCTATCGCATGGAGTAGCGCGTGCAGTGCGTCTCTCTCGCCTGCGCTCACGGACTTGTATAACTTTAAAACGCGACAACCCTAACAATTGCCAAGCTTTGCTAAGGCAACCCTATACTACGTTATTCGCAATAAAATTTGCTATTTTTTTTCATTATAAAATTTTCAGAATGTCGATGAGGGTGTAGTACATGTACAGCCTCACCTGCTCATACCTGGCTACCCGACAGTTATGCCAGGAAAAAGGTAGGCAACCTAGCTTTGTCATACTCTCTATATACTTTGCTTCCAATTGGAGCTAAGATATTTAGGAATATGGGTGACAGGAAGTAGTGAAAAAATTAATTAAACAAATATTCATTAACAGTAGCCATGCCAGGATATTAAGCGGCAACCGTTTGAAAATTTGATTATTATGGCATTACCTTTAATAAAAAATTTGTTTCACCTGGAATGTCTATGAGGGTAGGTCGGGCAGGTTGGGATCTTGTACTACTAACTCCGCATCGGAAATACGAAAACTTAAAAGAGCGATCCCAAGAAGCATTTTGTGATGAAAAATGTTACAACCTAGGTACAGGAGGAGGTCCTGCATCTGTCGTTAAAATTACCAAAACGGATCTGCACATTAAGGAAATGTTAGGTGCACAAGTGACTACATCAGAATTTGATGATGATGTGGAAGTCAGCGCGACTAAAGGTTTATATTATATTTTATTACGCAAAAGAGTTCTAATAATAGTTTCCTATCTCAGAGCAAATGATAAATCACGTTGAAGATGACGACGTGCAACAGTTTGTAAG
Source organism: Platerodrilus igneus (assembly GCA_036346225.1). NCBI lineage: Eukaryota > Metazoa > Arthropoda > Insecta > Coleoptera > Lycidae > Platerodrilus > Platerodrilus igneus. Next base: position 2,204,543 of record JARFIW010001106.1, read on the forward strand.
ATATTTTATAAATCAAAAGCACCTAGAAATACATGGGCAACTTACACACCCAGCATGTTACAAAAACCTAGGAGCATGCAGTTGATGCCAGCACCATTACAACACAAAATAAGTAAGCATTCTCAATTTGTATTTAAAAAATTACTTATACAGTACATATTTTGTTTTTAAGTAATTGAAGAAACTTAGAGTGGGACCAAAGAAAATAAAGAACCTTCTGCAAAACAGGATATCCATAATAGAACAAATACAAGTATGTAAAATCATTTTTTTACTTTAATATTTAACTGTATTTACTGTAGACAGGCTCCATAAGAACTAAGCGGAACAATACAGTAGATGCCTGGAATTCTGTTGCAGTGACAAAATTAGAATTAATAAAAATGCAGAAGCGAATTTTAATAATGGATATGGAGCATAAAAAGGTGGAACATGCACTGAAAGTGCAGCATTTAAAAGAAGAGCATGAATTAAAATTAAAATCGCTCCAATTAGATATTAAGATAAAGGAGAAGCAACTTAAAGAATGTTAAACAATATTTTTATTTACATTTATGTACCTATATAAAATAACTTATAAAAGTGTATCACTTAGTGTTAAATAGTTACATGATTTACAAGGCCGTAGGATGTATAGTTCAAAGATTTCTTGACAAATTTTCAATATTTCCTGATTAGTGCTTGGCATCTTAATATAGTGTGAGCGTAGTTGTGCTAAAGCACTAGAAACTTTATAAATTGCCTTGCTTGCAGTACTCATGAATTCCCATAAAATTACCAACAGCAATAAGAAAGGATCATGTAGCATAAAATCGCATGGTTAAGAGCAGCATTATAACAGGCGAAATTGCACGATTCCTAAAAACAAATATTGACAAATCTATACATTTTAAATGAAATATATATTACCTATTAGTATTGGAACTAATTGCACCACCAATTTCATTTACAATCCTGTAAACAGTTTCTTTGGACAGGCGAAACCTCAAAAAGAAATCATAATTATCCCACCTTTCAAAATGGTCTGTTCTTTCTCTAATAACGGGTAACCTCCTTGGCCTAATCAAATAATTTAGATACTCCATTATATCTTCATCCTCTAACATAAAATCAGCCAAAGCCAATTCCATAATTTAAAAGTAAACAACTAGATATATACCTACTGACAAATCTGAAAAGTTATTGAGGTTAGGTTTATTGGTTTAAACCGTGAACAACGAAGGATCAAGTTTAAACCAAGTTCACTCACTGAACTGGTATTGAAAAAACTAATAAAACGCAGAACGTAGTTTAAACTATGAACTCGGTTTAAACCTTAATTGAAAAACCGGCCCTTAGGAGTACTGTTTGATGTTTCACTGTCATTCAGAGATCACATAAATAATGTTGTAACTTCTTCTCTCAAAATATTAGGTTTCATAATAAGAAACTCCAAATCATTTTTAAAACCCCAAAGTTTAATTTGGTTGTATCAAACACTAGTTCATCCTAAACTTGAATATTGTTGTCTAATATGGTCTCCAATATATAAATATCAAAAATTATTGTTATCAGTTCAGCGCAAATTTCTTAAATATTTATTTTTAAAAACAGAGAGATATTATCCAGAAAGACGCTACAGTCAACTTTTACTACTAAATAAATACAGTTTCCTGTCATTGGAGTCACATAGAGCAATAATCGCAATTGTAATTTTATATAAATTGTTTCGTAATAAGATTGATAGCATGGATCTGTTATCTTATTTAGAATTTCATGTTCCAGAATATAATACCCGTCAACAGCAACTATTTAGCCTACCTATGAACAGAACAAATTTACTATCCAGGTAACCGATTTATGCTATGTATTCACGATATAATTCAATATGCAGTTATTGCGATATTAATTATGATAGTTTAAAGGACATTGTGCGTACTGCTATCATACATTTATAACTTGCTACGATATATTTATATATTCACATTTATATATATATATATATATATATATATATATATATATATATTAATATGTATGTGTATAAGTTAGTTTGTATTGTTGGTCCTATCTTCAATAATTGGGTTTACAACCTGTAGATGTAAATAAATAAATAAAATTAAATTAAATTGTTTCAAAATGATCTCGTCATTTACGTTATCTACACAATTCAGTCTTTCCCAATAGCAGGCACCGCTGCAGATTTAAGTAAGCCCTCGAATTCTAAAAATAATTACATATGCAAAACTTGTTGTGAAACAGTTTATCATCCTATGCTATTCTATTCCGGCGATAATGGCCATTACTTTTGCAAATGTTACAGCCCCAACTTATACGAAGGAAACGACCCAGTGTGTCTTTATGAAGATTGTAAATTCCAAGTCTTCAGATTGGATAAAAGATCGTTACGGGTTAAGCCAGGTGGCCAAGGAAATATTCCAATAAAGAGCATGTTTCCGACTACAGAAAAGATTACTCGCCAAGCATCTGGTGAATCACTTCTTAAAAGCAGTTACAGTTCATTTTATCGTGGTGAAAATGGTCCTGTAAGAAAGTAATTTTGCTATATGCCCAATTGATATGTACCACCCACCATTACACATAGCTTTTTCCTGGAATAGTGTGCCATTAATCAACAACAAGATAAATATAAAAGTTAGATTATTTAACAAAGCTGATTTTCCTAAAATAAATAAATTTTTACGAGAAACTGATTGGAGTTTTTTAAAAACTACCATCGATCTTGATACGGCAGTGCTATTATTCTATGACACTATATATAAAGCTATAAAAGAATATGTACCTTCAAAAACTCTCAAACAGAATAAGTATCCAAAATGGTATAGCGCCGAGTTGAAATCCCTTATAGCCCGTAAAACTAAGCTGTATAAAAAATATAAGAAAACAGGTTTAGAATACGATTATAATCAGTACTCCATTGCAAAAAGAGAAACTAAGTTCCTCATAGATTGGTGTTACTTAACTTCACATAATCTGACATTTAGAGCTCATCGAGAATCTCTTAATTTTAATTTAAATAATAGCGATAATAATGGCAATTTTATAGACCTATTTAAATTGTTATCCAAATATGATCTGACACTACGGGAACACCTGCAACGCATTAATAAAAAACAGCTTAATCAACATTATTTGAGTCACGATATTCAAAACGAATTAATCACATTAATGTCTAAATCAGTTGTTGATGAGATTATACCAAGAGTCAAACAAGCAAAATACTACGCGTTTATGCTTGATTGCACCAGGTATGTCAGCCGTGTTGAACAAATGTCGATAACATTAAGATTTTGTAATTCTTCAACTGGAGCAATAGAGGAGCACTTTGTTGGGTTTATTGCCATCGCAGAGACAACAGGAGAATATTTAACACATTCAATATTACAAGAACTAGAAAGAAATGGTTTAGATATCCAAAATTGTCGAGGGCAGGGATACAATAATGGTGCTAATATGGTCGGCATTAACAAAAGAGTTAAAACCAGAATCCTTAATATTAATCCAAGAGCGTTTTTCACGCCTTGTGGATGTCACAGTTGGAATTTACTGTTGATAGATGCAAGTAATTCCTATATAATTGCCAAGACGTTTTTCGGCTTTATCAATAAAATATACCTTCTATTTTCGAGATCAAGCAAGCGTTGGGGTCTCCTTAAAACCAAATTAAAATTAACATTAAAATCCCTATCTGAAACAAGATGGGAGAGTAGAATAGAAGCAGTTAAAGCGATATTGTTGCAATTTGATGATGTTGTCGATTGTGTAAATGACTTGAAAAAAGAAACTGAAGATTCCGAAACTCTAAGTGATTGTGAAGCTGTACTCAACAAAATGTTAACTTTTGAGTTTATTGTTGCAATACACATTTGGTACGAAATTTTACTGCACGTGAACAATTTAAGTAAATTATGGCAATCGATTCAAGTTAACTTGAAGATCGCTGTTGATACGTTACGTTTGCTATGTAACTGAATTCAAGAATATCGTGATACAGGATTTGAAAAAGCGTTGCAGAAGCCAGATTGTTTGTGGAAAAAGGTAGTTATGAGAGTTCGTCCCAATTTAAAGAAAAAAGATTGGCCAAAAAGAAAAGAATGTTCTCGTATTAAAATATTGATGAACCAATACAATCTGCTGAAATGCAGTACAAAGTTGACTTTTTTAATAAGATGTTAGATGCTATCATAGTCGACACCGAATGCCGATTCAAATTGCTCCATAATTATTTTGAACAATTTGACTTTATTTTTGACATAAATTATTTAAAATCTATACCAAAAGAAATCCTTCAAAACATTGTTATGATTTAGCTGCAATACTTCAGGATGGCGAAAACAGCGACATTCAGCCTTTCGAACTATGTGAAGGAAGAACTTCTGCTTTTACAATCGAATTCACTAATGGACTCTATCAAAGATGTCAAACAACTTATACAGTACATTTTAGAAAATAATTTGTAAGAAGTATACCCAAATGTTTACATAACAATCAGAATTATGCTTACAGTTCCGGTCACTACAGCTTCTGCTGAGAGAAGCTTCTCAAAGTTAAAATTAACTAAGACCTACTTATGAAGTACCATGGGCCAAGAGAAGACTATCTGCGTTGTCAATTTTATCAATTGAAGCAAAAATAGCGGCAGGTCGAAATTATGATACAATATTGAAAAAATTCGGTGAAACTAAAAGCAGAAAAGTTCGTATATTGTAATGTGTATGAGTGTGTAATTCGTCTATTTGTGTTCGGCCGTCTTAAAACTATTTAATGTTAAATTTGCGCTTAGAACAAGAGTCAGCTGCTTCGTCACTTCGAGCTTTGCACTGCTTCAGAAGTGTTAGCTTCACTATCCATATAACAATTATACATGCTTCGATAATAATATGATCCACTAGACTAGATCTCTGAACGTTACGAGCTACAATGTTTCGTGTCAATTAATCTCAACGGATAAAAATGTCGCAGTGAAATTTACATGTTAAATACCATGAGTGTAATTGGAATTTCATCAGAGACCATTTTTGTGCAACTAGCCGCCTATGGATAATGGATATTTCCTCACCTCGTTATTTCCAAGTAAGTCCTTAATCATAATTTATAATTTTTAAAAGAAATTGTTTGGATGTACTTCTTTGACAAATAACATGTGAACCCAAGTGTTATATATTATAGACACTCAAATTGTCTATTCACCTTCATTCATGTATCTTACCTTCTACTACGTACAGTTAATTTGCTCCTTGAGTTCTAATTAACCACCACAGTTTGATTAGCTTAGCAACAAAATACTTATATATACCTAGTATGTATTGGTATAATTCAGATCATTAAATGTTTTGTTTTGGGTGCTGAGAAATGTTAGCGGCCTCGAAAAACTGATATCGCCGACACCCACGTTTGGTCTAGTGCCACCACTGACCTTGAGGTTCCTTTGCACACGCGCATCTGCCCTACAGTGTCACAGGTATACGAGAATCAACGTATTGTTGTTATTGGAACGAAAAGGCAGACAGACTAACAAAAAATATAACCAATTATACTAACGTACACCAATAATATCAGTTAAACGTGTTTAATTTTTTAAACATACTTCTAGCTGCTTCTTTAGAGTAATTTTTAACTCTATGAGCATTTTAGTAAGAGTTCTTTTTAACTTTAACATATTCTTTATTGAGTTTCAATTAATAATCCTTATTCTTAATCTAATTGGATATTTGTGAAATTTTTAAATTTTAAAATATTAAATTTTTAGTCTAACTAATAAAAAAGAAATGCGAATTTAAGATATTGTTATACTTTAAGTCTCTACTCAAAGGTATACTTTTAAAGTCCCGGTGGGTACTGTATAAGAGCCGCTACGACAGTTGGTAACAATAATAAATACATGCATAATGTTGCGCAATAAGGTATTACATCATATAAATGTTTTAAATTACTATATCATATGCAAACAATGTTTATTTTGATTATAATAGAAGACAAAAGGTACTCACGTAAACTGTGGAACTCTTTACACCATTGCAGCTACTCTCGCGTCAATTGAGCATTGTGGACGTGGGCAGTTCTTTGCCCCCCGGTTGATGTCAGATTCCAATTAGTCTTCTCTCTTGTTTAGTAGCGGAACCACAGGAATAACGTGATGAACGATAATAAATACAAGACAAAAGGAAACCTACATCCTAAAAGAGATAAGACAAGATAAAAGGCACAAAGATAACCACTGGTTCGACGTTCAGTTGACTCATCCCGACGTGACGGAAATCATGTCACGTGCAATTTGCACTTAAACAGTGTTATTTAGGTTAGTTTTTGATGTACGGAAGTTTCCCGCCATAATTTTAAATACGCAGTGGCGGGAATTTTAAATAGACTAGGCGGTGCTTCCGATACGTCAGAGTAGTGCGCTTGCGCAGTGTGCTTATCCCTAGAGGGGTAGGGCAATACTAGACAAAGGGTGGGGACTAGTTTTGGGGTGACGCCCTGAATCATGGCTGTTCTCTTTTGATCTTCGAGTGAAATAGTCGTGCCGGGTATCGTGTCTTATCTTACTATGTAGATTCCCTTGTCTTGATTATCTTTGTTTTGTCATTCCTAATAAACCTGTCCTGTCGTTCCCCTACATTTAGGACGGATATGACCTGGAGCAGCCCACGACCCCGATGTCCAAGCTCTACCAGCAGCACCGGAGCCGAGGCCTACCGTAGCGTGACTTCCTGCCAGATACTGGATTCCTCATGTGAGTAAATTCTCTAATTTTCATTGTTCTAATTTTATGTAAATTTCCCGATTATGGCGCAATATAAATTATCGGTGACATCATGGTGGTTGGCTACGCGAAACCTGTAAAAGGGGTTCGCGCTTCCGGCCGCCAGGGCGTAACATTGCTTTTTATCCATTGCGCTTGCGCGATGTATCTTTTGAACTTTGGTAACTGTATTACAGGCTTTTAAGAACCATCTATCGCCATATAAATGTACCACCATCTAAGTGTAATACTTTGTTAACTGTATTACCGACTTTTAGAAACTTTCACCAGTAAAAGTGGAATAACAATCACCACCTTTTTTCCACTCCACGTTTGCGCATTCTCTTGCGCAAACGCAACTATCTCAAGTAATGGAAATGCACACACGTCTTTTAAATTACTGGCGCGAATTCACTTGCAAATTAGAAACTTACAGATATGTTTAAATGCCGATTTTCGGCATGTAATAATATTTTAAACAGATCTAGGTGCAAAACCGGGTTATTTATGCTGTCTGCAGAGGATGTAATCGGAAAGTTTAAAAGAATAGCCAGGAACATTTAGCGAATAGGAGCGTAGAAAGTCAGAAACATGAAGTAAGTAGATAACCTAAAGAATCTTGAAAATTTGATAGGTTAGCATTAGCCATGATAGGGATTAACGAAGTTCGGTAGCCAGAAACGAGGGGATTTTGGAGTGGAGACTTTAGGTTAATTCATACAGGATCAGAGGAAGGTAATTCAGGGAGTCGGATTAGTTATGCGGAAAAAGATAGGACACTGTGTAGAAAACTACTTGCAAAAGAACACGTGGTTAGATTAGAATCTAAACCGGTAAACACAGTAATAATACAAGTATACATATCAACCTCTAGCTACAGTGAGGAAAAGGTAGAAGCGATCTACGAAGATATCGAAGACATATTAAAATGCATTAAATGACGTGAAAGTTTAATAATTACAGAAAATTTTAATGCAGTTGTAGGTGAAGGTAAAGAAGCAGTGGTAGTAGGTTTACTTGGTTGGGCAGGAGAAACGACAGCGGAAATAAGTTGGTAAAATTTTGCGACAAAAACAATTTAACCATCACAAACACTTTATTTCAACATCATGCTAGAAAACGATACATGTAAATGCCAGTAGATATAGGAATATACTAAATAAATTACATTCTTGTTAGACAAGAATTTAGGAATCAGTGAAAGACTGTAGAAGCTACCCGAAAGCAGATATAGATACTGACCACAACATCGTAATTATGAAGGCCGTGCTTAAATTTAAAAATTTGAAGAAAAAAAGGAATGGAAAAAGGCACTTTGATTTTGAGCAATTAGTTAGTGATCTGGCATGTTGGCAGCGATTCGTTGCTTAAGCCTTGCCATTTTAATAACAAGTGAATTATTAAACTAACAAATTAAGAACAGAACGACATACAATTATTAATTCAATTTCAAAAATTTACAAACTGACAGTGTGATAACAATTAAATTGTCACTATCACTAATAGCGGCCTACTAGATAAATTAGTTTCGCATTTTCGTCTTATGACGATGTATCTCTGTAGTTATTTGTAAAATAATTTTTTTCTGCAAACTGGTTAATTTTGGACAAAAAATTCAAGAGACATTTTTTGTTTAGAATGAAATAAATTATTGGAAATAAATTTTTAAATGACAAACAAATAATAAGACAAAAAGTTACATTGGAAATAAATTTTAGGGGTTGCGTTTTCCACCCCTTACAACCATGGGGTAAACCAAATAAATTACTCAGTAAGTGTATTTTTGATAGTAAAAAATGTTCCTTTAATTTCAATTTTGTAACTTTTTTAGTGCTTGTAAAAAAATGAAAAACAAATATTTTATGTACCCCCTTTAAGGAGCTGTATCTTAACAAGGGATGCTCCAATGAAGTTTCTTTATATGAAAGACCCTATCTCTTTTACGAAGAGGAATCACCCCCTGAAATGTTTTACACGTATTTTGTTACACCCGGTATATTTGACGTTCCTATGTATGGATCTAAAACATAAATAAAGACGATTTTAACAACTAGTAGTTTAATACCCAAAGAAGATTACGAAAAATACAAAACAAAACACAACAAACATACAGGGAGTAAATATATTACCGGTAAATGTTTTCGTTTTTTGTGATGTCTAGAAAGTACACAAAAAATTTTGTGGAAACATTTATAACTAGTTATTGTTAAAAATTGCAACAAAACACGAAATACATAAACAGGAATTACTTCGTCGTTTGAGCGCCAGAATTTGAAATGTTAATTCAACAATGCAAAGTAAAAATAAACCTTGATATTTGATTCCTCGGCTACCTGGAATCAGGATAATTGTTGGACACTCATTAGTTGTTTTATATAATAGAATCTTCTATCCTTTTCATAACTGGACCTAAAGATCATATTAGTATTCTCTAATTTAAACTATCAAACACACTTTTAAATATTTAATGATAAAAATTAACATTATTAAGATTACAAATAGCTTATACAAATTCTAATTAAACATTGTAAGTATACAGATAAAAATATAGGACAATCTTTCAATTCATTACTTATACTAAAATAAGCTTAAAAACAAAATTATTCACTGCAAAGGACTATATGATTCGTTAGTATAGCTCTTGACGCGAGAAAACCACATGGGTGGAAAGCTATTTCCTACCAAATCAAATGTGGACTTGCTTTCTGTACCATCTCTGTTACACGTAAATACTGTATAACCAGTCCATGATAGTTGAATATTCTTTAATCGTTTATAATTTTGTATTTCCATTTCCTAAGAGAAAAGACAATTCATATTACATGTCTACGGATATTGAACATTAAATTGTAAAGACAAACATTACAACATTAATTGCAATTACATATATTATATGTTCATTCTGAGATTATTGTAGAAGTGGAAAATGATGGTAGTTATGTCATAGGAATCTCGTTTTCTTATAGATACTTTCACACATTTTATAAATGTAACTAATGCAATGGTGAAAGATGGTAGTATATGTGACACACGGTTTCGGTAACTACAGTGAAACCTCTCTTAATGAACACCTCTACAAAGCGGACGCTTCTCTTAAGAGGACATTATTACATAGTCCCAATTAACATTATACACATTCATCGTTTCCTATACTTCTATACAACGGACACTCTTCATAACGGGCACGGACACCTACAATGACAAATTTAATATCTCTATCATCATCATCATTAGGTCTTTAGTCCTAGAACTGGTTGGACGTGTACCCTCATTGTTTCCTAGTCTGAACCAACCTTCACTATTCCCTGAAATTTGCACAGTCTGCATCTACCACTATCTGTGTGCTAAAGTCTGATCTCGATCTACCTCTACCTCTCTTTTCCTATCTCTGCTTGTAGTATATCCCGTACTATTCCCCAGAAATGCCTTAGAACGTATCCTGCACTATTTCTCCTATTTTTTGATTTTCCACAGATGTCTTTATTCCTCTACTATTTCTACAACCTATTTGTTATTAACTTTGTCTGTCCATGCTACCATCTTCATACATCTAAAAGACAACATTCCAGAAGGCCGATATTCAGTGGTATATGAAGGGGGTAAGCAGTCTTTGGCTGCCAAGTTCCACCAGCACCTGAACCTTTGTCGAATTAATAGTTTTTCCAATTTATCTTTTCGCACAATCAACATTAGTTGAAAATATTTCACAACCAACACCTGTAGTTGTTCATAATACTCATCAGATTTAAGAGCACTTATTCTTTCGTCATTGGGTTTTACATCTTGAAACTGGTTGGACTTGTACTGTAACAGCCTGATTTTGTGCATCATGCTGCCACTATGGGTTCTATTAAGTTAAATCTTATTCAGTTTATTGGGACTACTTAAAACCAATTTTAATTTTAGAGATTATTTTATTTTGGATTTTGTAAATACCTTAAGGTCTCTGAATTATAAGTATTGATATTCTAGTAGAAATTATTTGTTGGCTCAGGAAATTTCAACTTTTATATTACACACATGTTTATACTATTTCTGTATGCAAATGCCAAGACCTAGAAAGTGTCATGTAGTACAGATGGGAATAACTGCTGAGGGAAATATTTTCTAGTAATTAATTTACAACTAATTGTAGTCGATCATTTCACCAATGGTTTGGTTGTATATTATCTTACTTAAATATTCTTAGTTTATATTCACCCAATTTGTGAGGTTATGTTACTTGTCACTTTTAAATTTCCTTTCTAAGGGTCATAATTGCTTGTCCTAATTGACATGCTTGTTCTTCAAGGTTTCTTTCAGTGGCGTTACCATTTTCGATTAAGTTCACAGTTACTTCTAAATCATCAAAATAATTTATATTTATATATTTCTAATGGATAAAGGTAATTCATTATGAGCACAATGTTGGTTATTTATTTTATACTAATTCCGGTACAATTACGGCTTATCTTTTCAAAAAGTAGTACGCCTATGGAATGCATGAAATTGAAGGTCAAACGTTTTATTACCTTTGGTAATGTTAATTTAAATCATCCATCTGTGATTTTGAGATCCCGAGAGGCAGTTGACCGCATGATGGTTTCTGAACATTCAATGGAATTTATCAGGTTTCTTTTATATTTGTCAAACCGATCCGTTAATTTTAGTAAACGGAATTTAACCACTGAATGTTCCAGCTTTTTAAAATCAATATATTTTTATCGGAAAACAGATTTTTCTGGATCTCTAACCCCTGTGGATAGCGAAGCAACTTTTACATTAGCACATGGGACTAATTCTCGGCGTTCACCTGGTTCTCTACTAACCTGTTGGATAGTAAATGATTAATTGTCTGGGTGGATTTCCTCTGCCATTTGGAAGCACTACGTGGGGAAATTTTCTTCACGAAGCCAGCAAGTCCAGGCTGGACAGGACAGTAAGCAGATCAAGAAGTTAAGCACGTTCAATCAGTCGACAGTTAATTACGGAACGGTATCTCTCATATTAATATTTGTATATTGGTATTTCATGTTGCATCTGATCAATAAGTCATTATAGTTGATTATTTAAAGTTATATATTTGATAATGTTGGGTATTAATATTTCATGATAATTGTAACAGATTTCAAGGTGTTCTGTAAACTGATTGCATGCAATTGGCACTATGAACGATATGTTTATTACCCTTGGGATCAACTACCAAACTTTGTAACCGTAAGTAAATAGATATTCTGAGCCATACTTAACTGTTGTTTTCTATTGCTAATTACATAGTTTCTTAGGGCTAAAGGATCCGCCTGAGAATCAAAGTACAGAGCAGCATTACTTTCTGATTCTAGCCGGACGACAACAGTTTCCTGAGGTAAGGGTGATTGAAACACCTTAGATAAAAGTTATAAGGATTCTGGTAAGAAATACTTTTGTTTTGAAGTTATCCTGTTATAGAATGAGTGGGGAATTCTTATCATATAGGGTGTAGTGAATCTTTCGTCATAGTACCTCAGCTTATTTATGTTCTGAGCTAGCCTACACAGTTCCCTGCAATTCTCACAACAGCCGATATACAATTCGATTCCCTTCTATTGTTTTCTAATTATATTCCCTATTTCACCAAGATTCAATGGTATGCGAAGGAGGTTAAGCAGTCTGTGGCTGCCAAGGTTCCCCCAACACTTAGACATTTGCCGTATTAATAATTTTCAAATAAATCCTTTCGCACAATTAACATTAGTTGAAAGTATTGCTAAACCAATATCTGTAGTTGTTTATAATAATCACCATGCTTAAGTACAGTTATTATTTTTGTCATTAGTTTTTCCATCTTGCGGCTGGTTGGAAGCGTACCTCCATTGATTTCTATTCTGAGCTAACCTACACATTTCCCTGAAATTCTCACAACCTACATCTTATACTGTCTATGTGCAGTAGTCTAACCTAGGTGTACCTCGTCTTCTCTTTTTTCCTATCTCTGTTTCTAATATATTCCACACTATTCCCTCATGTCTTAGTATGTGGCCTATCATCATATCTCTCCTATTTTTTACTGTTTTCCACATAATTCTTTCTTCCCCTACCATTTCTGGTACCTCTTTGTTCTTAACTTTATCTGTACATGGTATCTTCATCATACACCTGTAGCACCACATTTCAAAGGCTTCTACCTTTTTCTTGTCTGTTTCTCCTACTGTCCAGGCTTCACAGCCATATAGTGCTGTGCTCCACATACATGGTTTAAGCAATCTTTTCCTTGTCCCTATGTTTTTGCGTTATTTGACTTCCCAGGTAGCAGAAATCCTTAACCTCTTGTAAGTTCTCGTTACCTATTTGTATTCATGTTTTTGATTTATTATCCCCTCTTTTGCATACTAGAACTTAAGTTTTATTTATGTTAAATTTCATATCGTATCTCTCTGTTAGAACTGTTTCCATTTCATATAGAACCACTTTGATGTACACAAGTTAAAAATAACGGGGATAGGGCACACCCCTTTCCTAATATTTACTTCTCTACGTTCCAGCTCTAATTATATTACCACTGTTTGCTTTTTGTATAAGTTATGGCTCCTGGGTAGCTTCTAAAGTCTTTTACTTGATTCCTAAACTATTGTCTAACAAGACTAATCTATTTGATATATTCCTATATTTCTTAGTATCTTTCACATGTATTGTCTTCTGGCATGATATTGAAATAAGGTGTTTGTGATTCTTAAATTGTTTTTGCCGTAAAATTCTACCAACCTATTTTCCCTCTCATTTCTTGTGCTTAATCCAAATAAACCTACTATCTCTCCTTCCCTATCCTCACTTACCACTGCATTAAAGAAATTATTCAATTTTCATGTCCTTCCATGCATCTTAGTATGTCTTCGATATCTTTATAGATCACTTCTATCTCTTCCTCACTTAACTAAAGGTGGGCATGTATACCTGTATTATTACTGTATTTCCTGGTCTAGCCATGAGTACTCTATCGCTCTTTTGTAAGTAGTTTTCTACACAGTGTCCTAATCTTTTCCACAGAACTATCCCCACACCCGAAATTCCTTCCTCTGATTCTGTATGAATTATCCTACAGTCTCTGCTCAAAAAATCCCAGGTCTATGTCCACTGAACTTCACTAATCCTTACTATGTCTAATGCTAACCTATCCAGTTCAATTTTCGAGTTCTCTAGCTTACCTACTTCTGATATTCCTTGCTCAGACTCGCAAAATGTCTCCAGCTCTTCTTTTAAACTTTCCAATCACATCCTCCAAAATAGTCCCCTCCCAGATTTCCGAATGAAGGACTATTTTAACTCTAGAATCTTTTACCCCAGAGGATGCCATCATCTTAAATAACAATTTAAGTATGTGGTGGTTTCCCATTGCCCTCTCTCGGGGACCTGTTTTAGTCTGGTTCCTCACTAAAGACCCTAATAGTTTGGTTAAATCTATATTTCGACTCTTTGGATCACTGAAGCATACAAGCCATTCTACCACTTTTGATAATCTAGAACTTCAAGTTGTAAGTCCATTCAGAACAGACCTTTCATTAGATTAATAATAAAAACATGAAATGTTAATACGTTCAAAATCAGAGGTGATAATATATTAATGTAATCAGCGTTGATTTGGTGAAGATCCATAATAATAATAAATAAGTAAATAAAAGAAGAATATCTTAGTACTATCTTAGTACTTTTATCTTCACAATAATAAAGTTTTAAACTACGATTTGACCAACACAAACGTGATATTGGTAAAGATATGGCTTCTAGTGCATTCGCTAGACACTTAATCGTCTCCAATAATTGACTTTGCTTCAAGATTGTAACCTGTTTATCCCTCTCTACATGTGATTAGCTTTTATATATATTTTAGCTCGATTTTAGTTTTCTGTTAGACTTGATAATGACTTAATAGTCGAAAGTGCTCGTCGTATTTTTATTAAATTGACATTATAATAACTTTATTTTTGTGAAGATAAAAGTACTAAGATATTCTTCTTTTATTTACTTATTTATTATTAGAGGTGATAATGTATAATGTGAAGTGATGTCTCCTTTGTGCTTGATATGGAGGAAGAAACTTATTGTTTGTGTTGGTATGGTGGTTGCTCTCGTGCACTGTACAGATATGGAAAATATTAAGAATTTGCATTTTCACTTTTATTTGAACAAATGATTTGAAAGTAAATTATTTTATTTATATAATAGTTTCTAAGTAATATTTGTCTATTTTATGGTCTGACTGTAGTTGAAAGTGATACAATCCCATGATTTTCCTCGAAGTAGTGTAACAAAACTAAGTATAGTGTGTACAATTTTAAATGCAGTACATGGGATTCTTGAAACCTACGGGAGATGCAATTTTGGTTAAATGGGATGAAAGTAGCACAATTAAAAATTTCATAGGTTACTATATAGACAAGAAATACAAAATTGTCAATTTCTTTATTTGCTCATAGACTGCCAATTAAAATATAACGCTCAAATTTTGTACATCTGGATAATTCAACATTGCGCTTCAAATTGTGAACATAGATTTTGTTTAAGGCACATAGATTTTACATAATGATGTTCAACTTTTATTTTCTAATAGCCACCATATTGGATTTTTAAATTTTTAAAATGCTGCCAAAATATCCTTTCCAAAGAAGTATAACATGGTTATGTTTAATTGAATCAAAACAGAAAACACAAAACTATGTTATTAAATGCTCTAGAAACTTCAAACTGAATTTGCAGTGGTAGTGAAAGCAATTACAAATTAACAACAACAAAAAACAACAATGGTCAGGCTCACACGAGGTCATCGATTACTTTTGTTGAACACATACTAACTTCTTGTATAAATAGCTTTACAAGATCCTCTTATCATAGCTGGACTTACTTCATTTACGGCATCTTGGACTGCTTGTTGTAATTGGGCTACATTTTTATATATTCTTGAGTACGCATGTAAATCGCATGTTGGTAAAGCAATGCGATTAGCTATGTTTGGCAAAATAAATATACAGGCTCAACTTAATTCTGCGTACTGAATAAATATTCAGAAGTATAACCAAGAAGTAAACAAAAATAGATATATTTTATCTAAAATTATAAACTGTATAAAGTTTTGTGGAGCATTTGAACTTGCACTTTGTGGACAAGATAAATCCGATTCATCTGAAAACCCCTGTATTTTTAGGGGGCTGGTTAATTTTTCTTCAGAACTTGATAGAACTCTTGAGGATTATTCGAAAAACGCAGGCGTCTTTAAAGGTACTTCCAAAACAATTCAAAATGACTTATTGGAATGTATTCCCATTTCGAATGGACCTGCACCTTGCCGAAGTTCTAAATTATTAGAACAGGTGAAATGGCTTGCATGTTCTAATGAGCTAAAGAACCAAACTACAGGTCCAACCAAAGTAGTAGGGTCGTTAGTGAGGAACCAGACTAAGACAGGTCCTCAAAAGAGGGCAGCGGCTCTTTCGGTACTTAGATTGTCCGAGACCATAGGGGTCGGTATGGTAGTCTAAGACACACTACCGCGATGTGGAAGGCAACGGGAAACCACCACATTATCTCCCAAGTACACAGCGTACTTAAATTGTAACAAACATGATGGCATTCTCTGGGGTAAAAGATTTTGGAGTTAAAATAGTCCCCCATTCGGATCTCCGGAAGGGGACTACTTCGGAGGATGCGATCGAAAAGTTAAAAATAATAGTCGGAACCATTCTGCGAGTCGGAGCGTGGAATGTTAGAAGTATGAAGCAAGTAGGTAAGCTAAAGAACCTAAAAATCGAAATGAATAGGTTATCACTAGACATAGTAGGGATCAGCGAAGTTCGGTGGCCAGAGGCGGGAGATTTTAGGAGTGGAGACTTCAGGGTAATTCATACAGGAGCAGAGGAAGGAAATTTGGGTGTGGGGATAGTTATGCGGAAAAGATAGGATACTGTGTAGAAAATTACTTACAAAAGAACGAAAGAGTACTCATGGTTAGATTAGAATCTAAACCGGTAAACACAGTAATAATACAAGTATACATTCCCACCTCTAGCTATAGTGACGAAGAGGTAGAAGCCATGTACAAAGATATCGAAGACATATTAAGATACGTAAAAGGACATGAAAATTTAATAATTACGGGGGATTTTAATGCCGTGGTAGGTGAGGGTAGGGAAGGAGCGGTAGTAGGTTTATTTGGTTTAGGCACGAGAAACGACAGGGGAAATAGGCTGGTAGAACTTTGCGACAAGAACAATTTAATCATCACACACACATTATTTCAACAACATGCTAGAAGACGATATACGTGGAAGATGCCAGGAGATATAGGAAGATATCAAATAGATTACATTCTTGTTAGACAACAGTTTAGGAATCAAGTAAAAGACTGTAGAAGCTACCCAGAAGTAGATATAGATACTGACCACATCGTAATTATGAAGGCCGCACTTAAATTTAAGAATGTGAAAAAAAGAAACGGAAAAAGGCACTTGGACTTAGAGAAACTAAAAGATATTCAAGAAAGATTCGAAAAAAAGTCAAATGAATTGCTCAAAGATATCGGTAAAATATCTGATACTAAGGAAGTAGAAACAGAATGGAATAACATTAAAGCCAGCCTAGACATGGCGGCCAGAGATATTCTGGGGTTTACACAAAAAGAAAATAAAAAACCATGGATAACAAAGGATATCCTGAATTTAATAGAAGACGAAAATCAGACGAAACAGGAAAACAGAGATACAAAGCCATAAAATGGGAAATTATTCGAAAATGCAGGAAAGCTAAAGAACAATGGATTGATGAAAAGTGGCAAAGAGGTACAAACTAAGATGGAAATAGGAAAGACAGACGAAGCATACAAATTAATTACAATCAATTTTAGGGATATAAAACCGTATAGCAAAAATATAAGGGACGCACAAGAAAACGTCATCATAGAAAACTTAGAGAAAGTGGGTAGATGGCAAAAATATATAGGGAATTTATATGCAAGAGAGGAACTAACTGCATTAGAACAGGAATCAGACATTGAAAATGATGACTTGGGATATCCTACACTTAGAGATGAGTTTGAATTAACATTAAAGAGTCTGAAAAATGGTAAGGCGCGCCGGGTACAGGTAATGTGCAAGCAGAAACTCTAAAAGCCGCTGGACAAGCAGTAACAGAACGTCTCTTCCAACTTGTAAACTATATGTATGAAACAGGCAAGATACCCAAAGATTTCAAACGTAGCATCATAGTAACTATACCAATAAGAAAGGCGCTGATAGATGTGGAAATTTTCGAACACTAAGTTTGACAGCACACCTGTCAAAAATATTAACTAGAATTGTTGAAAGACGAATGGAAAAAGAGGCGGAAGAAATACTAGGAGAAGACCAATTTGGGTTTAGGCGAAACAGGTGAACAAGGGAGGCTATTTTAGCTCTGAGAGTTAATGGAGAAAACAATAGAAAAAGAGGAAAGCATGTATATAGGGTTTGTAGATCTGGAAAAAGCATTCGACCATGTAAAATGGAAAAAAATGTTTGAAATACTCAAAAAGATTGGAATGAGTTATAGGGATAGACGAATAGTACATAGTTTATACAAAGAGCAAACAGCAGTAATAGAATTAGAGTAGGAACGTAGAGAAGTTAACATTAGGAAAGGGGTGAGACACGGATGTGCCCTTTCCCCATTGATTTTTAACTTGTACATAGAAGAGGCAATGAATACCGTCAAATGCAGAAAGACATTTGGAATTACTATGCAGAGACAGAAAATTGATATGTTTAGATTTGCAGATGATATAGCGGTATTAGCGTCTAGCAAGAAAGAGTTAGAAGGTGCTCTTAATGAAATGGAAACGGCTCTAACAGAGAGATGCAGTATGAAAATTAACAAAACTAAAACTAAAGTTCTAGTATGCAAAGGGGGATAAATAAATCAAAAACAAGAATACAAGTATGTAACACAAACTTACATGAGGTTAAGGATTTCTGCTACCTAGGAAGCCAAATAACGCAAGATGGGAAAAGCACAAAAGAAATAAAACAAAGATTAGCACAAGGTCGTGCTACATTTAACAAGAAAAAGCAACTACTGTGCTCAAAGATCACAAACATAGAAACAAGGAAAAGATTGCTTAAAACGTATGTGTGGAGCACAGCACTGTACGGCTGTGAAGCCTGGACAGTAGGAGAAGCGAACAAGAAAAAGGTAGAAACCTTTGAAATGTGGTGCTACAGACGTATGATGAAGATATCATGGACAGACAAAGTTAAGAACGGAGAAGTACTAAAAATGGTAGGGGAAGAAATATGTGGAAAACGGTAAAAAATTGGAGAGATAGGATGATAGGCCACATACTACGGCATGAGGGAATAGTGCGGAATATATTACAAGCGGAGATAGAAAAAAAGAGAAGAAGAGGCAGACCTAGGTTAGACAACTGCACACAGATAGTAAAAGATGTAGGCTGTAGGGGTTTCAGGGAGATGTGCAGGCTAGCCCAGAATAGAAATCAATGGAGGTACGCATCTAACCAATCCCAAGATGGTTAAACTAATGACAAAAAAATAACTGTGCTTAAACATAATGATTATTATAAGTAACTACAAGAATTGGTTGGCCAATATTCTCGAATAATGTTAAGTGTGTGAAAGGATTTACTGGAAAACCATTATTTCGGCAAATGTCTAAGTGTTGGGGGATCTTGGTAGCCAGAGGTTGCTTAACCCCCTTTACTGAATCTCGGTGAAATAGGGCATAAAATTAGAAAACAATAGAAGGGGAACGAGCTGTATACACATGCTGTGTGAGAATTTCAGGGAACTATGTAGGCTAGCTCAGAATATAAATAAGTACAGGTACGTGTCCAGCCAGTTTTGAGACGGAAAACCTAATGACGAAAAAATAAGCACAGATAAATCTGATGATTAGTATAAACAACTAGTTGTTGGTTGCGAAATATCTGCAACTAATGTTGACTGTGCGAAAAGATATATTGGAATATTAAATCGGTAAATGGTTAAGTGTTGGGGGAACTTGGCAGCCACAGGCTGCTTACCTCCCTTCACAACTGTTCATTTACATTTCCAATGCTTCACCCGAAGGTACTACATTGGCCAGGAGGCGAGTTTTTTGTTGCCGGGAAATTTAGAATTTTGCCGAACCCTTGCCGTTCCAGGCAAGGTGGGATCTTTAACGTGCATGACAACACTCACACACGGGACCTCCATTTAACCTCTCATCCGAACAAGTGCGTAATTTTTGTGAAAAATGCTCACCTGACATTTTTCAAGCAGTCGGCCCTGTCGGAATATGAACCCGGGACCTTGGGATCCGTAGTCTTACGCTTTCTTTTCATCACGCATACATAATTCTGGTTATAATTATATATGTATTAAAAGGAAGTCGCATTATTCTTTATTGTAGGATAGTATTTGGTGTAATTATTATTCGATGCCGTAATCTAAACAAGATACTGATAATGTGTGAAGACGAGGAGTTTTGTTGTGTCGTCCTATCAGCTGCTATAAATATGATTGCAAGGACGTCTTGGATCCTTCTGTCTTTCTTGAATCTGCAGTCAAGGGTTGAAGTGTTTCAACAGAAATTATGGAGTGTTCCAATTAGTACAAATACGGAATTGCTGTGTGGCATGCTAATAGTGGAAGGTTGTGAAGTAATATTTTATGCAGATCATAGAAAACCTAAGGCAGTGTTTAGCAACTTCCTTGTTATAATACTTTGTATAGTAAAACCGCTTATGAGCGTAAGTAGATAATTGTTTGTAAGATTGAATTAATTATATATGTACAGGGTTTTATGGTGGGTCTAAGATTTTATTTTGGTGTTGCTTGCACGATTATTTATTGAATCTTGACCCGGGCGCTGTGCTTCCATCCAGATGCAGGTATCGTGACCGTGCTGCTGTACCAAGAAGTTCCACGAGGGGGAGATCCAACAGTAACAACTGTGCGAGCAGCTACACATCATAAGAGGTTGTAGACTTTGTTTTGTTTGTTGAATGTTGGATATATAAAGTTGGCTATTGCTGAATGAAGATTAATTTAAGTGTAGCTTTTGTTTTGAAGAAGTCATAGTTCTTATAATAGGATATTTGAGGGGGGTGGGGGATAAGTTAAATATTCAGGGAGGGGTTTATTTATAATTAGTATTGTCAGATGTGTATTATATGAGGCCTATGTCTCAGGCACTCAGACTTCTTATTACAGTGTAGCTAACAACCAATCACATAAACCATTTAATATTTGGGTTTACAAAACCAGAAGGAGCGTGCACACTCCCCGGAGTTAACTATCCTTAACTTATACCTTTCAATTCTAAAGAGGTTTGATCTGCCTGTTCACTGAAGTGTAATTATAAATTCTTTTATGTAGTCTTAGAGGGGTAAATACTTGGGAATAATTTACAAGAATAGGGTTTCTTTTGTTTATTCATATCTGCTGAGCAGTGTTGCACTAGAGCAGATTATGTGTACATTTTTTTTATCCAGCCAAATAAGAGTAAATATAATTATTATTTTTTTGGGGAAGTTAGCTTTATTAGTAACAAGGTAAATTGCTGGTGAAGTTATAAACAAGTGGGCTTAATTGCAGAAGCTGCTTTGTCTATTCAACTTATTGATGGTGCATGTGGGTTCAACCAACTGCAATTGGCGCCCACATTATTATTATTCGTTGTTTGTGTGCTACCAATGCTCACGGCCCATCCTGCTGCTAGTCAGGAACATCAACATATTCAGTATCATTCCTGGCCAGGGTTCCCTGTCCTAAGAATACCCCAATTGGCCAGAAGGTACTAAGAATATCTAACCAGTAAGTTTTTTTGTGCATTATTCTGATTTGACAGGAATAACGTTACATAACATGATGCAGATTCACTGAAACAATTCTAGGTGTTCTAGAAACTGTAATCAAAAATAACAATACCAAACTTATTGCACAGAGTTACGATGGGCCCGCAGTTATGAGCGGGAAACGTGGCGGTGTTCCAGCTCGAATTCAGCATAAATATAAAAATACTCATTTTGTACATTGTTACGCTCATCAACTAAATCTCATAATGACAAAATCTAATAACTATAAGTTTTGTATGCCCGTCTTTGTGTTAAAATTGAGAGGCGCAAATTGATCACTTTTTGGGATTTGCGTCCGAGGGTTTTGGAGTTGGGGGCCCGGGCGGGTGGTGGTTAGGTGGAGAATTTTTGCGTGCGTTGCATAGGCCGGTTTTTATAGCGGGAAACCAATAACTAAGGGAGAAATAAGGATTTTCCGGGAAAAGATTAATTTGAAGCGACGTATTCGTTAACGTGTTAAAAAAGCTTGGATCCCTCAAAAATTTCCGATCTAAAAACCGAACGAGTCGTGCGACGAGGTCGGCAACTGTTCCGTTGACGTTAGTCCGAGAGAGAAGAAAGATCGAGTTGGTTTCTAAAATTCGTATTCGGGCGTTAAAAAATATCTAATATATACCAAACAACGCTATTCGTATTCTAAAACCTGAATTATTAACAGTTTGCAAGCTGGTAGTATAGTATTTTCTTAAAACTGGTATTAAAAGTTGTATAATTCATTCCAGAAACGTCAAAACCAGGTTCCGAAAGCCGACGGAAGCGAACGAATATGTACCTTCCAAATCTATGATTACACACTTTGTTTCAAATTCCTCAAATTTGGACTTACAAATCATCTAATATCGTTTTAGAGTACCGACAATTGACTAAAATTATACGAAAACATAGCTTTTTAATATACACCAGCTATTTATTTGAAAAATAATTGCTTATTACATTTGACGTTTATTTACGAAGTCACCCGAACAATTACAATAAACCGTGATTTGTTCCTAAGACGATGTATTTCTTATGTAGCATTAGGCATAGCAAGTATACAATCAATGCGGTTTCAATAACCATTACCTCGACAGCGCATGCCTAACATCTCTGACTGCGAACAGTACGTACATTGGTTCGATACCCAGTAAAATTAATTTTTTTTAATTTAATTTTATGTTGCTTTTTAAAACATGCAATAGCATTCATTTAACAATATGCATTAAATAAACCCACACTTTCTTTTCATATGCTTCAGTGCGATCTACAATCTATAATTTGTGAATTATATTTGCTCAAAAACCATTTGCAACGTTTGCTTTTTAGATATTGTCCAACTTGCAGAAACGTATTCGCTTATATGTGTATCAAAACTAAAAAACCTTTAATATTTTACTATCTAAAAACCCAAAAGCACAGAGCCTACAACAAGTACATTTGCGTTGATGAACAGACGATCGAGTTGGTTTCAAAAATTGTTATACGATCCTTAACAAATTTTCTAATATGTACCAAAAAATATTACATCTATCATCATCTTTATTTAAAACTTTTACTGCGATTTGTGTAATTTATTTGAGAAATGTCAAAAGCAGGTTACGAACAAGGCGGTGGCACTCTATAGACAATTCTGTTGGCGCATTTTAGTATTAACACTATCCGAATAGATGGCGCCCACAATTTCAACAGCAATTATGATTGTCATTTATTTGACGTTTAGAATTATTGTTTATCTAACCATAGCGCTATTCAAAGATTGTTTAATTTGATTTGCTGCATTTCAAAAAAATCATTATGAATTGTGATATTAATAATCGACTTCTTGAATATATCCAGATGTGATTAAAAAAAATACAATTACTTTTACTTAAGATTACATTACTAATGTTTTTATAGGTACTTATTTCACCGTCAATGTTGTTTTTACGTACCTACCGATATTGAATGGACAAATAATTTATTGTAAAACTAAAACTTAAGAGAAACTGATGTCTTAATGTTAGAGCTTGGTGTTTGTTTATACACTACTGTATTTAGAGGAGATTCATATTTATTAGTTTTTGTGACACATGTTAAAATAATGGATTACATATTTTTATCCGGATCGTGGATTATGGATACGTTCTCTACTATGTGAGAGGTTGTGGAAATAAGAATGCCACTAGGCATAGATTTTCAAATCCCCTATAACAATAAAATTACGTTTTCATGATTATTTTTTTAATTTGTATGCCAATGGCCCGTGTTTTGTTGTATTTGTGAATTGTACTTGAAATCGGTTTTCTTCTTCCTGTAAAATGCAATAAGCCAATAATATATTTTGGAAAAATTTTTATTTCATTTCTTAAAATGCATGTATGATGTACAAACTTATATTTTCAGTTTTATTAATTTGACTTATGTACATACATAATGTATGTATGTAATTCATTTTAGTGAAATATGGAAATATAAATTTTTGCATCTACAAGCTTTCAAATTCATTTGCAATGCATTCTTAGATGTAAACCATAGCAAGGTTTTTAACCTTTTTAATATAGTGTAGATGCTAACCAAACGTATAATTTCATAGGAAGTATTAACACTATCCACCCAGATGGCGGACAAAGACGCCAACATCTTATAAACAGGAAGTGGCGCATATATACTAACTCATCTAACCTATGTTACGAACAAAGACGTAGAAGCACGAATACGCACTATCTGAAACTCTGTTAACACAGTTAATTTACAAATTTCTAAAATTAAAGCTTCTAAATTACATAATAATTCTTTATAGTACTGATAATTATTAATTCTGATTATAAAAAAGTATCACACATTAATAGACGCGATCTATTTTAAACACAAAAAGTTAAAATTTTAATTTGACGTTTATTACCGAATACATCTGAAAAATTTCAGGTCTACGTAAATAATTTAGAAAACGCTATATATCTTTTCAGGCTTCAACTACTACAAGTATACAACCAAAGGATTTTCTACTAAATAAGGTTCGATAGCGTAAGGCTAACACCTCCGTCTGCCCGCATTTGTATATAGTTTTTTAGTTTTCAGGGTTTATAGTTTAAGGTAGTATTAAGGTTAAAATTAAGTTTAAAATAGGTTTTTCCACTGCTTTTCCTATTGTACAACACACAACAATGGTATAAAATACAAATAAAATAGATGAAATCGTTAATTATTTTAAGCAGTTAGGTAAATATTTTAGTATAGATACCGAATATTGTCATTTAAATTACTTATAGTTAAACGTCGCATCGTGGGTACTATTAAGGAAATCAATTGCTATTATTGTTAGCATTCAGCAAAATTGTATGAAAAAGTTACAAATAGATTTTCTTTCCTTTCTTTCCTTTCCTCCGTCTACCATACGCAACCTCTGTGGTTCAATGCCCAATTACATTAATTTTTTTCTTTATTTTTGTTGATTTTTTTTAAACATTAACAAGCATCTAATATGCGTAAAAAAGCCAAACAAAATTTTTAACCCCTATAAAATGGTCTACAGGGTGGCGCAAAGATAGTAGGGCGTAAAGATGGTGGGGCGTAAAGATGGTGGGGCGTAAAGATGGTGGGGCGTAAAGATGATGGGGCGTAAAGATGGTGGGGCGTAAAGATAGTGGGGCGTAAAGAGAGTGGGCCACAAAGCGAGTGCAGGCGTTCAAAGTAGTCCCGTAGGGACTACAAACCGCTTCTAGTCATGTTCTATAAATAGCCAAGTAAAACTTTTTTTTGGAAATTTGCAGGTGTTCCGTATTCTGTAATTTAATTTACTGTTTCTAGTATTTATGTTATATAAGGCAAGCGGACTTTTTCCGCACTTTTTAGTTCAAGCTAAAATTCTTAGCTCCTTACCTCAAGCTACCATTCCAGTCACGAACCACGAGTCAAAGCGTGCACATGTGCGCTGCTCGTGTATGTAATTGTATAGTTAAAAATATGTAAATATGTTAAATAAACGTTCATATTGTTCATACTATTACATTAAGTTTATATGGCATTGAATTGATTGTAATACAGTCCCCATCCTTTGCATAAATTTCAGCTATCAAGCATAAAGTAGATCCACTATCCATTGCAAGGAAAATGGGAATCGGCGAAATACATACGAAGGAAATAATGGCCATAGAAATTTTGTGTGGCCTTATAATCCAGTTTTACAGCAGGATATACTGGGGTTTTTTAGCTTTTCAACTCAACATGTAGCAGTGCTTAATGAAATAGTCGGAAAGAGAATGCCTCGTTCTGTTTCTACTCGGAATTTTAATATTCGTGTGGTGAATATAGTATACGAATACAAAGATGCATTAATTGAACATATGGAAAACTTGGAGGAAAGCACAAATATCCAAATGTGTAAGCAAGCTTCTGGAATTTTGCGAATTTTGATGGATTAAAATTTTTCTTTCTGGTTGACCTTCTTTCATCATGTTATGCCACGCGTGGATTTACTATACAACCAATTGCAGAAAAGAAATATGGATCCAACTGAAGCTCAAAGAGTTATTGGTGTGTTTGGACTCAATATTAATAATATACGTAATAATAAAATACGAACCATCATTGAAGAAGCATCAAAATTAGATACCGTTCCTGCAGAAGTTAAACGAAAACAGCTTAATAATAGTCAATGGGATCACCGTTCCGCCTGCATAAAAGTATGAGATATCATTGTTAATAATGTAAAAGAACGTTTTTCTTTTAACGACCATTTAATAGCCGCTTCACTTGTATGTTCAGAAAAATTTGTCGAGTATGATAAGTTTCCAGAACAAGAGTTAGATTTAACTTGCATCGCTTATCACATTTTAAATAAAGAACGCCTCAAAACAGAGCTATCCGTATTATATTATAGGGAATGTAGAGAAATACGTGGTGCTGTGCCTTTTTCTTAAATTTATAATTGCGGATAATTTGGACGAAACGTGACCGAAACTAAAAAGCTATTAGAAATTCTTGTAACCACACCAATGACCACTGTTGAAGCTGAACGCAGTTTTTCTACCCTAAACCGTGTAAAAACTTTTTTAAGAAACTCGATGTGTGAAGATAGGTTAACAGCCCTTTCAATGCTGTCAATTGAGAAAAAAAATGCATAACTTCAATTCCTGATTTTAATGAAAAACTGATTGACCAATTTGCTACAAAGAAAAATAAATGTTTTCCACTCATATTTAAGAAAAAACCATAAAATATTTTTATATTAGCAATGCAACACTACCAAATATATATTCGGTACAAGCCGTCACTGGCATAATGGATTGTTAACTTTTTACCTGCCGAATTTGGGGAGTACAAAATCAACAATTGTGGTTTCAACAAGATAATGCGACTGGTCATGCCATACGATTGCAATGGCAGTTTTAAGAACCATGTTTCAAAAGTATGATTTCATGAAATGGCAACATTGCTTGGCCACTAGTCATTACATGTGATTTCCCAATGCTCCACCCGAAGGTACTACATTGGCCAGGAATCAAGTTTTTTTTACCTGGAAAATTTTGAATTTTGCCGAATCATTGCTGTTCCAAGCAAGGTAGGGATCTTTAATGTGCGTGACAACACTCACACACGGGACCTCCATTTTACCTCTCATCTGAACGAGGGTGTATTTTTGCGAAAAATGCTCGCCCAACATTTTTCACTAGTCAGCAGATTTCTTTTGTAGGATATTTGAAGTTGAGAGTTTTCGTTAACAAACAGTGCACATTACAGGATTTATAAAATATCATTGAAGGAGGAATACGGGTCAATGATACAAATGTGCTGCAGTTAAGTATTAGACAACAAGCGTAAACAGGCAACCTAGTATATCAAAAAATGGTTTTGCTCATTCAACCAGTGTAATTTTTAACTTGCAAGTTAATTCTTGTGAGGTTATTAAATATTAAGTTTTGGACATGTTAATAATATTTTGTTTCATTTGATTCCTCCATACTCGGTATACAATCATAGATCAAAATGTATTAAATATTACTGTCACACATTTACATGCTTGGGTTTGCTAGCTCAAATTTTGTCTCTTCGTTACGTTGACAGAATATAACACATACTGTAATCCAAAAACCACCGACTGTTAGATATGCAACATCAAATCAACAACACCGGCACAAGCAAACAGCACTCAGAAGTTCATATCATATCGAATTACTCCGGAAGCGCAGAACAAATTACAATAAAGAACTACATGCAATGTAATAAATAGTATTTGCTAATGGCTACTTGGACATACCGATAAACAAAATACAGTAATAAGTAAAATACAAAAAGCAAGACAACAACAAATTCGATAAAAATAAGCAACAACTTGCAACACTAACGTGTACACAGGTGAATAAATATACAAAATCATCCCTGAACTGAAAAATATCAAACCAAAGTTGTATAAAGAACCAACAATGCTAAAGATAAACTACGAAGTAAATAAATTAAATACAAACACTATATAACACAGTAGCACTTGTACTTTAAAATTCAACAGAACCGCATGACATAAAAGATGCATACAACAAACATCTTAAAGTTAATGTCGGGCACAAAGAACATATACATTCATTTATAATAGTATCATACTCCATTTGTTCAATTCAAGTGATAGAATGAAAATATGATTATGGATTGACACAGAATTTTTTTTTATAAATTATACATAAACAAAAGCAAACAACAATACGCAAAAATATGAAAATATACAAAGAGAACCCAACACCAGTATAATGAACATTCAAGTTCACACTACATTTGATTTTTCAATGCTGCTTCACCCAAAGGTAATACATTAGCCACGAAGCGAGTTTTTTTACCTAAAAAGCAAGTTAGGAATCTTTAACGTGCATGACAACACACACACACACACACAGGCTTGATTTTACCTCTCATCCAAACGAGGGTGTATATTTTAAAAAAAAATGCTCGCCTAACGTTTTTCAAACAAACCATGTTGGGATTCAAACCAGGGACCTTGGGCATAGTAGTCACGTGCATACCAAATATGCCACGAAGCCGCTCATATCTAAATCCACAGCCAACCAAACAACAACCACACTTATAAATACAGTACCAGTCCACTCATACAACATTCCATGGCTGACCACGTGAAGTTGAAGAAAAGCTCCTTGAAATATGTTATAGAAAAATTCAGTTCAGGCATGGGCTCTAACAGGTCACATCAATTTATTGATATTAAATTAACCTGTTATATTACAGGTCCGATCTATTACATATAAATTTTCGTTCACTCCTTAGCGTATAATATCATTTGCAATCATAAAGTTAGTTTATTAAATTACTATAACTTACTAAATGAAATGTCTGGCTATAAACATTCTGGTCTGGTTCAGCTCTTTTGTTTCTTTTAAACATTAAAGAATTTTTAAGAGATTGCTCTTGTCGGCGTACAACAATGGTAAGTTTGTCATCAGTCCTTCGATAATATCCTGACAAAACAGCAGGACTTTTAGCAGTTCTGTACTTTAATTGACTCACACATTGTGATGGGTCATCTGCAGTGGTTAACATTAAAACCAATCCTTCGGGAAAAATCTAAAACAAATACACAGAATTAACAATTAATGCTATAAAATTTACACCTTGTTTAAATTGCTACTAGTTATAAAAGTTGATGTGATCATCTCAGATAATTGCTATTCTTGTGTTGATTTGCCAAACGAAAACTTAAAAGCTTGGTAAATAAAAAAAAGTTCAATTCTATTGTAGTAATTTCCCTATTTAAAATACAACTGCAGTGAAGAAATATTTATTTATTGTAGCAAATTTATTTTCCATTAGTATTTTTATGTATATTTATGCTATTGTTTTGATAGAAGGTTATTTAAAGCCTTACATGATTGTAAATTTCTAAGTGGTAATTAATTTTACTGTTCTGTTTACCTCATGTATTTATTACCTATCGTATTAATTTAACTTTATGCTTCAAAAATATGAGCATCATTTCAAGTTGTACGGCAACAAGTAATAACAACTCTTATAAAATTCATTTCAAGAGCTCCTTTCTCTTATAAGTACAATGAAACACTCGGTCGTTGTAAGTGTCGAATTGACAAACACTTTTACGTTAGCTGTTGTGGGTGAAAGTCAAACTTCTTATCAAGAAGATGGCCCTCGGCAATTATGCTTGGTGCCGGATTCGAAAAAAGTTATAAAACCAGGAAAACACGGTATAGTACTTAGATTCCTAGCTTCACTTTAGTTTTGAGAAAAGAGTGTTTCCTATTATGTTTTTGCTTCACTGATGTCTGCAATACACAATGTTAAAGTTTATTAAACGTCAGTAACACAGCGAGTATAAATTAATTTCATGGTAGAATTTTCGTAGTGCAACAAAAATAATTTAGAGAGAATTATATAATTTCGGAAGATTCAATTTGAATATTGAAATGTTAGAATATTCAGTGTCTGGAATTTAATTCTGAATTGATAAATTTATCTACACTAAGATTTTTGGTTAGTATTTACATCAGATGATTTGAGAAATATCTATCAATTTCGGGATGGTATTAGTAGGTTTCAACATTTGCATAAATTTATGGAATGGTGTAAGTGCAACGCTGATATTTTTGTAAGCTGTTGAACATCTGGTATATTGCTTGTTCTGAAAGAACGTGCAAGTTTTGATTAATCTATACTTCAATCAAGTACGTGTTTTTAAGTTTTGTTCAAGTTGGAAATTCCACTGCTATTTCCTTGTGATTTTTGAAGTGAATTTTATAAAAACTCTATTTTTAATATTGATATGTGCCATTAAAATACATAGAGGGCAGTATGCTAAATTGTTTACATTTTTGACATAATAAATTAAGAGCAAGTGTGAAAGTTAATAATTATTATTTAGTATGTCCGGAACATTAAAATATTTCATTATAAATAGTATTGGTTGTTATTAATAAAATATTGATATTCTAAAAAAATCATTGTTCATTGGTTAGATTATGTATGCCTAATTGAACTTTAGAAATATATGGAAGTAAATTGAATTAACACTTGTATGTGAAATCTATCATAGTACTACACAAGACCGAATAAAATTTTTGTTAGAATATCATTAGTCACTTACATAATACGATTTTTTAAATATCTATATGAAAATAATTGCTAAATTTTGAGATGTAATGAACAAAATTATTGAATCAACGTGATGATGATGTGTACATATCGAGTAATCATTCGTAAATAATTATTTTCAATAACTGAGATATTAAGAGATTAGAAACTTATTTTGGTTATATACTTTAATTATTATTTTGAATGAGATAATACATATTTGGTTCATAATATCTATGAAATTTAATAGTGATAATTAATAGAATGCACAAACAGTACTAGGTATTGATTTTATTTGGTTACAGAAGTAGCAGTGCATCTTTATCAACTACAACGTAGAAGTAGGTAAGTATTTCATAAGGGTTGTATTCATGCAAAATATTTATACAGCGATATAAGGCTTAGGTTTCCGCATTCTCCATATACAAATAGGCTGATATGTCACTAGTTATGTTCAAAAATTCGATGGTGCCATATTCACTTTAATTTTGGTCGTAGTTCAACCCCAACTCAAGCTCATGATCTACTCAGAGCAAATTACTCTACTAACCGCTTTGCCTTTAGAAGTTTCCTTACTCATAAGGCGTTTTCCATTCAAAATTACCTCGGGCTTCTCGTTGCAACAAAAAATCCTTGTTTTAGTTCCCTTTGCATCTGACGTTTGGCAAGATAGGCGTCTTATATTACCTTATCCCAAGGTAATTGGCTACATAATTTAACTTTGTTACAAATTAAATATATCTCAAAGCTAATCAGTCGTACAAGTACAGTGAAGGAACAAAAACTTGGAACAATTATGCAGCGAATATATTGTCTTTCAACCACAATGTTATCAAAAAAACTTAATTACTTAAGACCAAATACAGAATGACAAATATAAAAGTTATTTTTAAAAATACATTTTTATGATCGATTTTATCGAAAACAAAATTAATACAAAAATTTATTTTGCAAAGAATACAAGTAGGAAAAAATATACAGAAACACATTTATAAACTCACAATGGCAATCCTTTTTAATAACCGAATATTTCAGCAATTGAGTTGTTTTCATAGGCACTTTCTTTATCAGTGACAACATCTTCCAATCCACTTTCTTAGTTGAAATCAATATCCTTAGCAGTTTCCCGACCACCATCCTCTGTATCATACACGACAAATATGCGACACTTTTTAAACCCCTTAACAATGCTTACAACAATTTTAGACTATGCATTGGTTACTCATACACATAAAAGAGTAACATTACCGTTCTTGATTTTCTGGTTAAAGAAGTGCATTCTACTTATAATAATGAGTAAATCACAATTCTGTCTTCTAAACTTCCAGTGTGGAAAGTCCGATACATGACTTTTAAAGCCATTTTATGATGTGCCTTATTTTATAGTTATAATTATTTTGTTTTATATCTATAACTAGCCATCGCCAGTAATGTAGCAATTATAATAATTTACAGTGATATGTGAAGCTATAAGACGTTTGTGTGTTATAAAAACCTCTCATTAAGGAAGTTTCATTGTGCTTGCTTATGGGAATGCAGATGAAAAAGATGACTGTGAAGTATTAGTTGTTTTCTTGTTAAGATGTATGCAAATGACACAATAGAATATTTACTTACGTAATTTATGTTTGGTATAATTTACACTAAGTACCTTATAAAAGAGAATGCCACTTTGAAGCTGGGAATCATATGTAACAACGATCATGTTAAATAATTAAAGTGCTTCATTTGATTTTGATGAACGAAGGTCGTATATCTTCACCCTGAATGCAGCTTGTAGTAGTAAACCCGAGAAAGAATTGGCAATAAAGAATTTCTACAATTTGAAGGTCCCTAACATCCCTCCTGCAATTGATTTTCCAATGTTCCACCTGAAGTTATTACATTGACCAGGAAACAAGTTTTTTTTAAACAGGAAATTTTGGATTTTGCAGAACCCTTGCTGTTCTAAGCAAGGTATGGATCTTTAACGTGTGTGACTACACTCACACACGGGGCCTACATTTTACCTATCATCTGAACAAGAGTGTATTTTTGTGAAAAATAACTCGTCTAACATTTTTTAAACGATCATGTCAGAATTCGAACCTGGGACCTTGGGCTTAGCAGTCACGTGCAAACCATCCAAGCCATGAAGCCACTCAGTACCTAATGTTACATAATTATTATGAACCGTACGTAGAGGTTGTTTATCTTTTGTAAAATTAGCCAAGGGTAGA
The DNA here is from genome assembly GCA_036346225.1 of Platerodrilus igneus. Classification (NCBI taxonomy): domain Eukaryota; kingdom Metazoa; phylum Arthropoda; class Insecta; order Coleoptera; family Lycidae; genus Platerodrilus; species Platerodrilus igneus. Next base: position 2,237,379 of record JARFIW010001106.1, read on the forward strand.
TAATAATATTACCAAATTTGAAAGTGTTTTTATATCGCATAATTGTTAGTTTCAAACTTATTAATGGTTTAGTGTCAGTGTATTTATGCAATTTATTCACCAATAAATAATATTAGATTTAGGAATAACTCTAACTGAGTTCATCTTTGTTTACATTGTTATAGTCCAAGCGCGACTGTTATAGTCTAAGGTATAACCGTTAAAGTCGCACGCATGTTCAGAGCTACTACGACAGTTGGCAATACATACTAAACACGTACATAATATTGCGCAACATTATATTACATCATAATTGAGTCTCAAATTGCATCATATACCAAAAATATTTATTGTGATACCAGAGGCATCTTTAAGAAAAAGATAAAATGTACTCGCACAATAATGTGGAGCTCTTCACGACCTTGCGATTATTCTTGCGGCAGGAGCCATATTCATTTCCATTTTGGGCGTGGGTCGGGCTTTGCCCTCGTTGAAACCAGATTTTCTGTCTTTCCTCTTCGTGAACGTAGGTAGGACGGAGCAATAAAGGTAGGGAACGATACAATGTAGAGATACGATAAAGGAACCTACATTACCTAAAAGAAAAAAGACAAAAAAGACACAGATAGACCTCACTGTTCGCCGTCTCGTTGGCTAAAGCCGTCGTGTCGGAAAACGCCCCTTACTTCCACACTCCACGTCTGCGCATTCTCTTGCGCCGACGCAACTGTCCGAAGTGACAAAAATGCACAAGTCTATTTTTTTTAAATATTTGGCGCGAATTCACTCGCAAATTAAAAATGTGTAATGCCAATTTTTGGCATGTAACAACATATTAAATTGGAACAAAGTATTTTGCCACAAGACGCCTTTTGGCTTAAATGGGCTGGTGAGTCTGCTAGTTCAGAAGTAACTTTACGTACTCTTTACACTTTAACTTGTCTACTTAATAGTATCATTCTTATTTTTATTATTATTATTTTTATTATTTATTTTCTTTAATTGTTCTGATGAAGCCCCTTACAAAAGTGGGCAAAATGTCGACCTTTAAAATGAAACTGTCCCAACTCGGAACCATAAATATTTATGATATAATGTTGATAAATATACAGAATTTAATTGTAAATAAAGATAAATTATACAATTACATTCATAAAAGGAATCCTATATTTATTTGTTGAACTGAAACGAGATTATAACAAAAAGTATTAATGATAGTGAAGTACAAATTGTCATATATAATGTAATTCAGGCAGTAGACAATGACTAGGCTGGCGTATATGTTACGGACAAAGTAATTAATAAAGACATTACACATTGCCCGGGCATTATGAATAATGACAAGCTACGTTGGACCAAGTGATTAATTAGTATCTAAACTTAATTACTTATCACACTGTATGATCATTATAAATATTGTTACATGATCGTCAGGTAATCTGATAATATCATTGAACCTTGCAAGTGTGTGGTTTTTGCCTGTTTGCTTAGTCCGAACGAAAGATGGTTCTTATAGATTTTGCATCGATTATCGACAACTTAATTCTGTAACAATTAAAAACGCATACCGTTTACCCTGTGTCAGCATTATTAGATCAATTGCATGATGCCCACTATTTAAATATGTTTGATATTAAATCCGTTTATTGGCAAGTACCTTAAGTGAAGCGTCTAAAGATTATACAGCTTTTACTGTCCCTGGTCATGGGCTCTATCGATTCAATCAGATGGCTTTCGGTTTAATGAATGCCCCTGCTACCTTTCAGCGTCTGATCGACAGTACTATAGGTGCAGACTTACAACCTCACGTATTGAAATATCTTGACGATGTGATTATTATCTCTAAGGATTTTGATAGTCAGCTTGACATTTTAAGTAAAGTATTAGCCTGACTTTCTGAAGCTGGTTTAGTTATGTCTTGACAAATGTAAATTTTGTTTACCTGAACTACGATACTTAGAATATATTGTTGACCAATATGGATTTAGACCTGACCCTGATAAGGTCAGTGCTATCTATATCCCATATCCAAAAAGTGTAACTGAACCTCAATGATTTTTAGTTACTGCATTGTGGTACCGACGATTTATTAAAGATTTTTCTACCCTTGTGCAACACGTTACTGATCTAATCAAGAAAAATTCTACTTGAAAATGAACAGACTACTGTACTTCACTTTTTAATAATATTAAGGAACTATTAGTGTCTGCTCAGATTCTAACCTGCCCTAATTTTGAAACTTTGTGTTGGAACAGATGCTTCCGCATATGGGATAGGATAGATACAGTATTATCCCAAATTCTGAAAATAATGATACCGTTATTTGTTACTTGTCACGTTCTTTAACATCGCAAGAATGCAAATATTTTTCTACTGAAAGGGAATGTTTAACCATTATTTGGGCTGTAGAAAAATTACGTCACTATTTAGAAGGAACTCAGTGCACTGTAATTACAGATCATTACTCATTATTGTGGTTAGACCCACAAGGACGTTTAACCAGATGGGGTTTACGTTTACAACCCTATAGTTTTAACATTATACACCGTAAAGGAAAAGATAATATTATACCTGATTTTTTATCTCGATCTGTTCCTGTTCAATTTGAAATTGTTAACCAAGACAATAATTACTAGTTTTCTAACACTTCGGATAAATGGTACCTGAAAATGATTACTAAATTTCTACTAATCCCTGGAAATTTTGCCAGTGGCGGGTAAAATCAAATTTGCTTTGTAAATATGTTAAAGTAAATATTCCCGAATTATCTGCAGATAACATTAGTGTTGTTTGGAAGTTGGTTCTACTAAAAGACTATCGCAATAGAATCTTATCTAGATATCATGATAACCCTACCTCTGGACATGTAGGAATTTTTAAAACTCATTCAAAACTTCGTACTCGTAATTATTGGCCTCAAATGAAATACGATATTGTGAAATGCATTAATCATTGTACTATTTGTCAACAACAAAAAGCTGAACCATATACCTGCGGGACTTATGGGAGATCGACCTAATGTTTATAAACCCTAGCAATTAATTAGCTTGGACTTTATGGGACTCTTTGTTAGATCAACTAAAGGTTATGCTCAATTATTAGTAATTACCGCCTATTTTAGCAAGTATGTAGTTTTGTTTCCTGTAGGCTCTGCAAATGCAAAGATCCCGTGTAAACATATTGAAGATGGAATTTACTTAGTTTATGGTGTACCCCAATCGATTAGTTGCGATAATGGCATACAACTAATAAGTCGTGAATTTAAAAGTTATATGAAAAATATAATTCTAAAATTATATACATCCCGCTATACTATCCTCGTGCAAACCATACAGAACGTACGAATAAAATATTGAAAACTACGATTGCGTCTTACATTAAAGATTCGCATAGTTCCTGGCATATTAACTTAGCTGCTATTGCTTGTGCTATTTGCATATCTACACGTGAAGCGACTGGTTATACTCTGTATTTCATAAATTTTGATCATGAATATATTTCTTGTATGTTTGTTGTGGTTTGTTTAGCATTCTTCTTAATCTTCTTTGGGAATTAAACCACTCATAGTTTTTAAAATCATCTTTATTTACGTTTCGATCCATGATCTAGGAGCGTTGTCAAAATAATAAAAACTTCAAGTTTGACATTTATGACATAAATTGAAGGTGACTTTGATTTATTGATGTTCGCAATATTTGGTTTGAGTACAATAAGCAAAATTTTTTAAAGTTTAAAAGAATGATTGCCTTCAATTTGTGTTGCGGCCTGGACCGAGTTTTTTTAGGTAGCCACTACACTTAATGTAAAATCAGCTGATTAATTTTTATGGGTGAATTTTATATAAATTCAATAAGTTGGTGATTGGAAAACATTTTTTAACATGCTTCTATTTATACAATTGCGAGGATGGTTATTAAAGAAGTGTGCGATTGCGTTACCGTAAGGCTTAAGCAGTCGTTTTTTTATATTTATTTTGAGAGAAAAAATCATTATGATTTAGGCTACCTCTTTGGTAGATTTCAACATGGTTCTGAGGCGACCCTATGGCGGGTTTACACTTGTCAGATACCAATGTTGTTCTATGAAGATTGTATATGGATCTGAGGCAACCCTATAACGGGTTTAGACTTGTCAGATACCAATACTGTTCAACGGAGATTGTATATGGTTTTGAGGTAACCCTATTGTGGGTTTACACTTGTCAGATACCAATGCTGTTTTACAGGGGTTGTTAATATGCTCATTGTTATGTAATTAGTTATTGTATGTACAAATAGAAACCATGTATTATTACACTACTCTGGTGAAAGTTTATATGGTCGGTAAAACAGTTAACAAAGTATTACACTTTAGATGGTGAAACATTTATATGGTGATAGATAGTTCCTAAAAGCCGGTAATACAGTTACCAAAGTTCATAAGATACATCGCGCAAGCGCAATGAATAAGGCGAGTGACGCCTCTAGCGGAGGAAAGCGCAAACCTTTTACAGATTTTGGACGCGGACATCCACCATGACGTCACCAATACAAATTACATTGCGCCATAACCGGAAATATAAAAAGTTAAATAAACAATTAACAAAAGTTCATATTCGTGAACAATTTAAACACGGTATTACTCACCCCGGAAATCCGAACTCGGCAGGGTTGAACCAAAGTTGGCCTCTATCAGGGCTCCATGTCGGAGGGATTAAAGATGTTGATTCCTCCGGATCTGCCAGCGGAGCATGTACCTCAGGGTCGTCTAGGGTCCAGTAGCGAAGGTTGCTGATTGCCTACCTATGTAGGGATCGGAATGAGGAACAAGGTAGAGGTCGACAACAAAAGATAATTAACAAAGGAAATCTACATAGGTAAAAGCTACGATACGATACCTCGAGGTGACCACTTCACTCAAGAACCCAGGCAAAAAAGCCACGATTTAGAGCGTCACGGAAGCACTTCTCCCCACCCTTTGTCTAGTATTGCTCTACCCCTCTAGGGATAAGCACACTGCGCAAATGCACTACTCTGACGTACGGAAGTACCGCCTAGTCCATTTAAAATTCCCGCGCACCGCGTATTTGAATTTATGCCGCAAAACTTCCATACATAAAAACTTAACCTAAAAACACTGTTTAAGTGCAATGGCACGTAACAGTATATAGGCTGTATTTCATGTTAATATCGCAAGGAAAAACCAGGAAAAACTTGCAATGCTGCCTAGATATTGTGGGCATTTGATTTTCATTTGTTATTTCTTTTAGTAATGTTTACTGAAAATCACGGATTCGTTTGCAACGCAGTTATTTTGATGTAGGGTTATATAAGCAGCTTCTTTGATTTTGCGTTTTTGGTGGTTTTCTTCTTTGTTGATAATTTTTGCGTCCTCCCATTTTATTTTATGACGAGTCCCATGCATGTTGGCAAATCATGGATCTTTCAAATTTTCTGTTTTTATATATGATTTATGTTCTTTTAATCAAACTTCAAATGGTCTGGAACTTTCACCTATATAAAACTTGTTACATTCGCACGGTATTTTGTAGATGCAGTTTTTTTACTTTTGTATTGTGTTTTTTGTTTTGTTTTTGTTAATTGTGCTCTTAGTGTATTGTTGGTTCTAAATACTGTTTTAATTCTAAATTTGTTTCCTATTCTTTGGATTTTTTCGGAGAATCCTTTTAAGTATGGTATTGAGAGCATTTTGTAGTGTGCATTGTTGTTTTTGTTTTCTTTTTCTTTATTTTTTGGGTTTTTATTCATTTCTTTCTCTATTATTCTTTTAGGATATTTGTTTTCTATTAGTGTACATCTGATTAGGTCTTTCTCTTTCTTTAAAATTTCTTCGTTTGATGATATTAATTTTGTTCTATCATACATGGTTTTGATAATTCCTCGTTTGACACATTGTGGGTGGTTTGAATCGAAATTTAAGTATCTGTTTGTGTACGTTGGTTTTCTGTATACCGATGTATTAATTGTTGTATCGTTTTTGCTAACTAGAATATCTAAAAATGAAAGTTTTCCATGTTGTTCTAATTCATATGTGAATTTAATACTTGGTTCTATTTTGTTAATGGACTCTACAAAGTTTTTAATTAGTTCTGTATTATGAGGCCAAATAGCATAGACATCATCTACGTATCTCCACCAGATTAGTGATTTCAATTCTTGTCTGAATATTACATCTTTTTCGAATTCCTCCATGAATATATTACTAAAGATTGACGATAGTGGGCTTCCCATTGCCATTCCGAAGCTTTGCTTGTAGAATTGATCACTTATTTGAAAATATGTGGTATTGACGCATAAACCGAGTAATTCCATAATCGATGATATACTTAGTTTTGTTCTTTCTTTAAGGTTGCCATCTTTTTCTAGTTTGTTTTTTATAATATTAAGCGTTTTGTTTATAGGGACATTTGTGAAGAGATTTACTACATCAAAACTTACCATTGTCTGGGTATTTTCAATTTTTATGTTTAATAATTTTTCTAAAAAGTGTTGGTTGTTTTTTATGAAAGAATCCGTTTTGCCTGCTAATGGATTTATAATTTTTAGGAGAAATTTTGCTAAATTATGGCATGGTGAATCTATGGAGCTTACGATAGGTCTTAAAAAAATGTCTTTTTCATGAATTTTTGATAGACCGTAAAAGTGGGGTGGTTTACTGTAATGTGGGATCAGTTTACTTCTTTCTTTGTCTTCGAATTCCTTTTTAAATTTAAATAGAGTTTTGTATATTTCATTTTCAATTAATTTTGTTGGGTCCCTTTCTAAATGTTTTTCCCCCTCAAAATAAATATTAAAAAACGACTGCTTAAGCCTTACGGTAACGTAATCGCACACTTCTTTAATAACCATCCTCTCAATTGTATAAATAGAAACATGTTAAAAAATGTTTTCCAATCACCAAGTTATTGAATTTATATAAAATTCACCAATAAAAATTAATCAGCTAATTTCATGTTAAGCGTATTGGCTACCTAAAAAAAGTCAGTCCCAGGCCGCAACACAAATTGAAGGCAATCATTCTTTTAAACTTAACCAAATATTTCGAACATCAATAAATCAAAGTCACCTTCAATTTATGTCATAAATGTCAAACTTGAAGTTTTTATTATTTTGACAACGCTCCTAGGTTATGGATTGAAACGTAAATAAAGATGATTTTAAAAAGCATGAGTGGTTTAATTCCCAAAGAAGATTAAGAAGATTATATTTCTGACGGAAAGGATTATTCAACTAATATCGATTCCAAGGAACCCAACGTTGAAACTCTAGTTCAAAAACGAATTATTGGTTTACAAAACTTATACGAAAAAGTAAAAGATCCACTTAAAGTAGCTCACGAGAAATACAAATATATCTACAATCTTCGTCGTAGAGAAGTAATTTATACACCCGGTCAATTAGTTTCGCATCGTAATAAAGTGTTAAGTGATAAAACAAAATTCTTTTCTGCAAAGCTGCTCCTAAATATGTGGGCCCTTACAAAATTAAGAAACAACTAGGTACTAGCACTTATACATTGAAACTTGAAAATGGGAAATCTTTAGGCCTGTGGTATGCAAAAGATGTGAAACATACTCTTATTAATGACAATGATTAAGTTATTAACTAGTTTTTGATTATCGTTTAGAAATTTATTTCAGTGTAGAAGTCATCAGTAAATTTCTTTGTGTTGTGAAAATGTACCCCCTGTTGAAGGAAGGAGAAAATGTAACGATATTTTTCGTATTATAACGTTTATTAAGCTTTTTTCCTCTTTAATATTACTTTTGAAATAGATCTAGCCACTGTCTACAAGCGCTGGCATCGCTGTTCTTCGATCACTGTGTTTCGAGAATGTTATTCTTAAGGTCAAATACTTATTCATTCTATTTGAATTTAGTTGTTTTGAAATACGCGATCTAATAATTTTCAACTCAAATCCCTTTGGCGTTAAAAACAAAAATTAATTCAGTAAATTAAAATAACCCTTTTACGTGTTAATTCATTTATCTATTTGTATAAATTCGATTTCTATTGTTAAATCCTAGAGCCTAATGAATAATAAATATTCCTTCCAAGAATTCCTCAACATAAAAGTTTATGCTAAAATTAAACAGGCGATAACTGGTTCTAGGTAACTGATAATTGATTCTTATGTGTTTTCCATTGAAAGCTTCATCGAATTAAAGCCGCATACTATCCAAATAAAACGTGTTTTTCCAGTTTTATTTCCTTAACAACAATATTACTTTGAGCTCTGTTCATTAGTGAAACGAAATTAATATCCACTTGCTTTTCAATCTACACAACGAAAACACGTGTAGAATGGTCGGTTGTTTCCGTTTTTCTGTAAGAAAAGTTCGTGCACGCCTTACAGCTTACACCTTACGCCTTACACCTCTGTTTCGTTCCGTTTTTACAGACGGCAGGTTAGCTATTGCGCGTACCACACAACACTGTAAACTAAAGATACGGATGGCAGCAGAGAAATGACCCCATGCTTCCACACCATATGTAACATGACAGTTAAACATAGCAAAATAGATTGACTTAAGTATTTCTATCAATACAACAGATTTAATAGACGATAAAAAATATTGATTTACAAAGCTTTTTACTAAGAGAGTCACAATGTTTGGCCCAATTCAAAGATGCATCTAGGGTTACGTATAAAAATGTTAGTTTCCTCCTCACTCGGAGCATTCTTTTTTAGCAAAAAGCATATTTTGGTAGTTTTCTTTTCATTTAAGGATAACATTGTGGTAAAACCATATTTTTGCACGATTCATAGAGACGATACTTGCATTCAACACTTATGTTAAATTTACACCATGAGAAAACAAAGTGGTGTCATCTGCATAGAGGATGATATCAGAGTTAAGAATTGATAGTGGTAGGTTATTAATGAATCAAAGGAACAGAAGTGGCCCAAGGATAGACCCTTACGGTACACCAAGATTAACACGAGCCCTATTAGAAAGTTCATTGTTGTGCCAAACCGACTGGCTTCTGTCAGTTAAGTAAGATTTTATCAGTGAGATACTGTTATCAAAATTTAATAAAAGCAGTTTTTTAATAGCACTGTGTGATCAACACAATTGAATGCTTTGCTTAGATCGCATAAGTTCGCCATATTATGCATTTTCCGTTTCTTACTATGCATAAAAGAACAAACCAATTAATATGATGATGCCTAACATAACATTACCTTCCCAAACTTATATAAGAAAATATATTTCACTTCCACCAATCAAAATCAAGAACCAATAACTGCTCAACGAAGTTTTGGGAAAGAATTGATTCTAAACTAAAACCTTGCTTACATGCGCTGGTTTAATTTTTGAGTTTAGTAAGTATTACAATTGAACAAATTGCTGATAAATTAGAAAATATACATTTTTGTTAATATACATGCTTCAAATAAACAAATATAATCTAATATTGTAGTTATTTTAATATACTTACCTTAAATATCTATAATAGGTAACAATATGCCACGGACTATAAAATTGGTCCTGAAAGCTATTTTCACCATGTCTGATGTAAGTCGTCTTACTAATATAACAGCCATTAAATCTCACTAAAGTTTGATCAATAAATAAATTTCTCCATGACAAATATCCTTTGGGTAACGCAAGTAGATTAACTCCCAAAGATCTGCACTAACACGATTAAAAATGCACATTCTTATATGCTTATCGTATACCTTGAACAAGCTAACCTCCATATTTCAGAATCTCGGCAGCATATGTAAAAACCTCGACACGTACGTGAGCACATTTCCAAAGATCGCAGATCTAAATCGGCGGAAACTACCCAACGCAATATGTACAAAATTATTTCCATTGGTAAGACAGAAATATGTGTAGTCTATAAATGATGGTGTATAACTATAACAAAAGTGATTTGTACTCACCTTTTGTTCGTGAGCAGGTGCACATATGCCCATGTTTTTATTAAACTTACGTTGAATATGCAGAAGTACAGTTCCTTCTTTCTCGTAATCTTCATCAGATTCATCACTATCTAAGTCACTGTTTTGATTTGTTTTTAAAATATCTAAAACAATTATAGCGCATTTATTCAAATTTTTAAAAATTTAACATTAATTTAAACAAAACAAAAAGAGCATCTGTAATAACCTTGCAATTTACAAATCTAGTTTGCAGTTAAATGCTTAACCCTTTATAGAACACTGGTTGATATTTAAACCAGTGCGAAAAAATATGTTTCTAAAAGCAATGCTGGTATAATTATGCACCGGTTAGCTTACACAGCTACTATAAATACACAGCAGACGAATCTCCAATCGTAACATCCTAATAGTAAAGTTAGCTGATAAGTGGTTAATATATCAACCGGTGTTGTTTCAAGTGCGTATCAGTTTATAACCACATGTCGGTGGCTTCTGAATAAAAAATTAATTTTAATTAGTTATTTTACAAATCATTGGAACATATTATGCACTAAGTTGTCCAATGTTAGTAGAATGCTATAACATAATAGTCAAAGCACTACATTATGTCACCAACATAATAAATGTATTAGTTTCAAGATAACCTTAAAAATGCAACTTAAAGTAAGTGTTAAGATTATTTTGGATTAATGTCAAGATACACATCTATAACTCAAAGCTTGGGTTTTACCCTTCACATTCTAATCTCCAACCGAGATATTCACCCTGTAAGAAGAGGCTACGTTGCGGTTGTGTCAAAGTTAACTGCTTTCTAGCTAAAGACACAGCCTACAAGTGAAAAATGTAGGGTTGTGTGGGGTTGCTGACCAGTCGTCGAGTAGATTTACGTGCTGCGACACAAACTAATGTTATCGTAAGATGAAATGTTATTCAGTTAATTAATTTACAATATTACTTCAATTATTCAAATACATGTTTGAAAGTAAACGTTCAGTCGCTGTGTAGTTAGTTGTGTTTTATTCCCTTAACTAAGTGAGCCACAACAGGTCAACGTTTCTAAAATATATAACGGTTGATTTCTATACAGTCATGATTGGGTTTACATTCTACAGTAAAAACAAAAATAATTAATTGTAGCACAGTGCTATAACAGTAAGTTAAATGAAGTTCAAATGTACGTTTTATAAACTCTGCTATTTATATGTAGCTATAAACCAACTAATTTAGATAAAGTGCTAATTACTTTGTTTACAGAGGTATGAGTCGACTATTGGAATTAAATGAATTGGCCCACTTAGAATCAAATGAACTCTTCGATTTTATCGATGCAATTACAGAAGAGCAAGCGGTGGATTCAATACATATGGTGATAGTAATGCTGACAATATACATGAATTGGTTCCAGTAATTACAACTAGGTCTATAAGGAAATTTGAAAGCTAATTTTACTATATGGACATTACTGAAAGGGAAGGCTACAGTAGCGACAGTAAGATCGTACTTTTATTCCTGATAAAAAGTTTGCCGGTGCCACAAAATCCACTTGTTTATCAACTAACGGTCGTGGGATTCCTCAACCTAATTTTTTATCTATAAATATTTCTGTAAACAAAGTTGCCAAGCCTATTTGGTCGAAAAAAGGAAGAAATGTACACAAATGTGACTCCTACACTTTTAGTGAGCCGTTTGGTCCAAAAATACCTATCAATATCAATTCTCCATGTGAAATAGTTCGTAGTTTGTTTTTTGAAAAACTTTGTGATATTATTGTTACTGAATACATACGCAGAGCAGCAAAATACAAAATTGGATTTATCTGTTAATGAGCTAATGACTTTTGGAGTGCAAATTATCATGGGATTAAATCCCAAACTTAGTCTATGGTTATATTGGTCTTCAGACATGAATTTTTATTCTCAGCGAGTAGCTGATGTAATACCTCTAGTAAAAAGGTTTCTAAAAATATTGTTGCAATTTTTACATCTAAATGACAGTACAACCATGCCTAAACGTGATAGCCCTAATTCTGATAAGCTCTATAAAGTACGACCAACCATTCTTGAAAAAGGATTTCTAAATGCTGTTAATCCTAGAAGATATTTAGCCGTGAATGAGAGTATTGTAGCTTTCAAATGACGAACTACTTTGAAGCAGTACATACCGCAAAAACCGTGGTTTTAAAATATGGGCTATGGTGTGTGCTAAAACAGGATATTTAATCAATTTCTCAATTTATAAAAGAAAAAGGGTTAGTAAAGAAGAAGAAGAATAAGAATCTTTAGGAGAAAAGACAGTTTTAGAACTAACTAGTGCAATGCAAGGTAAGGGATATTGCATATATTTTGACAACTTTTTTTCGAGTTATTCTCTATTGACTTCCCTTCTTGCTCGCAATTTATTTGCTTGTGGAACAGTTGGACTAAATCGGAAATACTCTCCAAAGACTGAACTTTATTCAGATAAAGAGCTGCAATCAGGTGAATACGATTCTGTTACTGATGGCAAAGAAGTAACAGTTAGCAAATGGATGGATCGTGGAAAAAAAGTGTTCCTTGTGCAACTACTATACATAAAATAACTGAATCATCAACAGTGAAACGGACCAATAAAGAAAGAAATAAAGTAACAATAGAATGTCCAAAGTACGTAGAAGACTACAATAATCATATGGGTGCAGTGGATTTGTTTGATCAACTACATTCCTGCTATAATCTGACTTGAAAGTCCCGACGACGGTGGATCAAGTGATTCTACTACTTTCTTGATGCTAGTATTGTAAATGCGTGCACTTTATACAAGGTTACGTTAGCACTTCATGACTAGTATAGCAAACCACACATTCGTCTAAATTTTAAAAATATCATGGCAAAACAGCTAATTGGAAATTATAATGGAAGAAAATCTAGAGGAAGAGGATTGATTATAGGGAAAAATAAAACTAAGAAGTTGGAAGGACGCTGTGTGTGAGTGTAGAAAACTCTAGCAGACTTTCTAATGTAGGCGAGCATATGCCATCACACACTACTTCACGACAATGTGCACGGTGTAGCACAGAGAAAAAACCGAAGCGTTCAAGCATAGAATGCACAAAATGCAGAGTGGCATTCTGCCTTTCTTGCTTTGGCTCTTTTCATAATAAATAAAATAAGCTGAATGATAAAATGAGTATTCTTTATTTACATGTATGTTTTATCAATAAAATTTTTACATTAGTTTAGGAAAATGTAATAATAGCACGCATGCACATCTGTCAACTAATTTATGTCCAATTCAAAATCCTAATACCGGCACATGTGCACACACAGCTTGTGAACATACCCTCAAATGCCCAACATTTGATGTGGTTTATATTTCAACCAGTGTCAACGGCAAATTTAAGTCTATCTCAATGGACACTGGTCAAAATATAAATCACACAAAAAATAACAAATAAAAAAATTAACTAATCAATGCTACTTTTATAATTAGTTCTAGTCTTAGTGTTACCATTGGTATTATTTTCAAATTTTAAAACTATCAAATTGTCCTATAAAGGATTAAAGATGAAAGAAGAAAGTTTGAAACCATATTTTAATAGAAAATTGGAACTTTTCATCAAGGTCTTTTAATGTGGGGTTGTAAAGTAATCTATCCTAAAAAGTTTAGACTTCAATTACTTAACGAATTATATTCCACTCATGCAGGAATAGTTAAAATGAAAAACAAAGGCCGGGTCTAAATCACGAAAAAGAAAATTACGTAAGTAACTGCAAGGAATGTTTATAGGAACGAGCGGACCCACCTAAGACAATGTTGATTAAGTGAACCAAGAGGAAATATTTATAAAAGAATTCGTGCTGTTTTTAGTGGTCCAATTAGAGGGTAAATAGTTAAATTAATAATTGACCCATTTTCTAAACGTCAGGAAATATTCATTATGCCGAGCACAAATTCTAAAGCTACTATCGAAAAATTTCAAGAAACGTTAGTGAGGTATGAGTTACCTAAAATTTTATGGAAAGTCTAATGTTACGGTCGTAATTTTCATAACGACATTTGCATTTAGCAGTGTACTTCAAAAGTATATTCTTTCCAAATTAGATTGTATGAATTCGAATAGTGATAGCACGCCGTGTTATCAGGTACCGGTTCCCGGACTAGCTTTGATGGTCTCAACACAATACACTTGATTACACTCTTGATTCGAATCGAGCAATTTTAATTACGCCGTTGGAACGTTGTATTTCCTCCTTTATTGAAAGGGTTTTGGCGGATTAATTGATGGAAATTATTCGTTGTGATTTCAAATAATTTTCTTATTTCCTTATTGGGATTTCGGCGATTCGTAAGTATCGAAGAATCTTTCAAATAGATAACTTTTATGCTATTGTAGATCTAAAGTGAATCCTCGACCGTTGTATTTGGTGACCACTTGTACATTTTTCGTTTGTTGTTTTGTACTGGACCCGAATTGACCGGTAAGAAGTCGTGAATATATTAATGGAAGTTATAGGTTATAAATTTTAGGGTTCCAAGTTCCAAGTGCCAAGTTCCAAGTTCTAAGTCTTCAAATCCCAGTTTGCAGTTTTCAGTCTCGATCTGCAGTTTTCAGTTTAGCCCCAATAATAGCTCCAGTCGTTATTTTGCCGTCGCAACCCTTAGTTGGCTTATGCTAAGATCAGCTTACAACGACTAGTGCAGCTGTGGGTGAGTCGTTCCACATTTAATTTTTCTACTGCAACCGTCTGGTTGATATTGCTTGTTGAAGATTTTTTTTCTTTCTTTTTTTTACATTTAATAACACTTTACTGAAGACTGTTTTGTTTACACAATTATTATAGGGTGGGTTCAGATTTACTAATTTGTAATTTACATTATTCACAATTTTAACACGTGTGTGAAGTTTAGCCAATGCACCGATCATTATAGGTATAATTATAGTCTATACCAATGCCCTCAGCGTTCAAGGGTCAATCTACGAGGATCCTGGTATACCACCCTTAACATTATTTAATAGTCATTCTGTTCTGCCATCTTGGCGCAGATTTGTTTCAATAGGTTGGCTGAATTGCGTTAAATATAATAGTAAAAGTAGCAGTAAGAGTTATACAATCAGGTTATTTGCTGTTTGTTTATTGGAAATTACACCATAACAAGTGGGTGGGTAATTGGAGCCTTTTTATATGTTTACTGTTGTTATAAATATATTATATGTTTGTAGTAAAGTGTCAATACTGTATGTAAAAGATAGTTTTGTATTACTCGAGTGTGAGGTGTGAGGAGAATTTTGCTGATTTGGGTGTTACAGGTAAGCGTGAGGATTTCCTATTTCAGTCCCGTCGGAGTACAGCGGTTATAGATTTAGGTGGCGCTCATTTGGCTGGTTGTTTATGGTCTACCCACCCGGCCTCAGTACTGGGTTGGCCCAGGGCATATGGACGCTGTTGACTCCGACTACCCGGAAAGGTATTATTTGCCCTTCCTCTTTTGTGATTGGTATTGAACTATATCGAGTACGTCCCTGTGTTGCGTTGTTTTGTAGCGTCACATCTTTGGCGCCCAACGTGAAGGCTTGTTTTGTTTCTGATTTATATCGCTGGTTGCTAATCAGTACATTTGTTTTGAATTGAAGTGTTGAATTTTGTTAATCGATATGGACGTAAATCGACTATTATCTGATGAAATTTCGTATGAATTGAGAATACGCGGTCTTTGTTTAACCAAAGCCAATGTAGAAGATAAACGTAAATTATTAAGAGACTTACTACAAGTAAGTGTCACGTGTGAACTAGTGCCTAATGAAAATTTAAATATTATACCTAGTACAGAGCTTGCTATTTGTTTAGCCAAGCTTAATAATCTAGAAAATGACTTAAACAATTTTAATTATTCTAACCATTCTAATGAATCAAAACGCATATCTACGCGACTTTCACATATTGATAACCGGTTGCAACGAATTACTTCTTCTAATGAAGATGAAATAATTCGGAAAATGAACTTACAAACAAATGCTTAAGTCTAATAAACTTTTAACTGAAATTCAGAATAAAGCCGCTATTGTTAGACAAGTGTCAACAATTTCAGATCAAGGCGAAATGTCGTTAATGGACTTAGACATCCCGCATACTTGGGTCATGTTTTAGATCAACCCAATTTATTATTGCCTGAAGTAACGCACAATAATAACATAAATTTAAATGACGATAACCCGTTTATTGAGACAGAACGGATTTCTCACTCTAGTCCGGTAAGGAGAAACTTTTCGGATGTAAATAAGAATTGCCTTCCATTGTACAAATGGAATTGCACTTTTGACGGCTCTACTATTGTGAACGATTTTCTACAGCGCGTGGAAGAACTATGCGAATCGCGCGGTGTATCAAAACACCATGTTTTCAATTCGGTAATCGAATTGCTTCAAGGGCAAGCACTTATATGGTATAGGGCGAATAAACATACCATTAATTCATGGCAAGATTTAGAAACTAGATTACGTCAAGCTTTTCTACCTTATGATTATGAATTCATCCTGCAAGAAGAAATTCGATCACGGACGCAAGGCCCCGATGAAAGAATTGTTATATTTATTTCGGTGATGGAAAATATGTTTAGTCGTTTGCGTCACCCTCCTCCCGAAAATAGTAGAATCCAATTAATTAAACGTAATTTGTTGCCGCACATTCAAGCGCAATTGGCATTGCACCCCACAAAGACAATGGCGGAGTTATCACAGTTAGGGCAAACTCTTGAGGAAACCCACTTGAGGGCAAGGCAATACCGCCCACCCCCGTCAAATTCACAAGGTTTACTTGAACCTGATTTAGCTTACCATAAATCGAAACACAAAGCTGTTTTGTGTCAAATCGAGGACAGTAGTCCCGACTATGCTTTTGTTAATACTAACGTGAACAATACCAATCCATTTTTAAATTATGAGTTTTCCGAGACACCAATTCAACCGGTGAACCAGATCCAACCGAACTTGTGTGCCATTAAGTGTTGGAATTGCGACAAAGAAGGGCACCCATTCCGATTATGCCTTCAACCAAGAAAGTTACGCTGCTTTAAATGCGGTACTGCCAACTATACCGTCGAAATTGTCCCGTGTTCGGAAGCGGACAATTGGGCCGCCGATAGATCGGTCTGCGCGCTCTGTGTCAACCCCGAATCCGATCGACCTGTCCAAGAAAAATAACCCCAACAACGATCTTAACCCTACTATTAAAGCCACCCTTAATTTTGTTTTGGCGAATGTTATAGACGACGAACGTCCTTATCTCGAAGTGGACATCTATGGAATATCCATGCTCGGTTTGCTTGATAGTGGAGCCTCCACACAATATTAGGCCAAGCTGGTTACGACAAGCTCCGTAAATTAAATATAAAACTTCAAACTAGTAACATTCAAGCATGCCGCGTTGCTAATGGTCAAATGTGTAACATTAGTGGCACTTATAATTTACCAATTAAATTACAAAATAAAGTTGTCTGCATAAAAGTTCTGGTGATTCCTTCCGTACCAGATCCGTTGATTCTTGGTACCGATTTTTGGTTTAGTATGGGTGTTGTACCTGACTTACGCCACGGTCTATGGCAGTTTTCTTCAGTAACACCAAACCTATTTAGTATACAATCGGATGATAAACTTAACCCAGAACATACAGCCCTACTAAATTCGACGATTGAACAATTAGTTAAAGATATGCCCGACGCACTAGGTTGCACTCACTTGGTAGAACATGTGATAATAACAAGTGCTGAACCAATAAAGCAAAGGTTTTACCCTTTGTCTCCAACCCTTAAAAAAATTGTCAATTCCCAGTTGGACATCATGTTAGAACAAGGTGTTGTTAGTCCATCTTCAAGCCCTTGGTCGTCACCGGTGGTTATGGCGAGAAAGAAGGATGGCAGCTATCGGTTTTGTGTTGATTACCGGAAGGTAAATAAGGTCACCGAACGCGACGCCTACCCCTGCCTTTAGTTTCAGCGACCCTCGATAAACTTCGCGACGCCAAGTACCTTACTTGATTGATATTAAGCGCCTACTGGCAAGTGCCGGTAGCTGAACCGTCCCGCCCAATTACTGCTTTTAGCGTTCCCGATATAGGTCTCTTCGAGTTCAACCGAATGCCTTTCGGTTTACATAATAGTCCCGCACGTGGCAGAGACTTATTGACCGCGTTATCGGTCTTGACCTCGATTCCTACGTATCGTCTATCTTGATGATTTGGTTATTGCTACTAACGACTTCAATAAACATTTAGAAGTAACCAAAGAAATTTTCCGTCGGTTGAAATCGGCTGGTTTAACTGTAGCTCGACAGAAATGTCACTTTTGTAGACCCGAAATCAAATATCTAGGCTACGTCGTTGATAAGGAAGGGTTGCACGTTGATCCCGAAAAGGTTTCGCCATTTTGGATCTTCCTCAACCTAGCAACGTTCTTGAAGTCCGCCGCTTTTTGGGTTTATGCGGTTGGTATCGCCGGTTTCTTCCAAACTTCTCTCGGTAGTAGCCCTATAAATAAATTAATGCGAAAGGGCCATAAATTTTATGGACCGATGAATGCGAGTCCGCTTTTACTGAAATTAAAATTTCCTAGTATCAGCTCCCATTATGAGTTGTCCCGACTTTGAATTACCATTTACTATCCAAACAGATGCCAGTGATTATGGCTTGGGCGCTGTTTTATCCCAAATTCACCCGATGGCGAAAAGGTGATAAGTTATATTAGCAGATCTCTGAGTCCTAGCGGCGAAATTTACCGCCACTGAGAAAGAGTGTCTTGCGGTAGTGTGGGCTATCGGCAAGTTCAGATCTTATGTTGAAGGTTCCCACTTCACGATTGTTACGGACCACTTTGCTTTACTTTGGCTAGATAATTTAAAAGACCCTACTGGTCGTTTAGCGCGTTGGAGTGTCCGTTTACAACAATTCAGTTTTGATATTGTCCACCGTTGTGGCAAAGACAACGTTGTCCCCGACGCTTTATCTCGTTTTGTGCCTGTTATTAACCAGATCGGACCCCTAGTAACCCGGAACCACATTTTAAAAATATAAAAGATCGTTGGTTTCACAAAATGTGTGATCAGATTTGAAAGATCCCTTAGATTTCCCTTATGGCGATTTGATGGGTCAAATTTATTCAAAAAATGTAAGTCCCCATACCCTGATTTAGAATCGGCTGCTTCTGAGTGGAAGATCGTAGTCCCCAAGTCCCATAGATTGGAGATTGTGCGTAATAATCATGATGAGCCTACATCAGGCCACTTAGGTGTTTTTAAAACCTACCATCGAATTAGTTCTAGGTACTTTTGGCGAAAGCCAAAAGTGATGTTGCAAAATATGTGCGTAACTGTCATACTTGCATTGCTTGCAAGGTTGAACAGAAACCACCTGCTGGATACCTTTTGGGCCGCCCAGATATCTCAAGACCTTGGGAACTTATTTTTGTTGACATTGTTGGACCGTTTCCACGATCCACTTCCGGATACAAGTATGTGTTGAGTGTAAAGGATTATTTCAGTAAGTTTTGTATTTTTCTCCCCATGAGAGAGGCTACTTCATCCAAGCTTGCTGAATTATTAGAGGACCATGTGTTTTGTTTATTCGGTGTCCCCCGTACCATAATTTGTGATAACGGCAATCAATTTCAGGGACGTCAGTTTAAATCTCTGATGGATGCCTATCGTGTTAAGGTCAGCCATACGGCAAATTATCATCCTCAGCCGAATGCTGCCGAACGACAGCACCGTTCTCTGAAAACTATATTGGCTTCTTTTGTTAAAGACAATCAACGTACATGGGCTTCGTTGCTTCAGAAAGCCGCATGCGCAGTTCGTGACGTCGAGACATGAGGCTACTGGTCTCACGCCGTGCCGTGAACTTTGGTCGTGAAATGCATCATAGGGGTAACAGTCACGATTTACCCAAAGTCCCGTGAGTGATGACATTGGGCAAGATCCTGTGCTTCCTGTGGATCGACCTCCAATTTTTGAAAAGGTTTTTAAAGATATTCGTGCTCGTTTAGACAGAGCTTTTGTACGTAGTAAAAGGTGTACGACCTACGTCGCCGCCCGATAGTTATGTTGTGGGCCAAAAGTGTGGCACAAAATTTTGTACACTCGGATGCACGGCTTATTTTACAAATAAGCTTGCACCCAAGTACGTAGGACCCTTTACTATATCTAAATGCATTTCTCCGTGGACTTATCAGTTGGAGACTGATGATGGTCGTAGTGTTGAATTGTGCACGCCAAGGATCTCCGTCCTGATCCTTGACTAAGTTTTGTTGTCTGTTGTTTAGTTATTTTGTTCTGTTCCGCTCATTGATTTTGGATTTCAGTATTTGGGATACGTTGCACTTTGGTGCCCTTCAGTAGTTTTGTCGGTTTTGTTCCCTTTACTGTACTTTGAGTAACTTTTGTCGTCAAAGGTTACTTGAAGGCGAAGAAACTTCGGATTTGGTGTCTTTGTTACGGTTGTCGTGGGTTCGAACCCCAGCGCTAGCTTTTTGGGTAAGAAGGAGTTGTTACGGTCGTAATTTTCATAACGACATTTGCATTTAGCAGTGTACTTCAAAAGTATATTCTTTCCAAATTAGATTGTATGAATTCGAACAATGATAGCACGCCGTGTTATCAGGTACCGGTTCCCGGACTAGCTTTGATGGTCTCAACACAATACACTTGATTACACTCTTGATTCGAATCGAGCAATTTTAATTACGCCGTTGGAACGTTGTATTTCCTCCTTTATTGAAAGGGTTTTGGCGGATTAATTGAAGGAAATTATTCGTTGTGATTTGAAATAATTTTCTTATTTCCTTATTGGGATTTCGGCGATTCGTAAGTATCGAAGAATCTTTCAAATAGATAACTTTTATGCTATTGTAGATCTAAAGTGAATCCTCGACCGTTGTATTTGGTGACCACTTGTACATTTTTCGTTTGTTGTTTTGTACTGGACCCGGAATTGACCGGTAAGAAGTCGTGAATATATTAATGGAAGTTATAGGTTATAAATTTTAGGGTTCCAAGTTCCAAGTGCCAAGTTCCAAGTTCTAAGTCTTCAAATCCCAGTTTGCAGTTTTCAGTCTCGATCTGCAGTTTTCAGTTTAGCCCCAATAATAGCTCCAGTCGTTATTTTGCCGTCGCAACCCTTAGTTGGCTTATGCTAAGATCAGCTTACAACGACTAGTGCAGCTGTGGGTGAGTCGTTCCACATTTAATTTTTCTACTGCAACCGTCTGGTTGATATTGCTTGTTGAAGATTTTTTTTTTTTCTTTTTTTTTTACATTTAATAACACTTTACTGAAGATTGTTTTGTTTACACAATTATTATAGGGTGGGTTCAGATTTACTAATTTGTAATTTACATTATTCACAATTTTAACACGTGTGTGAAGTTTAGCCAATGCACCGATCATTATAGGTATAATTATAGTCTATACCAATGCCCTCAGCGTTCAAGGGTCAATCTACGAGGATCCTGGTATACCACCCTTAACATTATTTAATAGTCATTCTGTTCTGCCATCTTGGTGCAGATTTGTTTCAATAGGTTGGCTGAATTGCGTTAAATATAATAGTAAAAGTAGCAGTAAGAGTTATACAATCAGGTTATTTGCTGTTTGTTTATTGGAAATTACACCATAACAAGTGGGTGGGTAATTGGAGCCTTTTTTTTTTTTTTTTTTTAATTTCACTTTCATCCGCTTCCACCTTTACAGTTATTAGCGGAGGTTGGAAGTATTATTTATAATCTATGGTACAATATATGTTTATCTTTTATATATTTTATATACGATGTTGGATTTCTATGTCTTTAAGATAGTTCAGCAGTGGTTCAATATTGGATGTGTCTCTCAGGATAGTTTGTACATCTTGTTGTATGTTGTTTGTTGTTTACTAGAATTGCCACCCCTCCGCTAGCTATATGTGTGTTTAGTCTGTCCTTGCGATATTGTATAAAATTGTATGTATTTATGTTTTGATGTTCTTTGAAGTGTGTTTCTTGTAAGCATATGTAATGAGGTTGTGTTTCTTCAATTAGTTTTTGGAATTCAGCTTTATGGGATTGAAGTCCATTACAATTCCATTGAATGATGTTCATGTTATTGATTATCGACTGAGGAATCAGACATTTCTGACTCAATTTGTTGTTCCTCCATTTTTAGTTATTCTTGTTATTGTTGTTTTATTTTTTGTCATCAGTATTGTTTTGGATTTCATGCATCATTTGTATGAGTTGGTTTGTATCTTTGGTATAGTTTTTACTTAATTCTAGTATTTTTTTGTTCGATCGTGTTTTCTAGAAAGTCCTGAAATTGTCGAATGAGATAATGTATTTGGCTGGATCACTTTCTATGATTTCCTTTATTGTATTGTGTTTTGGGGATTCAGTTTGTTCCAAGTTCTTCTTTTTAATTGTAGGATCCTTTTTTGTTTTTGTTTGTCCGTATGGTTTGTGATAAATTCGACAGGGTTGATTCTTGGTTGGTTTCTTGTTTTTCTTTTGTGTTGCTTCTCTTATTTGATGTTCAATGTAAGTTTCATTTAGTTCTTCTGTAGGTGTACTTTCAGGTGACTGATTTGGTCTTTTATTTCTTATTGTTTCATTTAGGTTTGTTATTTGTTCAGGTTGTTTTGTTTCACTCTGTAAATTATGTTCCTCGCAGCTTGAGGTTGAATGGCGGTTTGTTTACATGTATAGCAGTATGTTTCTGTAGATAAAAATAGTCTGTAGGGGTTTCTTCAAATAATACTATTATTGATTCTGGGATGTTTAAATTTGCAGTTTGTTTAACATAGATTTGTCTCTGAAAGCTAAGTATGTGTTTAAATTTTATTTCTGATAATGCAGCTTTTATAAATGACATCTTGCCTGTTAAAGTTATATTTAGCTTAATAAGTGCGTCTTCTATTACATTGTGTGGTATGGATGGGCTAACATTTGAAATAACCACCCTTATGGTCGGCGTTAGTAATTTACGTATTTCCACTTCTGTGTTATTTACTGTTATATTAGGATGGTTGTTTACAAACTGGTCAGCATCTTCTTTTGTAGATAAATAAATACAGATCCGGTTGTTTGCTATTCTTGATGCAAAGGTTATATTTTAGGATCTATTATTTCCGTGATTGCATTTAGATAATCTTCTAACTTCGTGTTTGGCAATGAATTTAATATAATCGCATTTTCTTTTGACGGGAAACTGCTTGCAGATGTTTGTTCATTTGGTGCTTTGCTTTTTACTGCATTCGAATATGTCCCTTCTTTTATTGTCTGATGGGCGAGTGGGTTTTTTGTTTGGCTGGTTGAATGATTTATGGTTGAGGCTGTTATTGTTGGTAAAGGATACATTTCAGGTAGTTTTGGTAAGTGGTTTGGGTTAGGTTTATTTAATGTAGCTGTAATAAAAGGAAGAGGAATGTTTAGAAAACAATACCTGTTTTGGTTTTATCACTTGTTAATTTGTTATTTCCGAAGTCGTATTTTATTATCAACGAATTAACTTAGAACTGTACTGTTGAACATACGGTCGCGGATTGCGGAGCCTTTTTATATGTTTACTGTTGTTATAAATATATTATATGTTTGTAGTAAAGTGTCAATACTGTATGTAAAAGATAGTTTTTGTATTACTCGAGTGTGAGGTGTGAGGAGAATTTTTGCTGATTTGGGTGTTACAGGTAAGCGTGAGGATTTCCTATTTCAGTCCCGTCGGAGTACAGCGGTTATAGATTTAGGTGGCGCTCATTTGGCTGGTTGTTTATGGTCTACCCCACCCCGGCCTCAGTACTGGGTTGGCCCAGGGCATATGGACGCTGTTGACTCCGACTACCCGGAAAGGTATTATTTGCCCTTCCCTCTTTTGTGATTGGTATTGAACTATATCGAGTACGTCCCTGTGTTGTGTTGTTTTGTAGCGTCACACTAATAACCATAAGTTTTGTATGCCCGTCTCTGTGCAAAAGTTGAGAGGTGCAAATCGATCGCTTTTTGGGATTTGCGTCCGAGGGTTTCGGAGTTGGGGGCACAGGCGGGTGGTGGTTAGGTGGAGAATTTTTGCATGCGTTGCATAGGCCGGTTTTTATCGCAGAAAACCGATAAATTGCGGAGAAATAAGGATTTTCCGGGAAAAGATTACTTTGAAGCGACGTATTCGTTAACATGTTAAAAAAGCTTGGATCCCTCAAAAATTTCCGATCTAAAAAACCGAACGGGCCAAGCGACGAGATCGGCAACTGGTCCGTTAGCGTTGGTAGGAGAGAGAAGAAAGATCGAGTTGGTTTCTGAAATTCGTATTCGGGCGTTAAAAATTATCTAATATATACCAAACAACGCTATTCGTATTCTAAAACCTGAATTATTAACAGTTTGCAAGCTGGTAGTATAGTATTTTCTTAAAACAGGTATTAATATTTGTATAATTACTTCGAGAAACGTCAAACACAGGTAGCGAAAGCCGACGGAAGCGAACGAATATGTACCTTCAAAATCTATGAGGACACAATTTTTTTTAAAGTTTGTTAAATTTAAAATTGTAAATCATCCAATATTACGTATTAGTTCCGATAATTGATTATTATTATACAATAACATGGCTTTTTAATATACACGGGCTATTTATTTGAAAAATAATTGTTTATTACATTTGACGTTTATTTGCGGAGTCGCCCGAACAACTACAATAGACCGTGTGATTTATTCCTAAGACGATGTATTTCTTATGCGACATCAAGTATAGTAAGTATACAACCAACGCGATTTCAATAAATAACGCCTCGATAGCGCAAGCCTAACATCGCTGGTTACGAATGCTAACTCCGGTGGTTCGGTGCCCAGTAAAATTCATTTTTTTAATTTAATTTTGTGTTGCTTTTTAAAACATGCAATAGCATTTATTTAACAATATGCATTAAATAAACCAACACATTATTTTTTCATATGCCTCAGTGCGATCTACAATCTATAATTTGTGAATTATATTTACTCAAAAACCATTTACAACGTTTACTTTTCAGAGATTGTCCAACTTGCAGGAACGTATTCGCTTATATGTGTATAAGAACTAAAAAGCTTTAATATTTTACGACCTAAATACCCAAATGCGCAGAGCCAACAAGAGGTACATTTGCGTTGGTGAACAGACTATCGATTTGGTTTCAAAAATTGGTATACGATCCTTAACAAATTTCGAATATGTACCAAAAAATAATACATCTATCATAAATTATACATCTTTAAAATTTTTACTGTAATTTGTGTAATTAATTTGAGAAATGTCAAAAGCAGGTTACGAACAAAGACGTAGTAGCACGAGTACGTACTATCTGAAACTCTATTAACACACTTAATTTAAAAATTTCTAAAATTAAAGCTTCTTTATAGTACTGATAATTATTAATTCTACTTATAAAAAAGTATCACACATTAAATAAATTAAAAATTAAATTAATTAAAATTAAAATTAAAATTAAATAAATAAATAAATAAATAAATAAATAGTAGACTTTTTCAAAATTACTTCTGGGAGTCAACCGGATCAAGATCACCTCGCTCAAGTAGACTTAGCCGAAAATACACCGGGAGTCGATCGGATCAAGATTTATTTCGCTCTAGTAGACTTTGTCAAATTCACCTCTTGGAGTTGATCGGATCAAGACCACTTCGCCCTAGCAGACTTTGTCGAAATCACTTCAGGGAGCCGATAGGATCAAGATGCCCTAGTAGACTTTGTCGAAATCACCTCGTGGAACGATCGAATGAAGATTACTTCGCCCTAGTAGACTTTGTCGAAATTATTTCCGAGAGTCGATCGGATCAAGACCACTTCGTTCTAGTGACCTTGTTGAAGTCACTTCGGAGAATCGATCAGATCAAGACCACTTCGCCCTAGCAAACTTTGTCGGAATCACTTCGGGGAGGAGATCGTATCAATCCACTTCGCTCTAGTAGACTTTGTCGAAATCATTTAGTGGGAGTCCATTGGATCTAGATCATTTCGCCCTAGTAGTCTTTGTTGAAATCACTTCGGGGAGTCGACTGATCAAGATCACTTTACCCCAGTAAACTGTCGAAATCACTTCGGGAAGTCGATCGGATCAAGATCATTTTGCCCTAGTAAACTTTGTCGAAATCACTTCGAGGAAGCGATCGTATCAGGACCACTACGCCCTAGCAGACTTTGTCGAAATCATTTAGTGGGAGTCGATTGGATCTAGATCATTTCGCTCTAGTAGTCTTTGTCGAAATCACTTCGGGGAGTCAATCTGATCAAGATCACTTCGCCTTAGTAGACTGTCGAAATCACTTCGGGGAGTCGATCGGATCAAGATCAAGATCATTTGCCCTAGTAAACTTTGTCGAAATCACTTCGAAGAGTCGATCGGATCAAGACCATTTCATCCTAGTAAACTTTGTCAAAATCACTTCGGGGAGGCGATTGTATCAAGACCACTTCGCTCTAGTAGACTTTGTTGAAATCATTTAGTGGGAGTCGATTGGATTTAGATCATTTGGCCTTAGTAGACTTTGTTGAAATCATTTCGGGGAGCCCATCAGATCAAAACCACTTCGCCCTAGTAGATTGTCGAAATCACTTCGGGGAGTCGTTCGTATCAAGACCACTTCGCTCTAGTAGACTTTGCCGAAATCATTTAGTGAGAGTCGATTGGATTTAGATCATTTCGCCCTAGAAGACTTTGTCGAAATCCTTTCGGGGGGTCTATGGGATCAAAACCACTTTGCCCTAGTAGATTGTCGAAATCACCTCGGGGAGTCGATCAGATCAAGACCAATTTACCTAGTAGACTTTGTCGAAATCATTTAGTGGGAGTCGATTGGATTTAGATCATTTCGTCGTAGTAGACTTTGTCGAAATCATTTCGGGGAGCCCATCGGATCAAAACCACTTCGCCCTAGTAGATTGTCAAAATCACTTCGGGGAGTCGTTCGTATCAAGACCACTTCGCTCTAGTAGACTTTGCCGAAATCATTTAGTGGGAGTCGATTGGATTTAGATCATTTCGCCCTAGAAGACTTTGTCGAAATCCTTTCGGGGAGTCTATGGGATCAAAACCACTTTGCCCTAGTAGATTGTCGAAATCACTTCGGGGAGTCATTCGGATCAAGACCAATTCGCCCTAGTAGACTTTATCGAAATCACTTCGGGAAGTCGGTCGTATCAAGACCACTTTGCCTAAGTAGAATTTGTCGAAATCACTTCGGGGAGTCGATCGGGTCAAGTTAAGTTCGCCCTAGTAGAGTTTGTCGAAATCATTTCAGAGAGTCGATTGGGTCAAGGTCACTTCGCCGTAGTAGGCTTTGTCGAAATTACTTTGGGTAGTTGATCGGATCAAAATCAGTTCGCCGAAATAGACTTTTTCGAAATTACCTGGGGGGGGGGAGTCGATTGGATCAAGACTACTTTGCCCTAGTAAACTTTAAAAAAAATTCAAAGCTGTATGAAATTTAAGTAATGGAAATGTAGCTTATAAATATTTTGCAAACGTAGCATTCGAAGGGATTTTAGCAATGCTAACAATGTTTGTTACGTAGATATAAAAGAGCAACGGATATTTATACAGTGGTTAAATAATCGATTGTAATAAGTAGTAATTGTAGAAAGCTTAACCAACTGTTGTTTAACAACTGAAGTCATGTTTCTGAACGTACCGTAGTCTGTCAAAGTTATTGAAATGAGCTGATCACCTTAGTTTAATTCAAGTGCTTCGAATGTCCTTGTATATATGTATTTGCAGCTAATTTAGGCAATTACTGGTTTTACCGTCTTATTTTTACGAATCAACTCTATGCTGCTTCTATCTAACAGTATGTAAGTCTTGTTTTGTGCGATAAATGGAATAGAACAAATAAAATCTAAACATGCAAACCAATCAAAAATAAGCAATATTTATTAATTGTTAATGTAATCAATGTTACATATGAGCACATCTGTATTAACGTGTTTGCAAGTAGCAACTTATGTTAAAGATAATCTTCAACTGAAGTCTATACAATCAATTTTGCCGTAATATGCGTTTAACGTGTCTCAATTTAAATTCAGAAATGAGTGTAATACGTATACGTAACCGGTATTGAATTTAGGTTTTACGCTCAGAAGCTTTGTGTTTCAGCACATATTTGGTATTTTATAAAGACTTTTAGTTAATGTAGGCAACCGTATAGTTGTACCTTCTCTGTATATCTTGCTGCCTCGTTCATACCACGTATTGGGTATGCTCGTTAAGATAAAGTTGTGAATAACTGTTATTGTAGATAAGGAATAATTAACTTATTGTAGACAGTTGTATAGCGTTTATAAATTTTGTTTGAATATATTTTCCTGTGGACGTTAATAAAATTTCAATATAAAATAAAAAAAGTATTTGTATTTGTGATTATGAATGCTTTAGTTGAAAATGCGTACGAATTTTTTCGATTGTTTTTTACTTTTGACTTTGGATGTTTGTTAAAAGAAAAGTAATCATAAGTGAATCCTAAATAAACAAATATCAAAGGAATGCAGGACGTTTTATACGTCTGTATTTAAGATAAATGAAATGTAGAAAAAATTAATAACAAATACGCTTGAAATATTAAAGTGTTCAATTAATGTTAATGTAATTAAGGAATAGTTAACTTATTGTAGACCATTGTGTAGTGGTTATAAATTATGTTTGGGTATTTTACGCATGTTAGACGCTTGTTAATGTTTAAAAAAATCCACATAAAATAAAAAAAAATTAAATGTAATTGGGCATTGAACGACCGAGGTTGCGTACGGTAGACGTAGGTGTTAATCTTACGCTATTGAACCGTATTTTGTAGTAAATCCTTTGGTTGTATACTTGTAGTAGTTGAAGCCTCAAAAGATATATAGCGTTTTCTAAATTATTTACGTAGACTTGAAATTTTTCAGACGTATTTGGTAATAAACATCAATTTGAATTTTTTACTTTTTGTGTTTAAAAATAGATCGCGTCTATTAATGTGTGATACTTTTTTATAAGTAGAATTAATAATTATTAGTAATATAAAGAAGGTTTAATTTTAGAAATTTGTAAATTAAGTGTATTAACAGAGTTTCAGATAGCACGTGCTACTACGTTTTTGTTCGTAACCTGTTTTGACATTTCTCAAATAAATTAGACAAATCGCAGGAAAAATTTTAAAGATGTATAATTTATGAGACGTAATATTTTTTGGTACATATTAGAAATTTGTTAAGGATCGTATACCAATTTTTAAAACCAACTCGATCGTTTGTGCATCAACGCAAATGTAGCTGTTGTTGGCTCTGCGCGTTTTGGTTTTTAGATAGTAAAATATTAAAGCTTGTTATATTTTATACACATATAAGCGAATACGTACCTGCAAGTTGGACAATCTCTAAAAAGTAAACTTTGTAAATGGTTTTTGAGTAAATATAATTCACAAATTATAGATTGTAGAACGCACTGATGCATATGAAAAAGTCATGTGTTGGTTTATTTAATGCATATTGTTAAGTAAATGCTATTGCATGTTTTAAAAAGCAAGACAAAATTAAATTAAAAAAATGATTTTTACTGGGCACCGAACCACTGGAGTTAGCATTCGTAACCAGCGATGTTAAGCTTGCGCTATCAAAGCGTTGTTTATTGAAATCGCGTTGGTTGTATACTTACTATGCCTAATGTCACATAAGAAATACATCGTCTTAGGAACAAATCACGGTCTATTGTAATTGTTCGGGCGACTCCGTAAATAAACGTCAAATGTTATAAATAATTATTTTTCAAATAAATAGCCCGTGTATATTAAAAAGTCATGTTATTGTATAATAATGATCAATTATCGGAACTAATACGTAATATTGGATGATTTATAATTTTAAATTTAACAAACTTTAAAAAAATTGTGTCCTCATAGATTTTGAAGGTACATATTCGTTCGCTCCCGCCGGATTTCACTACCTGTGTTTGACGTTTCTCGAGGCAATTATACAAATTGTAATACCTGTTTTAAGAAAATACTATACCACCAGCTTGCAAACTGTTAATAATTCAGGTTTTAGAATACGAATAGCGTTGTTTGGTATATATTAGATATTTCTTAACGCCCGAATACGAATTTTAGAAACCAATTCGATCTTTCTTCTCTTTCGTACCAATGCTAACGAAACAGTTGCCGACCTTGTCGCACGGCTTGTTCGGTTTTTAGATCGGAATTTTTTGAGGGATCCAAGCTTTTTTAACACGTTAACGAATATGTCGCTTCAAATTAATCTTTTCCCGGAAAATCCTTATTTCTCCGCAAGTTATCGGTTTTCCGCTATAAAAACCGGCCTATCCTAAGCACGCAAAAATTCTCCACCTAACCACCACCCGTCCGCGCCACCAACTCCGAAACCCTCGGACGCAAATCCCAAAAAGCGATCGATTTGCGCCTCTCAACTTTAACACAAAGATGGGCATACAAAACTTATAGTTATTAGATAGCCACACAAAATTTATAACCGCTAAACAATGGTCTACAATAAGTTAACTATTCCTTATTTACATTAACAGTAATTGAAAACTTTAACATTTCAAGCGTTTTTGTTTTTAATTTCTTCTATATTTCATTTATCTTAAATACAGACAGAAAACGTCCTGCATTCCTTTGATATTTGTTTATTTAGGATCCACTTATGATTACTTTTCTTTTAACAAACATCAAAAGTCAAAAGTCGAAAACAATTGAAAAAATTCGTACGCATTTTCAACTAAAGTATTCATAATCACAAATACAAATACTTTTTTATTTTATATTGAAATTTTATTAATGTCCAAAAGAAAATATATTCAAACAAAATTTATAAACGCTATACAACTGTCTACAATAAGTTAATTATTCCTTATCTGCATTAACAGTAATTGACAACTTTGTCTTAACGAGCATACCCAATACATGGTAAGAACGAAGCAGCATGATGTACAGAGAAGGTAGAACTATATGGTTGCCTACATTAACTGAAAGTCCTTATAAAATACCAAATATGTGCTGAAACACAAAGCTTCTGAGCGTAAAACCTAAATTCAATACCAGTTACGTATACGTATTATACTCATTTCTGAATTTAAATTGAGAAATGTTAAACACATATTGCGGCATAATAAAACCTCTTTTAATCTAAATCACTAATGGCAAATTGATTGCATAGACTTCAGCTGAAGGTTATCTTTAACATAAGTTGCTATTTGCAAACACATTACAAATGTGCTCATATGTAACATTGGCTACATTAACAATTAATAAATATTGCTTAATTTTGATTGGTTTGCATGTATGAATTTTATTTCTTCTATTCCATTTGTCGCACAAAACAAGACATAAACTGTTAGATAGAAGCAGCATAGAGATGATTAGTAAAAATAAGAAAGTAAAACCAGTAATTGCCTAAATTAACTGTAAATATATATACAAGGACATTCAAAGCACTTGAATTAAACTAAGGCGATCAGCTGATTTCAATAACTTTGCAGACCATGGTACGTTCTGAAACATGACTTGAGTTGTTAAACAACAGTTGGTTAAGCTTCCTACAATTACTGCTTATTGCAATCGATTATTTAACCACTGTATATAATATCCGTTGCTCTTTTATATCTACATAACTAACATTATTAACATTGCTAAAAACCCTTCGAATGCTATGTTTGTAAAATATTTATAAGCCACATTTCCATTACTTACAT
Organism: Platerodrilus igneus; assembly: GCA_036346225.1. Taxonomy (NCBI): domain Eukaryota; kingdom Metazoa; phylum Arthropoda; class Insecta; order Coleoptera; family Lycidae; genus Platerodrilus; species Platerodrilus igneus. Next base: position 2,268,962 of record JARFIW010001106.1, read on the forward strand.
TACATAGAGCTTTGAATTATTTTTTTTAAGTTTACTAGGGCAAAGTGGTCTTGATTCGATCGACACCCCCCCCCCCCACGGAGGTGATTTCGAAAAAGTTTAATTGGGCGAACTGATCTTGATCCGATCAACTACCCGAAGTGATTTCGACAAAGCCGACTAGGACGAAGTGACCTTGACCCGATCGACTCCCTGAAATGATTTCGACAAACTCTACTATGGCGAAATCATCTTAATCCGATCGACTCCCCAAAGTGATTTCGACAAAGACTTCTAGAGCTAGGTGATCTTGATTCGCTCAACTTCTCAAAGTCGTTTTAATGAATTCTACTAGGGGGGAGTGAAGACGGGGTGTAGAGGGTGGGGCGTAGAGAAGGTAGTGCGTAGAGAGGACGAGGCGTAGAGAGGACGGGGCGTAGAGAGAGCGGATCGTAGAGAGGGCGGGGCGTAGAGAGGGCAGGACATAGAGAAGGCGGTGCGCAAAGATGGTAAGGCGTAAAGATGGTGGGACGTAAAGATGGTGGGACGTAAAGATGGTGGGGCGTAAAGATGGTGGGGCGTAAAGATGGTGGGGCGTAAAGATGGTGGGGCATAAAGATGGTGAGGCGTAAAGATGGTGGAGCATAAAGAGAGTGGTCCACAAAGCGAGTAGAGGCGCTCAAACTAGTCCCGTAGGGACTACAAACCGCTTCTAGTTTTTTTAAGTTAGTTTTTTTAAAAATATACATGCACAATCAAGAATTACATATTTTCTATTCAGATAATTTAAAATTTGCGATAAATCTATAGTTAGAAGATAATGAAATTTATATCATACCTTCTGTATCATCTTCAGAATTCTCGGGATCTTTGGTCTTACTTTTTGCTTTTGCGTCAAGTCGAAATTCAATATCAGGTACAAGTTGTACAGCACGGCGATAAAACTGAATTGCTTCACAAAGCTTTCCATTACGTTCCATCTCACAGCCTTTCAAGAAGAGAACTTTTGCCTTTAAAAAATAAAGAAAATTCTAAGATAATAATAATCTAAATAATTGCATGTACTTATCGTAACTGACAACAATAAAAAAATATTAAACGTTATTTATAGGAGGCAACATTTTTGATAGAAAAATTTACAATTTTTAATTTTTAAAAAATTACACATTAGAGATATGTGCATAAATCATTCACTTATTTAAATCAAACTAAAATCTTAAATCCTTCCTTTAATAAGAATTTTACTCTGATCTTTACAAAAACCCATGTTTAAGAATAAACAATAAACTGTTTCCATTGATTTATGGTTTAGATGCATAATTTAGCTAAAACATACACATTAAGTCAATTGCTCAAATTTACTTATTTACAACAGTTGTTTTGTAGTCTGGAGGTAGTAAAGCTACTTCTATGGTAAATCTTCAAAACTGTTTGTCTATGCTGACAGTCACAAATAGCCAATACTTATATTTACGGAAACTTTGATGTTAAATTTAACTATATTCAAAGCTACATCAAAAGCAGCTCGTAACATGCTCTTTCGTCCATAGAGTGTGTACACAAATCTATGAAATGGTATAAAAAAGTATTCTTTCACTTATTAGACTGTTCAGTTTTTAATGCTTACCAATTATACAAATGTAATAATGTAAATTATGTGCCTCTTGAAAAATTTCACCTACAGTTAATTAAGAACTAATTAAAAATATCATACGCCAGTTTCTACTCGTACGGTAGGCAGAAGAGTGTTGGATCAGAATGATGAGTTACGTCTGAAAGAAAGACACTTTGCTAAATTTGTTTCATCCACTGTTCAAAAGAAATCTGCTACAAAGTGATACATAATTTGCACCAAAAAAAATAAAAGATGCGAATCAAGATATCTGTGTGTAACCTGCAATGTACCTCTGTGTATAAGACCCTGTTTTGAGACATAACATACTAAAAAACACTATTCGTTTTTTTTATATTCGTAGAACAACAAGTTGCGTAAGTTATAAGAGTCACTTTGTTATGTTTTTAATAAAACATATTTTCAAATAATTCTATTTTTTAGGTTTGTATTAGCTTTTTCGAATAGCTCGTAAATAAAGAAACGGCATTTTCATTTTGTGGTTTATTCTCACACAAAATAAAAGAATAATATGTACAATCGAATAAATCACACTGCTCTAGACAAAAATGTTCGCAAGCTGCAAAAAAATATCAATTTCTAACTTGTACATCGAACAGGCAATAGATACTGTCGAATGCAGGAAGATATTTGGAATTACTAAGCAAGGACAAAATATTGATATGCTTAGATTTGCAGATGATACTGCGGTATTAACATTTAGCAAGGAAGAGTTAGAAGTTGCTCTTAATGAAATGGAAACGGTTCTAACAGAGAGATACGGTATGAAAATTAACAAAAACAAAACTAAAGTACTAGTATGCAAAGGAGGGGAAAATAAATCTAAAACAAGAATACAAATAGGTAACAAGAACTTACAAGAGAAGGAATTCTGCTACCTAGGAAGCCAAATTACGAGAGTGGGAAGAGCACAAAACATATAAAACAAAGATTAGCACAAGGTCATGCTACATTTAACAAGAAAAAGCAATTACTTTGTTCAAAGATTACAAACATAGAAACAAGGAAAAGATTGTTTAAAACATGTGTGGAGCACAGCACTGTACGGCTGTGAAACTTAGACAGTAGGAGAAGCGGACAGGAAAAAAGACAGAAGCCTTTGAAATGTGGTGCTAGAAAAGTATGAAGGTATTCTGGAACAAAGAGGTACTAGAAATGGTAGGGGAAGAAATAAATATGTGGAAAACAGTAAAAAATAGGAGAGATGATGATGGGCCACATACTAAGGCAGAGGGAATAGTGTGGAATATATTAGAAGCAGAGGTAAAAAAAGAAGAGAGGTAGAGGTAGACTAGGCCAGACTATTGCACACAGATAGTGAAAGATGTAGGCTGCAGGAATTTCAGGGAAATGTGTAGGCTAGATCAGAATAGAAATCAATGGAGGTACACGTTCAACCAGTTCCAAGATGGAAAAATTAATGACAAAAAAAATAACTCTACTTAAACTTGATGATTATTATAAGCAACTACAGGTATTGGTTTTGCAATATTCTGAACTAATGTTAATTGTGCAAAAGCACTTACTAGAAAATTATTAATTCGGCAAATGTCTAAGTGTTGGAGATCTTGGCAGTCACAGGCTGCTTAACCCCCTTCACATACCACTAAATTTCGGTAAAATAGGACATACAATTAGAAAACAACAGAAGGGGAACCAAGCTGTATCTGGCTGTGGGAATTTCAGGGAACTGTATAGGTTAGCTCAGAATAGAAATAGTGGAGATACGCATGCAACCAGTTTCAAGACGAAAAAACTAAAAATGAAAAAAAAATAATAGCACTTAAATCTGATGATTATTATAAACAATTACAGGTGTTCGTTTTGAAATATTTTCAACTAATGTTGATTGTGTGAAAGGATATATTGGAAAACTATTAAATCGGGAAATGTTCGAGTGTTGGGGAATCTTGGTAGCCGCAGGCTGTTTACCCCCTTCACATACCACTGAATATTGGGGAAATAGGGTATATATTTGTAAAACAATAGAACAACTGAATTCCATCTAACAAGAAAGAGCAGCCACTAAATTCGAAGATAAAAAACAGAAACAATGAGAAAATTGTTGAAAGGATATGTGGAAAACAAAAAAAAATAGGAGAAATAGAAAGGCAGGATATGTTCTCATGCATTTTTTGGGGAATAGTGCGGAATATATTACAAGCAGAGATAGGAAAGAATAGGTAAAGATAGACCTAGATCAGACTAATGCATGCAGATAGTGAAAGATGCAGAGTGGAAATTTCAGAGAAATATGTATGTTAGTTCAGAATAGGAAACAATGAGGGTATGCGTCTAACCAGCTCCAGGACTGAAGACCTAATGATGATGAAACAACAAAGGTTTAAGTGCCACTTACAACCTTTTTCATTTACCCCGTAGACCTGCAAGTATTGAAATAGTAACACAGGGGTCTATCTGCCACATAGGGCCTTGTTAAATAAACACAAGTACGTTAAGTTAGATAACAATGGTATATCTGCTTGTGTACAGATTAAAAACTAGATTGCTTGTACGTATTTCCTTTTATTTAGGTTACTTACCACTCAATTTGTATAAAAACAGTTTTCTTTTAAAAGTTAAACTAGTAAAACTACAAGCAAATCAATTTTTGGTAAGCGATTACTCAAAATGGCTTCAGGGCCAGATATAACTTTGCTTTCCTAATGCGGCGATTTGGTAATTGTCTTATTAGAAATGTTATTCCCAACTTTGCTTGAAACAGCAAGGGTTCAGCAAAATTCTAAATTTTTCAGGTTAAAAAAACTCACTTACTGGGCAATGTAGTATAGGCAAATAACTTTAAGAAGAACCCAACGTCATCATGCGCACAAAGCAAAAATTGGTTAGGAACAGTTCATTATATGTAATTAGGGATGGCAGTATTCAGGTTTTAGTGGCGTAGAGTTTTATGATCAACCAATCGGAAATTACCTTGTAAAAGTTTTAGATTTCATTACTATTTATTTTTACTTGATACACAGACGGACAGTTTTAAACCGCCATCTAACTAATATAAAATATCTTGTATATAACAATTAACATTAATAAAACAATAAGTTACTCAACAGATGTGTTTGCAGAACACTAGAATGAGATAGAAACCACTTAAGCAGGTCATGGTATTCAATCATTTGCTTTATCGGATTTAAACAAAATAACCTTGCTATAGCAGTATTTTTTAGGGATATTGATGCACACAACTCATATGGCGATATTATATTAAAAATTTTAAATTATAATTTAATTGGTTGTTTATTTTTTTTACTATTTAACGCCATATCTTCCGTTTATACTGTAATAACTCAACTACGCCACTGTTATTACATTTCTGCGCAATCTGGCATATGACGTTGGGTTCTTCTTAAAGTGATTTGCCTATACCTCTGGGTGGAGCATTTGGAAATCAAATTTGGTGATAACTTGATAACAGATAAAAAAAATCTAAGACGCATGTACACCTTACAGCCAAACTTACAGAAATTTTATAAAAGGAAATTATATATTTTAAATTAAATAACTAGTACTTAAATGTTATACAAAATTTTATTATTATAAATATAATTGAAGGGCTAAAGGGATGAACCAATGATATGGAATTCACCTACCTTTAATGACTGCGATCTTGATTCAACGCTGGTCGATCAATGTAACGAAACTATTAATTGATTGCGGACTGTAGTAATGTTAATTAGCACACGAACCGATTGTACGGCACTAATTACTGCAAAATAACCACGAAAACATATTGCGTACATGTGACGCTTGCTACGACTTTCGAAGCACTCGTATTTCTGTCTTTTCTCACCATTTAGTCCCTTTTCTTGTAGGTAGGTAGTGGATAGAACCGGATTATAGGAAGGGGTTAAGTACTGTTAGGTTAAATGATAAGCGACATTAATTAATATCTATAAGCTTAAGGTAAAACGTGTAAATAGGGTAAGTAAGCCTAAACATACCGCCCACCAAAATAAGTGTGAAGCAACTTATTTTAAAAGTAAACGGCAACAAATACTTATACGTATACACTTACGAAAAATACTAAAACTATTTTTACAAAGGAAGAGGACATAGTTTAACAAGTGGACTTTGAGAAAACCTTGCATTGTTTTCACACCTGCCACGCGGCTAATGTTGTCTGAACCAACATACAGTTTTTCTATGTGCCCTAATTTCCAATGTAAAGGTGCGACTTGATTGTCATGAATTAAGACTAACGTTCCAATTTTCGCCTCAGAAGTAGGGGTAAACCATTTTGCCTTCTGTTGCAAAGAATGCAGATATTCATTACGCCAACGCTTCCAAAATGATTGTTGGATGCGTTGAATAAGTTGCCAACGATCTAATTTTGATATTTCCAACTCAAGGAGAACTGGATCGGGTATGACAGAAACAGGCTCTATATTCAAAAAATGGGACGGACTTAAAATGAAAAATCATTCGGATCTGAGCTCATGGGGCACAGAGGCCTTGAATTTAAAATGGCTTCAACCTGAATTAAAACCGTGTTTAATTCCTCGTATGATAATATCTGGTCGCCAATCACTCTTTTAAATGTGTCTTGACAGACTTAATTCCAGCCTCCCACAACCCTCCAAAATGAGGAGCTGAGGGAGGATTGAACACAATTCAATTCCTTCAGCATGTGCTGATTGAGTCATCAGTTGCGAGATTTCGTTCGATGCTCCAACAAAATTGGTACCGCAATCGAATAGAGTTTTAGGCATTTACCCCGGCGGGCTATAAAGCGTCGTAACGCGGCTATAAAAGCATCTGCCGACAAACTTGACACAAGCTCTAAATGAAGAGCCTTTGTGCTGAAGCAAACAAATAAACAAATGTAAGCCTTTAGTGACCTTACACCTCGATTACGGCTCATGAGAATACAGAAAGGACCTCCAAAATCAACTCCCGTGTGTAGGAAGGCCTTTACAGAGGTAAACCTTGATGCAGGCAAATCACCCATCGGAGGACAATAAGCAATTGGTTTCACTCTAAAACATCGAATACAAGATTTTAAACACTGACGTATGACTCTTTTGCTGACAAAATCCAATAATTTTGGGTTAGTAAAAATTGTGTGGCTTTAAGACCAGGGTGTAAGTATGTTTTATGGCAGTCCAAGATGATTAATTCTGTTAATCTGTGAGTGCGAGGAAGTACCAATGGAAATTTTGTTTCATATGGTAATTCCGAGTTTCTGAGCCGACCGCCCACCCTCAACAAACCACGCGAGTCGATAAAAGGGGTAAGAGGTCGAAGATGTTTACTAATTACCTTACCCGTTTAATATTTTCTATATCCTGACCAAATGATTCTTGCTGAATTCTCTTAATCAATAATTCCATAGCGTGTTGCTGAGACACAGACACGTTATCCAAATTCTCACCAACTGCCTGTCTAGCAAATTGTAACTTACGAACAAACTGGTAAACATATGAAACAATTCTACATATTTTTGTAGATTTGAAAATCTCTAGTAATGAATTTAAAAATTATCTGTCACAACAACATTTAATACCAATGTACGTTTCTCCACATCTATTGGAGATGTATCGATTAACTTTGGCATGTGGGTAACAGGCCAATTTTCTTCTGGAAGTGACAACCATGGAGGGCCTGTCCACCATAACTGATGATTGACTAAATCTGATGCTAACATCCCTCTACAGGCGCAGTCTGCGGGTTATCATGTGACCGAACATGGTTCCAAGATGCAGGAGAAACGCGATCCTGAATATGCGAAATCCGATTACTTATAAAAGTTTTCCAGTTATAAGATGACGATCGAATCCAACACAGAGCGACTGTAGAATCGGACCAAGCAACTATACGATCTAACGACAGACGAGTTTTATATGTATTTTGGACACATGCCACTACATCAGACAATAACACAGCACCGCACAATTCGAGTCTTGGCAACGATATGCGCTTTGTGGGCGCAAGTCTAGATTTTGCACATACTAAGGCAACCTTTATATCACCCTGTATGTCAACAGTACGAAAGTAAATCACAGTAGCATACCCTGCCTCAGAAGCGTCACAGAACGCATGCAGCTGTAGATCTTGAACATCATCAGAAATAATCCACCGAGGAATTTTAAGGTCTGATAATTGCGACATTTGTTGCAAATAAATTTTCCACTTTGAACTTATGGTCAACGGGGGACTGTCATCCCATTCAAATCCTAAAATCCATAACGATTGTATTAAATGCTTGGCCAAAAATACTAAAGGCGCTAATAGCCCTAACGGATCAAAGATCCTTGCTACTTGGACAACATATTTCTTTTAGTACATGGTCTGTCTATGATATTTGTATCATAGAAGAATTGATCAGCGACGGTTGCCAACGCAAACCTAATACCTTTTGGATAACATTGTTAGATTCCTCGAAGGAAACAGCTTGTTGATAACGATAAGATTCTGGTAAATCATCAATGATACTAGCAATGTTACTATTCCATTTTCTCAATGTAAAACCTCCAGCCTCACAAATCTGATTTAATTCAGAAACTAGACGTTTAGCTTCATCAGGTGAACTGCACCGGTAATCACATCATCGACATAAACATCCGACAACAAAACCTTGGCAGCGTTTGGATATTTAGGTGCTTCAGCATTCGCAAGCTCCTTAATAACACGCATTGCCAAGAACGGTGATGAAGTAACTCCGTAGGTAACAGTATTCAATTGATACTCGACTATTGACTCTGATGATGTTGGTCTCCAAAGTAATTTTTGATAAGCCCGATGATTCGGAGCAACAAAAATCTGCCTGTACATCTGTTTAATATCGGCAGTTAATACAATGGGATATAAACGAAAATCCAACAACAAAGCAAGAATATCTTTCTGAAGCGGAGGTCCTGGCATCAAATGTTCATTCAATGAACCACCACTGGGACAAACCGCGGATGCGTCAAACACCACTCGAATTTGTGTAGTAGTGCTTTCCGGTTTCATAACCGCATGGTGCGGAATATAATATTCCGGAGATGGAATATTGCTACTCATTGAGGTATTTACTGGTGTCATATGCCCACTGTCGGAATAGTCTTGCATAAATTGTTTATACAAAGTGTATAATTCCTGATTCTTTTCCAAGCGACGTTCTAATAATAAAAACCGATTAAGTGCGACATCCCGAGACCCAACAAACCACGGTTCAGGACCACTAAACGGCAACGATACAACGAAACGACCTGTTTTGTCTCTCGAATAATTGCTACGAAAGTGTTTTTCACAAATTTCCTCTTGTGAGGATAACTTGTGTGTTGGAATGTCTGGAATGTTTTCCAGTTCCCAGAATCTAGTGATCCTAGACTCTAAGGGTTCTACAAATGCACACAATGACGTGCCACTTGTCACTGGAGACACAAATTTTTCCTGTCAGTAACCAACCAAATGAAGTGCGAATTGCAACTGGTTCATCAGGTGAACCCGACGAGTTTCATTACCCAAAGTGCAGGCAAAATATCTGCTCCCAACAACAAGTCTATATTACCTGGTTTATCAAAAGAGGGATCGGCTAAGTCTAAACCTTTTATATGTATCCAATTTTTCGAGGAGATTGGAGCCGTTGGTAACTTTCCACAAATTTCTGGCAATACAAATGCTTGAACTGAATATTCTGGCATTGTGTGTCCAACGGGTTTAATTTTACAAACACCTTTCCGGTAATATGAGATGACGCTAACCCCAACCCTTCTACCTTTAATGCAACCTTTGATTTATTTAATCCAAGCCGTTGACGGCATTTTTCCGTTATAAAAGATTCCATACTTCCACAATCCAATAATGCTCTTACGATTTGCGCTTGTCCAAATTCATTGCGAATAGAAACTTGAACTGTTGATAACAATGTAGAAGCACTTGACAATTTCCGAGAACAATGTACTACAATTTGAAGTAGAGGCAACATTTGAAACATCTGCAGCAGCAGGTTTTGTTTCAACAACAGCAGCAGAATTTTCAAAATGAAGGAGGGTATTGTGACCCTTTTTGTGACATTTTTTACATACCGATTTTGAAGGGCATGTTGCAATTTTATGTGTATCTTGAAGACAATTGATACACAAATTTTTATCCTTTGCAGTATTATACCTTTCTTGAGGAACCTTATCCAAAAAATTTGACAACGATAAATCTGATGATTACCATTGCAAACCAAACATTTTACCGCGTTTGAAGTTGTAAGTAATGAGGTTTTAACATATGACTTCGGATTAAAAGAAAAACGCTTTTCCTTAATGTTTGTATTCAATGTGTGTTTTGAACTTGACTTCGATGGTTCGGACGAAATCATACTACTAATTTCCAAAGCTTTACACTGTTTTTCAAGAAATGATTTCAATTGCTCGTATGTAGGTATTTCTTCATTATTTTCAACCTCAAATGCCTTTAAGAGGTCAGCATCAACCTTTTGCTCAACAAATTAAACAATATTAAATTAAGTAAATCAATTTTTATTTGACGTAAACCTGACAAATTCTCTGTAAAACAATTCAACAAATCCTAAGTTCTGTATGTGATTTTGCTTTCACCTTAGGACAATTTTCAAGAGCTGACCAATATGTATTGACAATCAAACGACGTGAGTCATAGCGTTGTACTATAACGGAGTATGCAATTTCATAATTGTCATTATTTATTGGTAGATGACGAATTAAATTTCTGGAATCTACATCCAACGCTTCAGTAAGAAATAAAAACTTTTCGATTGGTAATAACTGTGTATTTAAATGAATGAGATTTTTATACAAACTATGAAACGATTCCCAATGCTCTATGCGTCCAGAAAAGCTCCCAATTGCGACCTTTGGAAGTTTTAAATTACTGGTGATACCTATACCAGCTGTATCATACGACGATCTACTTGTAGAAAACGGTTTCGCTTCCTGCTTACTTTCAACCAAACTAACAAATTTTGCCCCAATAACTTTAATTGATATTAAAGTTTTATCCAATTCAATTCTGATTGCTGTAATTTGACTCAAACTGTCAGAATCATCCTCGTCTAACACACACCTTTTGTAGGATGCATCAAATTCTTCCTTTATCTCTACAGCTGACTGTACCATCATCGAAGCGATTGCTTGGTTTTCAAGATTATATTCCAACTTTGAAATACTTTCAAACAAATTTTCTATTCTATCCAAACACCCTTTTCCATCTACTATAAGACGGTCCATAAGCATCTGAGTCATTTCGAACAAAATAGCTATTCCCCTAAACACGAGTACCCTTGTCACAAAAATAACAAATCTTAAAGATGTAGACCCAAACTAATGATGAACATGTAACTACTCTACCAATTTTCAGAAACTAGCAATTATGTCGCTAATCCTGAGTGACACTTTAATTTAACGTTAAAATGAGACTTGTGTTGACCACAACCCTTAAGATACCTCGAGGAATAACGGTTCTTTAAGCTCTCACCAAAATAGATTAGTGCAGCTTCAGGTATACAATGCAAGTTCTTAGAACAGGGGTATCGCAATGATGTTTTTCCTATTTGTATACGCTTAATTTAAATTAACTGCCTCTTTTAATGCACTTAAATTTTAAGAAGTAACTTTTTAAAATGCAACGGCATGCACAAATATTATGAAATAAGCCTAACTGCAATTACTATTAATGTGTAAAACTAACCTGATTACTCTAATTGTTTGATTAGATAATCAATTTTTATATGCAAATATTAATTAATGCGGTCGAAAGGAACCAAAAATGAAGGGCTAAAGGGATGAACCAATGATATGGAATTCACCTACCTTTAATGACTGCGATCTTGATTCAACGCTGGTCGATCAATGTAACGAAACTATTAATTGATTGCGGACTGTAGTAATGTTAATTAGCACACGAACCGATTGTACGGCACTAATTACTGCAAAATAACCACGACAACATATTGCGTACATGTGACGCTTGCTACGACTTTCGAAGCACTGGTATTTCTGTCTTTTCTCACCATTTAGTCCCTTTTCTTGTAGGTAGGTAGTGGATAGAACCGGATTATAGGAAGGGGTTGAGTACTGTTAGGTTAAAGGATAAGTGACATTAATTAATATCTATAAGCTTAAGGTAAAACGTGTAAATAGGGTAAGTAAGCCTAAACAATAATTTAATAAATTTTATTGTTTTAATCAAGTTCGAGTCGGACTACTTAATGATATAAGTTCCCAGCACCACTAAAACAAACAGAAAAATAGAGAATAATTAATTAAAATTGTTAACATATATTCTGTGATTAGTCCCGGGTATTGTGATTCCTCCGAATAAGTCAGTTTGATGTATGGTTGGAATATCTTCAGCCGAATTAGGAATGATTGCTTCATAGTGATCTCCATGTATCACATCCCTGCCATTTCCAGCGCAATGAACTACAGCTAAAGCCTCGCGAACTAATTGATCTTCTTTTGCACAAAAATTATATGATGTGATACTGAAGCCGAAATGATAATAAGAATCATTTAGATATCTATTAAAGTTTATATTAGTTTGTACTGTTAACATTTCTCAAATAAATTCGAAAACTAAATGAGATATCGAAAAGTGTATGGCATATTTGTAATCAGCGTAAAAAACTAAACAAGGTACATATATATCATTTATTGTAACATTATGGGAATATGACAACGGACGACGGCGACGACGACGACGATAATAGTGATTATATTAACCTAACTTACGTCGTAAGTTTGGTTGAAAAAGACAGTGGCGATCCGATTGTGCTATGTGCGGAGACATTTCATTCACTAATTGGAAAGATCATGTCAAGAAAACTGTTAGTGGCTAGCTCAAAATGTAATCCTTCAGAAATGTTATCGGTTAAGATAATAAATCAGGAAGCAAACAACCTTAAAAGTATTGAAGATTAAAACACCTGGATAGGTCGAGTTGATCGGTTTGACCAGTTGCATTCTTGTTATAAAATCAGCTGGAAATCAATAAGATGCTGTCTGAAATTATTTTATCATCTCTTGGAAGCTTCTTTTATAATTTCTTATATTTTGTATGACGTGTTGTGAATTAAATACTAAATTATATACTAATGCTTTCCTTATTGGTTATTTATTACTTACATTATTGTTCCGTTTATATTGTAAATAATTTACAGCTAAATTTATTTTCTGTTGAGTTTGTTGATTATTTACGTCCACTTCGATATATTTAAATTTTGTAGTGTAAATTTCCATGTTTACTTCAAGCATGCACCTACAAGTGCCGCGAGTGATAAACTTTGTTATCCGCATGTGCAAGAACAGTGTATTAACTGGAAAACACGCAAAGCAAGGAGAGTATCAATTTGTCGTGCTAGCAGGTCGCATCACTGCTTACATGTACTACGTAGAACAAATTAATTACAAGACCGCTTTCTTTCAGAACAAACGTTATCAAAATAAATATGCTTAGCTACACCACCCAAAGGAAGAGTAGTTTTTTGTTTCCCATATGACGGACAGATTCTACCGTTTTGTTTACATCGTTTTTCCGTTGGCACGGCTGCATAAACAACAGGCGAGTGCTTTGAAGTAAATGTTTGATTTGGTTAAAATCATTAATTATATGTTATTTGTTAATTATCATTTTTCTGTCATATATATGTCCACTTCTCTCTACTACAGAGCTATTCGAAATTCACCGCTATTTTACACATTATAGTATGTCTAATTTAAGTTAGATGGCGTTGTTAAGAAAATAATAAGGTTTTAGTTCTTTTAGTAGTTCTAGTTAGAGATGGGAATAACCGTTCTTTCTAAGGGCGCGTTGTACCAACTAGAGTTAAACCTGAGTTATGTAGACCTTGAGTTAAGTACGTCAAACGCGTTGTATAAAAATTAATCTGGGATTACAGTGGAGTTAACCTGAAGTTAACATACCCGGGAATGACGGCGGTTTAATTAAAAGTTAAGTATTTCTAACCAATAATTTCAATGACAGCTGTTGTTTTCTATTTGCTTATTTAATACAGATAAATAGTGTTGACATTTTTGTTAAGTATAAATATGGCTTTAAAGGGTGCTGAGGGTGTAGAGGAATTAACGGACGATGAAGATTTTATACAATTAGTTGACAATGTGTTAAGGGCTCCTCGCAATATACGCGAGAGAATAGATCATTTTGCAAGATGGAACGATTTTGAATTCAAGCAACGATTTCGTTTATCGAAAGTTGTTGTTATATACATAATTGATAAAATTTCAGAACAAATTGCGCCACCAACAAACAGGTATATTGTGATTACAGTGTGTACATGTTTATTACAATAATTGAGTTTTGTAGAAATCATGCATTGTCTCCAGCAGATATGGTCTTTTTGACTGAGGTTTTTGGCCACTGGTACTCTATTGACGGTTGTGGGAGAACTTAGTGGAGTAGATAAGGCTACTGCTTCAAGAGCAATAGCTACTGTTGTAAATGCGCTGGCCCAAATGAAGCCTGAATTTATTGAAATGCCTTCAACTGAGGAGGAAATTACAAAAGTTCGACAAGCCTTCTATAATATCGCCAAGTTCCCACGATGTGTTGGTGCACTAGATTGTACTCATATACGAATCCAGTCACCCGGAGGAGAAGATGCTGAACGTTTGAAATAGGAAAGGGTTTTTTCAGATAACACCCAGGCTGTATGCGACAGTGATTTAATCATTAGAAATATTGTTTGTCGCTGAAGTGGATCTTCCATGCGATTCAACGATCTTTAACAATTCATCTCTAAGAATGGGATTGGAAAATGCAGCATTTGGTGCCGGCAGTTTAGTCGTTGCAGACAGTGGATATGCAAATAAAAATTATCTGATAACTCCACTGGCAAATCCTTCAACACCAGCAGAAAATCTCTTTAATGAGGCCCAAATAAGGACCCGGAATCCCATAGAAAGGTGCTTTGGAGCTTTAAAAAGAAGATTCCTTTGCTTGGCATATGGGATCAGGTTACATGTGTGCAAAGTTGAAGCAATCGTTGTCGCATCTGCAGTGTTGCATAATATCGCAATTTCGCTCAATGATGCAGAACCTAGACTTACACGGGAAGAGGAGGAAATTGTCGAGGTAACAATGAATGTTAATGTATATGCAGCTAATGCAATGCTCCGCAATCATGAAAACAATGTAACTCGGCATGCATTAGTTACAGGACATTTTCGAGGATATTGTGACTTTACTTTAATGAATAGTTATCATTTATGTTATTAGTTACTGTAATGAGTGTTTCTATTTATGTTTTTTAGTCTTACTTATTCAGTTTAGAAAAATAAGTGGAAGTAAAATTAGTTGTTTATGCCAGTATATGTAATTGACAATCTGAACCTTACAATTTTATATTAATTATTATAAACAAACAAGAAAATCAGTCAGGTGTTAACATTCAACAGTAAGAAAAGGTAAATACAACTAAAATGCCCATGGGGTAGTTTTACAGCTGCTTTTTCAAAATTTGTATTTCCAGTGCGTGTTTCGCTCGCTTCATGGCCATTGTTGTTTCAAACTCGAGTTTTTGGTTGGCTAAATAAGCTTCGTGTTTGTCTTTTAGCATTTGCAACTTTAATTCGTGTTCCTCTAAAAAACATTTTTTTTGCAAATCTGCAAGCTCCCTTCGTTTTGGTTGCAGCCCATTTGCTTAATTTATCCCGTAATGGCTGCCTTTCAGATTCACCTATAAAGTATTGACATGAATCATAATGTAATTGGTTTATTAATGGTATGCTTATACCATGAGTTGGTTTCGTTTGCCTTAATGGTTTCGAAATTGGTGTACGTAATTTGGATGGAGTGTACGATTTCCAACTAGACTCCACATTAGCATCCTTACTAATACATTCACTTGTAGTGGTGCAAACAGTCTGGTCAATGTGCAACTCTTCGTCGTCGTTGGTTAAAGGATCTGATAGAAATATATATGTTAATGGTCGGTTATTTAAGAATTACTGCATTAATTTATATTGAGCACAAAACTTTATAAAAAAAATAGTAAAATTACTAACCGATCCGTACAGTAGATTCTGTCGTACGAGTGGTTGGCGGCAGCATCAGCGTCGCATCATCATCAAACTTCGATGTTTCGCCAGTCATTTGCGTACCCAAGATATCGTGAATAGTTCTATCAATTTCTTTTTCATGATCTACATTGATAGGTGGCCCACCTCCAGTACCATAAATATACTTGTTGTATTACGTGTACCTCTTACACGTACTTTTTTTTTAATTTTTGTACCTGTTCCATAGGGTATTTACGTCTCTATATATTTCACCCATGTTTAAATTATACAAATCGCACACTTTATCCCAAGCTGCACATTTAATTTTGTTATTATCTGCATCCGATTTTCTACTTTCTATCGCATGGGCATACTCACTGACAGTCCTCAGAAGTAGGGTATCTTCCTTATCAGAGAAATTCTCTGCGCGTTTTCTTTTATTCGACATCAAAACTATTGTTCTATTATCAAGTTATAACTACTAACCTATTCGATGCACCTAGAAGTTGTCAAAATACTGTCGCGAATTTGACATATCATTTTTACCAACATTCCAAAACACTAGATTAGCTAACCCAAATTTATTTGTAGTTCATACAATGCCTACTGTGTTTAACCTAAGATTAAAGTTAATCATTAGTTACTAAACTCGTAGGTTAATTCGAGTTGGTACAACCCACCCTTAATACCGCTACAGTCGCGATCACGGCTAGTGAATACCGCGACCGAATTGTGTTATTCAGTAATGAACTGCAATATGAGTCATCTGTAAAGGGTCTCATGCACCTCTATCACGTAGGAGCTACCTGCCGAGTGCTTGCTAATAGGTTTACAGCGATTGTGGAATCAATGAATCTTTACTCTTTACCTGTTCCCAATATTATTCTTCTTTTCTTACACTCTTTGGATCGGATTCTCAAGTCTTCAGTAACATTTCATTTTCATAATTCTTTTTATTTAGTGTTGGTTCGGCAGCTGATCGTTTTTAATAATTTGTATATAGTGTCTGTTTTGTGTTAAGCTATTGTTCGAACTTTATTTATAAAAAAAAACATATATAACAATATTTCTCATTATTTTCAAGTAAGTTCGTTTATCTTTAAATAGATATTTTATTTACTTGCTACTTTGCAACTTTCAGGAAACATGTCTACCAAAAGATCTATCAAGTCATCGCTTATATGGAATTTTTTCACTGAAAAACCAAAAGCAGACAAAACTGCTGTTTGTAGTATGTGTAATAAAGAGTTTAGTTTTAAAAGTACTTCAAATAACTTGAAAAAGCATATTGAAAAAAGCATGTACGCGTAAACATACAAGGTGCACTGCAAAAAAAAACAGAAAACGGAATTTGTAGAAGCTAACATTACATCGCAAAGCGACATTGCTATGAATTCCAATACTGAAGAAACTTATCCTAATGCAAGCACAAGTTCAGCAGGTATTAATATGGTTAACGAGCAAGGAGCTAAAGCCCAAACAAATATTAACTCTTTTCTTAATAGAAAGTTGGGTGTACATTCTAGGAAAAAAATTGACAATAGTTTATTAAAATTGTTTACTTTAGACTTTCAACCTTTTTCTATTGTTGAGGACCGTGGTTTTAAAACCTTTGTATTTAACTTAAACCCTTCATATCAAATGCCCTCGCAAAAAACAATTACAAAGACATTGCTTTCTGCAGTGTATAAAGAATGTTGTAATAATATAAACACTATTGTGCCTAAAATTTATTTATAAAAAAAACATATATAACAATATTTCTCATTATTTTCAAGTAAGTTCGTTTATCTTTAAATAGATATTTTTTATTTACTTGCTACTTTGCAAGTAAAGCTAAGATCATATTTAAAGGTTAAGTTAAGGTTGAATTTAGGTGGGAAGTAGAAAAGAAGATGGTGGATTATGTTGGTATCAAGAAAGTGTGCTTTTGAAGTTTTCATTAAATAATTTATAACCCGACTTATGTATTTGTTTAAAACGCCTGAACCCTTTTATTTATGTATTTATGTGCTCCTACAACATTAACTATAGATTGTTGGACCTCTAGAAACACCGAAAGTTTTTTAGATGTTTCGGCCCATTTCATTAATGCTGATTTCAAAATAAAAAGTATATTATTCAAATGTTTCCTTTCCAGAAAATCACACTAGCCTTAACCTAGCAGCTACAATCAGAACTATCATAAATGAGTGGGATTTGGACGGCAAAATTTTAATGGTGGTGTCAGACACTGTATCAAACATTAAAAAAGCTATTAAAGACGAGTTAAAATTTAGGCATTTTGGATGCTATGCGCATATGCTTAATTTAGTTGTTCAAGACACATTAGAAGATATCACTGCAGTCATTAATAAAATAAAAACCATTGTAGACCATTTCAGAAGAAGCAATTAATCAACCACACAATTAATTGCACAGCAACAACAAATGAATTAAGCACCTAAGAACTTGATTCAAGATGTGTGTACTCGATGGAATTCAACTTACTATATGGTAGAACAATTTGTTGAACTCGAAGAACCGTTAAAACTGCAACGGTTCTTTTAGACAGGGATTTTCCAGTTGTTTCTATGAAGAATGGGCATTCCGGAATAAACTTATAGTTGTTTTAAAACCAATGGAAAGGGTAACAAACTTAATCAGTGGAGAAAAGTTTGTAACGGCGTCCTCGGTGATAATAATTACTGACGGAATTCTACATGCTTATAGAAAACTTCACAAAAAATTTAAATTCCACTATGCAAAAATGTTATTCAAACTATTATTAAAGGAATTACAGAACGATTGGGAGACCTGCAAAGCAGCCAGTCCTAAACATTATTCACAATTTTGGACCCGCGATATAAAAATTTGGGATTTTCTTGAGAACTTATTAGCAAAAGAACAAAAAAGAAAGTTATTTCGCTGGTAGCCACGCTAATATCAGAAAAAGAAACAATGCTACTTCTGCGCCCTCAGAAGAAACAAAAAAGAAAGTTGTTGAAGCTGAATGTTAAAACTTATGTATAATGTTCGGCATGTGGACACGACACAACCAAGGTCAGTCGTTTTTTGTAGTAGACTTGAAACGATTGAGAGTAGTTGTTGCAAATAAAATTCGGATTCTGTCATTGTCAAAATAAATATAAATTAGTAATTTCAGTTGAAAAGGGATAATAAAGAATATAAAACATGGCTTGTTATATTCAAGATCTTGGAAGTTGCGTGTAGAACTGCGTAGGCACGGCAGCAAAAATATTAATTAACATATACCAACTACCAAGGACGTAGTAGTCGAAGAAGCCTTATCCTGGTAAGAAAAGCACAATTCTTAACATTTGGTGACCCCGACGTGATCTGCTTCGGTTTAGTAGCAGTCACAAGTTTGTTGGTAGCTTGTAAAGGAAAACATGGAAGCGAAACGAGCAATTCGTACAGCCTTAAGAACTCAGTTCAAGATTGACGTGCAACGGTTTGAAGATATTCTTAAAGTTGGTGTAAATGAGTCGAATGTTGATAATTGTAAAGCGTGTTATGATATCTTAGAAAAGCAATTTGCAAAAATTCAAGCTTATGGTGAAAAGATTTTGACTTTAATTACAGGCAAAGAGATGGAAGCTAAAATTGCAGAGGAAATTGAAGGTGTTGTGTATGAAGTTATGTATAGTACATGTCATGCCGCTTATTCTCGCTGTATGAAAGAATTAGAGGCCCGTATTAGTATAGCGACATCAGTAGTTAAGCAGGAAAATGGCGGTCGTTACAAACTACCGAAGATTGAATTAAGAAAATTCGGAGGCGAATTAAAGGATTGGATACCCTGGTGGGCTCAATTTTAAAAGATTCATTTGGACCAAAAGTTACATGCGGTTGATAAATTTCAGTACTTAGATCAAAGCATGTTACCAGGATCAAAGGCCAAGAAATTAGTATTATAATTTGAATAACGGCCGCTATACTTGCGGCCACGTCCCCAATGCTCCACCCGGAGCAAGAAATTAGTAGCGGGCTACACGCATTCTAGCGAGAACTATCCGAAAGTAATTGAAGCTCTAAAAATGAGATTTGGGAAAAAGGAGCTGCTGTCTGAGCTCTATGTTCGTGAATTTATATCGTTAATTGTTGATAGAATTACTGTAAAAGACAAGTCCTCGATTGGCTCTCTATATGATAAAGTTCTCAGTAAAGAAAAGGCGCTAGAATCGTTAGGATTATCAGCAGCTAGTAACTGCGATATTCTAAAGACATCTTTGGTCGAATCATGTTTACCAGTAGACACATTAAGGGTATGGCAACGGCAAGCTAAAGTTCCTGACGAGAGCATGTTCAAGCAATTGTTGGAATTTATGAATGAAGAAGTTACCAATGAACAAAAGGTTGTATTAGCCAGTCAAGGGTTCAATAATATTAATGTTGATAAAAGGAACAAGTTCTACTTAAAAAATGAGCAGTCAGAGAAAATTCCAACTGTTTCAGGTTTATCCAATCAATCTGAAAAACGGAAAATGGATGTGTGTGTATTTTATAATATTAAAGGGCACGAAACGGTCAACTGTCGTAAAGCTAGCAATAGTAAACTAGATGATCGACGTAACGCTATTCGAAAAGCAAAACTGTGCTTTTACTGTTTAGGTTCTGGTCATGTATCTAGGTTTTGTAGAGTTAGAGGCGATTGTAAGAATTGTGGAAAACGTCATCAACTAGTAATGTGTCCAGAAATTAGTAAGAGGGAAGATGACGTATCTGTGAAAGGCAATTCTGATTCAAAGCAGTGTGATGATGATGTAGTACAAACTAATTCAATGAATTCGTTTTGCGAACGTGGAATTTTGTTGCAAACATTAGTCGTTCGGTTGAGTTCGGGGAATGTTTCTAAATATGCCAGGGCTATGATTGACGGTGGTTCTCAAAGATCCAGCATTTTGGCACACACTGCACAGCAATTAGGTCTAAAGGCAGTGGGGTGAGTCAAGCTTGTCCATGGGCTGTATGTTGGAGTTAAAACAGCAGAAACATTACACCAGCGCTATGTTGTTCGAGTCAATGGCATGATTAGTAATTACCAATGTTAAATTTAATGCTTGGATGAAAAGAAATTGTGTAACAGCATTCACCAAGTAAGCAAAGGTCCTTCGATGAACGAGCTGAAAGAAAAGGAAATTGTTATCTGTGGCCAAGACCAAAAGATGTCGAAAATTGAGTTAATCATTGGTGCAGATGTGTATGGAAATCTCCTTACAGGTCAGGTTATTCAATTAGACTGAATTAATAGCAATTGAAACGAAGTTAGGTTGGACACTGATCGGTAAATATATTCCCTGTTATGATGCCTCTACTTTCTCTATGGCGTGTACGACGTCAATGTTCCACGATTCTGTTCTGAATGAGTTTTGGAAACTAGAAAGTATTGGTATTAGTGATCCAGTGGAAACACGGAATCAGTTTGAGCTTCAAGAAGCTAGAAACCATTTTGTAAACTCGGTCAAGCAGGACGCTGATGGTAAATATGAGGTGCAATTGCCATTCACGTTGAGTCCTGATAATTTAGAGAATAACTTGACTTTTGCAGAGAAAAGATTGAGAGCATGCTCAGAAAAATTGAAAAGAAACGGAATGTGGAACGAGTATGATAAAGTTTTTAAAGAGTGGTTAGCAGAAGGAATTATTGAAGCAGTTTCTGAAAAGGAAAAGGGGAGCTCATGTCACTATTTACCTCATCATGCAGTAGTAAAATTGGATAGTGTTACTACTAAGATTAGTCCGGTGTTTGATGCTTCGTGTAAAGTCAAAGGTGGCATTTCATTAAATGACTGGTTGGGAAGGGGTTAAACTTACTAGCTTGACTGCAATCTGCGCTCCTTAGATTCCGAGACGGAAAAATTGGTGTAGTAGCAGACATGCGGAAGGCACTCTGTCAAATTAGTGTATGTAAAGCGCACCGAGATTATCAGCGATTTTTGTGGTGGACCGATGAAACCCAGAATGAATTGAAAGTTTTTCGGCATAGGAGGGTTGTATTTGCTATAAATTGTTCACCATTTCTGTTAAATGCAGTGGTAGATTACCACTTATCAAACGTGCCGCCTGAAGAAGCGGACGTTACTGAAAAATTAAAGACTGCTTTATACGTAGACAAGGTAGTGACCGCAGTTGAAAGCCTAGAAGCGATGTATCAGTTTAAGGCTACTTCAATACAAATCTTAAAAGATGCTTCTATGGAATTGCGTTGTTGGGAATTGTCGAATTCTGAAATGGCATTATCAGAAAGCAATATGTACGATTTAAGATTGATGGCTTATAGTCCGGATTTTACTTCAGTTCTTGGTCTGACGTGGGACAAACAATCCGACCAGTTGTACGTTAAAGTTCGTAGAGAGGAATAGGTGGATGTTGTTACAAAAAGAACGGTATTATCCGGTTTGCAAAAGGTGTTTGATCCGCTTGGAGTTTTGTCGCCGTTTACTTTGCTACCTAAAGTTATGCTTCAAGAGGTTTGGGCACTAAAGCTGAATTGGGAACAAGTCTTGCCTGATTCGTATGCAGAAAAGTTTAAGTTATGGTTGATATCGTTAAAAATGATAAAAAATTGTTCACACGTACCGAAAGTGAATGAAGTTTACACTGTTTTGTAGATGCTAGTAAGTCAGCTTATGCTGCAGTTATATATTTAAGGTGCGAAAAGAGCGGTAAAGTATCTGTGCAACTCCTTCAGGCTAAGTCAAGAGTGGCTCCAGCAAAAAAGGTCACTATTCCTAGATTGGAAGTGTTAGCGTGTGTAATTGGATGTAGATCGAGTAAAGCTGTATGTGAAGCTCTAAATTTGCATTGTAGACAGTACTTCTGGTCAGATTCATCAACTGCTATTGCGTGGATTTCGCATTGTGAGAATTGGAGTGTTTTTGTTGCTAATCGTGTAAAGGAAATCAGGCGCCTTAGTAATGCAAATGACTGGAGGCATGTGCCTGGCATTCAGAACCCAGCTGACATGCCATCACGAGGGTGTAGTGCGAAAGAATTATTAGATTTGCGATGGTGGGAGGGGCCAAGCTGGTTGAAACTGGAAGCATAAGCTTGACCAGGTGAAAAACCTGTACCAAGTAAAGAGATTGTAAATGTGGAAAAGAGTGAGGTTATTTTATCAGCGTACGTTGTTCAAAGTGAGATTCCGCTGTTTCATTCGTTGTTAATTTATACTACATACACACGACTTAGCCGTGTTGCACGTATATATCTTTTGAAAAATCATGCACCTAGCTATAACGAAGAATACTCGATAGAGGAATTGATGAACGCTGAGAAGAGAATTTTATTATACGTGCAGAAAGACTGCAAATTGGAAAGTCATTTGTGTCATAAATGCAAAACCGAAAAGGACGAAGATGGATTAGTGCAGGTTGTAACGAAGGTTACCGAAAGAGATGATTTGCATGATTTCCGGCACCCAATACTGTTGGTGGGTGACCATTTAGTAGTTCGTCTATTGATTAATGAAGCGCATGTAAATAATTGTCATGCGGGCGTTCAAACCGTTATAAGAATTCTAAGAGAGCGATTTTGGATTCTACAAAGTCGACGAGTAATCAAGAAGCTGCTATCAGCATGTTTACGTTGTCGCAGGTTTACAGCCAAGAAAATGGATCAGACATTAGTCACATGACACAAAAACTCCAAGTTGATGCAGAAAGCAAGATAAAGAAAATTCGTAACTATGAGGCCATAAAGAACGAGTTAATATTGGCAGATTGGAAGTATGATATAACCCACATCGATAAACTTTATAAAACATTTTACACAAACATTAAAAATGCAATTGACCATAATTCATATGACAAGGAGGTGTCACAAAATAGTTCAAAATTATGGTTTAATGGAGAAATACAAAGAGTAATTAATATACAAAATAAATTTTATAAAAAATTTACATTCACAAGAAGTATAGAAGATTGGAAAGCATACAAAGAATGCAGAAATAATGTGATATTCATGATCCGTAGAGCTAAGATTAAATATTATGAAAAGAAAATAGATGAAAATAAAGGTAACCCAGTAAAAATGTGGAAGACTTTAAAACTTGTATTAAAAACCGAACGTATTCAAAATAGTAAGCACATTATATTTGAGAATACACTAGAAACTAATGACAAGACTATTGCTGAAAACTTCAATACTTACTTCAGAAATAGTATAACGGAAATTACATCATCAATTGGTATTGAAAAGTTTGAGTTTCACGACCAAATACGTACAAGCCTGAAGGAATTAAGTACTTTTAAATTATTAAAAATACATGAACTAAAAGAATTGGTATATAAGCAAGCAAATAAAAGCAGCCGGATGGTGTAAACAGTAGAGTTCTTAAAGAACTTTTGATATTATTGGTTATCTGCTACTAAACATAATAAATATGTCTCTTATGCATAGTATTGTGCCCAAGGACTTAAAGATATCAACAATTACACCAATTCAAAAAGTAGTATCAACAAAGAAATGCGAAGAGTACAGGCCTATAAATATGTTGGCCACAATTGAAAAGGTATTAGAAACAGTAATATATAAGCAACTGAAGCAATTCTTGGATGAGACTAATATATTAACCACCTATCAGTCTGGTTTTCGAACGAAACACTCGTGTGAAACAGCGATTCAGCTAATTATAAATGACTGGAAAGAATCAATGGATAAAGGAAAGGCGGTGTGTGCAGTCTTTATAGAGTACAAAAGAGCATTTGAGACTATAAGTAGAAATATTCTCATTCAAAAATTGGAAAAATATGGAGTTAAAGACAATGCGTTAGAGTGGTTTAAAGACTACCTACAAAACAGGGAGCAAGAAACGAGATGGCAACGGGAAACATCTAGCAAATCAGAAATTGAGTGGGGTGTTCCACAAGGAAGTATTTTGGGACCATTGCTTTTTATAATTTACATAAACGATATAGTGAATGTAGTGAAGGTAACAAATATGCATATGTTTACTGATGACACTTTAATATACGCTGAAGGTGCAAATGTAATAGACCTGATTCAATCTGTAAATAGTGACTTAATAAGAATTAGCAAATATTTAGTTGGAAATAAGCTGAAGATAAATGCTGATAAAACAAAATGGATGTTGTTGACAAATGATAGAAGTTATCAAATGATAAAAACAGAAAATAGGAATGTACAAAATAGATGGGTCTGATATTGAACTGGTAGAGAACATTAAATACCTTGGCGTAATAATCGACCGAAAATTAACTTTTAAAATGCATCTACAGCTGGTTATACATAAAGTAAGCAAAAAGGTTGGATTTCTGAGAAGAATTAGTGCAAAGCTATCAAGTTTTGCTCGAATAACTTTATATAGAGCAATAGTTTATCCACGCCTAACCTATTGCAGCACCATTTTATTTGTCTCAAACCAAGGTGATTTGGAAAGATTGCAAAAGATACAAAATTGTTCAATGAGATGTTTATTAAAATGTAGCAGATTTGCCAAAGTCCGTAAAATGTTAGAATGCCTTAATTTTTTAAATGTTCAGGAACAAATGAAATATAATAGTATGGTTTTTATATATAAAATTATAAATGGTTTGCTGCCTTCGTACTTGGTTAGCAACTTAATTAAAGTGTCAGATATACATAACTACAGCACAAGACAAGCAGACTATTACTATATATACAAGAAGAATAAAACGATAACCACAAAAAATGTATTTCATTATGGCGTTAAAATATATAATACATTACCAAAATCAGTTACAAATCAGCCTTCTCAAAGAAAATTCAAGAGTAATTTAAAAAAATATATTTTAAGTTGTAGAAATGAAAACTAATTATATTATTAACTGTATTTTAATAATTTGCTTTATAGTATAATATTTTGTTTTATACTTTAATAACCTATATTGAGTTATGCAATAAATCTACTTACTATTTACTTACTTACTTACTAGATGTAAGCCTTCCAGCAGCAAGAGTTGAAGATACAGCGCCATTTCAAGTTGTTGGAATTGATTTGGCGGGTCCATTGTTTTTAAGAGGTGGTGTCAAATTGTGGATAGTTTTGTATTCATGTGGTGTCTACAGAGTCGTTCATTTAGAGGCGGTGACGCCACTTAGTACGGAGAATTTTCTTTTGGCATTCCGAAGATTTGTGTCACGGCAAATTCGGCCGTGCATTGTGTATACAGATCATCATCATTGGGTCTTCAGTCCTGAAACTGGTTAGACGCGTACCATCATTGTTTACTATTCTGAACTAACCTACAGATTTCCCCGAAATTTGCACAGTCTGCATCTATCACTATCTGATCTAGGTCTACATCTGCCTCTTTTTTCCTATCTCTGCTTGTCATATATCCCATACTATTCCCCAAAAATGCCTTAGAACGTATTATGCCCTTCTATTTCTCATATTTTTTCCCAAAGATATCCTTGTTCCCTTACTGTTTCTATAACCTATTTGTTATTACCTTTGTCTGTCTATCCTCAAACATCTGAAGCACAACATTTCAAAGGCCACTACTGTTCTTCTGTCTGCTTTTCAGACTGCTCGTATTTCGTAGGCATATTGTCTGTGCTGTGCTCCACACATACGCTTTCAACAACTTTTTGTTCTATGTTTGTTGTCTTTCATCATAGGTGCCGTTCTTTCTTGTTAGATGTAGTTCGGTCACCTTCTATTGTTTTACAATTATATACCCTATTTCTCCGATATTCAGTGGTTGCAAAGGGGGGTAAGCATCCTGTGGCTGCCAAGTTCCCCCAGCACTTGAACAATTACTGATTTAATATTTTTCCAATATGTCTTTTCGCACAGTCAACATTAGTTGCATATATTTCACAACAAACAACTAGTTGTTTATAATAATCATCAGATTTGTCTGCGCTTATTTTTTCGTCATTGGGTTTCCCGTCTCAAAACTGGGTGGACATGTACCTGCACTTATTTCTTTTCTAAACTAACCTACATAGTTCCCTGAAATTCTCACACAGCAATACAGCTCGGTTCCTCTTATATTGATTTCTAATATTATGCCCTATTTCACAGAGATTTATTGAAGGGGGTTAAGCAACCTATGGCTGCCAAGATCCCCCAACACTTAGACATTTGCCGAAATAATAGTTTTCCAGTAAATGCTTTTACGCAATTACCATTATTCGAGAATATTGCCCCTACAATGCTTATAGTTGCTTATAATAAATATCATGTTTAAGTGCAGCTACTTTCTTTGTCATTAATTTATCCATCTTGGGACTGGTTGGATGCGTACCTCCATTGATTTCTCTTCTGAGCTAGCCTACACATTTCCCTGAAACCTCTACAGCCTACATCTTTCACTATCTGTGTGCAGTAGTCTAACCTAGGTCTACCTCTTCTTCTCTTTTTTCCTATCTCTGCTTCTAGTATATTCCGCACTATTCCTTCATGCCGTAGTATGTGGCCTATCATCCTATCTCTCCTATTTTTTTACTGTTTTCCACATATTTCTTTCTTCCCCTACCATTTTTAGTACCTCTTCGTTCTTAACTTTGTCTGTCCATGATATCTTCATCATACGTCTGTAGCACCACATTTCAAAGGCTTCTACCTTTTTCTTGTCCGCTTTCCCACTGTCCAGACTTCACAGCCATACAGTGCTGTGCTCCACACATATGTTTTGAGCAATCTTTTCCTTGTTTCTATGTTTGTGGTCTTTGAGCACAGTAGTTGCTTTTTCTTGTTAAATGTAGCACGACCTTGTGCTAATCTTTGTTTTATATCTTTTGTGCTTTTCCCATCTTGCGTTATTTGGCTTCCTAGGTAGCAGAAATCCTTAACCTCTTGTAAGTTCGTGTTACATATTTGTATTCTTGTTTTTGATTTATTTTTCCCTCCTTTGCATACTAGTACTTTAGTTTTACTTTTGTTAATTTTCATACCGTATCTCTCTGTTAGAACCGTTTCCATTTCATTGAGAGCAGCTTCTAACTCTTCCTTGCTAGATGCTAATACCACTATATCATCTGCAAATCTAAGCATATCTATTTTTGTCCCTGTATAGTAATTCTAAATGTCTTCCTGCATTTGATAGTATTCATTGCCTCCTCAATGTAAAAATTAGTGGGGATAGGGAACATCCCTGTCTTACCCCTTTCCTGATGTTTACTTCTCTACGTTCCTGCTCTAATTCTATTACTCCTGTTTGCTCTTTGTATAAGCTATGTACTATCCGTCTATCCCTATAACTCATTCCAATCTTTTTGAGTATTTCGAACATTTTTTTCCATTTTACATTGTCAAATGCTTTTTCCAGATCTACAAACCCTATATACACGTTTTCCCCTTTTTCTATTGTTTTCTCCATTATCACCCTCAGAGCTAAGATAGCCTCCCGTGTTCCCCTGTTTCGCCCAAACCCAAATTGGTCTTCTCCTAGTATTTCTTCAGCCCGTTTTTCCATTCGTCTGTGTACAATTCTAGTTAATATTTTTGATACGTGTGCTGTCAAGCTTATTGTTCGAAAATTTTCACATCTATCTGCGCCTTTCTTTTTTGGTATAGTTACTATGATGTTACGTTTGAAATCTTTGGGTATCTCGCCTGTCTCATACATATAGCTTACAAATTGGAAGAGACGTTCTGTTACTGCTTGCCCAGCGGCTTTTGGAGTCTCCGCTTGCACCTTATCTGTACCCGGCGCCTTACCATTTTTCAGACCCTTTAATGCTATTTCAAATTCATCTCTGAGTATAGGATATCCCAAGTCATCATTTTCAATGTCTGATTCCTTTTCTAATGCAGTTAGTTCTCCTGCATATAAATTCTCTATATATTCTTGCCATCTACCCACTGTATCTACATTTTCTATAATGACATTTCCTCCCGCGTCCCTTATATTTTTGCTATACGGTTTTATATCCCTAAAATTGATTCTAATTAGTTTGTATGCTTCATCTGTCTTTCCTACTTCCATCTTAGTTTGTACCTCTTTGCACTTTTCATCAATCCATTGTTCTTTAGCTTTCCTGCATTTTCGAATAATTTCCCATTTTATGGCTTTGTATCTCTGTTTTCCTGTTTCGTCTGATTTATTTTTTTATTTTCGTCTTTCTTCTATTAAATTCAGGATATCCTTTGTTATCCATGATTTCTTATTTACTTTTTGTGTATACCCCAGAATATCTCTGGCCGCCATGTCGAGGCTGGATTTAATGTTATTCCATTCTGTTTCTACTTCCTTAGTATCAGATATTTTCCTGATATCTTTGAGCAATTCATTTGACCTTGTTTCGAATCTTTCTTGAATATCTTTCTCTTTTAGTTTCTGTAGGTCCAAGTGCCTTTTTCCATTTCTTTTTTTCAAATTTTTAAATTTAAGTGCGGCCTTCAAATTACGATGTTGTGGTCAGTGTCTATATCTGCTTCTGGGTAGCTTCTACAGTCTTTTACTTGATTTCTAAACCGTTGTCTAACAAGAATGTAATCTATTTGATACCTTCCCATATCTCCTGGCATCTTCCACATATATCGTCTTCTAGCATGATGTTGAAATAATGTGTTTGTAATGATTAAATTGTTCTTGTCGCAAAATTCTACCAGCCTATTTCCTCTGTCGTTTCTAGTGCCTAAACCAAATAAACCTACTATCGCTCCTTCCCTACCCTCACCTACCACTGCATTAAAATCCCCCGTAATTATTAAATTTTCATGTCCTTTTACGTGTCTTAATATGTCGTCAATATCTTTGTAGGTTGCTTCTACCTCTTCGTCACTGTAGCTAGAGGTGGGCATGTATACTTGTATTATTACTGTGTTTACCGGTTTAGATTCTAATCTAACCATGAGTACTCTTTCATTCTTTTGTAAGTAATTTTCTACACAGTATCCTATCTTTTTCCGCATAACTATCCCCACACCCAAATTTCCTTCCTCGGCACCTGTATGAATTACCCTGAAGTCTCCACTCCAAAAATCCCCCGCCTCTGGCCACCGAACTTCGCTGATCCCTACTATGTCTAATGATAACCTATTCATTTCGATTTTTAGGTTCTCTAGCTTACCTACTTGCTTCATAGTTCTAACATTCCACGCTCGGACTCGCAAAATGTTCCCGACTCTTATTCTTAACTTTCCGATCGTATCCTCCGAAGTAGTCCCCTCCCAGAGATCCGAATGGGGGACTATTTTAACTCCGGAATCTTTTACCCCAGAGAATGCCATCATTTTATTATAATTTAGGTACGCTGTGTACTTGGGAGGTAATGTGGTGGTTTCCCGTTGCCTTCTACATCGCGGTAGTGTGTCTTAAGAATGCCATACCGACCCCTATGGTCTCTGCCAATCTAAGTACCGAAAGAGCCGCTACCCTCTTTCGGGGACTTGTCTTAGTCTGGTTCCTCACTAACGACCCTACTACTTTGGTTGGACCTGTAGTTTGGCTCTTTAGCTCATTAGAACACGCAAGCCATTTCACCTGTTCTAGTAATCTAGAAGTTCGGCAAGGTGCAGGTCCATTCGAAATGGATATACAGATCAGGGTACTAATTTTGTAGGAGTAGCAAATATGTTAAAGGACGTTGATTGGGATAAAGTAAAACGTCAATGGTCGGGAGACAAGACAGAATGGAGGCTAAACCCCTCTTGTTCACCCTGGTGGGGAAGATGGTGGGAAGGGTTGATCCGAAATGTGAAGGGAATATTTGTGTAGGATTCTTGGTAGAAGAGTATTGAACTATGAAGAGATGGTTATTAAGCTATGCGAGGTGGAATCTGTAGTTAATTCTCGCCCCCTCACGTATATTAGCGAAGACCCTAATGACTTACTTTGTTTGTCTCCTAGTTTATTTTTAAAAGGTGTTCAAGCAGATACTATTCCAGATGTGTTTGCAATTGATTCGCTTGGACTTAGGAAACGGCTTAGGAAACAAGCAAACCTAATGCGTGTATCGACAGAGATTTAGAAATGAATATTTAAGTACCATCGAGCAAAAGGCGAAAGAAGTGGGGCATAGATCAGTTCGTATCGGAGACTTGGTACTGGTAGGAAACGACAAAATCAAGAGATTATTATGGCCGCTGGCAAGAGTTGTCGAGGTTTATCCTACGCGAGAGGGTGTGGTGCGTGTTGTAAAGTTAAAGACATCTGCAGGGTGGCTTATACGTCTGATACAGCGTCTTTACCCACTAGAGACAGAAGTGAATGTGTCAGAGATAGAAATGAATACCGGATATGACGATCGAAACAAAAGATGTGAAGAGCCAAGGAGAGAAGCATCAGTGGCTAATAGTGTCGTTAAAACTCGTAGCGGTCGAATTATTAGGATGCCTATTGGGTATTAGCAATTACTCATGTTTGTTATGAATCGTGTTGTGTTAAAATAGGTCTCACTATTTTAAGGTGGGAGGATGTTAAAACTTATGTATAATGTTCGGCATGTGGACACGACACGACAAAGGTCAGTCGTTTTGTAGTAGGCTTGGAACGATTGAGAGTAGTTGTTGAAAATAAAATTCGGGTTCTGTTATTGTCAAAATAAATAGAAATTAGTAATTTTAGTTAAAAAGGGCTAATAAAGAATATAAAACATGGCTTGTTATATTCGAGATCTTGGAAGCTGCGTGTAGAACTGCGTAGGCACGGCAGCAAAAATATTAATTAACATATTGTGAGCAAAATCATAAGAAAGCGGTCGTCTTTAATTTAATTACTTTATTACAATATATATGGTTCAATTTACATTCCACTATAAACTATTTTATATAACTGGTAACGAACAACGGAAATCAATCATGGCGGTGCGTTCATGACAACCAAACTTAGAACTAACCTTAAACCGGTAAAACCTAAAAATTAAAAATGCCAACCAATAGGAAGGAACGCATATTTATGAATCTTTTTCACACATATACCAACTACCTATAACGTAGTTAGTAGTCGAAGAAGCCTTTTCTGGGTAGGAAAAGGGCAATTCTTAACACTGAAGTCAATTCTCTTATATGGGACAATTTCAATAAAAAAGTTGCCAGTTTTCGCCCAAGCGTCACTGAAACATCAACGGCCATTATCGAGGTACAAAGATATCTGGAGGAACCTCTAATTTCGAGAAAAGAAAACCCACTCGACTGGTGGAAAGAGAAATCATATAATTTTCCCAATTTGAGCGATTTAGTAAACGAAAAATTTGTTACAATACAGCCATTCCATACTAAAATGAGCCTTAGGGTAAAAAATTGAAAAATTATTTAGATTAATTTTACTTGCATATCATTGCTGTAAGAAGTCCGAAAGTTCATAATCAAAGAGAAATATTTTGATATTTTAATAATTTAATGTTTTTTTACTGTTTCAACTTTACTCTTCCCTTTGTGTAATTTGAAATGGAATTGTTAGCTAAGTTGGCATCATTGTTTTTAATATTGACAGTCAGCTGACATCTTTAATTTTGGTGCAGTTTCATTGTTGGAAGTTTAAACTTTGTATAACATAATCAATAAAGGTAAGATAATTAAAATTATTTCACTGTAGTTCAGTTTTACTTTGAGCGCTTCTTGTAAAACCAGTTACCAAAAACATACAAAAGTTTATTTAACAGCTACACCATAACACATATTCACTTAATGTTCCATAAAAGTGAGGTTATGTTTATTCTTAGTATTATGATAAGAAAATGATTTTTAGTTTTGACAATTAAAGATTGAAAATATGGTAACAGGTGTTACAAAATATTGGTAACGGGTGTTACAAGGACTGCATGCTAGAGGGAGCTTTAGAATTGTTGAAAGGTTTACACTATTTTTTTGTAGAAAATGGCACCAGTCGAGAAAAAACTTCTCATGAAAGCTCATCGTGAAAGGCTTAAGGCTGATAAATAAAAATGGCAACAGCATCTTCAAAAAGAAAGGGAACGAGACAAACAAAGAAGAGAATTGAGAAAACTTAAGGAAGCGGAAAATGACCAATTACTAGCAGAAAGACGAAAGATGGTTTTGGAAAGAGTGAGGAAGTATCGCAATAAACTTAAGAGCCCTTGTGAAGGTAGTAAACAAATTTCTCCTATAGGCAGCTACAAATGCCCACAATCTTTCGGGAAAACAATGAATAGAGTAAAAAGAAACTTGCCTGGCAGCCCAAGTAAAAGATTGCTGTTGTTAAAAACTTGCTTTAGAAATGGGCTTCAAGAGCTTAAATTTTAGTAACTGTGAGGTAAAGCGTTCTCGTAAGGGAACTAGAGTTTTATCCAAAGAACATATTCAGTGTATAAGGGACTTTTATACCAGTGACCCTATAAGCAGACAGGCACCTGGAAAACGAGATATGAAGTCAGTCAAATGTCCTGAAACTGGAAAGAGAATACATATCCAGAAAAGAAACATGGTGATGACAATAAAAGAGGCTTTAGAAGAATTCAAAATTAAACATCCAAATATAGCTATAAAAAAATCTGTTTTTTTTTTCTCTCCGTCCAGCTTGTTCTTCCAGTGTCTCAAATGCCTCATAACGTTTGTGTATGTAAATATCACAGCAACGTAAATTTTTTACTCGATAGCATTTCTAAAAGTAATGATTTTTTCCCGAAAAACCATAACGAACTTTTAGAATATCTGTGTTGTGATTTGGGTAACAAGGATTGCGTATGGGGTAAATGCTCAACATGTTCATCGCGAAAGATCACTGATCTAACAGTAGATTTAGCGTTGGAAGCAGAGCAGACTTGGAAGCAGTGGACCGATGAAGGTGGAATCCAGCTCACTATTGTTAGAGGAAACATGGCTGAAGCTATCGAAGAACTCGATAAGAAGATTTCTCATTTTAAGATTCATTGTCATGTTAAAAAAATGCAAGAAAACTATTTTGAAACTTGCATTTCGGATTTGAAAAAGAACGATTCTTTAGAGACATATGCAGTAATTCAGATAGATTTTGCAGAAAATTATTCACTGACATATCAAGATGAAATACAAGCAGCTCATTGGAGCCACCAACAAGTCGGTATTTTTACAAGTTGTGTTTGGTTGCCTAAAAATGAAAAAAAATCATATGTTGTTGTAAGCAATGATGTGACCCATAGTAAATACTGTGTGTATACCTTCCTAAGCAAAATTGTCCAAGACGTTAAGACATTCTTTCCTTTAGTCGATAAACTTGTAATATTTAGCAATAACTGTGCCGGTCAATTTAAGAGTAGGTACACAATGTCTGCCATGTACAAAATGGAAAAAGATTTTGGCCTAACATTTGAATGGTACTTTTTCGCAAGTAGCCATGGGAAGGGAGCTGTTGATGGAATCGGTGCAACTGTGAAACGACACGTCTGGATGGCGGTGAAAGGTAATCGAAAGATTCACATCGGAACTGCAAGAGACTTCCACGATCATGTAAACAAAAAAGTTACTGGAATAGCAAGTTTCTATGTAGATAAAACCGAGGTATCATAACATGAGATATTACTAAATAACTATTGGGAAGGTGTTTTACCTATTCCAACAATCCAAGCGAATCATCACTTTAGAGTCTATGATTCAAATAACATCCTCGTTGGAAAAACATCATCAGTATCTTTGATGACCAAAGTTGCAATTAAAGATATTGATGACTATGAATCTGACTCTGATTCATCTGTACAATTGTCAACGAGGGCTTCATGTCGTCTTCGTTACAATGATGTATATTCAGATTCAGAATGTGAAGACAACCCAGCCAATCCCCAGCATACAGTAACGTCTCCTATTGATGACCCAAGAGAAATATGACCTGGTATGTTTTTGCTTATAAAAGTTCCCAGTTTGCGAGGTCGTACTGGTTCAGAAGGAACTACATATAGATATGCTGCAATTTCCCAAGGAAACTTCTTATATAAAGAGAAGTGTTTGTCAGTAATGTTTTTGAAATCTCAAGGACCAGAAAAAACAAACTTCATCGCTGATAATGAGGACATTACATATGTAAATTTGGATCAAGTTATTGGTAAATTACCAAACGCAGATGTAAAACCCAAAGGAATTTTCACTATTTTGTATGTATTTAAAAATAAAGTTGATGTGTTTGAGATCGAGGTTTATGTGTATAAAAAATATTTATATATAGGCCTATAAACATATTTTTGTGAAAATAAACAAGTTACACTTTATTTGGGTTTTATTTTTTATCGCCATAGAACTAAAATCTTGGAATATCATTGGATATTTCAATCGTGTAACACCCGTTACTATTCTTGTAACACCCGTTACCATACTTTTTCTCTTAAAACTTTGTTAATATTTTGTCTATAAAAAACATTGTTATGTCATAGCAATGTTTATAATCTTGACCAACAGTTATAATTTTTTCAGTTTTGTTTATAGTTTCAATTCACAGAATTATAAGGTTAATCACACTGATCCCTATATCAGGCTGTTTTCTGTAGCACCCGTTACTGCACATTTTCTATTTTATTTTGCATATGGAATGTATGAATAAAACATTTATACATCAATAGCTCCATAAATTTCACAGGACACTATGAGTTAGTGTATATTAGGCAATTGTTTAACTTCTTTAGTGTTCGGTTAACTCGCGTATAAATCCGATATATTAGTCGGATCGGTAATAATAGGTTAGTTCGCGAATAATTCCGATATATATTAGTGATAATGTATTCCCACTCTTTTGTTATTTTTAAAAATTAGGAGTTACTTTTCATACTTGGTGGAAGCAACATGTAAAATATATTATTGACGGGTTAAATGTGTGTACCGTCTTTTTATTGTATGTAACCTATGTAGTGGTTACTGTGTGATTTGGAGTCAGTGTATTTTGGTTTATAGCTGTATATTAAAGAACAGGCAATTCACGGTCGCTGTCCATGTGTCCACAAAACGAGCGCTCGTATATGCAAGTTTACTGGGAGGACAAGGTGAGTGTTTGTTTACTTTATTATATAAAAACCAATTGTTTGCATTGTCTCCAACTCTGAATATTTCATTTTATTTAGTTGTTGAAAATCCTATGTAATTACAGTCCTACTTAAAATTTCTATATCGTGGAAAGTGTATAAAACCCGTACATTTAGTTTATTTAATATTGAATTTTATGGTGTCTGGATGTAACACCCGTTACTATGGAATGGCTGAATAGCAACTTCTGCACCGTGTGAACGCATATTTTCCAAATCAGAACAGATTTTGTCAGATCGGCGTAACAGACTAAGATCCACAAAAGTAAAACAAATTCTATTTTTAAATAATCAATTTAGTAATATGCCCAATCATAATGAGGATTGTAACAAATTATTATTTTATAAGAATTGTTTTTTATTTTTAATCTATAATAAATCGATGTTCTTTAAACAATACAATACCTTTTATTACCAAAAGCTGGAAATCACAAAGATACTGGCTGAAATTATTTTATTATCTCTTGGAAGCTTCCTTTATAAATTCTTATATTTTGTAT
The DNA here is from genome assembly GCA_036346225.1 of Platerodrilus igneus. Taxonomy (NCBI): domain Eukaryota; kingdom Metazoa; phylum Arthropoda; class Insecta; order Coleoptera; family Lycidae; genus Platerodrilus; species Platerodrilus igneus. The sequence goes on from JARFIW010001106.1 coordinate 2,304,943, forward strand.
AAAGTTGCTAAAAAAGAGGTTCACCCGAAACTATAAAACATATTCAGTTTCGTAGTATATTAACAAATCAATTAATTGATAGTTTTATGTTAAAGATGCGTAAGCGCCTCATATACAAAACGTACGTTCTGTATTTTAGCAGCAGTAATTTCAAAATAGTTTTTTTGTTAGAATACTTTTTGACAGTTCACAAACAAGTTGTGTTTCAATATACATTTTATTACGTTTGTGTGTTATTCCAGACTCTAATAAATAGAAAGTTCAATATTTTGAACCTAATCTATTATTTTAGTAGTAGAAAAATAAAAGGGTCCATATTAATCACTGCAAGGAATAAGATGAAGATAGACGGAACGACTATCACTGTCGAATATAGTGTAAGGCTCAGTAATGTAGGGGATCACATAGATGCACACGTTGTAGCACATGAAACAAAATGAAACGGTCAATGTACAGTGCATAAAATGTGTAGCGTTATGCAATAGCTGTTTTTCAACATTTCATAATAAATAAATTGTTCATCAATTAAATTTTGTGTTTTAATAAGTTGATTGTTTACCCTCTAACCACTTTACTCACGACTGAACCTTAGATGGTTGGTGGTTTGTAAATAAACCATAGCTGTACAGTCATACACAAATTTTCTTAGCCAAATTTGAAGTAAAATATACAATCTATAATGTATTCATAGGTAATTTAACAAGATAAGATAGAAAAAGGATAATCGGTTTCTTTTACCCTATAAAGGGTTAAAGAAAACAATTATACACATGATTGCATATGTATGATGGGGCCTCTCAATAAGTTATTTAAAATTTAAAGTAACTCCAATTTTGCTCCTTTATTTCAGTACTACCAAAAAAATACAAAAAATATATACTTACAACCCCTTCTGTATCCTCTGTGCTTTCTTTCAATACATCTTTAAGAGCAGAAACTGATTCATTTGGTTGCCTAGATCTTTGAAGTTCTTTTTTCCAAACCTCGCGAAAGCTTTTTAATATTTCTTCAATATCTTCATGCTAAAAATCAACATCTTACAACCGCTTCTATAAACTAATAAGGAAATCTATAATCCTTTTGTTTTAATTTTGGCAATAAGTTACATTCACATAAAAAAGGCACACTACAATAACTAAATTTCAACCTAGTTAGAAATCTGGGGGCATATAAAATAATGGACTATACCTACTTGAGCAGAAGATCCTTCACCAACGACGGCTACATCCACACTAAGATTTTCTTCACCTGGGCTTTCCTATTAAAATAACATATAATGTAACATTACACAATATAGATACTATATGGTGAAATTTCAAACACATGTTTATTTACCATCATTCAATTCCCAGTGTTCCTGTAAGTACTTAAGAAAGAAATTCACGGTCACTGTATCTCACAACTGTTTGTTCCCAGTAAGTTTTATAGGAAATTTGGGGTGCCATAATGTGGAGATAAGATTTGGTAAGTGAAATATGCAAATAGTAAACGCCTAGCTCAAAAATTGCATCATTTATTATTAGCAACATATATGCAATTTGTAAAGAGCTAAAAGTATTTAAACACCTATTCACCACTTTCAACGCGAAACTTGTTAGAGGTAAACAAACACTAAAAAATTAAAAAGAATTTTTAAAACGCAATATACACCATCATACATTTAACAAGGACACGAAAATAAATCAAGGTCAGTTCCTTTTAGGTTACAATACAAGTATGATCCGAAAATATGTACAGGTGATTTTATTGTGCGTTCATTTAGTAGAAACTGTGTACAATTTTGGACGTTCCTCTATTCAATGAGGTGTGAACAGTATCAATTTGTAACCGTTTGTTAATTACAGTGTGGTGAATTAGGAGTGAGCCCTATTTGTACCACCTCAAAAAACGGAGGTGGAGCGCGTTCATAAATAACACCCACTCGGGCGAGATTCATACCGGGGCGTTGTTAAAGTGTTCATAAACAATATTGTACGTTCTAGTTATGTATTCCAATACGTTCATAAATTGCCGGAGAGACGCACTCCGAGCGCGCCTTATTTAACCCAGTCTGAAGTTGGTATAAATTTTACCCGACATGCGCAATGCACTATTTACTATATCCACGCCACACCTTCAATCCGCGTTTTCGGAAACTTACCTCAGGTTAGTAAGCGGATTAGTTGTAACTCAACTTCAGGTTGGTGGTTTAGTCACCCCGGGTAAGCTAGTAAACGAACGCACACGGTCAGCTGAAGGTCAGCGTCACTGTCATTTCTAAACGTATTTATGTCAGTTTGTGATGGTTGAAAACAAAACAAAATAAAGATGAATAAAAAAATTGGAATGATTGTATCTTGTATTGGGGAAGAATTTTTTGAGAGCAGCGATGAGGAAGATATTGCACAATTGTTCTTTACTAATGAAAAAGGAAGAACTTGTATAAAAAATTATATGGAAGTTATCACTACTTATTCTTTATCTGGTGAGCAATTACTTTTACTTAATGTCACCCTGAAAGTTTTTTAGATTTCAGAGCACATTTTCGTTTGGAAAAATCAACTGTAGCAATTTTAATTAAAGAATTTGGCATGGATATTTATAAGCAAACACCACTTGGAGGACGCCCAACTAGCCCTGATAAACAGATATTAGTTTGTTTATGGATGTTAGCTAATCAGGAAGTTTACAGGTTAGTGAAAATAATGTTTTTTATACAGGTTGACATTACTAAAAAATTTTAGATCTGTTGCCGATAGATTTGATGATAAGTACTACATGGGAGTATCTGCGTAGAGTAATTGATATACTAATAAGAAACGTAAAAAAGTTTATCAAATGGCCACAAGATATGAACAGTATATCCAATGGATTCAAAAAGAAGAGTCGAATCCCAGGAGTCGTTGGAGCTATAGATGGAACTCATATTCAAATTGTAACTCCAAAAATCAATCCCAACTCATATCTGAATAGGAAACAATTTCACTCAATACTATTGCAAGGAGTATGCAAATGGGACTATACATTTATAGATTGTTTTGCTGGTAAATTAAGTTTTCCCAAAATGTTTCTATTATGTATTGATTTGTAGGATATCCTGGCAGCGTTCATGATGCTCGAGTATTTAGAGTATCGCCAATATCAAAATATCTTTCTCAAGTTTTAAATGAAAACCAACATTTATTAGGCGATTCAGCATACCCTACTACCATAAACTTGTTAACAACCTTATACAAATAATGGGCACCTAACAGCTAAACAAAAAAAAATTAATTATATGCATTCTTCGACTAGAGTCTGTATAGAGCAGGCGTTTGGACTTCTTAAAGGTCGCTTTAGAAATCTAAAGTTTTTAAATGTAACAGACACGACCTTTGTACCAGATGTCATCATAGCATGTTGCATTCTGCACAATATATGTATGAGAAATAATGATTATGATTTAAATGAAATGGATATTGATGATGATGATGATACTGTTTGTGAAGTTTCTATAGATGTAAAAGCAGCTGTTAAACGAGATAAAATATGTGATCTAATATGTGAAGAATAACTATATATTTATTAAATAGTCTTTATACTCTTAATAAAAAAATATTAATAGAAGTGGTTGCAATTTATTTATACCCTTTACTGATATAATTATCAGTCAACGTTTAGTCTTATAAAACTTGACAAGTCTTTAAACGTAACATATTTTTCAATATAAAATAACCAAGTATAATGAAAATGAATGCCAACTGATATTACATACAAATAATGAAACTTTAGAAACATCAGTCTTCCTTTTCCACTAATTTCTCTAGCAAAGACAGGAATTTGTCTTGCCTAACCATTTTATCATTATGCCTTTCTTGGCACTCAATGCGAAATTTTTGAAACCATTCAGGTTCCTTGTGGCCTCCGCTTGTTCTTTTTTTACTATTACTTATAGTGCAACTAGAGTTAGTACTAATGGGATGTTGAGACATTTCATTAAACTTGGAAGAACCCAAAACACTTCCTTCTAAAGTACTAATTACACGTAGCGGCTGTATTTCTGGAGTTTTTTTGAAACAGTTTCTCCATTTCTTCAAAATAGATCCATGTTATGGAACCTCGCCCGCTTTTACCGTTATTATTGCGAATTTTTTTATAAGTTTTTTCATATTTTTAAACTTATTTTCACACTGCTCAGCGGTAAAAGTATTACCATTTATTTCACCAATTTTCTGTGCTATTAACTTTCAGAGTACTTTATTTGTTGTTTTCTTATCTTCAAATTTATGAGAATATTTTCTATACATATCCAGAAGTAACAATACCTGCTGTTGACTCCAGCTAACTTTCTCAGAAATTGCTCCTGACAAGTCTATTCTATCCATAAGGGTGCTTTCTGTGCCAATAGAGAATTGACCATTAATAAATTCTTCTGCACCCATATCTGTCGCACTTTCAGGCTCTTCATCATTGTTGAAAGTATGCTCTAAAATACAAAATGCTCTATTCTTTTTCATATTAAACTAATAAAGCTTACCGATGTAGACCTGTTTAAGAAAATGATTCTCACGAACATGTTTTATTACAAGTGATCTTGTATTAATGTAATCACAGTATTCGCATCTAACAAGAGGATCCATTGCTGTTGCAAAAATCAGATGTAGTAAAACAACAAGCCATAGAATATACCTTACGGTGCAACAAGCAAACAAACACTGTATGGAATAATAAGATGTCAATGCGTTAAACGCATGCGCATCTAATCAGGTTACTTTTGACCCTGCCTAAACAGCAGGGTAACACGGATCACTGATCCTGGTAACTAACCGTGGGTAAACGAACACGGGTAGGTTAGTAACTCTTAGTTAACGAACGTCACGATTACTAGTGTAAGTGATCCGAGTAAGTTTCCGAAAAGGCCTAATGTAATCCCGAATACGACGCGGAACATTAACATTTCTACTGCTTTGTGTTGATGTCATCACCATTAAAACAGTCTGTATCCATTTAAATATTTATAATTTCTATTCTTTTAAAAGCGTTACTCATTACTAACGTCCTAATGACAAACAAACAACTGGAACAACTTTTCACCTGAAGAATTCCTTTAACCCTTTAACAACCAGCTCGGAAGTTTAAAAGATCCTCTTTAATCGCTAGCGGTATTTTTAAGTCCTTCATTTTTTTAATCCATTAATTCACAGTACAAATTATTTAAACTGTCTAACCGCCAACGGTACTTTAAAGGATATCTGGGCCACGTAATAAAGTAATAATATTATTGGCTACACTGTCCAAGCAGTCCCAGTAGAAGAATTTTATGAGTGAGGTTAATTGTCGTTGTGTGAGCTGCTTGCAAGTGCTTGTTTTCTTTTAACAACAATTAAATTAGACTAGTTTGTAATAAATAATACAGGTAAGAGTTTTGTTTGTAATTTAGGATATAAAATTATATTTTATGGTTTTCAAAAGAGATATTAGTTATTATCTTACCGGTATTTTGAAGTACCGGTGGTAATAAAAGCGATTTTTTTCAATTACATTGTTATAAAGTACCTTCGCGGTGGGACAGAAAACGTTCTCTTACAGATGAGCAGTTACTAGAACTAATAGAAAGGGATGTTTATCTTGAAGAATATACGTTAGAATTGGACAACGGCATCGATACTATTGAATCTGATTCTGACCAAGAAGAAGTTGAAGTGTCCAGAAATATTATCTGTGATAATTTTGAAGTGGAACCAGAACCTGCTCCACAAAATATCGAAATGGCAGCATCAGTAAATAAGTCAAATAAATCCTGTAAGCTATCAGCATATAAAAATGAAAAAAATTAAGAACCTGAGCGTGACTGGACAAAAATAGATAGAGAAGAAATTCCATTGCCTCCACACGATACGGTCTCATGGGAGGAAGCATACTTTCCTGAATGTTTGACGCGTTCCGATGTATTTGTAAAGTTGTTGGGTATACAGTTGAAATGTTTACCTTTCAATCGAACCTATATGCAACACAGAAGAATAAAAGTATCAATATTAGCCAGGAAGAAATGTTAGCATTTATTGGAATAAATTTTTTTATGGAATATCATGTATTGCCCAAAATTGAAAGCTACGGCAATTGACTTGAAAGTTGGACTTGTATCTCAATGTATGTCCTGGAACAGGTTTCGAACTATACTTACCTATTTACACCTCAATGATAATAGTGTAATTCCAAATGATAATAAAGACAAACTTTACAAAGTCAAGCCGTTTATCGAAGCACTCAATTCAATTGTATAAACTATGTAGGAGAACAAAAGAAGTGCGTAGATGGATGGATTGTAAAAATTAAAAGTCGTTCGTCTATAAAACAAAAACCCCAAGAAGCACATAAAGAGAGGGTATAAATTTTGGGTTTTATCTGATATGAGCGGATTTGTAAAGAAATTTGCAATTTATCAAGGAAAAGCAGAGACAGTTATTGAAAAATTTGCAAGTTACCCATTGGGTGCTAGAGTTGTTCTAAATATGACTGAACAGGATTGGCATAAAAATAAGGTAGTATATTTTGATAATTATTTCAACAACGTCGGCCTTCTCGAGCAATTAAAACTTGAAGGAGTATTAGTATGTGGAACGATAAGAAGCGATCGAAAGGGTTTACCTAAAGATAATGCAAGTACTAAAGATTTAAAACGGGGCGAGATTGATCATAGAACTTCCAATACTGGCATTACTTTCTACAAGTGGATGGACAATAAAATGGTCTATCTTGCCTCCAATTTTCAAGGAACTGAAACTGTTTAACTCAAGAGAAAATTACAAGATGGCACCACTGTACATGTAAATGCTCCCAAAATTGGTGAAGATTACAACCAATGTATGGGGGGAGTTGATCGTTATGACCAATTGCGACAATGCTATGGAATCGATCGACGCTCCAAAAAATGGTGGCATCGCATTTTCTGGGGATGTTTAGAAATAACATTTGTAAATGCATATGTTGTCTTCAAAAAAATTAAGAATGAACCAAAAAAACTCTTTTAGAGTTTAAGAGAGAAGTAGCAATCGGATTGTGCAGCAAAACAACAAAATTTGCACTAGGAAAGAGGCAATCATCCCAGTCGTTGGGCACCCCTCCTAAGAGGAGGCGTTATAATTATAGCGTATCAAACAAAATTAGGCTTGGAAATAGAGGAAATCATTGGCCCAAATTTGTAGAACGAAGAGGTAGATGTGAAACGTGTAGCGCTCAAGGTGTAAGTCGAAACTACATTCTACTTGCTCCACATGTGGTATTTTTTTTTGTATAAATGAGAAGAAGAACTGTTTTAAGCAATACCAAGTCATGTAATAATTAATAATTATGTTTTTAATTACCAATGTCAATTTAACGATTTTAATAAATGTTCCTTTCATGTTCGTCGTTTTTTTTTAACTCATCAGTTATATAGCATGTGGCAAGTACACTTTAACCACCAACGGTACTTATAAGTACCTGTTATCAAACTACTTCGAATTACAATTTTTGATATTTGTCTCAATTGTTGGTACCAAAGTTAATGAATTCAAGCAGGTATTTCAAGAAATAAAACTCTTAACCTACATATTTCTAGGTGTGGCATTCTTGGGTATCAAAATGTTGTGGTACTCTAGAGTACCGCTGGTAGATAAAGGGTTAACTCAGTCTGAAGTTGGTATAAATTTTACCCGACATGCGCAATGCATTATTTACTATATCCACGTCACACCTTCAATGTAATCCCGAATACGACGCGAAGCATTCATATTTCTACTGCTTTATGTTGATGTCATCACCATTAAAACAGTCTGTATCTATTTAAATATTTATAATTTTTATTTCTTTAAAAACGTTATTCATTGCTAACGTCTTAATGACAAACAAAAAACTGGAACAACTTTTTACCTGAAGAATTCCTTTAAATTCAAAACGTATGGTTACAAGAATATAAACAAATAATACATAAACACGCTAGTGTGTTGCCAAACCGTTCATTAATCAATCGGGCATTGTATGCACTCCAAATACACTTTACCTGGGGTATACTTTATGAACACAACTCTTTATGGGTACCTATTCTTGAATGGCAGTAAATATATATTCCCTATGGAATTTTTGTCGTTACCTTTCCACTCTGAATTCCCTAGACGGTATTCCTGTATCGCCATGGAAACAAAATTACCTTATAATTTGAAGGGGATTAATATGTCACGTTGTCAAATCTTTGTAGGTCATTTGACCGTTTTTATTTGTTCTAAAGATCCCGTTGACGCTATTATGAACAGTTTAATATACAAGAACCTCACTTATTTTGGTCGCACAAATTTGTATCTAATTTATATTTTGTGTTTGCGTTGGCTGTTTGCATCTACTTTAATAAGTTTTTCTTGTGCAGAGAATACGTACATTCTCATACAAGGTAAATGAAGTACATTATTGTTGTGGATACTGATTTGTATGTTTGTAGATGACAGAAAGAAAACGGTCTTTTATATCAAAGACCCAACGACAAATGTTGATTGACTACATGAAAGAGCACCCGGACTTAAGTAGTGGAAACTTCATCAAAGATTTTACGCGCTCCAAATCGACAAGAATGTGAAAAGAAATTACTTCCAAATTAAATTCGATGGTTGGGGCTTCTCGAGATTCACTTTAATGGAGGAATGTATGCTATATTAGATTGCAATATTGATAAACAGTATGTCTTCAAAATTTACTTTTTAGACCTGGAAAGATTTTAAAAAAATACAAAAAGCAAAGCTGCACAAAATAGAAAATATGCAGGTGGAACAGGCGGTGGCCCTTCCATTATAAAGGAACTGGACAGTGATGAAGAGAAAGTGCTAAATATTCTAACCCCTACATCTGCGTTTGGTATTGAAGAAATACAGGAGAGTTCCTGCAGCTTTTACTTCAATGAGGTGAGCTACATGTTGTGTAATAATGTTTGTAAACAATTTTGTTTAGGCAGCCATTGAACCATTAAGTACCGGCACCTTTGTAGGGGAATTAGATGTAATCACTGCAATGCAGTTGTAAGTATATTGATTTGAATAAATAAATAATACTATTATTCAATATTTTGTTTGATTTTCACAACTTGCGACCAAAATAAATATTGATTAATTTATAACATTAGACTAATTGATTTTTATATAGGAATTGAAATCCCCTAAAGAAGATAATGTGTTACCCTGTACAAGTCAAAGTACACCGCTACAATTTATACCTAGGAAAAAACCTACAAAGGCTAAAAAAGTACAAGAATCGTTGGTAATTTCTAAGCAGTATGTCGATATAGCGAACAATAGGTCAAATTTCATGGAAAATTATTATAACGAAAACTTAAAACTAATGAAAAAAGACCAAGAACGGAGACAAATGTACGAGAAAAGAAAATCAAACCTCTTGCAAACTATTGTTGGAGAATTACAAGAGATAAAAACTTATTTAGTACAATCTGAAATGGGTATTGAGAATGAGCAGTAAGAATAAGATGCCATTTTTATTGTATTAATTTCATTTGTATATTGTGTTGAATCCATTAATTAAATAAAACAATTCATTAAATCACTACCCATATACTAATTTAAAAACATTCTAGGAATAACTACAATCTTGGTTTTACTTAATGCAAACAATGCATTTGCAATCTGGATTTGCAAATGTCTACCATTGTCTAGATCTCTATTACCACCATCATTTTTGTGAAAATTCTGGATCGGAATGTCTGTAATGAAATTGAGAACCTCTTTTAAGGTTTTAATAAACAGTTAATTAGAGTAAACATTAAACACATTAAAACTAATGACAGATAGGAAAGTGAATGTCCATAAACAACATCAGGCAACTAGATCATAATTATATCACATTCACCCCTGCCTATAAATTATAACACATATTCTTTGAGGTGAGAAGGTAGTCTTCTTGTTCTACAACTTCTAGGTTGAACGTTTCGAGAATTATTTAATTCGACTTGTGATTCAGGAGTGTCTGATTGCATTTCGTTAGTTTTGGGAGTTAATACTTCTTTTTCGGAGTCTCTAACGTGGACATTAGGAACTGGAGCTAGATCTTGTGCAGATACAGAGTTCATTCTTCCTTCAGAATCTCCAATCCGAGTATATTCAGCATTACCAACTGGAGCCAAATCCTGTGTAAATACAGAGGTAATTCTTCCTTCAGAATCTCTAATATGAGCATATTCGGCATTACTTTCGAATAGTGTAACTTCTTTGACTATGGGATCACATTTGGAATTACGAACAAATTGTCATAGATAAACAGGACCTGGACTTAAAAGCCACGTTGGAATCGTTTCTCCATTACCACTTCGCCTTTGATGCCTGAACAATCGTTCATGCGGAGTTTCATTTGTAGAGGTACAGAGTAAGCTTCTTATTGAATGTAGTACTTCTGGAAGTACACTTTCCCATTGACTTATATTTTTATTTTTGGATTTTAGAGCTAATTGAATTGTACGCCAGATGATACCATTGTACTTTTCAACTTTTCCATTACCACGAGGGTTATAAGGTGTAGTTCTGCTAGAAGCGATTCCATTAGAGTTCAAAAATATTTTTAATTCGTTAGACATAAATGAGCTCCCTCTGTCAGAGTGAATATAAGAGGGAGTTCCAAAGAGATAAAAGATATTTTTGAGACCAGCAACGATAGTTGAAGATGTCATATCTGGACAGGCGATGGCAAAAGGATATCGTGAGTATTCATCAATGATTATGAGAATATAGCGATTATTAGTACAGGATGGAAGAGGGCCTTTAAAATCCACATTTAAACGTTCGAAGGCGGAAGTAGCTTTTATGAGCCTTCCGTTAAATATATAAAATCTAGGCTTAATTTCACAACATACTGGACAAGAAGAAGTCATTTTCTTTACATCTTCCATAGAATAAGGTACATTTTTTATTCGAATCCAATGATACATTCGAGTAATTCGAGGGTGACATAAAGTATTATGTAAATCCATAAGTCGAGCTTCGTTAGCAGTTGTTGCAGAACAAATACGAGAAAGTGCATCTGCAGCAGTATTCTGAGGTCCAGGTCTATAAATAATATCGTAACTAAAACACAATAATTCTAATCTCCACCGTAGAATATTTTCGTTCCTTATTTTGCTTTTGGATTTGATCGGTGATTAGCTTAAAACGTCTTCCCATTAGGAAATGCCGCCACTTCCTAGTTGCTTCAACGATCGCATATGCTTCTTTTTCTACAGACGAGTGTCTACATTCTGATTGAGAAAGAGTCCTTCAAAAGAAGGCAACAGGACGCCCAGATTGTGAAAGAGTTGCTCCTATTGCTTCATTTGAAGCATCAGTTTCTGCTGTAAACATATCCTCACTCTGTATAGGTGCGAACGAGACATTTTCTATCTCTTTTTTTATACTATAGAAGACTTCAGGAGATAGTGGGAATTTGCTATGAGAAAGGATACTTATTTTGTGTGAAAAACAAGGAATATAATTTGAAGAATGTGCAAACATTCCAACGACTCTTTTTAGTGAAGTTGTGTTATTTGGAGGTGGAATTTCATGCAACGCCCTGAGTCTATCAGGATCAGGCCTAATAGAATCGTAGGATATCAAATATCCTAAGAGGTGAATCGAACTTAGAGAAAATTTGCTTTTCTCATTATTTATGGTTAGGTTGAATTTCTGAATAGCTTCTATAAAACGGAAGATTCTCATCATGTTCCTTCTGATCTCTACCACAAACAGTGATATCATCCAGGTAAGTATATGTATCTGATAATTTTTCATTGCGAATACTGTAGTCTATGCTTCTTTGAAACGCAGCTACCCCATTCGTTGCCCCAAAGGGGATCCGCTTAAACTGTAAAAGTATACCACAAGCCTCAAATGCAGTATATGGCCGGTTTTCCTTTTTGATGGGAAATTGGTAATATGCACTTTTCATGTCAATTTTGCTGAAGACTTGATATTTAGACACAGTATTTACAATATCTTCAATACGCAGAAGAGGATATGCGTCTAACTGAGTGAATCTATCGATTGTCTGAGAATAATCGATTACCATACGTTTGCGGTGATTTTCTGAAGATGTAACTAGCACTTGCGCTCGCCACAGTGATTTATTTTCTTCAATTATATCCTCAGAGAGTAAGCGTTTAATTTCAGTTTCTATGAATTTGGAATCACTTTCCGCTACACTTCCATATAATGGCTGTCTCCAATTTATTGAAGGTGTAGGCTATTATTTAAATTTCCGCCAAGCACCAACTGTAAGCTATTATTTAAAGTTCCCGCCAGGCACCTACCTTATGATTGGCTCTTGTGACAAGTGGGAGCTGAAGAGGGACTGCGCACGCAACCAGCATTATTATTACTACGAATGTCCGGTGATCGAAAGCAACCGTTTTATGCTCGTCACCAGTACTTATTTTTATTTTGTTTATTATTCGGTTATTAAATCTGACAATTAGTTCTTTTAGTTTTATTTATTCTGCCGCTCGATCCACCCTACAGATTTCAGGTGTGGGCAACAACAAGAGAAATTTCAATTTTACAAGTACGTTACGAAAAACTCCGGGTCAAACATGGACGCCATGACTGAACAAATTATTCAAGCCGATTCTGATGAAACCAGAAGAAGCAGCCCCGATTTAAATGCGAGTGTAAGAGAACTCAGCACATTAACGATGAATGATATTATTCAAACGACAGTTCGCGGAATTATGTTATTCCAAGAGCAACAACCTGTAGATAACGCTACAAAACCACGAGGTTCTATAAGCGCGAATGCAAAACCTACTTTTAGTAATCACGAAATAAGCATGTTACTCCCTGAATTTAACGGAAAAGACGTGGATATAAATGTTTGGCTGGAAAGAGTTAATGCAGTACAAACCACGTATCAAATTTCAAATGAGGTTATGCAAATAATCGCCGTAGGCAAATTTATTAAACACGCCAGGAATGGTACAATTCAAAAGTAAGTTATATTACTATGGATTGGATTACACTTAAATTAGAAATGCGCAAAATGTTTAATGCTCAACAAAATATTGTTGTACTTCAAAAGTTTGAAAATCGGTTATGGAAATCTAATGAACATTTCACGTCGTATTATCACGATAAAGTTTTGTTAGGTAACAACGCTGCTGTTCCAGAACAAGAAATGATTCAGTACATTATTGATGGGTTGAATGACCACACTTTACAAAGTCAAGCTAGAATGTTACTCCACGATATTAAAACAGTCGAAGATTTATTCAAAATTTTAAATAATGTCGTTCGTGATGAATCTGCATCATATAAGTCTACATTTATTCCCTCCAACAGTTCAATCTCGAGGAAGAATTTTAATGGTAATCAATCATTTCACAATAACAGAAAACTCCGCTGTTACAATTGCAATGAGGATGGTCACGGAATTAACAATTGCAAGAAACCAATTAGGCCAAAAGGATCATGTTTTCTTTGTGGGAAAATGGGTCATCGTCAAAAAGACTGCCCAGACCAGAGAGTCGACACAACTGCACATGTTATTGAATGCAATTCAACTAAACCGTATGTAATTAACCTAAAATTTAACGTTAATTATGATTATTTAGATGTATGTACATTTTCAATTTGCAGCCTTTTAGATACAGGGTCGCCAATAAGTTTAATTAAGCAAAAATATGTTCCTAATGAATGTATTATTAAAGAATTTTAGAGAGACTTCCAAGGTATTAATGGTTCAAAATTGGATATTTTGGGTATATTTGAAACCGATGTCTGCATTGAAAACGAAGTTAATACTGAAACTTAAATTTTTGTAGTACCAGATTCTACTATGACATATGGTTCTATTTTAGGAAAGATTTTATTTCACATCCTAATGTACAAATCGATATCGATGATAATGAATTACACATTAAGCTTAAAGTGAAGGATCCTACCATTGAGTCAAATGATAGTGGTAAGAATATTAATTTCCAAAATGAGGTTAGTGAACTTATGCATATCAATTATGTTCAGAATCCAATAACGGTTACTGAAAACCTTTTAATAAATAATAATTTACCTAATGATATTAAAGCACAAATCGAAAAACTCTATCATAACGATTATTTGGTGGCACCAAAACCACATCACCCTAAAGTAAATTTTGAAATGAAGCTTGAACTTGCCAAGCACGAACCTTTTTCATGCAAACCAAGACGTCTTTCATTTTATGAGAAAACGAATTACAAAAAATTTTAGTTGACCTTCAAAGTCAAAATATTATCAGGGAAAGCGAGTCTCCGTACTGCTCTCCAATTATTCTAATCAAGAAAAAATCAGGCGAGTTACGTATGTGTATCGATTTCCGAAACTTAAATAAATATTTAACACGTGACGTATATCCGATCCCCTTAATTGATGACCATTTAGAGCATTTACAAGGAAAGAAATATTTTACAAAACTTGACCTGAAAAATGCATTTACCATGTTCCTTTATCAGAAGAGTCCATAAAATTTACTGCTTTTACGACCCCCTTAGGTCAATTTGAATTTTTAAGAATGCCTTTTGGTTTTAGTACAAGCCCGTCTGTCTTTGCTCGTTTTGTAAACAAAATTTTTAAAGATTTAATTAGGGACAATAAATTATTGATTTATTTTGATGATCTTTTAATCGCCACAGAATCAATTTATGAAAATATTGATATTTTAAAGCAAGTCTTCAAACTAATGGTTGATAATTTACTAAAACTGAGAGTAGACAAATGTTTATTTTTAACCACCGAAATAGATTATTTAGGGTATCACATTAATCATGAAGGAATCAGTCCAAATGTTAATAATATTTCAGCCATAAAGCAATACCCTGTGCCAAACAATGCCAAACAGCTACACTCATTCCTAGGTATGGCCAGTTATTTTAGAAGATTTATCCAAAACTTTAGTATCATAGCTGCCCCTTTGTATAACTTATTAAAAAAGGATTGCAAATTCGATTTTAGAAGTCAACACTTAGAAACTTTTGAATTACTCAAATCAAAATTGATTAGTGGACCAGTTTTATCTATTTATTCCCCCTTTAATTTAACTGAGCTGCACTGTGATGCAAGTGCTATTGGTTTCGGCTCAATTCTTATGCAGAAACAATCAGATGGAAAGTTTCACCCTGTGTTTTATTTCAGCAAACGCACTTCAGACACTGAATCCAAATACCACAGTTCTGAGCTTGAGTGCTTAGCGATTGTTTACTCCTTAAACGATTCCACACTTATTTGCAAGGAATTAATTTTAAAATAATCACTGATTGCGACAGCTTTAGGCTTACAATGAACAAAAAAGAAATAGTACCTCGCATAATGCGTTGGTGTCTAACATTACAAAATTATAATTACTCAATTGAGCATAGGCCTAATAAAAATATGCGCCATGTGGATGCATTAAGTAGAATTAATAATATCCTAGTGTTAGAGGGCAACACATTGGAGCAGACTCTTGCCTTGAAACAGAGCAGTGATAATAAATAATAATTATTAAAAGAAGTTATTGGAAACCGAGCACCCATTTTTGAGCTGCGCCAAGATTTGGTTTATAGGAAGTTAGGTGACAGTATCTTATTCTATGTACCTGAAAGTATGGAATACTCAATTATACATACTTATCATAATAATATGGGCCATTTTGGAGCTGATAAAACTATCGAGCTCATAACCCGCACTTACTGGTTTCCCAAAATTAAATCTAAAGTGAAATTACATATTGAAAATTGTCTCAAATGCATAGAATTTAACCCGAAATTTGGAAAATCCGAAAGTCTTTTAAATAATATTCCCAAAGGTAAAGTCCCATTCGAAACTTTACATATTGACCATTATGGTCCATTGGAAAAAACTGGCAATAATGCTAAATATATATTTGAAACTATTGACGGTTTCACTAAATTTACAAAGTTTTATCCATGCAAAACAGTAAACACACAAGAAGTCATTAATCATCTTATTTCTTATTTTAGGAACTATAGCAGACCGACAATATTAATCTCTGATAGAGGTTCTGCTTTTACGTCCCAAGATTTCAAAGAGTTTTTAGAACAAAACAATGTTAAGCATATTCTGATAGCTTGGCCGCACCTAGAGCTAATGGCCAAATGGAGCGCATAAATCGTTTATTAACCCCCTTATTAGCTAAAACTACAGATGAAAAACAAGTTCCTTGGTATACCTTATTAGGCGAAATGGAGTTTTGTATTAACAATAGTTTAAATCGCTCCATCGGAAATACCCCAGTAAATTACTTTTCGGACGTCATCAATTATGCATCATTCAAGACAATTTAAGACTAGCCTTAGAATCTTTTAATGAAAAGAAATTGATTTAGAACAAACACGATTAAATGCATCTAAAAGATTGATCAAGTGCAAGTACAAAATAAAACTATTATGATAAGCACCATAAAGTAGCGCACAGATATAATGTAGGAGATTATGTGATGATATCAAATGTTGATACATCTATGGGTGTTAACAAAAAACTCATCCCTAAATATAGAGGGCCCTACGTTATCAATACAGTTCTACCTCATGACAGATATATAGTGACGGACATTATTGGATTTCAGAATACCCAAATACCCTATAATGGTATTTTAGATGTTAGAAGGTTAAAACCTTACTCACAATAATATTTTTTTATCATATAATTACCTGATTATTAACCGAATATTATTAATACTTACCTTATTGTATTTACTCACCTTATTATCTTTGTGAACTTATGTATGCTCAACATTAGTAGAATGTTTTATTATAGCTAGACCCACGGGTCACTTAAGTGGCTAAATTATGTAAAACTTTAAACTTTATTAAGGTTTTATGTTATTCTTTATTAATCACAAATATGTATTTATGATTGTCCACAATTTGTGATAAAACTTTATTATGAATTATTCCTTATTCATCACAAATATGTGCTTATGTTTATTGTCATTTGTGATAACTTATTTTATGATACATCATTGCTTATTCGATGTCAAACATTATTCAACCTTATGTTATGTTAAAATTTATATTTATTAATTATGTAGAGATCGAGGTCGATCTTAGGGTCAGGATGGCCGAACTGTAGGCTATTATTTAAATTTCCCGCCAAGCACCAACTGTAAGCTATTATTTAAAGTTCCCGCCAGGCACCTACCTTATGATTGGCTCTTGTGACAAGTGGGAGCTGAAGAGGGACTGCGCACGCAACCAGCATTATTATTACTACGAATGTCCGGTGATCGAAAGCAACCGTTTTATGCTCGTCACCAGTACTTATTTTTATTTTGTTTATTATTCGGTTATTAAATCTGACAATTAGTTCTTTTAGTTTTATTTATTCTGCCGCTCGATCCACCCTACAAAGGTAAGTTTTTTTATATGTAATCGAACCTCTTGAAACCGAATCTTAAAGAATTTTTTGGCGAAAACTAATTTTTGACCTTTAAAATGACATTTTGAGGTCAAAAGTCAAAAATATAAAAATTCGAACTAGAAATGGTTTTATAGGTTTTCAACCATGGGGAATCCGATTTTGAGGTCCATTTGACCATACGTGGCCTCTTTAACCTAATAAAAATCTTACCTTCGAGAGTTCGCCAGCAGCACAAATTTTGATGCACCATGCAATGCTACAAAACACGCTTTTTAAAACATTATTTAGCTTATTGGTAACGAAATATGATCAGCTGTTCAGCAAAATAGTTTTTAAAAAAATAACAATTTTGCAATTTTGACTTATTAAAAATGATCTCATTACGTGAACTCTCAAAAATTTGTGAAACATTTGATTCATCGTTAAAATGGTGTCAAGAAATCGGACTTTTACCTCAACAAATGTGCTGCAAGGAGTGCCAAAGGTACAAAAAAAAACAAAAATTTATGCAAATTAGTTTTGAGTATGGAATTGCTGTCTTTCGATGCCAATTATTAAAAAAACCACCGGGATGGGAAAGCAGTTAAAGTTTCAATGGCACAAAATACGTGGTTTTCAGGTAAAAAATCAATTTATTTTTTATATTTTAACCTAAAATGGTTTTATGCTAGGGTCAAAGCTGTCAATTGACCGAATCATGTTCATGACCTACTGTTTTGCCTGGAAATTCAACTATGAAAATACAATCATACAAACTTCCATTCCCGGAGCAACAACTTCATCTGAGACGGTGTCAGACTGGTTTCCCTATGCACGAGAAGTTTGCATGGTTGATTTAGACCGGTATTTTGAACAAAATGGTAAAATTGGTGGTGAGGGAAAAATAGTTGAAATAGACGAATCGAAGATAAGTTTTTTTCATGTAATTTTTTAGGTTTTTTTAAAAAAAATGTCTACATTTCGTCTTTTGAAGGATCTTACAAAGGTTAAAACAATTTTTTTGTTTTAAATTTTGACTTAATTGATCCCGGACAATTCCAAATTGACAAATTGACCCATAACACTTAATTTTAACTGATTATGGGTATACATATATATTATAGAATTAAAAGCTTAGGTTTTAGGTATTCAAATTTATTTTTTTTTACGAAAAATTAATTTGAATACCTAAAACAACTAATCTATAATATATGCATACCAATATCTGAGTATTGTTATTTAAAATCTTATTTTTATAGGTTGAGAAGCGAAAATTCAATAAAGGTCGTATGGTTGAGGGGAATTGGATATTTGGAATGATTGAAAGGGATAATAAGAAAAACTTTCGTCTTGAAATATGCCCAGATAATAAAAGAGATCGTGCTACTCTTTTACCATTAATAAAAAAGCATATTTTGCCAGGTACCATAATTTACTCGGATATGTGGAAGGCGTATGATACTCTGGATCAAGAAGGATTTTTCCACCAGACTGTGAACCACTCCAAAGTGTTTGTAAATTCGGAAACGGGAGTCCACACAAATACCATTGAATCAAATTGGAGGCCAATCAAGAATCGTCTAGAACGAGGGGGTGTTGGGGGAAAGGACAAGGTTGCTGAGCATTTGTGTGAATATTTGTGGATGAAATTACACAAGGGGGAAGACAGATTTTTAGCCTTTATTGAGGCAATTAAAAATACATACTAATTTACCTTCTAAAATTAAAAATTAAAAAAAAAATTGACTACCTATAAAACTTAATTTTAAAAAATCCATTTAAAATATTTAATCAATTATTTATAAAAATTGTCATAATGTTCATATATTTTACTCTGGTAACTTTTTTGTACATTAAAATGTAAACTAAATCTAAAGAACTCAATAAATCGCTTTATATAAATTGATACATTAATTATTGCATACTTTTAAAACTAATTGAATTGTAAATCTATTTTATTTCTTAAGTTTGATGGGTATGTTTGTTTAGATTATAGAGCTAGGTAGAGCAAACTTTAGTTTTTGAAAATTTGAGTCTTTTTAAGATTTAAAAGAATTTTTTTAGACTTTTATAAGGGTAAAAAGGCCTCGTATGGTCAAATGGACCTCAAAATCGGATTCCCCATGGTTGAAAACCTATAAAACCATGTCTATTTCGAAATTTTATATTTTTAACCTTTTGACCTTAAAATGTCATTTTAAAGGTCAAAACCTAATTTTCGCCAAAAAATTCTTTCAGATTCGGTATCAGGGGGTTCGATTACGTATAAAAAAACCTACCTTTAATAAATTGGAGCCCGCCATTATATGGAAGATTTTCCTCACTTTCAGTTTGTCTGCGAGATTTTATAGCAATTGGCCTACATTCAGGTGTTAAATTTTCAAAGAGAGGTACAGGTTCAATACTAGCTGTAGCTAAAGCACAAAATTTTAACGAAGGTTTTAAGCCACCAAATTCAACTTCCACTTTAGTGTTGTTTCATAATATCGTGGCCAATTATTATATCTGAGCAAAGATTAGGGAGAATAGACAGACGAACATTAGGATAGAAGTGGTCTTTGGTACGAAGATTAATAATACACTGTCCAGATATTCTAGAGTTGAAGGATGTAGATGCCATTGTAACAGACTCTTGTGAAGACATTATAGGTAATTTAAGTTTCTTTACAGCGTGGTCACTAATAAAACTACAGGAACTACCAGTATCTATTAGTGCATAGAGAGAGGAATTATTAACTGCTACACGAATCACAGCTTTTGCCAAACATTCAGGTATGGGTTTGGTATTGATAGAGCTAATCATAGAAGCAGAGTTTTTTTGGAGTTAGACCCATTCTTTTGTGATTTACATACCTTAGAGTAGTGACCTTTTATTTGGCATATATTACAAAGATTATTTCGAGCTGGACATTTGGATCGAATATGCCATTTAAATCCACAGTAAAAACACTTTCTATAAGGAGCCGCTAATGTTTTTTTAGTTTCACTATATGGAACGTTTTCATTTTGAACTTCTTGCTTCAAAGGAACCGCATGATTAACCGGATCGTGAGTTTGTATAGAGTTTACATTCTGAGATTGATTGTAAAGCATCGATTGTTGTAGAGCCATTTCTAATGATCGAGCTTTTTCATATGCCTCGCTTAGGGTCAATAGAAGACTTTCCAAAAGTCTCTGCCTAATATTGGTATCAGATAAACCACGGATAAAGGCATCCCGAGTGAAATCTTCTCGATGCTTTTCAGCGGTAACAGCTTTAAATTTACTATCTTTAGCTAGAAGATTTAAAGCTTGTTAAAATCGGTCAACATTTTCTTCAGATAGTTGACTGCGAGTGGCTAACTTATGCCGATTATAGACTTCATTAACTGGCTTCACATATATATCATTGAGGATTGAAATAGCATCTTTATATGTCACAGCCGCACTAATATACTGGTAGACTTTGGCAGAGATGTAATTATAAAGGATTTTCAATTTATCAGGATCTTATTTTCCAGGTGAGAAATTAAGAAATTTTGTATACCAGTGTTCCCACTCCAGAGTCGCATTTATAGAGTTTGGATCGATGTCGAATCGTTCCGGAGCCAGAAAACGATCCATTTATATTGATTAACTGTTTATTAAATTGTAATGAAATAGAGAACCTTTTTTAAGGTTTTAATAAACAGTTAATTAAAGTAAACATTAAACACATTAAAACTAATGACAGATAGGAAAGTGAATGTCCATAAACAACATCAGGCAACTAGATCATAATTATATCACAATGTCTATTCCCAATTGAGCCTTTGGAGGATATTCTTCTTCTGGTTGTAAAATGTTATTTTCAATGCAAAGTACAATGTCGAAGAAGACATCTAAATCTATGTTTCAGCACACCATTGCACCTATAAATACTAGATGCTTTTAAATCTATCGTTGAAATGTTCTTCAGGTGTCCCGGGTATAGTATTTTGTATAGGGGTCAGTAGCCAGGGTCTTAATGGATATCCTATACAAAACTGAATTAAAGGGATTGTTACATGTGTCATACCTAAATCCCCTGCCAAAAAAATGGTCTTTGGGATCATTTCTATATATTGCTTCCAGTGTGTTCGATATATTACACTGTCTCCAGATAAACGCATCGTGGGTACTACCTGGATATCGTGCACTGGCATTATTAGTTTTTAGCCCCACATCAAAAATCTGTTACATTATGAGTTTATTATACGTTAAAACATATAACACTACATTCGAAAATAACATACTACTGAACATTTATGGAGTGATATCCTTTTGGTTTACATAAATGTGCTCAGGATGATTCTCAATACCTTGAGGGGCTATAATACTAACATAAGTGCAATCAATAATACCAACCAAACCAGGAAATCGATATGTATTAAAAAATCTAAAGATATGAGAATTTTAAAAATAAACAAGTTTTTGGTGGAACAATTATTACTGTTGTTGCAGTCTTCTTAATTCCTCAAGATTTTGGGGAAATTTGACATATCTTCCAAATATATTTGCACTTGTTAAAGCATTGCAGACGTCATGAATTACCCTACTTACAGATGGCTGGCTAATGCCAATGAAGATATTGCTCCCAGTAATTTCTTGATAGCTGCCACTAGCGAAAAACCTTAATGCTACAAGAACTAGTTAACTGGAACTTTATTGATGATAATAGTCTGTCCATTAATGACAAATTTTCTAACTTTATGTCTATAATTGCTTCTGCAGCTGATCTATGTTTTCCTATCAAACACTTAAGGATATTGAATAACTGTTCCAAAATAGTTGTCAATTGGTTTACGGATGACCTACGAAAGATGCGTGATAATTACTTACTTCATGTTGAATTCTATGATGCTTTTCCTAGTGCAGAACTCAAACTGTATGTTAATAAATTAAAATATGCTTATCGTCATGCACTCAAAAATGCTAAAATTAATGCCTATGACAACTACATTCTTAGAGCTAAAAATAATAATAAAAGAAAATGGGATTTGATTAATAATTTCAAAGGTTCTAAACACAGAGCCAATGATATGAACACTCGTTTCTCAGCCGATGACTTCAACTATTCTTTTATTGATTCTGTTGCAGAAATCTTATCCTATTTATCTAATACTAACACCAGTACCACAACTACTTATACACATTGTTTCCCTGGTTTGGTACCCTCTTTCCATTTTGAAGAACTTTCTTTCAACTACGTACGAGATGTTATCTTAGCGATGAGGAATTCCCAATCGAAGGATTTGTTTTATATTAACATCTCTTTAGTTAAATCAGTTATCAACAGTATTCTTATTCCGCTAACCAAATTACTTAATATTTGCATAAAGAAAGCAGTTTTCCCTGATATTCTAAAACAAGCAAAAGTGATCGTTGTTCATAAAAAGGGTATGTTTGATGATATTAAGAACTATCGTCCTATTTCTCTTTTACCCACTTTTTCGAAAGTTTTTGAATGCATATTAAATACTCAAATTACTTCTTATCTCGAAAATAATAGTTTGTTTTGTGCTGAGCAATTCGGCTTCCGAAAAAAATTATCTACTAGTGATGCATTAGTCAAATTAGTAAATCAAATTTCAGATGTTTTTGAGGAGGGTAGTTATCTTGCCGTTAAATTCTGTGATTTGACTAAGGCTTTCGATTGTGTTGATCATGCCCTCTTAGTTAACAAATTAAAAGGTTTAAATTTTGATGATGATAGTATTAAGCTAATTGCTTCATATCTGACTGCTAGGTCTCAACGGGTTTTTTACAAAGGCAAATTGTCCAGCATGTGTGAAGTTTTTTCTGGTGTTCCTCAAGGTTCCATCCTCGGTCTGCTTCTTTTCTTATGCTTTATTAACGACTTACCTTTTTTTCTAAAAGACAAGTGTGATGTTGTCCTTTATGCAGATGATACCACTCTATATAATAAGAGTGATAATATGGCTCAACTGGTAGCTGACAGTACAACATCTTTATGCCTCACTGAATCATGGTTCAATGATAACAAACTTGCCCAGAATAGGGATAAAACCAAACAAATAATTTTTTCATTAAAAAGGAATTCTTTTTCAAAGGAGCAATCAGCTAGTTTTCTCGGTATCACCCTGGATAGCAAATTAAGTTGGGACACCCACTGTGATCTGCTATGCAAAAAACTTTGCCGAACTATTTATCTCATAAACTCTTTGGTAAGATCACTTTCACCCAATGTGCTACTGTCATGTTATCATGGCATGCTCCATTGTCATATTTCATATGCTATAATTGTGTGGGGCCATTGTAGCGGCTCCCTTCGGGTTTTCAAGCTTCAACGTAGAGTTGTTCGCATTATGTCTAACCTTGGGTTCCGTGATGACTGCCGTGCATCTTTTATTAAATTTAAAATTTTAACTTTGCCTTGTCTGTTTATTTTACAATGTCTGTTTTACATCAAAAAACAAATCTTTCAATATCAACATAACACTGATATTCATCACTTTGACACTCGCAACAAGGGAAAATTGGTTGTACCTTACCATAGCCTAAGTAGGAGCAGAAATGGTTCTAACTACTTTGGCTGTATTTTTTATAATGCACTTCATTCTAGCATAAAAGATTTGCCTATTTATCAATTTAAATTAAATATAAAAAGGTTCTTATTAGAAAATGCTTTCTACACAATACCTGAGTTTTTAGCTTCAGTTGGTTCTTTAAGGTTGTCCTCTGAATATTTATAACATAATTCCATCTCTTTGGTGATTTTTTTTTTTTAATTGTATATTCTAAACAAATTTTTATTGTATTTGACAAAATGTTATTCACGTCAGTGATTCACACATGTTTTATTATAAATAAATAAAATAAATAAAAGCGCACACAGGATTCCATCA
Organism: Platerodrilus igneus; assembly: GCA_036346225.1. Taxonomy (NCBI): domain Eukaryota; kingdom Metazoa; phylum Arthropoda; class Insecta; order Coleoptera; family Lycidae; genus Platerodrilus; species Platerodrilus igneus. The sequence continues at coordinate 2,329,133 of JARFIW010001106.1, forward strand.
ACCTGTCGAGATAAGAAATAATACTTAAGTCATCTTGTAGACCACTCATGGTCTAGGTACATAAGAGCAGTTCCAGTTGGGTTAGCGCCCAGCATTTGTATTAGACCGACAATTTAGAAACCTGACCAAGTAGGTAAACGTTTGTCTACTCATTATAAATTTCACACGTAACAAAAGGTATATGGTATATGAAAAGTATTTTCTGTTCAACCCAAAAACATAAGTTATAACAAAAGAGAAATTAATAGTTATTTAGTTTATAATTAGAAGTTGAATGTATAACCTAAAAGTTTTAAACATGAAATAAAATTTTTATTTAACTGAATTCAATAAAACTTAATATTTATTTATATATTCAACCGCAAGGGTACATTTGCAGTTTATTAATCGATTATTCTTGAATAAAAACGCTTAGAATTCTTTCACAACCGACACCGTGGTATGAAGCTACTTTATCATTAGGGCGCTATTTTGATACACACTTCACTAACCACATTATATTAAATTTCGCACCACTCGCCAAATCCACTGTCTTATAATAAAATAATTTGGATTGGATGGAAGTTAACCAAAGTTATTGCAATGATTGTCAGTTGAGTATCGGCGCTTATTTGTGTATTATGTGTGAGCTTAAAATTGTGATTTTATAATGTATTTGGTGTGTATTATAACCTTGAAAGTCGAAAACTGGTATAAGTTATCACGTGCCTTCATGCATATAATCGTAGCATCCTTATTGCATAGAAATGCATTTTAAAAATCACATCTTAAACTTTTCAACAAATTAATTATGCACGTTTGCACCGCATCATATTTAAACTCAACTTAACTATCAAGAAGTTAGTGTTTATGTACGAGTTAAAATAATTTTGTTTTCACGGCATTAGCTTAGTCCCGTGTTAGTTAATACTGGTTGAAACTTGGCAACTGCGCAATTTTTATCATAGTATAGTTTTTGGCCATAGCCCATAACCTTATTTTGTCCAACTGATAACTTTATTTACCGCTTCTTAACTATTCGTTATTATCCGTAAGAAAAGAGCTCCTACTGCAAATTATTCCATGGATGAAAAGAATTTAGTTTTGCAATTGCTAAACAAGTACAAGCAAAAAGTGCTTAATAAGAAAACTGATGCAGTAACCAATGAGGAAAAACACCTCTATTAGATAATTATTGCCAAGGAATTCAATGCACAATGTCTTAATTCACAAGCTCGCAGTGCCAAATCACTACGAAGATTCTTTTTAAACCAGTGTAAAAGCACAAGGAAAGTTGTAGGCGAAGAGAAGAAAGAGATATTTAACTGGTTGAGGTAAGGTAAAAGCTACCAGTACAGATAGTAACACCGATCTAATGCTTGGTATATTAGACAAAAACACGATATATGGGATAAATAATATGTTTGACAAAGATGCAGTAGAAGACACAAACGTATGCCTCATAAGCTTTGTAAATGTTTTTGAATAACATTGCATTTGTTGTAGATTTTGGATGATAATGTAGACATTAATCAGCTCGATTTATCTGATGTTGAATTAATGTATGATTCTCAACCAGAGCCTTTGGATATAGAAAGAATCCCATGGAAAAAATATTGTCCGGCAGAACTCAGCCAACCAAAAGATACATTGTTTACATATTGCTACTACTTCAGATAACTACTGTAAGAGTATTTTAATAATCATAAATATTTTAAGTCTGAAATTTTATAGCCATCAGCTCGTGAGAAGCAAAAGCAAATATGATTGCAGTCGACGAAGACCTGCCCTCAGCATACTCACGTCATCTCATATTGCCGAGAAATATAATAAATTGTTGGAGTATCGCTTAACCATTGCAGAAATGGAAGTAGCTAGGCAGAAGTCATTAAAAGTTTTTGAAGAGGAAGAAAGAAAGTTAAAACTAAAGAGTTTAAGATTAGATAATTTATTAAAACAAAAAAAATTAGATAATTTCTAAATGTAAAAAGTAGTTATCAGTAAAATCATTTCTAGTTGCATTGATTAACATGTTGTTATTGTTTTCAGGAATATCTGGAATTTGCCCATCGGCTATTAGAAGCTCTAACTCAGCTACATCAATATTTTCTGCTGGAGGTAACTGTCCATCATTCATTTCAAGGGCAATGTTATGTAGAACTCCAGTAGCAATGATAACTGTCAATGCAGTATCTAATTTAATTCGCATACCATATGCTAGCACAGGAAAACGTCGCTTCCATACTCCAAATAATTGTTCAATTACATTTCTGGTTCTAATATGCGACTCGTTATATAGTTCTGGGCTCTTGTGGTGAGGTTTAGGAGTGGTGCAACAAGTATGGCCGTAATGGATATCCACTATCTCCTAAAAAAGCATATATTATAATCAAAGTTTTAAGCGTTAAAAATACCTAGAAGCAGCGAATTTGGAAACCTATCTTCAAAACGTGCTCTAATCCTACTATTGTTGAACACAGTTGTTTCGTGGGTTGAACCCGGCCATCTCGTAACCAAATCCATAATTTTTAATTTGGAATTTCATACTGTCTGGATGTTAATTGAAAAATATCCTTTTCTATTTCTGAAAATTTCACCATTTTCACTACCTGGACATTGTATTTTTGTATGAGAGCCATCAATTGCCCCTAACACTCTAGGGAATCGGCTAATTTCATAAAAATCATTCTGTTCACTTTGAATATCATTGCGATTTTGTAGCATATTAATATATTGAGACAGTAATGTGGCTATACTATCTGCAACCCTTACTATTATCCTAGAAAACTGTAGATGTATGCATTCCCATACAATCAGCAACAGTCGACAAATTTCCTGCGGATGCGAAAAATCTCAATGCAGTTAGTAATTGATTTATGGTTGAAATGCTGTTATTTCTAAAATACTCAATTTTGTAAAGTATTCTAATGATTATGAACCATAAATGTACTTACGTGTCATTTGGAAATTCAAGTCATTCTTCAATTAAACTTAAAACATTGCGAGTTGTTTCTTTTGTTAACCTAAATCTTCTAAAAAATGTATATTCATCCAATTCGTGAAATTTGTTTGATCTGGTGTATAGAAATTTTGGGAACCTACATCAATAACTTCTAATAAGTCTAGATCATCTAAAGATTCAAGACCATCCCCCAAATCCATTATTAATAAAAAGTTTACCAAAATTATGTAAAATCTAACAGTTGATGGTTATAAGTTCAATAAATGTCAATTAAACTTATATCAAACGTGCAAATTCGTACTAAACTTTAATCCTTAACCACGGTTCTATGGTTTATATTAAGTAGGAGTTACCAAGCATTTTGCATGCGGTGCAAACAGTCATTAATGACTCGAAGTGTAACTTTTGTTGGCTAAGGGCCCGTATTACCACCTCTAGTTAAACTATGGAATAAGCTATATCCTAAGGTTACGCTCAAAATGCGTATTATGACGTTGGGTTAGCCACTATCCTTAGCTTATACCTGGTTAGTTTATTCTGAATTTTGACTGGGTGATAAATGTTAAACCTCCAAAATAAAATTTTATTTCCTCTTGATGTAATGTAATATGGCATGCAAAAGACGTGAAAATACTTTGTTGGAAAGCGATTCTGAGGATGATTTTTTAGAGGAGTTGTATTTGAAAACGAGAAAAGCAAAAAAGGTTAGAAGACCCATTAATAATTTTGTAGAATGGGATGATGAAGAATTTTGTATGAGGTTCAGAGTTAGTAAGACTACTGCTTTAAAAATTCTAGACTTGATAAACGAACAGTTAGAATATACCACAAACAGGTAGGTAATGTTTATTCTAATGCAAATAATATTCATTATCTGAAGTTATGTGTTTCTTTAAGGAATTGTTGTTTTAGGAATCAGTCTTTGTCGTCCATGGATCAACTTCTTCTCACTCTGAGATACTACGCTACAGGGACAACTTTAGCATGTATTGGAAATTGCAGTGGTGTAGACAAAGCAACAGCGGGCCGTATTATAAAAGTTGTGAGTGATGCTATTGCCTCGTTAAGACCTCAATTTATTAAATTACCCCAGAACGAAATAGAACGCGCATCTGTAGCACAAGAATTCTTCGAAATAACAGCGTTTCCGTGTGTGTTTGGCGCCTTAGATTGTACACACGTACGAATCATTTCACCAGGAGGTGATGCACCTGAGGAATTTAGGAACCGAAAAGGTTTTTTTTCCTTTAATGTGCAAACAGTGTGATGCCAAATTAAAAATTACAGACATTGTTGCTAGATGGCCAGGATCAGCTCACGAGTCTACAGTTTACAATATCTCAGTATTAAAAGCTAAGTTAGAAAGTGGCGATGCTGGTAGTTCCGTAGTGTTGGGAGACTCTGGATATGCTAACAGTCTCAATATATTAACACTTTTAAGAAATCCTCAAACCCCAGAAGAAAATCTTTATAATAAGACACAAATTCGAACGCGTAATCCAGTCGAGAGGCTTTATGGAGTAATAAAAGCAAGGTTTCCTGTATTAGCTTTAGGCATACGATTAAAATTGGAACGTGTGCAAGCTATAATTGTAGCTTGTGCAGTGTTACACAATATAGCAATTGATATGAAGGAGCAAGAACCACGTATAGATCCAGCTATTGAAGAAAGATTAATGATTGCTATAAATAAAGGACAAATGGAAAATATCCCTGCTGTTCAAGATGGGACAGAAGCTGTAAGGCGAACATTTATTGAATACTTTCATGGACTATTGTGAAAGACAAAAAATATCTTATGCAACTGTGAAGTGTAATAATATTGAAGAGTTTGTAATAAAAATATATAAAAATTTTAGTATGTGTATATATGCACACAAGTTATTTAAATTTTAGAACTACAAAGACACTTAATACTAAATACACCACCAACCAATATTATACATTATCAACAATGTCCAACTGACAAAATATATGTGCCACACAGCTTGTAATAAATTTATTGACAGCATTGGCAAATAAAAACTCATTAACATTATTCACAACTATACATATTAATTAAGTATTATTGTTCATGCTCTAATGCTTCTAAAGGTTTGCGTTTGATAGCCATATCTAATTCCAAGCTTTCAGGTTGTAACTTTTTAATTTTCATATTTATTTTATGGGGTTTCTTGCTCTCGTTCTTCATGTTTGCGATGTTCTGTTCTTAATATTTCTGCTTTCAGAGCAGTCAATTCTTGTCTAGCAAGCACCCACGAATCAAATTTCTGCCGTTTAAATGATCCAGGGGATGCAGATGGTTCATAAGCGGGCTGTCTCCTCCTTGACCATGTTGATTTTTGCACTAAATATAATTATGAATTAAACTGGTTCAGATTGATAATGTACATACATATTCGTTTTATCGCTGAATGCTTCTTGGATTTTAACATAGCTGGTGTAGGGGTAGACCAATCTCTGTGAGAAGTACCTATTATGTTAAAATATATTCAGTTTCAATTAGTTGTTAAAATATTTAAATTATATATACCTTCTCCAGGATTAATTTCATCTACAATTGATGAGAGATTGGTAGTAGGGTGCAGTGATATCTAAAATTGCCCGTTAATAATCAATTTCAAACAGTTTGATTACTTACTTTCTGGAGTAGATGTAGTTACACCCTCCTCCACAGGTTCGTCTATAATATATTCGAAGCGACTGTCTGAATTCTTTAAAAACAGTCATTAGTAATTATAAACGCTATTACTTTATACTTACTAGGTCTTCACTCAAAGCTTCAGCGATTTCTTGTTCAGAAATGTGTAAATCTTCTACAAACAAAATATACACCATATTTAGTAATTCTCGATTCTGATATACTTACGTGCATTGTCACAATCAAATGTGCTTTCCAAACCACATGCTGCAATCTGAAGAAAATTCAGCATCATTTCATGTATGATATTTAATTTCGTATCAGAGCATGGTCCTCCTCCAGTTTTTAAAGCTTCTGACCTCTGCTTTGCAAGTGCCTTCCTGGTTTCTTTCTTTAATGAGTCATATTTCTGTCGCAGCTGCTCAGTAGTTCGTTTTTGAATGGACACACTGTTAAAAGTATCTGCTATTTTTTTGCCATGTAACTATTCTGTTACGTAACAAAATCAAATCATAACAATTAATATATTGAAATTAGATTATAAGGCATTTTGCTCACCTTTTTCTGCCAAGACACTGCATCTGTTTGTTTGCATTCTATTATATGTTTATGTTGCTGGGCGATTTCCAGAAGTTTTAAAATATCTTCTCGACTGTAATTCCCACCTCCAGCTCTTTTTTGTTTTTCCATTAAATTAAAATTTAATTTTACTATCAACAAAATTTAGTTGCTATATGATAATGGAGTAATTGAGCATTGTTTACAAACAGACGGTAGTTCATTTGTGATCTAAATGATCTAAATTTCAGTACCTTATGTTGCCAACCTACAAATAAATATTCATATCCCAAGCACAACAAACTTGAGATTAACACCTTAAGGGCCGTTTGCACCGGCGTCTGTTAGTTCGAAGGTTAACTAACCACTGGTTAACGTTAACTGTCGGTTTATTTAGAACGGCATTGCACCGTCATTCGTTTACTTCCCGGTTAACTAACCAACAGATGAATTTGGCATCACCGGATATTTTTAGGGACATTTTCAATTTCACTATGTGGTTGCGATCTTGATCCTTCTGAATTTGTTTGACGTTAGAAGTTTGATTATTTTAATTTGTGTTATAAAATCACAAAATCATGAGTGAAGCTAGAAAACGAGTCCGCGCTCCTAATTTTACACCACAGGAAAAGTTACTATTATTAAACATAATAGCAAACTATAAGCACGTGGTTGAAAACAAAAAAAAAACAGACGCAGTCACCTGGCGACAAAAAGAAGATGCCTGGGTTGTTATTACGAGTCAGTATAATGCTAGTTCAGTGAACAAACGATCTGTAGAAAGTATTAAAGGCTTTTATGAAAATCAGAAGCGCCTTTGCCATAAAAAGGCAGCTGTCTCAAAAAAATATTTATGTGGAACTGGAGGAGGTCCAAGTTCAACTACAGATGCAGATCCTCTTTTTGATCTAACGATGTCCATCGTAAATGAAAAAACCGTTTTTGGTTTAAACTCACTATTTGGCAGAGATGCATATTTTCAAACGAAAAATTCCCCAATTAACTCAGACGGAATTGCATATCAAGCAGATAGTTACCCGTTAAACAATATTGTTGAAGTTAATGTAAGTTTGTATTAATATGGTAAATTTATTCAATACATATTTTCACAGAGTAATCAAAGTGACGATGATAATGCAGAAAATTGGACGAAGAGTCCTGATGTATTTGGGCAAATTCAAGAGGAACATTCTTACAGTGATGCTGTATGTTAACAATTGATCTGCATGTTCAATTTAGGACTGTGCTTTCTAAACGATTTTGTTGAAACGTTTAATCGCAAATAATAACAAACCGTAAACGTTTAATAGAGACTAAACGTTAAAATGGCACAACCTACTTTAATTATTGTAAAAGTAATTAATTGCATATTTTAGGCAGATGCAATGGATTGGACAAAACACGCACCAAAGGATTTGCAAAAACCTATTCATAATAAATTACTAAATCCCAATAATTGTGTAAGAATAAGATGGTTTTATATGTTTAACTTAATCAATTTAAATTTTTAGTGTAAAGTAAAGAAAAGTATCAACAACATACAAAGTCCTACAAATACAAACAAGACCCCGACACATTCCATACCCTCAGCTGCTTGGTCTGGCCGTAGAAGACCTGCTATGAACGCTACAGTTAGTGTGTCGCACAAATATGAGTAATTGTGCGAAATAAAAAAACAGTTAGCAGAAACGCAATTAAGGATTTGCCAGCAATTCGAACAGTATCAGGTGCAAATAATTCAATTAGAATTAGAAGATAGACAATTAAAAAGAGAACGTGAAAAGCAATTATTTGAATTTGATATGGAAATTAAAAAGGCTCAGTTGCAATGTATTAAAAAGTGTGTCACAATTATTAACGGTATGAAATAAAATTCCAATTTTACTTTTAAATATAATTATAATAAAATACAAAAAAAGTTGATTAAGTTACATTATTAATGTTTATGTACATAAATAAAGATCTTACAATTGCGAAAAGTATTGTCTGATTATTTCATTTCGAGTTATTATCCCTACATTGTTTTCAAGCATATTATGTGGCGTTACGTCTAGAATTTGTCCATGGTCAATTAACTGTTGTAGAACATGTTGGTCTAGTTCTTCAGGAATGGGCGGTGCTTCATTGTCTCCCATATCAATAGCAATGTTATGTAATATGCCTGCTGCTATAATGGCACCTAATACAGTCTCAACTTTTAGGCGGCACCCATAAGCTAGAATAGGAAACCGCCGTTTCCAAACACCAAAGCACCTCTCGATGCAATTCCGAGTCCTGATATGGCTTTCATTGTACAACTTATGGGGTTGCGAAGTGGGATTTAACAAAGGTGTTAACAAATAACTCGTGCAGGGATATCCAGAGTCACCTAAAATGTAATATAAATAATCTCAATCAATTTGTTGTTTTTAATGTATCTAGAAGTAAACAGTTTGGGTGGTCAATATTTTCAAATTCGAGTTTAAGTACACTGTGAGTATATACTGTAGAATCATGCACAGAACCTGGCCATCGAGCTACTAAATTTAAAATTGTTAAATTTGCATCACACACTGTTTGCACATTTAAAGAAAAATATTGTTTACGATTTCTGAAAACTTCGAGATCTTCACCGCCTATAAGTTGACATTACAATACCTATAAATTTATTCTTATAATTACCAGGTGATTGTAGTTTAACATGCGTGCAGTCAATTGCACCAATTACACGTGGGAAAGATGCAATATTATAAAACTGTTGCTGTTTTTGTCTTCTATCATTATCAATGCAAGGTAGTTTAATAATTTTGCTGATATAAATCGGCAATAGCTGCAGTAACTCTATGAACAATGTGTGACACTGTTGAGACATGCATTCCGCCAAAATCTGCAATAGTTTGAAGGTGCCCTCCTGTCGAATATACTCTTAGAGTAATCAACAATTGGTTCATTGGCGAAACACATCTATTTCTAAAAAGACTTTATACTAAGTTTATTACAACAGATTACCATACTACTTACAGATTATATGGGTATTCTAGACGATGTTCAATTAAAACTAATACTCGTAATGTAGCTTCCTGCATTAAACGGAATCTCCGCCGAAAAGCAACATCGTCTAAAATATAAAAATAATTATTTCTATGATAGATTTGTCGTGGAATGCCAAATTCTATCAATTCAATTATTTCTACATCGTCGTCTTCCTCTATATCAATAAACTGCATATTGATAATAATTAATTTAAACTGTTTTTAATAAAAGGAAATTCTTTTGTGTGTCAAGGAACTCTTTTGACTATTTGTATACAGATTATAGGTTATGTAAGCTTGTTAACCAGTACCTTTTCCATCGGTTACCTTAACCACCGGTTAGCTTACCTAACTAACACTTTGATAGACCGTGCAGTAACTTTGGTACTTTTAGGTTATATTAACTACCCGTTAAATTTAATGCCAAGCGGTGCAAATGAGTATAAGTGCCACCATGTATACCGTGCTATGCGGTTCGTTGTGGCCACAATTTTTTTTGCCGTAATTAACTTTTTTTTACCTTAATATGTATATTGCCAATTGCTATTTTCTTAAAATAATAGTAATTAGTGAAAAATTTTTAAATTAATTTGTCGGACGGCATTTGTCCCCCGCGGCTACAACCACTTCTAATGTCCTAACGGCCATGGGGGGAACCCACGTACTGTACACGTGCACATAACTTTTGGTGCATCATGCTATAAATCGTTCTTGTTCATTCGTGTTTGAAGAGCTTTGCGTTGAAGTCTGTATTTGTGCGTGTAATAAATAATAAAATGAGTTATGAACGAGACAAATGAGATTGCAAGAGTTGTGGTCAGATGTATTATCTGCTGATGAAAGAGATTTCTCACCTGTTGAATGTGAATATGAACCTTCTAATTCCTCGAGTTCATCTGACGACGATCCAGAAACACCCAGAAAAAAATTATGATTTATAATAGTTCGAAACACCAAACGCTACCTTTACCAGTGAAAAATTTTGACAGTGTACGCCGACGTGTTTTGCCTGATTCTAAATTTGGATTGTTTTCTTCCGAGTTGTTTACATTATCTGCAGAAGAAAAATTAACAAAAAATGTGCATGTAACAGAACCCAAGATGCCATCCAGTTGTGAGCATATACCGGTTTATTCTGCTTCAAATGAAATAGATGAACTTATAGAACAAGTGATTGCACAAAATGTAAACTATTGTTCTGAAACTGAAGATGAATTAGAAACCCAAAGTCAAACAAAAGATACCATAATTTGGTCACCAGTTACAGGTTCGTATTTGAAAAAGTTTGAATTTTCTGAACAAAAGCCCGGCATTTGTCCGTTTGTTTACGATTTATATGATAATTCACCTTACGAGTTTTATAAACTTATGGTCTCTGATGAAATATTTAAACTTATTTGTAAATGAAACAAATTTATATGCCGAGCAAGAGAAAGCTAAAACCCAACTCCTAGAAGTCGTATCCAAAAGTGGAAACTGACGGATCAAAATGAAATGGAAAAGTTTATCGGCTGTTTGATGTGGATTGGTTTGGTTTAGCTGCCATCATTGGCTGCTTATTGGTCTACAGATCTAATCTATAATAATGACATTAAGAAAGTGATGTCCAGGAATCGTTTCCAAATACTGTTAAAAAATTGTCACTTTGTGGACAACTAAAATGTTGAAGATCCTCACCGTCTATTTAAGATAACTCCTTTATTAAAAAAACTGATAACAATTTTCAAAGTTTTATTGTACCAGGTGAATTTATTTGTATAGACGAAACTTTAGTACCTTTCAAGGGCAGACTTAAATTTAAACAATACATCAGTAACAAACACCATAAATTTGGTATTAAACTTTTTAAATTGTGTCTTCAAAATGGGTACTTATATGATGTATCTGTCTACTCTGGTCAGGAAAAAGAGGTTGCAGATGGAAGTTCAGTTCCTTCAACAGTGGTGTTGAGACTAGCAAAAGATCTATTACATAAAGGACGTACAATTGTTGTGGATAACTATTACACTTCTGTTGAATTAGCCCATGCCTTACTTGAGAAGAACACTTATATTTTGGGGACTGTACGCAGCAACAGAAAAAACAATTCAAAAAATGTTATACAAAAGAAATTGAAAAAGGGCGAAGAAATTTCGAAGGAAAGTAATACTGGGGTGTATATGCAGAAATGGCAAGATGGAAGAGATGTCCTAATGCTAACTACAAAATTTCCACCAGAAATGGTAAATGTAAAAAGGAGGTCTGGAGAGATGCATAAACCTAATACCGTTAACGAATATAACAAGCACATGACATACATTGATATATCAAGTATTTCTTACATTATCTCTGCTGTAATATTAGTTTATGTTCTGCTTGCAGATCAAATAAAATCGTATAATTCTTCATAACGTCGTGGTGTGAAATGGTATAGAAAGTTGGCACTAGAGTTAGTAGTTGGATCGTCTTTAGTCAACACATATATACTACATCAACAAGTAACTTTTAACAAAATTACCATTACAAAATTTCGTGAAGAAGTAATAAAAGATTCGTAATCGAATAATTGCTATAATATATATCCTTGCTGTAATATTTAATGTTTAGGTTTGTTAAAAATGAACCAAATTCCATTTTCTGAAATAGAAAATAGAACTAACAACCATAGACTCGAAAACTGTGAAAGAAGAACCTGCAGCGATTGCTACGCCATAACTGTCAAAGCTTCTGGTCGACTGGTAGCAAAAAATACTGCAGCAAAAACGAAATTTCAATGCAATGCATGTAAAAAGTATCTTTGTTTAAATTGCTTTTTTAATGTTCACAAGGTAGATACTTTAAATCAATAAAATGTAGCGAAAACTGTGTTTTTTAATTATACTAACTAAAATCATTGCTGTACGTGATATAAACGCCCTACACCAAAACCAAGTATATCAAAATGTTGCCCATAACAACCTAGCCACCTATGTACTTTTTGCATTGATCCGTCGCACAAATGCTGTTTTACATGGCCATAAGTAAAATTTTTACTGTCGGATATTGTTTGTCCCCCATGGCCATTCAGCAACAAAAGTCTTTTGTTAAATGGGGGATGTGGCATGTCCCCCGTGGCACTGTACGTGTTAATTATGTTTCATAATACTACAGTAAAACCTATTCAGAGGAATAAGCTAACTGTGGGTTACCTATTCTAAACATTTATCTGGATGTCGTAATACAGGCCCTAAGCGGAGTAATTTTTATTCTTCTATCAAAGTAGCCAAGCGCGTCTAATTGCAGCACGATTCTTAATCCTACGCGACCTTGAATGTGTATATGGATTGCCCGTTATTATATATTGCCGCTTTAGTGTACATAACCTCGTTTTTAATTTTTCAGTTAAAGGGACATTTTAGTTAGTCCTGGTAGTGCTAGTCAGTTCCTCTTTATCTATGGTTCAGTTATTGCCACCTCCTTACTAATCTATGGTTATTGCCATGTCTTTGATTATGGCAGAGCCCTATAAGTGTACCCTTTGCAAAAAGACATACAGTACCCAAAGTAATATAAATGTTAAATTTAGATACTTAGTTTTCTAAAGATCACATATGCTTAGCATCCTTCATTCTTATTTTGTTAGTAAAAAGAAAATCTTCTCTCTCTATGCATGTCAAATTGACTTTTGATTGTAAAACATTTTTTTGCTTATTAAAAGGAAGTTTTTTTGCTGAATTCACTTCAATTATTTACACTTGGTCCTTCGAGCCGGATAAAAATACAACCACCTTGGAAATACAATGTTCAACTCAATAAGAAGAGCAATCGAATAATTTACAAATACTCCAAGAAGAATGCTCCACAACAGAGACCTTTATGAACATGCGGTCTAAACCTGCCAAACAAACCAAGATTACAACGCAAGAAAGTCAATAAAGGCACTACTGAAGACCACTGATCACAATCTTACTATAACATAGCAAGGAATGAAATCAAGCGGACAAGACACAGACCAGACAGATTGAGTAATCAATACAACTAGTCTGTTGCTCAATTGAAAAACATCAAAATCAGGTTTAATAGTTTTATTTAATTCTGCTTCCAAAACTAGCTGCCAACAGTTTAAAACTGCACACTTTCTTTAAAGACCTTTTGAGTATTTGACAGTACCTTTAATAATATCACTTTCAGATTAATCTTTTGCAACAAACTCGTACTTAAAATGTCTCATGATATCCTTGCGAGTTTAATACGCAAACGTTCAAGTTTAAAGGGTAAGTTAACCTCCTTTAAAAACTTTCTGCAACCACTAATTGCCATTGCTACCCAAAGCCCGTCTAACGTTAGTAAAATCACGCTTAATGAAACTGATATTTTGCAATTAGAAATACGTCTAGCAGTCCTTGAGGAATTGTTAACAAAGTATGACTCTATTCATTCAGAGATAATAGAGCTCGACACTGAAGTAAATCTACAAGCACATTGCGACAATTACAGCGAGTTTGAAAACAATTATTTTCAAACGTTAGCGGTAGCGAGGTCTTTACTAATAAAAGGTCGGTCCCTGGTTCAAGCAACACAATCTATTTCAAACCAAACATCCATCTCTATGCCTAAATTGTCATCTCATATTGATATTGATCACACAAATACACAGCCTTTAATTGAAATTGCTCAAGGTACCTCACAAGGCGACTCTAACAGTATAACTCGCCAGTTTCAACAAGCAACACCGCTACAAACACCACAACCTAATTTTGAAGCACGATCAAGTTTAGTAAAACTGCCAACCTTGCAAATGAAGATCTTTAATGGTGCCCCAAAAACATTTCTAAGCGTTTTTGAAGGTTTCAAGTCACTCGTACATAATAATGACGCATTTGACGATGTTACGCGTTTCCTGTACTTAAAATCAGTTTTAGGGCCGGAACCAACCAAGGTAATAGAATCGCTGGACATAGTCCCTTCGAATTATTGTGTAGCACTAGCTCTGTTAGAAAAACGCTACAAAAATACAAGATTTCTCATCCATTCTCATATAAAATGCATTGTAGAGTTCCCCAAAGTTACTAAAGAATCCGCCATGTCAATTAGGCAACTTACAGACTCTATACAAGGCCACTTGCGAGCCCTAGACTCCTTAGGCGAACCAATCGATTCAATTGCTAGTTTTATACAATATCTAATAACGGACAAATTAGATTACAACACAAAAGGAATGGGAGATTGAGATTGCTAAGCTGGATAACTGCCCTCCAACTTCCACGTTAATTGACTTTCTTGAAAAAGAGCTCGTTTACTTGAAAAATTGATAAACCTTTGAAGGCACCTGATTACAACCAGTTTAGGCATCCGAACAGCCCTAAACAATTCAATACTCAATATAGCAAACCATCTTACGTTCACGTTTCATCCAAACCTCTTCGAGACCAACAAAACTGCCCTATTTGTAATGTAAGTCATAAATTAATGTATTGCAAGGTTTTTCTTGATATGACGCCTAACACCCGCTATTCTAAAGTCAAGGAATTGAAACTCTGCATTAATTGTTTACGCCATGGTCACCTCGTCTCGGACTGCAGATCTGGAAATTGTAGAAAATGCAATAAAAACATTCCACGCTTCTACACAGTTCTGAATCGACATTCGTCAAATCTGATGCAAACTCATCTGTTTCTAACAAAGAAACAAACAGCATAAATCCACTAGCATCAACGTCAACTCTCACCAGCCATCTAGCTCAGCCAGATCAATTTATCCAAGTGCTTCCAACGGCTATGGTATATGTTGAAGACCGCTCTGGTAAGCGACACCAATGCATAGCCCTTCTCGATTCCGCTTCAATGAGATCATATATGACCATCTCCTTATGCTCAAGGCTGAAGCTGCCCACTGCGAGAGCCAATATTTCCATTTCTGATATAGGTCAATCGCAGACCAAGGTCTATGAAATAGTGTACGCAAAATTGTTATCCATTCATGATGATTTTGCTACTTCTTTGTCATTTTTGCTTCTACAAAACATATCAGGAGAATTTCCCGCCGTATCCTCAAATGCAAATGGGTTACAAATACCTACAAATATAAATTTGGCTAACCCGAACTATCGTTGCAAAACCCGAATTGATCTGCTTGTGACGCTACAAAACAACACAACACAGGGACGTACTCGATATAGTTCAATACTAATCACAAAAGAGGAAAGGGCAAATAATACCTTTCCGGGTTGTCGGAGTCAACAGCGTCCATATGCCCTGGACCAACCCAGTACTGAGGCCGGGGTGGGGTAGACCATAAACAACCAGCCAAATGAGCGCCACCTAAATCTATAACAGCTGTACTCCGACGGGACTGAAATAGGAAATCCTCACGCTTACCTGTAACACCCAAATCAGCAAAAATTCTCCTCACACCTCACACTCGAGTAATACAAAACTATCTTTTACATACAGTATTGACACTTTACTACAAACATATAATATATTTATAACAACAGTAAACATATAAAAAGGCTCCAATTACCCACCCACTTGTTATGGTGTAATTTCCAATAAACAACCAGCAAATAACCTGATTGTATAACTCTTACTGCTACTTTTACTATTATATTTAACGCAATTCAGCCAACCTATTGAAACAAATCTGCGCCAAGATGGCAGAACAGAATGACTATTAAATAATGTTAAGGGTGGTATACCAGGATCCTCGTAGATTGACC
The DNA here is from genome assembly GCA_036346225.1 of Platerodrilus igneus. NCBI lineage: Eukaryota > Metazoa > Arthropoda > Insecta > Coleoptera > Lycidae > Platerodrilus > Platerodrilus igneus. The sequence continues at coordinate 2,344,960 of JARFIW010001106.1, forward strand.
CTTGAACGCTGAGGGCATTGGTATAAACTATAATTATACCTATAATGATCGGTGCATTGGCTAAACTTCACACACGTGTTAAAATTGTGAATAATGTAAATTACAAATTAGTAAATCTGAACCCACCCTATAATAAATGTGTAAACAAAACAGTCTTCAGTAAAGTGTTATTAAATAAATAAAAAAAAATCTTCAACAAGCAATATCAACCAGACGGTTGCAGTAGAAAAATTAAATGTGGAACGACTCACCCACAGCTGCACTAGTCGTTGTAAGCTGATCTTAGCATAAGCCAACTAAGGGTTGCGACGGCAAAATAACGACTGGAGCTATTATTGGGGCTAAACTGAAAACTGCAGATCGAGACTGAAAACTGCAAACTGGGATTTGAAGACTTAGAACTTGGCACTTGGAACTTGGAACCCTAAAATTTATAACCTATAACTTCCATTAATATATTCACGACTTCTTACCGGTCAATTCCGGGTCCAGTACAAAACAACAAACGAAAAATGTACAAGTGGTCACCAAATACAACGGTCGAGGATTCACTTTAGATCTACAATAGCATAAAAGTTATCTATTTGAAAAATTCTTCGATACTTACGAATCGCCGAAATCCCAATAAGGAAATAAGAAAATTATTTCAAATCACAACGAAATAATTTCCTTCAATTAATCCGCCAAAACCCTTTCAATAAAGGAGGAAATACAACGTTCCAACGGCGTAATTAAAATTGCTCGATTCGAATCAAGAGTGTAATCAAGAGTATTGTGTTGAGACCATCAAAGCTAGTCCGGGAACCGGTACCTGATAACACGGCGTGCTATCACTATTCGAATTCATACAATCTAATTTGAAAAGAATATACTTTTGAAGTACACTGCTAAATGCAAATGTCGTTATGAAAATTACGACCGTAACATGCTCTTGGGCGTAGATATCTTCTGGCAAGTATTATCAGCAGATCAGCCCTTGACCATTCAATATCCCCATTTGTGGAATACTCGCTTAGGATATATAGTCACTGGAGAATTTCCACTCTACAATCAACCTATATCTACCTCTTGCCATCTCACCATGCTCGACGTATCACGACAGTTATCAAAATTTTGGGAAATTGAAAACATTCTCGCATCAAAACCTCTTTCCTCTCTCGAAAGAAGACTTCAAGCAAACGCTGAGCTCAAATCTCTATATGTAGACTTTATGAAGGAGTATGAAGCCCTTGGTCATATGACAAAGGTATGCCACCCAGATAAAGCACCATATCAATATTTCATTCCACACCATGCTGTTTACAAGGAACACAGTCTCACAACCAAGCTACGCGTTGTTTTCAACTCAAGTAGTCCTACTTCTACCGGCATTTCGTTCAATGATATTCAGCTTAATGGTCCCATACTTCAAGATGATCTCTTCTCCATTCTTCTGAGATTCAGACGTTTTGAGTACATACTCACAAGTGACTGTGCTAAAATGTACCGTTCTGTTTTTATTGAAAAGGAACAACGTCCTCTTCAAAGGATCTTTTGGCGATCGGAACCTTCACATCCATTAGATATTTATGAGCTTGCAACTGTAACTTATGGTGAAAGAGCTTCCAGTTTTCTCGCTATACGCTGTTTATTTGAACTAGCAAGGCTAAATGAGGATTCTTATCCTGAAATATCCAAGATTATACGAAAGGATATGTATTGCGATGATCTGCTCACTAGCTGTGAGACCCTTAACAAAGCAAAATACATTTGCTATAATATAGCTAAAATTCTACATTCCGGGGGTTTCACGCTCCGCAAGTGGAACTCAAATAATCCAGAAGCTTTAGAAGCAATTCATTCGGCAGACATTCCAAACAATATTTTAGATTTTGGTCCTAGCAAAAACGCCAAAACTTTAGGCTTGTTGTATAATAGCTTCTCTGACAATCTATTTTTTGAAATAACAAATTTTGAAAACACTTGCAAGTTAGTCACAAAACGAACAGTACTGTCCTACATTTCCATGATCTTTGATCCCCTAGGGTTGCTTAACCCCTGCACTGTAACGGCCCGAATTTTCATGCAACAGTTATGGTTAATCCAGTCACTCAGAATTGCAATCCCAATGGAAATTGTTTTGTCAAAACTTATCCCAGTTAAGTAATTTGCGCATTCCCAGACAATCAATCTGTAAGTCTTACAAACAGGTTGAAGTACATGCTTTCGCAGACAGCAGTAAAACTGCGTATGGCACATGCATATATACGATCTATTGATGAAAGCAGTAAGGTGCACGTTCAGCTTTTGTGTTCCAAAACGAGGTTGCTCCTCTAAAACATTGACAATCCCGAAACTAGAACTGTGCGGTGCTCTTATGATGGCTCAGTTGGTAGACAAAATAAAGGACGTTTTAGATCTCAACATTTTCTCGATAACCTATTGGATAGATTCGACCATAACCTTGTCGTGGATCAATTCTGAGCCTCATTTACTAGAAATTTTGTAGCCAATCGAATTACTCAGATTCAAGCAATGAGTGATCCGTCTTTATGGAGGTATGTTCCTACTAATTTAAATCCTGCCGACTTAGTCACACGAGGCGTTTCTGCATATAAGCTTTCCGACCTATCAATGTGGTGGAACGGTCCTGATTTCCTTTCGAACTTATCAATTAATTGCGAATTTCAAGGCGCCACGCTTTCAGATCCCTTTTCTGAACCTATAAATGTGGAATCCCATGTATCCTTACACATGTCAAGCATTTCATTTGAATCCTTTATTCCATTCAAGGATTATTCTAACTTAAATAGGCTCAATCGCATATTAGCTTATTGCTTACGATTTATAAAAAATTGTAAATCTATTGTGCAAGACAGGATACACAATGCCTTAACCTTCAAGGAACAACGTGATTCACTCATCCAGTTAGCACGACTTTCACAGATGGAATCGTTTGCTAGTGAAATTAAAGCGCTATCAAACAAAGGGACATTGACAAAAAATAATGCGTTAACAAAATTAAATCCCTTTTTTGACACAAGAGACAATACTTTAAGGGTCGGGGGTAGGCTCTCCAATTCCAACTTCTCCAATGCTAAAAAACATCCAATTTTAATATCCGCTAAACATCATTTTGCCAAACTATTATTTCGTTCAGAGCATGAAAGATTATGTCATGCTGGTCCTTCACACCTTCTCGCTTCAGTAAGAGAGCAATTTTGGCCTCTAAACGGCCGTAATCTATCTAAGACGACTGTCTTCCAATGCATAAAGTGTTTTCGGTCTCACCCAAAAGACATAAACAACTTATTAGGCAATCTGCCCACCGATAGAGTAACACCTCAATTTCCATTCGCAATAACTGGAGCTGACTATTGTGGTCCGTTTCTAGTCAAGGATAGAACCGGTCGGGGATGGAAATCCATTAAATGTTATGTGTGTTAATTGTTTGCTTTTGTACGAAAGCTATTCATCTTGAACCAGTGACCGAATTAACTAGTGAAGCTTTTATATTATGCCTTCGGCGGTTCACCTCTCGTAGAGGCATGCCATGTAAAATATACTCCGACAATGGTCGCAACTACTGTGGAGCTAAAACGATGTTGGACGAATTAGGCAAATTTCTCATAAACAATGATGAGGAATTAACAAATTTAGCCAACAAAGACAATTTTAACTGGATTTTTTTGCCACCATATTCTCCTAGCATAGGCGGTCTTTGGGAAGCTGGAATTAAGTCTACCAAATCACACTTAAAGAGAGTGGTTGGGAATGCTACCTTATCATTTGAACATTTTATAACTGCCTTAACTCAAATCGAAGGCATTCTTAATTCTAGACCCTCTGTCCACTCTCCTGTCACCCAAACGATTTTCTTCCTCTTACCCCAGGTCACTTTTAATCGGCCGTCCCATTTCAACTGTACCTGATCTTGATGTAACTCATATCAATGAGAACAGACTAACGCTTTTCCAAAGGACTCAGCAAATAGTTCAAAAATTTTGGACCAGATGGTCCAAGGACTATATATCTGAGTTGCAAGTGAGAAACAAATGGAAATTGAAAAAACCTAATATAGAAGAAGGTGCCCTTGTGCTAATCAAGGATAACAACTTACCACCTACAAAGTGGAAACTCGGACGTGTAATTAAAACTATAAGTGGAAAAGATGACATCGTGCGCATAGTGTCGCTGCGAACGCAAAACGGTGAAACGACTAGAGCAATTTCAAAAATTTGCCCTCTTCCATTAGAAGAGAATACTGCAAATACGTTTTGATAAATGTTTGCTAGACTGTTATTTATTATATTTCACATGTGTTGAAAGGATTCCTCCTTCCAATGGGGGGAGTATGTTAAATTTAGATACTTAGTTTTCTAAAGATCACATATGCTTAGCATCCTTCATTCTTATTTTGTTAGTAAAAAGAAAATCTTCTCTCTCTATGCATGTCAAATTGACTTTTGATTGTAAAACATTTTTTTGCTTATTAAAAGGAAGTTTTTTTGCTGAATTCACTTCAATTATTTACAATAAATAAGCATCAAAAACAATTTCACGGCACACAAAGTAATGCTCTCAAATCGGAATTACAGGAGAATGTATTGTGTGAAAAATGTGGCAAAATATTATTTAACAAAACTGCGCTGAAGGTGCATTTAAAAAGAATTCATGATTTTTCAAATATATTTCAATGCTCCCTGGTAAATGATAAGCATTTTAAATGTATAGAATGCAATATGGATGCGACTCGAGTCGATTTTTTGTACTCGAGTAACTCGATTGTAATATTTGTTTGACTCGAGTAAGACTCGAGTCGAGTTAAAACTCGGTTCGATATTCAACTCGAGTTAACAAATTCAGTAATGGGACTCGAGTCAATTTATTTACTCGAGTGACTCTAATATAAATTCTTCTCTGATTCGAGTTTAAACTGAAACCCAGTCACAACATGGCGAATAACCGCTATGCCGATTGCAGGTGCCGCCTGTCATTGCTTTATAAAAATTTAAATATCAATATTTAATTTATTATGAAAAACGCTGTAATCTGTAATAAATACACGATCTTGGTGTAGTGTAGATGGAGCCGCATCAATTGCATAAAGTACTATCAATTTCATCACGTTTGGTTCGGGGCATCCCCTAAGTTTGTTTGTAAAGGTTAAATTTTGCACTTTTGCATTCTTGTCTTGTTGCAATTGCTATTGTGTGGGTATCATATACTGTCTGTCTACGTGTCTACTTCAGTTTCATTTCAGTATCAAATGAAAATAGTTTACAGCACACAAGTTATGTGGTGTTTCGTTTAACGTATTTTTAAAACGCGCCACATTTAGTGCTCATTTAATTACTTTTGCATTTGGGTACTTTACAAATATTGCAATACGTTTTGTTGACTGGGTAGGTATGAAACTTTATGTCACAGCATTAAACGTGTAATTATATTATTGAAATATAGCATTTCAAAAACGAAAGTCTCAAATTTGGAGTTTATTTGACTTAGATAAAAAGACTAACATATTGTCCTGCAAGTACTGTTCAACCAAATATAAGAATTTTGGAAACACAACAAATCTCATTATTCATATGACAAAAAAACATCCGTTTCATTATACAACTTTCCAGAAATCAATTCAGCAAACATTTTGTACTCAGCGTGAAACATCACACGAATCAACCACAGCAGTTGAGCTACATGAATCTGAACCAATCGGCGACGATACTTCGGTAGTTAATAAAATGCCATCCTCGACGCTACCTACAGGACGAAAGCGTGCACATCAGTTGATGTTGTCATCTTCAACTTCAAGATTTACGAAAGAAATGTCGGATTCCGTAGATCAGGCATTGGTTGATATAATTTGTTTAGACTTTCAACCTTTGCAAATTGTTGATAATAAAGGATTCAATTGTATACTTTAAGATTGAACAGTCTATATAACTTACCATCTCGTAAAACACTCTCTGATAAGCTTTTGGATGACAAATATGCAAAAGCCAGGGCTGTAGTATTTGAGAAAATTCAGCAAGTGGAAAATATATCCCTCACTACTGATATGTGGACGTCTGATAACAATAAGAGTTATTTAACTATTACAACTCATTTCATAATTAAAACGCAAATGATAGTTATTGCTTTGAGTACGAAAGAAGTGCCAAAAGAGCACACTTCCATCAACATTGCTGAATTAATTAAAGTTGTCTTAGATGACTGGAAAATTTTTGACAAAATTGTGGCAATTGTATCCGATAATGCTGCCAACATAAAAAAGCTATTTCCGAATATTTAAAAAAACGTAATCAATATTGTGTTGCTCACACGTTAAATTTGGTAATTGGTGATTGTGTTACGGAAAATAAAAATTTTGAGAATTTAGTTAGTAAATGCCCTACTATCGTTGCATACTTTAAGAGAAGTAATGTAGCAGTTTATAAGTTACAGGAAATACAAGAGCAAATGGGCTTAAAACAGTTAAAACTAAAGCAAGACGTTGCCACCAGGTGGAATTCTATTTATTATATGCTTGATAGACTAGAAAAAATTAAAGTTCCACTTTCGGCAGTGCTCACAGCTTTACCAAACGCACCTGATAATGTTAATTCTGAGGAGTGGAGCGAAATAGCAAATTATGTTTCCATTTTGCAACCAATTGAACAATTTACCAGCATACTCTCTGGGGACAAATATCCTACATTATCCGCAGTTATTCTTCTTGTACGAAATGTACAAGTAAATGTAAACAAAAAAGAACCAACTACACCTCTAGCTGCTAGTATAAAACGTTCAATGCTCGACATACTAAATAGGCGGTTGGGCATTTTGGAAAGTAATAAAACTGCTGCTAAGAGCACAGTATTAGATCCTAGATTTAAGAAGGCCGGTTTTGGAGTAGAATCCAACGCTGACAAGGCTGTGCAATGGATTATAGATGAGTTGTCATTTTTGCTGATCTCCAAAAATGTCCATTCGCAAAACCTACAATCATCGTCGCTTAGTGCTCAATCTTCAAAATCGAGTACGCCACCAAGCGAAGATATATGGGAGCATTTTTCAGTACAAACACCCGTATCATCTGCAAGCATTATTATGAAACAATATATCGACCTACCTTACATAGACAGAAAATTGGATCCCATTGAAATTTTGGGAATCTCGTAAGGAACTTTATCCGGGATTATATATAATTGCACTAAAATACTTAGGTATTCCGGCAACATCAGTGCCATCAGAACGCGTTTTTTAAGTTGGCTTGTTATGCAATTCAAGACGAAACAGGCTTGAACCTAAAAAGCTTGATTGCATAATATTTGTAAATAGTTTTTTGTCATCTGGTTTATTGTAGAACTAACCGTTCATTTACATTTCCAATGCTCCACCTGTAGGTACTGCATTGGCCAGGAGGCGACTTTTTTGTTGCCTGGAAATTTAGAATTTTGCCGAACCCTTGCCGTTCCAGGCAAGGTAGGGATCTTTAACGTGCGTGACAACACTCACATACGGGACCTCCATTTAACCTCTCATTCGAACGAGGGCGTAATTTTTGTGAAAAATGCTCACCTGTCATTTTTCAAGCAGTCGGCCGTGTCGGGATTCGAACCTGGGACCTTGGGATCCGTAGCCTTATGCTTACTACATTGATCCACGGCGACGCCTGTAGAACTAACCCCATATTGATATATAAATTTAGTTCTATGTAAAGTTCTATATAAATACACTTTATTTTCAATTAGGTTTGGCAATTTACAATTTGACACCAATAATAAGTACACAAAACAATCTATCTAACCTGCAGCTATTTATATTTTAGATTTTTTTTAATTGTTATATTATTTTATATTTTATTACAAAATTCTATCTATACACTTTCCCACAAACTACAAATAACAAAAATAACGTTCTGTATTTTCCTTCAGTACGCAACAGACAACACTATCGAATATAGATAAAAGTTAAAAGGTAATAAAGATGAAAATATAAATTGTAACTTTCCGAGATATGATCATGAATGGTAATGGTTCACTTCGAACTAAACCACAGAAAGAAGATCATTGAGGCAACATGGTAAATTCACCAACATCGATTGTTAAAAATTCGAGTTACCTGGAAACCCAACTCAACTTAAGAATTGAAAAAATTATAACTCGATTATAATGGAGTTGCAAATCAGCTAGAGCTACAAGGCGATTCAAGTGGCAAGTCGACTCGAGTGGCGAGTCGACTCGAGTGGCGAGTTGACTCGAGTTTCAAGTCGACTCGAGTTTTGAGTCGACTCGAGTTGCATTGTCATTTGACTCGATTCACATGAGTAGGGTTGTCACTCGAGTCACTCGATTAATTTGCGACTCGAGTCCCATCACTACATTTTAGTTAGTGCTGATCAGTTCCTCTTTATCTATGGTTCAGTTATTACCACCTCCTTACTAATCTATGGTTATTGCCATGTCTTTGATTATGGCAGAGCACTATAAGTGTACCCTTTGCAAAAAGACATACAGTACCCAAAGTAATATAAATAAGCATCAAAAACAATTTCACGGCATACAAGGTAATGCGCTCAAATCGGAATTACACGAGAATGTATTGTGTGAAAAATGTGGCAAAATATTATTTAACAAAACTGCGCTGAAGGTGCATTTAAAAAGAATTCATGATTTTTCAAATATATTTCAATGCTCTCTGGTAAATGATAAGCATTTTAAATGTATAGAATGCAATAAAGGTTTTATATGTAGAACAACTTTATTAAATCATTTAACTAAATTGCATCATTTCAAACAGGAAGCTGATAAACAAAAGTTTTTATCGTTTGGAGGTAAAATATAAACATTATATGATAGTGAGAAACTTATGATTTCAGATTTCAAAAAATGGTTATCTGATATTGAGCAACAAAATAACGTCCAATATGTTCGTAGTAGCAGCAAAGGTCAGAGTCACCACTATTTTATTTATTATTATCAGTGCAATCGTTCAGGTTAGTAAATGTAGCTAGTAAATAAAGAATTTTAGAATGTATATGGTAGCAATTTTCCGATTTATAATATACTTTTTTAGGTAAAGTCCGAAGTAACATTGGAAAATGCCTGTCCAAATCTCAATGATCTTCTAAAATTGGATTTATGTGCACTAGTAATATAATTGTAAAATTAAATCGCATTAGCAATGAAGTTAAGGCAAATTATTTTAAAATACATTATGGTCTTACAGTAGAAGTTCAGCATATTAGAATTCCACATAATGTAAAGGAATGCATTGCTAGTAAACTAACATTAGGGGTATCAGTACCGAACCTTATTGATGCTGTGCGCAATAACATTGGAGAATCACTTCAACGTATTGACTTATTAATTAAGAAATATACACAACATTAAAAAATCATTTAATATTGATATTTATCATGCCATAAGAGATACCAATGATGCTACCAGTGTACGTTTGTGGGTAGAAGAATGTAGAGCCGATGAAAATAATCTTGTGTCGTTGTCTAAATTTCAAGGGTTAAAATGTGAACAGTTTGACCTAACAAATTCTGATTTCTGTTTAATTATTATGAATAAAACTCATATAGAACTTTTAAAAACTTTTTGCGTCAAATTCATATGTATTGATGGTACACATGGAACTAATCCATACGATTTTGAATTAACAACTATTATGGTTAGTGATGATTATGGTGAAGGATTCTCAGTGGCATGTATGATATCTAATCGAAAAGATACAAAAATATATGAAATATTATTTGGTGTGGTTAAACCAGCAGTTGGAACTGTTGCAACCAATACATAACAATAGTCTAAATATCGAAATGCCAGCTATTAGTTCAGTAGAACCTCGTAACAAAAAAATTAAAAAGCAAATAAACTTCTTTTCTACAAAAAAGAAGCAATTGCCAAAACCACGTTTTAAAAATGCAACTGTAAGTAAGCGAAACATCATGTTTTATATGAATTTTGCCCAAAAAAGTTGGGGCAATTCTAAATGTAATTGTAAATATTAAATTTGTGCTGATTATAAATGTAGGTATATTAAGTTTTATATATTAATCTTGTAAACGATTTTGCTAAAATTAAATTAAAAAAGTTTAACGTTAACTTATGCATCATAAATATTTATTTGGTGTGCAAAACAGCAAACAAACTTTTTTTCATAAAACAAAGGCAATTTTGTAACCAGTGTTTTGTGAATATTTTGCAGTAAATTTGATTTTCAAATGGGATCCCATTAATTTTTTTATTAGAAGTGATAAGATAAACAGATATTGATATTTTACATATATAAGAGTAATGAACACCTATAAATTTATCAGTTATTTAATTAATAGTAAAATAGTATATTGTTTTAGACAGAGGACGAGTGGGACTTATCATGGGACATCTTTGTGTACTCGCCGAACGATAGTGAGGTGGGTAAAAGAGGCAAGCCACAAAGTCACTTCTCCACATTTTCACATTTAACATTACATCGCAAATTAAAAATGACATTTAATTGTCATATGACTACACTTTTACCTTGGCGGCTGAATAAGGAAAACTTTCACTGTGGATAAAGTGACACTTCTTTAAAGCAGACTCGGTTAAATAATGGCATAATATTTTAACCTAACGTTTGAAGAAAAAAGCTTATTCTAATACAGAAAGGAAAATTGATCTGGTGTTACTACACTTGAGGAGAGGTGTAATGAGAATTGCCAAATAGCGTTTTGACTTTTGTAGTAAAAAATATGCAAATCCACAAAAACTCAATACAAGTGTATTTGGAATATTATTAACCAAGCATATATTTCTGTTATTCTTCAACATCAAGGTAAGTGATGTAAAAGTCTCTCTTCATATTAGAATTGTATGTTATCGGCCTGCCCTTATTTAAACATTAAATAACATTTAGAAAAACTTATTGGGAGTAGAATTATAAGTTATCACATGACAGGCGTGAAATAAACGTTCAAAAGGAGGTTGACAAAATGTCCTACACACCCATTGTTTCCCTCTTGGCTTTGTTCATTTATTGTCTGCATTAACTTTCTAAACAATGTATGATTTAGATATTTTTTGTTACGTTCTGCCAATTACGGTAAACATGAACTGCAGAATAAGAGTTACTTTTCAGACCACAATTTGCAAAATGTTTTCTAACCAACAAGTTTTTTTCTTATTGTTGCTGATTGCAGAATATAAATAGCAAGTAAATTGGGCAGATCCTTCATTTGAATATTATAGATGTGCATTGCTCCTATAAGCAAAAAAAAGTTGATCGACCTAAATGGTATTAAATTTAAACATTATTTTCCTGAAAAGTAAAGCGTTAGTTACAACTGTCACGCTTGTTACAAAGATTAAAGTGGTAAAAAAGATTCTGCCAGATGATCCTGTGTAATATGATGAATATCACTAATAACTACACCCATTTATAATTACTCTTACAGAGCTGATTACACAGATAACTAACCCCTAGATACTTCACGGCAATGGTAAAGCTTCGGACATTGCACACCGCGCCCTCTTACGGTTGGGAGCAGAATCTACCCTAGCGGGAAACTTAAATTACAGGAAACTCAATTACCCCAACTAAATTCAGGTTCAGATATGAATACTGCCACATTCTAAATTCTGAATATAGCAGTACTCGATCAGAACCCATTCAGCAGAACCTTAATCTTGTAAAACACAAAAATGAACTCATTAGATATATCTATTTAATATATTACAAGTACAATACTCGAAATGTATATGGCAAATTTTCTTTACACTGTATAAGTAAAATGAATCCAAATTAAAAGGTCCTTGTTATTAATGACATCCAACTACAATTTAAACCTTTCCACATTTTCTTCGGAATAGGAAATCTATGTCGTCTAGAAATATTGTCCTTACAATTTGGAACACAGCGCTTAACATAACCCATTTGACGCTGAAACATGTATAATTATACTAATGTATAAAATAACACAATAAATATGCTTACTTACCACTTCTTCAAAGCACAAATATTTTCAGGTTTTAACAACTACAAATATAACCATATATTTCTTTAAATTATAATTACAAACTTATATTTTAAAGACTAGATATAACATAAAATAGACGGAAATAATGACAAACCTTCTATCAAGTAACCACAGCAAAAACGTAAACAAAATGTCGCAGTTGGTCGCAGATAACTATTCTTCCTACCATCCGATCGAAACCGAATTTACCCGAATATAGTGTTGTAGCGCCCCCTCGAAAATGGGAGATCCGAACTAAATTGTCACGTGACTGCTCTTATTAAATGCATTAAAGTGAAATATCTAGTGTTAGTTATCTGTGGCTGATTATTCTCTTTGCTTGAATTTAGTGGAATTGTTCCGTTTATCTATTTGTGTATACACAAACATCCAGATTTATAAATAATTATATTTACATGCAATAAAATTCCCAGAAACCTAATGGATCAAAACCAAAAGTAAGGTTGAAATCATAACAGTTCAATTATTTTAATGGTAAAAATCTAAGGGCAAAACTTATACAAGTTCAAGGTCGAATAGGATTGATAATCGTTCTGAATTTAGCTGCCTTTCAAAGACGAGCGTCTCACGGCAATAATGCCGTGACTGCAATCTGAGTTAGGTTACTGTTAGAAATAGATAATATTGTTAAAAACACAAATCACTTAACACGCATATCAGAACAGTCTGCAATAGTTTTAGTAACAACTGTTCTGATATGCGTGTTAAGTGATTTGTGTTTTTTAATAATAATATTTATTTCTAACAGTAACCTAACCTATCATTGCAGCCACGGCATTACTGCCGCGAGACGATCGTTTTCAAGCGCCCCTCCCCTAAATAACTTAAATATTTGACATCTAACTAGTAGAAATATGAGCGGATAATTATGTAATGTAACAACCAATCAAAGTACTAACCTCTCTCATTCGTCTCTTAAATTTAAAACGGACATGCACAATGCACTGCTTATCATATTTCCACACGTCTTCTATATAATCCCGAATACGACGTGGAGCATTCATATTTCTACTGCTTTGTGTTGATGTCGCCACCATTAAAACAGTCTGTATCCATTTAAATATTTATAACTTCGACTTTTTTAAAAACGTTGCTCACTGCTAGGGTCTTAATTACAAACAAACAACTGGAACAACTTTTTACCTGCAGCATTACCTTAAATTCAAAAGTAAGGTTACAAGAATATAGACAAATAATACATAAACACAATGGTGTATTGCCAAACCGTTCATCAATCAATCGGGCATTGTATACACTCCAGATACACCTTATCTCGAGCATACACTTTACCCACAGTATTCTTTATGAACGCACCCCTACAAAACCTGAAGCTGTTGTTGGCGACCATACCAGTTATAATACTCCTTTTCACATAAATCACACAGATAAACTTATCTGCTTAAGCCTTATCATAACATATAATTTAACATTTTTCCTTTTTTTTAGAGGGGATAACCAGGTAACTTTTCATTTCCTTATAAATAGGAATCATGTAAACATGTTGGACTTCTTTAACAACCATCAAGTTGCCAATATGTATATAGAGCCAGGTAGATAAGAAAAAGATAGAAGAGTATGGGAAGACCTAGACCAAGCTATATTAGTCAAATTATTAGAAATTTAGGTTGTGAAGGGTATGTAGAGCTTTTTAGATTAGCACAGAATAGAAAAGAAGTTAGAGCTGTGTCAAACCGACCTTGAGTACGGTCGAAAACAAAATGATAACGAAACATTATCTTATTCATGGCAAATATAATAGAATTATATAAAGACAGAAATAATAAAATTGTAAAAAACGGCGAACTTTAATTTTAAAGGTTTAGGAGCATCCGAACAAGCTTTTGAAGTCCCCAAATAGAGTGTGTCATTTCTGATTGGTTGTTATATTCTTCTATTTATCCGCCCATGCACAAACTTCACGGGTTCCTTCCATGACATCGCAAAATTTAGATTGCTCGCTTAGGTTAGTGTGGTTAAGGGAAAGTGGGGGAACGATGCGCGGTGGGTAACCATGTGCATCGTTATAATTTAAATTACGCGGCATACTACGAGATCAACCCCCGTGCAGTCAAAGTCGGAGCTTGCGCCGAGTCTCTGAAGCCATTAATTGCAAAGCCAGTTGAGTTGTGTACTTAGTAAGAGGTAGAGTTGTGCATCTTAGCTTTTTGTTACTATTATCCGTGTGTACAAATTAAGACGGTGAGTCCGTAAATCTTAACCAATTGTTTTGAATTAATGATATTCTTAAAGCTCATAATATTCTGCGTACATGCATGAAGTATTGTTACATTTAGATAAATAATTGTTGAGGGAGGACTTATAATTTCGTTATAAAATCATAGTGGGGTAGCCATGCGCAAAAATGCGCACGATTCCCCCTCATTCAATTACATGTCAAGCAATATTACTAATTATGTTATATATACCTAGCATTTTCCGTACTAAAATCTATCTTTTATTTTCAAATGCCGTTCATTTACATTTCCAATGCTCCACCCGAAGGTACTACATTAGCCAGGAGGCGAGTTTTTTGTTGCCTGGAAATTTAGAATTTTGCCGAACCCTTGCCGTTCCAGGCAAGGTAGGGATCTTTAACGTGCGTGACAACAGTCACACACGGGACCTCCATTTAACCTTTCATCCGAACGAGGGCGTAATATTTGTGAAAAATGCTCACCTGCCATTTTTCAAGCAGTCGGTCGTGTCGGGATTTGAACCCGGGACCTTGGGATCCGTAGTCTTACGCTTACTACATTGATCCACGGCGACGCCCTATTTTCAAATGCCGCGAAATTATGTTCGTAAGACTGAAATTCATCAATATAGTGAAGAATCGTTGGAGGCTGCACTGAATGCAATTAAAAATGATGGGAGGAAAATACGGGAAGTTGGGAGATCGTTTAGTATTCCAGAATCAACACTTAGATAGAAACTTTCTCTAAATCAACTAAAAATCCCCTATCTGGATCGAAGGTCGATTTTCACAGCAGAAATAGAAACTGAATTAAGCGACTATATTCTTATTCACGCAAAATTATTTTACGGCGTAACGCCCAAAAAACTGAGGCAGTTAGCGTTTAATTATGCTGAAGAGAAAAAAAATCCTCACAATTTCAATAGAGAAACTCAGTTGGCAGGAAAAGATTGGCTGTATGGATTTCTAAAGCGAAATCCCAAAATATCATGGAGACCGCCTGAGGGGACTAGCCTTAATCGAATTGGAGCATTTAACAAGAACGAGTTAAAACTTTTCTACTCGAATCTAGAAGAAGTTTTACGAAAGTTTAAATTTGAAGCGAACAGATTATTTAACATGGACGAGACTGGTATAACCACTGTGCAGAAGAAGTGCCCTAAAGTTTACGGATCTAAAGGTGCTAAAAAAGTAGGGGCTGCTATTTCGGGTGAACGAGGAAGAACCAACAGTCGTATTTTGCATGAATGCTGCAGGAAACTACATTGCGCCAATGTTGATTTATCCCAGAAAGAGAATGACTCCTGCGTTGCAAAAAAATGGACCAAATGTTCGGCAAACGGATGGATAAATTCTCAACTTTTTCTTGCTAGGCTATTGCACCTACAAAAACAGGCAAAGCCTACTTCAGATGACCCAATTCTTCTTGTCCTTGACAATCATTGCAGTCATATTTCTATAGAGGCGTACAATTTCTGTAAGTCAAACCATATTCATATGGTGTCCCTTCCACCACACAGTTCCCATCACCTTCAGCCGCTCGACTTAACCTTCTTCGGCCCTCTAAAAAATACACTGTACAGAGAGTATGATATATATCTAACTACAACAGGGCATGAAAAAATCACTGAGTATGACGTTGCTGAGCTGTTAAATAAAGCGTTCATGAAAGTCGCATTGATTGAGAAAGCAGCTTCGGGTTTTCGTTCTTCTGGAATATATCCGTTTAATCCTGACAAATTTAACAAAGACAAATTTGCTCCTGCCAACGAAATGAGACAGTTCATTGTAGAAAGCTCTCGCGAACATGTCACTTCTCATTTACCAATACCTGCATCTACATCAACTCCTGAAAAAAGACCATTTACCATCTACATTTACCTCTGAACAAAACCATCTACCATTTGCATCTAAATTAAATAACTCTTTTTTCTTATTTGCTCCTATTCCAAGGAAAGAATAAATAAGAAGAGTAAAAAGAGTTTCTCGTCAGAAACAACATTCAGAAATACTAACTAGTACACCCATGAAGGAAAGATTAGAAGAAGCACAAGAAAAAAAAAAGGAAAAGGAAGCAAAAAAAACATTAAAAAGAGTCCGAACATTAGGAGAGAACAATATTAAGAACAATAAAAATAAAATAAAAAGATACTCAAGAGCCGAACTTGATGCATAGGAATGTGACGATGATCACGAAGCAGATAATGCTTATTTCTCAATTCCACCACCCACCTTCTATGGAAATGCTAAAGGAAAGAGAACAGCCAAAGAGAATGTTGCAAAACAAGTAGTAAGACGCATATACCAGTCTCCAGAAATTAAAAAAGAAAAGATAAAAATACCAGCGACGCCTGAATCATCCGACGTATCTGACATAGACGATCGTGACATTTGTGACGATGATGAGGTAGATGACATTAACCCCAACTATGTTCCATGTGGTACAGAACATGATGAGAAGACTTCCTTATGTGGCATATGTGGGGAACAGGGAAAAAGCGAACTATGGTACAGGTGTGTTGCATGCGGCATGTGGAATCACGTGGCTTGTACCGGTGAAGATGCTCCCGAACAATACATTTGTGACTTTTGTCGAGCTTAAACTGGTATATTACATTATATATAATCACTCGTTTTAATAAACTTTTGTTCTTGCATATAAAATTACTTTTATACTACTTGATCTGCCTAACTTGGGGTTTCCAAACTACCCCGCACTATTCCCCATCCTGTGTGCACAGTTACCCCAGGGGATGGGGGAACGGTGTGCAAATGCATCTTTTTACTTTTTCCGATTGTACATGATTACGTTGAGAAATTCATCAAATATCGTGATACATACTGAAAGTAGGATCATTAGTACTTCAGATGACGTTTTTTTTATTTTTTAGAATTTAAAGTTGACCAACACAACCATTCTCGCTTAGGTGCGCACCATTTCCCCACTTCCCCTTAAATTATTTACGTAATAAAATCATGGCTGTGACTACTTCACTGATCCAAATAGATCTTTAAAATTTAGTTAGTGGACTGAACCGCTTTTCATTCAAGTGAATGAGTTGTTCCAGATAACACCAGATCATTTTACCTTTTTACCCCCAAAATCTCTTAAGCATCTACCAATTTTTAAGAGTAGCAAACTCTTTGTAGAAGGGGAAGTGTCATTTTTAAAAATCGCGGCTGTTTATTATTATTGCACTTACAAATCACTTTCCATTGAGACTTGTACTAGTTCAGTTTAGATCAATACAGATCAGTTCATTAATATCTGGGATAAATTTCAATGGAACGTGTGGATCACTTATATGACATTTGTCACATCAAGTTAGCTAACCTTACTACAATTTGCGTTGATGGATATTTTTAACCCGCAGTTAGTCGCACTATGAGCACAACCTTCACATTTTCTGCATTTTTTAAGTAATTCTGCGAACCAAACAAATATGTTTCTGTTCTCCCTCCATATCCTTAAGGCAACCTTTAACTACAATGTAGGTATCTTATGTTATGGTAAATCTACCCAGTATACGTATAGCAACCACGTTAGTAGGGTGAAGCGCATAAGTGTGAAGGTGCCCTTCATATAGTGAGCAACGGCATACGTTTAAGTTATCAATACCGTTTAGATATACACGGTTGTGTCTCACATTGCGTTTGTTTTTTTGAGTTTTGTGTAATCTTTTATGCAAGCAGGATGACAAACCGACGAAGTAGACTTGTACAGCTCGCTCTACTAAAATTTGAACAGGACAAAAACAAAGGTAGTTGTCTGTTAACACTATGATTTTGTATTATTAGTTTTAAATTTCGATTCTTTGTAATTATAACTGCAATCAAATATCGTAAACTCACACATTCATATACTAGATTTAGCAAAACAGATAAAGGATTTGTATCATACTACTTACTACTCTTATTGTTATAGATGGCCCGTTAAGTGAGCTACAAGTTTTAGATGAGGGTGAAAGGGCTGATAACATTGAAAGTGATGCAGAAAGCATTCATAGTTCCCACAGGGCAGATTCCGAGCAATCAAACTGTTCTGATTTACCAGATTACAATTATTATTCTAACACTGTTCCAAAGTTTCTGGGAAAAGACAAGGTAACTGAATGGCTGAAACACCTACCAAAAGTCACTGGCCGTACTAGAAAACAGAACATAATTTCCCATCTGCCAAAAGTAAAAGCCGTTGCCAGTAATGCCAGATTTCCCTTAGAATGTTGAGAAGTATTCTTCCCAGAAGAGTCAATTCAGGAAGTAGTCATCTGCACGAATATTTATTTAGCAAAAACACGACAACGCTTTGCTCGAGAACTAGATTGTCGTGACACGATCGTGCAAGAAGTTCGGGCCCTTATAGGACTTCTTTATTTAACTGGCGTGAAAGAGTCACCATGTCAACTTGAATGAATTGTGGACAGATAACGCTACAGCTCCTGAGTGTTTTCGAGCCACAATGCTGCAGCGACGATTTTATACCTTACAGAGCGCACTTCGGTTTGACAACTGTAACACTTCACCCCCTTCCCTGACCTACGTAGCAGTCAAAGAAACAAGGACCGAGTTACCTAGTACATATATAATCGAATGCCAACTCTATATCACTTTTTATGGTTCAAAATTGCAATATAAGAGTCCACATACCTATTCCGATAGTCTTTACTCTACTTTCCTCAAACGCCTCGACTACTCTACAGCGGAGAGTACATGGACATGTTCCAGGGTGGATAGGCCTAGAATTATGAAACCGATACTGGTGAGTTAACTTACCCAAAAGTTTACAAAGTATCTGTAACTAAATGTATTTCAACAAACCCCTTTTAATTGTAATATGTATAGATAGTTCAGCATTTGTATTAAGTACTGAATTTAATAACCTTTAATATGTTGATAGAACTATTTACATGTACTATATTGACATACTTGAATGCAATAAAATCAATATCTCTTACTTAACTAAAAGTCCCTTAAGCTGGGTTGTTAAATATTGTACTAAGCACTGCAAATTCTACAGTTAAAACAAATTGACTCCAAATTAAACATAGCTAATAACTCTTGATATTCTACACAAAATTCATAATAATAAGCGGTAACGTTAATAAAGTCTAAAAATTCCAACCTTAATCTAGCAACTTAACATATTCATGTAAAAGCATATATATATATAACTATATAAAAATTCATACTTGCAAACCACCATGTATGCATGCAAATACACGTCCGTTCTTTCGAACTATGTATGCAAAGATTCACTCAATACCTGTGTTGGGTATGCAATACCCACTGTTGCTCTACTCGCTACAATGCCTCTGAGGTAACTTATTCTCACCAGGATTGATAATGCTTAACACGGGTTGATAACTTTTGTGCTTGAAACTCTTGATATCACAATACTTCTATAACAATTTAGTTTGGACTCGAACTCCCGAAATCCAAACTTCCACAATCGATCAAAAATGAACCGTATGGTTGGGTTTAATCATCATCTTCTTTGTAATTAATAAACCTTTAAATTTATTGCTATTTAACTCTTCGTTAAGAGACTAACTTATCTATGTCCACCATCAATGACCTAAATTCACTATTCTTCCCGTAATAAGCATACTCACTTCTTATGTTTGTTCACTAAACATTACTTTAATTTACATGGTCGTATAACCAATACTGCTAAACGACATTGTCGCCTACTCTTGTCTACTTGTCTTTGTGTGTCTTGTTGAGTCTTTGTGTGTCGTGTCGTCGTGTGTGAATTTCTCCACTCCCCATATTTATATACTTTTGATCACGTGATTGTTCTAGCCAATTAAACATCTTACATATTTCACAATTGTATATCAGCGCTACATGTGCTTTTAGCTTAATGGTTTAAATCCATTTTTATTATTGCCATTGCTAATTGAAATTACCCTATAATTAACTTTAAGTTATTCTGCAATATTCTAAAGTATTTCCTGTTAATATTTTTGTAGATATCACGAAAAATTACATTTTATTACGTACTTCCGGTTTTGACTTTTCTAGACCAAATTAGCATTTCCTTTGGCACTTAAATTTCAAATCTTCTACATTTCACGGAATGTTAAATATCAGTTGATAGGTTATGTTCATTTAAAGTGTCAATTGTCACCCCAAAATCAAACTAGGATTGGATAACTATCTTAATTCAGGTCAGTGATAGGTTACATTTTATATAGAATTGTTTGTGATTGGCCGAAAATATTATTTGAAAATTAAATTAATTTAAAAATGTTCTTGGGTGTTACACAACATTGCAGATAGAAATGAACACAAAGCTATCAATAACTTAGCACCAATAAGGAAACAGTTTGATGATTTTGTAAATCTTTGTAAGAACAATTATCAAGTGGGAGAATATGTAACGGTAGACGAAATATTGGACGCGTTCAGAGGACGCTGCAAATTCCAACAATACATCGCAAATAAGCCTGCGAAATATGGTATAAAAATTTACGCAATGGTTGACGCAAGAACCTTCTATACATCAAATTTAGAAATATATGCCAGAAAGCAACCACCTGGTCCTTACCAACTTGATAACAATGCGGCTAGCGTCACTAAGCGAATAATCGGTCCTATTCTATACACCGGCAGAAATGTAACTCTGCATAATTATTTTACATCAATACCCTTGTCGCAGGACCTTCTCAAAAATCATCGAACAACAATCGTCAGAACATTGAAAAAAAAAGCGAAAGTTACCTCCAGAATTAATAAACATAAAGGAACGTAAGCCGCAGAGCAGTATGTTTGCTCTTTCAAAAGGAACTTTGCTTATATCGTATGTTCCCAGAAAAGGATAAAACGTGCTGCTTATATCAACCATGCACAATGATGATGCTATTGACAAAAATACGGGAGATCTTGAAAAACCTGAAGTTATTACTTTTTATAATCTAACCATAGGGGCAGTTGACGTGGTGGATGAAATGAAATCACTATATTCAGTTTCTAGAGTAAGTTGTGGATGGCCCTTGAAAATTTACTTCTCAATGCTAAATATTGGTATTGTAGATAGTTTTATAATTTACAAAATCAACAACTTTAATAATGATAATGTTATAAGGGAAAGACGGCTGTTTATAAAGAATTTAGCACTTTCACTTCTCAGACCACATCTAGAAACCCGTATACAAATTACAAATTTGCCACCACTATTGCGTACCACTATAGGAAGAATCGCTAGGATTTCAGTGCTCTGCCACCACCAACAGAAGACTTAGACAGCCGCTTTTGCTATTTTTGCCCCTGTCGGAAAAATAGAAAAAAGCAAAAAATTATGCGATTCTTGCCATTTGCCCATCTGCCAAAAACATACGTCAACCATAACATATAAATGTGCTAATTGTATAAGAAACTCATGACTCTGAGTAAAATTTAAATGTATGATAAAATATTTAATATTTTTCTAATTAAATATTTAAATTTCCTTTTTATAAACATATGTGTTAAAATTTTTAATTCCTTAAGGATATAGTATCTATTTAACAAACGTTAATAGATCAATATAATTAGTGTAAATAATTTGTTGATAGAATAAATTACGGTATAGATTAACCATACTTGTTGATACACAATCTACAAAAACTATACGTACATTTTGGTAATAAAAAATGTATTTGTATAGTGTGAAGACTACCTTCGACATGCGACAAACCACGTTGTGAAACACCTGGCAACATGCCGGATTAAAGTAAGCTAAGATTTAAGCAAAATGCAGAGTAAATTCACATGTAGGAATTATCGTTTATTTAACTTCAATATTCAACAATTTCATCAGATGATAACAGTCTCGATGAAACTAGTGATAGCGATTGTGAAGATAAGTTCATTTTAAAACCGATTGAAGGCTATATTACAGTGGCTGTTAAAGAATATACTGATGTAACCTTTCAAAGTCATTTTAGAATAGCCAAGCGTACGGTGGAAATATTAATGAGTAAGTAATGTCAGATTTGGCTTAGGATAAACATTGTTACAGGCGGAAAAGCTACTAAGTAGGTATTTCCCAGTAAAATTATAAAATGGGGGCGGCCTGTAAAACAAAAATTAAAAGGTCACCGGCACTAGCTAGCGGAAGGTCGTGAATCATATAGAGGTTTAAAATTTTGCAGAAAAGGTTAAATTAATTTATAATATACTACAAAAAAATTTGGCACTTACCTTTCAGAAATATTGTGGCTTAATCACAATTACCAAGGACGCCAGACAAGTCGAGAATGTCCAAATGTTCGTGCAAAACCTTGAGAGACTTGTCATCCCAAGGAGGACAATTGTTCCTTTTAGTCAATTCCTAACTTTTTTACTACTTATGCAACTTCCATGATAAAAAAATAATAAAAAAACTATTAACTTAATCAACGGCAAACAAAACTATTTAATTAACAGAGCAATAAACGTGAACCTCTTACATTCATCGATTTTAATTTAGAAATTTAATTGAATAGGTGAATATGGAATTATGAAAATTTTGCGTACATAAGTAATTCCCAAATACTTGTATATGGATGAAAAACTTATAATATAAATCTTACACTAAATTAATCCTACGGTTTATGGCCAAAGCGTCCTAACAAATAAACTAACTAAAAATTGATCATGCTACTTAACTATAAAAACTTACTAAAAATCGTCCATTGTTTGATGGCTTGCCTTCCAACGTAGAACAGCTCTTAAATTGGGGGAGAGAATCTCGCTTGTTGCTTCTGTTTGTAATTTTTACATAATTGAGTGGCACACGAACCCGGCAGGATCTTATTGACAATATCACTTAACTTGTGCATCACATGCCTACAAGCTTTTTATTATTTACCTTGTATCACTATAAATCCGCGAACATACGGGCATAACCCTCGCAAACTGGAAGAGTTATCACTCCTTTCCAATTTTTACTATCGTGACACTAAGTGAAATATTATATCTGTGATGCCGGAGAACGCTACCCGCAAACTACGTTTCTTTCTACTTCTTGACCACGGACAGCCCCATTGGAAAAACTCTCCTTTTTGCTAAAGCTTTAAGTTATATAGATTAATTCCTACTCTAACCATTATCTATGTCATTTTCTGTTATCCAATGACTGAACAGAACCTCCCACAAAAACAAGATTTTAGAAACCAAATCCAACCCCTTTTTAGATGAGGGTCACGGAAGCAATTATTTTTCTAAGGGTTTAAATATATTGTATCTTCTAAGAATTTCTTAATTATTGAAACGTGGACATACCTATGGCGACAGTTGTCTGCCATTAACAAAAGACCAGTTAACCCACATGAGCCGAAATGGATTTTAAATACAATGGATGTCTCCAGACTACTTAAAATTACTTGCAATCTTTGAACAAATCAAATTGGAAATAGTTTTCGCTATTTATAATGTTTCGTTTTCTATAACCTTGTCAATCAAAGAAATTATTAAGAAAATTAAGCTTTTCAAACAGAAGATTACTTTTCTCTATTTACGTTAAAAGGTACTAGAGGTTTATTGTATTTGATTTACAAGGGTAGAACTTTAAATTATGATGACCTGCCGCTGGAGTTTCTAATAGTTTAGCCTGAAGCTATTTGTAAACCTGGTCTTTTATGAGGGATTCTAACTAAAATATGAAGTCATTTATTGTGGAATTTTTGTCTATACTTTATGCACGTTACTGAATTTTAATTAATTAATTGACCTGTTTATTCGTTAACATTACAAAATAATGTTACAATATACTGTTATATATAGTATCTAGAATGTTCATTATTATTAGATCATAGGTTGCTGATGTCGCCCCAATTAATTATGTTGTCATAATTATTGTTAGCTGATGTATGTCCTACAGTTATAATAAATACATTATTATTGATAACTATTCATTTTATATACTAAAATAACATGGTGTAGGTGGAAAAATATATAATTTCTAAAATATCTGTGTTTCCACAAAATTGTGAAACAATCAGATTTGTATTTGTGAGGTTCTAAAGGTGAAAATGGAATTTAAACCTCCCAAAGGACTTAGCTTAGTAGGTGATGTTGCCAAAAATTGGAAAAATTTCAAACAAAATTCAATATTTTCCTTGAAGCAAATGAATATACTACGAAATCAGATGCGGTCAAAATTGCTATGTTACTGAATGCAGTTGGTGATGAAGGACTACAGCTGTATAACACATTCTAGTGAAGCATGTAAATCCGTAGGAGTTGAAAATGCTTTTGAAAAGTACTGCACCCCACGAAAATCTACTGCATTTAATAGATTTAAATTCTTCAATCGACAACAGCTCGAATGTGAAACTTTCGATCATTTTCAAATCGAGCTTACTAAACTTGCTCAAACATGTGAATTTGATACACAGAAGGAATCTCTAATTAGAGACAAAATTATAATTGATGCACGAGATGCAGGGTTGCAAGAAAGATTACTGCGAAAATCCAGTTTAGAACTAGATAATACAATTAATATTTGTAGAGCACAGGAGGCTAGCAAATATGAAGCTAAAACATTACAACAGTCTTCAACAAGTAAAGAAATCAGCATTGTAAGAAAAGTTCCTGGTACAAATACAAATATTAAAACCTTTAAATGTACCAATTGTATAATACAGAACATGGAATAAATGAATGTCCAGCTTATGGTAAAAAGTGTAATTATTGCAACAAGTTAAACCACTTTAGTCGGGCATGCAGAGCTAGGAACGAAAATACAATCGGGAAAAAAGTTAAACCAAAGTTTGGCAAAAGAAATGTAAGAAAGTTAACTGAAATACCAACGCAAGAAAATTCACCAGAGTATGAATTAGATCTTGTAATTAATGAAATTACTGGAAGTCGAGGTCTAGTTGATAAACACCAGTGGACACACAATATCATAATGGTGTTTCAATTCATTTTACTTTGGATACAGCAGCTGACGTAAATGTATTGCCATACAGCATCTATTTAAAAGTTTGTCCAGAAGTTCAATTAAGACCGAGTCATTTCAAAAATTCTGGCTTATGGAGGCTATCAAGTTCAAACAAAACATAGTTGAAGTAATATGCGAGCTTAGAAACAGAAATCAAGAATTATTAAAGTTTACTGTTATCGATACCAATTCAAATCCAATCCTAAGTTTAAATACATGTTTCTTTAAATTTAATTCATCGAATTGAAGTGGTTAACAGCCAAGAGGAGGATTGTCTTGAAAATAACATCCAAGTTAAGCAAGAATATATTAATAAAAATTGGCACATTTTAGAAGGTTTAGGAAAATTACCCTATGAATATAAAATGACTAACAGAAAATGCAGTACCGTTAGTGAAACCAATGCGAAGAATTCTCGAAGTAAACCAAAATTAAGAATTGTCTTAAACAAGTTGGAAAAATTAAAAGTAATTTCTAAAGTGACTAGTTCGACAGATTGGGTTAATGACATAGTAATTGTTGAAAAAAGGAATGGTTCTTTAAGGATGTGTTAGTTCTCTAGAGCTAAATAAATTTGTAAAACGTGAAAGTTTTTCAAATACCAACTTTAGAGGATCTAACGGCCAATTCAGCAGGGAAATGTCTATTTACAGTTATGTTACTCGAATTTCTGGTTTTTCAATTAAGACTTTGCGATTGTCTTGGCACTTCTTCCAACGAAACCCCATTTTATGCACCAATCGTCTAAACAAATTGATTTTTCCACAGAATTTAATTGCTTCAGATTTGAAAGCTTCAAATACAGCCTGCATTGTAGGTTGTTTATGGTGTGTATTCGTAAATCGATAAATAATTGTGCGCACAATTTCTTCTTCAAATTCATCTAACGTAGACTTTGGACTACCTTTCTTGATGGTTTCCCTTGGCGAGGTAAATTGTAACTTAGCACCCACTGGCTGCATTTTGCCTTCTTTAATAATTTTCTTAACAGTTGTTAACCCAACACCAGTTGCTTCAGACACTATTTTGCTCAAATTGTTCAGCAAAATCATATCTTGGCCAGCATCCTTCTGCTCTTTCATATAATTGTAAAGATTATATATAATCTCACGGCCTTGGCTATGAACAATTTTTTTAGAATTGCTCACAATGAAGTGGAATCTTACCTAAAATAAAAAAATATGTACTCAAGAAATATTAAATTTAAAAACGTTTACTTTCAATTTCAAAATAAACAACAAAGTGTAGTCTTGAAAAAGACTGTTTTATAAATATTATTAACAAAAGTAAATTAAACAAAATACAGAAAACAGAAATAGACAGGAATCGCAAATGTCAAAATTACGTGTCTAGAATATGCAGTATCGACTTGGAGGTAAGTTAAGAACATAGATTAGATAAGGTTAATATAGATAAGCCACTTTCATAATAGAAGCACATGACTTTTTGTTACATTAATAAACATAGATTTAATCAAAATAATAAATATGATTTAGAACAGAGTAATCTAATAAATATTAATATAACCCGTAACGTGGTGTAGTACAAAACAAATATTTTTTAGTATGAAAAATGTATAAAAAATATTCATATGGTAACATCAATTTTAAAATTATATTGCAGTAACGTTAACGCTGTTGGAGCCATGAGTATCATTCCACAATACTATATTTTCATTTTGGTCTTTAGTTTTGTCAGTAATATTTGGGATTTCTGCGCAGGTCGCAGAGATTTTGAAAGACCTATACCATTTAAGTATTGGCTAGTAAGAACCGCAAGGCGCTGATGCCTAAAGACTAAATACATACACAAACCAGGACGAATAGATATAACCGAACAGTGGAAACTACTAGGAACGTTGCCGTAACTAGAACAGTGGAGAAGGGAGTGGGTCTCACAGATTCATCCCTAAGGAATGTCCTAGATCGAATAATAATAAGCGCCACCCAATTGAAATAATCTGAATCTCCGCGAACCCAATTGGGACATTTTCTCATCAAAATGATATTCAGATTTTCTACAATAAATAAAACCTTAATCACACACACAGTCACGAAACGTACCAAATTAAATGCCAAATACAAAATAACAATGTTTACTAAATTATTAGTAGTATATAGCATCAATAAATAATTCTTATTGGACCAAGAATTCATGCAAATTATTACTCTATTATTTTAAATATGTGGAACTTAATGGAACAAATAATATTACTAATGTACGGTATGTAATGGGGATATTGGTGCACCGATATCAGTTATAAAAATATTCACTTTGTTATAATAAATTTTATAATTGTGCACCTATATGTAAATAAAGATTTTCTTTAGTTATTGATCGCTATGGAATGAATAATAATGTGTGATAGTGATTTTAATATCACCAAATTATAACAACAAAACTACTATAAAATTGTACACAAAAATCGTTAAGAATTCAATGCCATAACTGATACTACACTGGCATTTAATATAATATGGCAAATAAATTTTAAAACATAAGCATGCAATGACGATACCCATCAAGTGAATCTTGCGTCAAACCAAATACTACATTGACGAAATTCCCAATAATCTTCATCACACGACTAAAACTAAAGTTGTACATGAACACCTAAACTGCATTAGGAGACCTAAAGTAACACTAGAAGCCCGAGCAACGGGCAATAAACTATGAAATAATCTAACGATCAGCTGATGATCAATATAGACAGCAACTACAGATGGTACCTTTACTTCGATGTATAAATCCTCGCAAATGAGTTTATTGAACAATCATAACTAAGGATAGTCAATAATTTAATATCAAATAGATTGCTTCAAAAATTCCTGGAGTTACAAATCCCAAAAATGACAGACGGCTAAACCACTTAAAGCAACAACCAGGATCAAAATAGACAGAATGACAGAAAACAAATGAGAAAAAATAAGGAAATACAAAAATAATAAATAACTGTACTTAACTCCATTCACGCTTGCACGGTTAGTGCTGCACTTCGTAACAAATAAACGAACTTGCCTAATAATGATCGAAATGACAATTTGGTTGACAAGTCATTTGACAACATAATCAATTTAGAAAATGGCATTAAAACAGGATCTTTGGAGTTGGATTCTAGTAAAATTAATTTATTACCCAGCAAAACTGAATCATTATTTATAAATAATGTACCAAATTGTAGTTTTACTCAAGAGAACCGTGACATATGTGAACTTAAGAACAAAATTATAGAACTTCACTCGTTCATTAAAGAGAGACATAATGTGCACCACAAGATTATAAGATTAGTAAGTGATATCCGCACATTATATGATCGAACCTACTGAGATTTTGAAGTAATTGTACTTCATAATGTGGGTACATGTATGACCCGAAAATATTTAAAAGTAGAAATACGAGCATGCCAGTATTTACACCAGTAATAACTAAAGCGATAAATACTAATTTAAATGTTCAACATTCACCACCAAAAATTGAAAAGAAACTTGCAATTCCATTAAACAAACAAAACGGCCCATTAGCAAGCAATGCAGGATCTCAAACTACAGTAGCAGAAAAGTCTACCACGTTGCTATTCAATAATCCTATCGATCACATGAACCTTAATATTGATAAACAGGTAGAACAGATTAATTCAAAATTCAAGAATACGTCCAGATGCATTAATAATTAAAAGGAAAGGTGAAATGTCATATGCTGACATACTAAAGAAAGTTAAAAGTGTACCATATCTAAAATAACTTGAATAAAATGTTAGCAATATTCGCAAAACAGCTAACGGTGAACTTACTTTAAAACTACATAAAACAGAGTATTCGAGAACGAAAGAGTTTCAAAATACTTTACAAATATATTGGAACCACAAGTGGAGGTTAGAACACGAATTGATCGAATACTGTTGGAAATAAAAGATTAGACGAAGTAACCACTTCAGAAGAAGTATATGATGCTTTGAAATCAGAATTTAAAGATATGTCTGATATACATATTAAGTCTACAAGGAACGCATATGAGGGTACACAGACTGTTGTTATCAGCCTTCCAACTAAAATTGCAACAAAGGCACTAGAATTAGGAAAAATAAAAATAGGTTGGGTAGTCTGTAGAATAAGGAAAAAATTAAATCCATTAAGATGTTTTAGATGTTTTAACTATAATCATATTGCACGTAACTGCAAAAATACTATAGACCGTTCAAATATATGTATTAAGTGTGGTGAAGGAGGTCACGTTATTAAAACATGTACTAACTCCCTGTGCAGTGAAGAACATGTCTACTAAGGAAGCATAAAGTGTTTACCATATCGAGGTGCTTTAGAATATCTTATACATAAAACATGAAGCTCTTACAATTAAACCTAAATCATTGTGAAGTTGCCCAAACACTTTTGTTACAATCAATAAGTGAACTACACATTGATGTGGCTATTGTTTGTGAACAATACAAAGACATAAAAGATGTGCGTTGGGTATCAGACATTAACAGTAAAGTCACTATTTGGGCTTGTGGTAAGTTTATTTTCTAAGAAATTATGGACAAACAAAAAAACGGTTTTGTGCATGTTAAAATAAATAACATTTATATTTATAGTTGTTAACGCTTCTCCAAATGCGTCATATAAAGAGTTTACTAGCTTCTTTGATAGCCTAGTTAGTGATGCGAGGGATCGAACTCCAGTTATCATTGCAGGAGATTTTAATGCATAGACCGTCGAATGGCGTAGTAGACTAACCAACAAAAGGAGACAAACAATTTTAGAAACATTCTCTGTTTTAAACTAGTCATGAAATAACATGGCATACCTATAGTGAAGAGAAATACTACAAGGTATACTAGCGTACCCCTAAAATATAGATACATCAGAGATATACGAGTGATAAGGGTGAATGGAAATACTCCTATAGATAAACTAATAATTAGGTAGTAAAAGAGTGTGTATATTATGAAAATACGTGACAAAAATAGTGACGAGAAACCATGAGAGTAGGTATTGTATTCGTTTAAGTTAAGCCTATCATTCATAAGATATAAATAAAGAATATAGTAAGGGAGATAAAGAGACGGGTGGGATGCCCCAAGTATTAGACAATATCGGATCATTAACCAATGACGGCTAAACGACCTCGAAACATAATAGTGTAAAACCACAATAAACTAGACGTGAGAATAGGATCTCTACATACTTCGGGCTAACCTGTAAGAAAAGTGTGTATATATGTATATATGGTCTAAAAAGAAGCGTACAAAACAATAGAAACAAAGTTATGAATAAAACAAATATGCTGTGTGGGAACCTGTTGCCGGTATGTGGCATTAACACATATTCTTTACCCAGTATAGGGCAAATCTAGCTCAGAAATTATATTCAATATACATAGGCATACAAGCATATGTAATGACAGCGTTATAGTACGAATAAATAATTAAAAACGTAGTTTAATAGAAATAATTAAGTAAAAAATAAGTTACTAATTGGAGAAACACAGAACGTAATAGCTAATACACATTAGCGAGAAAAAGAAGGGAGGAGAAAGAAACCAATAGGTGATGGGACTGAATAAGTGATGACGACATGGCTATGATCCGATCTACGAATAAATCTTTTGTAATTTTGTGATTGACGACCCTGCTAGACCTGGACATTTTAAACCCAATATGATGGTCAACATATGAATTTTGAGTTTACGGTGCAAGGGCTTTGGAACCCCTAGTACCAGTCGGTGATGGGGCTGTGCCTGTGCCCCCTCCCCGCGACCATCAGCCGGCAACCAGAGGCAAACCACTTCCAAGGTGACCGACCGGGCTGAGGGAACAAGTGGAATGATACCGGAAGCCAGAACGGAGGTGATAAAAGATGCAGAGGGAACATACGATAAACCCTCTACTAAAAATACAGCCGATGAGACCACGGAAGACGGGGAGGACTGGGAAACAAAACAAACAAAAAAAAGATGTAAACTATAGAGGATAATCCAATTATGACACAAATGAATCCAGGAGAACCAACGAGTTTGAAATTAGTTAGACTCAAACAAAAAGTAGACCAACTAGTAAATTTCATAAACGAACGAAGAGAGGTTAAAAAATGGTTTGGACATGATTCAAATACTGATAAGGAAACTTGCTAAAGAAAACAAGATCAAAAATGAGAGAAGAAGGGAATTAGAAATAGAAATGAGAATAAATAAAAAGGAATCAGACAAGAGATGTGCATACCTGGAACGAAAATGTAAAGAGGTTGAAGGGAAATATAAACAACTCTCCCAAATAAGAGCTACACAGGGCATGGTAGAAGAAGAACAGATGGAGAAACTTCCAGAAGACATAACGTTACCAGACTGGCATAAAATTAAAAATAAAAAATGAGAAGAGGAAATATTTAAAAAAAACAAGTAATAGTTGGAAACCCACTGGAGGCAAATTATGAAATGGCTAAAGTTGTAATAGTTGAACCTGACGATAAATATACATGGAGAAATCAATAAAAAAAAATGTTTAAAGATCGATACACAGAAATCTCGAAAAATAGTCAAGACATCAAAGTAATTGAACAAATAAGTAAAATCCGAACTAAAAATGACGAAAAGACTATAAACAGACGAATTATCTCTGATTGTATGGAGGAGAGCATGTGGGAGAATTTACACAAAATAAAAGAAGAAGGGAAAGACTTCAATTGGGTCTGAATACACCATATTAGAACAATGTCCGTTGTACAACTAAGGAAAATGACTGAATACATATTTAGCAATGCAAAACCTAAAGTGGCAATCTACACTACACCGCTAAGGACAAAAGAACAAAAATTACTGGCAGAAAATAAAGAAAGAAGAGAAACATATGCACTAGTAGTGACGAAAGACAATAAAAATTTTAAAGAAATATTGACTGATATGAAAATAAAACTAAAGGGAAGTGATACCATTGAAGCTATTAACAATGTGAAAACTACTAGAGAAGGTAACTTTCTAATTACAATGAAAAAAGATAAAACAATACTAGAAGAGATGCAAAAGGCAGTGAAAAACATGCCCTCCACAATACAAACAAAGATTAGAACGCTGGGCATTAGAACAGATAAGGAAACAGTGCAGATCAAAGGGACCCGTCCACAGAAAAAGAGGGGATAATGGAAGCAATAAGAGAGAAATTAGGAAATATCGAAGGAAAAGACATCGAACTAGGAGAACTACGCCCAAATGAAAGGAGCACAAAGGCGATAACTGTAACAATGAATATATCTGATGCTCTGGCATTATGCAAAGGTAGACTTAGAATTGGGCTAGTAATCTGCACAATAAAGAAAAGAATACAAATACAGAGGTGCTTTAAATGCTGGGGATATGAACACCAACAAAAAACTGTAAAGGCCCAGACAGATCAAGGCAATGCAGAAAATGCTGTCAAATTGGACATAAGAGAAAGTGTGTTCGAACAAAGAATACTGTGCACTGTACGAAGTATCTAGGCACAAGGCAGGGTCATGTACTTGCAAAACATTCAAAGTGGTGCTAAAACGGTACAGGCTGGAGGTTTATATTGAGGAAGCTTTAAACTTGGTTACAGAGAGAAAAGAGATAGGTATTAGTGTACACAAACAGAAAATAGACATGTTACGTTTTGCAGATGATATAGCCATTATAGCAGAGTCTAGAAAAGAGTTAGGAGAGTTTTTAAATATTTTAGATGAGATACTACAGAGTAACTATAGTATGAGAATTAACTCAGGAATAACAAAGATAATGACAAGTGAGTTACAGCCTAGTTCTAAACAAAAATTAAAAATAGGTAATACCGAGCTAGAGCAGGTAGATGAATTTTGCTATTTAGATAGTATAATTACAAAGCACGGACGTAGCAGAAGGAATATGGTAGCTAGAATAGCTCAAGCTAGAAAAATATTTTTAAAAAAGAAAGACTTACTAATAACAAATAGTATTAGTTTAAATAATAGAAAAAATTTCTTAAAGTCGTACGTATGGAGCGTTCTATTATACTGTAGTGAGACTTGGACAATTAAAGAGGTAGATAAGAAAAAGATAGAAGCTTTTGAAACTTGGTGTTATAGGAGAATCTTAAAGATTAGTTGGATAGATAGAATAACAAATGAGGAAGTTTATAGAAGGATAGGTGAGGAACCCTGTATGTGGAAGCAATTAAAGGTCGGAAGAGACAGAATGATAGGGCACCAGTTAAGACATGAGAGACTATTTAGTAAGGTCTTAGATTATAGACTACCAAATAAAAATAGAGTAGGAAGACATAGACAAAGTTATATTAGTCAAATTATTAGAGATTTAGGTTGTGAGAGCTGCGTCAAACCTACCTTAAGTAAGTTCGAAAACAAAACAATCAAAAATAAATAAATAAAAATCAATTAACTAAATGTCACCATGACATAACTCACAATTAGTTAGCGGTCTGGCATGCTGGCAGCGATTCGTTGCTTAAGTCTTACCAAAACATATAATTTAACACTTTTCCTTTTTTGGAGCGAATGACCAGGTAATATTTCATTTCCTTATAAATGGGAATCGTAAACATGTTGGAGTTCTTTAACAACAATCAGGTTGCTAATAGCTAGATAAAGTCAGGTAGATAAGAATAAGATAGAAGAGTATAGGATGACCTAGACCAAGCTATATTAGTCAAATTATTAAAATTTTGGGTTGTGAAGGGTATGTAAGAACTTAAGGTCGGTTTGACACATTTCTAACTTCTTTTCTATTGCTAATTTAAAACGAAAAAAAATTATGATGTACATATTTTTAAACCTACAGCACTTTGTATTACTAATATACAATATGGAAACCATTTATGAATTAAATTAAGTAATTCCAAAACTGTAAATATTTCACAAAAATCTTATATTTATCAATGTTGAAACATGCCAATACCACCATATTAAAAATTTTTTGAATAAACCCAGCGGTAATAAAAAATATTTATCTAGATAAAAATTAATTTAATAAACAAAGCTAGTTAATGATCATTTTTTATGAGGTACCTAGGTAAAAAGATAATTTAGCACACTACCAAGTACAAACCAGACCAATTAAAATGCTTCAAAAAAACTGACAAAAGACTTAAAGACATAATTTAACCCAAAACATATATTCTCAAGCATTTCACATCACCAGTAATTATGCAAAGTCTCAATGAGTCACCCTGTTTTTATCAAACTAACTTAAATAATTTAATTAGTTGGAAGTTAAAGTGGTATATTTACTTACACTTTTTTGTTCCACTTGCTGATCATCAGATGGTATAATACATAATGTTACCTCGTTAATTAAATTGTCGTATGAAGTAAAAGCATCATTTGGAACCGCACGATAAATTTCGTGTTCTACTATACATATACTCGGTTTGATTCTGCTACAGCAAAGTAACATATTTTTGTTGATCAGTCTTTACTAATTAAATTAAACAGACTTTTAGTTGAAGTTCAATTCGCATTCACAGTTCATAATCACTATACATATCCATATATCACAAATAGAATATTATGCTGAAACTTAATATATAAAAAATACAATCCTCCCATGCAGTATAAAATAATCACGGGGAAGGTTATGTGTTTTATATATTAATCCTTAGCTGAACACCTCATTTTATACTCATCAATTATTCTTATTGTAATATTATGGCATATGTGCTATTCAAAGTAACTAATTTTTATCTCTATTCATTGTTCCAATTTAAGGAAGGAAATGTGCGTCAAACATGCACAAGAATTGCGAACAACAAATATGAACTATACTTCAAGTACTTGTTTATAAATCCAACTATACCAAATTGACCGACCAAGGTGCTTTCAGAATCACGCTTGAACTATATGATTAGATAGATGACAAATAACTCTGATAATATAGATCTCCATGCCAAACTGTTTTTTTGAAACGATTTTCTCCCATCTGCCATTAAGGCTGGTTATTTTTTTGTGATAAGAAGTGTAATAAGTGTAATTCCAAAGAGCCCTCCTGTGTGTGACAATAGGTTTATGTACAAATTTTTAAATGTTATTAAAAGTGGAGTTGTGGATCAATATTATCCCACCTGTGGTGTATTTGCAAAGGTAAATTTAAAGAAAAAATGGACAGAAGCTAAACGTCAGAAATCCCAGGTTAGTACAAAGTATCATATTACTAAATTCAAAATGTCACCAAAATTGGACATGTGGATCAATGACCTCCAGTCTGCCAAATTAAATTTGTTGTATTTACGATTTATCATAATAAAATGAATGGGAGAAAATCTAGGTTGTTGTAAATAATTTTTAACATTTAAAAATTTTGAATATCAGCGTGTTGTCACACGCAGTGCTCTTTGTAATGACACTTATTTCACATAAACAATAACCACTCTTAATGGCAGACAGGAGAAAATTGTTTCAAAAAACTGTCTCTGTAAACCTTACTTTTAAATGTGACTGTGGTCGTGTCTAATTGAAAAATAATTGTAACAATCATCCAAGAGAAGGTGTGTTTGTTTATTCTGTTCGGTGCACTCCGAATGCTTCTAGTTGTTCTAATAGTGTTTGCTTATTAATAAGAAGTTAACCTCAAGCACACAGTAGTTGTTCATAAATTCTCGGACGGGGTTAATAAAACGCGCTCCAAAAGCTTTAGATATTTGAGGACGAATGTCTAAATGTGAAACGCATACTCTAGGCTAGAGTATGCATTTGACATTTTCTTCAGTCATCATAGCAGATCAGACGGAATAAAACATTGTATATGTTTGAAATTTAGACATTCGTGTTTCAGGTGGTTGCAAACATAACCTTGGTTTTGTTGGCAGTTAATTTTAATCTTAATCTATGCTGTTAATTTTCATCCTGAATTTAGAAAGTGGCACTTTGGTTTTTGTTTGCCGGACTTGTAAACATTCAAGTTCTAACCAAAATGATATTGCTCATAAATGTTATATAAGTATTATATCATCACATGCTTCCCGCTTGCTGTCGCTATTCAAAAAAAATTGTTATTCACAAATTTACAAACGTATCCCATTCAGTAAACACAAAGGTATATATAAGTTTGTAAGACTTCACCCTCCTTCCCTGACCTATCTAGTAGTCAAAGAAACAAGGACCGAGATACCTAATACATATATAATCGAAAGCAAACTCTATATCACTTTTTATGGTTCAAAATGAATGAATGAATGAAACAGCGTGGCGAGTAGACGTGTCTTGCTGTCGGTCCGGTTATTAGTATGTATTAGTAAATCTAAAGTAAGTTTCAACAAACTTTGTTTTTGTAATAATTTAGTGTTTATATTGTACACCTTATATCGTCGCTTCATTTATTTAGTGCCATCAATATGCTGTCCAGAGAAGATAAGAAAGAAATTCAGGCTATTATCACCGAAGCTGTTGGTTCTATATTGAAAGATAAAAACTATCTAGAAACACTTGAGAAAACTGTTAACACGTGTGTTGAAAGAGCGGTTAATGCAGTAATCGCGAATTACGAGGTAAAAATAAATGCGCCGGAAAACGAAATGAGCACGTTGAGAACGGACTATAAATTTTTGAAAGAAAAAATGGACGAGCATGAACAATATTCTCGTAGAAATTGCATACGAATATTCGGTATAGTGGAAAATGAATTAGAAAGTGTTGATGAATTAGTTGTAAAAATATTAAATGATAAACTAAAAATTCAAACGGATCTTAATGTCATCGAAAGATCACACCGCATTGGGAAACCAAATGAACAGGTTGTAAATAAACCATGACCTGTGTTATTAAAGTTCACAAGTTACAGAGAAAAACAAAAAGTTATGAGCGCCAGGAAGAAGCTGAAGGGTACGGGCTTAGTCATTAAAGATGACTTAACGAAAATACGATTAGCAGTGTTAAAAGAAGCAACGTTAACTTTTGATCATACTAATACTTGGACTTGGGATGGCGTCATCTACACTGTTATAGGCGGCAGACGATTTTCAGCTCGAACTTTGGACGATGTATACAAAATAAAAAGAGAACAAAAGATCAAGTAACTCCTTTCGTCAGGTGAATATTCCAACTAAGTCAAAACTGCTGCGTCATGAAATTTGTTAAATTATAAATTTATTAAGTTGAAATCATACCGGACCTCAGTGTGAGAATTAGATATTTAAATTCCAATTTAAGTTTAATTTTTATAGGTGTAGTTGGCTAAATTTTTGAGTGTGTGTGAGTGAGTGGAGTGTTAAACGTATAATGTTATATGTATATTACCAAAATTGCAGGGGTCTTAGGAGTAAACTTTCTACACTTTATAAAAATTCTTGTAGTCATAACTATGACATAATTTGTTTGACGGAGACATGGTTATCGGGAGATATTACAGATGGGGAAATATTGGATTGTTTATATTACGGTGTGTATCGGTGCATCATTTAGCTTACGTTGATCTCATCCCTCTCTTTTAACCTTTCTCAGTTTTTTAATTTACAATTATAATTAACGAAAATTGAAAAGATATTATTACATTCAAAGCAAATGTCCCTCACAAAATTCTGTCGTTAAAAACAATGCATTAAAATAAAAAAATATTCGTTATCGCTCATCAAAAAGACAAAACAAGCCTTATATGCGAGTATTTGCTTTACCAATATAGAATTTTAATAAGTTTGTTTCCTACCTCAGATATTGTGTCCTTATTCTAACCTTCGCATGATTCAAACCACACCAAATATTCAGATTCGTTTTAATTGTTTTAATTTACAGCCTTGGGTATGGGAATATTGATCAAATTGGTATACCCCTATAAACAAAAATTTTACTTAGGGTTTAATGGCGTCAGTGTTCTATAGTGTAGTGATAAAGGGACATATTACTCAAACCGTTACGAGTGCTTGTGCTATTGGTTGATATACTATAAGGATGGCAAACAAAATACCGGAAAGTAAGTCTTATTGTTTAAAATTGTAATCAATAGTGTTATTTACTATCAGACTGAAAGTTCGTTGTATTTTTCTTAAATAAATACTTTTATAAACTACTAGAATATATCATCAATGGGAAATTCAAAATAGTTACTTAATCTACAAGTGGCTGATTATCACAGAGCAATCCGACGTTGCCAAATGTTTGTTGACATTTGGACTAGCTAGTATTGTACATTGTATTCAGTATTCACAGGTTAGATAAATTGTATTCTTGCCGCTGTATGAAAGGGTTCCTTTATCAATTAAATTCTTTGTTTTATTTAAGAACTATGCCTGTGTGTTGTGTTAAATGCGATCACATGTTTTCCAACCAAAGTAATTTAAATCGCCATTTACACGAAAAGCACAAACTTGAAGGCAAGAACATAATATCATATGAAAAAAAACAACACAATTTTAAGTGCAATGAATGCGATGTTTCTTTTGTAAACAATAGTGATTTAAGGCAGCACCTGCATGATACACATAATTTGGACAATAATTTGATGGAAGCTTTAACATTTGCATGCTATAAAGGTAAGTAGACATGGACATACATTCTTTATTATAGAGTAGAACGTGATTGAATTGGCATTAAAATTGAATGGTAGGAATCGAATTGTAAGGTGGTCTGTTTATACCATAATTTTTATTCATGGTTTTAAAATCTTTCCTATCTTACTTTTTATAGTTATACGCATAAACCCATTATTTTAATATACTTTTGTTTTTCCAGAATTTTTAACCTGGCTTATGCATGAAGAAAGTACTAAAGCAGTACAATATTTTAAAGCATCAACTTTCTACAACAAGAAATTAAAACAATTTACTTCAATTGTAATCGTTCTGGTAAATAAAATCTAATTTGAAATCTTAAACTAGCTAATCAAAACTTTACAGGAAGAATTATAGACCGAAAATTAAAAACTAAGATTACAAGAATTAGTGGTTCCTGTAAACTTAATCAATGTTGTACAAGTCAAATAGTTGTACAAAATGATGTAGGAACTGGTTCCATACTAGCAAAATATTATTATATACATTATGGACATACTATTTCAATGCAACATATTCGCATAC
The DNA here is from genome assembly GCA_036346225.1 of Platerodrilus igneus. Lineage (NCBI taxonomy): Eukaryota > Metazoa > Arthropoda > Insecta > Coleoptera > Lycidae > Platerodrilus > Platerodrilus igneus. The sequence goes on from JARFIW010001106.1 coordinate 2,384,054, forward strand.
CAAAACTCACCAAAGAAATGGTTGCAGAAAAGCTCTTGGCTGGTGTTCCACCATCGAGGTAATTTTTTATAAATAGTTTTGACTCCTTATAGTATATATTGAGGTTTCGTATATATACATTATTGCGATTAGTGATTATTTTGTTAATATGTACCTATAAATTGATTATTTTAATTTTAGAATTCTAATGGGTGAACGAAAACATATTGGTGCTGAAAACAATCATGTCCAACGGAAAGATTTGTTAACTCGGAAGGATATAAATAATATTAAAACTGCATATAAAATTCATGTAAATGATGGTGTTAGGCATAAAGATGATGCCACAAGTGTTGAATTATGGGTTAATGAATTTTCCAGAGATGCAGATTTAAACCCTATTGTTTTATATAAGAAGCAAGGCCAAGATTTAGAGGGCTATAATCTTAACAAAGATGATTTTTGTTTAATAATCATAACTCCAGCTCAGCAACAAATTTTGGAAAATATTCCTGAATATATAATATGTGTTGATAGTACACATGGCTTAAACGCTTACGATTTTGAAATGACTACGTTATTGGTAGTAGACGAATATGGTGAAGGCTTCCCAGGTGCCTGCATGTATTCTAATAGAAAAGATATTTATATTTTTGAAATATTCTTTAAACAAATTAAAGAAAAATGCGGGAATATAAATTGTAAAGTTTTTATGAGTGACATGGCTCCTGCATTTTATAATGCTTGGCGAAATATTATGGGCTCTGCGGAGTTTCAACTTTTCTGTTCATGGCATGTGGATAGGTGTTGGCAAAAAATTTAAGTAAGGTGGCTGATAAGGTAAAGAAAATTTTATATAAACATTTAAAGTTGGTTCAGTATACATTGGATGAAGATGATTTTGAGAAAGAATTACAAACGCTTTTGAAATGTTTAACAGATTTTGCCCTGAATGATTTTAAGAAGTATTTTTTAGAGAATTATGTTTCTATGAAAAAGCAGTGGGCATATGCTTACAGGAAGGAGTGTAAAATAAATACTAACATGCATCTAGAAAATATGCATCGAAATTTAAAATATTTGTATTTTGATGGTAAAAAAATTAAGCGCATGGACAAGAGTCTTCACATGCTCTTAAGTTTTGTGCATGACAAATGTGTAGAACGCTTAATTAAATTAGTTAAAGGAAAAACGTCTCATCACATGACAAAGATTCACGCATGTCATCGTTCTGCTGTTACATTGACAAATTATAATATAGTTTACAATTCTGAAAATGTAATCCTTCTAAAGGATATGAGCAACGAAAAAGAATATCAAATATTTAAAAAAGAATTGCAGGAAAATTGCTGTCATATTAAATGCAATTTCTGTGATATTTGCTTACATCGTTATAAATGCAGTTGCATGGATTTCTTGATAAGATCTGTTATATGCAAGCATATTCATTTTTGATTTTAAATGGTGCTACTGCCACCAACAAGAATCTACTACATACAGAACTTTATAACATTGACGAAAGTTCTGCCATTGATAATTCTCAAAAACTAATTAAGTCATTTAAACAAGGTAAAGCACCTACAGAATGGAAACAGCAACAAATTAAAAATGACGCTACTGCAATTATTAACAATATAGACAATACAAACCTTTCTTCAGAGAAAATTAAAATAATTTCCCAACATATAAAAATTGCTAGAGGTATGTTAGAAATGGATGAAAATATAAATTCCAGTAAATTTTTCCATTACCCTCAACAATTAATGAACCAGATCATAAAAAATTGACAAACAAGTTAGATTCTTTTCAACCAAAAAGAAAAGGAAAAGAGACACAAGTTATTTTAAAAAACCTACTGAAGAAGAAAAAGTTGTTATACAAGGTTTACTAAATGATCACAATTATTAATTTATTAAAACAGAAAAATCGGGGAATAGCTTTTATAACTAAACTTTCTAGAAGCAACTGAAAACCATATCTGGAAATCAGAGAATACATTATGGGTTTTCACTTTAGCATTAGATTATAATATTGTAAAATATATACATCTGTATGTACTTGTACAAAATAAATGTCGAGTTATTTTGTGAAAACATCAATTACGTATACTCCTGTAAGTTTGTTGTGGTTTATTGTGTGATGCTTGTTTCTCTTAGTTGGAAATAAAATCACACTGTTTTTAAAATAAACTTTATTTACTTTTCGATTCATGTTTCCTTCCACTATTCACATCTATGAAACGTACTGGTACTGAAAGGAAACCGTTTCTGAAGAAGCACTATAGCAAAGTATGTTTAAGTTCTTACAGTTTGTGGCGAAATCAATTATTTTAACCGCCATTTTATCTTCAAAAGGGTTAAAGGTAGCCTGAATACTGGAAAAAAGAATCCGTTTCTATAAAAGTAGTTTTCTAAATGAAGGTAATGTATATACTTTTAAAAGATAATTTGTTAGGAAAGTATAGTTTTCGCTGTTGAAGAAACTGATTTTTAAGCTGAACCTAATAGTGAATTATTATATTAAAATTATAGTAATATTACAAAGTAATGTTTATCTGAATGTATTATGGATTTATTATTTGTTCCTATTGTTTTTATATTATAATTAGTTTGGTAATTTCAAAAAATGTGTATCAGTGAAAATGGAGCAACAAGTATATTAAAAACTGTTTTAGATGAAGATTTTCCAGATTCAAGTAGAGTATTATACTTACTATTTGAAAACTTGTTACGAAAGAAATCTAGTAAGATGGTTTGCATTTGCGAACCATTATAGTTACTATGCAGCATTTCAAGTTAGAATAGGTATTAACATAAATGAGTAGCAATTTTTGTTATATTATATTATAAATTGTTTTACACATATCAACAACAATTATTGCAATACTTGTGTCTAAGTTGGGGAACTTAAAGTTAACATAAAATCACTAATTCATATGATAATTATTAATCCAATACCTTAAAACCAATACTAAAAAATGGGATCGTTAATCGGTATACTACTACGTCTGTATTTATGTATTATATACTAATAATTAAAAGCCATAAAATGCTATAGACAAGGCCAGCCAAAGGATAATTTAGTAATAAATTTCTTAATAAAAAATAGGAAAATTTAAAATTGCCGCTCATTTGACAATATATGGCAACGTTGGATTATCCTGTGATAATCAGCCACTTGTCTTAATCTTATTTATTTGACATTCCTCAGAATCGTACAAAAACCCACTATTAATAAAAAATTTAATAGTAGCTATACCTAAACACATTTTTTCACAAATACAATACAATATTATCCCTTTTAAGAAATTTTCCACTGCATTTATAGTAAATAATTAAACAACATAAGGCCGGTCTATGTATTGAATCATGTTGAATCTGATTAAACTTTATAGTAAAATACAGAAAAGATGTAAATGTTATATCGCTCATCAAAAGACAAAACAAGCCTTATATGCAGTATTTGCTTTACCAATATAGAATTTTAATAAGTTTGTTTCCTACCTCAGATATTGTGTCCTTATTCTAACCTTCGCATGATTCAAACCACGCCAAATATTCAGATTCGTTTTAATTGTTTTAATTTACAGCCTTGGGTATGGGAATATTGATCAAATTGGTATACCCTATAAACAAAATTTTACTTAGGGTTTAATGGCGTCAGTGTTCTATAGTGTAGTGATAAAGGGACATATTACTCAAACCGTTACGAGTGCTTGTGCTATTGGTTGATATACTATAAGGATGGCAAACAAAATACCGGAAAGTAAGTCTTATTGTTTAAAATTGTAATCAATAGTGTTATTTACTATCAGACTGAAAGTTTGTTGTATTTTCTTAAATAAATACTTTTATAAACTACTAGAATATATCATCAATGGGAAATTCAAAATAGTTACTTAATCTTATTTATTTGACATTCCTCAGAATCGTACAAAAACCCACTATTAATAAAAAAATTTAATAGTAGCTATACCTAAACACATTTTTTCACAAATACAATACAATATTATCCCTTTTAAGAAATTTTCTACTGCATTTATAGTAAATAATTAAACAACATAAGGCCGGTCTATGTATTGAATCATGTTGAATCTGATTAAACTTTATAGTAAAATACAGAAAAAGATGTAAATGTTATATCGCTCATCAAAAGACAAAACAAGCCTTATATGCAGTATTTGCTTTACCAATATAGAATTTTAATAAGTTTGTTTCCTACCTCAGATATTGTGTCCTTATTCTAACCTTCGCATGATTCAAACCACGCCAAATATTCAGATTCGTTTTAATTGTTTTAATTTACAGCCTTGGGTATGGGAATATTGATCAAATTGGTATACCCCTATAAACAAAAATTTTACTTAGGGTTTAATGGCGTCAGTGTTCTATAGTGTAGTGATAAAGGGACATATTACTCAAACCGTTACGAGTGCTTGTGCTATTGGTTGATATACTATAAGGATGGCAAACAAAATACCGGAAAGTAAGTCTTATTGTTTAAAATTGTAATCCAATAGTGTTATTTACTATCAGACTGAAAGTTCGTTGTATTTTTCTTAAATAAATACTTTTATAAACTACTAGAATATATCATCAATGGGAAATTCAAAATAGTTACTTAATCTTATTTATTTGACATTCCTCAGAATCGTACAAAAACCCACTATTAATAAAAAAATTTAATAGTAGCTATACCTAAACACATTTTTTCACAAATACAATACAATATTATCCCTTTTAAGAAATTTTCTACTGCATTTATAGTAAATAATTAAACAACATAAGGCCGGTCTATGTATTGAATCATGTTGAATCTGATTAAACTTTATAGTAAAATACAGAAAAAGATGTAAATGTTATATCGCTCATCAAAAAGACAAAACAAGCCTTATATGCGAGTATTTGCTTTACCAATATAGAATTTTAATAAGTTTGTTTCCTACCTCAGATATTGTGTCCTTATTCTAACCTTCGCATGATTCAAACCACGCCAAATATTCAGATTCGTTTTAATTGTTTTAATTTACAGCCTTGGGTATGGGAATATTGATCAAATTGGTATACCCCTATAAACAAAAATTTTACTTAGGGTTTAATGGCGTCAGTGTTCTATAGTGTAGTGATAAAGGGACATATTACTCAAACCGTTACGAGTGCTTGTGCTATTGGTTGATATACTATAAGGATGGCAAACAAAATACCGGAAAGTAAGTCTTATTGTTTAAAATTGTAATCCAATAGTGTTATTTACTATCAGACTGAAAGTTCGTTGTATTTTTCTTAAATAAATACTTTTATAAACTACTAGAATATATCATCAATGGGAAATTCAAAATAGTTACTTAATCTTATTTATTTGACATTCCTCAGAATCGTAAAACCCACTATTAATAAAAAATTTAATAGTAGCTATACCTAAACACATTTTTTCACAAATACAATACAATATTATCCCTTTTAAGAAATTTTCTACTGCATTTATAGTAAATAATTAAACAACATAAGGCCGGTCTATGTATTGAATCATGTTGAATCTGATTAAACTTTATAGTAAAATACAGAAAAAGATGTAAATGTTATATCGCTCATCAAAAAGACAAAACAAGCCTTATATGCGAGTATTTGCTTTACCAATATAGAATTTTAATAAGTTTGTTTCCTACCTCAGATATTGTGTCCTTATTCTAACCTTCGCATGATTCAAACCACGCCAAATATTCAGATTCGTTTTAATTGTTTTAATTTACAGCCTTGGGTATGGGAATATTGATCAAATTGGTATACCCCTATAAACAAAAATTTTACTTAGGGTTTAATGGCGTCAGTGTTCTATAGTGTAGTGATAAAGGGACATATTACTCAAACCGTTACGAGTGCTTGTGCTATTGGTTGATATACTATAAGGATGGCAAACAAAATACCGGAAAGTAAGTCTTATTGTTTAAAATTGTAATCCAATAGTGTTATTTACTATCAGACTGAAAGTTCGTTGTATTTTTCTTAAATAAATACTTTTATAAACTACTAGAATATATCATCAATGGGAAATTCAAAATAGTTACTTAATCTTATTTATTTGACATTCCTCAGAATCGTACAAAAACCCACTATTAATAAAAAAATTTAATAGTAGCTATACCTAAACACATTTTTTCACAAATACAATACAATATTATCCCTTTTAAGAAATTTTCTACTGCATTTATAGTAAATAATTAAACAACATAAGGCCGGTCTATGTATTGAATCATGTTGAATCTGATTAAACTTTATAGTAAAATACAGAAAAAGATGTAAATGTTATATCGCTCAAAAAGACAAAACAAGCCTTATATGCAGTATTTGCTTTACCAATATAGAATTTTAATAAGTTTGTTTCCTACCTCAGATATTGTGTCCTTATTCTAACCTTCGCATGATTCAAACCACGCCAAATATTCAGATTCGTTTTAATTGTTTTAATTTACAGCCTTGGGTATGGGAATATTGATCAAATTGGTATACCCATATAAACAAAAATTTTACTTAGGGTTTAATGGCGTCAGTGTTCTATAGTGTAGTGATAAAGGGACATATTACTCAAACCGTTATACGAGTGCTTGTGCTATTGGTTGATATACTATAAGGATGGCAAACAAAATACCGGAAAGTAAGTCTTATTGTTTAAAATTGTAATCAATAGTGTTATTTACTATCAGACTGAAAGTTCGTTGTATTTTCTTAAATAAATACTTTTATAAACTACTAGAATATATCATCAATGGGAAATTCAAAATAGTTACTTAATCTTATTTATTTGACATTCCTCAGAATCGTACAAAACCCACTATTAATAAAAAATTTAATAGTAGCTATACCTAAACACATTTTTCACAAATACAATACAATATTATCCCTTTTAAGAAATTTTCCACTGCATTTATAGTAAATAATTAAACAACATAAGGCCGGTCTATGTATTGAATCATGTTGAATCTGATTAAACTTTATAGTAAAATACAGAAAAAGATGTAAATGTTATATCGCTCATCAAAAGACAAAACAAGCCTTATATGAGTATTTGCTTTACCAATATAGAATTTTAATAAGTTTGTTTCCTACCTCAGATATTGTGTCCTTATTCTAACCTTCGCATGATTCAAACCACGCCAAATATTCAGATTCGTTTTAATTGTTTTAATTTACAGCCTTGGGTATGGGAATATTGATCAAATTGGTATACCCTATAAACAAAAATTTTACTTAGGGTTTAATGGCGTCAGTGTTCTATAGTGTAGTGATAAAGGGACATATTACTCAAACCGTTACGAGTGCTTGTGCTATTGGTTGATATACTATAAGGATGGCAAACAAAATACCGGAAAGTAAGTCTTATTGTTTAAAATTGTAATCAATAGTGTTATTTACTATCAGACTGAAAGTTCGTTGTATTTTTCTTAAATAAATACTTTTATAAACTACTAGAATATATCATCAATGGGAAATTCAAAATAGTTACTTAATCTTATTTATTTGACATTCCTCAGAATCGTACAAAACCCACTATTAATAAAAAATTTAATAGTAGCTATACCTAAACACATTTTTCACAAATACAATACAATATTATCCCTTTTAAGAAATTTTCTACTGCATTTATAGTAAATAATTAAACAACATAAGGCCGGTCTATGTATTGAATCATGTTGAATCTGATTAAACTTTATAGTAAAATACAGAAAAGATGTAAATGTTATATCGCTCATCAAAAGACAAAACAAGCCTTATATGCAGTATTTGCTTTACCAATATAGAATTTTAATAAGTTTGTTTCCTACCTCAGATATTGTGTCCTTATTCTAACCTTCGCATGATTCAAACCACGCCAAATATTCAGATTCGTTTTAATTGTTTTAATTTACAGCCTTGGGTATGGGAATATTGATCAAATTGGTATACCCTATAAACAAAAATTTTACTTAGGGTTTAATGGCGTCAGTGTTCTATAGTGTAGTGATAAAGGGACATATTACTCAAACCGTTACGAGTGCTTGTGCTATTGGTTGATATACTATAAGGATGGCAAACAAAATACCGGAAAGTAAGTCTTATTGTTTAAAATTGTAATCAATAGTGTTATTTACTATCAGACTGAAAGTTTGTTGTATTTTCTTAAATAAATACTTTTATAAACTACTAGAATATATCATCAATGGGAAATTCAAAATAGTTACTTAATCTTATTTATTTGACATTCCTCAGAATCGTACAAAACCCACTATTAATAAAAAATTTAATAGTAGCTATACCTAAACACATTTTTCACAAATACAATACAATATTATCCCTTTTAAGAAATTTTCTACTGCATTTATAGTAAATAATTAAACAACATAAGGCCGGTCTATGTATTGAATCATGTTGAATCTGATTAAACTTTATAGTAAAATACAGAAAAAGATGTAAATGTTATATCGCTCATCAAAAAGACAAAACAAGCCTTATATGAGTATTTGCTTTACCAATATAGAATTTTAATAAGTTTGTTTCCTACCTCAGATATTGTGTCCTTATTCTAACCTTCGCATGATTCAAACCACGCCAAATATTCAGATTCGTTTTAATTGTTTTAATTTACAGCCTTGGGTATGGGAATATTGATCAAATTGGTATACCCCTATAAACAAAAATTTTACTTAGGGTTTAATGGCGTCAGTGTTCTATAGTGTAGTGATAAAGGGACATATTACTCAAACCGTTACGAGTGCTTGTGCTATTGGTTGATATACTATAAGGATGGCAAACAAAATACCGGAAAGTAAGTCTTATTGTTTAAAATTGTAATCAATAGTGTTATTTACTATCAGACTGAAAGTTTGTTGTATTTTTCTTAAATAAATACTTTTATAAACTACTAGAATATATCATCAATGGGAAATTCAAAATAGTTACTTAATCTTATTTATTTGACATTCCTCAGAATCGTACAAAAACCCACTATTAATAAAAAAATTTAATAGTAGCTATACCTAAACACATTTTTTCACAAATACAATACAATATTATCCCTTTTAAGAAATTTTCCACTGCATTTATAGTAAATAATTAAACAACATAAGGCCGGTCTATGTATTGAATCATGTTGAATCTGATTAAACTTTATAGTAAAATACAGAAAAAGATGTAAATGTTATATCGCTCATCAAAAGACAAAACAAGCCTTATAGAGTATTTGCTTTACCAATATAGAATTTTAATAAGTTTGTTTCCTACCTCAGATATTGTGTCCTTATTCTAACCTTCGCATGATTCAAACCACGCCAAATATTCAGATTCGTTTTAATTGTTTTAATTTACAGCCTTGGGTATGGGAATATTGATCAAATTGGTATACCCTATAAACAAAATTTTACTTAGGGTTTAATGGCGTCAGTGTTCTATAGTGTAGTGATAAAGGGACATATTACTCAAACCGTTACGAGTGCTTGTGCTATTGGTTGATATACTATAAGGATGGCAAACAAAATACCGGAAAGTAAGTCTTATTGTTTAAAATTGTAATCAATAGTGTTATTTACTATCAGACTGAAAGTTCGTTGTATTTTTCTTAAATAAATACTTTTATAAACTACTAGAATATATCATCAATGGGAAATTCAAAATAGTTACTTAATCTTATTTATTTGACATTCCTCAGAATCGTACAAAACCCACTATTAATAAAAAATTTAATAGTAGCTATACCTAAACACATTTTTCACAAATACAATACAATATTATCCCTTTTAAGAAATTTTCTACTGCATTTATAGTAAATAATTAAACAACATAAGGCCGGTCTATGTATTGAATCATGTTGAATCTGATTAAACTTTATAGTAAAATACAGAAAAAGATGTAAATGTTATATCGCTCATCAAAAGACAAAACAAGCCTTATATATGCGAGTATTTGCTTTACCAATATAGAATTTTAATAAGTTTGTTTCCTACCTCAGATATTGTGTCCTTATTCTAACCTTCGCATGATTCAAACCACGCCAAATATTCAGATTCGTTTTAATTGTTTTAATTTACAGCCTTGGGTATGGGAATATTGATCAAATTGGTATACCCTATAAACAAAAATTTTACTTAGGGTTTAATGGCGTCAGTGTTCTATAGTGTAGTGATAAAGGGACATATTACTCAAACCGTTACGAGTGCTTGTGCTATTGGTTGATATACTATAAGGATGGCAAACAAAATACCGGAAAGTAAGTCTTATTGTTTAAAATTGTAATCAATAGTGTTATTTACTATCAGACTGAAAGTTCGTTGTATTTTTCTTAAATAAATACTTTTATAAACTACTAGAATATATCATCAATGGGAAATTCAAAATAGTTACTTAATCTTATTTATTTGACATTCCTCAGAATCGTACAAAAACCCACTATTAATAAAAAAATTTAATAGTAGCTATACCTAAACACATTTTTTCACAAATACAATACAATATTATCCCTTTTAAGAAATTTTCTACTGCATTTATAGTAAATAATTAAACAACATAAGGCCGGTCTATGTATTGAATCATGTTGAATCTGATTAAACTTTATAGTAAAATACAGAAAAAGATGTAAATGTTATATCGCTCATCAAAAAGACAAAACAAGCCTTATATGCGAGTATTTGCTTTACCAATATAGAATTTTAATAAGTTTGTTTCCTACCTCAGATATTGTGTCCTTATTCTAACCTTCGCATGATTCAAACCACGCCAAATATTCAGATTCGTTTTAATTGTTTTAATTTACAGCCTTGGGTATGGGAATATTGATCAAATTGGTATACCCCTATAAACAAAAATTTTACTTAGGGTTTAATGGCGTCAGTGTTCTATAGTGTAGTGATAAAGGGACATATTACTCAAACCGTTACGAGTGCTTGTGCTATTGGTTGATATACTATAAGGATGGCAAACAAAATACCGGAAAGTAAGTCTTATTGTTTAAAATTGTAATCAATAGTGTTATTTACTATCAGACTGAAAGTTCGTTGTATTTTTCTTAAATAAATACTTTTATAAACTACTAGAATATATCATCAATGGGAAATTCAAAATAGTTACTTAATCTTATTTATTTGACATTCCTCAGAATCGTACAAAAACCCACTATTAATAAAAAAATTTAATAGTAGCTATACCTAAACACATTTTTTCACAAATACAATACAATATTATCCCTTTTAAGAAATTTTCTACTGCATTTATAGTAAATAATTAAACAACATAAGGCCGGTCTATGTATTGAATCATGTTGAATCTGATTAAACTTTATAGTAAAATACAGAAAAAGATGTAAATGTTATATCGCTCATCAAAAGACAAAACAAGCCTTATATGCAGTATTTGCTTTACCAATATAGAATTTTAATAAGTTTGTTTCCTACCTCAGATATTGTGTCCTTATTCTAACCTTCGCATGATTCAAACCACGCCAAATATTCAGATTCGTTTTAATTGTTTTAATTTACAGCCTTGGGTATGGGAATATTGATCAAATTGGTATACCCTATAAACAAAAATTTTACTTAGGGTTTAATGGCGTCAGTGTTCTATAGTGTAGTGATAAAGGGACATATTACTCAAACCGTTACGAGTGCTTGTGCTATTGGTTGATATACTATAAGGATGGCAAACAAAATACCGGAAAGTAAGTCTTATTGTTTAAAATTGTAATCAATAGTGTTATTTACTATCAGACTGAAAGTTCGTTGTATTTTCTTAAATAAATACTTTTATAAACTACTAGAATATATCATCAATGGGAAATTCAAAATAGTTACTTAATCTTATTTATTTGACATTCCTCAGAATCGTACAAAACCCACTATTAATAAAAAATTTAATAGTAGCTATACCTAAACATTTTTTAACAAATACAATACAATATTATCCCTTTTAAGAAATTTTCTACTGCATTTATAGTAAATAATTAAACAACATAAGGCCGGTCTATGTATTGAATCATGTTGAATCTGATTAAACTTTATAGTAAAATACAGAAAAGATGTAAATGTTATATCGCTCATCAAAAAGACAAAACAAGCCTTATATGCGAGTATTTGCTTTACCAATATAGAATTTTAATAAGTTTGTTTCCTACCTCAGATATTGTGCCCTTATTCTAACCTTCGCATGATTCAAACCACGCCAAATATTCAGATTCGTTTTAATTGTTTTAATTTACAGCCTTGGGTATGGGAATATTGATCAAATTGGTATACCCATATAAACAAAATTTTACTTAGGGTTTAATGGCGTCAGTGTTCTATAGTGTAGTGATAAAGGGACATATTACTCAAACCGTTATACGAGTGCTTGTGCTATTGGTTGATATACTATAAGGATGGCAAACAAAATACCGGAAAGTAAGTCTTATTGTTTAAAATTGTAATCAATAGTGTTATTTACTATCAGACTGAAAGTTCGTTGTATTTTCTTAAATAAATACTTTTATAAACTACTAGAATATATCATCAATGGGAAATTCAAAATAGTTACTTAATCTTATTTATTTGACATTCCTCAGAATCGTACAAAACCCACTATTAATAAAAAATTTAATAGTAGCTATACCTAAACACATTTTTCACAAATACAATACAATATTATCCCTTTTAAGAAATTTTCTACTGCATTTATAGTAAATAATTAAACAACATAAGGCCGGTCTATGTATTGAATCATGTTGAATCTGATTAAACTTTATAGTAAAATACAGAAAAAGATGTAAATGTTATATCGCTCATCAAAAAGACAAAACAAGCCTTATATGCGAGTATTTGCTTTACCAATATAGAATTTTAATAAGTTTGTTTCCTACCTCAGATATTGTGTCCTTATTCTAACCTTCGCATGATTCAAACCACGCCAAATATTCAGATTCGTTTTAATTGTTTTAATTTACAGCCTTGGGTATGGGAATATTGATCAAATTGGTATACCCATATAAACAAAAATTTTACTTAGGGTTTAATGGCGTCAGTGTTCTATAGTGTAGTGATAAAGGGACATATTACTCAAACCGTTATACGAGTGCTTGTGCTATTGGTTGATATACTATAAGGATGGCAAACAAAATACCGGAAAGTAAGTCTTATTGTTTAAAATTGTAATCAATAGTGTTATTTACTATCAGACTGAAAGTTCGTTGTATTTTTCTTAAATAAATACTTTTATAAACTACTAGAATATATCATCAATGGGAAATTCAAAATAGTTACTTAATCTTATTTATTTGACATTCCTCAGAATCGTACAAAACCCACTATTAATAAAAAATTTAATAGTAGCTATACCTAAACACATTTTTCACAAATACAATACAATATTATCCCTTTTAAGAAATTTTCTACTGCATTTATAGTAAATAATTAAACAACATAAGGCCGGTCTATGTATTGAATCATGTTGAATCTGATTAAACTTTATAGTAAAATACAGAAAAAGATGTAAATGTTATATCGCTCATCAAAAAGACAAAACAAGCCTTATATGCGAGTATTTGCTTTACCAATATAGAATTTTAATAAGTTTGTTTCCTACCTCAGATATTGTGTCCTTATTCTAACCTTCGCATGATTCAAACCACGCCAAATATTCAGATTCGTTTTAATTGTTTTAATTTACAGCCTTGGGTATGGGAATATTGATCAAATTGGTATACCCATATAAACAAAAATTTTACTTAGGGTTTAATGGCGTCAGTGTTCTATAGTGTAGTGATAAAGGGACATATTACTCAAACCGTTATACGAGTGCTTGTGCTATTGGTTGATATACTATAAGGATGGCAAACAAAATACCGGAAAGTAAGTCTTATTGTTTAAAATTGTATTCAATAGTGTTATTTACTATCAGACTGAAAGTTCGTTGTATTTTTCTTAAATAAATACTTTTATAAACTACTAGAATATATCATCAATGGGAAATTCAAAATAGTTACTTAATCTTATTTATTTGACATTCCTCAGAATCGTACAAAACCCACTATTAATAAAAAATTTAATAGTAGCTATACCTAAACACATTTTTACAAATACAATACAATATTATCCCTTTTAAGAAATTTTCTACTGCATTTATAGTAAATAATTAAACAACATAAGGCCGGTCTATGTATTGAATCATGTTGAATCTGATTAAACTTTATAGTAAAATACAGAAAAGATGTAAATGTTATATCGCTCATCAAAAGACAAAACAAGCCTTATATGCAGTATTTGCTTTACCAATATAGAATTTTAATAAGTTTGTTTCCTACCTCAGATATTGTGTCCTTATTCTAACCTTCGCATGATTCAAACCACGCCAAATATTCAGATTCGTTTTAATTGTTTTAATTTACAGCCTTGGGTATGGGAATATTGATCAAATTGGTATACCCATATAAACAAAAAATTTTACTTAGGGTTTAATGGCGTCAGTGTTCTATAGTGTAGTGATAAAGGGACATATTACTCAAACCGTTATACGAGTGCTTGTGCTATTGGTTGATATACTATAAGGATGGCAAACAAAATACCGGAAAGTAAGTCTTATTGTTTAAAATTGTAATCAATAGTGTTATTTACTATCAGACTGAAAGTTCGTTGTATTTTTCTTAAATAAATACTTTTATAAACTACTAGAATATATCATCAATGGGAAATTCAAAATAGTTACTTAATCTTATTTATTTGACATTCCTCAGAATCGTACAAAAACCCACTATTAATAAAAAAATTTAATAGTAGCTATACCTAAACATATTTTTTAACAAATACAATACAATATTATCCCTTTTAAGAAATTTTCTACTGCATTTATAGTAAATAATTAAACAACATAAGGCCGGTCTATGTATTGAATCATGTTGAATCTGATTAAACTTTATAGTAAAATACAGAAAAAGATGTAAATGTTATATCGCTCATCAAAAGACAAAACAAGCCTTATATGCAGTATTTGCTTTACCAATATAGAATTTTAATAAGTTTGTTTCCTACCTCAGATATTGTGTCCTTATTCTAACCTTCGCATGATTCAAACCACGCCAAATATTCAGATTCGTTTTAATTGTTTTAATTTACAGCCTTGGGTATGGGAATATTGATCAAATTGGTATACCCATATAAACAAAATTTTACTTAGGGTTTAATGGCGTCAGTGTTCTATAGTGTAGTGATAAAGGGACATATTACTCAAACCGTTATACGAGTGCTTGTGCTATTGGTTGATATACTATAAGGATGGCAAACAAAATACCGGAAAGTAAGTCTTATTGTTTAAAATTGTAATCAATAGTGTTATTTACTATCAGACTGAAAGTTCGTTGTATTTTCTTAAATAAATACTTTTATAAACTACTAGAATATATCATCAATGGGAAATTCAAAATAGTTACTTAATCTTATTTATTTGACATTCCTCAGAATCGTACAAAACCCACTATTAATAAAAAATTTAATAGTAGCTATACCTAAACACATTTTTCACAAATACAAAACAATATTATCCCTTTTAAGAAATTTTCTACTGCATTTATAGTAAATAATTAAACAACATAAGGCCGGTCTATGTATTGAATCATGTTGAATCTGATTAAACTTTATAGTAAAATACAGAAAAAGATGTAAATGTTATATCGCTCATCAAAAAGACAAAACAAGCCTTATATGCGAGTATTTGCTTTACCAATATAGAATTTTAATAAGTTTGTTTCCTACCTCAGATATTGTGTCCTTATTCTAACCTTCGCATGATTCAAACCACGCCAAATATTCAGATTCGTTTTAATTGTTTTAATTTACAGCCTTGGGTATGGGAATATTGATCAAATTGGTATACCCATATAAACAAAAATTTTACTTAGGGTTTAATGGCGTCAGTGTTCTATAGTGTAGTGATAAAGGGACATATTACTCAAACCGTTATACGAGTGCTTGTGCTATTGGTTGA